>OZ010790.1:533609170-534912316 GCA_963932465.1 Maratus speciosus | reverse complement strand
CGTTAAAATTGGGCATTGCCATTGAAAAAAATGAAGTTTGGATTCGTTTTAATATGTAGATGACCTCCTAAGAAAATTTTATATGCATCATTTAAAAGTAGACTTTATTTCCAATTGTTCGGTACCAGTAACTTTCTTCTACGATGATTTGCTGAGGAGTTAGTAGGGGATGTTTACTTTTTTTTTCCACGACTGTACCTCAGTTGAAAAGTCCCCTTCAGCAGCTTCCTCTAATGAGGAGAATTGTACGTGAATACTTCTGTGCAGCCCTGTATATGAGTTTATAGAATTTATATATAACGAGTAGCATGCAAAAAATTAGTTAAATTGAAAATAGCATATCGAATTTTAAAACGAACACTCCAGCAATTATTACTCACAGACCAATTATTACTCGAAGATTTTAACAAATTTCTTTTGTGTGTCCCTGGGAATGAATAAAAAATAATAAAAATTCCCTGTTCTAACTTAATCATAGTTATATTCGGTGATTTATATCTGTTTCAATACATTTGAAATAGCATAATCTCATTAAATGCTCTTCAAACGATTTTTCCCTTTATACCATAATGTAATAGAATTCCTTTGAGTGCCCCTGTAAATGAATTACGAAACCTATATACTTCATGTACAATACCAAACAAGCTTTGGTGACCTTAAATAACCTTTATCAATTGCATGAAAATCCAAGTATATTTACGGGAGTTAGAGAGTAGACAGACGGACAGATAAACCGAATGCATAAACAAGTTTCAACTTTGTTGGAAAGTGTTAAAAAATTTAAAACCCCAATAATGGGTGACCTCAGAGTCATTTCCCTTAATACCATTACTCCTTTTATCAATTACATCTAAAAAATAGTTAATGTGTTTCATCCACATCTCATGTTTTTCCACTTTTCCAATATTATAATTGTGTATCTGAGATTTTTATTTAAGGGAAAGGAAATCCTGTATATAATACGATGTTCCATTCACAGTTTACAGTTTAATAATTTACTCATTTATTATAATCCAAAAGTGATTGCTACAATATAACTTCTACTGAGTAGTAATTCTCCAAAATGATGAGAGTTTAAAATGAAAGAGATCTTTTTAAAACAATAACTAAAGGAATCTTTGGTTAAATTGCAGTTAATTTGCTGTGATTATAATAAATTACTAAATTCATCAATTAACAATAAAATACATAGTTAGCATAAAAATTTATTTGCATTATAGAAGAAACTATAAATATTTTAAAAATATTTTAAATTTTAAATTGTTAGTATTTAAAAGACATCGTTATCCTTCGATTGTTTATTTCCAGTAGTTTACAATTATCAAGAAAATAATTTTTCTTACAATTTGCTGAATATACCGTAGAACTCCAATTATCCGAATCAATTGGGACCGAACAACATTCGGATAATCAAAAATTCGGTTAATTGGATGTTTTCCGAAAAAAGTGTCCAGAACGCAAAATCCACTTGAAAACGGCATCTTCTAAATATTTGTTTGTTGCTAGCTTCATTGATTTGCTGGAAGAATTTCCGTTTTCGTTTTGAAGCACTGACACGAAATTTCAAAGTGCAGGTTTGCTCCTTTTAATGTCTGTTATCATTGATTGTCCAACACCGTATATCTCAGCCAACTATTTACTCGTAACTCCTTTATCTGATTGCTCTATAATGTTTAGTTTATCCCATACCGTTAACACAAAACGAATTCTTTTAGAAGCCATAGTGAACGACAAAACGCACTCACAAAACGAAACAACGCACCGACGCGAAAGAGTACCGTCACAATAGCAGTTCAAGTAATCAACTAGCAGGTCACATCACATTGACTAACTAATCAAAGCGGCTACATTAGCTTCGCGTACGGATGAACAGTAGCGTGCGTAGACAGAATCGTTATTTTGGGAATCGCAGTACGTCTCCGTCTTATATTTTTCTTCTGGAATTCTGAAAGCGATTCAGATAATCAGCACTTCGGATAGTCGGAGTTCGGATAATTGGAGTTCTACTGTATAACTGTTTTAAATATTTTAATCCCTGGAATCCTGCCCCTTTTCGACTATTAATTTTATTTGACTAATTTATAATAACCAGTGAAACCGTGCCAAGAATTCACACTTAACCCTTAAATGCCTGATGTTTAAAAAATCAATTAAAATTTTTTGGATTATCATTTCTGAACACTGGTTTTGTTACTAAATTTTGTTGAAGTTTCATAAAAATATTTGACACCATAATTTTTATTTAAAATTATTTAATTGATTTATTCAACGTAGATCTGCGTGTTTTAAATGTAACATATTTTATGAAAAAATTTCTGGTTCCAATTGACATTTAATCACATAGTCGGAGCCGAACCGACTCCTTCCAGGCGTTCTAGTGTTAAATAAATCATTGGAAAAATAATTCAAAAAATCATATTTTGTTTTAAGTACGGTTTGCGGCTAAAAAGCAGTTTCTTGTCAATCGGCAACACTGGGCTTTATTTGAAAAAATAATTTTCTTTGATAAAATTCTATAGCATTAAACACACATGAATTTGAAAACTACGCTAAGGAAATTCCAGAAAATACTTAAAGAGTAATTAATTCTTATTATAAATATAAAAAATTATTGCAAACCATTACAAAATTCAATGTGCATTATAAAATAAATTGCGTATTTTATGATACTTGACAATATGAGTACAAATTACTTACTGAATGAATTATATCAAAAATTTTGAAACAATATTATTTTTATTAAAATAGAGTACAACACCAGATTTTTCACATTTTGTTATAGTGTAACCTTTGCAATTTGGGAATTCACTCCTCATCTTTTTCTCTGCATATAGAGGAATATGTACTGTTTGGTCCATTCGGACATCTTTAGGCGGTACGTACTCTTATGGACTTCTATGCGTTTTTACCTGAATTTCTTCTTCAACCATTGATGATGTTCCTCCACGCTTAGGGGTATATTTGCTCCCCGCCATACATAATGATCTTGCAAGTTCTGCTCTGAAGTTTGATTAAGGCATTATCTCCACTTGACGACCATTAGCATTTAAAACTCTTTTGTAGAGAAGCCATTTGTCTACTATAGTCAAATCAAGCAAATGGTAAAAAATTCGTAGATATCATTTGCAACTACGAATCTTAATTTTATAGCGGGCCATTAAGCTATCTAAATGATCAATTCCTCCCATATGTGTATTGTATTCCTGAATTACGTATGGGCAATCTACTTCCATGTTGTTCTTTTGAATACTGTGAAAACTATTGACTTATTTTACATGATTTGTTCCAGAAAAATTAGATAGCATCGTGAAGAATTTATTGTTTTTTTTTTTTTTTTTTTTTTTTTTTTTTTTTTTCAGACTAGTGACGAAATGTCGATGCCATTTTAGTTGAGGTATATTCGAATGATGAACCCCGATCTAAAACTTTTAAGGATTTTTCATCCAGTAGCTTGCATCCAGGAGTTCTATTTCTTCTGACTGTTTCCAATGTATGGATGCCAGTTTTTGGAAATGTACTGTCAGCAGCAATGCACTATAATAATTGTTAAAATACAACTTATCGTTTATTGATCTTGGTATTGGAACGAAACTTTTGGAACGAAAAAATACGAAAATTTTACAGTTTTTATAAAACATTTAATAAATTAATAAATTGACTACGAATTTAAAAGTCTTTGAATAACAATAATTATGACAATAATGAAAAAGGTTAATATTAATAATCTTAAATATGCTTAAAATATTTTACTATTTAAATTTGTAAGTATTTGTTATATATGTTGAAATTGAGATTTTGATGATTCTGTCTTTTTCTATATGTGCTAATTTCTTTCGTATGGAAATGGTTGGAATAGAACATTTTTACTCGAAATCGGTTTTCCAGCTACTACATGAAGGATATTTACATTTATACATTGTTTTGCCAAGAACGACATATGTAGTGCATAACTTCGAAAATCCGGCATTGTCGGGACCGAAACTAAGCGGAATTTTTTAAAATACCGGATTTCTCAATGAATATCAAAAGGACTTCCAATATTCTGAATGGTGCCTTTATTCAAAATTTAATTCAATTCTAAGTGATAGTTATATGAGAAAAAGAGAAAATTAAATATTTAAAAAATGCATACTTTAGCTATTTTTTCTATACTACAAAACATTCTAATAAAAGTTGATTTCTTCGTATGTAGTTTCAGAAACAACGATGTCAGTTTTATTTACTTCAATTTTTTTTTCATCCGTTCTTTAATAAGTTTTTCTTGGACTTTATACAATTAAAGAATATCGATTTCGGAAATATAGTCAAGTTCCTCTAAAACAGATATTAATTTTCAGCCAGATTTATGTATTTTTCCAGTGACACCTTTTCTTCTCCCGGTTCATCGTCCTGCTTACTCCGAGCTGCTACTCGTGTTAGCGGCAGTTCTATTTAGCACAGCATCAGCTATCTCACTATAGCTAATCAATCACTTTAGATCTCGAAACTTTTAATTCCTAAAAAAGTGCTATTGTTCTTTCTCTCGTAAGTTGGAAGTTTAAAAAAAATGGTTAGGATGAATTTGTTGCAGGCTTTTAGAAATTGCCGGATTTTTAAGGTCACACTATATTTCATTTGAATTGGTGAAAAATGTCTTATATATTTCGTATGTTTCGGTCATTTTCTTAGTTATATTTGATGACGTGATTTAAATATTGAGATGGATGGAAAAGGTAAATGTTTACTGCTTTGTTTATATTCATTAATTTTGAGAGTGTAGCAAGACAGGTAATTTTCAATGTGAAAAAAGAAAAAAAAGGCATACAAAATTACTCTATTTGAAATAAGAACTTGGTGTAAAAGGGACTTTTGAAACTCTTGCACTGGTACTTTTGCAGTGTAAAAGAAAATTTCTATTAAGAGTATGATAGTGTCAATGACCCATTTCAATAGTGCGCATATAATCTTCTTCCATTTTTTTATTACAACATTTTTTATTATTTATTTTGTATATATATATATATTAATATATAATAATTAGGTTCTATTAATTTTGAAACATAGTCGACAAAACTGATTAGATTCATATTTTTACTATTTTTTAGATATTTTATCTTTTTCCTTGATACAGAGCGAACGAAGAACAATGCCAGCAATGTTACATTAGTGGTCCACTGTACGGGTATGCTGAAAATTCCTGAAAATTTGATGTGAAGAAAGGGAGATCTAGTGCATAGGTCTAGACTTTTGCTTTATGAAAAAAAAAAGCATTAAAGCTGGTTGTCACATATTGAAAGCCTAAAAATTTCATTTTTTTTTTAGTATTTACATACTTGTCGCTTAAGAAATTAACTAGTGTCTGTAAGTAGGAGAAAAGTGTTATCGCAGCTGCTTTTTCTTCTATTTTTATAAAAAAAAAAAATCTTGAAAAACATATTTTTGTAGCTCGGATTAAAGAATATGATATAAGAGTTAAATAAACTGAAACGCATTCATTTTCGCATTAGATGAATGCAAGCTTTTTAGAAATTTATTATTAATTCACATAAACTAAAACTTCGAATTATTATGAGAGCGCTCTCCATCAAAAATAAAGAAATATTTTTTCAGTCCTCTATATATTACTAATGAAAGAAGCAAATATGTTACTAGAGTGAACTATTTATTCAAAAAATCGATTCTTCTAAATACACTTCTCATTATAAAAGTTACGAAAAACATTAAATTAAGTTTTAAAAAGAAATATTTACAAACATGAAAGTACATCAATGAAATACATCAATAATAATAAAAATAATATAATAAATTTACACATACTAAACAAAATGTCTCATCTTTAAAAGGCACATAATACAATAATGGTTATGGCACATAAGTGACTTAACGCTGATCTTGAGCAAATATGCAATGTGAATATTCAAAATAAGAGTTGAGTACTCTTAAATAGGATTATTTTTGCATTAGAGATATTCATTTATTCAGATGTGTAGCATTTAAATAAAATGAATTTTAATACCATTACTTCTAAGTAAATAGGCACACAAATAAACTGTAAAAATGTTTATGAAGTTCTAAACATTTTCGATCAAACTCAGATGCCTAGTATATTTTATGCTACTGCAACAAAACAGAGTCATGTAACAGATTCATTTTTACACTATAAAGCAAAACTCTATAAGGTTACTAAGAATGTTCTAGGAATGTGGAAATCCTAGAAAGTTTAATAAAGCTGCAACAACAACAAGAAAAAAAAATGCATGTAATTACTCCCCGGGTTACAGATAAAATTTTAGTGAGTATACAGATTTCTGTAGCTTTACAAAAACTAGTTTTGTGCATTTGCATCTTTTTTTTTTACAGTGTAGAGATAAAATTTTGAGAAATCATACAGATTTATGTAGAATTACATCTTTTGTTTTGCAGTGTAGTTGTGTCTTTACTATTAAAGAATAACACTCCATGTTTTACTGAAGGAATATTGTAGAAGAATATAAAATTTACGACTGATTCCAGAAACAATATAAATTATGAAAAGTAATCTTAAAAAGATAGAGTTCGTCTAATTAATCTGAAAAAAGATATATTCTAAAACATAAATAGTAAATTTGCAATTCTGCGGTTTCTCTTTTTCATAGTGGAACACAGTTGTACAGTAATATTTGAAGAATATCACTGTATTATTCAAATATTGTTGTATAAGTGTGCACCTTAATTTGTGCATTAGAAATTCAGAAACATTCTGTAACACAAACAGTGTGTCGAAAGTTTAAAGATTTTAATACATTGGTAATTATGAGAATCTTCTATAAATTTTGTTTTTTAAACAGAAGCAGTTATTGTCCTTCGAAAAGATTTCAATCAATAAATTTTCATTGAAATAATGCACTTTTAAAAATATCTTTAAATAGTGTTTTTATTAACAATAACATATAATTTCTACACAAAAAACTGCAAGAATTACGTTTTTTTGTTAATGCTTTGTTTTACTATTACAGTTTATTTATTTTAGTATTGTATATTTATTTAGTATAAATTTATTATATATATTTTTAAAATATATATAATAAATTGAATCGCATTTTGTGCATAAGTAAAAAGTGCTGTATTATTATTATTATTATTATTATTATTATTATTATTATTATTATTATTATTTTTACAATTTAAAGAAAATAGTTTAACATAAAGAATAATGGATTATAAAACATACTTAATAATTATATTCTTTTTTTAATCTCTCCTACTGAATTAAACTCCATGCATCTTGACTCATGAAGATTTTATTTACAGATTATTTATATTTCCCTGCTAATCAAAATTATTTTAGTAATTAATTTCAAAGCTGTATTTTTGATTTAAAAAATTAGTGTTTAGTCATATAAATAAATTTGTTAATTGTATGTTTACTGGAAAGAGATTTCTTTTATCACAACATGTGGATTTTAGTCAGATACAGATCTGAGAAAGACTATTGAAAAGTCAAATGTCATTATTCTGTAAGACAACAGTTTTTTTATGAGCCATACAAATGCAGAAGCATTTTTCTATTAACACACCTACGTTATTTCCTTGCAAGGATATAAATATACACATTATAAGATGTATACATTATCATTCTCAAATTCACACAATGTTTCGGTTAAACTACACAAGTAAATTTTAGGATGAAACGTAACAGAAAATGGAATTGTTTGTACCACAATAAAAATAAATTTCCAGGTATATTATTTCGAGGTATATTATTTTACACATGCATCTTCCACTAGTAAAATTGTTCTCAGGAGATTGAAAACTTTCCCATGTGCAATTATTAGTGGTTAACATTGGCTTAGCAATTGTCAGTCGTTTCAAACTGAAAATTCGTTTCAGTGTATTCATCATTTCCAGATCCTACTATGGACATATAGGATGGTGCATAAGATAAGCTGCAGAAAGTTGGATTCTGAAAAATGCTGAGCACAGTTTCGGTCTCCTGTTGGAAAATAAAATTAAGATTGCATATAAACTCAGTTGTTTAAAATGAAGAATATTCAACTAAATAAATATTATTTATTTTCTGTCTAACTTTTTCGTCCCTGACGGTCACACATATGTTCCTTAATTTTAAAATGTTTTAAACTATAAATAACGCATTGAAGATACGTAAAAACATCATAATCACATATCTGCATTCCACATTTTGACTTTTTAGTGGACAAGTAGCGCCATCTAGCTTTGAAATAGTAAAAAAATATTAAAATGTTGACAAAAGCTTTAATTTCTTTGGACTTTAAGAAAAAAGTCAAGGCCGAAGGGGTTAAACCGAAACGTATAATAATGGGTGCTGCTAAAGTTATTTGTAGGGAAAAAATTAATACATTGGATGTCATTATGACGTCACAAATGTCATAGTCAAAATGTTGCCCAAAATGCGACTTTTTAACGCATTTTCGTTTAGATTGATAAGAACAAGACCTGTCTTCAACTTTTCGATTATCATGTATTTCTAAATATTTTGTTATTATCTGTATGTAGTAAAGATTATCATTATGTCCTTATACACTGGTGAGTAAAATTAAAGAATAAGTATACATGTAACGTGTATGATTTTGATGCTAAAAACACAGACATTTTAGACAGTCTTTTTTCTTATTCCTGAGATGTTTTCAAATTGCAGAATATCCTTTTTCTGCAAAATAAAATAAAATAAAAATAAATACATAAATATGAATACAGTAAATAGGATATTAAGTGCAGAATACAAAAAATTATATTCTTTGTTACGAATTTTGAAAGATAGCTAGAAATTTTATATAATATCTGTGTACACCCCCAATCAAAATTGAAAATTTATAGATTTCCTCTAACTTCCATTCTTCTAGATAAACGTTATCTCTCGCCTTCCATTAAATGTCTTCTCAGAAGCGATATTTTGCACATTTCAGACGCGAAAGTTTTGTCAAATTGCATATTTCTGAGTGGCGAAGATGAATACAATTGGACTATATGATAACGTTAACGTTAAGCTACCAAGCTACAACCTTTAATTAGACTTCACGTAATAGAATTAATATAAAGTACCTTTTCTTATCTGTTAATTTAAAATTTCCCGCCAGTCTATTTACTATTATCAGTTCATTTATGATTTATGTTCCAGAATTTATTAAAAATTATAAAAATAGTTTACGGGAGAATGGGGGAGGGTTGACCATAGGGAGGCTTGTCCCACCCTTCAGTTTTCATACTTAAAAGAATTTCAGAGTTTTGCCAACAGGTGACAACTAATGCTACTGAAATGCTCAAACAATATTCTTTATTTCATGCATATGATTGAAACAGGTGTGGAAAAATGAAATCTGAAGAGGTTTCAGCTACATAAGTGTATTTTTTAGAAACATTTTGTAAGTTTTTCTCAGATAAAATATATCATAGATATTTAATTAAGTAGGTTTTAATTATTGCAGAAATATTCAGCTTTCATTTCAGGTATACAGATTGTACAGTAAATTAGGCTAAACATAATCATGTGGTATAATTTAAAAAGTGGCTATGTGGGGAGGATTGACTCAATAAATGTGAGGGAGGATTGGTCAAAGCTCCCTTCATTAAGTGTTTTTGAAAATCTTTTTATAATACACTGTACATAATGAAGGGTTAATGATTTCAAATATAATGTAAATTTATTCTCTAAATACAGTAAAATGGGGGTGATAAAAAGGAAAATGTTTAAAATTGTTTAATTGAAGATGTCAAAAATTGCTATAGAATCAAGAAAAAATTAATAAAATAGAAATTGGAAAGTTGATAGGAACTTTTATTTCATTTAAATAGTGCCTATAGTAGGTAAATAAAATGAATGGAAAAGACTAGAGAGGATGTAAGAATCAGTCTTAAGAAATGTTACGTGGTCATGACTCTGCAAAAGAACATAACATGGATAAAAACATTTTAGGAATGTCCGTATTGTCCGTTTTCGTAATGTATTGTCCGTTTTTGAAAGCCGCGCTTAGCACTCTGAGACGATTCTACTAACCAAAGGAGTGTTACGCTGAGATGGTTATTTTCCGAAGTTATACCTCAGCGTTCATCTGTACGTTGTCACTAAGATTGCCAATCAGCCAAACGCAGCTAAACAAACTCCGCTAATCCCTATTTCGATAAAATCAAAGCAGTACTGACGCATGCGCAAAAGCGCGGAGGGTTTTCCCTTCTGAAAACAAACATTATACAAATTTCATCGAAATGAATACAATGAGATGAAGCCAAACTATGTGATAACTACTGCTGCCTGCTGGAGTGACACAAAAAGGGGTGTTTAAAACGGAATTTTTCTTTTGTGACTTGAATTTCTCCTAAGCAAGTTTGTTTACATATCACAATTTCCCAAACATTTTTTAAGGATTAAACCATGTAGCATTAAGTTATTCTGTCTTTTTGGAACTGATTTTATACCTTTAATCAATATTTCAATAAACAATAAAGTGGGTGAAGCCTCCCATATATGGGGAGCTTTTACCCATTATTTTCTCATGATTAAAATAAATTATTCATCAAGTTTCTTATATATTACATTTATGCTACGATTGTATTTTGATAACTGATTGTATAATATATATAATGATAATTGAAACTTTATTCTGGGTTCAATATTAAAAAAAAATAAAAAATCATTTTGTAAAATATGAGTCAACCCCTTAAGCTCTGTATAATGTTGCTGAGACTTTTATTTCAAACAAGTGTTTCATTCTTTAAAATTAAAAATATGTTTTTCTTGTTTGATCTAATAATTTATGGGGAAAAAGTGAAAGAATGTTAGAAAGTTTTTATGGCTCTGTTTTATCCTATAATAATATATGACTGTTTCAAAACGTCTCATATACTCTCTTGTCATATAACCAGTCCAAAAAAGAGAACTATATTCATTTCATTTCTGTGTACCTTGATTTTTGTCAATTTCATACCTACTTTCAAATTTCTTAAACGTAAATGTAATTTGTCGTAATAAAGTCGGACCTGAAAGGGTCTATTTATTACATAATGAATCTAAAGTCATCTGAATTTTGTGTCTCTAATGTGATTTCACTGTGAGCAAATTATTAGCCATGTACAACTTGTCACAAAATCGAATATATTACTAACTAATTTTCCTCGTCATATGAAGACAATGATAGCAAAAAGTTCTACATTTTAATCTCTGTACAAAAAGAATGTTCTTTGAATATCAGATACATAATATTACACATCCACATACAGTGCAGTAATATGCAAATATAAATGTTATTCTTTTGTTTTCAAAAATTTTAAATAATGTCGAAATTTACATCGTTGATATTTGGCCGATATTAAGCAGAAAGAATCCTTTTAAAGCAATTCACAAAAACATATACGTAAATGTAATTTGTCGTAATAAAGTCGGACCTGAAAGGGTCTATTTATTACATAATGAATCTAAAGTCATCTGAATTTTGTGTCTCTAATGTGATTTCACTGTGAGCAAATTATTAGCCATGTACAACTTGTCACAAAATCGAATATATTACTAACTAATTTTCCTCGTCATATGAAGACAATTATAGCAAAAGGTTCTACATTTTAATCTCTGTACAAAAAGAATGTTCTTTGAATATCAGATACATAATATTACACATCCACATACAGTGCAGTAATATGCAAATATAAATGTTATTCTTTTGTTTTCAAAAATTTTAAATAATATCGAAATTTACATCGTTGATATTTGGCCGATATTAAGCAGAAAGAATCCTTTTAAAGCAATTCACAAAAACATATACGTGTGTGTATTCATTTTAAATTCAGATATTTAAAATTGTTAAGCAAATGCTTCACAATCTAGCCTAAAAGACATAGCAAAATGCCCTTCCATGCCCTTCCCCCTTACTTTAATGGGAACGCGTAGGAATTTTGGAAAGCTCTAAAACACATGCACGATCAATTTTAGAAGGACATTGATTAAACAAGTTTGTGCAGGTGGTGTAGGACATAGGAATGTACAGGGGTGTTTTGAAATTAAAAATGGGAAATAGTGATCTTGTGATTTGTCGACGGAAAGATCTTCTCAATACGTTTTTGTTAATTTGTTTTCGTCTCGATGATTTTTAATGATGCCACGACTGGTTAAGCTTGTAAATCTAATTTAGAGAAAAAAATTGTTTTATTAAAATTTATATTAACCAAACAATTTAATTACATAGACTGCCTCCGACTTTAGACAGTAATAGAGCCTCTTTAAGAATTTTTTTTCTAACTGCCTTAGATGTATCCGACTAGACCGTTTTTACAGCTTACTGTAATTCGTAGTTTAAGTACAGGGATGGAAATCTATGTTATCCTGTAAACTGTTGTTTGCATATTCTTCCAAATAAAAAAGTTAGGCGTCCCTTCTTTTACTAAATTTCAGCTATCGATCTGGATCATGTGATATTACTTCTTGAGTTAATTTCAGTTTTACAGCGGTAAAAATGATGTTTTCTTAAGTTGAGTCACAATGGTGATGGATAGACTCGCTTTCTTATCTTAGCTACACGTCCCGTTTAGACGACTTCAGCCCAATCTAAAACTTCAATTTCAGTGCATTAACCGATTTTATTTCGATCATTCATATGTCAGTCTTTCAGACTGTGTCTTTATAATTTTATCAATTATCCTTGAAATAAACTGATGATCAATTTCGCAGCCTGATTTAGCTTATTTAATCGTTTGGCATTGGCTTTGAAGGCGGGTTCGCACTCACATTGCATAAAACAATTCCAACTTTATCCGACCCTAAACGAACCATATTATTTAAGAATTGGCAAAAAAAAAAAAAAAAAAAAAAAAAAAAAATACTCCCCAATACTTAATAAATTTAAAGCAACAGCCAACTAACCGAAAAATTCTAAATATCGGTAAAGAATGTGAATTTTTTAAAAATCTATTATTATTATTTTAATTTATTCCTAGATTCTATACAGTTTGTACAATACAACAATTAATTAATAGACGTTTTAAATATTGCTACAAAGTTTGACCGTCAATAAGATTCTATTAAATAACTCACAGAGCTTCTAATAAATGCAAAATCCCCGTTTCTTCCAAACATTGGGGAAATAGGTAGTTTGGTTCATTAGTTTCCATGACAACCGGAAACATTGCAATACTTGATACTATATTTTAATGTCATAATTTTCTTTAAAAGCACCACAGGGCAATTTATCTACAGAAATTGTTTGCCTTGAGAAGACATTTCAGATGATATGCCCTAGGGCATCTTGTCTTCATTTAAAATTTAAAATTTGGAATTTTGGGCGCACAATATCCTACCCGCTGTCAATTTCTTGAAGCCAAATGAGGTACCCTAAAGTTGGTTACATACGTGTTTTACAGTATTTCTTAATTCCGATGCGTTCTGGCTATACAGAGAGAGAGAGTGTGTGTGTGTGTGTGTGGCGGAAGGGGGGGGGGGTTGTTGGTGGAAATGCTATATGCTCTTTACAGTTCAAATATGTGAAATTTTGGACTATCTTTTTTCAATAACAATTGTCATTAAAAAGTAATTGTAATTAATGTTTTAAGAAAAATCTTTTGTTTAATTAAAGTATATTTCGAAATATATTCACATGTCATATTTAATTTAATTTCTTCACTATTAATTCATATATGAACCAATTTTTAAAATGATATTTATAGCTTTATATTCTTGTGGTGATAAAACAAGGTTTTCTGAATATATGGGGATTTTATTCAATTCTTGAAAATATTATAATTTTAAATATATTTTTGGAATTGTTCAATGCATCAAATTAATTGGAAGACGCAACATGAATTAAGTTATATTTTGCAATTTGACCAATAAATATGCAGTGTATAGAATACGGCATACTAATATGTAATCTATTTGCTTTAGTTTATGAGTAATTAAACAGATATTGCATACCTGTGATTATACTTCCCTTTTGTGTGGGCCTTTTCCAGTCACTATTTAAACTTTCAGAGCTCCAGCTACTTGTGTGTACAGCTGAAAATAACATAGTATTGCTTCAATATTTGCAAAAAAGAAAGTTTTTTTGTTAATATTATCATCATTTTGTTTATATTTTCATATTAAATTAACATATATTTTCTATCGACCATTACTTAAAAATTCTGGGATTCTACCTTAACCCTAATATATTGTTGAGATTATAATAAATTGTATCACTAACCTCAATGTACTTCTTTACTTCAACATTAGCACTGTATTGTTTTTAAGAAACACGCGGGTTTTAATGTTTTAAGCACAGTTTTTAGTTTAATAGGCAAGATAATTATTGAAAAAAATTCCAATTTATTAAATGTGAAACTTTTGATTATAATTGAATTGTTAAAATCATTACTTTATATTACATTTGAAATGTTTGGAGGCCAACCCAAATGGCTCCATAAAAATGGAATTTGAATAAAATATTGCAATATACCATGTACATCGTCCACAAGCATCATATTATGTCCAAGCGTCAACTTTCTTCTCCAAGTTTTCTCGTGTTCATTTTCAAGGAAGTATAATATTAAACCTTTCATAAATTTATTTTGGTCTTCCTAATAGTCAAAGTTTAAGCTCAGTGTATCGATTTTCTTTGACCAACTGTTCAAAAATATTTTATACATTAACAAGGAAATTTCGCTCCAACCACGTTCGACATCTATTTCATTCTATATATGCAATAAGTAAATGTTCAACAAATTTCGTAGACTCTTTTGTAAAGCTATGAACATTTTCTTGAAAAATAATGTAACAGATTTATCGAAGGATAATACTCTAAGATAATCTGTAAATTGAAACTTGCGCCTAAATATGTAGTTACTTTTGCATTGATTTTGTAGAAATATTTCTTTGCAAATGATTTTATTTAAGGATTAAAAGGAGATGATTCTAAATGCCAAAGAAAATTTTCTGGGTTAAGTTGACACTATTCTACATCGAGAACTTCTTCGCTGTTACGAACGCAAGATGGTATGATGTATCTGATGCAATAAAGAGTATTATCGTTTTAGTGCATTTCTGAATTCCACTTTTGTCCGAATAGTATTATCTGATTTATTTAATTATGGAATTAAATTTAATGAACAGATTTTACTTCATAGAAATAGCAGTATTGAAAATTCTGGTAAATTTGCAAGAATGATGTTCACCTCATGAATACAAGTGTAAAAGGTAATGGATGTAGCTGAGCTTATTGTTAGTAAATTTCTTTTTTCACTTTTTCTTTTTACTTTTTTCTGTATGTAAATATTTCGAATAAAATGTAAATTTCGGTAATACATATTATCAAAGAATTTGAAGATTCAAGAATATCTCTAAAATGTAACATAATTTTCATAAATTCCAATATAAATTTACCAAAATCTCGAGCATATCCTTCGGTCAAATTTGTTAAAAAAAATAACCTATTTAGTCGGATATTGTAAAGTGTGATTTGCATTTTATCGTTCAATTATATTGATAGTTAATACTAAAAATGAAATCATACACTGATTTGTTTCATTTAATTCGCCTAATTACGTAGCACCTTTAACATTATCTGACGATAGTAGAATCTTTAATACTGAAAGTTACATTACGACTATCGAAATATATTTTTTTAACTATTAGAAACAAATTTACATGAAAAAGATATTTAATTATTTTTATCTTAAAAACATAATGTTTAACTTACATTCATATTCTAAACCTTTCAGAGAATATTCTTCTTTATGTATTCCAGATTTAAATTCAATTACATCTTCTACAAGCATTGCATTAGTTGAGGTTGGGACAGTTTCTGTAATAAAAGAAAATAAAAATCATATTAAGATAAGGAAAAGTAATTGTTTTAGTATGTAAATAATTATTTTCAACTTAATTTTGATGTATATGTATTAGGTTTTCAACACAAGAAGGTTGGTGAGGGGTTACTTTGACTCGAACCAAATATTTCGGTTCGAATCAGAAATTAATTTAGAAAATATGCTTAAAAGATCAAAAGAAAAAAAAAGATGTTTTAATAAAAAGTTAAACAGTTTGAAATAAACATTTTGGCGTAAAAATACTTTTAGAAAACTTGAGTAAAATGTTCCGTCTTTGTAGTGTTAATCAATTTTTAAACAATGCTCAAGTCAGTTTGCGTCCGATTTTATAGGAAAATCACCAAAGAGAAAACACATAGTGTAGGTGAAAAATTTTGCAGAGAAGAAATCAAACATTTGTAGAGCAGAGGAAGAGTCTCCTGTTTCAAATCGGAAAGTCCATATCTCGAATCCAGCAGCTTAAAATGTGCCTCTCATAAGTTTATATATATATTTAATTCTTTAACATCAAATTCAATCAAGTCAATCCATTTTTTTTTTTTTTTTTCCATATGTAACTGACTTTATTTGCAGTTTTTGTATTTACGCTTTGTTTAGTTTTTCAACAACATAAAAGTTGGAATATTCATAACCATATTATTATTTTTAATAAATTGACTTAATGAAATAGTTCATTTTTGAACGCCAGGTTCACCTTTGTTTATTATATAAAATACATGAACACATTTCAAATGCTTCATTTAAACATATTACTACATAGGTTTGAAAAAATATATACTAATGTTTTTCAAAATTAAAATATATATGGGGCATTCTCACAATCTTTTGACTTTCATGTCCCTGAATAATATATATATTTTTCAATACACATTTTTCTGTGTTTTTTTTTATTTCATATACTGGGGAACATCCCATTGCATGATTGCATAACAATATTAACGAGAGAAATAAGTTTTGGAAAATGTTGAGGGTCCAAATACCAGGAAAACTTTTATACCGTCCCGTGTGCCTGATGCTGATTTTTAAGTTTGAAACTGTCTGGATAAAATTGTTTCTATAAAAATAATTCGATGTAATTTTTTTCCGAAACTGGAACTATAGTTTTATATAAATATGTAGCTAAAAATTAACCTGCACACAATTTTAGGGTTGTTATTATTTTTTAAACTCTGTCCCTGAGTTTTAGATTCCTTACCATCCCACTTCTAAAATTATACAGAAAATCATTTTAGATGCAGCCACAGAATTTTTTTCAAGTTTTTTCTCATTCAGAAGTATGCTAGAGAAATAATGTCTAAAATTCTTTGGCAAAAAATTTACTGTAGAATTTAAATCAGCATTTAAAAATCCATTTCAAGCATCGTGGTTTTATTGGTAGTCTCGCCGTCCCCAAGGTTTACTCTTGCACTTTTCGAGGTAAATTTAAAATAATAATAATAATTTAATCCAATGTTAACAACTGTTTCTAAAAACCAATGAACGTTGTGGCTATCACTTAGTCTTAACATCATTTTCCTAAAAATAGGTGGTAATTTACCTTACTGTTCCATCCTTACCGTCTCTTTTTCACCATTTCGTCCCTTTTTTCCAATACCATCCCCTTTTTTTACATTACCGTCCCATCTTTAACAACCCTTTAAGACAGTGTTATACAAAAATTCTGTATTAAAAGTACTACATTGTTATTATTTCTTATTTGAATGTCCTGTGGGTACTATACAAATTCATTATAATTAAAAATTTAGAAGAAAATAAAAAGTTATAGGGGTAAAATGGTAAGGAAAATTGAACACGCAAGTTTAACTTAAACCTCAGTTAAATAAAAAAAATTTCGCTGCTGACCATTTTTTCTTTATTTTGAATCATTAAGGAATTCGTCTATCAGATTAAAATGTTATTTTAGCAAGTTTAATTTCGCCAGATTTTATTTTCCAAAAGTCAAAAGATTGTGAGAATGCCCCATATAATCCGTGATTTCCTAAAATTCATTTCAGTTTGGAAATACATAACACAGTTTAAAAATCCCTTTAACTACTTCCTTTGATAAACGGAAATGTGCTTCGGATCTTTCGTGCAGCCTTGTATTTAATCGATAGCAAAACACAAAAGTAATATGTGAAAAATGTATTATATTTTAAAACTCACACAACAACTCAAGACGTAAATCCAGCAATTATTGTTCAAATTGACAATACTACACTGCTCAAAACAATTAGGGTAGCACATGATTTTAACAAAACTACGCAAATATTTACACCGATAATAGTAACGTAAAATAAAACATCCATAATTTAAAGCGTAGTAGAAAACAGATAAAAAAACATCACATGCAAATTAAAGTTTATGACGTCAAAAAGTAGAAAATGGAAATAGGTGCTGAAATCGGGATTTTGCAGGATTGCCTGTTTCACTGTCTCAGTTGTGAAATTCAATTGCTCAGCTAGTGTTTTGAGGAAAGGTGACTTGAAAATGTCACAAAAATGTGATTTAACGAAAGCCATGACTTATCGTGCTATCGGGACAGTTGAATATGGTTAAACACAACGAAGTATAGCGGACGCTGTTGGGGTCACAAGAAGTGTCAATGCAAGGCTGTGGAATCGATTCCAAGTAACATGGAATGGTAGACATTGACAAGGCAAGGTCGGCTATGTTCTACCACAGAAACTGATGATCCTGTTAGCATCTCGTCGAGAACGAACGGGAATTGCTACTGTTCTGCAAATACAGTTGTTCTTGGCTACAGGTCGAAGGGTGCCCAGCCAAACAGTCCGAAATAAGCTTCATCAGGGTGATTTCTATACACATAAGCCAATGATCTGTATTCCGTTGATCTCAAGCAACTGTGCGGCCCAAAGAATTTCGGCAACTGAACATCGAGCTTGGAGTCAACGTTGTTGGAGTCAAATTCTGTTTACAGAGGAATCCCAATTCAGTCAGGATGTGACATCTGATGTGTTTTGGTATGGAGAGAAAGAGGCACTCAAAATAATCCCACATTCGTTCGTGAAAGATCACATTACAGATGAGGTGGGTTGATGCTATTGGCTGAAATCAGCATAAGTGGACGTACGGCCTGCATATCATTCGGAATGGCACTTTGACGGTCCGAAGTTATACAGATGAGATACTTAGACCTCTTCTCGTACTTTGTGTTACCGTAATTAGTGATTTCTTTCTTTCCATGCATGATGATGCCAGATCTCACACAGTTCGTCTTGTGGAAAACATGCTTGAAGTTAAAACAATACAGCGTATGGAATGACCAGCATGCTCTCCTGACCTAAATCCGATCGAGCATGTTTGAGACATACTCAGACGATGCATTGCTGCGACACCAAGACCTCCTTTTACTGTCCGGGATTTGGAGATTGCAATTCTTGAGCAGTGGAACAGTATTCCCCAAAATCTTACCGATAACCTCATCGCATCCATAAAAAACAGGTGTGCAGCAGTCTTAACTGTTCGAGGAGACCTCACGCCATATTAAAAATCTTGTATCATTTCTAAACAATACTTTTTTTTTTTTTTATCATTTACATGAAACCAAATTGTTGCCCCAAATCATCTTTTCATGTTCTTTCCATCTTTTCAAAGAACAAAAGCTCCCTTACAATTTTTTTTGCGTTTTTTTCTGTATTGCGCCTTGATACGCGTGTACTATCCATTTTATGCCCATACATGGCTGTCTTGTACTGTTCTTTTCACTTTTTTGCTTGCTCCCCTAATTATTTTGAGCAGTGTATATCCGAATTATTTTGTGTATGCCTGTAAATGTGCGATAAATGCTATGCACACCCTATTCTCTAATTAGCTTTTCTAGTGCACCTCATTGATATATATCAATTCCAATCTGTATGAAATAGTGTAACATCATTAATATAAACCGAAATGATTTTAACATATAGACTGAAATGTAACTGAATTATTTTGAGTACCTCTGTAAATGAATTATAAATATTACGTTGTTCATTTTCCGTACCAGACATACCATGGTAAATCCCAATAACACAGATACCAAGCCTCCGACTTTTTGGATACCTGTATTTTAATACAGAAAATGCTATTTTATTTAAGTGAAACATTTGGGCGATTTAAGATAATAATATTTTCTCTAAGATAATAGTGGTGTGCAGAAAGCCAATCGTTTTATAACGCTGTTAAAAAATACTACGAGGCAAAGACTGTTTACTTAATTCATTTTATTTTAGCTTCCTTTCAAATGTGTAACTGGTCTTTTTAATCAAACACGAAAACAAGCATTGGATGTCTTAACAGCAACTGATTCGGCCTTAAATTTTCGCAATCAAAGGGAATTGAATGGAAACCCGCTTATAGAAAGATCGCTATATGTTTTTTCATTATAATACAATGTTCTATAATATTTTTATTACCGATCATATTAGCGTGCATTTAGATTATGCAGTGTCTGACGGGGGTTGGCGAGCGTAGCTTGGAGGGGGCTCTGCCCCCTAGTATATGTATAAAATTATCATAACATTAACATCCATCTTCCAAGTGTTTCTTCAATTAAACGACGAGAAGTTTATTTATTATGATTAGAATTTACTCTTTAACCATCTTTTAATTTGCATTTTAAAACAAACACTCTTTAAAAGCAAATTATATAAGCAGCAAATGAAATTTATGTCGTTTATTTGGCAAAACGGTAGATGGAGATTGTGGGTATGATTATATTACACATATGTTTTCAAAACAAATTATCTGTCTAGAATTCATTTTCTTTACTTATTTTACAGTGGGACCTTTCAGTAGGACCTTTCAGAAGAGTATTTTCTTAATTAAAAAATGAATTGGAATCTATGTCAAAGTACATATCTGAATATGAAATTAATCCGGTTCTAAATTAAATATTTTAGTGTTTTTAGTTGTTGTTTGATTATTTTTTTTCATGATTGACTTTATTTGTTGTAAGTTTACTTATAACAGTTTTAAGCCGGCTGTCAAATTAGTGGATAGAAAAATACTCTTTTTTTTTTTCTTTTTTTTTGTCAAGCAAATTATAGAATTATTTTGAAAGAGAGGTGAAAGACTCAATAACGGTATTAGACAGCATCTTATCTCGGTTAAAATGCAATGTAAGATGCATTCTTCCTGTTTATTATTCGGAAAGAAAAAAGTGCTTTTTTTTGTGTGTGTGTGTGCATAGTGAATTGAATGAGATTTTGCGTTATGATGAAAGGAAATTCCTTAATCATCTCAAAATATTTCAGTATTGTAATAATTAAATGTAATTTTTCGCCCTTGCTCTTAATTGCTCAGGTATATAAGTAATAAAATATACTGGTATATATATTTTCGTGTAATTGTTGTACCCAAAACGACATTCCGATTCATGATATTCAAACTCAATAAATTCACTACCATATAAACGTATCTTTCCCTCAGTTTCTCCTAAAGAGTTTTTGGCAACACAAGTATAGGCTCCATAATCTTCTTGGGTGACTGTTCTGATTCTAAGCCTCATTTGAATCTTGTACATGCCTGACCGCATGACTACACTATCAAGATTTTCTCCAGACAGAACTACCGTATGATTGGGTCCTTTTGTCCAATACGTTACAGGCTCCGGAAAAGATTCAAGATGACAGTCTAATGAAACATCATTTCCAAGTGCCACACCGACAAGTTGGTTCGGAATCCAAATCATTGGAGGAACTGTATTAAGATAAAATATAGTTAATATTATAGCGTTAAATTATCATAAATGGAATATGATATTCATCATTAAAATTATAGGTTAACTCATACACAGTTTAGAATTTTATGTAAAAATAAGCACCTAAGAAATGAATTTAAAACATATATTTTTAGCTGACGCATTAAGGATTTTTTTTTTTGAACAATCTCGAGAGATACCTTCAATTATCCCACTCAAACGAATGTTGTAAATGAATGATTCGTTCAAAAAAAAAAAAAAATGTGTTTTGGTGAATAATTAAAAAAAAAAAAGACCGAAGACAATTCGTTTTCCATAAATAGTTCGAAAAATAACCCACAAATGGGAATTGAACGTGATAGTTCAATACTACAGAGTTGGGCTGTAATACCAGATAACATGGATACCACTATTCCCGAAATCTTCAGTCAAAAACACCCTTTTTTGATTTATTTGTGGATATGTTAAAAAGAGTGATGCAAAGAGGGAAGCACACCTGAGGAATAATTCCCTGCCAGCCCTTCTTCAAAGGAAATTCTTTCCTCACGCTAATATAAGTACAAAATAATTTTATTTAAAGAATACTTTTTTGTAACTTTTAAAATTGAAATCTCGTTTTTATAAACAATAGGAATGAAAAAAGAATTAGCTGAAAATTACAATTTTTTTATATTTAATCTCATTTAATGCTGTCTTTTTAAAGATTTATAGTTCATATAGCGATCTCAAGGAAACTTTCCATGTAAAACTAGTGTAATGTGCCATTTGTCATGGCTTTGTATATGATTGTTTTCTAAATGAGATTCACTGTGCATTTTGAACTCTAACATTAAAATAACGTTAAATCTGCAAGTGCATGCTGTTATATAAGTTTTATTTTGCGTAGAAATTTACAAATAAAACATAATTATTAAGTAAAAGTTCATTTCATTAAAAAATGAAATTAAAATTGTTATTTAATATATTAAAAATAAACTAGATAGTGCCCGTCAAGATTTGTCGGTAAATAACTTGAATGTTTGATAAGAAAAATTATTGAATTCTTATTTAGTTGCTTTTAAATTAATTATTGGATGTCGAATTACGTGACGAATTGCATCTATATTGCATAAGTGATTTCTATTTCTTTTAGGCGATAGATGGTTCTGTCAGTCTAACCAATTCAATGAAGTGAAATAATTTTAAGTTTATAATTTACAACCAATTATGTTTGCTTTTTATCAGAAATTTATCTAAAATACCGGGTCGAAAATGTATTTTTACTTACTACGGACCATTTTTTATTTAGTAAAAATAACAATATTATTTTCATTTATTTATTAATTTTTTTAATCTAGACGACCATTAAAAGCTGCCAGAAATTTTATTTTTATCTGTCTCATTCTCCGAAAATCTAAATTTTAAACTTTATACAGCTAACGATTTGTAATATATATTTTTAATTATTTGAATTTTATTTTACATTACTATACATTTTTTAAATATTAAACTTGGATATAAAGGCAACTTATTTTATAGCTCTTATACGAATATTTTTCATTTTTTCCGTTTCCCTTTTTACGCAAATGAATGACAAACATTTCTTTCTGACACACATATATATATTCTAGGTAAGGATCAGAAAATATAACAAAAATTGTAAATCATTTCAATTTATTTAATTGATAAGTACGTGCAAAATAGTTTAGCTTAAATATTTTAAATATAAAATTATTATTTTTTCAAAATATTAATGAGAGTTAAATTTCATTTAATTATAAAGCATTCAAATATCAATAATAATAAAACAAAAATTCTTTAACTTCTCATCCTAATAAAATATGTCATTATTGAAATGAATTATCGACTAAAATATTGCATAATTTGCCAGGCATGGGCTCAAACCTGCATCCTCTACAAAAATTCAAAGCTTTAAACTGCTGCTTTAACCAGCTACGCTAGCAGGAGATCGTTTTCTAACTTCTAAATTGAAGAGGTTCGAAAACAGTTGACACATACGCAATTGTCTCGAATTTGCGTTCTGATATTACAGAAATAGTTTTGCGTTTTAAAATCTGGGTCATTGCACGTAAAATGAGCAAAAAAAAAAAAAAAAAGTCGTGGCCACATACTAACCAATTTTAATAAAACTCCATGCACAGGTTCAATTCATATTCAAGTAATGCTCTGCAAAATATCTTCACAAAAAATAAATTTTTTTTAGCAGTTTTGGACATTTAAAAAACTTGTGATATAGAATGGCATGTGCGCAATCGTCCAAAGTTGCAAGTTTGAAGTTCTGTATCTTGAAAACTGTTTAACAGAAATGAATTTTTTTTTATAATTTTGCAAACTCTGAAAAATTCTCTTCTTATTTACTGAGTAATAATAATCTAGTAACACCATGATTATTTATAAATTGGTTGCAAAAATTGAAAGTTTGTTAATTTTGAGAAAATTAGAAACGTTATAAAAATCAAAGGAATTAAAAAACCTCTGTGAAATTAATACCTGATGTAGTATGTCATATGTAGATCGAATTCCCCAAGTTTTAAAGTGGCCATTTATTTCCTTCATTTTCAAAAAAACTTAGAAACTTAAAAAATTACAAAATCATGATTTTCCTCTTCTGTATAAGCAAAAAATAAATAAAGGACAGACCCGACATTAAATATATTGCACAGACATAAAGATTAATAAGTCCATGATACGTTAAAAAAAAATTCAAGATTGCCTTTTGATTCCTAACATAAGAAAAATGCGTTCAAAATAGTAATGTTTTCTACATTCCATTCGCTATACCTCTTTGAATTCGCCCGCGTATCTTAAAATATTGCACGATTTCATGGGAAAACAAATTTAGTGCTGCCATCTAGTTTTTTTCATTTGAATTTAGAATTGATACATAGTTTTTCGTTTAGTTCAGTCAGTTCTTTCTACTCTAATTTAAAATTCTCTTGAGCCAAAAATAAACTGAAAGCAATAATAAAAGTTTCTGCATTTAAAGTATACACATTTATCTGTAATATCAAATAATTTAAAAGTTTAATAAAGCTTTCCTTGACTTAAAAAAGTGATAGAAATATTGCATTTTACCTTCAACATTTTTTTACTATTTATTTTTTTCTCATTAATGAATTAAAAAGGCAAGAATGAAACTTTCGATATTTCAAATATATACTTTTAGCTATAAGGTGTAGCAATTTGCAGCTTGTCAAAGCTGTCCTTCGTGTGTAAAGGATTAATAGAAATATTGCTTTTTTCCCTCAAAAATTTTCAAAAATAATTTTTTTCTCGATACGAAATAAAAATGCAATTACTAACTTACGCCAGTCTGTTAATTAACATTCATTCCTAATTATAAATAATTTTTAATATATTCTTTCCATTCCTAAGGCTAATAATCGAAATTGAAATTTTAAGCACGTAGACAATACCTCGATTTTACATTCACTTTTAATGTAAATTTTAATACTTAAATTAACAATCCAGAAATCTATTATTTTACATTTACTCATAAATAGATATGATCTACTTATAGACTGATTTTGATTAAAATTTGTGACATGTATGCCACAGCTGATTTGCTCATTTTGCATAGAATGACCCATTTATGATACTTTATTTTTTCAAAGAAGCAGCTACAACTTAACATGCTAGTTTTCCAATATTCGTGTGTGACTATTGGAAATGCATAAGTCGGATCACCAGCAATAACTTTTAGCCTCAGATCACTATGTTTATCATCTGTGTGTAATATGACCAAAACAATATGACAACCCTGAAATAAACCATATCTAGCTCTTAATAACGACACAATAAATTTTTCAATTGTTAATAATGCAGAAAGAATCAAATAGTACTAACTTTGTAAAAGAAAAAAAAAGCTTGTTTACAGTAATATCGAATAGCAGACGAACTTAAAACAACTTCTACCTGTGATGTGAAAGTTCACCTGAGCGAGCATCTTTGCGCATGTGCAGCGTGCCACTCCAAAGGCAGACTTGCACTTATATACTGCGCATGCGCAATTGTAGAATTTTAATTAGCGCTAATTAATAATATATTTGAACAATTGAATTTACGATAAGAAACTGTGGCCAAATATCTTTCATTTAAAAATGATTGGTTGATGCAGTAGTTTCTCCTAACGGGCTGTCGAAAGTAAACGCTTAGAGTTAAATATATAGATTGTTATAAACATCTATTAAAAAAAAAGAATTTAATCAAAAAGTAACAAATATAAAAAATATTGCATCATAAAATTCTTCGCTTTTATCTGAATCTTTATTTCTCAAGCCCAAATTGGCTTTCTGCTCCTCTGGTCAATGACTAGATTCAAAATACTAGATAGCTAAAAATGCTTCTAACTAATGCTAATACATATGCTATGAAAGTTATTTTGTAAAGTATATGACTTGTATTTGAATAACTATTCAATAGTTTCTCACCAAAAAAAAGAAAAAAAAAATTTGCTGTACCATAACTAAAAGAAATCATATCAAGTAACAAATCTGCAATTTAAAAATTTTTATCTTATTACTTTATTTTACATTTGTTTCTAAAATGTATTTACAATTGTCTTTCCCCTGTTAAAAAATGATATGTAAGTTATTCTAAATAACTTCAAAGCAATTAAAGAAGAATATTACAAATCTTTTTAATATACTTCAGCAAAAATAAGAAGAACAAAACATACTCTTTTTTTATTGTAATAAAAAATAAACTTTATAAAATAAATTTTAATAGTCGCTTTAGTCGGCTACGTCCCACATATACATTCGCTATCTATATATATATATATTTTACATTTCCGTTTTCTAATCATTTAGTTAAATGTGTTTCCGAATGATGGAAATGGCATTTTGTTTTTAATCATGAAATTAAAAAAATGTAAAATTTATGTATTTAATGTATTAACTATGTATATGTAGATTTTCGACAATGACATTCGGGAGTTCACAATAACATTTTCCTTCACGCATTAGCTTCTTTTCTAATTCTTCTGTGAAAATTTTTAAACGTCACATGTTTTGGTAAACATTTTCAACATAACAATTGTAAAAAAACAATCACCTACTGCAAGAATAGGTTAAGAATTCATATAAAAAATATATAAAATATCTCAAACATTCGCAAACCTTGTCTGAAATAAAGATTTATCAATACGCACCTTGATATGAAATATCTCAAACGTTCAAAAACTTTGTCTGAAATAAAAATGTATCAACACGCACCTTGATATGAAATTCAGTGAAATCTAAAATATTTTTTTAATCATCCCTAAATGTACTGCGTTGAGAGTATAGATGTGAAATCCAATATTCTCCTCTAACATGCAATAGCACTACGTTATTAAAACACTACATGTAGGACTAATTTAAAACATTATTTGTTTATGTCCTATTAACCTCAAAGTACTATACATATATTTATATATTTTTAATTATTAATAATCAACAAACCGGGTGTCCTAAAATGGATTGCCTTTTTAAAAAATCCATATCTTGCAAATAATAAGAGCTATTTTGTAAAAAAAAAAACTGATAAAATATCTTTATTTAGATTGATGAATGTTTCATCGCACAAACGGCGACATTTTCAAAATCATTCATGATAGAAATATTTTCGCAAAATTTAAAAACAATAACTTGGTAAACAATGTCACGTAACTTCATGCATAATGAAAATCAGTGCAAACATAAAATAAAATAAAATTGGATATTTGTGACCGTGGATTAATTTTTACTATTATTACTAAAACTGCATAGCATCTCTTTTCAAATTTTAGGAAAATCAAGGGACACTGAAGCATTGCAAATATCCTCGTTGCGTACAAATATCTCTATTGATTCAGTATAATGCATGGTAAATAAAATTTTGATGGATAAATTAATCTGCTATTTTAAAAATCGATCTGTAAAGTTCTTTGCTGTATAATCTGGCCAAAGCTATGGTACACCTTTTGTATTTAATGTCTGTTATATGTTCTTTGATTCTAGTTATAAGTTTTCTGCTTGTCATACCTATATAAAACTGTATTGTCCCATCTTCTTTGGTGAAAGGTATTTCTTATACTCCTGATAATACTCCTGATATATATGTAGTAACAGCTGTTAAAAAAAAATCATGCAGGTTAGTTATGCAAGATGACAGGGGCTATTTAAATCGCTTTATCCAATTTTATTTCTAATTACCAGCAACGAGATGTAAGCAATAGATGCTCAATCGAAGACAAAACCAATATCACCCAGCATTTATGTAAAGGAAGAATGGGAACTATATCGAGTGGGTTTTAATCGCAAATGCAATCTAGTTCTGAGGGGCCCACTCCTTATGTTTTACCTTTCGCATTAATCTGAGTGATTTCGGTTTTGGCCTCCATTGAGCTCCCATTGCTTGCATCGTCATCTATCTCTCTTATTTGTAACTAAAAAAAGGAATCTTACTAAAGAAACTCCTGTCATCTTACATAACACTTCTGCCAGAATTTTTGTAATAGCTGTCACCACTTCCAAGTTAGGGTTTTTAAAAACAGGTAGTTCACATATTAGTACAGCCGATACAAATATTGAAACGTACAAATACTTTAAGTATAAACTAAGTTTAAAATACTTTGAAGTTGTTAGAATGATAACTTAGAGCAAAATGCTCTTATATAAAAAAAATTTCACCAATTTTTTACTAACATCATTGCATTCTGATTTTAAGTTTAATATACTTCTGACTTTTCTATGATCTAGTATTAAAAATTTTGATTCAAATTCCAAGCTGTGAAAGTATTTCAATAATTAGGAATAAAATGAACAATGCAATAAAAATTGTAAATGTAAATACTTACATTTTACATTAAGCATAATCCTTTTGCTTACAGAAGGAGGTATACCATTAGATGCTATACACAAATAAGCTCCGATATTTAATCTGCTAACTTTAGTCAGATTGAGGTATGTACCAGTGATTTCATGAACTTTAAATAAAAATGTAAAAGGTTAGTTTCTTAAAAAGTACAGTATCCGAAAGTGTAAAATAACTGAGTGTATTAAAAATTAAGTAAAAATTAACCTGCAAGTAAATTTTAAAGTTTATTTAGAAAACTTATTTTATATTTTTATTAAACTTTATTTAATTAAACTTAAAGTCGGTGGTACAAGGGATAAAATATATAAATGGATTTTTTGTAAGCGACATAAATATGAAAATCACTTAAAATATTTGGTTAAACAGACATCAAACCTCTAATTATACTTTTCAGATTACTTAAACACCATACATAAAATATTTATCTCACAGATACAGGATGATTTTTGAGCCTTTAGTTGCCGTAATGTTTGAGAAAACGTAATGTAACTTGGTATGTGATTATTTTAGAGCTTGTTATCAAAAATGAGGTAAAAATCAGAAATCAAAGTCTCCTAATTACGGTTTCTGTGACAAAACTTCGGAAATTTCAATTGACAACAACATTTTTTTTTTTTTCAAAGCAAATGATCCTCCCGTTGAAAAACCATAAATAACTAAAAAATATATAGCTTTATGAATGGCATATAAAGCAAACGCAATGAAAGCAAATTCATGCACCAGGTGTTCTGTTAGAACAGATTTGTGACATTTTGATCTATCGCTATTTCCAATTTCTGTGGTCTGAAGGGTCACCCAAATACATCCGAATCCGGTTTAGTCTCTTAAGATATTTAACTTTCTAGATATATATGTCACTGCTGCTCAGTGAGTCGGACACGAAAAACTCCATTAAACGAGATTCTGAACTGTCTTCATGCCGCGATTTATTGCTGCCCATAGTCTCCAGCATGCCATGTGTCATTCCCTGCAAAGGTAAATGCTCAAAGATTTTGCAATCACGTATGATTATTTGTTTTTTGTCGCCTGTGTGGGCGCAAATATTACTATCGCTGCTTTTCTTTGCGTTTTTATGTCACCGTTTCTACAGCTAAAATTAATTTTAATGCCATTTATAATTTTTTTTACCTTAAATATCCTTTTAAAAATCAATAATTTTGCAAAATAGGTGAATTTTTCATTGAATCAAACCAGCCCTAATGATGATTACATTTATGATCGAAAGTGCTCGGCGTGAGATTTTAAGTGTTTAAAATTGATTTCATATTTAGTAATAATTTTACTTTGTGGGAGATATCTTTTTAAGAGTATAAATGAACTGTATAAGCAAGATTATTGATTTTAAATTGTATTAATCTAAGGCGAATGTGACAATCGATTTATATATACAGTCGAACCCGGTTAAGACGCTTACGGTTGATACCCGATCTCGCTTAATACGCGGATCTTCTCTGTCCCTTGAACATCGCCCATAAGACTAATGCAAAAATATCACGTTTAATACGCGAACGGTTCTTACGCGATCCCGCTTAATACGCGATAGATTTTCGGTCCTATGAGGCAAAAAAATCACGTGAATTCATTGATGAAGATGCGAATTCCTTCTATCTTCCCGAATTTTGTCAATTTCGCAGGGTTTTTTTTCATATAAAAACACTGTTTTTGAATAGTAATATTTACTTTATTTAATAAGAGATTAATTAAAACGAACATTACTAATCGGAAATAATGGCAGATATTTGAATAAAAGAATTCCCGCTAAATTAGCAACACTGCAATTCGTCTTTTATCCCATTTTCTAACATTCATTGTTTCTCGCTTCGTGTATGTTTTTAGTGTAGTAAAGTGAAATAGATGAATTCAGGGTACACAGATACGTCATAAAAATTATTATGATTGGAGATGATGTTATCTGTTGTAAATTAAGTTTTAAATTAACCTTATACCACTACTATGTTTTATAATACATATTATAGACAAAAAGAAAAAAAAAAACCTCGCAAAAAATATTAAACAAATACGAATGCTTTTGTATTATTCTTTTATGTTTTTGTTACTTTTTCCTATACTAGTAATATTGTTTACGCAAAAATTAATAAAGATATTTTTTATATTAAAAAAGACAGATTATAATGGTACTCATTATCACCAGTAGTAAATATGATTTTAGCAACTGGATTGTGCTTTGAAGATTTAATATTTTTTCTTTCTGTTAAAAAAATGAGAAAGAAAATTATTTTTGCTATTTTTTCTTTGGTTGTAACCAATTAATAGACATTAAAACCATGTTTCAATCCATATTTATTTTTAGTTATTATTTCAGTCGGTCCTATAAAAAGAAACAATATGTTGAATACAATTAAATTGAAATCTAAATATATAAAGGCACAATTTTCAACCGTAAACCTATAAATGAAAGCTCTAAAGTTCATTGAGACGATTAGATGTGTAAATTAGGCCAGTTCCTGCAACATTATAAAATTACGTTTAATACGCGATCCCGCTAATACGCGGCTTTTGTCCACTCCCTTGAAACGCGTCTTAACCGGGTTTGACTGTATATATATATATATATATATATATATATATATATTTCATACATATGTCTTATGTTAAAGATCATTTTGTGGTCAAAAACATTTGGGTGTTAACGTTTCCAATTTTAAAATTTTTGTAAGCATAACAACGAGACAGCGACTGTTTTTCTTTACTTCATATTGAGCTCTTGACCTAGAATATCCACATTCCTAATGCCACCCCGTTTCCTTGGACCGTATGGCCGCTAACGGCTTATATATTAGCAAAGTTTTTTATAAAACCCTCCTATACATCTCAATGCTATTTGCACAATTAATAATCAAATGAAAATATTTTGCGCAGCAATAGGTTTTTAATTCACAAAAAAGTGTTACAAATATTCAAAATGCTCCATGTGCATTCTGAATTGGACAGTAAGGAATTATTTTCAAATATAAATCCGTGTCATACATATAATGATGAAATTCGGTTATTTGAACGCTCACGGACAGGGTTAAAAGAACTAATTATTTTATTCTAATAAAGAAAGTGACGTTTCATCTACTCGCTAAATTTGAATTACTTATCCATTATTAGATAAATATACTTTTAATATAATTAAAACTGCTTCAAACATATTAAATTATATTAAAAAACATATTACATTCTAAAATTAAAGTTATAAAAAGCATATTAATCGTAAAAAGCAAAAAGGTTCTACTTTTCTCCCAAATAGAAACATCATAAAAATAAAGTAAAGAAGAAAAAAGTAAACGTTCAAGAATTAGAAATTCTAATGTGGAAACATTACGTTTTAGAATAAAATTGAGAGATTTTGTAAATTGTTATTTTACGTTTTTCAGCCATAGCAAAATGAGAAAAAAAAAATAAAAGCATTTTTTCATGTGTCCTTTTCTGCATTTAAATACGTCATTATTTTATTGTAAATATACATCACTTCAGCATCCTTAGTAATGATTCTGGAAACGTATATGTCTGTGCAAATAAACATTATACAATTAAACAAAAAACTTCTTGTTTTGACTACATAAAATGTATGTTTTTCCTAGTTTATGCTGTATAATTATGAAAAAAATAGTGCATGTTATTAAAATTTAATTTGCAAAATACAGTTATAAAAATTTGTAATTTTTCCTTCAGTTGAAATCATAGCTAATACAATATTTTTTTTTTTTTTAAACAGAATAAATCCACTTTATTATCATATCATTCTATCAGGTTTCAATAAATTGCGAAACAAAGGCAGCATTAGTTTCAAACTATATGTGAAAATTCTTATGTCCTTATTCTACCTTCTTTCCTTATTCCTTCTACTAAGAAAAATATAAAAATACAATAAATAATATAATATCTTTCATCATAAAATAACAGTTAAGATAAAATAATTATTTTTTTCCGGTTGATCTGAAAATGTTCTAGTCAATGAAATTAAAGTAGGAACTATAAAAATATACACAAACCTCCAATTCACGAGGCTGTATTAAATTTCAGAAAGCAATTATGACACTACACTAAGATAGGTACAAAAAAGTAAAGCATCTCATAAAAGTATCTTCTTATCTATATTCTGAATCTTCATCTTCAAACATAATTTACTTACTTTTTGAGAAAATTTATCTTTTTAACGATTACAATCTTATTCACGTTTCCTTTTGAGCATTATTTCGTAATAGATATATAATCAACGAAATAGAATCGCATTATGCTCGCCTTATCTTCAATGTTATTATAATTTAGAGCATTAAAAAAATAAAAAGATGGTTAAAACATCTTCTTTCTTACATAACATTTCATGAATTCTTATTAATTAGATTTCCAGTTTCTTTTTTTTTTAAATATTCTTTTAAGCATATGAATGATGGTAGATAATTTCTTCCTTTTAATTTTAGCAAAACATTCTACTAGAACTTTTGAATAAAATTTATATTTTACAGTTCACGTGAAAGAAGTTACAAAATTAGATTTGCTTATGTTGAAATAATATTATTCGTCAATTTTTCTACTTGTTCAATATTACAGGAACAGTTCTTATTAGTTAGATTTCCAGTCTCTTTTTTAAAATATTCGTTTAAGCATATGAGCGGTAGTAGTAGATAATTTCTTCTACTTAATTTTAACAAAGCATTCTACTAGAACTGTTGAATAAAATTTATATTTTACAGTTCACATAAAAGAAATTATGAAACTACATTTGCTTATTTTCAAATAATATTATTCGTCAATACCGTTACGTCTTCAACATTACAGCAACAGAAATAATTTCCCCTGAAAGGCTAATTTTTTATGAAACATTTAATGTAACATAAATAAATATTTTAACCTCCGCGGTACTGATTCACTAATATTAAAAACGCTAAATATTAAAATTATAAAATAAATGTATATCTATATTATTATTAGCTTTAATTTATATTCTTATTATCTTTAATTTCTTATATGTTGTAGATGCGTATGGTAATGTAATTTGAAAAGTTGTTCAAAATAAATCAGGACCATGTTGATGAAAAATCTCCGCGATTAACTTTCAAAAAGTTGTTATCATGCTGTTTTTGTTTTTCGCAATTTTTCAAAAAAGGCTTAACTTATGCAGCTTTATCGAAAAAATGAAATCACTAAAAATTAAAATAAAAGGGGTAATTTTAACGAGAGATTATCGGGATCAGGATGAGTTCACGCTATTATATATGTAATGAATTTTGAAAAAAAAACTGGCATTTTGAAATTGATTTTCTAGAACAATATTAATGGTAACAAGTCATTTTTTAAGAGAAGTCGATTTCAAGAAGTTAGATATGTGAATCCAAAATTACAGCTAGTTTCGCCAAGTAGTGTTCGAGTTGTACATTACTCTTTATGTACGGAATTATAAATTCATGAAAAATTTTCTTTTAAAGCAGTTTTCGTGAATTTTTAAACTACATTAGAAGATTTACATAATCATTTAATAAATTTTAGAAGGATTCGAGGATTTAGAAGGATTAATTAAATTTGAATTTATAGGTATTTTGTGCAATATTTATAACCACACTCAAATCTTTTATTTTGAATATTTTTCTTAGTATTTTGTAGAGTTAGGAGAGGTCAATATGTATAATGCTCTTATAATAGAAATATAGAAATATTTCCTAATTGAACCCTCCCCCCCCCCCCCCCCAACGCCAAGAATGCTTAAAAGATGCAAAAGCAAAAAGAATCATCCTTAAAACACACACACACACACATATATATATATTGTGCGTGTGTGTAACCAATAATGGTTTTGGAACAAGATAAGGTAATGTATCTTTAACTAATTCTAAACTGTATTACAATTAATCGATGTATTAAATGAATTTTATAACGGATTTTTATTTCGGAATAAGTAGTATTTCACAAGAAATCTACCTAAAAATGCCTGCAATTATTTAACAAATTTATTCTGCATAATTGTATGGACAGTTTACTTAAAAACATAAAATCATTGTTAACAAGAAACACTAATATTGGTCATTTCTTTTAACTTGTTTGATTGTTTTGGGGGTATCTAATATTGCAGTCAAATTAGTAGAACGATCCGAAGGATTATTTAAAAAATATATATCATATTCGAATAGAATGAATTTGGCTAACAATGTGTATTGGACAATCAACTTTACAATTATTTTTTAAATAATTTCTAAATAAAGATTTCTATTTCCTATTAATTATATTATTACTTTTTATGAAATATAAATATTTTAAGGGGTCTCAGGACTCTTAAAGCTTCAAAATTTTCAAAATTTTAATAATTTTTAGATGTTAAACTCCTAACCTTTCTTCACATTTTGATATCATAATTTCCTTGAAATTACCATTAGAACAGAAGTTATGGCTTTTAGAATTATACCCTCTCATTAGCTGAAGCGGCGTTTCCGAAACTTTGGAGTCATTTAGCTCCAAATGATATTTTTGGGCATAACACGCAGCATATCTCAAAAACTTCTGAATATTTTTTCATGAAATTTTTTAAACATATATTTCATGTTAGTTATATTTTATACATTGAAACTAAAATTTTATTTTTATTGTTCAAAAGAAAAAAAATATATTTTTTTAGGTGATTATACTGTTGAAACTTTGCATTAGCGAAATTCACCTTTGTATTAAAAATAAAAAAAGGCTTTGAATACAAATATTTTATATACTGAAACTAAAATTTTATTTTATTGTCTAAAAGAAAAATATATATATATATTTTTAGGTGATTATACTGTTGAAACTTTGCATTAGCTAAATTCAACTTTGTATTAAAAATAGGAAAAGGCTTTGAATACAAATTTATTTAGGTTCAGGGTAATTATAACAATTTGAAGTATAATCGGGTACCAAAAATGTCATTCTAATTGCAAAATGTATTTAGTAATTCTGCGCGGAATCTGTTATACCAATTTTCCTCTCGACAAATGTCTGAAAGGTTGCAGCCCCCTGCCAATAATAATTCTGCATCTTGGAATTTTTTAAATACATGAAATGAAAGAACACACTTAAATCTTTCACAAGAATAAAAAATATTTTTTTTATTTTTTTTATCTTATACATTGTAAAATATTAAATGTTGAAAATGGTGTTTTTTTTTCTAATTTGAAGAGTCTTGAGACCCCTTAAGATACACAGAGTATTGTAATTACTGAAACAAGATTAGAATTTTAAATAATATATCTTTTTTAACTAATCAAGGTTAATAGATTGAAAATAACTACACCTTTCCCATTTTCTGTTGGAATTTCTGCGCCATCTTCTCTTCGCCATCGTATGTCAGGCTTTGGAGATCCATAAGCTGAGCATTTTAATGATGCGTCGTTCCCTTCTCTAACATTCGTGTCAGAACTTGTCCCTTCTTCAATTATAGACGGAGCCACTATTAGGAAAAAAAGCAAAAATCATTTTTATTAACAATTTCCAACATAATATAAAAGTATTTATGAATTCGGTTTACCTTTTCGTGCTCTATCTCTCGTAATTATATACTCGGAATTTTGGTATTAAAAATGAAGTGACCTGCATTTATATCTCATTTACAGGGACACACAAAAGAATTCTTTAGCAATATCATCTATGGGAAAAATCGTTTCCGATAATGATGCTACAATACTTCAAATACTGAAAATTTTCTGAATAACGGGCACCTCATGAGCACTGAATTTTTCCGCTATTTGGAGGTATAAATTTTCAAACACATGAGAGTCGGAAATAAAAATAAATTTCCGCTAAACAGATGGGTCCGCTATCCGTGAGTGTCCGTTATAGATGTTCTATTGTAAAATTGATAAGCATCACTAAGGGTGACTAAAACATGCTTTCTGAAAAGTTTAGAATAAATAGCACTTATAGTTCGTTTTCGGAGGCGCACAAAAGTGTTACGTTACATTACAGTGTAAGGGAGAAAATTGTGTGCAATGCATTTTAACAATGTTATGATACTTCAAACATAATAAAATTTAAAATGATCACTGGGATGCATTACAACATGCTTTTATATGGATTAAGAAGTGCACAGTATTTTTCTTTATTTACACAGACGCGCAAAAATATTTGGAGACAGAACAGTTTGGATTTCAATATGTGGAAACAGGAAATTTCTTAACAATACTCTTTTAGTGTTGGTAATTGCTTCATAATGTATGCATGATGCATGATTTTTCGTTCATGTTTTGAATTTTTACAGTTTTTCAACTATGATATTTTAAGCATTTAAGGAAGTATAATTTTGAAAAAGGGAGTAAAAAGAGAGGTAGTATAACATTATGGAAAAACATTGCAGAAAAATGTTTTAAAGAAGCTAAGAATTTCTGTATTTGAACCTCATGAAATTAAAATAATGATGTGTTTTTGTAATAGCATTTTACACACCTTTCTTTGAATATCTAAATTTAAAAATCGTGAAATACATACTGTTGTTTTCTTATACATTGTTTAAATCTTTCAATCCTGTTTGGCAAGATATTGATAAAGAAGAAGACAAATTTGCATTCAAACGAAAATCAGATTAAAATATTTAAATGACTTTCTGATTAAATTGATTTTGTAAGCGTGTTTTTCTTTTTAATTATTGCATTTTGTGCATTTGAAAACTAAAGCCAATAAACTAAATTGATATTATATGAAACCTAATAGATGTTTTGGTAAGAGTGAATATAATTCTAGACCCACACTCACAGAAATCAAATCTATTCCTATAATAGAATAAATCTTGATTTTTTAGCGTAGTTTTCAATTTGGGTAAATTTATTTATTTTATGTGGAACTGCAAAGTAAATTACCTCTTCCAAACAAAATATTAATTAGAGAACTGTTATAAGAACACTAGAGAATTAGATATTGTAGATGCCGGCAAAACGTTCCATTTGATACCAGAAAATTCAGTAAATATCAAGGTGCTTTCATGACTGATTTTCTTACTTCATTTCAACTAATAATAAAAAGATTGAATTAATTGGATTTCAATTTGTTTAAGGCTGCAAAGTACCCTGTTTCGAAAATTTTTGTTGGAGACAGTTACATAAAAAATAATTAATGACTTTGTTTGAGATTATGAAATTAAACTGATTCTGGTAAAAAAAAAAAATCATTTTAGCAATCACCATTTTTTTAAATTATTATTATTATTTTTTTTAATTTGAAGTTTTTAAAGCTTTTATAACATTTTTAATTTTTAATATTTTTTAGTTATTTCAAGTGACTTATATTCACTGGATTATTGGGAACAAAAGTTAGTATAGAATTAAAGATGTAACTTTTATTTAGATTTAAAAAAAAGTTTGTAACACAAAACCTAAAAAAAAAACCACAAAAAATTTGAAAATATGAACTTTGACATTAAAAAAAAATAACTATAACCCTCAGATTTAAATCCATAATAATTATTGTAATACACATATATATATATGTCTACAAGAAATTTCAAGACCATCCCAACAGAAAAAAGCCTTAGGGAATTACAAACACTAACATCAACAAAAATAAAAGTCTGAGAAAAATGCATTTAAAGTTTGTAAAGGAGGCATTTTGAGACTTAGAACACTCATAAAAGTTCATGTACCTTAAAAACGATTTGGATTTCAGATCTAAAATTTGGAGTCATGATTCACAACCGTAAGAACCACTGAAAAATTCAATAAAAAATAATCGATATTTTTTCTCATTTTTATGGTAATGTGTAGCCTTAAATATATGAAGGAATAAAAAGGATTGTTAGGGTTCCGTATTTAAAAAGGAAAAACGAAACCATTATAAGATCACTCATGTGTTTGTCTGTCCGTCTGCCGCAGCGGGGTTTCTCGCAAACTATGGAAAGTGAAAAGTTCAAATTTGGCAGAAGTAATAAATGCTATTGATCCATTTTTATAGATTATTAACTATTCACAAATATATTTAGGAATAATGTAAGGGGTTAATTAAGTTATTTGAATGTAAAATGCATTGTTTATAAATCGTGTGAGGTGTTGTGTGAAAGCACTCTTAAAGTCAAACTCAAAAATACATTTGTTTTAATTTTAGGCATTATATATTTTTTAAATATCTTCAAAAATTTAATGCAAAAACATGACCCCTCCCCTCTATTTTTGAACCTACTAAAACTAAAATTATGAAAAAATTAGAGGTAGTAGAAGTATATTTAAACCTTGCAGGAAAAGTAAAGAGATTATTCTAGGTCGCATAGTTTTTGAGAAAATGGCATTTTTTCGTTACACACATCTTTCACTCTGTGGGTGCTCAGCAACGGAATTGAGGGGCGCTCGAGATACCTATCGTCGCGGACTTATGATTTTTGAACAAAATTGTCGGTAATTAGCCGAGATATTAATCTTTAAATACACGGACGTTTTGGACATACATAAAGACACACGCGTCGTAAGCCTAGATAACAATTTTTAATGATATGTGTAATGCAAACTAATTAATATATTTATTGTACGGAAGCCTTTCTGCGCATGTAATACTTGCACTTGACCGAATATTTTGAATAAAAATCCCGATTGTGGTCATTCTTTTTTTTCAACAGTGACAACAAAAGATATTAAAATATTTTAAAGCGCTTTAAATAATTAAATGTTTATAGTCCGGGATCCGGTGATATCAAAAGTCCCGTCATCGCGGAATTGAAAAAACAATATGTAAAATGGCAGTTAAAAGTCACATGAACAAAATGAGCTAGGTATGACTAGGTTTGTCAAGCCGAAAATATGCTTAATTAAAATAATAATTATTAAAAAGCTGTAATGAATTACTGTTTTCACGGAAAGTCGATGTTTGACCAGCGTCTGGACGCGAAATAAAATATCCACCGGTAAAAATTCAGAGTAAAATAAATCTGTAATTTTATAAGTGTCCGTGTTCTTAAAATAGGTATGACAGTTTTTTTTTTTTTTTTTTTTTTGGCCGATTAAAGTTTGTCATACTATTTTTTTTCTAAAAGAGCACAAAATTTACTATACAATGCTCTAAGAGTGACTAATATTCGCGATGACGGGAAAGCAATATAGCTTTAATATAATAATTAATTTAATTAAGCTTATTTTCGGCATGTCGTATAGCTTTTTACTGTTGATTTACACAATTTGTTTTTCAATTCTGCGATAAGAGGATTTTTGATGTTAGCGGCTCTTGGACTATTACACAAGTGGCAAAATTGTATTGCATGAATTGAGATTTCAATTTGTTTATATGTATAAAGGAATAAGAAGGATTTGAATAAAAATCCCGATTACACTCTTTCTTTTTCTAAACAGTGACAACAAAAAATGTGAAAATATTTTAAATAACTTTTAATAATTAAATGCATAGACGAATGAGAAAATTGTATTTTTTAAATTGGAATTTCAATTTGCTTATAGCTATAAAGTAATAAGAAGGATTTTTTTAAAATAAAAATCACGATTATGTACTTTCTATTTCTAAACAGTGGCATAAAAAAGTATAGAAAATATATTGAAGAGCTTTAAATAATTTAACGCTTACACAAATGACAAAATCGTGTAGAATTAATTGGTATTTCAAATTGTTTATATTTATAAAGGAATGAGTAGGTTTATTTTGTATAAAAATCCCAATTATACTGTTTCGTTTTCTAAACAATGAGATAAAACATATAGAAAATATTTTAAAGAGCTTTAAATAATCAAACGCTTACACAAATGACAGAATTGTATTGAATTAATTGGGATTTCCATTTCTTTATATGTATAAAGGAATAAGAAGGAATTTTGAATAAAAATCTCGATTATACTTTTTTTTCTTTTTCTAAACAGTGATAATGAAAATATATATAAAAAAAAAAAAAAAAAAAAAAAAATTAAAGAGCTTTAAATAATTAAACGTATGCACAAATGACTAAATTGTATTAAATGAATTGTGATTTGAAATTGTTTATATGTATAAAGGAATAAGAAGAATTTTTTTATAAAAATCGCTCTTTCTTTTTCTAAACACTGACACCAAAAATATAGAAAATATTTTAAACAGCTTTAAGGGGGTCCGGGACACAAAAATCTTCAAATTTTCAATTTCTTTTTATTCGATTAAAACTTTCTCTGCCTTTTTCTGCTTAAAAAGATGTTTAAATCATGTTTCTATCTTAATTAGAACAGGAAATAGTATTTTTTTTGTTTTGGTTTGTTTTTAAAATCTGCCTTTCAAGCTATGGTTGTCAAGGAAACGAGTTCTTGTGAAATTGCGTTTTTCTTCATGATAGGTTTTTTCACCATTCCTCATATTTAAATTCTTATATCTCGAGAACCGTTAAAGATACAGAGTTGAAACTCGGAACATATCTTTTTCAATTATTTTACTTTACTTCTGAGCCAGCATATTTGAAAAAAAAAATATATTTACTTTTGAAAATATGATTTTTTTTAAAAGTTGCGCCACTTTTTTTGTAATTTTTTCGTTAAATATTTTTAATTTTTAAAAAAAATAACATTTTTAAAAATGCTGGCTCTAAATTAAAAAATATATATTTCTGCTTATTTAAATCAAAACAATTTAAATTTTTCAAATAATATTTCGAGTTATAACGATTTTAAGTTATACCACTTTTTTCATAAATTTTAAATAAAAAAAAATTAAAAAGCTATGAAAAGTTTTGTCGTTTGATTTTGTTTACAAATGATATGGTTAACCATAAAAAAAAATTCAAAATTTTAACTCAATAAATAAAATTTTTTTGAAAATGTGTCCCGGACACCCTTAAATAATTTAACATGTGTACAAATGACTAATTTAAATAGATTGTGAGTTATGTTTGAAGAAGGTTAAAATATATTACAAGCAGTTGAATCAGTATTAGAAAAAATAAACGGCCAAGTGCGAGTATTACTCGCGTTTAAAGGGTTCCTCACAATCAATACATGAATTATTAACTGTATTATTAAAACAAATCGTTTCTAAAATAATAATAAAACTTACAATAAAAAATATATATACAACGTAGGGTTGGGTATAGCTGTATATACTAGAAACGTATGAATCGGTATACTATAAAAGTTCAAAGAGATATGAAACCTAAATAATATCAAATATTGCTATTCTGTATAACTCTTTTTTCAATCTTATCCTAATCTGTTTATGATGAACTTAACTCGGTACTGACAATAAAAGTAGTGAATATCTAAGCTTGATTTGGCATTTCATAAAACTAAATTCAGCGTAGTAATAATCTTTTCTTTTCACAATCTACCTAAAATAAAAACCGTATTCAAAGTTGAAACTTTGGATTGCGCTAGGCGCGCTTCGAAAGGAGGTCGCAAAATTGCAACGACACCTTGGTCCGTGCCGCGTTTTTCTAAATAGGTTTTTAATTAACTTTTAATGACACGGGAGGCGTATTGAGAGATCCAATCAATGCAAACTATTCGCGAATACCATAGTATTTATGAGATTAATTCTAATAAAATTAGCCTGTTTTTAGCAATTTGACATTTATTGCTTTTATACAGCTACTGGGAATTGCATTACACAAATATATCATTAAAAGTTGTTATCTAGGCTTTAAAAGCGCATGCTACATAGATTACGCCACACCTGTCATTATGTATGTCCAAAACGTCACGTGTTTCAAGTTTGTATAATATCTCGTCTAATTACCAACGGTTTTTTCGAAAATCATTATCAACAATGCTTTTATATTTCTGCTACGATAGGTACCTCCAGCACCCCTCAACACCTTTGCTGAATGCCTGCAAATAGTAATTTGTGTGTAACGGAAAAATGCACATTTCTCAAAAACTATGTGACCTAGGGTAATCGCTATAATTTCCCTGCAAGGTCCTTAACGTCTACTACCTCTAATTTTTTTTTCATAAATTTTATTTTCAGTAGTTTCGGAAATAGATGGGGGGAACATATTTTTGCACTACATTTTCGACGGTATCTCTGAAAAGATAATACCTAAAATTATAAGAAATGTATTTTTGAGTTTAGCGTTACGAAAGCTTTCACAAGATATCCGACACTATATACGAATAAAAAAAAAAAAAGATTTCTTTTTTTAAGTAACTTAATTACACCCTCAGGATTTTCCCTAAATATATTTGTGAATGTTTAATAATCTTTAAATATGTGGTTCAGCAGTCTTTTTTACTTCCACCAATTTGAACTTTCCACGTTCCATAGTTTACAATTAAAATGGCTGTGACAGACAGACAGATAGACACAGGAGTGATCTTATAATAGTTCCGTTTTTACTTTTTAAATACGGAACCCTAAAAATTATTGAGACAACAGAGGAGAAAATGAAATAATAAATTTTTATAAGCTATTAAAAAAAACCTACCAAATGAAAGAATAAGAATAAATCAAATAGTTGTGTATTTAATATTTATGTAATAAATTAAATATTTGTATATTAAATATTTGTGTAATGAATCAAATATTTGTGTACTTAGTATTTATGCAATAAATCAAACAGTGTGTATTTAATATCTATGCAATGAATCATATATTTGTGTATTTTATATGGTTACTTAATTTCAATGACAAAAGCCAGTGAAGTAGTCGAAGTAGCATCCAGCTGTGGAATTTGGAATTTACAAGAAGCACGGCGCCATTAATTTAGATTACAATTTTCTTATTTAATATTTAAATCGCAGAATTCTCAATTATCTCATTTATTTGTATAATTTAAAAGTTCTTCGGTGATTAAATAAGACAAAAAATAGTAGCGAAAATTGTTGTAGAATTGTAAACACCTAGGTAATATTTTCTGTTTTGAGATATGTATTCAAAATTATAAAAAGAACGTTTACTTTTAAAGCTAAAGTTCATATTCTATGTTAATTTAATGGTATTTTCAACATAAAAACGCAAAACTCTACATAAATATACCTCTACAGTATCTATAAAAATCCGTCTATTTTTTTTTTTTTATTAGATAATATTTATACTAGTTAACCTAAGAAAAAGTTAATTCTGCTGTCATACATTTCCATATATTAATAATTTTAAAATTACAATTGATTATAAAAGTATGAATTTTGTCTAATTTAAAGTATAAATAAAATTATGTAAAATTTTTACAATTGAATGAGATTAAAAAATAAATATAATTGTGGTGAATCCATGCATTTCAATAAGACCATGCTTGGAAGGGAATTCCTCTATAATTTGCAGATTGCAATTCGAAGTTTCAATCGGTCATTATGCTTGAATTTTTTTAATTGTGCTTTAAACTGTCAGATACAATTTGTATTTTTATAAATTTTATATTTACATGAATTATATATATATATATATATATATATATATATATATATATATATATATATATATATATATATATATATATATATATCTAGCTCCATTTCAGTTATACACCAGGGGGTATTTTTAGCTAAATTTTGACGATATTGTTAAACTGTTATTAATTAATTTAATAGTGCATTTTAAATAATGTAATTAATATCTATTTATTTTATATTAGATTAAATATGTTTTACAAGGTATTTCAAATTTTATTTCAAAATGTATTAACTGCATCCTTTGGTATCATTTACTGTGATTTCTTAACTGTTTTATTCACCTTAATCTTTTTGATATACTGGTAGACATGTGCGCATGGATTTTTGTAAAATACTGAAATATTAATCGGTATGGTGTTTATTATTTATATTTAATATCCTATAAATATTTAAATACGTTTTATTGATTCTTCCATTTCATATTATTTGTTTCTATTCTGCTTTCATTTTTAATCAATTCACTTGATTTTAGTGGTTGTTCGGGCACAGGGGAAAATAATTTTTAGCTTTAGCTTATTTTTTCCCACAGAAAACAACCATTTTGCTTATATCATTGAATTCTGTGCCCTTGATAACGTAATTCAATGTATAAGGTTTTCAATTTTTGTCGGTGTCCACTTATTCCTTTTTTCTTCCATAATAATTCTTATAATAATTTTTTTTAATACTTACAGCTTTAATTCATAATAATTGACGGTGGTAGGTTATGTTTAATTAATGGTTATATATATATATATATATATATATATATATATTTAAATGTGTCCTCGAGTCCCTTTATTACAAAAATTACTAAATATAAGAGGAGATAAATAATTAATTATTTGTGTAGTTTTCTGAATTTCGATATCACCAAACTCATTGAAGTACAAGAAATAGCATTAGGTTGTATATATACCTTGGAATTTTGCATATCATTACAAATTTATACAGAAAGCTAACAGACATACAGACAGACGTATAGATAGATGGATAGGGAAATAGAAGGAATGAGAAAATTATATGCAGATAGAAAAGAATTTTTATTTTTATTTTCACATACACAGAATATTGTATCGCTTAAATGAAATGTCATTTTTTGACATTACTTTTACTTATACAGAATGCATAAAATAAACTTACCTACAACATTAAGATATCCAGTTTGACTAATCATTGGAGTCGTATTTACTTGGCACATGTATCGTCCACTATCACTAGCATCTACATTTCGGATATGCAAATACCATACTTTATAATTTTGATGTGTTACTTCATATCTTGAGTTCCGCATTATGACTCTAGTTTGTATACTGATTAGTGTATTTCTTTCTTTATGAGACCACGCTACCTAGAGGAAAAATTAATTTTAATTTAATAGTTAAAGGAAACTTTATGCAATGGAACTGTGGTTATTCCTAAAATAAGAATCAAAATAATGGTAGCAAATAACTTCAAACAAAACAGAAACATAAAAATTTTAGCATACACTATTAAAAATCTGTACCATTTGCTGCATCGTCACTCCACCGCTTTTATAGAAAACGGTTACTTCACTGTATCATGGAGCATTCTCATTGGTCAGAATAGAGACACATACTATAAAAATTCTATAAAAGCGGTGGAGTGACGATGCAGCAAATGGTACAGATTTTTAACAGTGTACTGGAATTCTTGAAGTCATATAATATTTCCTGTTAGTATCAGTGAACCAGCATTTCTATTTGGTACTTGGAGAGATGAATAGCATACGCATAATTATTTATCGAACCAAAGAATTTTTTCATAGCAATTAGAGCCAGCTAATGGTACCAAACCTACACCATAGAGAAGAGATAGGGGTGGTGAGTGCTTTGGTAATCCTAAAGTGGAACCAACATAATAGTCACGTGACTTTTACCGCCAAAGGCTAGCATATGTTTGCGAAAGGAAAATAAACAAATTACCGTATCGTTAAATTAAAGTGAGAATCTTCTTTTACTAATTTATATTTCTGCACTACTTCACATGCATAATGTGGATGCTGAGTATTTATATATATATATATATTTTTTTTTTCACGACCGGCAACAATTTTCAAATTGCCAAGCAAGCGATAACGAGCGAAATCTGGAAAGCTTTACATGAGTAGGGCCGGTCATGTTGATGCCGCTTTTCAACGGAATTCTCTACAGAAAGCACACTCCAATCCTATCTCTTCTCTATGACTTACACCAAATATCAAGCGGCTGTAGCCATTGGTTGATAATACCTTTTTCATATGGAAACTCTTTATGTATTCTTGGAGCTCTTCGAAAATAAAGAATTTAATTTAAAAGCACAGATATCCCGAAATTATTGCATGCAGCACGCATTTATATAATCTAATTATGCGTGCTAATTTCATCAGTCTTCTATAAAGTTTTCTCATTCATTCACAATAAGGAGGCTTAAATTTGGGTATTAGTGTGAGTATATTTTTTACTTCATTTAAAACGGATTGCATATCAAAAAGTATTTAGTTCACCTGATTTTTTTAAAGATGTTTATGGAATAATATTTTATAATGTTTTTATTTCTTGACTGATGTTTTTCTAATTGGGTCATTTTAATAACAGTGTAGTTGTCTTTCAACATGGTAAATGGCTCGTTTTGTTTCATGTCCAGGCCATTTAAGAGACTGATGATTCATTGAGCTTCTTGAGCAGCAATTGTTTCAGATACATACTCTGCTTCTGCCGATGACATAGCAATATATTTTTGACGTTTGCTAATCTAAAAGATTGGATTTCTTCTAACATTTATAAATTGTCGCTGGTGTATTTTGTAATTGATTTGTCTCTCGCCCAATCGATATTTATTTAAGGGGTCTCAAACTCTTGGATCTTCAAAATTTTCGAAATTTTATTATTTAGATATTTAACTACTATCTTTTCTGAACATTTTGATATGTTTCTTTGAAATTCCCATTAGATTAGAAGTTATGGCTTTTAGAATTATTTCCACCAAATTGCTGAAACAGCGTTTCCTGGAATTAGAAGTCATTTTTGTCCAATTGATTTTTTTGGGCATAACGAGGGCAATATCTCAAAACCTTTTAAACATTTTTTAATGAAATTTTTAAAACACATGTTTCATTTTAGTCTGCATAAACTGAACCTAAAATTTTCTTTTTGTTGTTCATAAAAATATTTTTTTAGGCGATTATACTGTTGAAATTTTCAGAATTTTACATTAACTAAATACGACTTTCTATTACAAATATAAAAATGCTCTAAATACGAATTTATTTAGGCTCAGGGTAATTATTACAATCTAAAGTATAAGTAGACACCGAAATTCCTATTCTTGTTGCAAAATTAACTTTGTAATCCTGAGCGCAAGCTGTTATACCAATTATGTGCTCGTCAAATGTCTGACAGTTTGGAGCCCCCTGTAAATGCTAATTCCGCATCTGGAATTTTTTTTAAATATATGAAATGAAAGAACATATTTATAACTTTCACTCCCCCCCCCCTACACACAAAAAATGGCTTATAATCATATACATTTTAAGATATTAAATGTTGAAAATTGTCTTTTTTTTCATTTTTTCCAATTTTAACAGTCCTGAGACCCCTTACAAAATTAACGTTGGATCCTTTGTTTTACATTAGCTTCATAGTTTTTGTAGATTTTAAATATTTAAAAAAATGTTTAATTGATTTTAAGAATCTGTATATTTCATTTCTTCTGATTAAGATCTTGACTGATTCGGATATGGCTGGTGTTGTTATTTTTTTTACAAGTGTTGCTACGTGGTAAAAGCATAAAGTAATATCCTTCATATACTAAATATAAATGATGAAAGGCAATCCTCTTTACTAAAAAAATGCTTTTAAACAGTGCAAATGAAAAATAAAAGATTAAGCAAGAATCTAGTAGATTATAAGCACGCGTGAACCATAATATACACATCATTATAGTAACATTATAGAAACAATAATCAGTATAGTACCAAAATTCATTGTAGTAACAGCGAGTGTAAATAGTTCCTTTATTTCAAATAGTTTTACAACAAATATTTTTGCTAAAAATTCATTAAAATCCTAAAATGAAATAATATTTTATTAATATCTTAATAACATTTTAAACATTCAATTATTTAGGATAAACAATATATATTTATGTCATTATTTCCCGTGCAAATAATAGACTAGAGCAGGCACCAACAAACTTTTTCTTTTTCTTTTTCCATTTTTTACGATTGTTAGTCTGTCATTTGATATTTTTAAATTCCATCGGTTTTTTCGAGTATTTATTTCGAGTAACTGTATTTGAATACAGTATTTGCGAAGATAAAATTTTCTTTAAAATATTTAATTATTACGCATAATGTCCATAATTATAAAAATATATTCTGTTTTGTTTGCTTAGTGGATTAGATTAAATTAGTGATTGAAAAATAGTGTAGATTTTTTAATATATATATATATATATAATTATGAAACATAATATGAAATTTGAAGCTTAAATAATATGCTCAAAATACCGAGTATAGTAAAGTGGGGACAAATGCCCAGTTTTTCTTTTCTTCTTGTAAAACGTACAATAAAGCAAAAAACAACAAACTAAGTACCAGAAATCATTTATCAAACCCTTTAGAATCTAATTTCTATATTAAACAAGTTAAAACCCTCTTAATAAAGCAGACATAATTATTTCCCCACAGGTCCCTTTTTAACATAATTTTTTTATGTGCTGGATAAGATGCCGCATAGAAAAAAAAAATGCTAGGCTGTTATTTTTTTTCAAGCAAATCACATTTTTCTTTTCTCAAACAACTTAAAACGAAAATAAATAACAGTAAACTTACAAAAATTATATATATCACTAAATTGTGAAAAGTTTAACGAAAATGCAAAAGTTTTCAGTTCAAAAAGTGAAAATGAAAAGAAAATCATTTGAATTTACATGAATGGGTAGCATAATTACTGGAAACAATAGACAGCATAATTCCAAAAAAGATATAAATCACTGGTTTACATCCAGGTGAACATTGCAGTTTTCTCTTAATGTAAGTATTAGTTCTATTCTATTTAGACCGAAGCCTGTTTATTTTTCGCCTTTCTTCTCATTCTTTGATTTTGTATTTCCATTCGACCACAATCACACCACACTACCCGTTGCAAAAGTAAAGTAAGCGTTTTTCATGCAGCTATCGATTGAATTTGATTCACTGAATCCTGTTCGCTATAGACTTTGCTCCTTGATAAGACTCCAGCCACTCAACATATGCAGTCATCAAATTCCAATCCAGTTCTGCCATCCGAATCCATAAGAGGAACAATTTACCCATTGTTGGAAGATGACTCATATTTTAGTTTTTTCCTCAAGTAAGGCGTTTTCAAGTTGATCTTACCCTTCCCTTTTTTACACATTTTACTTCCGCCAAGTTGTAGTTCTTTGACGCTTTCTAGTTTCTTTTGTTTTTCATTTCCTTCTTCTTTTTTATTGTTCATAAACACTGTGCTTGTAATATTTGCATCCTTTTACTTTATCTTACTTGGCTGTATAGGTCTTTTGACCATTGGGGTAGGAGATATTTTGTTTAACAGTTTAGATGGTGAGAATTGTAAACGGCCTACGTTTTCCTTATTCACACATGGTGAACCAACATTGTTGCTGATAATATTTTGATAAGTAGCAGAATGCGCTAATATACATTTATTTAAATGTAAGTTCTACTTAAATCGCAGTGATGAATTTATTGAACCGAAAAACAAAAATATATTTTGCGGCATCTGTCCCATATTGGTGGGTAAGAGGCCGTGCCGCCATTTTGTTTTATGTGAGCGAAGGAAGAGAAAGGCAAGCACATGTATGTATTTTACGAGGATCTAGTCTATAGTTGCAATCGATTTTGGGATGAAATCTTGGGATGAAATGTTTATTTTTCTTAAAATATATAATAAAACTTCATTAGAATAATTTTAGCAACTTACCACGCAGGTTCGAGCCATAAAAACTGGCATAAATATGTAAATATTGACAATTAAGCGGTGGAAACATATACAACACATCACACAGCACAGAATAACACTACGAACTTCAAAATTGGTCTAAAGAACGCTAGTGTCGCCTACACAATCTCTGCGGCATATGTCCGACTTCACTATATAATTTCTCGACTTATGATTTTTCATTTATGCTTTAATTCTATCAGAATTTAATAGATTTTATTAAGTAATGGAATTTTTTATTTCTTCTAATAATGTTATATATTATTATATTATATATTGCAACGACATAATATTTATTCTACGTAATATACAGGGTGTCTACAAATTAATTGGGCAATTTCGTAAGTTAAGAACTTCCGAAATATTAAATTAAATTAACTACTTGAATGTCTGACTAGTAGTAATATTGCCTAAGTTTATTCATAGATGGCGTTAGGTGTCATAACATACGCTATCGCTTAGCGAGCGGAGGTATTATTCAATTATCTCCAGGATCGCAAGATCTTTCACAACTTGATTTTGGTTTATGGGATTTTGTAGGGGATCAAGTGTACAAGCCGTCCCTTCCTGCTTCCATTCCTGAACTAAAATCAAGAATCTGCAGTGCAATTAATTTGAACGATGGAAACATGCTGACAAGTCCGCTGCAAGAAATGATTTACCGATGGGCCATTTTCAGAGTCACGAAAGGTAGTCACATGGAACATTTGTTGTAAACTTAATCTATTTTTCTGTCTTACACCAATATGTACTTAAATTTTTGTTCCTGTCAAATTTTTGCCCATTCAATAAATCATTCTTTTTGCCCAAATAATTTGTAGACACTCGTGCAAGAAATTAAAAAATAATCGTAATGCATAACTTGAAATTATGTTTGCGTGAATTATTAAAATATAAACTAAAATGTCTAGCAAAAATTTTATTTTTAAAGTTAATTTTTAGAGTACGGCGTTTCATTTATTCACCTTTATAATTAAAATATTTATCATTTGATATTTTCTTAACAAAAGAAAATGTGTTTTAACATATATAGATAGATACTTTATGACTTATACAAACCATGCATCCTATTTCCAATCTTCCTACACATTGAAAACAGAAAATAAAGGAACATTTTTAAACATAATTAAAATAACGAAAAACGGACAACAAGAAACAATTCATTAATGACAATATGATTTACAAACGAGAAGCAGTGCATGATGGATTTGATGTTGAAATAAATGACGCGTGGTGGGAAAGCATAGCTGAGTTTGAATTATCACTAACCCTGTAATTCCCGAGATTCTCGATGACACATGGCAGGCTAACGTCTCGTCCGGCTGATACAGTGACATTGGGTATAGGTTCGGCGAATGACGGTTGCGGAAGGAGATTCATGGGCGGAAGTGTTGCGGAATCTGTGTAATGAATGTTTAATTTTAGTTAATAGCAAGAGAATGAACAGAATAAATCAACAACAAATTATTGAACTATCATTTAATGTAAAATACAATTACATAAATAGTATTTTTATTTATCAATAAGTATACAAAAGTAAAAAATATTTATACATATATATTTTTTTTTGCTGAAATGTTTTACTGAAATACTTATTATTTTTTTAAATCTGATATTAATGATATTTTTGCAGTTTGTCAGTTTGGATTTAAAATTAGATGATAACGCAGTGTATTAATTATAATAATTATCTATAATAAATCAATATCTACAATAAAATTAATTACAGTAAAACAAAAATTGACGAAAATTCAAAGTCAGTATCTTTGAACAAAGTCTATAGAATAACTGACAAAGAATCATAAAATACGAGGGTGTATCAATACGTTTTTACCCTCACATAGAAACAATTGAGTGAAATTTATGAAATTGCTGTATTGTAATAGTCCTTTTCTATATAGTCGCCGTGAGCAGTAACACATTTCTGCCAAAGGTATTTCAAAGAAAGAGAGGGGCTATGAATTCCAAGGGATGCAATAGTAGACCCAAAGGGTGTCATTTTTCTACATTTGCCAACCCCCACATGTGGCGTATTGTTGGAAAGGCCTGCGCTCACTTATTCATGCTATGCAGCTCTCGAGCCCAAATTTGCTATCCGGGGGGCACTGTTCTAAGTTTTGCAGACATCATTCATACATCCGGGGGGGGGGGGTCTCGGGAGGTGCATAGCATGAATAAGTGGTCACAGGCCTTTATCAGCAATATGTCACATGTGGGTGTCGGCTAAAGTTAGAAAAATGACCCACTTTGGGTCTACTATCGCGGCCCCTGGAATACATTCTCCACCCTCTCGTTGAAAAGCCGTTTGTAAAAATGTGTTACTGTGCACGGTGACTATATAGAAAAGGACTAAACCTTATTGATACATCTTCGTAATATACTTTTAAACTGCATTTTAAAAATAAATAATGATAAATTTTATTTTAAAATTTTGATTTAAAAAAAAATACCAAAAAATAGATTATCCAATTCAAGATAGATGTAGAGTGCTCTCCACTTGTGTACTTGAGACGAAATTAAAGTTGCCGATAAAACAAATGATGCGCTTCTCATTTATTACATTCAAGATTTTAATACAAACATTTTCAAAATGGTAGTGGCTGAAGCACACAAATAAATTTTCAGGCTAACTCCCCAGCTGATATATTGAGGTTTAGTATGGTCTCGGTGAATTATTGTTGTAAAAAAAAAAAAAAAAAAAAAAAAAAAATATGTTCACCTGCGGAACAGTGTCGGATTCTGTGTAATGAACTTTATTTACAACTATCCGATCCACCCGGCGTTGACCGGACCCCTGATAATAGCCGTAAATGAATCTTTAATTTGTATGTAATTACACCGTGGCCTCAAATTGATATGAAATCGTTCCAAAAACAAACCTGCTATCGGCACCGTGTAATAAGTGTACTGCCCATCTTCTGCGAAGTATGTTAGTTCCACTTTCCACCGACAGGGGTGCACTCTGTTATCACAAACCTCTTTCTGAACGAAACTTCGTTATAAAACCTGCCCGTGGGTATATTTACTCGAAGGGTGGAAAAACTCAAGTAAGAATTTCAGAAATTTTCTGAAATTACTGTTCAGAAATAATGGTAATCGCTACTAATAAATCAGAGAATCAATATTTTCGGTACTCAGAACGGTTCCCCGCTGTCTTCGGCACCGTATTGCTGCGCACGTGCCTCAAAATTTATTAGTTCTATTTTCCACAGCTAGTGGGCGAACACTATTCTAAACAAACCTCTGTCTGATCGAAACTTCTTTATTCAACCTATACGACCAGTAAATATTTTAGTCTAGCTGGTGGGGGACTGAAATAAGAATTTAAGAAATTAGCTGAAATTACTGTTCTGAAATAGGGGTAACTACCACTCATACACTGACTGTAAGAATGTGATAATTGATAATTAAAATGTTAATGTTAATTGGGAAATTGTCAGAAATTAATTTTCGAAAACATTGCAAACGCTTATTATTTTTATCTGTTATAAAAACAATTTATACGTAATCTCGTATTTTCTCCATTTTTTAAAAAACGAAATTTGCACCGGGCGAACATCGTGCTCGGGTATATAAACTTGGAACTAAAATATTTTTTTTCTGAAATTACAATTAAAAAGGTGTTATATGCTATTCATAAATTTATTTAATGTTATAGACGGTAATTATTAAGTTAATCATAATGTTTGGAATCAGTTGTGTTAAATTCAAAAGATAGTTGCTGAATAATGGAAGCGGGACACAGCCTTATAGGGGGCAAAGCCTGCTAGTCTCTATCATACCCGAAATTCAACTCCCCTTTAAGCAATTTGCCGTAGGAAAACATTCATTTTTCCTTTTAAAAATTAACTTTTTTGATAAAATATCAACTTGTTTACCGATTTTTTCCATTTTTTAAAAATATGAAATTATTGTTTTACGTATATATCCCAAATTTGAAATCGTTACTTCCAATAAATTTTAAATAAGAACTGACATCAAAATTTTACACTTTGTTTTTTATCCACTCTCCAATATGAAAATAGGTGTTTTTCAAAGCATACATAACGGACCCTTCATTTCCTTCTGCAAAACGCTAACTTCGTCTCACACCTAGTGAAATTTCAAGGGGAGTGTTTTGATTGGACAGTCGTGCGCAAGCCTCGTAAGGGGGTTCAAATCTAGTCAGTGTGTTGTGTTCAGGAAATAAATACTTTTTTTTAATTGTGCCGTTTGAGAATTTTTTTATTAATATTCCTTATATATAAATCTTGGACTATCTTCACAAAAAAAAATCAGCCTCGTTCGGGCTGCAGATTTTGGAAGGCATCGCACACACACACACCCACAGGCAGACAGAACGAAACTTTCTTTTATTAATAAAAGTTCGATAGAATTAAAAAATTTGCAAAAAAAAATATGAAAATAATTACCTTGTTTTATGTGAAATATAATACGATTACAATAAAGACTAGGAAAACGGAATAATTCAATTAATGTTATCATATGAAATGTGAAGCGTCAAGTTCATGCCACAGGCACGTATAATAGAAAATTTTCGCACGTTTCTTTTTATGTGTTTACATTTAGCACTGAGGAACGCATGTCTATTGAAAGTTTCATTGGAGTATTCTTTAAAATCTCAACGCTTTTACAGTCTGTTACAAAAGTATAAGACCACAAGATATTTTGCTGTTAAGGTAATTAAAGGAATATTTCAATCAAAATAAAGAATATTTTATGTTAGTACACCAAGTTTTTAGTAAAATGTAGCAACTTAGAGAAATGAAATAAATTCTGAAAAAATAAAACATCAGTATAACAAAAAAGTGTCAAAAAGAACTGTTACAAAATTATAGGACCACCTGTGGTAATGAACACTTTTCTCAAATTTAGTAAGATGTTGCTCCACCAATTCTCTGAATAACTTCAAACATACGATTTGGCATAGAGTTTGTTTATTTTTTAAAAAGTGATTCGGGAATATTGTCCCATTTCTCCATAATGATCATTTCTAATCCATATGTTGAATGATATTGTTTTTTATTTTCATACACTTGACGAGACAAATAACCCCGCAAATTATCTATGGAGTTTAGGTCAGGGCTTCGACTTGGCCAAGGTAAAACATCAATCTTTTCTCTTTTAAGCCACTCTTTTGTTTATTTCGATGAATGGCTGGGAGCATTATCTTGTTGAAACTTCCATTTTGCACCTCCTAAATGTGGTCCGAAGGGTATCAGACTTCGAAATAGCATCCATTAGTAACTGTCCGTATTCATTTTCCCTTCAACTCTTTGAAGATTGCATTTTCCTGCATATGAAAATGCGCCCCACACCATAACGGAACCGCCTCCCATCTGCCTGCTGAAGAACTCTCGAGATCTTTGCCTTAAATCATGCAAGTAATAATTATTGCCATCTGGACCGTCTAGATTGATTTTTTTCTCATCTGAAAATAATATATTTCTCCATGCAGAGTTCCAGGACATGACATTTTTTGCCCACTTAAAACCAGCTTCTTTGTGAAATTTCAGTAGTAGTGGTTTACTTTTTAATTTTCGACGAATAACACCAGCATTAGATTTCAAACTTCGCCAGACGGTTGCATGTGATACCCTTTCAGTCATCTGTTGTGCTATTTTACGAGTCGACTGGTATTTTTTCGTTGCCACTTTGACAATCTGCCTATTATCACGATCTGATAACTTCTTTTTACGACCAGATCGTTTATGCGTTCCATACAATTTTTTTTTTACTTAAAACATTATGAATCGCAGTTTTAGAACGATTAAGAATCTTACTTATTTCACGTTCAGACTTTCCTTTTCCTTTGTAGAACCAAACTCTTCTCACTTCTATTTCAGACAGCTCACTCCGACGAGGCATTTTACTAATAAATTGAAAGAATCAGATACTATTCAGAATTTCCCTATTTTATTCTTCTTTTTAAGTTTTACAGATTATTTAGATTGCAGTTAAACTCTGGATTCAAAATAAAATCACCTGCTTTATTAATAATATAAGAGTTGTCTTATATTTATGAAACAGCGGGTTTGCGTAAAATCGTTTGGAATGAAACAAAAAATTATTCAAACTTTTTTTTCCTGAGCTAAATAATCATTATAGAGTTATTTCTTTTCATACAACTACTTTTAAATTCAAACTAATATTTTCTCTGTTGAAAAAATGTGAAATTCTAAGTGGTCTATAATTTTATAACATACTGCAAAGGAAACCTGAGTTTGGTTGGGGAGGAACATCCTGTGTTTTTGACTGCATAAGTTATTTGCGACACCATGTTCCATAACAATTTTTATTCCTCTTGATGTCTAACTAACAACCCTCTCAGTTTGTTGCCACATTAACATAATACACTTTATAATGTAATGGAAATTTACAGAAAATAAAATAAATCGTGCACTTATTTAAAAAAAATAAAACGTGCACTTATTTTAACAATAATAAAGCTATTTCAATGCACCAGGAATAAATAATATATTCTCGTCGATTATCTATTAGGGTAAAGCATTTGAAAATTGCGAATTTTTCACCCAACTGGCTACAAAGGAATAAATAATCAATGCTTCTATAACATTTGTATTTGCTCCTTTTGAAGCACGGATGACGTACGGCGTGCAAAACACAATGAGAAAAACCTGCAAATTACAAAATAACTATGTGATTAACACTTTTATCTTCTTCTTAAACATCCATCAGTGTGCAACAAATCTTTTAGCTCGTAGTCCGTAATATTTATTACACTTTGTTATTATTTTATTTGTAAGTCTCGCCTGAAGTACTGAAAACGCCGTGTAATTTATTCCACTATTGGTGTAATTTATTCCATTTTTTTTAGTATTTATATTTTCTATAAATTTGATGTTTTACCCTTAATTAACATCGCATTAAAGAAGAATATCGTGAACTGTTTAAATTTCGGCTTTAAATGGTGTTGGCATAAAGAGTACCTAGCACGTGTAGCTATACATATGGTGCTGACAACAATTTAAAGTTGTAAGTTTGGAAATAGACCATAACACGGATTTTAGCAATTTTCTTTCAACATTAACAAAGAAATGCCATCAGTGGAAGGGATAGACTTAATTCAGACAGTCCAACAGTAAGCTCTATTAAGAAAATTAAAAATGTGGACGGGGGAGGATTTCCAAATTTGATAAATTATAAATCACTTAACACTACTTACAATGTAATAATCATTCCTTTTATTAGAACCAAAATATACAGTTATAATTTAATCTAAACTCTGAATGAAATCTTCTGGATACAGGTGCTTCTTTATTAAAAGTATAGAAAGGTAAATCTTAAAAAAGAGGGTCACAGCTGCTTTCTATACAGAAAAATTCCAAGTGCGAATCTCAAATCAAATCAATTTTCACGTGGCATAGATGTCACGAGGAAACTTGATTCAAGTATCCATTCAGAATACGGTTATTCCAGCTAACTCGCACCATATGTAGCACTAAACAACCACAGTTACCTATTTAACATATTACTGTAAAATAACCAGATTACGGAGATAAATACGCACCAGAGATAAACAGAGCATTTATCATTCACTTGCATGGTCACTCAAACGACCCTTCTGAAACGAAACGATGGTTACTTATAAGTCTAAGTGGAGGGGGTGGGGGAGGAGGTTTGCGGCATCTTTTAATGATGTTCCACAATTTCAAACGTAAGGAAATTAGTATATATTATTGGGGTGCTCAACAAGATGCTTACTTTAGAATATGACATGCATAACAGTCATAGTCACTTACAGCGGCATACAAATGTTTCCGTTACAATAATGTTTTTGAGCTTTAAATTCTGTTAGTGCGTTTTTCGATGCGGTATACATGTAACTAATGTATGTAACTAAAGTTATACTCCATGGTGTATATAAATTTTAGCGATCATATAATGGGTATATTATCTCTAGAACATATTTTGTAAATGAGCTTTTTTATCATGGAAGACGGTAGTATTCCGAGTGACGCAGCCTTAAGTCTAAAATCGTATCGTATCGTAGAATTCGTAGATGGCGGAACTCATATATACAGCTAACTCGACATCAAAGAAAATGCGAAAAGCCGCCTGTTAATAACTCATCAAATATAGGTCCTATTGTTCTGATTTTTTTAAACAGTCTTATATCTGCAGTCTAATCCTATTCTGAATTTTTTACAATTCTACGTGCAGTATATTTTCAGATCTGTAAACCCATTTTGAAAGCAATTTCGATGGTGTAAGTTTGTCTTTTTTTTTTCTCCGAAACGGTCTAGATTTTTTTTTAAACCTTAATATATAAAATGAATCTGTTTTTGACGAAGTGGATAAGACTAACCTAGTATCTAGGAAAACTCTTAATTTTTATATAATCCGCATGAAAAAATGGACTTCTTAGGATCGCGGATTACATGTTATTCTATGGGCTAGCAGACAGAACGTTGCACATCGGTTTTGCGCGGTTTAGGTCACAGTTAAAAATCTGAATATTGGCAATAAATCTTTTTTTAAACTACGAAAACAGTTTATTATGTGCTTTAAAATACTTAGGCTGATTTTTTAAAATGGAGCAGTATTTTGTAATTATAGGTATTTTATTTCACTGTTATTCATAGTAAGTAAACATTTTTTAAGGAGAAAATATTTCACATTTTTAAAAAAATTCTCATATCGAAATTCGATATTTATCGAAAATTCTCGTATCGATATGAAAATTCATCGCATTCGCCATAAGACTTCGCCATGTATTACTACGCGATACGCGAAGTTGACTGAAGAAATAAGAAATATCAAAGATCTTGAAATGGTATTCCAAGGGGAGAAAGTGAGTACAATTTCTAATTATCCAGACAGCATTCTTTGCAACCGATCCTTTCTAATTAGTATAATGTTCTGAATTGTTTTTATTTTCAACAATACTTATAACTGTTTTCCTTACAAAATAACGTTCTTGTTATCATAGGTATTTCTTGTGATATGTGAGTGTAATACAGATAGATTAATAATTTAATTTTGAGTTTTCTTTTAAAGAAATTAAACAAAATCTTTCATTTTTAAAGAACGCACAATTTAAAAAAAAGGTATGACGAAATCAAAATTAAGATTTCCAATCCCGTTTATAAAATGATTCATTTGCGAATCGTTTCTAATAATATTATAAACGAAAATTGACTTAAAATGACATCTTTCGTTTATTTATTTTTTTTTTTATACAACTCTTTTCAGCTTCAAAAATTAAAGCATCGTAGTATTTTATTTTTATAAAATTTAACCTAAAGGGGAAAAAAAAATTCTTATTGCCGTTTATCTCTGTAACAAAAGAAAAACTAAAAAAAAAAAAAAAAAAAACACCTGAAGCTATGCTTTTAGGCTAATTGATTACAGCCATGGGTGCAAGACCTTCAGTCTCAGGACTGATTTCAGTCTTGGACATATTTTTGACTGATAGTAAATTCTACTTTATATACTTAAATTATCACGATTAGCTCAAAATGAACCCTTTTATCCTGACTGGTTGTTTTGAGCTCCTAAAAGTAAAAATTTTCATCATGATACTTTTCCTTATTTAGTAATTAAAGTTTATAGATAAATGAGATAAAACAGCTTTTTTGCAAAAGTAAGATACTTGTTTTTATTTAATTTTAAAGTTAATATGCTTAAAAGAAAGCTTTAAATAATTTACTTTTAAAAAATATAAAAGTAGCCAGCTCCCTTATATGGTATTTGTGGTAATGAAGTATAATTGTAAATAAGAACAATTCAGAACATGTTACTATTTAGAAAAGATTGGTTTCACAAAATTTCATTAGCAGCTGCATTGTAGCTGTCATGATAATTAAACTTTGTATAAACTAATAAAGTGATTACTCAGTAACCATTCCAATTAATATATTAATCTGACTCGCATCTTAAATTAAATATTAAGTTTTTATTCTGCTTTCATTAAACCAGTCACTATTCTGTAACTTTCCGCATATTCCGACTACAAAAACTCTTTTTATCAATTCCACCTGTATACTGGAGGGTTGCCGTGCCACTACAGAGTAGCGCGTTTATCGCCTCGTTGTGCAATAGCATTTGAAAGATCACCACACTAGCATAAAAAAGTAGCAATAAAAGAAAAACAAAATTAATCAGTTGATTGTAAAAAACCCGCTCCATTCTCGGCCGGGGAAGGAACATCACAAGAAAATAAAAACCTCTCGAAATTTGACAGTATGTCGGGGGGGGGGGGGATCCAAAACTTCATGAAAATAGTTGAAACTTTTCTTATAAATATGTTACACATAACATATGGTAGTAATAATCAGTATATCTGATGAAAATACAAGTAATTTTTTAAAATAAACTATTTAATGATTTTTGTTATCCCTATTACTGTATTTGATTAATAGTAGTTCAAGAGCCATAATTTTATATTGTAAAATCCTTAAAAGCACTCTGCAAGCAGTCCTTGTTCAATCATAAAAGCCTGCCACTAAAAAATTTTAATGCAGAAGATGTAATGTATTTATCAGATATAAACAATGAATTTTTCAGTTAAGAAGCACATGTATTTTACAAATATTGCTATTTCTTGGAACCTAAATATGATACATTATCGCCTTTAACACATTATTTTGGAGTAATGAAAACATTGTTATTATATTAAAATTTTTTGTAAATGAGTGTTATAATCAGAGCAGCTCATGACAAGTTTTTCTTGCAGCACTAAAGTGCATGCTTTCCAAAAGTTTTTTTGTTGTTGGTTTTTTTTTTTTTTTTTTTTTTTTTTTTTTTTTTTTTTATAAATTTTTGCTTTATTTAATGGAAGAAAATTCTGCTAAAAATAAGGCAAAGATTTCATTATTAAAAATAGTGAAATAGAATAAATTGGCCAGCCATGCATTTAGTGTTCCCAAAACTGTCAGTCATGAGTTACCACTATTTATAATGATTTTGCCCAGGCATATTTGGATGTTATATTTCAAGGTAATATCTTTAAGGTAATTTAATAATGTGTGATCTATACCTATTATGTAAAATTTCATAATTTGCACATTTTCTGGTTCCAAGGAATGTAATTTAAAGCATATATACGAAGTAAATTTAATGATGTATGAAATATGATCTATATAATGCAAAACTCTATAATACGCACAACTTCTCATACCAAGGTGTGCATTATAAAGATCTTCTACTGTATTCATATGTAGTTCACAAATCAAAAACCTTAAAGATTTAGTATCTGTAAGAGGACATTATTACAACTTTATATTTTTTTCATTCTGTAGCACAAATTACTCAGTTTAGAATTTGCCAATCAAAACATTGCCATCTTGATTTTTTTCCACTGTCTTTATTTACCTCAGAAGTGATTAAGATTTTTTTATATTGTAAATCCTAAAGGTTATAATAGCAAAAAAGCATCTTTAAGCCCTTAGGGAGTAGCGACCGGTATACTTAGCCACTTAAGGTGTTCAGAATCCTTCATTATTCTCACCACTTATTTTTAATTGTAAAGTTTACCTTCTTTAATGGGAGCATTTCTGTGATTCAATTACAGAAAATTTTCTGTTTTTAAAAACCTGTAGTAAAAGGTTAAAAATTAACCAAAGGGCTCTTGTCGCGAAGGGGTTAAACATCTTGAATTACAGTGAACTTTAATAACCCTTGGCTTTAATTGCCAGCACTCTTCCAATTGAGCTATCTGTACGACAGCCCAGTCAACACAATATTCGCTCAGAACAACTATTATCATGACATCAATTGATTGTGTGAAAAATAATTAAAAGTGTACATGATTATACGTATATTTTATTATTAAGCAACAGACTTTGCAGATCCGATTTTCTAAAAAGCTTTAAAGATTGAAATCTCTAGGCTGGAGTGGGAAAGTGGTATAGGAGGATAATTTATATAGAAGAATTTTCTGTATAAAAATAAAGATTTAAATTTTTTTAATGTTGGGGAGTAGGGGGAGGGAGAAGAGCTGAAATGTACAGTCGTGGAAAAAAAAAAGTAAACACCCTTTACTAACTCCTTAACAAATTATTATCGTTGACAAAAGTTATTGGTACCGAACGATTGGAAATAAAGTCTATTTTTAAATGATGTATATAAAATTTGCTTAGGGGGCCATCTACATATTAAAACAAATCCAAACTTCATTTTTTTCAATGGCAATACCCAATTTTAACGAGATATTTCAAATCTTCGGTTCAAACTATGCCTAGGCACCAAATTTCAAGTAATTTGAATAATAAGTTTTTGAATTATAAACATTCAAAATTTAGTGCTTCTAATGTTAAATTATATTTTCATATTTTTATTCATATCTCCTGAAATTATGCTCCTAATGTGCTAATTTTTTGTGTAGCAGTAATATTAACATACCCAAACATAAATACGTTGAATTTGCAATTTTTATAATTTTAATATATGAATTATGAAATTAATATTCGAAAAAATTATGAATTGTAACCTAAAATTTTTTTGATGGATTTAGATTTATTAAGTCCTGCTTTATGGAAATCCAAAATTTCACATTTTTCTTCCAAATAGTTTTCAAATTATGCTTAAAAAACGGCAAAATTATGGTTTAAGGGGCCGTCTATGATAGAAGTGACTAGATATTTTGAAATGTCTTACGCTGTCCTGTAATCTAGCAAACTTCATTGACTGCTTGAGTGACGCTTAAGGTGCCTTGATCAAGAAGGGGGGCTCTCTCGGTTAACAATCGAATACCGAACTTCAATTTGGATACAGCCCTTAAAATAAGTTTCTTTTAAAATAATTAATTTCTCGGGAACTTATAGTACGAATTGCATAAAAATTTGTTTTTAGGCTAATTAAATTGTGTAGAATTCATTTATGCTGTGAAAATTGTGTACTGCTATTGAAAAAAACAAAGTTATGGTTCATTTTAATATGTAGATAACCCCTTAAGCAAATTTTATATACATCATTTAAAAGTAGACTTTATTTCCAATCGTTCGTACCAGTAACTTTCTTCTACGGTAATTTGTTGAGGAGTTAGTAGGGGGTGTTTACTTTTTTTTTCCATGACTGTACATTAGGGAAGTTAGAGCTTATTTATTTATTTATGTTAGTGAGCAACAAATGTTGCAGATTTTTTTTTTTTTTTTCAAACTAATTTTTGAAAGATTTTATTATTTAGGTAAGCTGGAGAGGTGGGTGCAAAAGCAGAAGTGGAATCTTCGGAGCTCAGGGGATTATTTTATATGATTTATTATTATTATTAATAAAGAATTTTAAATAGGGATGGTGAAAGATTATTTTATATAAAATTAAAGAATGTTTAATTTTTTTGCACTAGGAATGAGAAAAGGGAGAAGCAGAAATTTGTAGTTTTGGATTTAATATAAATGTATGGAATTACTTTCATAAGTGAGCAATGATTGTTATATATATATATATATATATATAAAGGTTTAAAGAGTAATATTTCTTGCTATTTTTCTTAACAAAGTAATTTTTTTATATAGTAAAATTTAACATAGCTTTTTATATCTCTGAAGCAAACCAACAGAAATACCCTCTAAACATGCATGTTGTACATTACTTCCATATCTTACCAAAGAGTTCTTATAAAAATCTCATTGCACGATACTCTTTAAAATTGAAGTATGGTCATCCTTTTTTGCGGGGAGGAAGGGGGGGGAGAGATTGAAGGTGAATTGAAATCCTGACTGTGAATTCTTTGTATTGGTCTTTAATTTTTTTTGTGTGTGTTTATTGTTTTATTTATTTTTTTCAATAACCTCAAAAAAGTAATGATATCAATGCAAAAACCCTTAACGGGTTAAAAGTTTGTGACGCAGCACTTTATCTTATGCTCTAAGAATTTTAAATATGGAACTTAAAAATAATGATATCAAATTTTGAGTGACGCTATGCTATTAATAATAATCTCTCTATATATTATTTATTTCATCTTTTTATTTTTTTATAATTGCATGTGCAAAAATTATGTTCAATTTAAAAAAATGTATAAAAGTTTATTCATTGATGCTTTAACATTTACACCTCTCATAAATTCCAAGTATGAGTTTTAAAAGATATGATATCAAAATTTTAGTGACGCTTTGATGTGGCTTTAAACGATTTGTTTTAAAATTAAATTTAAATTATTTTTGTTTTGGCTAAGATGTATTCACACATCTAAATAATAGTTTTAATTTTCCAATATGCTTTAAATATGTCACTTTCACTGAATTTATATAATGCATTTAAATGTATTTATTTAAATAAATTGATTTATCCTTTGTCCAATGCTATTAAAAATTTAAAATAAGATTTGCGTAAATAATTTTTTTGCGTCATTGTATCCAAACTAAGGGAAATGCATTCAAATGGATACTATGAGGCAAAAAAATTATTTACGCAAATCTTATTTTAAATTTTTAATAGCATTGGACAAAGGATAAATCAATTTATTCAAATAAATACATTTAAATGCATTATATAAATTCAGTGAAAGTGACATATTTAAAGCATATTGGAAAATTAAAACTATTATTTAGATATGTGAATATATCTTAGCAAAACAAAAATAATTTAAATTTAATTTTAAAACAAATCGTTTAAAGCCACATCAAAGCGTCACTAAAATTTTGATATCATATCTTTTAAAACTCATACTTGGAATTTATGAGAGGCGTAAATGTTAAAGCATCAATGAATAAACTTTTATACATTTTTTTTAAATTGAACATAATTTTTGCACATGCAATTATAAAAAAATAAAAAGATGAAATAAATAATATATAGAGAGATTATAATTAATAGCATAGCGTCACTCAAAATTTGATATCATTATTTTTAAGTTCCATATTTAAAATTCTTAGAGCATAAGATAAAGTGCTGCGTCACAAACTTTTAACCCGTTAAGGGTTTTTGCATTGATATACTATACGAAATAGTTTTTCGAAAGCCTTACTGTCTATGAGCGTGAATTCCTTAAGAATTATTCTTAATTATGTCACGCGTTTTCCAGCTGCACTATATTTAGTATACTACGAGATTATTGTAAAATATGAAAAAAAAAAATATTTACGCAAACTACGCAAAGTAGTGGATTTACAGCCGTCTGTAAATATGTTTCTGTGACTTAAGTTTCAGCTCTTTAAAATGTAAATTTGCGTTTCAAAATTGTGAAAGTGTTAGAAAATATTTCATTACCCATTCTTGGCGCTTAATTTTTCGTCATCTTTTATTTCTAGTAACTAAAATAACTAGTCGGGTGAGGCAATCCCAAAACTTTCTTCCACCTCATACATGTTAATACTTCCTGTAAAATGCAGCATAGCAGCGTCACCGGTTAGATGATTTATACCAAAATCTAATCAACAACAACTTATGTCAACTTCTTACTGAATTAGAAGTTTCGTGAAAATTCGTGCATTACTTTTTGAGTGGAAATTGTACGGCGGAAATTGTAAAAAATTCTGCATAGCAGCGCCACCTGTTGGGCGAAATATACCAAAACCTGATGCGCAACAACTTAAGTCAACTTGGTAACTGAATCTGAAGTTTGATTAAAATCCGCGCATTACTTCTTGAGATAAAACTATTGCGGTATTCAGGAAAAATGCATCATAGCAGAGCCACCTGTTGGGTGATTTACACCAAAACATTGTCAGCGCCATCTCATATCAAAGACTAACTGAATCTTAAGATTTATGAAAATCCACGCATTAGTTCTTGAGATAGAGCCATTGCGGAAATCGTGAAAAATGCTGTAGTGCAGCGTCACCTGTCAGACGATTTACACCAAAACGCAATAAACACCAACTCATATCAAAGACTAACTGAATCTGAAGTTTCATAAATATCCGTGCCTTAGATCTTGAGATACACTCATTGCGGAAATCGTAAAAAATGCACCATAGCAGCGCCATCTGTTGAGCGATTTGCACCAAAAACTAATCAGCACCAATTTATATCAGTGACTAACTGAATATACTATTTTATTAAATTTCGTGCATCAGTTCTTGAGATAGAGCGCCCACAAAATTTGAGTCACATACAGACACGTAGACAGGCAGACTGCATCACAGACAGACATTTCGTAAAAACATGTTTTCCGGGAACTCTTTTCCCTAAAACGAGTAAATCCGTCGAAAACCCGAATTCGAAAATTTTCACGAATCCAATACTGTCTTCTTGTAAAGATAGAAGAAAGTAAAAATGAGTATATGGAGTGCTCGATATCAGAACAGTATTCACACGAAATTATCAATTTTTTAACCATTCGATTTACATATCAAGGTTAGAAGATAAACTTATAGTTTTATGGAGGACATTTAATAATGAAATGTATCGTTATAACTATATATTTTAACCATATTATTTTTTGCGTAGATGATTATAAAAATACATAATTTAATGAAGAGCAAAAAAAGCTATTCAATTAACTATCTTTTATGAATCTCTATAATAATAGCGTAAGTCATGTGACTGTCATCAACAGTTCCGGGCCCACCACTTTCCTTTTTAAATGCCAGGTGGCCATTTTGGTACTGAATGCAAGTGATTAATCGCCAAATATTGTTCCAGCGACATCATTTCATATATGTTATAATAGTTCAGGGGTTGTGACTGTCATAAACAATTACGCTTTTCATATGTGCAGCCATTTTCAATCAAAATATTTTTTCGAATAAAACTAAATACAAGTAGCCATGATCGCAAAGAATTCTTGGTACTTTTATGTTAGCCGGGTAAAAATCTCGCCAATAGCATGAACTCGCCAGTTAGAATTTTTTATTTCTCGCGTGGTAAATTAAAACAATACTTTGATATATTATTTTATTTATAATTGCTAAAAAGATGTAAGATTAAAAGTTTAAAAGCAGCAAAATAGTTTTAAACATATTTCAACTCTTCCCATAATGCTTTGAAGTTTAAATTATATGTCATGGTTTATAATATTATTTTTTATTTTTTCTTTTTCTTTTCTTTCTTTTTTTTTAAGAAATAAGTAAAAGTCATGAATTTTAAATATTTCAGTTTTAAATTAATATTGTATATTTTAAATAAAATGAGTGAAAGAATTATATTTTAAATGAAATTTTAAAAATGCGAAAAAATGCGACAGGAACAATATTTCACGATTTATCCCCTGCGTCCGGCTAACATAAATATACCGAGTACTTGGTTTCTCTATCAGAATCTTTTGATTTGGCGTAGGATTGAACAAGTAAATTAAATCATGAATAAAGCAACATGATACAATGCTTAGTGTTACATTTAAGGGAGACCAAACTGGTCGCCAAGGGCGGCTAGTTTTAAATATTTTTCAACAAAGTAAATATTTCAAATGTCTATAAGATAACCATTATATTTTACAATTTATAGAAAATATATTTAATTTAAGGGGACCCTAGACCTTTATTTAAACAAAAATACCCCCAAATCCACATTTCTTTTTGTGTGTATTATTCTTCAATTTGAATTACGTCAATCGTGGAAAACCGCATGCATATGCGATATTTTTATGAAAAGTTACAAGTGATTTAATTTTGTTAAAAAACAATTTTTTAGCCTTTTAACCTCTTCGGTCCCTGTGTCCCTATACAGGGACCTCTGTTCTTTTCCATGTAAAAACTAAAATGTCCGATGTTTTTTAACATTTTCAGATCTCTTCTTAATAGCTGTATGTTTTTGTGTTTAAAGCAAGCGAATAAATGGCAGCATCTAAGCTAATTCCCACATTAAAAGAATGTTATTTTCATCTGAGTTTGCAAATGCCCAAAAGACAATATGACCATGAAAATGAGAAAATTTCATAAGTATTTAACTTAAATCTTTTTCAATAATAATTTTTGAGGATTTGTAGATTATTTATTTGTTTAAAGCTCTTAAATTTGTGATTGCGTTAATTTAGTTTAATGGTTATTATATTGACGTTTTGAGGGATTTTGCAGTTTTAGATCCATATTTTTGAACCTAAATTACTAAGCACCTAAAGGATCAATTTCAAAAAAGATCTTTTTTCTGTCATTTACGATGTCATTTTGTTTGGAAAAAACCCATGAATAAGCATTTGTATTATTATTTTAGCTTCGGAACTGAAGAGGTTATAACCTCTTATATTATATCCCATTATATTCTTTATTATTATATATCACATAATCTTATATTATATATCTCATAATATTCTTTAAATCTGTTTTTCCCAATACCGATGTTTCAGCTTTTTTTTTTTTTTTTTTTTTTTTTTTTTTTGAAATACTCCTTGCTTCTTAATTTTTTATATAAAGATATTGCCTAAAAAGATATTGTGTATGACTTTTTAACCTATTTTAAGTTAGAATTTTGGGTGAACATCGATATGGAATTCAGAAAAAATCTCTAAAAAAAGCTATTTAAGGTATTAAAAAGTCGATACACAGATTTGATTGTAATACAGTTTTACGTGATTAAAATCCAAAATCGAGGAAATATCTAAAAAATTAAGACCCAAGGAGCATTTTAAAAATTCTATTTAAAAATTTTGAATTATTTAAAGGTTCTTAAAATTATAATAAGATTGAAAAAGTTCTTTTAAGGTGTTCTATATACTTATGTTGAAATGTATATTTGCCCAAAATTTCGAGTTTCTATTATAAAAATTTAAAAAAAAAAATTAAATGCCCACTGTCTCCTTAAATAAATAAAAAAAAATGCGCTGATATATGAATTTCACCGAATGATTTTTATCACATTAAAATCAAAAGAATTTCGTTTACCATAAATATATATAAATATATATAGTTATATATATATAACACAGATGATCACAATCAAAGAAATTGAGTCATAACTTCTTAAGATCTATTTCACAGGTCTTGACGCCTGACAAGAGATTTGTTATCGAGAAAAGGATTGCACTGATAAAAAAAAAAGAAGTAGAAGTCTTACTCCTAATTCCCAGACTCAAAGAAATGAGATTAACTTCCTGTCCTTGTGTAGTCGAACGAAAATCTTCGGATGAGGTACGATAAGGTTAAAGTGCTCACAAGGGTAAAATAAAAGATTAAAACATGGAAGCGAAAGGGGAAGCAAATAGCGAGGAATCTCTTTTCGAAAATAAATAGTACTTTGATTAATCTGGAATAGAACTGTATAGCAAGAGAAGTATTTTGATCTTAATATTTAAAACATTTCTTAAGCAATTAACTTAAATCTTATTTAGATAATGAATTCGCTGGAGGTTTTATTAATGAAGATAAATATAAAAATATACAGGGTTGAAACTAATTATGTAGACAATTTCGTAATTTCGTATTTTTTTTAATTTTAATTGAAATGTACAATAATTTAGTAGTAATGTGTCATATGTCTATGAACCATTCTTCTTTATTGAAAAAACTTCTGAGGCAATTCAATAGAGGATGGGAAACTTGAAAAAATAAACTGAACAATAGTATATATATATATACAGGTTGGTTATAAAAAAAACTTTGCCGATATATGGAACTCTAGCGGCCGGTCCGTTTAACCGATCGAGATGAGATTTCAGGTATAGATATTCAGAGGTATGAGCTCGGGATTCTGTGAACGGCAACAAATCGGCGCTCACGGTTACGGTTATATGTACAGAAACTCGAAATTTTCGAATGGCAACGCCCATTTTTTTCGTCGCAAAATGCTCAGCGCATGCGAAAAACACTAAATAGCGCTGGAACGGTAAGTATATCGCAATAAACGAACGCGTTATGCACGCACAAAAAGTAGCTCAGCAAACAGCAAAAAAAAAAAAAAAAAAAAAAAAAAAACGATCGGGGTGTACGGAGGAAATTTGCATATGACAGAGGCAAGAATCAGTTTTCTACGCTGACTATCTGTTAGACGGCGTTCTGTGATTGGTGTCTTTCCTCTCTCATATGCAAATTTCCTCCGTGCGCCCCGATCATGTTTTTTTTTTTTTTTTTTTTTTTTTTTTTTGCCGTTCGCAGAGCTATTTTTTGTGCGTGCATAACGCGTCCGTTTATTGCGATATACGTACCGTTCCAGCGCTATTTATGGTTTTCGCATGCGCTGAGCATTTTGCGACGAAAAAAAAAATGGACGTTGTCATTCGAAAATTTCGAGTTTCTGCACCTATAACCGTAACCGTGAGCGCCAATTTGATGCCGTTCGCAGTATCCCGAGCTCATACCTCTGAATAACTGTATCTGAACTCTCATATCGATCGGTTAAACGGACCGGCCGCTAGAATTCTATATATCGGCAAAGTTTTTTTTTATGACCACCCTGTACTTTGATATTAATACAATATTTTAGAAAATAAATTATATATCTGTAACATAGGAAATACGCACCATAGGTTCAGCAGATCAAGAGAATGTTCATATTTAAACCATGATTTTTAAAACTTCCCCTGTTTAACATGCCAATTTATCAATGAAAACTTAAAACAGAAAAATTAAATGTTTTGAGAAACCTCAATATTTTTTTTTTGTTTTACCTTTACAAAAATGACGTAAATTTCACAACCATTTCTAATTTTTTTTTACTTTCGCTTTTTGATAGGTCTTTTTCTTTTCTTTTTTTATGGGGGGGGGGGGGTATAAATTAAAGCAATTTTAATGCATTTTCCACTCACAGAGTTTATTTCTTGATGTAATATTTATCTTCAAAAATTCATTTTATACCTTTGCTGTTTTTTTTTAACTTCTTTTTAAAATAGAGCAAATTAGCGCGTTTTTAGAGACCGCGAGATATGGACGAAGACCGAGCGTAGCTTGTATAGGAAAGAGCCCCTTACAAAGGAACTGTTTGCGAGAGGCTAGAGGGTGTAGTCATCGCCTCTAGCTTTTTCACGTCGCGATCTTTTCGGGATATTGCTATTGGTTTCTTAACTGTGATTTTACTTTATTCTGACCGTAATATCTGCAATAATATAGTTATAATACCTTCGCAATATAGTCAAGTAACAATTATTTGCAAAAACGGTTTATGACTAGGCTGTTTGCTGCAGATATTCAACAGTGTGGACAATCAATGATATATGACGTTACAAGCATTAGCACTCAATCGCAGCAGAAGTGATAGATGACGTTACAAGCATTAGCACTCAATCGCAGCAGAATTAGTAGGATGGCAGCAATAGAAATAACGAAGGAAATAATTATGGAGTGAGTTTCATTCGAAATATAATCTTTTTTTTTAGGGCTCGATTTTGAAATCCGTCTATATCATTTGGATTTCGTTGGTGTGAGATTCCGATTAAAAAATAATATAATATAAAATCACACAAAGAATCGGGGGAAAAGAATCACAAAGAATCGGGAACCTAAGAAGAAAGTTATTTTGACGAATATAACCTACTCCGTACACTTGACCTACTTTATTGGCACCATAGCTGAATGATTTCTGCTTCTGCCTCTGTTGGACGTCTGCTTTTCTCAGCGTCATCTATCGCTGATAATTGAAAATAAGCACAGTAAAACAACTCCTGACATCATACATTACACTGCTGCAAGCATTCCTTTAACAGCTGTCCCCGTTTCCACGTTATTGAATTTTAAAATTAGTCAGTCCATATTTGGACACACGGTATATACCGGGTGTCCTAAAAAGGACTGACTGATTTTAAAATTCAATAACTTGCAAACGGTGACAGATATTTAAAAATTTCTTGCAGGAGGTTTATGCATAAGGTCAAAAGTTTTATTACAGTGATTTTCGATTTTAGTTCGAATTACAAACAATTGATGGCGCTGTAAGCAATAGTCGCTAAATACAGGCTCGATTTTTGGTTCTTTCTCTGGTTTCATGCGGAAAAAGGAGATGGAAATGTATTATCCGGGCCACGAAGTACCAAAAATCGAGCCTGAATTTAGCGTCTTTTGATCGCAGCGCCATCTATTGTTTGTAATTCGAACTAAAATTGAAAATCACTGTAAAAAAACTTTTGACCTTATGCATAACCCTCCTGCAATAATTTTTTAAATATCTGTCACCGTTTACAATTTATTGAATTTTAAAATCAGTCAGTCCTTTTTGGGACACCCAGTATAAATACTTTCAGATGTGTGGGAAACTGTATCTCAATTTAATGAGATTTAATAGTTTTTAAAATGATTTTTAAGATATACATTTTTAACCCAATTGTAGACGATTAACACGATTGAAACTTAAGCGATGTAAGAAGTTAAGGATTTTTTTCTGTCGAATATTCCATAAAAAAAATTAAAAACTTAAAATGAAACACAAGTTTAATAGTTGTGTAACCGACCTATGTGCATAAACAGTCAAATAGACGTGATAAAAGGGTTTATGTAAATAGTGAAATCTTTATAGATTTATTTGTATATCAAAAACTGGCAGGAGGTTAATGAGAGAGTAATAATGCTTTCAGTAAATTAAATTGTTGTTATCTCAAACATAATTGAAATTTTTCAGTGGTGCAAAACGAATAAAAAATATGTCAAATGCAAATATTGGAATCTTCATTAAAAATTATCCCCACCCCCCGTTCTGTAACCGGGGATGCCTGGGTTATAATTCCTGGTTTGTACATAAAATACTATTTTATTTTCAAAGGGGACAAAGGACCTCCAAACTAATTTTTTTAACTTTCGCTTTTAAAAAAATTGGGAAATATAAGAAATTTTCCTGAGTATTTTAAGAGTCATGGAGAGTTTTTCAAAATGCCTCATGCGCATTCCATATCAATCAAATTTCCCAATATTTTTTTATGCGAGTTTATTTTATACATTCAAATAAAACTGCGCATCGAATTACATATATTTGAATAAAAAGATAATAATAAACATATTTTCAAAAGTTTATGACTTTGTGAGCATTTTGGCATCATATTTCTGCAATCAACTACCTTTAAATTTTCTAATTATATTTAGTTTATAAAACTATGCATAGTTTTATTTGTATATATAAAATAAACTCGCAAGAAAATTTTGGAAATTTTAATTGATATTGTTTGAGCATGGGCATTTTAAAAGTTCTTCATAACGCTTAAAATATTCAGAAAAATTTCTTATTTTTCTCATTTGTTTGTTATTATTTTCTTGTGTTATAAATATATGCTATAATGCATATAGTATGCCCTTAAATAGTAAAATTAGATAATAAAAATAATAAGTGAAATTTAAAAAACAAAAAATATATGAATGTCCCTTGTTCCCTTAAAGAAATTATTTTGATAGACTTTAAATCCGATTAAAAAAAATAATAAGAAAAAAATCATGCAATATTTTATATCGACTAATATACCAAACGACGCAGCAGGAGTCGTTTGGTAGCTTTAGGGCCCCAAGCCCTAATGCTTCAAAGGTAGCTTAGAGCCCCAAGCTTCTCTCTTTTCGCTGTCTTTAATTTGTGCAATTTCCCTATTAAATTTGTCCGGTTTCAATTTTCGATTTTTTAAATTTTTTTATTTACTTAAAAAAAAAAAAACAGGCGTCCGCACAAGAGTCGGAATAAGAGTATAATAAAGGGCTGCGGACGGAAAGAGGCTGCTTGACGCAGCGGCTCAACACAAGTTTACACATTTCTTTTTTTCTTTCTTTCTTTCTTTCTTTTTTTTTTTAATAAATATAGTATTTGGTTTACTACAAATGTAATTAACTGCAATATAAGTCATAAAACAAAACCCTCTATTTGCATACTCATTCAAATTATAATTTTCTATGATTTTTTAAATCTATTCTTTGTGTTTATTCATAAAAATTGCTGTAAAATTTTAGGAAATTGTTAGATATTTAAACCGATATTTCCTTACAATCGCAACATCATACAAATTTTAAGAGACCTATTTTATATAAGTGCAAAAAAAAAAAAAAAAAAAAAAAAAAAAAAAAAAAAAAAAAAAAAATTCAGAAGCTAGAACGCGTTTCAAAACTGATTGTTCTTAAAAATTCCGATTTTCAAAAAATGCATATGATGTTTGTGTTTCTACAATCTGTTTTACTCTTAAATCAAACTGTTACCCTTAAAACTTCCTAGATTTTTATTTTGTACCTTCAAAAATATTAATCATATTTATTTTTCTTTCTTGACATCCTTAAACTGCAACATTCGATTTCACTCCATATTGATTTTGACAAAGTTTGACAAATTAATTTCTCTTTTACTGTATTTTTTTTTTTTTTTTTACTTTTAAACTTTTAAACATTGCAAAATTTTAATTTTTACACTGTCGAATAGAAAGAAACGCATTCTTTCTAATTTGCTGCAATTCATTTTGAAACACCTCTTAATTTACTAAACTTTTATTTGTCGTTTTTTTTAAATTCAAGCAAGATTTTTTAAATTCGTTGTTGTTCCGCGCAGTCCGATGAAAAAAAGGTTAATTCGTTTGCACCTAAAACATTATAAATAGTTCAGCATTTTTTTTTCAGGTTAATATTCCATAACATAATTAAAACTTCATCAGTAACTAGAAAATTAAAAAAATAAATAACTAAAACAATATTTTATTGACATGTAATAGAACTGAGTACTCAAACCACTAAAAAATTCAGAAAAAAGGCTGCTGTACATAGCGAAATCTTTGTCTGTTTTTTGGCCTTTTAACTTCTGGTAAAAGGCTAACACGAAATTGTCGCTTTCAATAAATTCCAAAACTTTATTTTAATACATAATTGATATTTTTATATGAAAATCCTTTTAGTGTTGTTAATGGGAAATCTATCTATCTATCTATCTCTCTCTCTCTCTCTCTCTCTCTCTCTCTCTATATATATATATATATATATATATATATATATATATATATATATATATATATATATATATTATTTGTTTAAAATCCATTAAAGCATTTAATTAAAAAATAAATCATCGATGTATTTTAACACTTGAAGTTTTGGTTAGATCACCTAGTCTATCTATGTTACAAAGGACAAACGTGCCCGTGCTTAACGCCCACGTCATTTTTATGGTGGCAACAGCAAAGGATTAATTTTAACTCTTATCAACTTTTATTGCAATTTTCTAAACTTCTAAATACCGCACATTTTTAATTTTTATACCGTGGAATAGGGAAAAAATTATTTTCAAATGCAATTTGTTTGAAAACTGCATCGCATATTACTCAATTTTTATTGTTTTTAAAATAATTTTCAAGCATGAATTTTTCTGCACTTAAATTTAGATAAATAGTTTGTTTCAGCTTATATTTCATAATAATATTATAGCAGTCATCAATAAATAAAACAATAAAATTTAAATGAATCACAAATAATAGATGTGTGATCGAATCATGCTAATTGAAAATACTAAAATAATCAGAATAAAAAAGGCGGAATGTACGAGGGCAAGTTAGTAAATAGGTCACAAAAGCCAATAAAAAAATGGGAAACCTAGATACATACTTAAAAGGCATGTTCATTTCTCTATATAAACATCATTTACATTGATACATTTGTTCCATCTCTTTACGAGTTTTCTAATACCTGCTGCATAAAAGTCTTTGGACTGCACTCTCAGGCCTCTGTGTACGTCACATTCAACGTCTGCACCAGTCGGCTGTAGGCTCAACCATTTGAACACCCTATTGCAGTTGCTAATACTGTCTATTGTTGTTCGCCTGTCAGCTCTAACCCTTTCCTTTAATCTTCCGCACTGTTTCTTCTGTCGCAATCTCAATTTTACGACCACTTCGCTCTTTGCAAACAACTTTTAAACTCCCTTGCTCCTCTTGTACAACTGTTGTCTCATATATTCGAAATTGGCATCTTACAGTTGGACAGTGCTGCCACCTATTGGCATATTTGGACAATTTACTACTAATTACCGACCTCTCTTTTGTGACCTACTTACTGACATTCCTTCCTAAATAGCTATTTCTTCGGCTGTTAACTTCTGCCACGAGGTCACAATGAATGTATCGATTTTAATAAGTTTCAAAATTTTATTAGAAAGCATTGTCGCTATTTTTCATATGTATATGAGTTTTAGCATTGTTAATGGACATTAAAGCTTCGCGTGGCATAGAGTGACAACAAAAACTACAAAAAATCATATAAGCGAATTCCATAACCTCTTTTGTTAGAAATCGTAAAATAAAATAAGGATTTATACAAAGTGTCTTTTCAGTGGTTATTCTTCAACTCTAATTGATACCATAAATGGAAGAATTAACATTTAATATTTATTGGCTACGATATCTTATAAGCTAATTACATTTCTTGAGTTTCATTCCTCGTATTTAAGCTTCATTTATTCTTCTAATAAGGAGGAGTTTCATTTAATGAAGACATCGGAACATCAGAAGTGTTATGAAAGTAGCTAATTAATGCTTTTTGTTCTCAAGTTATCAGAGACTAACTCTAATTTCGTTCCCTAAGTGGATGTTAAATCGCGTATTTTGGCATTTTCTTGAACATCTCATATTATTTCTGGCATAATATAATGATTACAAAATGTATAATAAATTAAAGTTTCATCAGAAGTATAAGATAAGTCTGCGCACATTTCAAAGGAATAATAATAAAAAATCTAAATATTAACTTTTTGCTAAACTATGCATGAGTAATTTTGACTTCATTGCTTTTGTATGCATTTCCATCATTATTTTGTTGTTATGCTGTAATTTAATAGAACAGCAGTAATAAAAACAAGAAAACTATTTTGCGCAACCTCTCCTTACAGGGTAGGAGAGATTGCGCACATGGGTAGAAAAGATTGTTATAAATAATAACTACAATTAAATTGTTAACAATAATAATTACACTTTAGTGACATAGTTGTAAGCTTTTTGTGAATAAATATTATTGTTTTGGAATGAATATTTCAACCTAATGTCTAATTAATAAAAAAAGAAAGAATTTTAAAAACAGATAAAGAATTTTAATTTAAGAAGAAGATTGAAAAATCAGTAAATGTAAGCCCTACTAAGATAACAAAATAACATTAATCTGCTAGATAACATGTTTAACTTGAATATTACATCATTTTCATTTCCACAGTTTCAATGTATTTTGTTTGCTAACGGAAGTTGTCGTCGTCCACAATCGATGCATTTATTGTTGTGAATCATGCAGCTTTCGTACAATCATCTGCCACAAGAAATACATGGAATCCAGTCAGTGGTCGAAGTTGTCTCCTGGTGCAGTTCCAGACATTCAATGCACTCATCCTCATTGACCTTCGTTTTTTTCCCTTCAGTATCCCCCTTTTTCTGGAAGCACATTATCTTTTTTTTTTTTTGTTGTTGTTGTTGTTGTTGTTGTTGTAGCGGCTTTTTTTTAAAGTCTTTTGTCATGTATATTTTGTGGATCAGTAACATTAGTTGCACACTGTTTCCTTTTGATTTCGATGGAATTAAACTACTTGGAATGGGTGAAAGCTTTTCCGAAACATCGTAGGTGTTATTACAAAATTTAATTTATTTAACAAAATTAACTTATTAGCAAATTAATTGTTCATAAATTATAATATATATATAAATATTTAATTAATCTATTAGCAAATGTATTTTAATTTATTAACAAAAATAATTACATGAAATTAATTTAATAACAACTGTCTTATGAATTTATTATTAATTTTTTTATCTCCAAATTAATTTGTTGCCATATTTAGTATCTGATTATGTGTTTTCCGAAATTATTTCAAAATTGATTCATTCATATGTTTCAGACGTATGCAATTCATGCAAATTTATCAATAAGCTGCGTAATCTCATCTAGCACTGAAACTTATGGGGAAATGTGCCATCTCTCCCAAGTAGCAGATGCGCAAACTCTCCTATTTGGTAGGAGAGACTGCGCGGCATTTTATTTAAACATGGCCACTTCTAGAATGAAATGTTTGTGTTCGCATCCTTAGTATGGATTAGTAATTTATATGAAATCGTTTAAGTTTAAAATATCTTGTATTACTGACGTTCTATAAAAATTCTGAAGAACAGTTATGAAAATTCAATCACTTAATTGGGAAAAACAAAACAAAATAATACTGTTTTATCCAAGACGCTTGGAACAAACAATATGCAAATTCATGTAGACACTGCACTAATGCTGCTGTACAACTACCAGGAGTCACTGCGCATGCACGCTACTCCTTCCCGTCGAATCTCATTGTGCGCGATCTCTCCTATCGCGCGATCTCTCGTTGCTTTATCTTATGTCCACAGGTTCATCTATTCATCATATATTAAATATAATGATAAAATGCATATCCATAATTATAATCTCAAATTTCATTTTTTAATGTATTTAGAGAAAATTACAATAGTGTATATGTTTAAGGCGGTTAAGGCTCCTGTCCCTGCCGGCGAATACACTCACGAGCTAATGTGGGGAAGGATTTTTCTAATATCTCTTTTGCATCTCGACATTTTTAAATATATTTTTTTTCTTGCATTGGATAGCCGAGATCCGTCTCTACATCGCGCCTGTTTTACTTTTTTGATTTTGGCTGTAGGTATTTTTTAGAATGACAATTTTTTTTTCATAGCCGGTTTTGAAAGTGAAAGTAACTTTATAAAAAATAACTGTGACCAAAATCGAAAAAGTAAAAAAGGTGCGATGTAGAGACGGACCTCGTCTATCCAATGCAAATAAATAAATAAATAAATAAATAAATAAAATAAAAATAAAAAGCAATTTATCAAATTACAACGACCATTTGGAAAACAATTTTTTTGAAGACTAAAATTTAAGACATAAAAAATCGCACGGAGTTGATCATACATTACGTACGCCATGAATTAAACATTAATAGTGTTATTACACGTAAAAATTGCAAGCGACAAAAATCGCCTGCGATTCGTCAGATTTCCAGAAATGTACGTATTATCCAAGCATTTCATTGGCTGTTCGGGGAAAGGCTTTTCCATCGTCAGCTTTCCGACCAATTTTAAATGAAATTTCATTCTTAAACTTCTAAACATCCGACAATATTACTTTTTACACCGTCGGATAGAGAAAAAAATCTACTTTTAAATACAATTTGTTTGACAGCTGTATCTCAATTTGTTTCTGAGTTATTAATTTTTTTGTAGTTTTTATTACTTTTTTGTCATGGTGGCAACAGAAAGTATCCATCGTTGTTGAAATTAAAGGGAAATACAGATTACTGTATAGACCAATCAGAAAACGAAAAAATTGCAGATTAAACCAATGAAAACCTTCAGATATGCTTTTGATTTCCCATCCTGACGAGAACAATAACCCTTTTTCCAAATGGTTAATAAAAATGTCGAAATTCAATCGAGATACTAGATAAACCCTTCCCTATAGGATTAGCATTAGCTCGTGAGTGTCTTCGCCGGCAGGGACAGGAGCCTTAACAAATTCACTGCCTCAACAAGCGAAAATTTTCTGATACATTTACTAACTCATTTTTAAATGTAAGTGCACACAAATTGCAGTGCTGACAATTGAAGCGATTTGTTATCGAAATAAGTTTTCCGTTTTTTTGATAAATAAATTACTTATCGACTAACGCTCGTATTCACGGATAACTTCGACCCGGAGTTATGCAGAAAACCCGGGTTGAAAACTCAAATGGCATTCACCGTCAACCCCACTGAACCGGTTCGAGGTTGAAATCTAACGCCGGGTTCAGTAACCCAACCTTGGTCTACAGCAGGTTCAACGCAGAATTTTTCAACCGAGCATGCGTATTTAACGAAAAACAAGCGGTGACCGGCGAGAATGAGGAGAGGGAGAGGACCGACATTTTACAATGGCGGCACCGTGCTGATAGAAGATGCTGCGCAAAATATAGAACTTCTACTATTAAATAAAACGGAATAATATTATGCAAAGGTATGTAATCTCATATATATGTAATAATCTTCAATATTTTTATCTGATTTGTTTATATTTATGTATATAGCTTCTATATATTGAACACATGTTGAATTGTTTGTTTACATAAATACGCGTGGTCGCGAAAAATTTATTTGCCTTAAAAATAGCCAATATTACTTAAACAGCCGAATAATTGCTTCTAAAGTAACAACTGTCGCATTTAAGGTCATTTATTTTTTGCAATTTCGATGTTAAAAAATTCACAAATGTATTTTAACAGGACCAAAATAAACGCCGTACTTGCATAAGTTCTAATTAAAATGTGAGACTCAGGCTAATTTGCATTTTTGTTTAAGTAAAGAAATACACAGATTATATTAGAATATCCATAGATTCTCTGTAGATTTTTGATCAGTACTTATAGAATTTTAAAATTAAATTTTGGGTCTATTGTGCAAAAGATATATTATTGTTTATGTACAAACTGAGATAAATATAAATCAGATCTATAAATTAGATATTTTAACTCAAAATTTAAACAATTTGAGTTTCATTACTTTATAGATTTTTTTTTTACGATTGTTTGTAAGCTTCTACGTATGTTTCCCAATTTTTGTGAAATTTGAAATATTTATTTTTATTGCATTTATTTTTCAACTGTATTTTAATTTCAAAATTATACATAATATAAAATATTGCATTAGTACTATTTTATAGGAATACAATAATAGTAATAATAAATCCTAAAATTAATGACTTTTCAATGTTACATCCTGAAATTGTGACTTTTTTTAGAGATCACTTATAATTTTTGCTTATTAATTGACAGCTAAATTAAAATAAATTACTAAAGGGTTGAAATACGCTGGTAAAAAAAATAATAATAAAAATAAAAAAAAAGACCTTTTAAAAAAAAAAATAACCCCACACCAAAAATATTTTTATCAGCCCTTACAGTAATGATGACTATTTTTAAGGTAAATAATTTCTTCGTGATCATGAGTATTTATGAAAGGAAACAATTCAACATGTAATGAAGGAGATATAATGTATAAATATAAACAAACCAGTCAAAAAATGTATAGATAATATATATATATATGTGTGTGTATTTATGAGATTACATATATTTTTCTATTTTTGGTAATATGTACTTTAAACTTTCTTTTTATTTCTGTATCTTACACAGCATCTTGAGAAACGTTTAATTTACTTAAATTAAAGAATGAAACTAAAAAAGAGAAAAAAATAGAGGGAATGGGTAGGGTGGTACAAATGGGAACTTGTTTTTCTCCACTGATGCATAAACAACAGGCAGCTATTTTATTTATTAGATAATGTAAAATTATATGAAATTATTAATAATTAATTTGAGCTGTTTTGTTAGATTACAAACTATCATTACTCTGCCTATTTAGTCTAGAAATCTATCATTAATCAATCATCAAAAAAAAAAAAAAAAAATCCCATTTTTCATTTCTATTCTAAATGAGATTCTTATTACATCTAATGAAGTGATATCTAAATGCGTTAAAAATATGAAATTAAGAAGCTGGAAAAAATATAGAAAATAAAATATCATTTTCTAAATAAATACATTTTTTCAAATGCAACCAAAAACAAGTGTCTTCGTGCATGTAATAATATTTCGTAATTATTAGGCTAATTTATCAAAAAATAGTCAAAGAGAATCAAGTGAATAGCTTTGATCTTGTAAATGTGATAATAGAAAATTCTCACACAAATGGCTGGAGGGGAAGGGGAAAGGGTGGGAATAGGTCCTAAAAGCTGGTCGATAAAAATTCAACTTTCTGTAATATTTCACATTTATTTGTCCAGATAGTATTCGGAATACATTTATCATGATTTAGGAAAAGCCTTATTCGATTATATGCGTTGAATGGAAATTCATACACTATACACTAGTAGTCTTAAAAAGTTTAAAATATTTGTGTTCCTTAAAATAATATCTTATAAAATATCTCCACTGCACACAGTTTAAACTTAAAGGAAGTATAGAGTTTTATTTAGCGACTAGTTAAATGAAAAATGTTTATCAATCGCTCGGAAGTGATAACTATATGCGCCTATGGAGCGCCTCTGCGGCTTGGTACCTGGTGCCAGGGCACCGCTAGGATCACCTGTTCCGCTTTTTCTGCAGTTCTGTTAATATTATTTCACTACTTTTTCCAGTCAACCTGGAATATTAATTACTATCTAATTTAATTAGAATTAAACACTTTAATTAGCTCGCTGAAAATCCAAACAATAAAATTAATACATCTGGGATACCATCTATACTAATAAAAGAAATAATATATATAAAGTACAACAGACTACTCTCTTAATTTTTTTTCCTTTTTTCTCCATTTTAATATTTTCATTATCAGAACTTGTTTAATTGCTAACTAGAGCTATCAATAATAGAAATCATCATAATTGCTGTTGAAATAAAATTTTAGATTTATTCAAATCAACTTTCATTTTTTATCAACTATGCGAAAATTTATTTTGAAAAAGAATCTTTTAACATTTGTTTTAGTAGTTGACACGTTTCATATCATTAACCTAACTCATTAATAAAATAAAAAAAATAATAATTGTTTAAAAAAGATTAAAACTTTCAAGAAAAATTAAGTTGATCCATATTTAGCGATTACAGGTTTTTATTTTGTCCATACATTTTGTGGGGATAAAGAAAAGAAAAAAAAACCCACACTACATTGAATCTTTTTTTTTTTTTTTTTTTTTTTTTTTTTTTTTTTTTTTTTTTAATTGGCGTTTGTCTTCCAAAACATAAACAAACGAAGTCTCGACGCGAAACCGAACAAGGCATGTGATTTTTTTAACCAATAAACACATTTCGTTGAACCTAGGTCGAGAAACCCCGAGTTGGGTAAATTTTCTTCCGAAGTAAACGGTGAATACGAGTTTTCAACTCCCGGTTGGAAATACCAACCTAGGGTTACTGAACCCGCGGTTTAACCCTCGGTCGAAGTTATTCACGAATACGAGCGTAAGTGATTTTGAATCACGTGACAACCGGCTCTTCTCCTCTAGTTCGGAATTTTGGTTCAAAACGCCAAATTTGACGATATTTTCTGAAAGACATTTTACGTTTACCAAAAAACGTAGAAAGTCTTTCAATTACAAAGAATCCTGAATAGCAACACTTACCAAATCCATACGTTTCTCAACAAAAATGAAATAAAACTTGTGTCACATAAAATTTCCCCTTTGGATTTCAGAACAGCCTTAAAAAATAACTGCATCTTAATCAGTGAAAAAAATAAATGAAAAATATAATTTACATATGACAAAGGTCACTTTTCAATTGTAATCTTTTGACTATAGGCAGGGACATATACGTCCAAGTGGTCTATTTTGTTGCTCTCTTTATACCATTTTTCGAAAACAAATCTGTGTCATACACTTATTAGCCCCCGTTATGCTATTTGATTCGGCCAACAATTAAAGTGCCGTCTCTAAAAAATAACTTTCGGTTGCATAAGTCAGCACTAAAACAAAGCATATACATCATTGTAATGTTAAATACTCTAAAGCAATTTTTTAAACTTCTAAGCATCGCACATTTTCAATTTTTATACCGTCGTATTGGGGAAAAGAGTACTTTTAATTGCAATTTGTATGAAAACTGCATCTCAATTTATTTTTGAGATATTAATTTTTTTGTAGTTTTTAGCGCTATTTGTTTAATGTTGACAAATAAAGTACTCCATTTCTGTAGAAAATAAAGAATAGTAATTATATCTTTTTGTTGCCATTTTCTCATAACAACTGAGAAAAAAGTAATTAAAATACGCGCATTGTGAAAAAATATAAATGAATGATTTCTGAAAAAAACATTACATTATTATAAACTATATTTAACTTTATCTATATTAATAATACAAAGAAATGAAGGCATATGGATCATTAGATAGCCGATTTATTTTGTCGAGTTTCTTGAATGACGACGTCATTTTTTATGGATTTGTGTATTATTCAGCGATAGTGGCGTCGCATGCATACTTTACTGTAGATGATGTTTAAGACTGGTTTGTAAATGCGGAATTCTTCAGCGTATGCGAATGACGTCATTTTATATCAAATAAAAGCGTGTGTTTTAAATCTTAAAACTGAAATATGTTTGTACTATCTATATTTATATACATATATATTTATTTTTTCATCGGGGGAGACACTAAATTCTTAAAAAGCCGAATTCTTTTTTTTTCCTAGTACTATGATATTTTGAGGGAAATCTTCCGCAATATTTTTTTTTTTTTGTTGTTGTTAATTGTGGCACGATTGAATATTAAAATAATCGAACAATCCAGGTCCGTAAAAAGAGTGTTAATTGATATGATAAATGTGATTAATGACTTTTTATTTTACCTACTACGATGTCTTAGAAGATCTTAGCGTGTCATAAGTTGAAAGTGTACCTCTCAAACGGCATTTTATTATTATTATTATTATTATTATTATTACTAAGGAGGAATTTCTTTTAAGGACGAGAGCACTAAGTTGTTTTGAAGGAAGCTAATTAATGCTTATCCTTTCGAACTTTATCTGAAAGTAACAATATATTCATTAGCAAAGCGCACATTAAAGTGAATAACTTGGTGATTTTGAGAGTTTTAAAGGGTCTTAAGACTAGTAAGGGGGTCCGGGACACATTTTAAAATAGTTTTCATTTATTCGGCTAAAATTTTGAATTTTTTAAAAATGGTTAACCATATTATTTGTAAACAAAATCACATGATAAAACTTCTCAAAATTAAAAAAAAATAATTTAAAATTTATTAAAAAAGTTAGGTAATTTAAAATCGTTATAACTCGAAATATTATTTGAAGAGTTTCAATTTTTTTCATTTAAATAAGCAGAATTATATAAGTTTTAATTCTGATTCAGCATTTAAAAAAATATTAATATAAATAAGAATTTAAAATATTGAAATTAAAATATATATGTGGAGCAAACATTCAAACCGTGTTTTCTCACAAAAAAATAAAAAATGAGTTATTGTTGTTTTTATGAACTCTGTGTTAAATTGCACAGAAATAAATGGTATTTTTTACTAAAAAAATTTTTTCTCCGATTATAAATCAATTTTAAAACTTGACGTTTCAATCAAAGAGTGTTTCCTCCAACGCCTGCATTCAATCAAGCAGTGATTTCTCCAGTCTGCCAATCACAGTTGTCACTTAATGTGTACTTTCGAAACCTACGATACATATCACAATTGAAACGGATTGTTTTAGAGAAAAATAAGAGAACTGTTAAAGTTAAAGGCTTCCAGAATTATAGATTTCAAGATCTAAATGAAGAATATGATGTAAATCTTCTTAAAAAGGGAGTTACTGTTGCCTTGTTCAAAGGGTTTTTTTAGAATATCTTCCTCTTAGCCACGCCATACCAGTTGAAAAGAACAAAGATGTTAAAAAACTTTTGAAGGTAATGTATAGTGAACAGTGGCAAAATCAACCTGATGATATATTCAAATGATACAACCACATTATTCATGATTGATAAGCCTGCAATAAAGAAGAGGGATATGTGTATAACTGTCTAGATGAAGATATTGGTTTTAAAATTTGAAGTGGATTTCTGGCAAACGAGTATTTATTTAGTAAATATTTAATGAATACTACTAGGTACCATAATCTGTCATTTTATTTTAACAATAATCAACTGAAATTTTTTCAAATTTCGGTATTTATTCAAATAAAATAATGCTATTGTATTATTTGTGAGTTAGAACTTATTTCATTCAAAAAGCGTTTTATCCACTTGTCAAACAATCAAAACATGTTTCCTCTTCTGAATTCGGTCAAAACGTGATTTCTCCAAATATTAAATGAATTTTATTAATTTGTTTTATGTTTAATATCTTAGGTATGCTTGCAATTCTTTCTAATAAACAGTAATAAAAATACACAATAAAAATGAGAATTAAATACAAGTTATTTTCTTATTTATCAGTTTTTTGTGTTTTTTGAAAATTTGTATCTGGAGGAGAAAGCATGGTTTGCATGTTTGCTCCACATATATATGTAAATTTAAAAAATCATATTCACAAAAGTAAATATTTTATTTTTAATTTGCTAAATCAAAAATAAAGTAAAACAATCGAAAAAGACATATCTTGACTTATAACAATTTAAATATGAGAAATGGTGAAAAATCGCATCATGATGAAAAACGCTTTTACATAAAATAAGTCTTTTACATGACAATCATTGCTGAAAGCTAGATTTTTAAAACAAATCAAACAAAACTAAAAAAGAAATATTATTTCATGGCATATTTCACGTCATGATAGAAACATGATTTAAACGTTATTTTAAGCAGAAAAAAACAGAATTTTTTTTTTAATGTAATAAAATATTTTTAGAATATTTTAAGATTTTTGTATCCAGGACACTCTTAAAGCATCCGAATTTTCAATTAGAACAAAAGTTATGGCTATTAGAATCATACCCGCTCTATAGCTAAAGCGACATTTCCGAAACTTTTAAGTCTACTCTGAAGAACAACGCGCAGGATATCTCAAAAACTTCTGTATAGTTTTTCATGAAATTTTCAAAGCACGTTTCATGTTATTCTGTATAAACTGAACCTAAAATTTCATTTTTATTGTTAAAAAAATATTTTTTAAAGGGATTGTACTGTTGCAGTTTTCAAAATTTTGTATTAGCTAAATACAACTTTGCATTAAAAATCTAAAAATGCTTTAAATACACATTTATTTAGGTTCAGGGTAATTATTACAATCTAAAGTGTAATTAGGCAAAAAAAAATTCATTCCAGTTGAAAAATTCATTTTGTAATCCTGCGCGTAGCCTGTTATACCAATTTTCTGTTAGACAAATATCTGACAGTTTGGTGCACCCTATAAATACTAATTCAGTATCTTTCATTTTTTTTAATTACCTGAAATGAAAAAAACACACTTATACATTTTAATCCCCATTAAAAATGTGCTTTAAAATACATTTTAAGATATTAAATATTGAAATTTGTCTTTTTTTTCCATTTTTTTTCAATTTTAAGAGACCTGAGACCCCGTAAATTCTTACTCGGATAATACAATATGTCTAGTATATAAAAGATTTCGTAAAACGAAAAAATGACGCGAGGTTTTTCGATTTGGAGAAAAAAAAGTAAAAAAAAATTTACTTTATAACTGCATAATAATTTTAACTTATTTCTTATTCAGCTTTGTGTAAGACTTTAATAATTATTTAATTTAAATACGCAGAATTAAGAGGATGCAAAATGAAAATTAATTAATCGTTTTTATTGTTTGCTTATTGTATTGTTGAATTTAGTGAAATTCTATCACCTACAAAACATACGGCTAGGATAAAAACATTTAAACGTAGGGGATACCGGGGCTAGTTGGCTACAGGGGTAAGTAGGCGCAGTCCTCATAAATCACCTATTTGTGGATAGATTGCGCAACCAGTCACATAATACCTTTCTTCTTGCTTTTTACATTCCTCATTGTAGTTTTGCAGCGTTACCTACGTGCAGTGGACATTTATTACAATTTTTCTATTTTTTGTACTCATAAGTAATATTTTGCTGCTTCATTCTTTTTCTAATTTCTAATACTTATCTTAATAATTGCAATTTAACCTGTGCAGTTTTTCTTAGTGTATGATTAACTGTACCTACCCCATATGTGATTTACTTGGATTGTTTATGTTTAGAAGGTTGCGTGTCCCTTTTGTAAAGACATTTATTATGGGGCTAGTAGGTGCATTAAAGACGGGGCAAGTTGGCTCGGTGTCTGGTGTGTGCTGGTAACTTGAAAAACTGCAAACACTGAGAAAAGTGGTTGCAATGCAAGATTTTGGTTACATGAGGCTTGCCCAAACGGAGACAGTGGAACTTTTATTTGTCACAACTGTAAATCTGATGATGATATAGAAGTTAGGATAGAAGTTACTCAATGTTAATGTTTTATTCATTATTTTTATGTCTGTATAATTTAGAATTTACATTGTACGGCGATAACGCCTTTGTTTAAGCTTACTGGTAATAATGAAATTCATTTCTCTTAACTGCGTGTCTTATTTGAGTTTTATTTAAATTTTTATAAAGCGTGTGCCAACTTACCCCGTAGATATAGGCAACTTTCCCCGTGACGGGGTAGGTTGGCTCACAATTTTTCTCTTACTTTAGGCTGACGCTAAACATAAACTACAAAAGCTACAAACTCAAAACTCCGGGGTATTTATAGCGAAATATCTGTTCTTTAAAGGTGCAGTTAAAGTTTGTTAAAAAACTTAAACAAAAAATTAATAAAAATTAATAACTAAAAACTGCTCCTACTAACCCCGGTCTCCCCTAAAGGTAATATAAATGTGGGCCAAAACAAATAAAATAAAAAATGATTATACTGAAGAAATAGTTCTATTTCGATTATATTTTAAAATTTAGTTGCTTAAAAGGAGTATAGCAAAACAGAGTGAAAAAATATCCAAGCCCGGAATTGAACCCGGGACCTCAGTATAGCACACCAACGTTCTACCCACTATACCGAGTACCCGGGTTGAATTACTGGCTAGGATACTTTTTCACGCTGTTGGCTATACGCCTTTTAAGCAACTAAAATTTTAAATATTATTGAATGCAAGGCGTGGGGAATTTTCAACAGAAAATTTTCCAATGTGAATATAGTTCTATTTCGTTTTGGGGATGTACACATGTAACGTTATCAACATTTTAGCATTTTTAGACCCCTGCCCCCTTACAATATCACACGTTACTCGACCGCCCCCCTTCTCTCTAATCATATTGTTATCAGTACCTAAAAATTCTTTCATTTTTATAGTCTTATTCTTTCGTTTTATTTTCATACGTTTGTAATGCTATACAGATGTTGTTACACATTTGTTATTCGTATACTTTACTGATTTAAATGAATAGAAAAAATCAGTGACACATCACTATTTTATATGAAATAACATTTTATCAAATAACTCTTTAACCCTTTAGCCGCCGGTGTTGCATTCACGCAACAGTCAAAATAAATGCGTATAAAAAATTAGCTATCAAAGGAATTCTATATTAATAGTAATTTTTAAGTAAGGTATATTACGGTTACTAATTCAATAGAAAAATATTTTCTTTCAACATTTTTTTCTATTTAATAACAAGTTCGAAACGTAAAGCATTTTTAAACGAAAACTTTCACGTTGTCGTTTTCGCAGAAGAAATATAGTTAGACAAACGTAAGCTTTAGAGTAAATCTATTTTTAGACAAGGTCAAAGTACATCAAAACATTCAACGAATGAGTTGCTTTTATTTTAGTGGGGGAAAAAGAGAAAATAGGTGTTGCGTTTACGCAACGTCAGCGGAAAAGGGGTAGTTCCAATACTTACTCGTATCGTTCGACTCTGTGGATTTTTTTCTATTCTGTGCTCATAGAAATGCTTCAAATAGATATCTTGCTTTCGAGGAAGGTCTTCAAAGAATTTTTAATAAAGATTCATATAATGATGGCGGGAACGAAACAGATATTTTCATTATTTCATCAGAAATAGCAGAAATTATTGATGAAGAAGGAAATGATAATATATCAAAAAATGATAATGATATTTTACCTTTCGACACTGCTGGCGAAATTGAAGTGTGCGTGAAAAAAAAGTTTGTACCCTCTAAAAGTAGTGCAAGTCACGCATACAAATAAAAAAAATGGAGACTTGAAGAGGATAAAGGTAGAAAAATTGAATATGACTCAGCCAAAAAATGAAGAAAAAATAAAACCTTGACCGATGCGAGAAGGTATAGAGATTATGTTCGAAAATAAAACTCTAACTTAGATTTCAGACATAAAGTTGAATTTTACCTTTTGCAAACACCCATTGAAAGTAAAGAGTTAGCCATAAACAAATCAGCCAAAAGAAGGCATAGTAAGTTCCCCATACAAAAGCCATTACAGATAGAACGTGGAAATTTAACCCTTTCCGGGGCAAAGCTCTTAAATTTCTGTAATGTTGAAATGAATGAATGACACCGGTATTTATGAACAATTACATAATAAAGGACAATTGCTTTACCACAATTCTGGTGCCGTTGTGGCATTTGGGAAATAAAATTAATTTGTTTCATAAACATACTATCACCCCTGAAAGGGTTAATTATCATGTCCGATGACAGCAGAAGACTGCATTGTAAGCAATGCCATAACCAGAATGCTTATCGTTGCAGTACATTTGTGATGTTGCTTTACATCATAAGAGTGTAGCGAATATTTTGATACTTGAAACTTTTCAGGATATGATCAGTAATTTAGAATAAAAAAAAAATAAATTTTAATAATAAATTAATTGCATTAAAGTGATTGTTTGCTGTCTAAATTGTAAAAAAGGTAAAAAACAAATTTTACAGTGCCCAAATATGCAAGAAAACCCTGCTGATGCTCAGTTGAACTCAATAAACATCAGTACTCATATTCCGCTGACGTTGCGTGAACGCAACTCTCCATTTTTCGTAAGCTAACACAAATTTTGTTTTTGCACTATGAATTAATATTATATATGCTCAAACGAATAACCAGTATAACTTGTAATTAAATTTTTTTATCCCTTATTGTTTTGGCGGTTAATGGGTTAAAGAAATACTATTAAACAGTATTTTATAATAGTTTTTTGTTATATAATGTATTCAACAGTAATATTGTCTTCTTGCATTTTCTCTCTGTAGGGGAGAGCGGGGCAAGATGACTATGTTAACAATTTTTGTTGTTTGTTTAATTCATTTTTAAGTATAGTAAAATTAATTTTACATGAACTATTAGTGTATTCCTTGTAGTATTACCATTTAAGTTTTCCAAAAAAAAAAAAAAAAAAGGATAATTTTATTTTTTCCTAACATTAACAAATCGTCATCTTGCCCCAGTACTGGACTTTGGCCTTGGGGCAAGATGACAACACTGAAAAGGTTGAGCATATTTTATTTTTTGAATATGTTACATGGTTTAACAAATGATAACTGTGTTTTTACATCTTACAAAGTATAAGACTAAGCATAAGGGATTGGAACGAAATGTTGAACTGTTTAGTGGTGCAGCTAACAATAGTCATAAATAAAAATACCATTGTCATAATTGGAACATTCCTCATGCGGCCACTCTTGGCAGTTACAGCACTGGATCCATTTTTCTGCTGGTGGGTCACAATATTTGAATTATTTGGGGGCATGAGGACCAGCAGGGGAGAGGGAGGTCTTGACCCGAGGTCGAACCCCATCGAACGATACCCCCCTCGTACCGATCGGACCCTTGGAAGCGGAGATACGGACCCCGATAATGTTTTTCTTTCGGGGGCTAGGGGGTTAGCTGATGGCAAAAATGTCTCCCTCTCGTCGCCCCCTTTCGAAAGACACCTCCCCCGATCCGATGCGTCCATTAGTCCCAGAGGCGATAGAAGCGCAAGGTCGGGTGAACAAACAAGCGTTTACAGGATTTAAATAGAATGGACAACACAGTTAGTTTTATAAATTCCGAAACACGGGGCTTGTCATCTTGCCCCGGACTGCCTGTTTAATAATATTCGTTTTCATTGCCATGAAGGAAGGCGATTAATTGACATTTATTCATGGTAATAGGTAGTATTTAAACTAAGTTACTCATAAATATTAAAGAGAAACGATATATCTTACATGTATTTGTAGCAGAGCTTATTTACACATGCATAAAAGTTATAACAGTGCAGCCGTAAACAATCAAAGCTTCACAACTAACACAAAAATGGTGATGTCAGCGTCTCTATACTATTGTTTATCGTTCGGCCGATAGGAGAGCAAGTAGTGTCCAGTTGATGCTACCACCTAGTGGAAAACGGAAAAATTAAGACATTCGTCACCTTACCCCGGTCTCCCCTACGTAGTAAGTAGAATTTCTTATTAAAAAAAAAAAAAAAAAAAAAAAAAAAAAAAAAAAAAAAAAACAGATGGATAACATTCTTCAGCATTTGCCTAGTAAATATAACAAATACGATTTCGAATCTGGGCACTCTAATAACGAATAATATGCGCATAAAGATGAAGAATAGGAAAGGCAAATATTTAGTTATTTCTTATTTGGGATGAAATAATTTTATAATCATTTAATGGTTTTAATAATAACAATTGTTTCATAAAAGCTAGATAATTTAAAAAAGTAACGTACTATATTAATGTAAAGGTCCAAAAAAAAAAAAAAGAAAATTTGATTGGATGAAAAATGATAACGATATTAAAAGATAAACCCGCTTCCACCTAGAGATATCTTACGATATCAAATACCAGACCACACCACCCCACTAAAGTGATAACGTTATTTATGTATAGATCCTTTGTTAAAGTATACAAAAATAAATAATACAGAAAATGCTTTACCGTGGTTACTTTTCAAGCTTAATTGATATGATAAATTGGACAAATGACGTTTAATTTTTACTTGCTACGGTATCTTATAAGTTAATTACGTTTCGTGAGTTGTACGCCTCCCTCTTAAACATCATTTATTCTTCTAATAAGGGGGAGTTTCTTTTAATGAAGGGCACACTATGTTGTAATGAAGGAAGCTAATTAATGCTTCTATGGTTTCCAAATTATCAGAGTATAACTCTAATTTTGTTCCCTAAGTGACATTAAATTATGTTCTTCGGTATTTTCGATAGCAGATCACATTATTACTGTGATAATATAATAAGTGTAATGTTTAAAGCACGCTTGAAATTTTTAGCAAAAGAAGGTTTATACTGATTTTTCCACTCGAAATTAGATAAATAAACAAAATGCGTAATCATTTATTAAAATCTTATGTATTTCATTTCTTAAAGTATTACGAAAAAATTATAATTCATTACACTATTGAAAAAATAGATGTACAGTTGATTTGAATTGTAAAAATATATAATAATCAAAATATAAAGTATCTATTTCAATAGTCATTTGTTAACCTTTGTTGATTTGTTTAACAGAATAAAGGACGCTTAAGATTTACCTACTCCAATAGGCTATAAAGTAATTTGTTTAATTCACGCTTGAAATTTTTAGTAACAGAATATCTCTACAGATTTTCCTGCTTAAGATTTGATAAATAAATAAAGTACGTACCCATAAAGATTTACCTGCTGCTCATAAAATAATTTGTGTTTCGTAAATTTCTAGATTGCTTCTTAATCATAATTTGGTCTTCTAATATCTTCTCATTATAGCAAACATCTATGTAGAAAGGTAAATCTTATGTATTTCATTTATTAAAATAGTAGCAGAATATTATAACTCATTACACTAGTTAAAAAAAGAGGTATTATATTTTGAATTCTAAAAATATAAAATAAACAATAATATAAAGTGTCTATTTCAGTAGTCACTTGTTAACCGTTTTTGATTTGATAAATGGGATAAAGGACGCTTAAAATTTACCTGCTGCGATAGCTCATAAAGTAATTTGTCTTTCGTAAATTTCAAGATTACTTCTTAATCATAATTTGGTTTTCTAATATCTTCTCTTTACAGCAAACATTTATGTAGAAAGGTAAATAATGCTTCTTTCTGGTTTCTAGATTAACAAAGAATAATGTATTTTTCAGTGTTTAGATTTTAAAGTTAATTTCCCCCCCCCAAAATAAACGTTAAATCGTGTGCTTTTTTTTTTTCGAGATCAGTCTATTTCATTATCGCTATAATATTGTCAGACTAATGTATAATACATGGAAATAACGGTAACAACAGGTCGAAGGTTTTTCTAATTTCACATGTTTTTAACAATAAATAAACAATGAAAGGAATCTTACATTATATTTAATATATATTAAAAAATAACTATTAAAGTTAAAAAAAAATATCGGTAATCCGATTTTGTGTAGATATTCTTATCTTTAATAATAGAAGTTTTTTAAACCTCAAAATTGATATGTTATTTAAGAGTGAATTTTTTAATTCTTGTGTTAAAATAATTTTTCATTTTTACAAATCGCATATAATAAATAACACCATATTTCGTGATATATATTTTTAAATTTATAAGTTAATAGAATTTAGACACGTTATACTAATTAATATTATTATATATATATATATATCACAGCTTGTCCTAGCCATGCTGATGTTTTCAAATTGTTAGCATGTCTTGTTTTCGCCCTTAGCTAACACATTATAATGATTTTACAAGTTCAAAAACAAATCATTGTATGATAATTTAATGAATTTTAATTTTCCAACTGAGTGAAAAACATCCTGGCCAATATTTGAAACAGGGCCATTTGGCTTAAAATGGCTATGCCCTAACACCAATGCCACCATTTACATATCTGAAGGACACAGTTCGCTCAAACAATTTTTTCAATACAGTCGTCCCTGTTTAAACGAATATTTACGATTCCAGAAATAATATTTGATTAAGCGGGGAATTTGATTAAACGGAGAATCATTTTGTAATATTTACTGCGTAATAAAAAGGCAAAATAACCATCTACGGTATAATTAATTAACAGCATAATAAATCGTTAATAGAATAACATAAACTAAAATAAATACAAATGCTAAAATAAAGTAAATACGTATTGATTTAATGTCAGTACATCCATTTATATGGTTTACATCACATTTAAGGCAGCTCGTTTTAATTTGATCAAAACTTTGCCACTTCTATTTTACGTTAGTTATACTGCCTTACAAAAATTAGTTTAAAATGGTTTGTTTAAGTTGAATTTTAAAGGAATAAATATAGAGTTATTTTTAGAATGAGTGCAAAACATCACAACTACTATCTAGACTCTATAAGTGACGGCACATTGCCAATAAAGCAAGAACTGGTGGCGGTAAAATCATTTGACCTGTCCATTATACACCTGCCGGCCGAAATGATTGCAGGAAGAACTGAAAAATTGTTTTCAGCTTAAAAGAGCCAAAAATGATAAAAGGTGGAAGGAAATTCCAGCTTAAACGTGCTTTCCGCGCCTATTTTCAAACATCGGTAACACAGTTGTTATTCGATTAGGCGGGGACGTTCGTAAAAAGGTATTTGGTTTAAGCGGTGAAAAATAACATAGAACAAATAGGAATAAATTCTGTTCGGTTGGATTCTATTCGAATAAGCGGGTTATTCGATTATCCGTGACCCGATTAAGTTGTGAGGACTGTAATCACATCTGGTCTGTTATCTGAAACAGCTTAACAAAATAAATCGCAGGTAGTGAAGTCCAAGTAAATGTTCGATTCGTAATTAAACTTAAGGGATTTAAACTTGATTAGTATAATCGATAAATAAATCATACGAGTTGTATTACGGTGATAATTTTCCAACTGAGTGAAAAAGGTGTCCATGCCGTATTTTGAACCAGGGACTTTTGGCTTAAGCTGGTTAGTTATCAACAAATGAGCTATCCTCGAAAAATCTGGAGGACATAAATCACTCGAAAAACATTTTACATAATGATGTCTGGTCAGTTTTCTAAAACAGCTTAACAAATTAAATCGCAGGTAACTGAACCCCGAGTAAATGTTGGATACGTAAATATACATCATTATTTTTAACTTAATTTTTCTTATTAGTAAATAAATAATACGATTATATTACGATTTTAATTTTCCAAATTATTGAGAATGTGCTCTGACCAGGATTTGAACCATTGACCATTTACTTACGTTGACTACGATTTAACAACTGAGCTATTCTAGACAAATATGGAGGACACAATTCACTCAAAAAAACTTTTTAATATTGATGACTGGTCTGTTACCTGAAACAGCGTAACAGATTAAATCACAGGTAATGGAACTCCGGATAAATATTGGATGCATATATATATTTAATTAGTTTAACTTTATTATTCTATTTGGTAGATAATTCATACATGTTGTATTACGATTGTAATTTCCCAACTGAGTGAAAAAGTGTCCGGTCCAAGATTCGAAACAGGGTCCTTTGTTTTAGGCTGAGAATGCTATTCTAACTTGCTACCCTGAACAAATCTGGATTAAGGAATTTACTCAAACAACTCAGTAAAACAAGCTACTAAACTAAATCAAAAACTGTGAAGAATTTCACTCTTAATTTTGAGGTATTAGTACGTAATTCACTGCACGTCCGACTGAAAACGTTCCATTCCGATGCTAATCCTCCCATTCTACAGGAAAATGCAATGCATCACACAACATGTGAAATGAATTACAATTGTCAATGTAAATCACTCGATTACCTTCATTACAATCGGAAGTTATCATATCCTGAGTACCATTTATTTGTATAACGTTAACCCATTTGTGCGTGAATTTTTGTTTTCTCAAATTTGTTGGCAAAATCATTTTAAACTGTTGCAAAACGAACTAGAAAAATAGAAAAAAACTTACTTTTTTTTGTATTATTGGATAATATGTTAACTTACTAAATGTTGTAATATGCATAATAATTCTAATAGTATAATATACATAAATACATGTTTTGTCTAAATTTATATAAAATAAGCTTTTAAATTGTACATTATAAACTATAATTAACCCATTCGCGACGGGAGTCCTTTACGAAATTTTTAATGTTTTATAACCGATTTTTAATTACAGAAATTTGTGCCTTTTTAAATCGGGAAAATGCTCGGATTCAACAAGGCAATTTTTACAGTAAAATTTTACTGGTGGGAATAAGCAAGTATTCTTAGGCCTTTTTGCGGCACGTATACGTGCCGCTCGTCCCCAAGGGGTTAATATCTTTATGAACTACTAAAAAATATATATTTATTTTTTTACAGAGACTAATAACATTATAAATATTAGTAACAATAAATTACGAATAATCTTATCTGAAGTTTAAAAACAATTTACTTCATAATCACCGTGAAAAGACTACATAAATAACTGCCCCCTAAATGGCTAATAAATATATATACCCATTCGTGCCTAGAGCCCAATATTTTGTACGTTAGAAAAATGCATAAAAAATAGCCTTGAACATATAATTTCAGAATTAAAAAAAATAAGTATTTCAAATAAGTCTACAAGCTATGATTATGACTTATTTGTTTGTATTCTTGATCTAAAATACAAATAAACTCATTTTTTACAAGTGACCATCTTGAAAAATGTAAGCAAATAAATATCCTTCTTACGCTGTCATCTTTGAGTAAGAGATAAAGACATTTACAGATAATTAATTCATACAATTTTCATGTTATAAAGAAGAAGAAAATTCTGCAAATTTATTAAAATTCAAAGCGGCCCCAAAATAGGAGGATTGCCATAATTGGGTTAAATAAATGTTAAAAGGAGTAAAATCTTCCGAATATAGCAAATAACTTTAGTGCAGTAGGATTCATATCTCTTCAAGACCATACCCGCACTGATTGCAGGTTAGGCATTAATTAAAATTCTACCTTCCTGAATTATCCATTCCATAAATGCCGGAATCGGGTGATTGTGCTGGTTCACAGAAACTATATTATATTAATTTTGCCAACAGACAGTGAATTATCAGTTACAAATTTCAGTTATATCATTGTTTTCAATAAAACTCGAAAAGCAGCCCCGTCTTAAAGGGATATATCTTTTATGTCTTTTTATAATACAACAATTATATAAACTCCCAATATGTTGAAGAAAGAGTGTAAATGTTAAAAAAAAACTCTCTAAAAATATAACATTTGTATAATTTTGGTAAATAATATTTCAACAATATGAATTAAAATACCATCCTTTATATTCTATCCGCGTCGTATATAGGAAAACCAATAAAACATTAAAACAAAGGAAATATCTCATAAATTGTGGAAAGAACATTTTCTCATTATGTGTAAATTCTTTGAAATAAAGGTTATTAAATGGTTCGAAAACATTGAAATCGTACAATTCTTAGAACACTTTCTTTATAATGTCTTATTTCGTGAGTCCCAGAAGAGCCATTAAAATTGGAGCCTGCAGTACTCTAATTATATTTTGGAATAAATGTATATCATATGTAACATTTTAAATCTTCTAACACCCACACTGCTTCATTTATGGCCTTAGGTCGTTTTTTAATGACCATGAAATGCAATAGACTAAATGCAAAAGTTTTTGTCTTTCTGCAATTTGTATAGATTTAAATAAGTTAATGCAGAAATTAAAAACAAACATTTATTATTTTTTAAAGAAATCAAAATGGTTTTATTATTATATTTTTTTGTTGTTTGTTTGTTTGCTTGCTCAGATTGATAGCAAATTTTTAGTAGGATAAAAGAACCTCTATTTTTTTTTTTTTTTTTTTTTTTTTTTTTTTTTTTTTTTTTTTTTTTTTTTTTAAATCAAAACATTATTGAGTGATATTACAGAGTGAAGTAGAAAAGCATTTATGTTAAGTAAGATGTATACGTTAAAAACACACAATGTTGCTTAATGATACACATAAACAGTAACTTTTATAGGAACTTGTACAAATAAAACTAATGATAAAAAATGATGTCTATCCAGAAAAATTTATCCTGTAGATGACTGCAGAAGCTGTTCGAAACCTCGATACTGTGCTTCATCATTAGTATTATTTGTAGAAGTTCATAACAAAGTTCTTGTTTATGTGTAATATTAAGCAAGTTTGTGCGTTTTTAACGCATACCTTTTATTTATTATATTTTATGGTAGAATTGCCCTTCATATGTTAAAACAATATTGTTTTTCCCCCTTCAAATATCTTAATTTGGTGAAACAATTGATTAAATTGTACTTCTTTAGTTCCAGGTTCTTTTCACGAATTTGCCTGTATTTTGCGTGTATTTTCCAGGAGTTTATATGTTTCTGTTTGACAAGATTTTTGATCCGGATAAAAAAAGGGAAATCATGAGGGATAGAAAAGGGAATATTTCTTTCTCATATTAAATATGCAGGGTGATCAATTTAAAAGAGTACTCCTTGGTTTTTCTTATTACCATTAAATCTGCCACATATGGGAACTATTCTAACACTGAAGTATAATTGTTTGAACCTTGTTTAAGCGTGGGAGATAGTTTCTAACACTGTTCGACTGTTACAACTTTATTTTTGAGGTAAAACAGAAATGGGGACACACAGTGTTACTTAATCCTCTGATAATTTTATTTTTGAAAAACATAATTTAATTCATTTTTTATTTTTACATTATAATTCCTAACAGCAAATGTTTAAAATGTTCGCCACCATTTTGAATGCAAATATAAATACGTAGAACCAAGTTTTTTACACACTTCGCAATATTGTTGGAGACTCATGAGATTTCTCCATATTTGATTTATTTTAATTGATAGATGTTTGTAGATCCTCTCTTGAAAACCCTATCTTTGAGATAACCCCAAATAATAAAATCTAACGGGGTGAGGACTGGCGAGCTTGGTGGCAAGAGACCTATTGAAATTAAACAGTCATTAAAGAATTCCGAAAGCACTTCCATTGTTAGGTAATCAAATTATCACAGATTTAAGTAACATTTTGCAGCTCCATTCCTGTTTTAACTCACAAATAAAGTTATAGCAGTTTAAAAGTGTTGGAAATTGTCTCCCACACTTAAACGAGGTTCAAACAATTATTCTTGTTAGATTAGCTGCATCATCCGTCAGATTTAAGGGTAATAAGAAAAACCAACGGGTACTCTTTTAAATTGATCACACTGTATGTTCTGCTTTATTATGAAGCATGAAAAGCAAATTTATTTTTTTAAATCAGGTAGTCTAAAACCGTTCGAATTAATGAGTATGTTACATTTTCCTAACTGTTCCCGGTTTTCCGTGGTTTTCTTCGAACCTGTCCTAATGCTTCGTAAATGCGGGTTGTGTACTTTAGTAGACCATATGCCCAAATAATTCACCGTAAAAAACACAAAAACAGAGGTTATTTCAAACGTAAATAGCGAATTTTAATTTTAATTATTTTAAATATAATGTTTAAATTATTTATATTCTCATTTCAGGGAATATCCATTATTAAATAAACATTTTGAAATAACGAAATGTCTGTAACATAAAGTTTGTTTAACGCATATAATCAAATATAGTTTTGATTGTAAATATTGCTCTGTGGCTGAGCAAATAATAGATGTGAGTAAGTAATGAATATTTTTCAGCACGGTTATAAAATTTGAACAGTTTGAACAATTACATAAAGACAGGGCTGAGAATTTTTTTTTGTTAAATAAAATTATGTATATAATTATCTTTTATAAAATTTATAATTCTAATAATAGGAAAAGGTAATAGAAACATGTAACAATTGTGTTAAAGACACTCGAGTTAGTACTTTTTCCATAATTCCTTATGAAAAGAAAGACGGGTGAAGTTTGAAGGTAACTAAGAGTCTTAATTAAATTAATAATGTAGTAAAAAAATTGAAAAAAAAGTTAAACTTTCGAATATTTCTTGCTTGAATACGAATTGTTTTTATGTTATTTTTGAATACATTTTTTTTAAGTCAAGAAATAAAACATAAAAAAAGAATCATTTTCACTATTTTTTGAGAATTCATGAAAATATTAAAGGTGTTCTTATTATTATTTTTTTTTTCATTTATTTATTTATTTATTCTGCACTTTTTTTCCCTAGAAATACAGTAAAACCTCTCTAAAGCGACCACGCTACTTTCCATTAAAAATGGGTTGCTCCGTGAGGTGGTATCTTAATGGAGATCATGTTTAAATCTAGATTTTAATTGTTGAAAAAAGATAACAATTAATGTTACTAAAATTTATTTTTCACATTAGGAAAAAATATGAAAATTTAAGTATCAAAACAAAAGTTAATTCATAAGTTAATTATTGCAGAGTTTAAAAAATGAACACATTGACTTTTGCTTTGATTTCATTCTTTATCTTTCATAAATTTCATTTCCAAGTCCTTTCTAAGTTCAGTAAATAAATGCAATTTTTTTTTGGATGAGAACAAATAATGGCGATATCATTAATTTATCTATTTCTTTGAGAGTTTCCTGACAGAAAAGGGTAGAGTAGTTTATTGACCGTCATCCTTAATTTGTCATCAGAGTTAAATTCATTGCCTAAAAAGGCACAAAAGGGTTTAAACACTTAAAAGTAACCGGAATAAATAAATATTCTAAACTTAGTTTAGAAGTTTGATGAATAATGTGCTCTTCGGCATTATTATTCTAATAAAAACTTCTTCGAGCGACCAGGAAAAAATGGAATTAGTTTAAATTTTTTCAAAGAAATTGGTCGTTCATGGAGGAGTTCAACTGGGGTGGTCTCTGAATAGAGGTAAAATTAGTACTGAGCCTATGGGAATACATTTAGTTCCATGAAAAAATGGTCGTTCAGGGAGGTGGTTGCAGAGGGAGGTTTCACTGTATCTGAATTTTGTGTAACAAGAAAATAAATTCTTCCCTTTCAATCTTTTTTCACGGTATTGTCTGCACTTTTGTGTTTCTTTCTAGTTCAGGCAATAGGGAATTTTACCTAGCAAAATTAATGGTAGTTCTGGAAATCGGCTTACTTTAGGTTTTTTGGGTCGATGAATCCGAATTTGTAACTTCCCACCAAAATCCCCCCCCCCCGGCAACCACCCAAATTTTGGTGAAAAGCCCCCCCCCCCCCCTAAAAATTAGGGGTACTTTTTCTAGGGGTAAAGTATCTAGAAATTCAGAAAGTAGACAAAATTTGCAACAAATTGGATATATAACATTATGACTTAGGATGAAGGGGAAGGGGGATCTGCGTCGGAACATGCGCCACGGTGCTGCGTGGACTAAGTTGCGCAATTCCACTTAACCACTCACACGTTAACATTCGCCCTCCCATCTCCCCTCCGAACTTTCTCTATGAGGTTTACTTTAAGTTTTTTGGGTCGCTGAATCCGAATTTTTACTCCCCCCCCCACCGAACCCCCCCCCCCCAAATAGTTGTTTTTAACTTAAATTTCTTATTGTTTTAGGGGATAAGCATTACGAAATTCAGAAACTAGACAAAATTTGCAACAAACAGGATATATGACATTATGACGTAGGATAAACGGGGAGAGAGGGGGCTGCCTCGGAACATTCCCCGCGCGCTTTTCTCAAAAACCAAATTTGTTCCAAAAATCAAATTTTTAGGGTGTTGCCGGGTGAAATTTTGGTGGGAAGTTACAAATGCGAATTCAGCGACCCAAAAAAACATAAAGTGAGTCGAAATCCAGAACTAGTATAAATTTTGCCCGGTAAAATCCTCTATTGCCTGGACTTCATAACTTAGTGCACGTAGCGCCGCAGTGCATGTTCAGAGGCAGCCCACCCCTTCCCCATTCATCCTACGTCATAATGTCATATATCCTATTGCAAATTTTGTCTAGTTTCTGAATTTCGTAACGCTTTTCCCCTAAAGCAATAAGAAATTTAATTTAAAAACAACTTTTTTTTTTTTTTTGGGGGGGGGGGGGGTGGCGTCCGGGGAGGATTTGGGGGGAAGTTAAAAATTCGGATTCAGCGGCCCAAAAACTTAAGGTATACCTTTCTTATTATACCTTTATATAGAAAGTTCGGAGGGAAGATGGGCGGGCGAATGTAAACGTGTGAGTAATTAAGTGGAATTGCGCAACTTAGTTTACGCAGCACCGCGCGCACGTTCCGAGGCAGATCCCCCTACCCCTTCATCCTAAGTCATAATGTCATATATCTAATTTGTCGCCAATTTTGTCTACTTTCTGAATTTCTAGATACCTTTCCCCTAAAAAATTTTTTAAAAAAAATGATTTTTTTAATAAAAACTTTTTTTGGGGTGCATTTTACCAAAATGTGGGGGAAATTTTGGTGCCGGGGGAATTTTTGGTGGGAAGTTAAAAATTCGGATTCAGTGACCCAAAAAACATATAGTAAGCCTTTTTCCAGAACTACCATGAATTTTGCTAGGTAGAGCCCCTATACGGTCTCTATTGCCTGGACTATTCCAAGGAATCTACATGTTTGCCGGAATTTTTAAACAGGAATCCTAACGAAATATTGAGAAAACAATTTTTAAAGGGTTAAGGCAAAAAAATAAAACAAGAATATGATGGTTTGGAATGATAGTATCCAGAGTGATTCTAAATTCACGGTACAATCTTTAGGGGTTGGGACAGGACATTGTAACAATTATTTATTGCATAGGAATGTATTGGCGCAACTGACACGTTGAGGTACAAACACCAGGAGGACAATTAGGCCCTTTTTTATTTCAAAATTTCTCATTCATACCAGAAAATTTCTATACTATTCTTTTCTTTATTTAAGGCAGATATTTCATGATTACATAAAGAAAAAAATGCTTTGAAAATTTCCGGTATGAAATCGAAACTTAAAGAAAAAAAAAAAAAAAAAAAACAATTCTAATAATATTCTAAGACGAAACGCAATTTTTCACCTTGATTCAACAAGTTTAAAATATACATTTTATTTAAAACTTCTTAGTACTTTCAAGCCTTCCAGGCTCATCATCAGAGAATACCACGAAAAGTATTGAAAAGTACTAAGAAATTTCAAATTAAGTGTATATTTTAAACTTTTAACATCTTTTTCATTACATTAGTCGCCTTTTAAGTAAAATTGTGGACCTTTTTAATGTTCGCATTATATATTTTACTTCATTTCTGTTTATTTTCATGTATTTCCTGTGTTTGACAGATTCGCCAGTTTTCGTTTTCTTTATTTAAAAATTTTGATTTCATACCGGAAATTTTCAAAGAATTTTTTTTCTTTGTACAACCGTGAAATATATGTCCTATATAAAGAAAAGAATAGTATAGGATTTTTTTTTTTGGTACGAATGAGAAATTTTGAAATAAAAAACGGGGGCAAAATTGGCCTCCTGGTGTTTGTACCTCAACGCGTCAGTTGCGCCCATACATTCCTATACAATAAATGATTGTTAGAGTGTCCTGTCCCAACACCTAAAGTTTGTACCATGAATTTAGAATCACCCTGAATTGTATTAGGTCAACCGGAAAGTTCTGTCCGATAATGTCATCTCACGCCTACTTTTTAAAATTGAGATTTCTTTCTTCATTAACACCATTTTTTTGAAATGGTAAAATGCCCATTGTTGTCACTTTAATTTGAAATGTGAAAACCAAAAAAGTGATGCTAATGAAGAAATCTGAATTTAGAATCACCCTGTATTGTGTTAGGTCAACCAGAAAGTTCTGTTCGATAATGTCATTTCACGCCTACTTTTTAAAATTCAGATTTCTTCATTATCACCATTTTTTTTTTTTTTTTTTTGAAATGGTAAAATGCCCATTGTTGTCACCTTAATTTGAAATGTGAAAACCAAAAAAGTGATGCCAATGAAGAAATCTGAATAAAAAAAAAAATAGGCATGAAATAACATTACAGGACAGAACTTTCGAACTTTCAGGTAGGCCTAGTAGTAATTTGAATGTACATTTATTTTAAAATTTATTGATACATATCAGACATGTGAGACGGAAGCAAAACAAAAAATTACTTTAGATGAATCAAAAAAAAAAAAAAAAAAAAAAAAAAAAAATCTTTTTTTTTTTTTTTTTTTTTTTTTTTCCTTTTAAGGTACACACAGCAGAGCCGAAACTAAACTGAAATATTGAATTAAAAAAAATTATGATTCAAATGGTTCGGTAACTTTTAAATTTGATTTACGCAAAATGCACGATTTTCATCAATCCGATTTAGAATATTTTTGTTTGTTAACGAAAGATTTTGCGTGATCTCAATTTCAATTCTACCTTACACACACACACACACACACACAAAAAAAAAAGAAAAAAGAAAAAAGAAAAAAATATCCAGAAAATTTGCATCTCTGACAAGTTCTATAATAGTATAAAAATATATGTAATATATATATATATATATATATATATATACCGGGTGTCCCAAAAAGGACTGACTGATTTTAAAATTCAATAACTTGCAAACGGTGACAGATATTTAAAAAATTCTTGCAGGAGGTTTATGCATAAGGTCAAAAGTTTTATTACAGTGATTTTTGATTTTAGTTCGAATTATAAACAATAGATGGCGTTATAAGCAATAGTCGCTAAATACAGGCTCGATTTCTAGTCCTTTCTCTTGTTCCATGCTGAAAAAGGAGATGGAAATGTATTATCCGGGCCACGAAGTACCAAAAATCGAGCCTGAATTCAGCGTCTATTGATCGTAGCGCCATCTATTGTTTGTAATTCGAACTAAAATTGAAAATCACTGTAAAAAAACTTTTGACCTTATGCATAACCCTCCTGCAAGAATTTTTTAAATATCTGTCACCGTTTGCAAGTTATTGAATTTTAAAATCAGTCAGTCCTTTTTGGGACACCCGGTATATATATATAAGCATTAAATAAACATTACCGACCACCAACAAAAGCTGTGAAATTATGAATAAAATGACATTAACAATATATATATATATTAGAAATATATATATATATTGCCCAATTCGACCGACAAATCTAGAAGGGTGTAGTAGAAGGGTGTCTCATCATGGGTATGAAAATTTACCATATAACATGAGGTCGTAAACCACGTATTTCATACATAATACAATCATGCGTATGAAAAATTACCATATAAGATGAGGTCGTAAACCACATATTTCATACAAAATTAAGGTCATTCTACCATAACATAATTTGTGTAATAGCTTTCAGAAAACTGAAGTGTCTTTAATGAAACTTTTAATAGACATCCTCATCTTTGTTGTAATTGTGATAATATAAAAAGAAATTGGTAGAACTTTCCATTATCACTATATTGCAGTATGCACTTGTATGCTCCACATTTTGGACCGCGATTGCCAGTTCATACGGTATCATCGATTGCATGAGCACCCTGTGTTTTCCACAAATATTTGTGTTATAACAATTCACATAAAACAATGTACATATCGTTCCATTTTCATTGCAATGTTTTTATCATTCTCTAAATTATTACACCCAACCCAAGTTCAGGTAGGATGAAACGCCCTGTATTTGTGACAAAATATGTAGTTTGCGGCCTCAATATCTATAGCAATTTTTTATGCACTTGATGCGTACTATCTCCGCTCTGAATTTGTCAGTCGAATTTGGAAATACAATGTATGCATATTAAATATTTCAAGATATGATAATTTTCTACGCGAACTTATTCACAGCAGGAATTTCCCTGTTCAAAATACTTTTATTAATATCGTTTAATTAATTACAATTTCACAAATAAATATAGCATAATTCGTTTATTTTATTCCAGTAGTATATATTTCATAAATAAATAACATTTATCTGCCTATAACGACCACTTAAATTCAATCTATTACCCACGTTAGAGCTAATGTTTAGCAAATATGTATAGAACTTTCAATTTAAAAAAACTCTGTAATCTGTTCCTTCCTTTACTAGATTACTTCTAGTATGACAATTAGATTAGGTAATCCATAAAAACCGCTAAACTATAAATTATTTTGCGCCAAATGAAAAAAAAAAAAATCACAATCATGAATAATGTACAGTAATTATCTGTTAAAACATTCACTTAAAAAAATTCAGTGCATTGTTCCTTTCTCTACTAGGCTACTTCTAGTATGATAATTATATTAGTTAGTCCATAAAAATCGCTAGTACTATAAATTATTTTGCGCCAAAAGAAAAAAAAAATCACGATCGTAAATGATGTACAGTAAATACGTGTTAAAACTTTCAATAATAAAAAAAAAAATCAGTGTTTTGTCCCTTTCTTTACTAGACTACTTCTAGTATGACAATTAGATTAGTTAATCCATAAAAACCGCTAGAACTATAAATTATTTTGCGCCAAAAGAAAAAAAAATCCCGATCGTAAATGATGTACTTTAAATGCGTGTTAAACCTTTTACTTTAAAAAACTCAGTGGTTTGTTACTTTCTGTACTAGACTATTCCTAGTATGATAATAACATTAATTAATCCATAAAAACCATTAGAACTATAAATTATTTTACGCCACAAGAAAAAAATCACGATCATATATTATATAAACATGCACATGATAGTTCTGATGCATTTTGTGTCCAGTCACAGTACATTTTTCTCCTAGTAGTAAAATATTAGCCAATATTTTACGATTATATATATATATGTATGTATACTAACCCTTTATGACCCAAATTATTAATTTATAAAATTTTCATCTTCTAAAGCATTTTTCGGGAATTTTTTAATTTAAATTAGAAGATTTACGCAACCATTTAATACATTTTAGCAATTAGAATTAATTAATTAAATTAGAATGTATAGGTATTTTGTACAATATTTTAAACTCCACTGAAATATTTTATTTAAAATATTGTTTTTAGTATTTTATGGAATTAGGAAATGTACAAATATAATGCTCTAACTATAGAAATATAGAAATATTTCTGAACTGAAACTATTCCCCCAGAATGTTTGAAAATCACGAAAAGCTGAAAATCAAATCATCCTTTTAAAAAATATTTTTGTTTTGTGCATCCAATATTGCTTTTGGAACAAGATAAATTAAGTTATATCTATAACTCATTCTAAACTGTACTACTACTAATCGATGTATTAAACGAATTTTATAATAAGTTATTTTATCGTCAGGACATAAAAGACTAACCAGTAACATGAATATATTTAATATACATTCCAATATAATAAAAATAATATAAAGTGTCTATTACTATAAGATATATTTTTTTAATTTCTTTTAGATAAGAGATGAAAGTTGATATGTTACATATGTATGTGAGAATATTAAATTAAAGCATTTGAAATTTAAACTCACTAAAGTATTCAACCGCAAGCGCGGGGAGCTGGCACACACACACACATATCTCACATGTGTATATACTGTGTGCTGTAAAGCATACTTACCTTTAAAAAAACTTTATAGAAAGATATTGCTTAAATAAGGAGTTTTCAATGAATTGTGAGAAACGTAATTTTGGTGTTATATTTTAAATATATGTCATTTGATATAACTACACTTTCTTCTATTATAGATATATATATTTTTAGTGTAATAACAGAATGTTTAAATCTGCTTGTTTGAAGTAAATATTTATCTAGATATTTATGTATGGGTAAATAATAGTAATACTAATAAAAAAATCTTACCTTTTCCAATTATCCATGTAAAAATCAAAGCTTGAAAAATTAATATTGATTTTTTGGACATTTCCATTTCTGTAATACTCATCTTTATCAGGAGCTTTTTATCGAAAAATTATCATTTTAAATGGCAAATATAAAATAAAACAATCATAACGTTAACTACGGGGAAAGAAAATACTGAAATCCCCAAATTTCCCTTTACTACCACGTGCATAGGGATTTTCTTGAAAACCACGTGGTTTAAAATAATAGTTACCGAAATAGCATAATTAATGCTTTATACTCTGAAATTTAATTCTTGCGTTACAAGTCAAAAATAACTCCATTAGAGTAAAACTTTAAGTGGAACTAATATAGAAACAGTAAACGGAACGCTAAAAGATACGCCTTATCTATAGCTCCAAGATTCTTACTGTTTATATAGACAGGAATGAAGGGAATCCCACATCTTAGCTCAATGTGCGCACGCAGAACAGCGAAAGTATTGGTTTTTGAAATCGCCCCTCTTAGCTGCCTTTTGTTCATCACGTTTTGAAGAAATAAATTTATAAGAAATGAGGTTTAAGTATAAAAATGTGTGTGGGATCGATTCCGGAAAAGTTTGATGTTTGAGGAATTCGTAATCATATTAGTTTTATTGCAACTTGGTTTCTTGCCAACTTATCGACAATCATACGCCATCATTTAAATGCATCGAGTTTTATTCCCTGAAGCAATATCAAACTTTATCTTTTGGAATAAACGAAGAAATATTTCCCTTTTTTTCTGGTTTTATTTATCTTTATAAAATGTTTTCAAGTAGTTACTAGAGACAATAAAAACTGTTAGAGTTTATTTCTGAAATTGGACGTAATTATGTAAATGATTGTGTATAAAATAACTAAACACGTCGAAAAAAATAATTTAAAAATGAATTACATTTTTAATGGGGAGTATTATAAAACGAAAAAAAAAATACGTATATATTTCATATTTGTAACGTCGAAGAAAATAATTTAAAAATTAATTACATTTTTAATAAGGAGTATTATAAAAAGAAAAAAAATACGTATATATTTCATGTTTGTGATGTCGAAGAAAATAATTTAAAAATGAATTAAATATTTAACAAGGAGTATTATAAAACGAAGAAAATACGTATATATTTCATATTTGTAACGTCGGAGAAAATAATTAAAAATTGTATTACATTTTTAATAAGGAGTATTATAAAACGAAGAAAATACGTATATATTTCATATTTGTAACGTCGGAGAAAATAATTAAAAATTGTATTACATTTTTAATAAGGAGAATTATAAAACGAGAAAATACGTGTATATTTCATATTTGTAACGTCGAAGAAAATAATTTAAAAATAAATAACATTTATAATAAGCAGTATTATAAAACGAAAAAAAAAAAAATACGTATATATTTCATATTTGTGATGTCGAAGAAAATAATTTAAATTTAATTAAATATTTAACAAGGAGTATTATAAAACGAAGACAATACGTATATATTTAATATTTGTAACGTCGAAGAAAATAATTAAAAATTGAATAACATTTTTAATAAGGAGTATTATAAAACGAGAAAATACGTATATATTTAATACTTGTAACGTCGAAGAAAATAATTTAAAAATGAATTACATTTTTAATCAGAAGTATTATAAAACGAAAAATATATATTTATTTACACTTCATATTTGTTGAAAACGCAATTGATTGTATACCGTTAGATGTAGTCATACATTGAAATATTTTCCATCTAATTATGTTTTTGTATGATTTAAGTTTCTATTCATAATCATATAGCGATTTATACATTAATAACATACATGTGTATTATATTTGTTATAGCGTTAATTTTAAACATTTTTTTTTTTAATAACATACATTTTACACGCACCTGATGCCTAGAATACCCATAATTGTCTTTATCTTTTGGAATGAACGATATTTCTTTTTCTTTTTTTTCTTTGCCGTTTATAAAATGTTTGCAAGTATTTACTAGAGATCATAAAAACTGTTAGAGGTTATTTCTAAAAATTAACGTAATTATGTAAATTAATAGGGTACAAAATAACAAAACACGTTGAAAAAAAATAATTTAAAAATAAATTAGATTTTTAATAAGAAGTATTATAAAACGATGAAAAACGTATATACTTCATATTTGTTGAAAATGTAATTGCTTGTACAACTTTAGATGCCCTCATACATTGAAATGTTTTCCGTCTAATTGTAGATTTGTATGACTTATGTTTTACTTAATGTCTCCATTAATATTCATATAGCGCATTAATAACATATATGTGAATTATAATTTTTATAGTTTGAAATTTAAACATTCGTTAAATAACATAAATTTTATATACACTTGATACCTAGAATATCCGTAATTGTGTCTTTTCAATTTTCATTATAATTTTACAGTTTTTGTGGAAATTATGTACATCTTGAATAGCAGCAACACGAAATCTAGGTACTTTATGTAAAAGCGTGCACATGCACTGATGGATATCCATAATTCTAATGTCATGTCTTTTTTAATATTTCATAGTTTCTTTTTATTTTACTTTGAATAACATAACTGTGTTGAAATTACGTAACTCTTGTATAACATCAACACATCTAGATAAATAATATAAAAGCTGAAATCCTAGATAACCATAGCCCACTAGCGGCCGAGAGGTTCTGCTCTCGAAGCTCGTAGACGGGAGGTGGTGGGTTCGAACCCAATCGCACCCGTCGGCGTAATCGTTCGGAGTTTTCGTTGTTTTTCTTCGAACCTTGCTTTTCCAAGCGTTAATACGGGTTAGATTCCCTTAGAAAGACCCCCACGAAGGGCACCCCCCCTTGTGATAATTGTTATCCCACATGTTGATAATTGACCGTCATAAATACAACCAACCAACCAACCAACATAGATATCCATAATTGTAATATATGTCTTCTTTATATTAAATTTTAATTTTATTTTAGTTATAAGTCTTGTATAACAGCAAACATGGACACTATTAAAAAACAACAACACTAAATCATACACTTGAATGTTCAAATTCGCTATGATTGTATACTGTATTATAGTAGCGTTAATGTGAAGACATACGTCTAAATTTATTTTCAAAATCAAATTATCTAAATGTCAACTTTTCGGTTTTCTTTTCTAAGACAAATATATATTTTTAAAACTCATTTTACTGAAATTACATAACGTAATGCTTCTGTGGTTTGTATGCTTATTAGTTAATTAGTTTTATTTTTGAAAAAAATTCTGATTTAATTTGATTGAATGAAAATTTCATTAAAAAACGCGGAAGATTCATAGTTATGATATTTAAAATCATAATCACCCAATCAAACGGGTATTTTCGTTTTTCCCTACAATAATTCCGCGCTTTAAAGGCATGTTTGTTTTTGTTGTTGCTGTTGCTATTTCTTCCCGCCAATTTTATTAAATTCAAATACAAGAAAAACGAAAATTAAGAGAAGGACATCTATCCTCTACAGACTCATTTCCTAGTCTGAGCTGTCTCTCTAGGGCAGTAAAAGTAAAAGTAAAAGTAAAAAAAGTGATATGATACATTTCCCCTTAATATTAGGTTTGAATGAAATTTTTCGATTGAGGACATATATATAAGCTTTTTTCTCACAGAAAACAACCGATTTGCTTATATCATTGAATTCTGTACTCTTGAAAATGTAATTCAATATATAAGTTTTTCAATTATTTTTTTCGGTATCCATATTCTTCTTTTTTTCTTCCATATTAATTCTTGTAATTAAGTATAAGGCACTTTATTTTATACATACAGTTGTATATTATAGGTTTGCGGTATCCATTTTTACTGTCATTTCACTCACAATATTGCGGTTTTCGATGATGGTCAGTAATGTTTAATTAATGGTTATATATATATACTCGTATTGTACTATTTTTTTTAAATTCTCTTTATTATTTATTTGTTTTTGCCAATAAGTTTGTTTCAGTAAAATATTAATAAGTATCACCTACGTATTTGTGTGACTATAAAGAAAACAGGAAAATATAGATAAAATAATATTGAGTTATATGTATTTTTTTCTATATGCAATTTTAGAATGAAAACTTCAGGCATATGCTAAAATTGGTGCCTTTTTCATTCGCTCGTCGACATCGGTCTCTTTTTTTTACGAATCCTCTGTAAGATTTTTTTTTTCAAAAAACATGGATGGCAAAAATATTTATAAGATGATTGTCAGTTGTATTTATATTCTTTTAATGAACGGATATTTTCTTGTTTAAAATATGAAAGATAAAGTAATATTAGAAATAATTTGAAATTAGGGGTGCTCTCTGTATCTTCTAAAACAATTCACGTCCTTTCAAAAAAGCCTTCTTAAAGTTTCTTTTACTCTTACAACAGAATTTACAAATGAAACAATCTCTAAAAATTACTACTAATATTTTTTCAATTATTACACCATTTCTTGTAATTTTTTTATAAGTTTTAAATGAAATACTTAACACACATTGGTTTGTGTTAAATGAAATTGTTATTTTACGAAAATTATTCTATGTTGAAATGACTCATTTTATTAATTTGAGAGAGATATGGGATAAACTTAATTTTAATTACATCCTTTTGAGACTATTCAAAATATTTTAAATGTATAACAGATAATAGAAATATATTTAAATAGATAAATCATTAAAATTTAATACAAAAAAAACCAGCAAAGATGATAAAATACTATTATGTTTAAGGCAGGATTAAATTGTAAGAATAATCTGCTTTGAGATATTTTACCGTGTCAGTGTAACAAATTTTAAATTTCAGAAGAATTAATATTCGCAAAATTATTCGCGTTGTAAAATTTTATTTCATCCCGCGTGTTTTTAAAAATATATTTATTTTATATACATTTTTACTAATCTTTTACTACATACTTGAGGCATACATTTAGTTTCGATCTTTTTTTTTAAACCATTTTTACGGTGTTTTTTATATGGAATTGGAATATGCATTACACTATTCTATCTTAGCCGGTAATCTTTCAGCTCGCGACGTCAAATAAGGATTTTCCAGTTTTGAGATATTTTACCGTGTCAGTGTAGCATTTTAAATTTCGGAATACTGGCCATAAATCTTGAAGAAATTAATCGCATAATTAATTTTATTTAATTCCATAGCTTAATGATCTTTTACTTATTTTTTTGAGTCAGCTTTTGATTTAGATCTTTTATTTCAAACCTGTTATGCAGTATTTCTTTGCCAGTATATTTCTTAAATACAGTAATACTTGTGTTTATAGAATTTGTGTATAACGGAATCCTATCTTAGCCTGAAAACTTTTATGGACTCGACGTAAAGAAAACCATACAATTATATCTGCTAAATAGGAAAAAATATCTAAACAGAAAAAAAAAAAAAAAAAAGATAAAAATCTCGATGCCTAAGTGATTTTTTTCCCATTATATTTTCTATCTCAAATTATATTTTTTACTTATTTTAGTACTTAAAAACCAAAAAGCAATATCTCTATCACAAATTCTGGTACATGCATATTGAGGGTGCACATGTGCCCTCAATATGAAGATTGTTAAAAACAAATTTCAAAAACAAATCTTCCAATTTAATGAATTTGTTATTTTTATAACACAGCTATATTTTAAAGCAAAATAAGCTTTCATATCACACTTTACCATTCCTTCTCTCCACATTTGTATGATAATCATATTACCCCCCCCCCTTTTTTTCCCCAAAGGTATTCCATTCAGCCTGATTGTGCGTGTTATCCTGTTCTGTTTCTTCCATGATTTTCTCCTGTCAAGCGCCCTACTAAATCATATTTTCCTCCTACTTTTCTCCCCACTTCCAGAAAATTGTTTTCACATTGATTTTTTTTTCATTGGAATTCTATGCAAAGCTTTCTTAGAATACTCAAATTTAGTTCAAAGTCGATTTAAATACTTTTATTTGTATTGAATGTAGTTATTTTTTGATCGTATATGTATATATATATATATATATTTGTAAAATAATTAATTTGTTAAACTTGTGTTTCAAGATTTATTGAAATACAATTGTTAATTTAAAAAAAAATTCAATTCAATATATATATTTTTTATTGGTACAAATAATATGATACAATGTTGGTTGTCTCAATATAATTCGGGAATCCTGGTTGATGCAGAATTAAGATTGCCCCCACAGACTAATATGTGTTATTTCAAGAACTATTCTATAGGTTATTGCAGACAGAAGAATAAATTTTATCTGATGCGATTTAAAAACAAATAACCAGAATCATTACTAGATAAGAAGCATCTACCCGATGCTATTATTTGTTTGACTAATTCAGAAAAAAGATCTTCAATTAACTTCACAAACAAAACATATATTATAACAACAAAAAATAATACTTCTTAAACTTTGTACATCTTAAGCGTACATTTCAAAACATTTCAACTATCTAGAACATTCTTACATTTCTTAAAAACAAAATTCCAATGATAAAACTGTTGCCATTTTACAAAAAGAAATCATAATAATCAATAAAACGTGATGAACAAAACAATCAGTTTTTTTATGCAGACAGATACAAAAAATAATGTGAAAACCATGTCACGTGATCTTCCCTCTCCGGAGCTCAGATAAAAAATAGATAGACTACGCAACATCCTCCCCCCTTTTTGAGTCAGTGGCAAACGACTCAAAAGAATAAATAGCTTGATTAAAAGATCAAGCCGCTGATAAGGAAAAGACAAGTTTTAAATGGACAGCCCTGTACACCGCACAAGTGAACAAAGTAATCCAAACATTTTTACCACCTTTTGGAAATAAATGTCCCGCCAAATCTATCCCTACAACCGCGAATAGAGAACAACTTTCTACGCGATCAGCTGGTAGAGGTACGGGTTCACATGACATTGGTTCTGCCTTATACCTTTTACAATTTGTACATCTATTCAATATCTTACGAATATTCTTACGTTGCTTAGTTATCCAAAATCTTTCTTTTAATAATGATTGCATCATATACAGTCCTGCATGACAGTTTTTTCTATGAACTGATTCAATTAACAAATCACTAACTATACATTTACCAGATTGCTAAATAGGCTTTAAAAAATCAGAACTGTCCTTACGTTCAGTTATTTTGGTTTTCATTCTAATAATTTTTTCATTATCAGTAAATACATTGAGGCAGTTAGCAGTCTTTAAATCAGAGAAATAAGAATTCTGAATTAACCTAATCAAACACTTTTCAGAATTTACAATTTCATCAACAGAAAGAACGTTACATAAATTGGGAGTGTTTCTACAGGTGTTAATAAATCGTAAAACCCAACAGAAAACCCGAATCATTTTATCATAATGGGAAAATCTTCCAATGTCAAAAGGATTAGTCAACTCTGACACATTAATATTTGTAAGTTCAACTTTTTTCTTTTCATCATTAACTTTATTCGGTTCCCCAAAAATTTCATTAACAGGCCAAGATTCTGGATTTTGTTTGAGCCATGAAGTTCCATTAAACCACTCAGAACGTAGCATTCGACTAGGAGAACAATCTCGAGATCGAGATAATATATCAGCTGGATTTATATGACCGGGGACATGTCTCCAGATTCTGATTGTGTCAGAGACCTGATTTCTTTGACCCGATTTGCAACAAAATTCGACCATTCCCCATGATTTTTTATCCACCACAAAGCAACTATAGAATCACTCCACAATGTAATTTTCATATCAAAAGTATTTATTGCATTACATATGGAAAAATCTAACCTGGCTCCACTGGAACACGACATTAACTCCAATCTTGGAATACTTAAGATTTTCAAAGGTGCTACACGAGTTTTTGCTCTTAAAAGAGTCAACTTAATTCCCGAAGAATATTGAGTTCGGACAAAAACACAAGCAGCATAAGTATTTTTACAAGCATCAACAAAAATATGCAAGTCGAACGTTGCATTAGAGCCTACATAACGAGGTACTGCTACATCTTTAACAAATGCAAATCAATTAACAATGAATAAAATTTATTTACTATGTCCTCAGGCAACATATCATCCCAATGAATTTTTTGTATCCACGTTTCTTGCAAAATTAACTTTGGCAGTAATGTAGCTGGAGCAAGTATACCAATTGGATCAAATATAGATTTAACAATAGATAAAATCAATCTCTTAGTTACTTTAACATCACATGTCAACATATTTACATTAATATTACATTTTAGTGTATCGTTATCTAAATTCCACAACATTCCTAATAAAGAGGTATCACCAGAATGTTTAGATGTAAATTTACAAGCAATATTGCTTTCCCAATTACGTAAGTTGAAACAGCCTTTATACATAATAATTTTAGCCTGTGCAATAAAATTCTCTTCGTCCCTCACATTATTTACACCAGTTATATAGTTATCAACATAAAAAGAATTTCTTAACTTATAAGCCACTTCATTAAAATCAGTGAGAAGTTGTCTAAAAGGTGCGTAATGGAAGCACTCAGTAAATAAGGAGAACAGGATACTCCGAAAACAACGCGGCAATGCCTATAAATTTCTATCCCCTCATCACATGGATAAAAGAAACCCAAATAATCTCTGTCTTTTGGGGCAATACTCAGCTGAAGGAATGCCTTTTCTATATTGGCACTTAAACCAATAGGAAATAGTCTAAATTTGTCAATGATATCTGGTATTAATTCTAATAAATTACACTGTAAAAAAAAATAATGCCAGTTTTCCGGTAGGAATTGAAAAAATAGTTTCCCTTAACGCACCGGAATAATTTTCGACCCAGCTCGGAATAAAATCCGTAAAAATAAGGAAATAGTCAGTAAAACGGTATTTTACGGTTTTTATTCCGATTTTACGGATTTTATTCCGGTACGATAAGGGGAACTATTTTTTCGATTCCTACCGGAAAACTGGCATTATTTTTTTTTTTACAGTGTAGGCCCTTTTAATAGGCATTGATTTAAGGAAGGTTTTCCCCTTTCGTTAGCAGAAGCATCGGATACGGGTCTTACTTTTGTGGTTTCACTACTCATTTTCAGTACAAGCCTATAAAAAAATGGCATCGATTGTCTAATTCTTTTTCTGGTACCCTTTCAATAATGTTTAATTCTTCTCACACTGTAAATAATCCGAACAGTATTCCTGTAGGAATCGGACAAATAGTTGCCCTTATCGTACCGGAAAATTTTCCGACCCGGCTCGGAATAAAATCCGTAAAAAAAGGAAAAATTCATTAAAACGGTACTTAATGGATTTTATTCCGATTTTACTGATTTTATTCCGAGCTGGATCGGAAATGTTTCCGGTACGATAAGGGCAACTATTTTTCCGATTCCTACAGGAAATCTGGTCCTATTTTTTTATAGTGCATTCCCGAAACACTTTTTGATAATCACCTAGAATTCCACTTTCTTTAGCACGTTTAATCATTTTCTCATGACGCGTCAAAGATATATGTTTATTATCTGGCAAATTGTCAGCTTTGCATTTCCATGGTAACTCTAATTCATACCTACCATCGGGATTTATTGATAATTTACTTTCAAAATCAATCTTTTCCTCAGCCATTCGATTTTTTATTTTAACATTTTCAATAGGATCTGATATGCCTAACACCCCCAACTCCCATAAATATTTTACTAAAATATCTCGCGTATGCAAAGACAGACTGGGTAATACATTATTTCTAACATATTCCTCGCTTATGTGTTTACCCATGAGGACCCATCCCAGTTTGGATTTGACATCAGTGAGTCCCGAAGACAACTGTACATATTCCTTCGTTAATAATTTCCCAATAACATCTGCCCCTAATAACAAATCAATTTAATTTTCCTTACATACGTTATCACTAAATTCTATTTTCCTTTGCTTTAATTGCTGCAAAATTTTAGGATCATTAACAATAGGAACAAAACCACAAATATTTTCTTCCGAAAAGGCTTCAAAATAAAGTTTAAAAGTTCTATCTGAACCACTTACTTCTACAAAAAAAAAAAAAAAAAAAAAAAAAAAAAAAAAAAAAAAACTGAATGGGATAATGGCTCCGTCTCCTTACCCCCCAAAAAGCAATGAATAATTTTCTCTTCCCGAATCGGGTTTACTTTCATTTCCCGAATAACCCTTTCACCCACATAGCTATGTTGTGAGCCTGAATCTATAAGAACTCTAATCCTCTTTTTTTTTACCCTTAACAAAAATATTTGCACATAAAATTTGCAAATACACATTTTCATTACTATTATTAGAAAGAGAAACCTCAGTTTTTGAATCATTTTGTTTACACTCATTCTCTTTATCACTCTGAGTACACATTAACTTTAAATGATTACCATTACAAATTACACATTTAACATTAGCTTTACATTGATGTCTTAAATGACCAATCTTTAAACAAGAAAAACAAGCCCTTTTCTTTAGTACAATTCATTTTTAGGTAGATTTCGTATGAAATACTACCTATTGGGATCGTTCCTATGTGGGAATTACTGAAAAATTTTTGCAGATCTACACCGATCATGACCCCTAGAGCCCAAAACCACCCTCAGTAAAAAACATTATCTATCTATCTATCTATCTATCTATTATCTATCTATATATCTATCTATATATATCACTTTCTTCTGGACACGATAACTTTCAGAATTCTGCACCAATCTCTTCCAAACTGATACATAAAATCAAGGGGCATAAAATCTCGGTCAAGTTCGTTAATGGGCAAAATCGGACCAAGGGGATGGAAATAGGGAGGAGTTTTGTGAAAACCGAAAAAATTCCATAACTTCTTTAATTTTGCACATATCGAATCAGTTTAAAGTTTTTGTTACTTCTAAAAATAGGGCCAAAAATTTATGTATCACAGATTTTTGATAAAGTTAAAAATGGGCTCGAGGGGCGCAAAAATATGGGTTTTGTGAGAAAAAAATTCATAACTTCGTCAATTCTCAAGATATCAAATCCAATTAATTTTATCATGAATCTTCTTAACATTATCGACAACTTTTATACTCACAAGTTTTTGATAGGACCAATTCGTACCGCAAAAAAAAGAAAAAAAAAACTAAAAAAAAAGGGCGTTTGAAAAAGAAAAAAAAATCCATAACTCCGTCAATTCAAAAGATATAAAACCCTCATGAATTTGCCATATATCTTCTTAATATTGTCTACAACATCTATATAGACAAGTTTTGGATAGGACCAATTCTTACAGCAAAAATAAATTAAAAATACATAGCGGTTGAAGAAAAAAATCATCTTAGTAAGGGTGTATTCAAATGCAAACTGCTTATTTTCTGACTCATTTTACAATTCATTTTTGCTCTCAAAGGCTTCCAATTGGTACCTTTTCTTACTCAGAAACTATATAATGTACCGTAATGGTCAATTTTTTGATAGAGGCAGAATATATTTTAAAACATGCTGTCAAAGTGGACCTTTTGAACCGAATTTCCCGAAGCGGATTGTGTTGGAAAAATCATCGTATTAAGGGAGTATTCAACTCTAAACTCCTTACTTTCTGACTCATTTTTAAATTCATTTTTGCTCTCAAACGCATCCAATTGGTAGATTCGCTTATTCAGAAACTATATAATGTACCGTTATGATCGGTTTTTTGACAGAGGCAGAATATATTTCAAAAAATGATGTCAAAGTGGGTTTTTTGAACGGAATTTTCAGAAGCGATTGTGTTAGAAACAATAAATATTGTCTTACTGAGAAAATAATTGTTTATATATCAAGTTTTAATTAATTGAACGGAAATTAAAAACACAGGTTGCTTATAAATCTCTTCAAAAATCACGTCAACAAGATTCATGATTTTCCTATTAAAAATGAATCTGGAGTTATGCCAGAAAATTTCCAGTTGTTGAACATGGTAAAGTATTTTTTTGAATACCGCCCTAACATAATTCTGATAAAACCAGTTATTATATAAAAATTAAATAAAAACTCGTCAAAAGCGGCCAGATAAAATTGTTAAAGTGGGTTTATCTCTAATCATGATTTGGTTTTTGTTTGTGAAATTAGTATAATTAACTTCGAAATCTACCTCCGCCTGTAGGCCGGGCCGGCAGGGATTTTTTTTAATCATTATAACTCATATTTTCTGCTTTAAAACATCATGCACTGGCATGTGGCTTTTCACAAAAAATACAAGTAAAAGTAAACTTACTCTTAGACCATTTGTTTGTACCTACTAACATAGCTTCAGTTGATACATCACACTTATCACTACTAGCATTTTTAATATTTACACGTTTCAAAATATTACCAGAAAGGTCATTTAATCATCTCTTCAGATTCTACTTCGTGGCGAAAAAACGTCATTAGATTGTCGAGCGTCCTTTCAGAGTTCTTTCGCACCGCTTCTTCCAGAACACGACTTCTCTCCCATGCTCTAAGTATACTTTCAGGTAGGCAGGATTCCACTAGTGGCACCAGAAAATCCGCAAACTTTTCTTTGGTCCGCCCAAGACTTTCTAATGCCCGAAGCTTGCTTTCTATACTATCGTAAAGTGCAGCCAATTCCGCGGTACTACGCCCAGTAGTAGCATTCTTCATCGCAAGACTCAACAAATCTCGAACATAGATTTGAACTAATAAATTATCCCGACCGAAACGCTCCTTTAGTTGCTCAACTGCTTTTGGGTAATTTGCAGCCGTCAGAGAAAAGCTGTTAACTAACTAAGCAGCTCGGGAATTTGGAACTACACACTGCGCCAAGTATTGAAACTTATCCTCTGGAGCTAAATTCGGATCTTCGTCTATCTTAGAAAATTGGCTCCAAAAGCCTAAAAATTCTCTGGCATCGTCGGAAAATTTCTTTAGCTCTAATTTCGGAAACTTATATTTCCTGTTTCTGTCCACTTTTACTATATTCGAGGGCAAAACTGAATCTTGGTTGGCCAATTTCGATCTATGAGTTTCAATTTTATATTACATCTTCACTTTTAAACTCAAATAGCTCTCTATCAGCTTCAACTGCGGTGAATTCCGTTTCATATTATTTGTCATTAGTTTACTCCAAAGTTGATTCTTCGGTGAGATTTAGTCTATTAAACCTGTCATTCGACTGATTTAGCAAAATCTGAGAATCAATGAGGTGAAAGTCTCAACTTTCAATTTCCGTTTCTAATTTCTCAACAATTGCAGCAAAAGCTACCTTTCCATTTTTCTTTTTAACTTGTAACGCTTTTAAAGACATTGTTGATTCAAATATTTTTCTATTCAAACAAATGTCCTGCCGCCAGACGCCAAATGTTGCAGATAGAAGAATAAATTTCATCTGATGCGATTTAAAAACAAATAACCAGAGGCATTACTAGATAAGGAGCATCTACCTGATGCTATTATTTATTTGACTAATTCAGAAAAAAAGATCTTCAATTAGCATCACAAACAAAACATTTATTTTAACAACAAAAAATACTACTTCTTAAACTTTGTACATCTTAAGCGTACATTTCAACTATAAATTTGTTTGTTTTATTTGTTTACACATACATCTGACTTGTGTGCTTGACATCTAGGTCCGCTTATAAGTCATCGTCAATATACAGGGACGAGATAGCACAATGAAATTTACAACACAGAGAAATTACACCCGGGAGCTCCACAAAGAGTGTGCAATGGAGCCAGCGAGAGTCGAACTCGCAGACCTCTGCCGCTCTCAATGCTTGGCGGCTGGCAGCGCGGTGTTTTAACCGTTTGGCCACCGAGGCCCCTTCAACTATCTAGAACATTCTTACATTTCTTAAAAACAAAATTCCAATGATAAAACTGTTGCCATTTTACAAAAAGAAATCATAATAATCAATAAAACGTGATGAACAAAACAATCAGTTTTTTTATGCAAACAGATACAAAAAATAATGTGAAAACCATGTCACGTGATCTCCCCTCTCCGGAGCTCAGATAAAAAATAGATAGACTACGCAACATAGGTGTCTAATTGAATGCAGGCAACTTTCCTGGTAACGGAATAAAAGAGCCTCTTTATAGTCTTGATATAACTGTATGTGGATATTTTATTTTCTTTCTGGTTGTTAAAGACAGTATTTTCTTTTCTTTGTGATTGTATTAAAGACTTTATATTTAAAAAATACCTCCAATTCACTTATACACCTGAAAACACATTTCAAAGTGAGATATTGCATTCCAAAATCTTTATAATAATAAAAAACTTTCGAATGTTGCTCTTTATCACAGTAGCTTCAAAATGGAAATCATTTTGAAAATACTGTACAACACATGTCAAATAAATGTTAAACGAATGATTTAGTCTCAAGTATTTAATTTATGTTGTGTTCTTATAGTAAGCATCCAAGTTATAACAATTGGGTCATTCCGTAATATTAACCAAAAATGTTTTTATTAAAAATATGATATGCTACATATTTTAAAATAAAATTTAAAGGTTCTATTTGCCGAATATAATTTTGCTATACATTTATGCAAATACGAAAAGTGCATCAAAAAACATTTAAAACAACTTTGATTTCTTTTTAAAAAAAATCTATAATTTATTTTATTTGTGCATAAACCTATTTAAATTTGTGCAGGAAGGCAAAACTTGGCATTTTGTAGAATTTAATTTGTTGTTTCACAAAAAAGATGAAAAAAAATTGAAGGGAGAAAGCAATTATATCGAATTTCGCTTCACCCTGTAACATCAATGAATAATGTTTCGGATTAAATATGTCAAATACTAGAAATAGGGGAAAAAATGTTTAAAAGGTTCTATTTTCCTAATAACATTTGTCTATTAATCGAAGTTGCGAACAATAAAAGTATATAAAAAAAAATTTAAAACAATTTTGATTTCTTTAAAAAAATATTGTATATATATATTCTTTTATTTCTAAATAACCTTATTTAAATCTATGCGAATTGCAGAAAGACAAAAACTTTTGCATTTAGTCTCTTACATTTCATGGTCATTAAAAAAGGACCTAAGGCCATAAAAGAGGCTATGCGGGTGTTAGAAGATTTAAAATCTTACATAACAGTATACATTTATTCCAAAATATAATTAGAGTACTTCAGGCTCGAATTTTAAATAGTCTCCTGGGACTCATGAAAGAAGGCATTACAAAGAAAGCATTCCTAAATTCGAACGGATTCAATATCTTCCAATCAATTAATAACCTTTATTAATGTGTTTCATTCCAAAATTTTGATATTAGTGAAAAGTTTTCAAATAACATCTTCATCACCGTAGCTACAAAATAGAAATCATTTTGAAAATACTGTGTAATAAATGTCAAATATATACAAAATGAATGATTTAGTTTCGAATATTTATTTTTTGTCGTGTTCTTATAATAAACATCTAACTTCTACCATTGGGTCACTATGAAATATTAGCCAATAGTGTTTTTATTAAAAATATGAAATAATACATATTTTAAAATAAAGTTTAAAGGTTCTATTTGTTTAATATAATTTTGCTATCCATTTAAATGCCTAAAAATGTGTATCAAAAAACATTTTTATAAAACATTCGATTTATTTTATTTTTTTTAATGTATCTTGTATTTTATTTCTACATAAACCTATTTAAATCTATGCAGGAAGGTAAATCTTTAGCATTTTATAGAATTTAGTTTGTAATTTCACAAAAAAAGAAGAAAAAATGAAGCGAGAAAGCAATTATATTGCATTTCGCTTCACCCTGTAATATTAATGAATAATGTTTCAGTTTAAAAATATCAACATTTGAAAAAAATTGTATAAAGCTATATTTTCCTAATAACATTTTGCTGTTAATCGGAGCAGCTAACAATAAAAGTATATAAAAACTTTTAAACCCATTTTGATTTCTATAAAAAAATAACGTACATATATATTTTTTTTAATTTCTGAATAAGCTTATTTAAATCTATGCGAATTGCAAAAAGACAAAAACTTTTGCATTTAGTCTATTGCATTTCCTGGTCATAAAAAAAGACCTAAGGCCATAAACGAAGCAGCGCGGGTGTTAGAAGATTTAAAATCTTACATAACAGTATACATTTATTCCAAAATATAATTAGAACACTTCAGGCTAGAATTTTAATGACACTCCTGGGACTCATGAAATAAGACATTATAAAGAAAGCATTCTTAAATTCGTTGGAATTCAATATTTTCCAAGCATTTAATAACCTTTATTTATGTATTTCATTCCAAAATCTTTATAATAGTAAAAAACTTTCGAATAAGGCTCTTTACCACAGTAGCTCAAAATGGAAATCATTTTGAGAATAATGTAAAGCTTAAGTATGCTTAAGTATTATCCATTCACAATGCAGCATTGTGAATGGATAATACTTAAGCAAAAAGCAGAAAAAAAGACGCCCGTGTGACATTGGTCTAAATGTCAAATATATGTTAAATGAATGATTTAGTTTCGAGTATTTATTGTTTGTCGTGTTCATACAATAAACATCTAAGTTCAACCATGGGGTCAACCTGAAATATTAACCAATAATACTTTTATTAAAAACATGAAATAATACATATTTTAAAATAAAATTTAAAGGTTCTATTTGTCTAATATAATTTTTCTATTCATTTATGCACCTAAAAATTGTATCAATAAACATTTAAAACAAATTTGATTTCTTAAAAAAAAAATGCATATTTTATTTTATTTCTCCATAAACCTGTTTAAATCTCTACACGAAGGCAAAATTTTAACATTTTGTAGAATTTAATTGTTTCACACACACACACACACCAAAAAAAAAAAAAAAAAAAAAAAAAAAAAAAAAGATTTTTGAAGGGAAAAAGAATTATATTCTATTTCGCTTCACCCTGCAACATTAATGAATAATGTTTCGGTTTAAAAATATCAAATACTAGAAATATAAAAAAAAAAAAAATGTTTAAAGGTTATCTTTTCCAAATAACATTTTGCTATTAATCGAATCAGCTAAGAATAAAAGTATATAAAAAAATTTTAAAATCATTTTGATTTCTTTAAAAATGTGCATATATATACAGTCGGACCTCCTTATCCCGACACCCGGTTTTCACGTCACTCCGCTTATCACGTCAGTTTTTAAAATTCCCGATTTTCTGCATATGATTTTAATGTAAATAAACTCCGTACTTTACCTCGTGAAATAAATTTCAACTCCGGATATCCCGGCGGTTTAGGAAAATTATACCATTTTCATAATCCATCTTATAAGCACGGAAATTAAGCTGTAAGAAATGTCTTAGCCAAACTTTTTACAAAAGTGTCTAAAATACCCATTGAGATAAATGAGAATTTTTACTTCAATCCTTTATCTGAATAAGTAAAATCAAACACTATGAATGACCCACTTAAGCTCCGATAGACGTATCTGTCTACTCGCGGTCTGTTTGTTCTGCTTCGGCGGTGCTTTCTTGTGGTTACGTCGCGTTTTTCATTCGACTAAAACTGAAGTATCGCATTGAAACGATCAGAAATTATCTAACATCCATTTCTGAAACAACGAATATTGATTGCAATTCATTGTATAATACTGAAAAAAGAATTGTATAAAATACATCTAGGGATAAGCAAACCTTAATTCAGCAATATTTCAAGTAACAATAATAATAAAAAAAAAAAGTCATCATAAATCTGATTTTTTATTCTTTTCAATTCGGTTTTTGTTTTTATTTTGTTTAATAATAATGTTTTATTGCTTAAAACTGCAAGAACAGTAATGAGTTAAAATTGTCTTAAATTAATGAAAATACAGCTTTTATAAAAAAATTTCTCCAACTCTGCTTACCGCGACACCCCGCTTATGACGACACTTTTTTCTGGTCATTAGAGTGTCGGTATGACGAGGTTCGACTGTATATATATTCTGAATAATCTTATTTAAATCTATGCGAATTGCAGAAAGAGAAAAATATTTACAGTTAGTCGTGGTCATTAAGAAAGGACCTAAGGCCATAAAAGAAGCTGTGCGGGTGTTAGAAGATTTAAAATCTTACATGACAGTATACATTTATTCCAAAATAGAGTACTTTAGGCTCGAATTTTAATGGCTCTCCTGGGACTCATGAAATAAAACATTATAAAGAAAGTATTCCTAAATTCGTACGAATTCAATATTTTCCAAACATTTAATAACCTTTATTTTGAAGAATTTACACATAATGATAAAATGTTCTTTTGGATAATTTATAAGATACCAGCTGTTACCGGTGACGTCGTTCACGTAGCATTAAAAGAAAAATAAATGCATTAATTAAGCAAACTATTTCGAGCCTGATAATTAAAAAGATATATCATTAATCAACTCTTTATCAAATTTTGTAGGAGACAATACTGTATTTCTTATTTATAGAGGCCTCGATATAAATTTATCACAAAAAGTGAAATTTTGTGTCAAATAATATAAACAAGCGCGAAAATTAATCTGCAACCCATGAAAAAAAGAGGGGCAAGTAAAATCGTCGAAATTGATGAATGAGACTTCTTAAAATGAAAAAAAGAAATATGTTAGAATTCTACTACAACAGTGTATTTTACGTGGTGTTTAGGTGAATTTTGCATACATGTAAACATCACATCCTCTAAAACTTTATAAATAAGCATTAAAAAATCTATTTTTGAAAATGATAACATATTTTTAACCTTTTAAAGGTAATAGAAACGTGGAATTATAATCCGGTCGCCAAACTTCTACGATTTACAAACGTGGCTCGATTGCACCATTATACTTCATGCCCTTGAGTATTAATATTAATACTGGAAGAGGGAAAATGGTATTACTTTGACACAAACATATCATATCTTTATGTTTTATGAACAAAAATGAAACTATCTTTTAAAAAATAAAGCAATTTTTGTTTACATTTTCTGCTATGAAGGGCTTTAACTATTAACACGCGCTATTATTTTTTTCAGGCACTTCAGTTAATTTTGTTTTTGTTTTTAAGAATCAAAATAACTATTTCCGCTAAGATGCAATTTCGCTAAGGATAACTTTGCCCTTCATATTATTGCATTTGCAATCCATTTTCTTTTCAATCTTTTTAAAAGTTTAAATCAAAAATACGCTATTTCATATTAGTCATGACTAGACAATAAACCGCCAAGTATTGTTCCATTATTCTGATTGTTTTCATGTCATTTGAAATACAATTCTTTCACTTATTTCATTTAACATACATAATTTTTATTTAAAACCCATACATTTAGGGCAACTCTAGGATAGATGGCCATAGTTTATAAAGACTGAAATAAAATTTCTTAGAACGCAAATACTAGAAATATTTATGCATTTTTGAAATTCTTATACATGTACTCCTCATATTTTGGACAAAAAATATCGAGATAAAAAAAAAATGGGAAACAAAATTGAAATTAAAATGGCAGATGGCTATCTCTCCTTCAAATCGAGTAGAGATCACCATCCAATACAAGAAAGAACAAGTGGGTAAGTGTGATCACAGATCGCACAGAGGGTTTCGTTTAATATTCCTTTAAAATACTTTATCCTTTTGCGAAACCTGTTAGTTCCACATTTCGCAACCAGGCGGTGCACTCTATTCTACACAAACCTCTATCCAAAGGAAACTCCGTTTTACAACCTATCCGTAGGTATATTAGTCGAGGGGATCGGGTCTATAGCACCCGAGATAGGTAGGCGCCCCAGGAAATTGCACGGGACATTCTTTTATAAGCTTTTTATTATGTGTTATGAACCATGTCAAAGTTTCCAGCAGATTGACTTGTTAGATTTCATAATTTTAACAAAATTGCGTTATGTTAGTTGCAAATTCTACCACCAGGGAGCGCACAATATTCATAACAAAAGTGTATCAGATCGAAACTCTATTAAACAACCTATCAGTGGATGTGTTACTCGAGTTGGTGGCGGCCTTAAGCGAGAAATTAAGAAATTTGCTGAAAGTACTATACGGAAATAGTGGTAACTAAAATTTTGACATTTTTATATTTCATAAGCAGCACGTGTCTGAGTATATCATAGTGCTCAAAAAACGACATCTAAAAAGGTCGTAAACGCTAATTTAAAAAAAAAAATCCAGCGCCCCTCCCCCGCCCTCCCTTCACAGGAAATTGCATGCACCATTATTTTATAATCATTTTATTATGTGTCATGAAGTATCTTAAAGTTGCAAACGGATCGCCTTGTTATATTTCCTAATTTTAACAAAATCGCATTACGTTAGTTCCGCATTCCACAACCAGGGAGCGCACTCTATTCTTAACAAAAGCATATCTGAACGAAACTCCTTTGCGCAATCTCTCCGTAGATACATGGTCGGGAGGTTGGCGGTGCAGTCTTAACCAACAATTTAAAACATTTTCTGCGATAACAAACGCTAAGATTTAATAAATAAATCTAGTCCTCCCCCTCCACTCCTCGAAATATCACACTCCATTCTTTTTTACACTTTTTCTTATGTGTTATAAAGTATCTTAAAGTTTCGAACACATCGAGTGGCGGTCTTAAACAATAATTTAAGATATTTCCTGAAATTGCTATTCGGAAATAGTCGGATGAACACTTATAAACCTATAAACATTTTCATATTGAATAATTAATACTTATCTCATAGCGCGCCGTCAAAACACCCCACGCAAATTGTTAGATTTCCTAATTTAAATGAAATCTCCGTTAAAAAAGCACGTGCCTCCATCTTAATCTGGCATTTGATGGAAATAAAAGGAATTAATAAAATAATAATTAATATCTCAGCTCGTAATGAAGCAATCTCTTTGAACCGGGTATGCATGAAATCTGCGAGAAATTTCCAGCCCGAATGTCAAAAAATTTAATCGAAAAATTTAATATTTAAAAAGTTTAAATTTTGTATTAGCCTCCCCTTAAATTTCTCCCGCGCCGATATGTCGAGAGATGACGATAGCTGCCTTCCGGTGAATGGAAATCTGTTTTCATTGTCTTTAAAAACACAGAAATTAAATTTTTATCGATCGATTTTTAGTAGATTTTTTGCGTTCTATCCTACGCAGAAATTTGAAATTTATACCAAAATAAAGTAGAATTTTTTCCGCGTATTTCTACACCTGTTACGAATTTGTACGACCGATATTTCGGCAGATCCGATTTTGCTTTTTAAAGGTCCACTTCATTTATTGCTTAAAGTACTCCGTGGTAACCCTGCACCGGCTGATTTGACGGAGCATCCGCCGAATTTACTGGCAACCCTTAGGAGAAACTGGGGAGGATTTCGATAACGTGCATTTGCACCTGCATTCAAAAGGTTGATTGGTTAATTTTATAATTTAATTAGCCCGTAATTAGGTTAATTACCAACTTTTTCAAAATTTTATGATTTGTTGTTTGATGTGAGGTGTTCAGCTATAAGTACCCAAAATTTCAAGTCTCTAACATGTATATTTTCTGAGAACGGGCTCTGTGACGGACGGACAGACAGACAGACAGACAAAGGAGTGAGACGAATAGTATTCGTCAGATGAACGAAACCCTAAAAAATGAAGTTAAAATAGCAAAAAATAACACATGTTATGTAGTTAATCATTAAAACCACACAGAAATTTGTAAAGATGCAATTATATTACGAAAAATCAGTGAACAAAATTTAAATGAGATGAACGAATCCCTAAAAATTTAAAAAACAAAATGTGAAGTATAATTTCAATCCTTCCCTTTTCGTAAAATTTGACCACATTTTCGGCAAGATTTTCATGGTTTGTACACGTTTCATGGAACAACTTCTAGCACATTATGCATTGTATGCAGCAATCCTTTTCGGTTGTGGTATTATATTCTTCTCCATAACCAACACAGTGATCCTCATCCAATTCTATTCCCTCGGAATCGGTAGAATCTAATAATTCCAAATGTATTTCATCTACTTCGCTAATGGTAGTGTCATGTTTTTGTTTTTTTCTCGCGTTTATTTTGGAATTTTGACGGTTTTAAGTTTATTTACCAACTTTATATGTTTCTGGAATGAATGTTTCAAAAGTTTTTCAATATTTTCTGAAACAAAAATACATAGTCAGGCCCTATTATATTAGTGCTATTGAAATATTTATATTAGTTAAAATTTAAATAATTATATCAATTAATATATTTATAAACATAAAACTCATAGAAGTATTTAAAAAATAATTATACTTAGTTAAAATCCTCACTCCGTATAATTTTGAAATATCGATTATAGGTGGCCATCTCTCCTAAAGTTAATGGATAGATTTCCGCACAACTTAAATCTTCACTTAGCCATTGTACGTCTTTGTTTTAAACTTAAAAAGTACAGATTGGATTATATACGTGCCTTAAATGTCCTTATGGTAAAAAAAAAAAAAAAAAAAAAAAAAAAAAAAAAAAAAAAAAAAGGTAATTTATTTACTGCAAAACATTCAAATACCTAACTCAACAAAAATATCCAACCACTAAATTAAATAAACATTAAAATTACATATATATAAATATTATACAGACATACATAAAATAAATGCAATAAACCCAACTGGAGTGAAAAATTAGCAGTTGGGTCCAGTTGGGTTTATTGCATTTATTGTATGTATGTCTGTATAATATTTATATATACCTTTAACTGTTGAATGCAGGCGTTATTTATGTGTGTATGTGTGCTTTAATATATATTGTAGTATGAGTGTTTTATTATAATTAAAATTACATTTTCATTTTATAATTGAGAAATACACCTGCATGTCGCGTCGAACTATTTCGTACGAACAAAGTTTATGCTGCAATCTATGGTATACTTTTTGATGTATTTAGACTGGCCATCTCTCCTCTATGGCCGTCTATCCTAGAATTACACTAAAATACATATATTACATACATTTGAAATAAACCCATTCATGTGAAATACAAAAGATAAATGACATAAAAGTAGAAATATAGATAATAATAAGAAATAATACCATAACACAAGAACATTTTTTTCAACATCAAACCATATCAGTTTTATTTTCCATGTATGACGTCATAATTGTCAGCTTGTATTATTAAGAAATACTTGAAAATTTCAGTTTTATGTCCAATATGACGTCATATTCATCTCTATCCTTATTCTTATTCTTATTTTTTTAACTTAATTTTTCTATTTCACGCGGAAATCTTTCAACTGAAAATTTATTGTTGGGTCAGAAAAATACTTAACAGTAATACCTCGAGTTACGTCAGCAATTCGTTCCATGACGAGCGACGTAAGTCGAAAACGACGTAACTCGAGGTGCATTTAGATAAGCAATAAAAGAAAAGTAATAAAAATTCTCCAAAATCGAATGAACATATTCTATAGTATTTATGGATTATATTACATAGATTTAACATTAGTAGAAAAATACGTTGCAATACAAGAATTTGGAATAAATCAATAAGTTTTTAACTTACAATTTATTGCACGTCTAACTGCTTCATTCGAGTCCTTGAGGATGCAAAAAAATCTTTCAATAAAGTTGAACCAACAAATGTTTCTGTTTTACTTCTAGAAACTCTTTGTAACAGACAGTAGAGTGAGTTTTATATACATTTTCTAGCAGCATTTTTTTTGTCGTTGTTGTTAAGCAATTTCGGCAGCAACGTCAGCAATTCGTTCCATGACTAGCGACGTAAGTCGAAAACGACCTAACTTGAGGTGCATTTAGATAAGCAAAAAAGGAAAAGTAATAAAAATTCTCCAAAATCTAATGAACATATTCTATAGTATTTAGGGATTATATTACATACATTTAACATTAGAAAAAAAATATGTTTGCAATGCAAGAATTTGGAATAAATCAATAAGTTTTTTACTTACAATTTATTGTACGTCTAACTGCTTCGTTCGAGTCCTTGAAGATGCAAAAAAAAAAAAAAAAAATCTTTCAATAAAGTTGAACCAACAAATGTTTCTGATTTACTTCTAAAAACTCTTTGTAACAGACAGTGGTGTGAGTTTTATAAACATTTTCTAGCAACATTTTTTTTTGTTGTTGTTGTTGTTGTTGTTTGTTTGTCAATATCATTTGACTGTTGCGGAAAAAATTCCGTATATAGAACCAAAAGTCTTAAAAAAAGTTCAAAGTGCGTTTTAATGAAGGGATTTTTTTAGGCTAAACACGTAAACATGGGGTGACGTAAGTCGAGAGTACGTAACTCGGGGTGAATTAAGTCTAGGGGAGGAGTCTCGAGGTACTACTGTATACAACTTTTTTGAAAGTTAAATCACTCATTCTGTTTGATTTAGATTAATTTCTCACAATGAATGCAACACAAAGAATACAAAGTTTAGAAAATGTATCATTAATAAATTTAGTACTCAATTGTAAAAGAAAAATTACCGTAATGTATACAGAAAGAACAGAAAAAAACGTTTGAGTTTACATAAAGCGACTATTGGAAAACTACTGTAAGGGTAACTCAGGTCTTTTTCTTTTTATATTTGTCGTTTTTATACATAAAATAGTAATGTTTAATCTATAATAATAGACACTATGATTAGTGCTTCGTGAAATAAAAAAAGTTTTTTTTATGCATCTTTAATGAAAAAAGTGTTCTATAATAAAAAATCGTATTTCTATATTTTTTTCCATTTCAAATATCTTTCATTTTCTTTTATCTGTTTTAAGCACCCCTCCAGCAAACTGATTTTAAAAACAAAGAATGTTTGTTATTTGAAACTAAATTCTATAGAAAAGAAGAATAAATAATAAAAAAGAAAAAAGAAAAAAAAGAAAAAATGAAAATAAGAATGTTTCAATTTCTGACTTCTTTTTCTTATAAAATTACTTTCGGATAACAGTTTTTAGTTCTTGCTATATCTTGTAGCATTCACTCAATATTAGTTATGAAGAAAAAGTATTTTAAATCCATCTAACGTATTTTGGTATTCATTTTTCTCGAATATTCTAAAATATTGCAAAAAAGAAATGACGAAAAAAAAAAACCACGTATAATTTTGAGTACTACGATATTATTACTAAATATAAAACAAATGAAATATTTAAAAAGAAGCATAAATTATCTTTAAAAATAGAAAAAAAATACTTAGTTGAATGACTTCAATTTTACTATAAAAGCGCTAGGAAAGTAAAATGCAATAGAAAGTTTAGAAAAAAATAATTTTGCTATGGAAGTAAAATGTATTTTGGGATAAAATTATATCTTAATAAATTAAAATCCTACTCGTATAAATATTGTAATAATCTTTATTGACGGCTTAATAATAACGGTTTTATAGACTAATTAATTTTCCTTTCTAAAATAGGATCTTTTGTTTGCTAGAAATGAACAAGTGTCTTTTAAATTCAGTCAAACTTACATTTAACTTAGTCTTACTGTTACACATAAATACTTCGTTATGAAGAAATTCGTTAAATAGAAATCAACTCTAGAACTAAAGTAAGCCGTCGTTTTGACAGCTACTATATGAATATGTTTCAGTTCAAACCAGAAATTTGATTATGAAATAAGTTTAAAATATACAAAGAAGAAAAACGCTAAATAATAAACGTAAACTATTTTAAATCAAAATTCTGGTGTGAAATATTTTTTAGAAAACTTGCCTCAAATTTCCGGTAGCTCTAGTGATAAATTCATGAAATTTGTATAATAAAATATGCACTCATAAAATGAAAAACACACATAAAATGGAAATATTGGGAAAATGTATTTTAATTCGGGCAGTAACTTTTTTAAATGCAATTTAGACATATGAGAAAATGTAATTTAGAATACAGTCTAAAAAAACACACATTAAAGAGAGGTAAACAGAAACTGAAGCAGGGCTTACTTTTTCTCTTTTTTCTCTGTATAGCAAATCCTTAACTTTAAAAAAGTCTGTAATATTACTTTGTACAAGTTTCTTATAAAAAATAAACTGTTCATAAAAATTTTCATATTTTTGTATGTATCCGAAACGTATCTGTAACGTTTTCATAAAACTGGAATTCTCTTATTATTGTATGAAAGGTTTTTAGCATTTCTTCTTTTGAAGGTCATCCAGTTTCTTCCTTATCATCTTTCACCTTTTTCATTACATTTTATTATACTTCGCAATATGTCATCGTCAGTAGGATATTCAGTTGTCTTAAGTGATTCAGTTGTGATAAGTGGAATAAACTTAAGTATATAGAATATATTTTTCGTAATATGGAGATTAATTCACATGTTAATGGTGTTGAAATAAAAGGTTGAGCGGAAAAATTCGTTAAGTACGGGGTGCTGATAAGTCCCTGCCTTTGACTAGACAGAATAAAGCTAGAGATAAGAAATTACACATTTATTCAACACTGATACACTTTACTGATGCACACACTGATGTTGTTGCAGCTTTTCTCGTCATCAGAAATAAAATTCCTTTGACTGGTCGTGAAATCATCTCTCAGCAGCCTCTTTGACATCTTCAATGTCCCCAAAATGATGACCCTTGAGGTGTTTCTTCAAGTTCGCAACCACATAATAGTCTGCAGGGGTTAGTTCTGGTGAATAGGGAGGATGATTGATCAGTTGGAAGCACGGGGTCCTCATTTGGCAGCCACAACATTGGACATGTGTGCAGGTGCACTGTCATGCAACGAAAAAAATCCCATTGGTCAATTTCTTTCGGCTTGATTCTCCCATTCAACTTGTCCAGCAGATTATTTTAATATTCATCGGTAATACTACACAACTGAAGTAGGTAGTCCACTAACATAATGCAGTCTTTGTCCCACAAAACTGACGCCATGACCTTTTTGACAGATTTCTGTGTGCGAAAAGTCTTCGGCCGTGAGGAACTCCTATGGCGTCGTTCTTTTGACTGTACTTTAGTTTCTGGATCATAGATGTAATCCATGTTCCATCCTCAGCGTTTGTGACATCTCAGCGTGAACGTCCTTTGCTCGCTTCTCCTGTAGCAACAAAAACTTCATGACGCCTCGTAACTCCAAAGATGCGAAACTTTCTTGTGCCCCTGCCATCTCAGCTTTCACCGTCAGGAGAAAAAATTCTTATTATCAGAAATACCTGATATTATTAGAGTTACATAAGAAGATATTAAACTTTCAAATGAACTTAATTTTGTTTTTCTATATCAACTATAAGCAGTTGAAGTCAGGAACATTTCAAAACTTTTCAGGCTTTTAGCATTTCGTCGTTTGAAGATCACTCAATTTTTTATAACGTCGCTCTCTTATTATAAACTAATTACTCTTAACTGAGGAAGAAAGCATCACTATAATATTACTTATAGTTTATTATATACATTATTTACAGCAGCTGCTAAGCGCAGCTCTCAGAACAAAAAACATCTTATCACTGCGCAGAAATATCCTCGGCTACGTGCAAAGCCTTACAATTCCAGATTGTGTAGTGCTGCCATCTATTAACATAGATCGCTACTAATTCTGATTTGGTCGGGATATAACACCCCTCCCCTCATAGTTCAAACGAACTACAAGCAATCTTGCTCTTTGACTTCTTCGAACTGGAGCACTTTTCTTACAGTCCTCGTCATTGATTTTAGACAAATTGTCTTTTACAGTTTTATCTGTGGTAACACCACTTTTATTACTCACAACTGTACCTGCCACAATATCATGCGAAGGCTGAGATTGGCTTGGTTCTATCTTATTATCATTATTAAGCTGTTCTTTTTTTCCCATTAATTCCTGAAAAACGGTTTTGGTTAACCCTTTCATACCTATCATAATTACTGTAATTTTTACCGCTATGTCCCATATTTTCAACATTGTCTGACATTAGTTTATCATTTCGATTTATCTCTATAACTCTTTCTGGTATTTCATAACTTATCTCTTTATTACGTCTTAACTGATCAACGTGACGTTTACACATTACTCCATCACATCTATTTACTAAAACCCATCTACTCCCCAATAATTTCATAATTTTTCCTTTTACCCATTTCTCCCCTTTTCCAAAATTTTTAACAAAAACTAAATCATGAAGCTCATATCTGTGCACGTGCAGGGGTTGCTGTATTTTAGGTTTTGATGGTAATACCAATTGAAGGGCTGTTCGAGCTGGCCTTCCAAACATTAATTCAGCAGGAGTTTTACCAGTCACCGAATGAGGAGTGGAATGATTTTCTAACAAAATCGTGAAATTGACAATGTTATGTCACTTTTATGTAGCTTTTTAAGGCAATTTTTCACAGTTTGCACATACCTTTCCGCTTGTCTGTTCGAAGACGGATGATAAGGTGGAACAGGCATATGCTTAATTCCATTATTTTTAAGAAATTCCTCAAATTCATCACCTGTGAACGCGGGACCATTATTACTGACCAATTCAACAGGTAATCCAAATGTGGCAAAAGTTCTTCTTAATACCTTAATTGTAGTTTTAATATCAGACCTGGGTACTACTTCTACCTCCAACAATTTAGTATAAGAATCGACTACTATTAAAAACATTTTACCTTCAAAAGGACCGGCATGATCTATATGGATCCTTTCCCAGGGCAGTTCAGATTTCCATTTCAAGGGTTCCATTTTGTGACAATCCCTCGCAAACATCTGACATCTATTACAAGAATTTACCATTTGTTCAATTTCTTTATCCATATTTGGCCACCAAACTACCCTCCTAGCTTTCGCTTTCATGCTCGATATACCCTGATGAACGGAATGTAGTAATGTTAATATATATTCACGGCCTTCCTTTGGAATGTTCACTCTATGTCCCCACAATAGACAATTTTCTAGACAGGAAATTTCCTCCCTTCTACGAAAATATGGTTGATATTCTTCTTGTTTAACCTTTCGCGGCCACCCATGTAACACCCGCTCTAAAATTTGTTTAGTTACAGGATTTTCAGTTGTCCACTTTGCAATAGTTTTAGAAGTAACAGGCCAATTATCATTATTTGAAACGAACATTATTTCCGCAGGACTACTCACAATATTTACAGTTTCTGGGAGAGGTAATCTACTTAATGCGTCAGCATTTTTATTATTTTTACCCTCGCGATACTCAAATGTATAATCATACCCAGCTAACATTAACGACCATCTCAGCATTCTAGATGATAATGTATCAGGTACCTTTTTAACAGGATCAAACAATCTAATTAAAGGTTTATGATCTGTTATAATTTTAAATTTTTTTCCGGCTAAATATTGGTGAAATTTAGTGACACCAAACATTACAGATAAAGCTTCCTTATCAATCATTGCATAATTTCTTTCAGTTTTATTTAAAGTTCTCGAAGCATAAGCAATAGGTTTCTCTTTACCTTCAACAATGTGGCTTAAAACTGACCCTATACTTTTTCATGCTTTTCTGACCATGTCCAGTTTACATTAGTATCTAATAATCTATGTAAAGGTTCTAAAACATCTGAAATATTAGGAAGGAAGTTTCTATAATAAGAAATTAAGCCTAAAAATGAACGCAATTGTGACACATTATTTGGAATAGGAGCATGCAAAATAGCATTAACTTTTTCTGGAATAGGTCTAATTCCTTCCTGAGATATTTTATGACCTAAATAAGAAACTTCCGAAATCATAAATTTTAATTTTTCCTTATTTAATCTTATACCATGCTCAGAAAAGCATTTCAGAACATTTTCAACTCTTTCAGAATGTTCTGATTCATTACTAGCACTAATAATAACATCATCTAAAAATACACCAACATATTCAAATTTTTTAAAAATATGTTCAATTTTTCTTTGGAAGATACCAGGAGCACATTTTACCCCAAATGCTAATCGTAATACATTAAACAAACCTTTATGTGTATTTATAGTCAAAATTTTACTACTTTCTTTATCTACAGGTTGTTGTAAATAAGCATCTTTTAAATCAAAAACAGTAAAGAATTTTTCACCTGATAATTTAGAAAATAATTCTTCCATTCTAGGAAGAGGATAGTTATCATTTTCAGTATTAGAATTAACTGTTGCTCTATAATCACCACATATTCTAACAGAACCATTAGGCTGATGAACAATTACTATAGGACTAGCCCATTCTGAATGATCAACAGGTTTTAAAATACCCTCATTATTTAATCGTTCCAATTCATCATCAGTAGCTTTTCCTAAAGCAAAAGGAACAGGTCGAGACTTAAGAATAACTGGTTTTGCATCTTTTTTCAATTTTATTGACACGGCAGGACCCTTGATTGTCCCGATCCCGTCAGCAAAAACATTAGGAAAATTTATAATTAAATCATCTTTCGAAATACTTTTAATCATATTTACATTAGGCCAAAATAATTTTGATGCTTTTAACCAAGTTTTTCCGATTAGAATCGGACCCTCCTCTTTAATAACTAATATTCTTAAATCAGGTATAGAATATTCATCAACAACAGCATTTACTTTTAATTCCCCCAAAACAGTTAAAGAGTGTTTAGTATAAGTTTGTAGCTTAATATTAGATTTAATTAAAGGCAGCTTACCTGAGAACATTTTATGAGCAACACTTTTACTTACAATAGTATGAGCCGCACCACTATCGATTTCAAATTGTGTTTTTACACCATTTATTTTAACCGATTTAATCCATGACACCTTATTGGAGTTGTCGTCCATAAAATTTAAACAATATTCTTCCTGAACAGTTTTAATTTTTCTCTTCTTAAAAGGTTTCTCACTTTTCATTCCAAAGTTTCTCTTACGACAACAAATTTTTAAATGCCCCAATCGATATCAGAAATGGCATTCTGCAGATTTAAAAGGGCATAACTTGGGGTTATGATTCTTAGAACATCTATAACACGGTTTCTCAGGCGCGAATTTATCTTCTTTAGGCTTAGGTGCATGAGTATACTTCTCTACTTTCGATTTCTCTCCTTTCGGAACACGCACTTGATTGACAGTTGTGCTATCTCCGATGTGTAGGGATTTGACTCCAGCCTCAGCTATCTCAAATGACTCAGCTATTTCCATCGCTGTTTGGAACGTTAAGTCTCTAGAATCTAGTAATTTTTGCTGTATTTTCTCATCCTGGATGCCAAACACCAACTGATCACGCAGGCGGTCATTAAGCGTATTCCCGAAGTTACAATATTCGGATAAACGACGTAAATCTCTTATACAATCGGCTATATTCTCACCTTGCTTCCTTAGTCGTTTCTGGAACTTAAATCGTTCCACAATTTCACTAGGGCGTGGTGAAAAATGATCTTTAGCTTTCTTTAAAAGATCCTCGTAACTGATTTCTTTCAGCGTATTCGGAACAATAACATCACGTAAAATAGCAAAAGTTGTTGTTCCAACCGAACTTAATAAAATATTTTTTTTTTTCCTTTCATCATTCTTGGTGCCGTTCGCTGAGAAATAAAAATCAATTTTCTCGACGTAAATAGTCCAAGGAACATTTGCATTATATTCTTCCAAGCGTCCTAGAGTAATTATTTCTTTCTCGGCCATTTCCCGTGCCACTTTTTCTTTTTCTCTTTCGAAAAAGATTTTTTTTTTTTTCACACGAAAAAATTTTCACTGCTTTTTAGTTTGGGTTAAATCCCATTTTCGTCGCCACTTTTATAACGCTGCTCTCTTATTATAAACTAATTACTCTTAACTGAGGAAGAAAGCATAACTATAATATTACTTATAGTTTATTATATACATTATTTACAGCAGCTGATAAGGGCAGCTCTCAGAACAAAAGACATCTTATCACTGCGCAGAAATATCCTCGGCTACGTGCAAAGCCTTACAATTCCAGATTGTGTAATGCTGCCATCTATTAACATAGATCGCTACTAATTCTGATTTGGTCGGGATATAACACAATTATTTCACTATCATCTTCATTGCTCGCTGTAGTGTCTTCATTACATTTTATTACACTTTGCAACATGTTATCGTCAATAGGATATTCAATTGTATTAACTGATTCAGTTGTGATAAGCGGAATAAACTTCGTTATATAGAATAGATTTTTCGTAATATGGAGATTAATTTACATGTTAGTGGTGTTAGCTACTTAACTTAGCTAAATAGGGACTTCGTCAAAGAGAAGTTCCACTCTATTTATATCTATAAAAACTATTTAATTCTAAGTTTTGAAATTTTGAATGAAACTTACATTATCAATAAAAAATTTCAAAATAATAAAAAAATATTGTTGTTAAAAAATCTTCATCAGAAATTATCTGAAATTAGAAAACAATAAATTAAATTATCTTTTCCTGAAAATAGGGATGATTTGGAAAATTCGAGAACTGTTTCTTTATTACCCGACTGCCAAGAACGGTTATGTGTTTCACGCTTACCTGGGTATATGATTTCTTTATACCTTCGAAACATCCCAACGGCTGGATGGATTTTAATGAATGAGGTCCTATTGATTAGTCTTAACCGTCCGATGGATATAGGCTAGGTTTTTTTTTATAAATTCAAAATGGCGGCCGTGAAATACAAGATGCCGGTAGAGACGAAAAAAATACGTACCCTATTGAGTGGCATATCATTGGATAGGTCTTTCAAAATGAAGACAATGTTTCATTGACTATTTTCCAGTCAGAAGCTCCTTTTAAAAATTACACAACCTGAAAATTGAGTAGGTAGGATTTCTAGCTTTTCTGGATCTCTAGCCATCATAGACATCTATAGGCCTCATAAAAACAGTGTTTATTGATAGGAACCAACAATTAAAAACAACTTAAAAGTCATCAATACAAGTAAATAAAAAAATAGGTAAGTAATATAAAAAATAGTTTAACATTGATAAGAAATAATTAATTAGTTCGCTTTTTATGCAGTCGGGTTTTTTGATTTTTTAAATTTATACATATTTATATTAAAATATGTTTTATGATTTATTATCATATTAAAATTTATATACTTTACGTTAATTAAAACATTATGTCCAAATATCTTACAACTGGTATACTTGTTTAACGTCTGTGCTGTATAATCATTATTATCGTGTAATTTAATTTAGAAATGGAAAGAAAAGCTTTTGGCGATAGAAAAAGAGGGAAATTGAAAAGTTCAAGCACGTCTCTTACTGATGATCAAAAATGCCATCTACTTTTGGCATCATTCCTAATGACAGGTCAAATGTTGCAGAAAAATATCGCCAGGCATAGAAATTAAGAGTAGAATAAAAGGGAAAACAATTCATAAACATAACCACTTCCTTAATAGCTTTTGATATTTTTTTTACCTTTTATTTATAAAATAGAGAAAAAATTGTTAAGGTCAAAAACGCAATTTATAAGTAAATAAATACGAGCAGATTCAATATAATTAAATATATATATATATATATATATGAATGTATTAGTCGTTTTATGCATTTATTTAATCTATTACCTAGTCTAGTTCTTAAGACATTTCGTTTAAATTTCTCTCTTTTTTTTATTTATGTTAAATATAGATTTTCTGAAACATGTAAGACATTTTTTATGTTTTTACATTATTTTATGAGTAATTTAATTTCTAAATTTAAGTTAAATATTGATGGATACTATCTAAAAGAAATATATAAGATGAAACTTATAAATACTTCGAAATATATTTATATAATATTTTATATAATATTTTAAATCTAGTTCTTCCTTTAAGTCCTATTAGATCTCAAATAAATTTCTGTTTACTTTTATTACTTAAATTTCATATACAATTGATGAGTTAGATAAATTTTCAGGGATGGCATACTATAATGCACATGGTTCTATCGTTTTTCACCAAATCCTATTGTAAATGATCGACTAAAAGTGTTGATCCTTAACAGCTCAATTTTTTTATTACACATTATCCAATATAATACCACAGTGGTATATTTCTATCTTTTTCAGCAATGCGAAAAAACATTCGAAGTAAGCTAAATTTGCATTTTAAACACAAGGTCAAATTCACCGATATGTTTTGTTTAAAAAAAGGTTCGTTTGGTGTAATTGACCAGTGTAGCGGTGAAACCAAGTAGTATACATATAAAGAAGACCCCTAGATTGCTTCGTAAGGTACGACAGCACTCTACTGAATTAATGGTTCTCTTACTCTAGACTAATAAGTTGGTAATATTTAATTTTGCGCGACAGAGTGAAAAAACAACCAAAATGCACCAAAAAGAGAAAGCAAAAGTTCTTTTTATAAAATTTGCAGGAGCCAAATATATAGGGTAGGGAGGGGAGGGTACACAGTGAGACATGGCACACAGTGAGGCAGCAGCCACTTCGATATATAGTTGTAACTTTTTCTTCAAGCTGGCACACACACATAACGACCTCATTTTATGCAACACGTGGATCTAGTTTCGGCACTTCAGTTACTCCTCCGAGAAAATATTAAATAATCCCTTATTTTATACTGGTTAAAGTTACAAAAACGTCCATTTTAGAGTTTATTTACTTCAATATGACATATATTTACTTAACTAAACCTAGCTATATCTAATAATAGACTATTTCGGCAAAACGACATAAAATTTTAAAGCGATGAAATTGATGTAACAGATGTGGCATCCAATTTCTTACAACGTAACGAAAGTACACAGTGAGACACACAGTTGTGGTACACAGTGAGACGTGTCTTATTGTGTACCTTGGTTCTGATGTTAAAAAATTATTTGTTAATAAAAGAAGGTTTTCGCTCTCTCTCTCTCTGTGTGTGTGGGCGTGCGATGGCTAGGGAAATTTACTAAAAGTAAGAGGCTGAAAATTTGCATGAAGTTAGCCCAAGGTCTGCCATTGTCCACCTGAGGGTCATATTTTTAAAATCTAGACATATTAATTAGAAATCATAAACTGCAGAAAATTATTGATAGAGTTTAAAAATGTATGATTTGTGAAAATATATACATTGTCTCACAGTGAACTACTTGTCGTACACAGTGAGACAATTTTCGATACTCATTTATGATGCTTCTCTGCTTCTATAAATATCTTTTTTAAAACCATTTATACATTAATGTGTAGCGCATTTATGTAGCTTAAAGATGTAGCAAAAAAAAAAAAAAAAAAATCAAAAGAATAAAAATCGTCGCCATTTGTTAAGTAATAATAATTTTCGTCTCACTGTGTGCTACCCTCCCCTACACAACTGTACAGGAAACTTCTGCATAAGAACAGTATTAACGCATTTCGACTGCTGACGCTGTTCACAGGTGTTTTTATTGCAATCGGGTCGATGACATAGCGTAGCGCACAAAATCAGTGTTGTGGAGAGACCTCTCTCTGGAAGGTAGATACTACACAGAGATATAACAAGATTCGACATTCACAATCTTATACTAAGGTTAAAACTTGTTGCAAAAACCACGCAACCAAGTCATGTTTCCTTTTCCGTTGTGCCTAAGCAAAAGAAAGCTACAATCCTCCGGTCTGCAACTTCACAAAAGAAACAAAAAACAGAACTTTCAGTTTAGATATTTTTGAATATCTGCGTTTAGCATGATCTTTGCCGGACTTTGAAAGATTACTAAGGATAAACATATTTTGAATTAAATATATGGTGATATATTGAATTAACCCTTTATGTACTGAATTATCAATTCATGAAAATTTTATTTTGTAAAGCATTTTTTGTGAATTGTTTAAAGTGCATTAGAAGATTTACATAATCGTTTAATAAATTTTAGAAGGATTTTAGAAGGATTAATTAAATTTGAATTTATAGGGATTTTGTACAATATTTATAAACCCACTCAAATCTTTTATTTTAAATATTTTTCTTAGTATTTTTGTAGAATTAAGAAATGTACAAATTTAATTTCCTTACAATAGAAATATAGAAATATTTCCGAATTGAAAATCAACCCCCCCCCCCCCTCAAACGCCAAGAAAGCTGAAAAGATGCAAGGGCAAAAGAAATCATACGTTTAAAAATATTTTTGTTTTGTGTAACCAATAATGCTATTGGCACAAGATAAAGTAATGTATCTATAACTCATTCTAAACTGTATTACAACTAATCGATGTTTTAAATGAATTTTATAAGTACCAACTGTAGATAAAGCGTTAAAATAAATGTTGCCTATGAACAAAATTGATTTTAAACACACTATGCAATTTTATGTTTGTATGACATTTAATAGTAAATATCAGATTTCTTAGAATAATAATCTACACGGATGAAAATGTTGTGCTCTGTTGAATCTGTTTTCGGTGTTACAGTACGTGCAACAATAAGATGGAAAAATCTCGTTCCAATGTTTCGAGCTCCGGTTGAACTCTGTCCAAATGTTGGAACAAGTTTTCACTAACTTACGTTTAACTATCTTACTACTGCAGCACCAAAAGTTCCACCCACAATAAAATTTTAAACAGTATAACTCAATCACATATCTATCTATCTATCTATCTATCTATATATATATATATATATAACCGCTAATTAAACATTACCGACATCATCAAAAACCGCATTATTGTGAATGATTGACAATAAAAATAGATGCCACAAACCTATAATATAGAACTGTATGTATAAAATAAAGTACCTTATACTTAATTACAAGATCCCTCTCTCTATATATATACAGGTTATTCAAAAAAGATGGGGAAAATTTTAAGAGGTGATAGTACACACCCAAACAAACATTTTGTATCAAAGAATGCATGGTCGAAAACTAAACGTAAAAAAGTTAGAGGGCGCCAAAAGTTATGTTCTTATACGAGGCTAAAACACACAATGAACGATTAAGTTAAGTTACGAAAACAAATTTAATGGCATTTGATTACAATAAGTGCTCTAAACATTGACCGGCAGCTGTTATGCACGCAGTACAACGGCGAAGAACAGATTGGCGAATTTCCTGAAACACACCAGGCATATCGCGAACTTCCCCTACAGCAGCCGAAAGCTTGGCGACAAGTTCATCTGCGGATTCAATGGGAGTCACATACACAAGAGCCTTTAGCTGTCCCCAGAAAAAAAATCGAGACATGAAAGATCTGGCGAGAGTGGTGGTGCATGGTGTGTTTCAGAAAATTCGCCAATCTGTTCTTCGCCGTTGTACTGCGTGCATAACAGCTGCCGGTCAATGTTTTGAGCACTTGTTGTAATCAAATGCCATTAAATTTGTTTTCGTAACTTAACTTAATCGTTCATTGTGTGTTTTTGCCTCGTATAAGAACATAACCTTTGGCGCCCTCTAACTTTTTTACGTTTAGTTTTCGACCATGCATTCTTTGATACAAAATGTTTGTTTGGGTGTGTACTATCACCTCTTAAAATTTTTCCCATCTTTTTTTAATCACCCTGTATATATATATATATATACAATTACAATTAAATTACACGTGGGGAAAAAATATATAATGTGAGTGTCTCCGAGCGTATGTTTATGATCTTTAGTTATAATTTTGAAAGTAGTTCTCAAGAATTAGCATAGCTTAGCCTTTCCGTCTATTCCCATTTTGAACTTTATGATATTTTGAAGTTAACTCTGCCTGAATTTTTTTTTCTCAAATTTGTTGGAAAAATCACTTTAAAATGCTGTAAAATGAACTAGAAAAGTACTGAATTTCTTTTTTCGTATTTATTTGATAAAATGTAATCGTACTAAATATAGGAATATGCATAATATTTGTAATAGTATAATATGCTTAATTATATGTGTTGTCTAAATTTATATAAAATAATATTCTATACTATAATTAGTATTTTTATCAACTACTAAAGAAATATATTTATTTTTTACCGAGACTAATAACATTATAAGTCTTAGAAATAATAAACTAAGACTAATAGTATTTGAGGCTTAAAAACAATTTCTTTCATAATTATCTTGAAAAGGACTTTACATGAATAACTGCCCCCTAAATGGCTAATAAAAATATATGCCCATAAATTTTGCACGTTACAGAAATGCTTAAAAAACAGGCTTGAACATATAATTTCACCATTAAAGACATATGTATTTCAAAAACGCCTACAATCTAAGATTATGACTTATTTATTTGGATCCTTGGAATTTGGGATTCGCCCTCTTGAAAAGGGAAAAATCAATAAACTCCGAAAAAAAGCCTTTATTTAAGCAAATTTTGCCGCAGCATGTCCCTAAAGGGACTTTGCGCCATAAAACCTCATACAGCCAATAGTCAGCCATTTAAGCAAATGAATATCCATATTTCGATATTTCTGCTGTAATCTTTCGGTAACAGATAAAGACATTCATAGATAATTATTTCATACAATTTTTATGTTATAAAGAAGAAGAAAATTATACAAATTTATTAAAATTCGAAGCGTCCCAAAAATGGGACGCCAGGCGCAAATGATTTAAATGTGATATTTTAAATTAGGAAATAAACTTTTTATTTATGAAAATTTTAAGAACGTTTTATTTTAATATGGATCTCGTTACAGTATTGTATACTACAGCAATTTTATAATAATCTTAAGAAATAATTATAGTTATTGCTTCAAATCTAGAAATCCTTAAAAAAAATATTTTAAAATGCGATTCGGTATTGAATATGGGTGTTTATTATGTATCTGTACATATGTTCAATTATATAATTTTTGTTGGATTGCAATTTTTTTTCGTTTATAATTACTAAAATAAAAAGGTTAGCATTTAAAGTGACGGAATACATTTTTCAGTAATTGTATGTAATAAAAATAAAGGTTGCAATTTTATCTTTCCCATTACTTTAGAAGCTTTTAAAAAGTAAATGTTCAGCTGTCTATTTTATTAAAGTAAACTATAACAAATTTTAAGAAAGATTTTTCCCTAAAGATTCTTTACAATTTTAATAAAATTTTCAGAGTTCTCTATTTCAAAGTTTAAAAAAAAAAATGGAACCCTTATAGAATCGATTTTGTACGTCCTTTTGTCAGTGTCTTTTTTCTAAAGAACGGGTATTAATTTAAAAATAATTTTAAATGGTAACATTGATGTTTCAAAAATTCGAGAATCTAGTCTTCTACCATAAAACGTTACTTCCAAAAACCAACGTTTTCGGGAATACCGATTATGATAAATCCATTTATTAAATAGACAAGGAATTATAAATTAACGATTTTTGGATTTTTTACTTAACATGTGCTACAATACCTTCCTTTGTGACAAATTTCAATGTTCTAGCTATATGAGGATTATTGTATAGGTTTTGTGAGTAAAACCTGTAGGATACATTCTTTTTACCTAAAATTTTGCAAATTTGGTACAAAGGAAGATCTTATACTCGTATACACTATATGGTCAAAGGTGACCGCTCACTTGCGATTTTAGACGTTTTGTTAGATATCTAGACAAATACATGAAGAATTAACCTGAAACTACAGGTGTGTAAGCAGTATAGTATAGGTCATATATTTAAGCAAAGATTTTTCCTGAAACCCCAGAGGGGACCGCCAACAAATTGAAAAAGAACGAATATCTTTTGGAAAACCCTGTAAAAACTAATGTAGCAAAAGCGTTTAAACTCGATTTATTATTAAGTGGCTTATTGTAATATACTATGTTAATTTTTATGAGGACAGCATGTATACTCGTAGAGAAATTAACCCGAGAGTAGTCGCGACATTTTTTAGAACGTTAGTAGTCGCGTTCGGTCCATTTGCCGCCGTTACCAGCAGACCGAAAACGAAGGGGAAACTTGCCGGTGTTATCGGATGATCGAAAACGGATAACGTAGGGTGAAAATATTGACTGAACTTTAGAAGATTACAGCAATTATTCATTTTACAACCTTTTACAGCAAATTATTTATTTTGCTTAAGTATATATTCAGTTGGCATCTAGATAAATGTTTTTAATAACTCTTTCTTCGTTTTGCATAAATACTTAAAAGTAAATAGTAAATGATTTGATTGAATTTCTGATGTTACTATGAATCAATAATTAGTAGAAAACATTTACGAATATGAATCTAAATTCGTGATTTTTACTTATTTATTTTATTTTATTTTATTTTTTGGAAACCCAGAATCAGAGTCGGGTAGATTTTTATGATACTCCGGCACTCTATATCCATTTAATAAAATAAAATTAATAAATTTAGCATCAATATATTACACTGACATTAAATTGAACAATTAAACTGAAAATAAAAATGGAACCTATGACATGCAACAGAAAATCAAGTACAATACCACTAATTCACCAGCATATTATATATTAATTCACCAGCATATTATATATATTAATATATAAAAAAGAAAAAAGGTAAAAAATACTTAATTTCAAAATTATAAATGTAAATGTTGTAACTACGTTTTATTTATTTATTTTGTGGGGTGTCTGTGTGTGTATAAGGGGGGAGAGGAGGTGGGGGGGGCTCTCGAGATTTTATGATTAAATCCATTTTTCAAATGAAAATGCACGATTTGTAGTTTTTCTACTTATTTCAGGGTGGGAGCAGCGCCCTTGAATAAAAACTCTGGATACGAACTTCGCTTATATAAAGTAAATAATAAGTTATTGAAATTATACATTTAATTTAAATACATTTGCAATTGTAGATTTAAATCCTAAGATGGATAAATTATTTTAATTAATAGAATCACTGAAAGGTTCATCTTAATAGGGATGTATTTTACAGCAACTATTTAATTAAAATAAATATCCAATTGTACATTTCATAATAAGGTATTAATGTTATAATTTATTGTTTTATAATAACATTCATTTAAATAATAAAAACAATAAGAAAATTTTCTCTGAAATTATAAATATGCAGCAATAATTTTATCTATATGAATTTTCTCTCGTATTCTGGAAAACATTATTCTGAAAAATAGTTTGAACAATTGATGAAGGACAACAAATCTAAATTTGTTAGATACCGTCCCCAAGCCTCTATTGGATTTCAATAATAATAAAAAAAAAAAAAAACATTTTCTGTGGCATTGTTAAAAAAAATGTGTTTTTACTTACAGTATGAAAATTTAAAAATAGAAAAATTTTAGAAAAATACTTAAAATATTTTTTTTTAAATCATGGTATAAACATTCACAGAATTATCCAAAAGAGATTTTTATTTGCGTAATTCTAACATACATTATAAAATTCTCATTATTTTTCTTATTGTACAAATAAATTATATGTATGTTCTTCGCAGATATACATACTACATTTCTGAGAAAATTGTTTTATCTTTCGAATTTGTTTTATTGTACAAAAACGATACTTTTCAGATTTTGGAGATATGGCAATTTTTTTACTGATTCCCACAAAATTCTCTTATCTTTTTTTTTAATGATTTGGCAGTGTTATTGTCTGTTTTCTTTCATTTATATGTTCCTGTAATAAATGGAAAGCAACTTCTTTCAGATAATGATGATGAATTTCCTTTTTTTCCCGTATTTAAACGATTATCATTTTGAGAATTTATTCCCGCAATGTTTGACAATGAAAAACAAAAGAAATGTAAGTGACCATCCATCAGTTTTTTGTGCGAACTGACTTCACAACTAATATAATAAAACAATTTTAAGTCACAATCTAAAAGTAAAAAAAGTACTCTATGAACGGGTAAAATAGCACAAAGAAAGAAGGACGAAATAACAACAGACAGAGAGTCCGTACTTCGAAGAAACTTTCCCTCACAGATTTCGCGGAAATGGGAAAGGATGAACACGAGGGGGGAAAATTCAACTAACGCAAGTGGTCGCAACGCGGTCATTTAGACCGATTGAAACTTAAGAATGCGATAAAAGGCTAAGAAATAGCAGGAATGACTTGCAATTTTACTACACAAGAGTGTGAACACTCAAGGTCAGCTACACGGAATTTGGCTATCGTAACTTTAACGGGAAATGAGTTACAGGAAGGTAACGAATTTCGGGCGGGGAAAAGACCAACGCGCGACTATTAACGGGTTAAGGTTTTTATAAAAACAGCCCCAAATTTCGCTAATTTTTTTTGCTTATAATTTGCAGTTTTTAATATAAAAAAAAAGATCTTTTCAGAAAATATGACAAACAAAATTGTACACAATACATTGCAATCTTAATTAAAAAATAATAAAAATTTGGATGAAAAATGAGCAGGTATACTATATATAATTTCTATATATATCATCTATAAATATATATATATATATATATATATATATATATATATATATATCAAATATCTGTTGATTAGTGTCAAGATAGCGTACACAATGTTGCATTTGCTACTATGTTTGGATGCAACCCATGAACTTTTTGCTTGTTTTTGGGAACAACGGATTTCGAGATTATTTTATCGACGATTATTTTCAGAATTTTCAAGCAGTGATTTTGAGACTTTCAAAAAGTTGCTCTATATATTTAGCTAATACATTATGAACATTATATTTTGATGGCATTCGCGCATGAGCAGGGAAATATTTTTTAGTAAACCTGCTCATTTTTCCTCCAATTTTTATTATTTTTTAATTATGATTGCAGGGTATTTTGCACAATAATGTTTGTGATATTTTCTGAAAAGAACTTTTTTTTTATATTAAGAACTCTGCAAATTATAAGCAAACATCTTGGCAAAATTTGGGGCTGTTTTTATAAAAATCTTAATTTTTCTACGAGTATACATGCTATCCTCATAAAAATGAACACAGTATATAACAATGAGCCACTTATTAGTAATCTCGTGTTTGAACGCTTTTTCTACATTAGTTGTTACAGGGTTATCCAAAAGATATTCGTTTTCTTCAATTTGTTGACGGCCCCCTATGGAGTTTCAGGAAAAAATCTTCGCGGAAATATATGACCTATACTATACTCCTTACACACCTGCAGTTTAGATTAATTCCTCATGCATTTTTCTAGATATTTAACAAAACGTCTGAAATCGCAAGTGACCGGTCACCTTTGGCCATATAGCGTATAAGATAGTACTTATTAAACTTTACGTCAGTATGACATTATATCATGGAACACCCAGTTTTGAGAACTTGCACTTGGCTTGTATTTTTTTTTTCGCATTACTGTAACTATTCTCTTTTGATAGCATTAGGGGTGGTCCTAAATGATGTCACACTTTTTTCAATATTTTTGACCCCCTCCCCTTTTTCTCACAAAGTGTCACCCTTCACCATCCCCCCCCGTCACATGTCACGCTGTATTACTTAAACATATACTTGCAGTTCGGAAACAAAACACTACGTTATAGATTATATTTAAAATTTTATTTTAAAACTTTAACCATGCAGTAGGGTTTGAAATGTCGTAAAATGCGGCTCAGGCTCGACTGACGTGCGAAGTTTGATATTTTTTTGTATTGTGAAGGTTTTGAAATGTAGATTCCAAATACCTTAGGTGCCATTTTTTATACACATTTTTGGGGTTGAGTTTCAAGATGGCGTCCAAGATGGCTGCCATTTACTGGCTTCTTTATTGTTTGAGGCATATTATTGACCACTATGTCAAATTATATGTTTTCAGGGTCAAGAAATACAAATATGTAATAAAATTAGGCGTAAATTGAGTTTGTGAAGTGTTTTAAGCGATAATATGCAAATAAAGCACAGAAATATGAAAGACATTAGATATACTAGCGTTTTCTTAAACAGTTATACACAACCAAAGTATTTAGTTGAAATAACATATATTATTGAATATATTGGAGAAAATTATTAAAACCAGCATTTACATGTGTATATAGAGTACTGGTATGTTATGTATCCTCTTCTGATTCACTGCTATCGCTGTGATGATACTGATAGTGCTTTGTATTGTTGCAGTCACTGCATTTGCAAAAGACAGTACAAACCAGAGAATTCTTTAAGCAAGAACATTTTCCAACTATACATGTTCTCTTAGACTCACATTTCACAAGTTCAATAACTCCTTTGAGCGTAGATAACTCCAGACATTTGACTGGAGAAATTACTCCCTCGCCATTTTTCTCCAACCATTGCCAATAAGTGGGGGTATTGTAGGTCGAGGATTTCTGTAGCCCTTTCCAATGGTGCAAATTAAGTTGAATCTTGGAATATGTGGCTTCAGTGCTCGAAGGGTTGGTGGTAATCTCTCCCCCTCGAAACTTTTTGTTCTGAAAAGGTGCCATCTTAACTATGAAATCTTTTAAAAATTACTATTTTTCAAATAAGTCCAGTCGGTGAATTTTCAAACAACGACAGATTGGATAATGGATCAACATTAGGTTCCTCAAGTTCTTGAAAAGCTGTTATAATATTATTATCACACTGAAGATTGATATACACTTTTATCCACTTCTGTTTTGAAATGCCTACAAATTTTCCTCCCCAGTCTCCACCAGTATATGAATGTAAACCTTTGCTTTTTCATTAATGTTAATTTTTCTGTGTTTGTTGCCCCGACCAGCAACAAAATTGATTTCACTGTTTACTAGATGACTTGAAACCAAGTCAGTCAGCAATATGAAAATGCCAGTATCTTTCGAAAATACATCGATCTCATAATTATCATGATGGTTCATTATATCAAGTACATGAAGATGTATAATCGTGTCTGCTTCTTCATGTGTATTATCACATAATTCTGAATCGAAAACATTCGCGTGGTTACTGTGTGCCTTACTGCCGAAAAGGAAAACAATTTTCTTCTCCCTAGCAGCAAAAACTTGTTGTAATTTGTTCCCGAGATACTCAGTCAGTTGTGATTTTGTTTCATTAAGTGAAAGAAACGTCTTTAATGAAACCAAAAGTTATAGTGGTACTATTTGTAATAGGAAATCTAATAGGTTCTGTCGCCCCCAATCTTTTCTTACTAGTTTTCTCCTTCAACGAATGCTCAAGGTATTGGTCTAATATTATTCTCCCTTCAGTGTATCCGCTTGTCATTTTCATAAGGATCTCAGTAAGAGCAATTGCGAAGTCTTCACAAGTTTCCGTGACAGGTGTCTTTTTTACTGATTGTACGATTGCCATTCCATCTATAATACACACTTTTTCTATCGGAAAAGTAATTGAGGATTCTAATGATTCAAGTATAAGTGATCGATTATATTGCTGTATTTCTGAAATAAATGAACTTTTGTCAGATGGAATATGAAGATATCCATCAGAAGAAAATAATGATATTGGTATTACAGAAAACCTGTAGTTTCCATTGCATCTTTCATGTTTGTAGACATTTGAGGTCTTGATTCCATAACAACAAGAAAACGAGCAAGGAGTTGCCTATCTTCTCGAATTAGTCTATCTCTTACAAATTCTTCGAATTCCAATTGACCGTTTTGTTAGTTGATTCAGAATACAATCCTTCGCAGATTCTGGAACTTTCATAGAGGATGCAATATTCATTAGTGTGTATTATCTTGGAAAGGGTTTCTTCCACAATGATCCCGAGTACTCACCTTGACGATGGCTGCATTGTGAAAAACTCTTAGCGACATAGAAGTCCGAAGTTGATAGTGTTTTCTGGGATGCTTAGAGACTTCATTTGGACAGTACTTTTCAAAGAAAGTTGAAACAATGCGTAATACTTCTGGTGCACACAAGAAATACCTTTCAAGGGCGTTTTCATTCTGAGTTAAACCAATAACTTCACCAATGTCCTTCAGTTCTTTGATTTTCTGTTCCAATTTCTGGTCTAAAAATAGTTTCGTAAACGGCACATTGGCTTTGGATACTGCAAAATAACCAGATTCGAGAGCATTCAATACTTCTGGATACGTTGTTTTAAGGTCCTTCATATGTGCTATGTATACTGGAATGAGTCTGGCATAATGAAATAACTCATGAGCAAAATAATACTCGATTTGTTCCTCTAATGGCGCGAGATGCAATGCCCAATCTCGTTGACGTGTGGCACGGATGAAACTTAACAATGATACAAGTTGGTTCATATACTGTTGTAAGAACTTTGCCATATCACCACTGCATTGTGTAATATGTGGAAGACAATTTTTTTTCAACTACTATTCTGATCTTTTCAAACGAAGTTGTGGCTTCAACTTCACAATTGTGCAATTTCTCACGTAGTGAGTTGCATTTTTCTTGCAGGGAATAATTTCTGTAGAATGTGGCAGTGTTTCAAAGAGAAGGTCGTAGCATGCCAAAACAATAGTCATGTGAAACTCCATGCCTCTAGTATATTAGTAATTTTGTAACAAATTTATAAATAATAATAAATAGCACAATTTATGCCTATTTTCATTGTAGATTTGTATTTTTTGACCCCAAAAACATATAATTTGATATAATGATCAATAATATCCCACAAATATTTAAAAAGTCAGTAAATGGCAGCCATCTTGAAAATCACCTCAAAAATGTGTAAGAAAAAAATGGCACCTAAGATATTTGGAATCTACATGTCAAAAGCTACAAAAAAATATATATATATATATATCAAACTTGGCACAAAAATCGAGCTAGAATACATTTCAGACCCTACTAATGTGTTTTAATGTTATTTGTGAGAATAACAATAAAAATGTTTCGTGAACGTATTTTGTATGAAAAAAGACTAAGGTTTACAACAAAAAACACAATTAATATACAATAGTAATAAAATATTAATATGAAAGAGCTATTGAAATCAGTAGTATTTTGGAATTTGAAATGGAATTTAATATATTTTGTTTTAAATCTTATCTTTACTTTATCAATAAAAAATACTTTAATTTCAAAATAACTTCAAAATTTAATCTGCTGATTTTTAATGCTTTTATTTTAACCAAAATTTGGGATGTCACATTTCTTCTGACCCCCTCCCACACCCTTGTCACAAACTGTCACAATATCATGAACCCCCCTCTCCCCCTTCAAGCGTGACATCATTTGTGGAAGTCTCCTTAAAGAAAACAATATATTTCTCAACAGATTCTTTAATTGCGTGAATGACAAAATGGCGAGATTCTTTAAATAACATGTGTAGATGCATGATTAATAGATTAGTGTAACCCAGAAATTATATTCGATCTGCGTGACATAAAACAACTAAAATATTTGTTCTTTTAATATAAAAACAAAATATTCTACAAGAGGTACTTTAATTGCTTCAAATAAGTAAAGGCAAATTTCTTTAAATGCATTGTGTAGATGCTTCATCGTTTAGTGTAACTCTAAAAATATACTTTATCTGCGTATCATAAAACAACTAAAATATTTATTATCCTAATACAAAATTAAATATTTAGCAAGAGATACTTTAATCGCGTGAACTAAGTAATGGCAATTTTCTCTAAATACCATGTGTAGATACTTCATAGTTTAGTGTAAAACTAAAATTATATTTTGCCTGCGTGGCATTAGCATGAAACAACTAAAATATTTGTTCTTTTAATATAATAGAAAAAATACAAGAAATACTTTCATTGCGTGGAATAAGTAATGGCAATTTTCTTTAAATACCATGCGCAGATTCTTCGTGGTTTAGTGTATCTCTAAAATTATATTTTATCTGCGTGGCATAAAACAACTAAAATAGTTGTTCTCTTAATACAAAACTAAATTTTTTACAAGATATACTTTAACTGCGTGAATTAAGTAATGCCGAGTATCTATAAATATCATCTAGATCCTTATGCTTTTGTCTTACTCTGAAATTATATTATACTCGTGTATGCCTAGCCTAAAAAAATTAATTTTTTTAAAAATGTTAATACAAAATCTAAATATTTTATAAGAGATACTTTAATTGCATAAATTAAATAATACCGAGTTTCTTTAAATGTTATGTGTAGATGCTTCATAGTTTAGTGTAACTCAGAAATTACATTTTTCTGAATGCCATAAAACAACTGAACTATTTTTTCTTCTACTACAAAAACTGACAAGTGAAAAACCTACACTGCTTTCAATGTTGTGGGACACATTTGTCATTTGAGAGTGTTTCCTTTCAGATTTCAATAACAGAGTTATTAATGCTGACGCAATGTAGCTCATTTATGATTTATTCTATACAGGAACTTTTTGTTAGATTTATTTTTTAAGCCAGTAGATATATGAAACATAAATTCTTTCTTAAAGGAAACATAAATTAATTTCAAATTTTTAATATCCTGTATTTTTTTTTATTTATACAATCTGAATTTATGAGATGTAAATAATAATAAAATATTTCCTTTATATATTTTTGAGACATTAAGTCTAAAGTGATTAAATGCTACTGACTCCATATACATTATTTAATAAATACTATTAATGTTTTATTTAAAAAATTTAAAACTGATGTACTAAAGTTACATGCAGGTGCATACATGTAATATAAAATTATTTAAAATAAATTAGAAACATCTTCAAAACATAAAAACCATTAAAAATTCAAAAGGCCGTAATCAGTGGTTATTTAAATGTTGTTGTTTTTTCTTTGCGCTTATACAAGAATAGTCTACAAGAAATCATTGTACATTAACCGTTTATACGGCAGATAAGATGCTAGATGAAGGTGCTCAAATTTTCATCAAAACAAGCTTTCATCTTTTATGCAGCATTTCATTCCAAACTCCTTGGTTATCGTATGACAATGCGCCGTTACAAGCTATATTAAACTATAAAAATAATAACAACAATATTTAAATGACCACTGATGTCGGTCGTGTGCTGGCTGAAAATATTTTAGATTTTAATGTATTTTTAAGATTTTTCTAATGTAATTTAAATAATTCTATTTTATATGTATGCACCTGCGGGTAATTTTAGTACATTCATTTGTGCTTTTTTTAATGAATTCTAATTGTTTACTCAAAGTGAATTTATCACTAGAATTTTAACTTTTATTTATTTTTAACTTTCATTTGTGAAAAAATATATAATGAAATCCCATTTTATCTAACAGATGACAGACGTACTGTTTGGGCATGCAAAATAGACTCTTCAATTATTTGACTTTATTCCTTGAGCTTTTAGATGTTTTTCAAAAATAGTTTATTTATTAACAACATAATTTATAAATCTTTGAGCCTTTAGATTTGAATCTGCTTCCAAAAAACTTCTAAATTTTTATTTACAAACTTGTTACGATGCACTTCTCTTTTACTTCGCACCTCGTACTTCCTTATGTCACAGAAACAAATATCTTCAATTTGTCGATTGTATAACTTATTCCACAAATGCTCTGGTAAATTATGACTTTTAAAAGCAAAATTCCCACAATGAAAGCGTAATGAAAATTTTTCTTACAAATGCACCTTTTTCTTATGTTTAAATCGACATCTTTAAATTAATTAATTTGGCGGGGTTTTTTTTACCCCAATCGTGTATCATATACTTATTTTCGCTATCTCCTGACATAGTTTCCATATACTGCAGCATTTACTATGGAAAATTCTGCTAATTTTGTTATTTCACATATAACGTTATGCATAAGGTTCTCAAATTAATATGAACGTCTCATATATTTATAATTCGTTCATTTATGACATATTAACTCCTTTACCTACGATTTACGTTTCAACAGCCAGGGTCCAAAACGTAAACAAGATCGCACAGCCTTCCAGCCATTCCTCGGTTCAGCAAATCCATAGCTTTTTTACGCTTTTTTTCTACCACTAAAATGTAATAGAAATTTTTGCCTCTTTTAATCATGAGATTATGACGATTTAATAAGACAATATTTAGAATAAAATTTTATCGGCACGAAGAATTTACATTACGATCGTTGTATCAGGGGCCATGCCCGTAATGTTTACATTTGGCCTGACAGACGTACTACGGGCCAAGCCAATGCTAATCAGCTTTGGATCGATTACATGACCACGTGTCTCACATGTAGTTGTTGGTTAAAGGGTTAACGCAATTATGTAATGAAGGCTATACGTTGATATTCGCGCAGATCTTCGTGCTAAAAAAATCCCCACTTACTCTCCGTAGCATTATCTACACTCTCAGAATTAAAACTCTCACTTTTGACGATTCAGCAATCCTTGAGATATATTTTGTCGTTTTTGACAATCATTTCGTATCAAAATCACGTGACATTTAACGAAACGTAAACTGTCAAATATTTGACGAAATTGTTTCCTCACTCATGCCCAGACGCAAAGCATTTAATGGAAGCAGTTGCGGCAGCTGTTTGAACAGGGGCGCGCTTCTGTACCTCAGCAAATCCTTCGATTTTAGCAAGCAGATATTTACTTGTTTATGTTATTACTGTCACATTATATTTAAAAAATAGCACTCTTTAGCGCTTTTCAGAAAATACTGAAGTATAGGTAATTATTGTTTCTGCATTAGTTATTTTTTTAGCTGTTAAAGTTTTGAAGAATGTTTATTATTATTTTTTTTACTGTTTTTCGTTATAATTTAATTTGAAAAGTATAAATTTTCTGTGTTTTACAAAATCGTTCCAAAAAAATGGTCTTTAAAATTTAAAAATTCCCTTTTTCATTTAAGAAATATGTTAATACAACAATCAAATAGAAAATATGCATAATTGATTCCTGTATCTTCTATAAACAGAAAACTGTTAAAATCTTAACCAACTACTCGAATTTATAAAATATTCCCCAATATGCTCTTTAAAATTCGTTATTTCTGAGCAATAAATTAACCCGAGAGTAGTCGCGCCATTTTTTAGAACGTTAGTAGTCGCGCTCGGTCCATTTGCCGCCGTTACCAGCAGGCCGAAAACGAAGGGGAAACTTGCCGGTGTTATCAGGTGATCGAAAACGGATAACGTAGGGTGAAAATATTGACTGAACTTTAAAAGATTACAGCAATTATTCATTTTACAACCTTTTACAGCAATTATTTATTTCGCTTAAGTATATATTCAGTTGGCATCTAGATAAATGATTTTAATAACTCTTTCTTCGTTTTGCATAAATACTTAAAAGTAAATAGTAAATGATTTGATTGAATTTCTGATGTTACTATGAATCAATAATTAGTAGGAAAACATTTACTAATATGAATCTAAATTCATGATAGGGGTATTTTTATTTATTTATTTATTTATTTATTTATTTATTTATTTTTTTGGAAGGACAGAATCAGTCAGGTAGATTTTTTTTTTATACTCCGGCACTCTATATCCATTTAATAAAATAAAATTAATAAATTTAGCATCAATATATTGCACTGACATTAAATTGAACAATTAAACTCAAAATAAAAATGGAACCTATGACATGCAACAGAAAATCAAATACAATACCAAGAATTCACCAGCATATTGCGGACGATTAATTCATTTAAAACATATGAAAAACCATCAAATTTGATGCCATAAACAATTAAAGACAATATATATATATATATAAACTTTCTGTACAATAATACCATTGAAAAATAAGGGAAATGACCAATAATTATGAAATCACAAATACCACATAAACCAAATATTATTAAAAATGTATAATTATATATATATATATAATAAAGAAAAAGGTAAAAAATACTTAACTTCGAAATTATAAATGTAAATGTTGTAACTACGTTTTCTTTATTTATTTATTTTGTGGGGTGTCTGTGTGTGTATGAGGGGGGAGAGGAGGGGGGGGGGGTTCTCGAGATTTTGTGATTAAATCCACTTTTCAAATGAAAATGCACGATTTGTAGTTTTTCTACTTATTTCAGGGTGGGAGCAGTGCCCTTGAATAAAAACTCTCGATACGAATTTCGCTCATATAAAGTAAATAATAAATAAGTTATTGAAATTATATATTTAATTTAAATATATTTGCAATTGTAAATTTAAATCCTAAGATGGATAAATTATTTTAATTAATAGAATCACTGAAAGGTTCATCTTAATAGGGATGTATTTTACAGGAACTATTTAATTAAAATGAATATTCAATTGTACATTTCATAATAATGTATTAATGTTATAATTTATTGTTTTATAATAACGTTCATTAAATTAATAAAAACAATAAGAAAATTTTCTCCGAAACTATAAATATGCAGAAATAATTTAATTTAAATGAATTTTCTCTCATATTCTGGAAAATATTATTCTGAAAAATAGTTTGAACAATTCATGAAGGACAACAAATTTAAATTTGTTAGATACTGTCCCCAAGCCTCTATTGGATTTCAATAATAATTTCTGCGGCATTGTTTAAAAAAATGTGTTTTTACTTACAGTATGAAAATTTAAAAATAGATAATTTTTTTAAAAATACTTAAAATATTTTTTTTAAAAATCATAGTATAAACATTCACTGAATTATCCAAAAGAGATTTTTATTTGCGTAATTTCTAACCTACATTATAAAATTCTCATTAATTTTCTTATTGTACAAATAAATTATATGTATGTTCTTCGCAAATATACATACTACATTTCTGAGAAGATTGTTTTATCTTTCGAATTTGTTTTATTGTACAAAAACGATACTTTTCAGATTTTGGATATACGGCAATTTTTTTTACTGATTCCCACAAAATTATCTTCTCTCTTTTTTTAATGGTTTTGCAGTGTTATTGTCTGTTTTCTTTCATTTATATGTTCGGGTAATAAATGGAAAGCAAGTTCTTTCAAATAATGATGATGAATTTCCCTTTTTTTCCATATTTAAATAATTATCGATTTGAGAATTTATTCCCGCAATATTTGACAATGAAAAAAAAAAATGTAAGTGACCATCCATCATTTTTTTGTGCGAACTGACTACACAATTAATATAATAAAACAATTTTAAGTCACATTCTAAAAGTAAAAAAAGTACTCTTTGAACGAATAAAATAGCAGAAGGAAAAAAAGACGAAATAACAACACACAGAGAGTCCGTACTTCCAAGAAACCTTCCCCACAGATTTCGCGGAAATGGGAAAGGATGAACACGAGGGGGGAAAATTCAACTAACGTAAGTGGTCGCATCGCGGTCATTTAGACCGATTGAAACTTAAGAATGCGATAAAATGCTAAGAAATAGCAGGAATGACTTGCAATTTTACTACACAAGAGTGTGAACACTCAAGGTCAGCTACACGGAATTTGGCTATCGTAACTTTAACGGGAAATGAGTTACAGGAAGATAACGAATTTCGGGCGGGGAAAAGACCAACGCGCGACTATTAACGGGTTAACCAGGCCATATTTTAATCATTCATTGAGCAAAGAACATTTTTCTAATAAATAACATTAATCAAGCCATATTCTAATTATTCATAAACCATAGGAAAATCATTCTAATAAATTAGCCTTATTAATTAAAACTTGCAGGAATTATAACAACTTCAATAAAATAACAATCTACCTTATAAAAATATAAGCACACAATTGAATCCACTACATGCATTGAAAATCACATCACTGCGATGGCCCATTGACAAGATAGCTCTAACGACGGACACCGCACCGGAGATTGGGAGTTCGAATCACCTCGAATGAAAAGATAAGTGATATTATTTTTTTCCCCTTATCAATAAATAGAGCTGCTTCTAAACTGTTCAATAGCATCACAAGCCCTTTTATTGCACTTTTTGAACAAGCGCTTTTGACGAAATTTGTAAAACAAACAAGCGAAAAAAGTAATTTCCCCAGTTTGACAAAGTATTCGCTCGGAGCATTTCCCAGGAAACGGTTTCATCAAAAACGAAGAAAATTTCGTGAAATCTGAGTATCCATTTCTGGCTGTGTTTTTTTACCACACACAACTGAACTGAAGGAATATTAAATAGAGACAAGCTGTTAAAATTGTCTTCAGAAACATCATCTTTTCTTTCACCTTTTAAAAACAAGTTATCATGTTGAGTGAGTCTACTGTCTGAACATATAAATTGATATGTGACTAGAGAATTTAAATAATATTCCATACTTTGATTTTATTGTGTAATATGTTTTCTTTTATTTAAATATATATATAGCTACAACAATATACAGCAAAGCGCCGATTATCCGAACAAGTTCTAGACCCTAGTTCGGATAAATGGACAGACAATTTGTGGGATGTTTCTGACTATACTAAAACTTTCACACGTTATCTAAGCTTAGTATTGGCAGCACCAGTTAATACTGGCATGTTTAATTTTTTTTGTGTTAAAAAAATTCCTTTTTTTATCATTTTCTGAACTCCAGATACTATAATTTAGGCAAAAAAATCCTTTGATTGTTGATTGCTTTAACGAAGACATTCTTTTCAATGCTGCACTATCTCTAATTCTCCTTAAATGCGTTAGTTGAATATGGTCAACGTTCTTCTGCCGTTCGATTCATTTCATAGCTGTTTCCAAACATTCAAAGGCTTCGTTATGTGATGGACCTGGGTTATTTTCAGAGCATTCCTTTTCCTTTTCTTCAATTTCTTTTTCATCATGAATATCATCCACAATATCATCATCATTTAAAATCTGATATGCAAGGTGATGTACTTCACTATTTAACCACTCGTTAATTTCATTTTCTTCATAGTTTAGGATTCTTCCCAATTCATTTATTGTTTTACATTCCTCGTTTTCTGATCCACTATCAGTTTTCCTTTATTTAATGTTTTATTCTAAGCAATGGGAGTTCGGTTAAAAAACATTTTGGGAGAAATAGGCTGTTGGGATAAATGGAAGTTCGGTTAATTTTTTGAGAGAAATAGGCTGTGTGGATAATTGGAAGTTCGGTTAATTGGAGTTACGGTAATCGGCGCTCTACTGTATCTGAAAATCAAATTTAGTATTTTCCTATCAGAACTAATTTATCGTTATGCAAATATTCCAATAGTTATAGAAAAAACGTGCCTTGATTCCGTATACTTTTGGCAAAATTTCCCTGTAATTCTTTTTACAAATAGCAATTTTTTGTCCAGTGTAAGAAAACAAAATTAAAATTTTAATTAAATATAATCCTGCCTAAAAATGGTTTGCATCGCTTACTTCGAAATTTTAGTTATAATTTTCAACCTTTTATTTTATCATTTTATTTGTTTATGAAATTCGACATCTTCTGACGGAAGTTATCTAGAAATAATTTGATTAATTTGTAATTATAAAGTTCCATATTATCTACATATTAATAAATTTACTAAATGTAACCTATAATGTTTTTCAAAGGAAAGAAAATGCAATGATTCGAAATCGCCGACCATGACCGAACAATTGGATAAAGCATGGATTAAGAGGAAAAGACATTGATGAGGAGGATGTAGGTTTGATGTTAAAAGAAAGTACACAGCTGTGTTCATGAATAAAGATTTACCGCCTCATTGGACTGGAACATAAAATCTGCTGGGAATTTTTTCCGTTATTGAGGAGTACAAAAGCTCGTAACGAGTATCTTTATTTTTCTAAATGTGAGTTTTCTTTCAGTTTCTGAAAATAACACGTCTATTGAGTTAAAATATGTAGTACTATATTGTTGCGCAATTTAAACATTCGATAAATGTAATATTAATCACTGTAATGATTAGTGTTATGCCTAGTCACTTTGTTGCTTTTAATTCTGCCAGTTACTTTCGAGTCATTGATAAAATTTATGAAGAGATTATTAAGATCAAGATATGAATTACAGTACATTTTTTTCTTCAGATTAATTTCTTATTAAAAATGTTAAAATTCCTACTATGCATAACTATCTGAAAAGATATTATATCGTAATGTAATAAATCGTGTGACATGTAATAAATGTAATCTCTAATGTTTTTCATGCTTAGAAACAAAAGAAAGAAAATGAAATGACTCGAAATCGCCGACCATGGCCGAACAATTGGATAAAGCAAGGATTAAGAGAAAAAGAAACTGATGAGATGGATGTAGGTTTGATGTTAAAAGAATGTAAACAGCTGTGTTCCACAAATAAAGCTTTACCGTCTCATTGGACTGGAACATGAAATCTGCTGGGAAATTCTTTCGTTATCGTGGAGTACAAAAGCTCGTAATGAGTATCTTTATTTTCTAAATATGTGTTTTCTTTTAGTTTCTGTAAAAAACACGTCTATTGAGTTAAAATATGTAGTATATTGTTGTGCAATTTAAACATTCAATAAATGTAATATTAATCACTGTAATGTCTAGTGTTGAGCTTTGTCACTTCTTTGCTTTTAATTCTACGAGTTATATTCGAAACATTGATAAAGTTTATGAAGATATTATTTAAATCAAGATTTGAATTTCAGTACATTTATTTTCTTCAAATTTATTTCTTATTGAAAATGTTAAATTTCCTACTATGCATAACTATCAGAAAATATATCATATCTTATGGTAATAAATGTAATCTGTAATTTTTCCATGCTTAGAAACAAAAGAAAGTAACTGCAATGATTAGAAATCGCCGACCATGACCGAACAAATGGATAAAGCAAGGATTAAGAGGAAAATGCATTGATGAGATGGATGTACGTTTGATGTTAAAAGAAAGTACACAGCGGTGTTCCATGAATAAAGCTTCACCGTCTCATTGGACTGGAACATGAAATCTGCTGGGAACTTCTTTTGCTATCGTGGAGTACAAAAGCTCGTAATGAGTATCTTTATCTTCTAAATGTGTGTTTTCGTTTAGTTTCTGTACATAACATGTCTATTGAGTTAAAATATGAAGTATATTGTCGCGCAATATGTTTGATTATTATATTATATTTTAACTTGTAAAATATAATTTTAAATATGTATGCGTACTTTAAGCGCTGTTTTCTTAGAATTAAAAATTTTGCACATTTGTGATATTTGAAATGATCCATGCGCATTAATAATTGAGGCGTTCAGGAGACAATCCGACTAACTTCATTTTAAGTGGCGTTTTTTAAAGAAAGGAACACGGAATTTTTTTTTTATATATTTATACAGGGATAAAAAGTTACCCCTGATTAAAAGAAATTAGTTCAATCAAAATATACCGAGAAAAAATATTATATGTGTACAGTATTTTTATAGTTACAATAACTTTAACTGTTTATACTGAACAGTTTCATTTGATGGAGTTAATCGATTTGTGCAGTGAACGGCTCAATTATGAGATTCTATATAAAAAAAAATACTGTACACCCCTCATATATTAATAAATAAAAGTTAACATTAATAGTTCCATTTAAGAAACATTTTAATGTTAAAGTTTGCTACATAATGCAAAAACAATCGTTATTTTACACGAAAAAGTAGAGTATTCTTATAAAATATTTTTTTTTCTTTTACACGTCCAGTGAACTTTTAAAATTTATGCTAACTTTCTTTCTAATAACCGAAAAGTACGTGATAAAAAATGTCATGTTATATTCAAAAGAAATGCGCATGGGACATTTTAAATTATAGCAATTATTCGGTACTTTTAAATTTTAATAATATAAAAAACTTTTTATCATCTTAATACTAAATTTTGAATTTAACTGTTGCAACTTGACATTAATAAGTCTACCAATTTTAAAATGAATCTGTTGAAAATTAAAAAGTTTGGTTTATAATACCCGTGTCCGCTTAATCACTGTAATGGCTAGTGTTACGCTTTATCACTTCTGTGCTTTTAATTCTGCCATTTACTTTCGAAATAGTGATAAAATTTATGAAAAGTTTATTTAAATCAAGATGCAGTTAAATTATTTTCTTCAAATTTATTTTTTATTGAAAGTGTTAAAATTCCTATTATGTATAAGAATCAGGAGATATATTTCATTGTAATATAATAAATCGTGTTATAAAACAGCAATATATTCTGTTATTCTGAAAAAAATGTCATACTTTCCAGTGGAATATAAATAAAAAAATTAATTTAAACCTTCGATAAATGTAATATTAATCACGGTAATGGCTAGTGTTACGCCTTGCCACTTCTTTGCTTTTAACTCTTCTCGTTACTTTCGAAACAGTGATAAAATTTATGAAAAGATTATTTAAATCAAGATGCAGTTTAATTATTTTCTTCAAATTTATTTCTTATTGAAAGTACTAAAATTCATACTATGCATAAGTATCTGGAAATATATTATGTAATGTAATAAGTCGTGTTATAAAACTTATTTTAAACAATCGAGTTCAGTGCACCGCTTATAAACGTATTGCATAGAAACTAGCAGCAATATTTTCTGTTATACAGAAAAATGATATCCTTTATTAATTTAAACATATTGCATGCCGCAAGTGCTATATAAATAGAAAAATAAATGGTTTGTTTTAATTAAAATGTGAATTTATACTCATAAAACTCTTTTCGTTATTAAGTTATGCAACCATAAATAAAAAGTAAGGTAAATTAGGAATAAAAATACACATGTGAAACTTAATTTTGCGATACATAAAGATTTTGAAAAAATGGTGGACGTTAAAATATAAGAAACCGATTAAAAAAATAAATAAACCTTCATTATTCATAAAAATAGAAAAAAAATCACCAAATCATCAAAATTAACGATTACGCCCTAGATAATATTGTTGTTAGAAAGTAGTCAGAATTCGAAAGGTTATTGTGATCACCAACACTAAACTCACAGTTTTGAGAAAATCACGTTTAACGATTCGAGATATGATATATGTTTGATAGACAACTATAAATTAAAGAGGCGTAAATTTCTTAATTTTTTTCAGATCGATTAGAAAGTGTAAATGATTAATCTTTTCTAAAACCACTTTCAAAATATGCAATAGTAAGAAAAAAAAATGTAATTTTGCAGGTAGGTATAACAACAGTGAACGCCGTATTACTGTTGAAAGTGATCTGAAATGCAATGATAAAAATCACAATGTCAAGTAGGGTAGACAGGGGCACGTTTACGCAGTGCACTTTTTCCGAAACGAGTTATAGCTGGCACGCATCCAGTCATGACAGATTGATGCTGCTCCCTAATGGGTATTCTCACAGGTTTTAGAGCGTCAGTCGAGCTTCGGTCTTGCAGTAGGAAAGGATAATCTGTTTTTTGTCAAGGTGAGTAAATTTTGTGTTGAACTTATTGAAAGTTACTGTGAACTAATAATACTTATTTAAGTATAAACAAATATATGGACATTAGTAGAATTTTATCCTTTTTTGAAAACTGTATTTATATGAACAGAAATGTTATTAATTTTCGTTGCATGTTAAAAATAAAAACAAACAGGGCAGTGGGGCACATTTACGACCGTTCAAAAAGAGAAATTACGTAAAAATTTACTAGTTTCTATGGAAGCAGAACAAGAAAACACCAAAGGAAGAAGTATGAAACCAAAAACTGGAAAAGGGAAAAAGTTTGTACACTTTGGAATAAAGAAAGTAGTGAATGAATCTGATGACGAAGATGAAAACTGTGTATATATTTATTGTTTGAAATCATAAAACCAATTCTAAAAAGGTCAAGACTGGGTTCAATGTCTCATATGCAAAAGGTGGTTCCCATGACAAATGTGCAAAAGGAAATACTTTTTTTTTTTTTTTTTTTTTTTTTGTAAAAACTGTAATATTGATGATGATGATGACTAAATCGTTTCTGTTTTCAATTAGAAATAAGCCCTATGTTTTCAGTTTAGCCTATAAATTGTTCTTTAATTAATTCTCTTTATTTATTTTTTAAACAGTGTTTCAAGTTATAAATAAACATTTCAATTTGATTAAATGTTTATTTCACTTATCCACTGGTATTACTTATAATATGCATAAACATGCTCCACTTAATGCGTAAACCTGCCACATTCCCGGGGCAAGTTTACGCAAAGGACTTGGACCTAAAAAAGAATTGTTTTTACGGTTAAAAACACAAATAGGGCAACAACGGAATACACAAATTTTGACTTTATTAATTGCTCTATAAAACCACAGTGTCTAAAATTTCCTAAGTTGAAACATACAAATTAGAAAATTCATTGAAAAAAATCGGTGTAAATGTTCCCCGGTCTACCCCAATCATTCTGTTTTTGGAAAAAGTGATTTTGAACAAAATTGTGGATGTTCAAATCTAAGGTAAGAATTAAAAATAAAATTAAACCTTGATTATTCATAAAAAATATAAAAAAATAACCAGATAATGAACGATTAACTCTAGATAATACTCTTTTTAAAATTGGTCAAAATTTGAAAAATATTGGTATAAATTTGTTCAAGTTATCTTGATCACCAACATTAAAATCATAGTTTTGAGATAATCACATTTAACGATCCATGATATGATGTATGAGGGGCTAACAACTATAGTAGACTAAGTCCATTTTCAATTCACAAGAAAAATTATGCGTTAAGCATAGATTATGAAACACTTTCCAACACTTCCTGAATGCTTTAACAAAACTTCGTTATTTTGAGAAATAAGGTATATAAGATAACTAAGTAAACATTTTATAAAACGCATAAAACTTTTGAAAAATTGATTTCAGTAGTTACCGTCCATAGCTAAATATGTATTCCATTTTCTTTTGAACAGCCCTGATCTGAAGGTTGATATATATATTATATAACGGAAAAATTTAGTTTAGCAAGAAAATGCATAACAGATTGAAATTCATATTTCAGCAATTTATACTAATAGATGGTAACATACTTGAATACTGTTGTACAGCCCTGTAGTTTACCTAGTACCTTTATTATATGCCACTATTTAGCTAAAATTTTATTCAAACTAAAACACCCTAAGAACTACCGAAATTACATTTCCAGAAATTATCACCCAGAGACGGCAATGTATCCAACTCTTTGCAAGACCCTGTATATCATTTTATCTATATTCTACAAATATTTGTTAGTAAACTAAATTCAGTTCAGCGTAAAAATGCTTAACTCCTTTAAAACCCACATTTAAGCAATTTAGGTTCATACTCAGTAGCCTTTACGAATTCATATCTGTAGCCCTGTATATGAACAATAGCATTTATACGCACGTTATAGTATGCATAAATATAGTGAAAAAAACGCATATTTTAATTAAAAATACATTTCGAGCAATCATTACTAATATATAGAAATTCGGATACAATACAGTATATGAAATCTTTTGAAATACACCCCAAACAATTCCCCCTATACCATTATGAACGGTATTCTTTTGTGTGGCCATGTAAATGAACAATAACTATTCTTTGCACTGCATATTCAACAGAACGCATATTTTAGTGTACTTCATAAATGAATATCAATTTTACTATGTTTGAAAGAGTGTAACACCATTAAAAATCATTTGAAATGATTTTTTCCCATTGGCCGTAATGTAACGAAAACCTTTTGACTGTCCCTGTACATGAACTAAACATGCTGCGAACTTCATTTAAAATAGGGAACGTGCTATGGTAGAGGTCATTAACATCCAGAAATTTCCAGAACGATCCGAGCATATTTACGAGAGTTAGAGCGTGGACAGACAAACCGAAGTCATAAACACTTTTCAACTTGGTTGGAAAGTGTTAAAAAAGGAGATAGTCCATTTAGAAGGTGATAAAATCTGTTTTATGCACCTCCACAGTGAAACAAGTATGTTTTCGCATACTTCCTCCTATAAGTCATCTGTTTCAGACTTTGTTTAATGTGGGTTCTAATGTGGTAATGTAAATTCTAACTGAATCAGAAGGTTATGTAGAAGAACTCAATGACTTAACCCTTTCAAAGTCAAACGAAATTTTATTGCTAAAGTGTTGAAATTGATGAATGACACCGGTATTTGAGAAAAGTTATATGTAAATAAGAAAAAAACTATATTTCGCATATACAATAAACCGAATTTTTTTTACCAAAATTCTGGTGCCATTGTGGCATTGGGAATTAAAATTAGGTAGTTTCATAAAAATACCACCGACCCTCAAGGTGATATTAAAGTAATAACAGACACGAGCTGCATCCAAGCGATATTATGTATCCACGATAAGAATGAAAAAAGCGTACGATGGAAAATTAAGGAGTTATATAGATTTCAGCAGAAGGTAGGTTGTTTTGTTCTACGCAAGGCTTAAGAAACTTGCCGATATGTGTTTACATCAAATAGGCAAAATACCGATATGATTCCTAAATGCTCATCTATTTAAAATCTGTATAACTTCTATCTGTATATTTAATTGTGTTATTAAACGTTAATGCTTATCTCTGTTTTTGAACGTAATACTTGCAGGTGATATTGTACTCAACTTAATCTCACATATATTTGTGATAGAACAAAGATAATTAAAGAGTCCAACTAAACTTTCTAAATTTTTATCAGATTGACTATGAAATGTAACTGATACTTTTAAAAAATGCGCTTTTTGCAAGTTTGTAGGTAGATATAACCCTTAATACTGGTCTAATACGGTATTTTCCAAACGTCTTCAAAATAGTTTTCCATAGCGGAATGCCATATTAATTCATTAGATTTCAGCAAATGACCTATTTGTTAAATTTTAGTAAATCCTAGTTTTTGTGTTTTGGATAGGCACTTTCAATGTTACTAATGCAAAAGTTATTTTTTAGAAATAGAGAACAATTTTGGACCTCAAAGAGTCAAGTTTAATATTTTTACTACTGTAGCTTACGAACAACAAGAAAATGAAACAAAAAGGTATTATGTGAATTCGTATAACTAGTTCGTATAATTCATAGATTGTGTAGAAAACTGTCATATATACAATAAACCGCCATGTATAAGGCCTGAGTAGCAGAAGTGCCCTTCAAAATCAAATATATTAAAAGCACTTTTAGATTCATAACTTTAAAAAGGTTTAATGTAATTTTATTTTATATAAAAGAAATTGCTAGGTTTAATTTTTACAGAAAGCTATGAATTATTTAAATCATAAAAAATTACAATCACCATGTCTCTTATTAATATTAATATTTCTCAAAAGAACCATTTTTAAGACTGCACTGATATTTAATTTTCAAAAGGTGATAATACATTTTATAAAACACGTCTTATTTTCTGCTTAAGCGAGCGTTACTACTCGATCTAAAGGATTATTTACGTAAATATTTTTCATCGCCATGTAAATTTTCTATAAAATATCTATATTAAAATATGTGTAAAAAACATTATGCGTGATATGCTTCATTTTCAACACGATGTTTATTTTGTAAAACACTATTGAAAGGATAGTGTATTCAAAACTGTTTTTTTTTAAGTTAAAACATGTAAATGCAAATTTTCGCTATGTACAAAGGTACAAAGATAATTACAAACAAATTCAGTTGTTTATATAAGGAAATAAACAATCTTAATTTCACAAACATTGTTTTTTACTTTTGGGACAAAAAATAAATTAACATTTTTGCTATACACAGTTATGTTAGTACTGCTGATGGACTTATTAGAAGGTAGAGATTAAAATAGATTTTTTAAGTGCAAATTTTTTAATTAGTTGACGAATTTCTGAGAGAGCCGCACCTATTTTCTAAGATCCTGGGGTAATGCAGTACCGAAATCTCTGCAAATTAAAGGCATTTAGTTCCTAAAATTTCCAAAAATCGTCATCAGATAAAAAATTCTGACACACACAGAAAAAATCCTCATTTTTCCTTAACATAAAACCGTCATAATTGATACTAACCACGAGAAAATCGCATTTCTGCAAACAATTACATACCGAATTTCCATCCCCAGTTGCTGGGGTGCTATTTCAAGAGAGGTTTTTCCTTGTGTTTGGAAGGTGGGAAAATTTTCATTGAGAATAAAGGTTTGCAATAGCGTGCTAGATTCCACGAATCGTGGACAAAATAAGAAAATTCCGAATAGTTAAAAATACTGTGTTACATTTTCCTCGTTTAATTCTTTCACAGGCATGTGGTTTTTCCGCTTTTTATTATTTCTTTTTGAGATAGCCCGCGATTTTTTTCTTTTGCGAAATTTGGAAAAATGAATTAGTGAATTTTTACAACCGATGGTGGTAATATATTATGAAAGATCTCAGAAACAAATAGGAATTTCTTCAATTCGCCGCGGAAAAAAATTGCAAATTTGAATAATCGGTTGCGCAAAAAAAAAAATGACAATTTCGTCGAATGATCGATAAAAAACGCAATTTTTTAAAATCATTTTTAGAAAGTAATTGCAAATTTCTATAACCAATCAAAAAAAATGGGGCGAATTTCATTAAAAAATTCGCCGAAACAAATATCAAACTTTGCCAATCGGTTGCGGAAAAAAATCAATATCGCCAATCGATTAAAAAAAAAAATTCTGAATTTTGTCAAAGGAGAACACATTAAAACGAGAAATTCGTCAAACGATCGCGGAAAAAATCGTAAATTCCATGTCCCCAAAATCCCATCGTTTTAGATAAGCCGGTTTTTCCCGGTGTCGGGTTTCTTTCTCTTTTTAATAAGTAGATTTGTGATTATCTTAGTTTTAATTTATAATTGTCCTTGAATTGAATAAAAATAATTAAAAGGATTGTCCTGCAAAAGGTCAGGTAACTAGATTTACAGGTAAACGTTGGTCCTATTTTTTTTTTAGGGCGGTGGAGTTAAGTGCGTTTTTGCGATATTGTTTAGATTAATGTGTTTGCCAAACTTATTTTTTAGCAATATTCATGCTGTTTTTTCTTCAATGTCCTTTTTCACCTCTAATCATGCGATTTTTCGTCTTCTCCACGCTGTTTTTCTCTTCCTCTTTGCCATTTTCCCTCATTCGTGCCATTTTAACCCTGCCATACTGCACATTTTCCCTGGAATAAACTCTAGAAATCTTTCAGAAATTAGTTGAAATGAGTTTAATTTATTGCATATATGTGGGATTCGGAAATTTATAGGGCAACTCTAGGATAAATGGCCAGTCTAAATATCTCCAAAATTTGATCAAGATTGCAATATAAACATTGTTCGTATGAAATGTTCAACGAGTTTATTTATTGCGACGTGCAGTTGTGTTTTTCGATTGTAAAAAGTAAGTGTAATTTTAATGTAAATTAAATGGGTGGTTGAATATATATATATTTTTTTTGACTTAGGTATCTGAATGTTTTGCAGTACGTACGTGATGTATATTTTTTACTGTGTGGATTTTAAAGGCTCGTATATAATCAAATCTTTACTTCTAAGAGTAAAACAAAGACGTACAATGTCTTCGTGTCAATGTACGCTTTAAATTCGGCGAACATCAGTCTTTTAATTTCAGGAGGGATGGCCACATGAAATCGAGGAGAGATGGCCACCTTTATTCAATATTTCAAAATTATTCTTAGTGATGATTTTAACTGAATATAATTAAATTTAAAATAATTAAATAACCTTTACGTTTATAAATATATTAACTGATATAATAATTTAAATTTTAACTAATATAAATATTTTAATAATAATAATAATAATATAATAAGACCTAACGATGTATTTGTTTCAGAAAATACTGAAAAACGTCAGAAACTTTCATAACAGAAACTGAAAAAATTGATAAATAAACTCAATTAACGCAATAAACCTACAATTAACGCGACAATTCCAGTAGCAAAGAAAACGATACACATTTAAGTTATCAGATTCTACATATTCCAAGTAAATACAATTGGATTAGGATCACTGTGCTGGTCGTGCAAAACAATATAATATCACATCCAAAAAGAATGTCTGGATACAATGCATAAGGTACCTGAAGTGGTTCCATGAAACGTGTACAAATTATCAAGACCTTTGCCAAGCATGTGGTAAGATTTTACGAAAAGTTAAGTAGTGAAATTGAACTCCAAATTTCGTTTATTTGAGTTTTCTGCACTCATTTTCCATCATATAACTGCATCTTTACAAATTGCTATATGTTTTTCATGATTACATATATGAAATGTGTTATTTTTTTTTCTATTTAAATTAACTTTTTCTTTCTTGTATTGGATGGCCATCTCTCCTGGGCTTTAAGGAGAGATGGCCATCTGCCACTTAAATTTCAATTTTGTTTAAGGGGTCTCAGGACTCTTAACACTTTAAATTTTTCGAAATTTAAAATTTTTTATATGTTAAACTCCTATATTTTCTGAACAGTTTGATATAATTGTTTCGTTGAAATTCCTATTAGAACTGAAGTTATGGCTGTTACATTTATACACGTTCAATAGCTGAAGCGTCGTTTCGGAAACTTTGAAGCCATTTTTCTCCAAATGACATTTTTGGGTATAACGTGCACGATATCGCAAAAACTTATGAATATTTTTTCATGAAATTTTCAAAACATATGTTTCATGTTAGTCTGTATAAACTGAATCTAAAATTTTCTTTTTATTGTTCAAAACAATAATTTTTTAGGTGATTTTACTGTTGAAATTTTCATAATTTTGCATTAGATAAATACAACTTTGTATTAAAAATATAAAAAAGCTTTAAATGCAAATTTATTTAGGTTCAGGGTAATTATTACAATCTGAAGTATAAGTAGGTACCAAAATTTTCATTCTACTTGCAATACTTATTTTGTAATCGTGCGCGTAAGCTGTTACGCTGATTTTCTGCTCGAAAAATGTCTAACAGTTTGGAGCCCCCTGTAAATGCTAATTCTGCATCTTATAATTTTTTAAATGCATGAAATGAAAGAACATACTTATATATTTTATTCCAATTAAAATTGTGTCTTAAAATCAAATACATTTTAAGATATTAAATGTTGAAAATGGTCTTTTTTTTTCATTTTTTCCAATTTTAAGACTCCTGAGACCCCTTAATATTTTTGGTTTTCAATATTTAATTTTTTTTTGCATAAAGCGTTATGAGTATGTGTATAAGAATTTCAAATATGCATAAATATTTCTTGTATTTGCATTCTAAGAATTTTTATTTAAAACTTTAAAAACTATGTCCATCTATCCTACAGTTACCCTACATCAATTCATTATCACAAAAAGTAAAATTGAATCAAGATCTCAATTAAAAAAAATATTTTTATTATTATTATTTTTTATGCATGATGATTTGAATAAGTAAATATTAAAAAGTTCCAAATTCGTAAATTTTCACTTTTAAGGTATAGTTGGCAAATAAAAAAGGAGCATTCAATTTTACCACCAAATCGCACAGAAATGCGAGATACATCATTTGACTTCGAACTGTATCTACTTTGCTAATCTGAATTCGTTTTTTAAATAGGGCCATTTACTTAATAAAAAGTGTAGCGACATCATTTTTTTTAAATGGTAACTTTAACTTTTGTCCCTCTTTGAAATTTCTTCTATTGAAATAGCCTGGTAAAAACTGTAGTTTATATATTTTTTCTGAGACTTTTTACACTAAGTTACGAGACGTCAAAGCTTGAGGATGCTAATGCTAATTACACCAGAAAAATTTAAATTGCACCGTCTGAAATTTAAATCCGATATAAAGGTTATCTTTTTAATTAGAAAAAAATAAACATGCCCAAACATATTCCAGACATTATTGCCAATACATGATCGAAATCGTCTTTTTACTGAAAATATTTTTCTCTAAAACTATAATAGTTTTTACATCTAACATACAGTAGAATACCGCTAATCCTAAATTCCGATTTATCCGAACAGCTATTATACTCGAAAATTATGCTTCAACAGATTAACCAAAAAGATACTAAAGATGCCTTCTACTAAAACCAAAAAAGTACTTTTTCACCATGCATAATTTTGTACACATTGAAGGAACTAATGCGATAATTAAAGGATAACATTTACATTAAAAAGCACATTACATTAACACATCACATACACATTTACATTAACGATATTTTGGGGTGATGAAATTAGTCAGATTTGTCTGACGAAGTGATGTTGTTCTCGACGTGGAAGCAATATTATGCCAACATCTCATAACATGAAGTCTGTTGATGTCGCATTTTCACTATGCTCTACATATCGCAGTGCCATTTCTAGCGCATTTGCAGCTTCAGAATGAGAAACGAGAACATTCTATGGTTCATCAATTTCTACTAGATCAGATTCATCTTGTGGCTTATTCAGAACTATGTGTATCCTTCACTTAGATGAGTTCTTCATCTGTATATAACTGAATTCAAGAGATAGTACTTAAAACTTACATTTCTTTTGCACACACTTACAATAACGAACTTTTGGGCTGATGAAATTTGTCAGATTTTTCTGACGAAGTGATATTATTCTCGACGTGGAAGCAATATTATGCCAACTTCTCATAACATGAAGTCTGTTGATGTCGAATTTTCACTATTCTCTACATATCGCAGTGCCATTTCTAACGCATTTGCAGCTTCAGAATGAGAAACGAGATCATTATATGGCTCATCAATTTCTACTGGATCAGATTCATCTTGTGGCTTATTCAGAACTATGTGTATCCTTCACATACATGAGTTCTTCCTCTGTATATAACTGAATTCAAGAGATAGTACTTACAACTTACATTTCTTTATCACACACTTACAATAACGAACTTTTGGGCTGATGAAATTTGTCAGATTTGTCTGACGAAGTGATGTTATTCTCGACGTGGAAGCAATATTATGCCAACATCTCATAACATGAAGTCTGTTGATGTCGCATTTTCACTATGCTCTACATATCGCAGTGCCATTTCTAGCGCATTTGCAGCTTCAGAATGAGAAACGGGAACATTCTGTGGCTCATCAATTTCTACTAGATCAGATTCATCTTGTGGCTTATTCAGAACTATGTGTATCCTTCACATAGATGAGTTCTTCATCTGTATATAACTGAATTCAAGAGATAGTACTTAACACTTACATTTCTTTATCACATACTTTCTTTTCTATTCACATCATTCTTTTCTATTCTTACCGGTATTTTGAATAATCCGAATTCTCTGTAATCCGAACCGGCACCGGTCCCAATAAGTTCGAATTAGAGAGGTTCTACTGTATTTTATATTTTTTGAATGATTCAGTAACAACACTAAAACGCATTTTTATATGAAAAATATCAATTATGTTTCAAATACAGTTTTAAAATTTATTAAAACCATACTTCCATACTAACCACGTGTAAATGGCAAAGAAATGGCCAACGATTTTGAGACATACATCATTCCTTTTTATTGTGATAATTCCAATTTTTTAATCACGTAAGTCTGTTGTGTATATGTCTGTTGTGTATATGTCTGTTGTGTATTGTTAATATTATTTTATTTATTTATTTGTGAAATTTTAATATTGTTATGGAATGTTAGCTCGAAACATATGATGAATTATTTATATTTTTATAATGCAAACGAGTTAATCTTTCGTAATCGTCTGCACTCGACAAAGATAATAAATTAAAATAAATCATCCCTAGAAAACTTATTTAAAACCATAAACAATAGCAAATTGTTATGCAAATTGTTATTCCAGTTTTCACACAAATTGAATTTGAAAGAACATTTTTTCCCTATTCGAAGGTATGAAAATTAAGAACGTACGATGTATTGCAGTTGAAAAATTTGAAGTTAAAGAGAAGTTTAACAGTCAGATATTGCCAATGTCAAATGAACGTCATGGTTTCTCATGGACACGTTTAGCTTTAAAATCTCAATAATGTATGCTTTTAAATCTATATCATAAGGGTATAGATTCAAAAGCATATATTATTTTCATATTAAAACATAATCCATTATGACACACATTAATTTCACCCCAAAAGAATGACCTTCGTTTAAAACATATCTAGATCTTTTCAGAAATCATTCCTATTATAAATTTTAGACATATCGTAATTTTTCTAGACCGTGTATGATGACTGTCTTCTATTGTCGAATGATCCACAGAAAAATACCCTTTGAAACCGACTGAAAATATGTTATATAGATTTATTTTATACAAGCTCAACCGTCCGGCGTTGGCCAGACACATCGTGAATGACCCCTAAATGAACTTCAAACTTGTATGAATTTATATTTTAACTCCATTTTGTCTGAAGTTATACTTTAAAATTAAAAAATCGCGAAAAAATATTGGATTGAATGTATATGCTATTTGGTATTTTATTTTTAGTGTAATTTTATTTTTGGAGTCTATGCATGCCGAAGGAAGCGAAACCACGATACTGAACTTTTTACGAATTTCATCGACTTTTTCACACATTTTAGTTTCTAAAAATCTTTCTAGCCGTCCAAATATTTGAAAATTTTTGTAGATGTTGTAATTCTGGTCTATTGAGATATGTTCACAGGTATACAGTATGACTTAAAAAATCCGGCATCAAAACCATCTTTTCCCTTCCTTTTTCTTTTGCACTTTCAAGTTATGGGAGAAGAATAAGGGTAATTCTTTATGAATTAATACATTCAAGATTGAAAGTAAAAATGCAAAAAATGAATATTTGACTTTTTTTTTTCATTTGCTAGAGGTGATTATTTTCTGGAAGCTGCAACGTTGGTTAGTAACGTGAACAACTTTGGGAACAACTTTGGCGAATGCATGCCACAATTATGGCCGGAACCAATTTTCGGACACGGCGACATCAATCATGAGGAAGAATTTTTAGGCTTTCACATTTCCCGTGAAAAAGCCGCAATTAATGACCTGATTGAACACGCAAAATCTGAGAATGCATTAAGTGTAAAAAAAAAAAAAAAAAAAAAAATGAATATATACGATTGGATAAGCAATGACGAAAATACATCAACAACGAACAATTTAACGGATAGCGAGATCGCTGGCGCTGTGCTTAGAACCGCCAATAATGCCAGTAGCAGCTCAGAAGACGAAAATGAACAACCCGCAGAAGAAAAGGTGTCACTAGAAAAATGCATAAATTTCACTGGAGAATTAATACATGCTTTAGAGAACCAAGACTGTATTTCTGAAATAAACATTCTTCAGTTGTAAAAAAATAAATAAATAAATAAATAAAAATAAAAAAAAGCAATTTAACAAATTACAACGACCATATGAAATTGATTTTTTCGAAGACTAAAATTTAAGACATAAAAAATCGCGCGGAGTTGATCATACTTTACATACGCCATGAATTAAACATTAACAGTGTTATTACACGTACAAATTGCAAGCGACAAAAATCGCCTGCGACTCGTCAGATTTCCTGAAACTTACGTATTATCCAAGCATTCTATTGGCTGTTCGGGAAAAGGCTTTTCCAGCGTCAGATTTCCAAAAAATCTCACGACCAATTTTAAATGAAATTTCATTTTTAAACTTCTAAACGTCCCACAATATTACTTTTTACACCGTCGTATAGAGAAAAAAAAATGTACTTTTAAATGCAATTTGTTTGAAAGCTGCATCTCAATTTGTTTCTGAGTTATTATTTTTTTTTGTAGTTTTTATTACTTTTTTTGTCATAGTGGCAACAGAGGTATCCATCTCTGTTTAAAGTAAAGGGTAATACAGATTACTGTATAGACCAATCAGCAAACGAATAAAATGCGGATTCAACCAATAAAAAGCTTCAGATATGCTTTTGATTTCCTACCCTGACGAGGACAATAACCATTTTTCCAAATAATTACAAAAAAAAAAAAAAAAAAAAAAAAACTTGTTAAAGAACGACCAACAAATTGAAGGAAACAAAGTTGATAACGATGTTTCCGAAATTACAATTGAAGAAATAATTTCACTCTTTATTAGAATTTTTTTTCTGCAACATAGAAAATATCAATTAAAGTAATTGTTTTATATGTTTAATTTTTTTTATTTTTCTTACATGATTATCACTTAATAACAAATTAAATTTTGGCTAAAGGGACCATACTATACTTTTGTATAGTACTACTTTTGATATTTCTAATTACGACTTTTCATATTCCTTCAAAAATCCGGCATAATGTTGGTCCCGATGATGCTGGATTTTAGAAGTTATACTGCATATTTGAAAGAGTTAAAAATCATATCTTTTAAAATCGATTGCACAATCAATTAGAAGAATGTTTCAGCTTTAGGAAGATATTTTTGGTTTGTCGGTATTTCTAAAATTGCACCATGGAGGGGAGAAACCGCGACGAAGCACTCAAGTGTTTACGGATTTCGTCGAAATTTTCAGACATTTTATATTTCAAAACATGTTTCTGCCCATTCGAACATTTCAAAATTTTTGTAGGTGATATTAATCTGGTCTATTGAGATGCTCTGAACAGATTGTGTTAAATTACAGACGTTTAGTTACTTTTAGAGTAGAAAAAAATATCCTCTCCGTGAGGCGCAAAATAACTGCGTTTGCCGGTGAATTTGAAAGGGTTAATTTCATATATTTTTTAATCGATTACACCATCGATTGGAAGAACTTTTTTCTTTAAGAACATTATTTTGGTTTGTCCGTACCTCTTAAATTGCACCCTGGATGGGAGTCACAATGAGGGAGAAAAGTTTTTCGGAAAAAGACCCTTTTTGATTTTTTTTTCGAAGGGTTAACTGCCACGTTTTTTCGGATTGATTATGCCATTTGACACCAAAAAGTACGGTCTTCTTGAGTATGTCTTTCAGTTTTAACTGTACCGAGCAGTTTGGTCGATTTTCCCTAAAACAATACTTTTAAACAACACAAATAAAATGAAAAGTCTGTTTTTCGTTGGCCTCCGGTGCGTAAATAGGTTTGTGCGCGTGCGCAAGTGCTGTCTTTGACTGAGTACCAAATAAAGGACTTTTTGTTGAGAGTGAGTTGCAATGTTTAATTAATAACGCAACTAATTATTAGAATTTTGAAATTGTGTGTCATAGCTGCATCAGGAGATATATGCGCTGCCTTCACAAAATGTTCAGCTTCGTACTTGCCGTAAATCTTCCTATCCATCCCGAACATACACAGAAACAGACAGACACACTGACCGAAAGTGTCTTTTATTAGTATAGATGTGTACATTTTATATTGAAAATATTTGTATAATGTTACTAGTGCACTAGTGGTGGTTTTCGGTAATTTCTTCATTTTATTTTCCGAAATTTATGGATGTACATCTATTTTTATTGCTCTGTGTAAAATTGACAAAAATGTATTTAAACTATTTCTTTTACTGATTCGTTGTGATCATTTCAAACGTGGTGTGAAACGTCGATGATACCAGTTGAAAAATCGAAGTTGACCAACTTCTGATATATAGAGAACCTCAATTTTTAAAATTACGTTCGAAATTCGGAAAGAACCCAGTAGAATTCTACAGTTCCCAGTAGAATGCTTTCTCTCGTATCTTTCTGAAACAATTTGTTGATAAAATTGCTTAAGGTTCTTTTATATTAACAGAATGTATTTCTAACAATATTGCAATATTTCTGAATCGTTCGTTACTAAAATTGTAATAATAAAATTATATTTATAATTAATATTTTAGACATAAACAAGTTTGAAATAATAAAGTTTTAGCCATTTTAAAGTATTTTATTTATGTTATCTTTTGTTTGAGAATCGTATCTCTCATATCCTTTTGAAAGAATTTGATGATAAAATTTCTTATGGTTCTTTTATATCAACAGAATGTGCTATTGAAAATATTATATTTTTGATAATATTTTCAACTATTGAAAATATTATATTTTTGATATGTTCGGTTATTAAGGGGAATAAAATTTTCTTTATAATAAATATTTTTAAACAAAATAAATTTGAAATAATAAAATTTTAGCCATTTTAAATTTATTTTAACCCTGTTATCTTTTGTTTATGAAGTGAGAGACTGTATATAGTTCCTAAATTATGATCACAAAGAAATGATATTTGTCAGGCTATTCGCTATCATTTTGTATTTTAAATAAATAAATATCAGTAAAATGGCGTATTAGGGACTTTCAATGAAAAAGGAGTCAAGGCTTGCATAGCATTAAAATTTTTAATGAACTCGAAATATTTATCATGACATATCGGTTATCAATTATACCACAAGTACAGTCGTGTTCTTGATGATTCGGAGATTGTTCAGAGAAGCATTTACGAAACGCCTCATTTTCATCATTGCACGAGGGAAAGTGGGGTTTTCGTAAAGCTTTCTTTAGTTCCATAAACACTAAGCTATTACAAAGCGTCTATATCTTACAAAGTGATATTTGTCTATAGTGTAATGCTGTATGAGGGCAATGAGGCAAGTTTGTCAGATTTATCTCTTAAACAGTGGAAGCTTTTTGTTGGCGCTAATTTACTTTTGTTTTATCGACGTACTACCATATTCTACATTTTATTGAACTATGCTTAATATTACCCATAATATTTACAATAAAGAATACTTTTTAGAAAAAAAACCCCTTAATTACTTTTTATAAATGTTCTAAACTGTATTTATATTACAATAAATTGAACAGGATGCGCTAACAAACTGTTTAATTAACTTTCTAGTCATATTTTTATGGTACAAAGTGCATTCAAACTGTAAGTTTTGAAACAAATGCAAAAAATAAAAATATACAAATTACTAACATTGTAAAATATATGTTATTTAAAAAAAAAGAAAGAAATCGTCTTACGTGAAAGTTTTAAGCGTACGACGTACAATAAGCCCGAAAAACGCTCTATTAACAGCGAAAACGAAAAAATCTGTCAACCCCAGAATGCATACATCTTAGTAGTTTCACTTTTCTTATTTTATGGAGAGTCCATGGGCATGTTTTCTTTAATACGAGGGCAATATGATAAGTACCTGGCCTCGGCCAGAGATGGCGCTATTAGCGTTTAAAAAATGATTTATTTCTAAATGGTGACCTTTTACAAAAAACTTGCTAATCACCAAGTTGCTACGTGGTTTAGTTTCTGAGTTGTAGCCATTTCAATAGAACAACATATTTCAACAATGGAAAAAATTGAATATCGAGCAGTGATAAAGTACCTGTTTTTGAAAAAGAAAACTAATGATGATATTAAAGCGGAACTCAGCGTAGTTTATGAGGACGCTGCACCTTCGTTATCAACCATAAAATATTGGACAGCTGAATTCAAACGCGGCCGTACAAGCATTTTTGATGAAGAACGTCCAGGTCGTCCAACTGAGGTTACGACATCAGAAATGATAAATAAAAAAAATGCACGATATTGTGATAAATGATCGGAGAGTGAAAGTACGCCAGATTGCTGAGACTATGGGTATTTCAATTGAATGGGTGCAAAATATTTTAACAACTCATTTGGATATGAAAAAGCTTTCTCTGGGTGCCGCGATTGCTCACTATTGACGTTAAACACACTCGTGTGTCAATTTCAAAAGAATGTCTGGCGAAATTAACGCACAATCCAAATGATTTTTGGCGTCGGTTCATAACAGTTGACGAAACATGGAGTCATCACAGTACGCCAGCGACTAAAGAACAGTCCAAACAGTGGGTTTTTCGTGGACAACCTGCTCCAAAAAAGGCTAAGGCGACTTTATCTGCGAACAAAGTCATGACTACAGTGTTTCGGGATGCACTCGGCATAATTCTTTTCAATTACCTTGAAAAGGTCAAAACGTTCAATAGGGAATATTATGCAGGCTATTGGATCATTTCGACCATGTTATGAAAGACAAACGTCCTCATTTGGTGAAGAAAAAAATTCTCTTTCATCAAGACAATGCACGCGTGCATACCTGTGTCGTCGCCATGGCAAAATTCCATGAATTAGGATACGAACTGCTGCCGCATCCACCATATTCGCCAGATTTAGCCCCTAGCGATTATTTTCTATTTCCAAATATGAAAAAATGGCTTGGTGGAAAAAAAATATTTGGCTCTAACGATGAGGGTATTGCTGAAACAAACGCCTATTTTGAAGGGTTAGAAAATTCGTATTATTTAGAGGGGATACAAAAAATAGGAAAACGTTGGGCTAAGTGTCTCGAACTAAAAGGAGATTATGTTGAAAAATAAATCCCATTTTAGACATAAAAATGCCTCTCCTTCTCAAGGCCAGGTACTTAACATACAGCCCTCGTACATCCTCTACTTATAGTTATATTTTCTCAAAGGTCTATATTTCAGTCAAATGAAAAGTGGCATACTTTTTCTTAATAAATTATAAATGTATTGTTGTGAAATAAATGTGATATGGAAATACATATATAAAATGACCGATTATATTCATTTTTTTGTAAAAAACGACGCAATTTCAATTTTAGCACATTTTTAAAAAAAACCCGTGGCAAACAAATTCATGGTATATAAGTTTTAACGCTCCGTTACATGCACTTTTGTATTCTTGGTTTCTTGCGCAATGCGTCTGTAATGCCTCTAATAATATGCTTTAGAATAATTTTTATCCAATAATTTAATCTAACGCTGGTAAAGTGATTAGCAACCTTAATTAGGAAGATTAGAGAGAGAATATTTAAGGTCTGATTCAAAATAACTTATTTACTAATCTCAAAACAAGTAAAACACTCAACAATTTCCATGGCACGTTTCCTGAAGTGTTGGCAGCGCGCCTATCAAGCATGTCATGCTGTGTTTGACGGTCATTAGTCCAATACTAAGCCTAATTTCGTGGACAAGATATTAGCCCTATCCGCAAAATTAGGCTTCGATGTAGGTTGAATTTTCTTTTTTGATATTTTAGTATTTTACGAATAGTTATCACTAAAAAAAAATATTGAATCTTTGAAAACGCAAATATCAGGTTACATTATTAATAAACACATGCATAACAGGCATATATAATGCAAATTGTAAAATGTAAAATTCAATTATATTTATTGAATTATTTTAAAAAACTAGGTTATAAATATCCTTACGTATTCTTAAGCATAAATTTGCATGAATAAACATTGCTGATCACTATTCCTTAAGTGTTCTCATAAAATTCTTTATTTCTTTATTATTCCATCATACATAGTAATTTGTGTTGGTTGTAACGCTATTCCTCAGGCATAAAAGTTGATAATAACCCAAAAAGTAAATAATAAAACCCAAATAAATTTAGCTATACAAATGTAATTGCGGCGCTTCAGGCACTTCTTTTCCATTTTCTATCAAACAGAATTGCCTCATAATATTTCCTTATCTGATAGTTTTCTAGAATTAAGAGAGGTTTTTGATCTAACATTATTTAATGTCTGTTATAAATTTTCCATGATAATTATTAATTTTTGCGCTGTTAAACCTATAAAAACCTATCTTTAAGAATGTAGGAAAGTGGGTTTCAAATTTATTTATATATTAATAATTTGTTTTTTAGTAAAGTATAGTAAAACTGTTACGTTTTCGCAGAATAATAATTAATTTTTCGTCTTTTCTTATGGCCTTGAAAGCAATGTGATTTTCAATTATACAACATGTATCACATTTGTGTTTATAACAAGCTTTTTAATTTTGATTTATAAAATTAAATCTAAATTTACTTTAAAAAATTGTGCGCGGAACAATACCAGCAAAAAAGCATACAGTTAAACAATTGTCCGAAAATAAAAGTAAATGCTTTGCAGAAGCTTTCAATTTAAGTTCGGCCACTCGATATTTAATTTGTTGATTTTCTGACACACAAAAAACAAATTGCAATTGTAGAGAGACTGCGTTATTTATGGGTTTTTTTTCAACTAATTTATTATTTTCTTGTTAGTTTTATTTTAGTGTATCAAGCGCTTTAAAAAAATCTAACTACTTTTAAAGAAAAAAAAAATTAGACATCGTAGACTTCTGTACGTTTTAATGAAAATATGGTCATAAATTAAATATTTTCTGCAACAAGATAATCTCTAAAGAAATGAAAATTACATTGGATAGAAATATATATAAAGTGCGTTTTTCTTTAATCATGAACTTCGTGTAACAATATAATCTATCTATAATAAATGTTCACTGACGATAAAAATTTAACACGTTCACGCCGGCGCGGTGGGTCCCACTCGACTGTCTCAAAGTCTCTGGCTTTTTGGATACCAGTATTTTAATACAGAAAATGTTGTTTTATTTAATTAGAACAATTGGGCGATTTCAAGGAACAACATTTTCTCTAAAATAACAGTGGTGTGCAAAAAGCCGGAGACTTGACAACTCTAAGATAGTCGAGTGTGACCCACCTCGCCGGCGTGAACGTGTTAAAGAACAACCATGTAATGGTGCTTTTTGTTAATTCGATCAGGGGTACTTGAATGAAACATGATTGGTTGGCAACGCAATGCCAACATTATGAGCAAGTCCAATGTGATTAACCTTCGCTACGGAAAAAGAATGAACGTGTTCTTTCGACGCTTGAGAAAAGGAATGCACGTGGGTGATTTAAAGTCTAATTTCGAGGACTGTACGTGTAGTTGGACAAAATATTTACTTATAGCAGGTTGAATATGTCATTTAGAAGACATCTAATAAATTTTGAGAAATGACATGCAATAAGGAGAATGGAAGCAGGACAGACACTAACATGGGTCCGTAAAGACTTAAAAATAGCCAAAAGATTCATGTCAAGAATCTGAAAATGGTTTAAAGGCACGGGTAATGTGCACAGACAAACAAATCAAAGTCAAAAACATGCCACAACATCCGGACCGTTATTTGGCAACGCCTGCTAAAAAAAGCCAACTGTCGTCAGTTCTGATTGCAAGGGAGTTCGCTGCAATAACAGGAACACGGTTATGCTGACTTACTGTTAATTACAGGTTGCGTAAAAAAGAGCTGTATGCAAGGAAACCCTCGGTTTGTATTCTTTAACTCTGGGAGCGAAATGTGTGGTTAAAGGGGTGAAAAGATCATTGTCATTATAGTACCACGGACTGGTGCCGAGTTTTCATAAACGATGAATTTGTTTGGAGAGTGGTTCTGGACGTGTTACCACATGGAGGGAGGAAAACACACCACAATAAAGCAGTAAACATCCGTGAAAGGTATCGATACAAATGTCGTGGAAACATGGTAAGATAGGACATCATTTTAAATGACCCCACTGACCTACATATTTTTACCAGTGCAACTGTGAATGCTGTAATATACAGAGATGAGGTCTTGATCATCATGTCAAGTGTTAAAGGGTTCCAATCGGTATAACTGTTTCTTTAATAATGAATGATAATGCGCGTCCTCATCGTGCGCACTAATGTTTGATTATGTTGAGGGTGAAGGAAGCCAGTGAATAGAGTCGCCTGCATATTCTCCGGATTTAAATCCGACAAAATATGTGAGGGTCGTACTAGAACTCAAACTTGCATCTCGGTAACCTCCACCGAACACTCTCCAAGATCTTCGAAGCGCTACCCGTTTTGAATACACCTTGTTACCACAAGCACTTATGGTTAATCTAATCTATAGTATGGAAAACCGCTGTAAAGCTTGCATTTTGGTCAGGTTTTACAGCATACCTTATTCAATTCTCATGTGCGGCTCTAAAACGTTGTAACGGTACAATTTCGTTATCCCGTCTTACATCCGATATTCCTATGTTATTATGTAAATTTATTTTTAGCAGAAATAGGCAGTTCTGCATTTTGAATAGATCTCAAGAATGACAAAATAAAGATCTTGCGCCACCTTTATGTTCTTATCCGCATCTATTCAAGTTCGATGAGTTTTTTAAGCTGTTCCGTTAATTTTCTCGACAATGTATGTGGCATGGAATGATTCAATGATCTTGAGTGAAATCTTCTTTATATATTTATATATATGTAGGAAGATTATACGTAAAAAGTTAATTTCTTGAATAGCTAGACGTCCAAATAACAACATATCAACTTTAATATAATTCTATAAAGATAATCTTTCAACGCTTCGCGAGTAGCTTCTTGAAATATATTATATTTTTCACTTAAAACATATAATGCACTTTCTTTCGAACAGTCCGATTAGGCCTAACGTTGCCCTTATTGGCACTTCATAAGTTGAAGCTTCATGATCCGTATAATTTAATAGACTGGCTCTTTTCTAATTTTTAATACAGTATAACTTCAAAAATCCGGCATCATCGGGAGTGACACTATGCCGGATTTTTGAAAATTCCAGATTTTTGAAGGGATATCAAAAGTAGTTCTGTGTTCTTAATGTTGTCATAAGCCATAATTTAATTCATTATTAAGTGATAATTATGTAAGAAGAAGAGAAAATTTAATTTAAAAAAACTTAATTTAATTGATATTTTGTATGTTACAGAAGAAAAAAAAATCTAATAAAGGGTGAAATTACTTTTTCTCTTGTAATTTCGGAAACATCGACGTAAACTTTGTTTGCTTCAATTTTTTTGGTCGTAAAAATACTTTTTTTTTTTTTTTTTTTTGGTATTTTATATAAATGAAAATTGTCTATTTCGGAAATACAGCCTTATTTTTCTAAAGCATATATTAATCCTTCAATCAATCTTATCCATTTTTCTTGTGACACCTTTTCTTCTGCTGGTTGTTCATCCTCGTCTTCTCAGCTACTACTAGCATTATCGGCGGTTCTATTTAGCACAGCATCAGCGATCTCTCTGGCCGTTAAATTGTTCGTTGTTGATGCATTTTCGTCAATACTTAGTGAATCATCTATATCCCTATTTTCGAAACTTAATGCATTTTCAGATTTTGTGTGTACAATCAGCCCATAAATTGCGGTCTTTTCAGGGCAAATTTGAAAGCCTGAAAATTCTTCTTCATCATTGATGTCGCCGTTGCCGAAAATTCGTTCGCCAAAGTTGTCCCCAAAGTTGTTCCCGTTGCTACTCAACAGGGCTGCTCCCAGATAGTTTGTTCAGAAAATAATCGAAAAACAAATAAACGAACAAATAAAAAAATAAAAAAAAGGGTCAGATATTCTTTTTTTCCATTTTTACTTTCGATATTGAAGATTTTAATTCATAAAGAATTGCTTTTTTTCTTCTCCCATAACTTGAAAATGTAAAAGAAAAAATAAAGGCAAAAGATGATTTTGATGCCGGATATCTGAATGCCGGATCTTTGAAGTCATACTGTATCTCCAAACCTTGATCTCGTGATCGTGAAATTTCATAACTCGTGGTTTCAAATCATGGATAATAAAAATACCAGAGCGTCAGTTAATTTGCTGATAATGCACGTCATAAAGAAAATAAAGTATGTTTAAATTTAAATCCTACAAATATATGAGATTTCTATGCATTTTTGTTTTATTCCAAGCAGTTTTAAATTAGTTTTGCGTTAATATACACAGATAACATTAAGGAAATGATGTTTCGTATAATAAAGATGGTGATTATTAAACATTGTTAATTTTTACCGTAAGATATTCAACCTATTAATTAAAAAAATTAATTTTCAGCTTAAACTTTTCTTAAAGATACTCAAAAAGCCAGGTGAATTATTTTTTATATAGATCTCTCGACTTGCAAAATATAACATTTAAGAGTATTAAATGCAATTTTTAATGACTGATTAGCTTGAAGCAACAGAACAATAAAGGGCTTAATCTACCTACGCTAAAGTACACATAGCAAAAAAATGACAATGTTGCAGCTTTAAAAATGACGAGTTTTTTCTTTATCTAAAATGTGTTAAAAAGATTATTTACCAAGTCGCTTTTCCTTATTATCAAGACATCATGTTTCAAATTTTGGAAACCTTTTGTAATTTATTTAAATCATTATTTTTTGAATAGTTTAAACAAAGAAAAATATAAAATTATATTTAGAAAATACAAATAAAATTAACATATTAATAGTTTCAAACGACTTAAATAATTTATATTAAAGATGTAAAACGAATAATACATAAATAACGACCTTGGGTGTATCTTTTAATTCTTTACTAAATGGATATTACAATTAAAAATATTAGTAAAATTGTGAATTTACGTGAATTGCGAATTTTCGTTTTTTTCTTAAAAATAAGTAAATCTTTGTTCATACCTTTAAAAGCCTCCCATAAGAATGGACTATGGAATAAGGAATATTGGACACCCCTGCAATTGATGATAGCTGTAGTCCTGCTACACGCCATGGCCGCAGCCATCAAATAAAGTGTGGGAAAGAACAACGCAAGCAGTCGCATACGACATGCCAAGTATCTCGGAGCTTTCAGAGTTACAGAAAGGTGTAATCACTGGATAACACAGAAATGATATATCCAATGAGTTGCAATACAATGAGTTGTCATTGAGTTGTCAGTGGGCAAAGTGATTGGCAAACGGAAGAATCACGGTGAATGTTGGAATGTGCCCCGACCCAATAATCACAAAAAACTGGGAGTTAATGACCGACGGTCCTGGCGCGAAAAATTCGGAAGAACAATAACCGATGGACCGTGTCTACAAGGTGTTTCAACAGGCATACATGAGCGTTGTTTTGATTAATACTGAATTTGTCATAAGTTCGTGTAAAATAAAAAAAATCCTAATAAATGAACGAATGCTCGGACAAAATTTCTGCTTGTACAAATATGACCAGAGGGACATTGAATTTTTTTCCATGTATAAAAAAATGATTCCAAAAATTACTGAAATTGTGCGCTCACATGCCATATTGAGACATTTTATAGAAACCGGAGAAACAAAATCAACCAATGAGACAATTCACAATAACATGCCACTGCGTATTTCTTTTAAAGTAAAAGAACACCAACATAACCACCACCACCAGATAATACTCAATTGAGGCGCGTCAATATGCCTATTACCGCTGAGTGTAGTATGTCGGCACCGATTTACTGACGCGACGACTCGTCGAATGGCATCTTTCAGTCCAAGCAAAGTGGCTGGGAAACACCGGTAACCACGGGAATTTATGTACCCCCACAAATAATAATCTGACGGGGTCAAGTCTGGGGATCGTGGGGGGCCACTCAAAGTTACAACCTTGACATATCACCCAGTCTTCAGTGAAAGTGTCTAACAGGAACGCTTTGACTTCACGTGCAAAGTGGAACTCAGTGGGCACAATCCTGCATGAAGGCGACGACAGGTAACGCATGCCTTTACTGCAATGAAAGCACAACGTGGTTAGGTAAAAGCGTTACATACCGTTCTGCAGTGACTGTACACAGGTATTGCAGTCGGATTCAGGACAAAACTCTTCAAAAAAGAAGGGCCAAGAATGAAAAGCGCGGTGAAATCACACTAAACAGTCACATGAGAAGAATTCAATCGCGCTATCATTCGGCTGCTTTTGAAATCTTTTTTTCATACATGGAAAAACATGCAATGTCCCTCTGATCATATTCACACAAACCGAATTTTTTCCGAGCATAACTTCCTATATTATAATTTTTTAAATATTTGTACGAAATTATGACGCACCCTGTACTATCCTTAATGAGGCCCATTTGGTCGGTTATCATGGACGTGCTGGTTTCACAAGCCGATGGTCACGCAGACTAAAAGCGCTTCTCGGCTAATGTGATGTAAAGATTGCCGACAGTGGACAGCGGAACAGTGGAAAGAGGTTCTCTGGAGCTTCGAATCAAGAATGATAGTGTACCGTTCGGTTAGGATTTGAGGTCAGCTTGGAGAACGCCTCCTGCCCGAATGTATTGTGCAACTGTGAACTTCGGCGCATTGGGAGTTATGTTGTGGTGTGCTACTGCTACTATAGCACGGGATACTTGCTAGCAATTTCTGGTAGACTCAACGCCGAGACTAACCCCACCATTTGAATAACCATGCGCTTCCTACGTTGTAGCAGTTTTACGGGAACTCGTGTTAAATTCAGGATGACAGTGCCACCTGACACGTTTTGTAGGTCATCATAGCTTGGCATGGTAACGATGGAGTATAGTGACAGGACTGGTCTGCGCACTGCTCGAATCTTAACCCTATCTAGCACTTCTGGGATTGGTTGTGGCATCGACTGAAGGTATATCCGACATCAGGCATCGGTTACTGAACCGACCGATCCACTGTCGATCCACACGACGAGATACTGTCTTCTCCATTCCGGGTGGAAGAAAATACTTCTAGCAGTCGTACCACGACTGGTTGAGAGTATGTTCAGAGGGTTCGCCAGAGGGTTTCAAAGGGGTCAGAGGGTTCGCCATTTGTGGAGACTGCATAAACTTTTGGTGGTGAATAAACTTCGTTCTCCTTTGTTACGAGGAGTGTCCAATTATTTGTTGGTAGATAGTGCATCTCTAAACCAAACTAAATTTCGCTAATTTTATGTGAATAATTCTGCTAAAATTTACATTTGTGTTACTCTATGACTTTTTAAATGCTTCATTTACATCTCACGTTAAAAAATGCGTTTTTTTTTTACGTGACATGTAAACGTACGGGGGACTCATGTTAAATTCAAAATGACAGGGCAACCTGTCATGTTTTGTAGGTCACTATAGCTTGGTGTTGTAACGATGGGGTTTAGAGACTGGACTAGTATGCGCAGAGCTCGAATCTTAACCCTTCTGAGCACCTCTGGGATGAGTTGGGGCATTGACGGAACCGACCCTCCAACATCGGTTACTGGACTGACCTATCTTCTCCATTCCGAGTGGAAGAAAATACTTCTAGCCATCGTACCACGACTGTCTGAGGGTATGCCTTGGAGGGTCGTATCTGTTGTCGACCTTTGTGGAGGCTACATCATCTTTTGCCGGTGTATAAACTTCGTATTGCTTTGCTATCACGAATGTCCAATTATTTGTTGGTAGATAGTGTATCTCTAAACCAGACTAAATTTCGCTAATTTTATGTCAACAGTTCTGTTAAACTTTACATTTTTGTTACTCTGTGACTTATTAAATGCATCATTTACATCCCACTTAAAAAATGTGTTTTGTTATTGTTTAACTTGATATAGATTTAAAAAAGAAATAGTAAGTTTATTAGTTTTAAAAAGGAAATTCGCCTTTTAAATAAATCTAGAGCCAATTTTCTAGAATAATATAAGGAAAAAAATAGATAAATCAGAGACAATTGATTAAAATTAGAGGTGATTAATATAATTCTAAAAAATAAAATTAAATAAACACTAATGCGCTGATCTTCAATGACAAAAATAACCATAAACAATATTTTATTTTGTTTGTTAAACGTTTACTCCGTTTATAGAGCCACGTTTTCTCTTGCACAGATTCTGTTACATCTTATAATATTCTCAGAGTGTGCGGTCTTTTTATTTCTCTTTATATATTATCCCATTGTTTAACATACAGATTTCAAATAAGAAAACCTTGGAGTGAGATTAGAAACCCTTAACGGAAAAATGATTTAATTTGCACGGTCGCTTGGAAAATGAGGTTGTAAAGAAGATTAAACTGAATGACGAAAGAGAGATGTTATTGAGGAATATTGAGGAATTACTGAGTGTATTTTAAAATCGATCTCTCAGGTGCAATCAGCTTCAATGTTGCAATTCATCTTTCAATCGCAATCAGTTCCTCAGTTGCAACGCATTTTTAAATTGTTAATGGGTTCGTTTAGAGTAAAATATTAAAAAAAATTTCGTTAATTGAATAATGCGTATCTTCACCTCTCAGGATATTCGTCTAACAGAAGACATCGGCAGCTATAAGTGTGAAAATATAAATTGTATGTATAAAAATAATTATAGTACATGTTCCACCCTGTTGTAGCTGTTGAACTCTGTAAATTGTGCTTATTGTTCACTCAATTTCATAACCCGCAAAATCTCACAATAGGCATTCCTTTTGGAAGCAAGTGCTAAAATATTAAATGAATCCACTTTTGCTTTTGTTTTTTTATAAAGCATATAGCTTCAACTTTATGCTACCAAAAGTTAATCACGTTTCTAGCACATTTCAAATAGACGGACCAATTTTACATCAACCCTGTGCATGCAAACATACTAAATAAAAGTAATTTTAATATACGTATATATGTTTTATAAATATTCGTGAAACTTAAAAAATATTAATTTTCTTTGACTGGTTTAAATTTTAATGTATCATCTATTAAAAGATATTTGAATGACTAAGAAAGTGCGCTTATTTATTTTCTGCATAGATTGCTTAATATATAAAACGTATACAAAAGTTTCACGCTGATTAGAACGCAATTCTGGAAGGCATAAAACTTTATTATAACGCTAAACTAAAAATACGATTACCCAAATGAAGTTGACTATACAATCGTAATTGCCTTCCTTGAGGCGTTTCTTTTTAAGTTTATATTGAGCGGAATTGCAGCATTAAATTTTATTACATGTGCATTACAAGTGTTTATAATAAAAAAGTTTTTTATGACAGTATTTTATACAAAAAATCTAGAATATCTTATTTTGCCTTATTCTGACAATCAATGTTAATAATACTGTCACATGCCTTTTAATCACTTGCGTTTAAATAGTTATTTTAAACATGTTGCTTTATTATTTTAAAAACTAGAATATAGCCCGTCAGAATGACGTGTTGTGTTTGCATTTTCAAAAAAAAAAAAAAAAAAAAAAAAAAAAATATATATATAAAAAGAATTGTGAAGTAATAAATTTTGTCTTATCTGACTAAAAGGGTCGGGAGGGATAAAGTAAAAACAGCCCATTTTTCATTGAAACTTAATTTTCAAGAAAATTATTAATTGAATTGGTAAAATACTGACATAAAGTATGAAAATCAACTTAACTCACAAAAACATGCAAACTAGTACTAATAATGCTATATTAAAACACATTGTCAATTAACTATTTTACCCCATGGTATAGGGTAAAATAAAAGACAATTCCAACAGAAAGTTTATTTGTTTTTAAAAATAATAATTATATAACTTAAATTTTAATAAGTTGAAAAGACATAATCCCGATTTTTTTAAACATGCATAAAAAAAACCTGTAATAAATTTTCATAATTAAAAATCATCATTTATCACATAAGTAAATTGCAAATATTAATTGCATTAACAATTTTATTTTCTCAAATTCTGTTATTAAATTACAAATTTATTTTCCCTACAAAATACAAAATTTTATTTATTATAATAATACATTGAAATATGTAGTACACGGTATTATATATTCCTGATACTGTAATTTTATTTTATAAGAAATATTCATGTTTTTCCCAATGCCTTCAGAATTCAAACATTTTAAAAAGAAAATTCCTTTTTTTTATTTTAACTACCGATGGGTGGCGCAACAGAGCATATAAACGTTTGTTTTAGTATGTTAAAATTACAAGACGAATGATTCAATTGTTTGTCTACTTTAATATAGGGATAAATAGAGCTGCCAATCTACATTTAACGGAAGTTGTCGCAGCAGAATATGTAAATAATTGAATGTAAGTCATCTCTTAAATGTTAATTTATTTTGAATAACATTTCTAAAAATGTAACTCTTGCGAATAGTGTAAAAGAAAGCACGTTTTACGATTGAAAAAAAAAATCAGATCAACGTTCACTCGTGATGCCACTTGTACAACACAAATTCCAAATCCAGAAACAAATGAATGACTCTTCGAACAAATCATTAAAAAATACGGTCGACATCCGATTTTGCTCTTAAAATATTTGTAAAAGCATAATAAAGCCTTTAAATAATTTGAAATACGTTTATTTTTAGAAAGGAAAACGTTAATCCAGTTCAAAATAATTCACAGGAATAAATCACAGAAGACAGCTATATTCACTGAACGCTATGAAACGATCTCATTGGTCAGAAAATAGATTGCCTTGAAAAACAGAGGTAATTTTTCGCAATATCTTTTACAGTGTATACTGAATTCAAACTGCAAATAAATGTAAACAAAAGTAAAAAATGTATTTCAAAATATTAATATGCTTTGCAAAATATTTTAACAGCATTTAATGAATAGCTGGAAGAGTCATTCATTTGTTTTTGGATTTGTAATTTGTGCTTATGGATGACAACGGTAATTGCTTGTAAACATCGGAAGCCTTTTGTTGGTATCTAGTTATTTTTTAATTAGATCTTAAAGCGTTATAATTGTATACTTTTTTAAGGTTTTAGAAAATTTGAAGAAGAATATGTTACACAACGAATAAATAGACATATTAAATAAGGCAGTCGGCAAATACGGCATCGGAATGCTTAAGCCTAACATGGCCGCGTATCAGGAAACGGATGAGTTCACTCTCGGAAGCGTTATACACTTTGTGCCATTATATATATAATTTGAGAATGTACTAATTGCATTCTCTCACGAAAGTTTTTTTTTTTTTTTTTTTTTTCATATTTCGAGAATGAAGATTGATGTTGTGTACTGTTTGTTTTTTTTTTCTTTCCGTGGTAAATTTTATTTGAATGGTTACCTGAAATTGTTTTAAATCGAATGTGAGTGCTGAACAAAACTGAGTTAACACAATATGATGTAGCAAAACAGTTGGATTTTTTTTCCTTTTCATATTAAAGATTTTTTTTATAATATTTAATACAATTTTTTTTCTCTTTGTACCTGGATCAAAAGGCTGTACAAAATAATATTTTCTTAAAAAACTAAGATCATAATACAGTAAATTCTGTCTAAGGCGGACTTTGTATAAGCCGGAAATCTGTATACCGCGGAAAAATTTTCAAGTCCCGGCGAACCCGTAGAAAATTACATTAATTCATGCTGCATAGGGCGGAATCTGTCTAACGCGGAAACGGGAAGCATTTTAAGGTCCCACCGAAACCAAAATTTTGCATAACGCGGAAAAAAGGCTAATTTAAAAATGAAAGGCATTTTGTTTATTAAACTTTAAAACTGATAAGTCAAATACTCAATGTCGAGCATGTTAGTGAAATTTCGTAACACTTTGAAAAAGTTAATTCAAAAGGACAGGAACTGTTTAAATTTTAAGGAATTTATGCTTGTGCCATTTTTTATATGCAAATTATATATAAAAGTTAATATTTCTAGTAGATTGAACATTTATCGAAATAGATATTTTCGAAAGTGTAATATATTATACTTTAAGGATGTACTCAAATTCAAAATTATAGCGATCTGTCTCATTCTCGAAGTTTAGTAGGGGGGGGGGGGGGGGTTGTGTGTGTGTGTGTGTGTGTGTAAACTTACAATTCGCATGTATTACAGCAGTACTAAGAAATAGAATAGCGTTTCTCATTTATCTATAAAGACAAAAGTTCTTTCCGAATTTCAGTTTTCAACCGATTTTCGAGTCAGGAAAATTCTTAAAAAATCAACAAATTCGAGGATTTTTTTTTTTTGGGGGGGGGGAGGGGATTTTATGCATAAGCCGGAATATTCTCTACCACGGAAAATTTTCTCAGTCCCGATCGATTCCGCCTTAGACAGAGTTTACTGTAGTTAGATAAAGTAAGTGATTCATGTATATCTCATGAAATAGCAAAACTTGTTTGCCGATACCTATTTTAAGAATATTTTGTAATTCGAGCAAAAAATTGAAATTAACATATTGGAAATTTAAATTGGGTTAAGAAAATTAATCTTATGGTAAACAGGTTTATTGAAGTACTATTTTCACGAATTAAATCAAATTCTTCTTACTTTATGACGTGTTAATGCTAAAATATTGATGGAAAATTTATTTTGTGCGTTTTATCTGTCAAAAATATTACATTCATAATGCACTTATTTCGCTATGATTTCTTATATATATATATATATAAATCCAGTGCTGTTTTAAGTAGATTTCGTATGAAATACTACTTATTACATTCTCCCCTATGTTGGAATTCCTGAAAACTTTTTGCAGATCTACACCGATCATGGCCCTAGAACCTAAAACCACCCTCAGTAAAAACTTTATACAGGAGAGAATTGTACAAAATCGTTTAGGCGAGTAAAACCGGGTAGCGTGATTCCTGAATCATTTGAACTTTTATCTATCAGTCAACACCAGGAATTACTTCTTCAACGTCATTACGACTTTTGTAATTGAACGAAACGCTGTTGTGTGCGATTATGTTTTGCGTGAAGGATTTAGTTCGAATTACTTTTAAAAATTGTTTTGTTTGATTCCAGGTTTTACGCATATATTTACTGTTTGTCAGCATATTAAATATTGGTAAGTACTTTAACTAATTCATTGCTTTTCTGCTAGTACTTTAGCATTTTTACTGATTTTTCACTATTGTATTCAGAGTTGTGAGATAATGTTTTTAAATATGTGTCACGTAGGGGTAAAACTGGGTACCGAAGAGTGGGTCAAAACCGGATATACCCGGTTTTGTCCTATATTCAGAGGATGATTTTTTAAAGATAGTTAATAAATCACGGAGCTTTAAATTGGATTTATAAAGCTGTTAATCTCTATGAACCCCTTGAGGAGCCATTCATGGCATATACTACGAACAAGAGGTGCTTCGGAAATGACAGAGAAACGCATGAATGTCAATGTTAACACACCGAGGTCCACGCAGCCACAGGTTTGCGTAACTGCATCAACAAATATTTATAAAACATCACAGGACAATGAACCTCATTCTTCCATATCTAAAAGTGTTGACATTACACATCCAGCAGATGGCGACATCCAAACTTTTTCATTGACATGTGGAATTATGTAACCCAGCAATCTGAATTTCCAATTTCGTCTGAAATGTTATTACCCCCTCCCCAAGAAAGAATTGAGAAAAGAACTGACAAAAGAAAAGGAAAACTGTTATTTTGACATTTTTTTGTCCTATAAATTAAAGCTGAAAACAGATATATATATATATATATATATAAAGAAACCAAACAGCCAGCAAAGCGAAAAATGAAAATTCTTAAATAAAAAAAAAAAAGAAAGAAATTAAGAATCAATAGAAAAAAAAAATTAAAAAAGTTTGAGTAGTCATCCTCAAGAGAAGAAGTAGATAATGAAACCTGAATGTTTTACGATGAACTTTAGTTCAATTCCAAATCCAAACTAGTATGTTGTGGCCATCACAAAACTTTCTTCTATATAAATCACGTCAATTAAATCATTTAAATAGTACAAAAAATTACATGAATTTAGCACCAATTCATATCAAAGTATATCTGAATTTGAAGTTTGATGAAAATTCGTGCATCAGTTCTTGAGATAGAGCTACAGCGGGAATTCTGAAAAATGTAGCATAGCAGCGCCACCTGTTGAGCGATTTACACTAAAAACAAACAGCACTAAATGATATCAAGGTATACCTGAATCTGAAGTTTGTTGAAAATCTAAGCGTTAGTTCTTGAGATAAAGCTATTACGGAAATCGCAAAAAATACAGCATAGCAGCGCCACCTGTTGAGCGATTTACACCAAAAATTAAACAGCACTAATTTACATGTCAATTCATGTCAAGGACTAACTAAATCTGAAGTTTGATGAAAATCCGTGCAATAGTTCTTGAGATACAGTTCTTGCAAAAATCGTGAAAATGCAGCACAGCAGCGCCACCTGTTGGGCAATTTACACCAAAAATTAAACAGCACTAATTTATATCAAGGACTAACGAAATCTGAAGTTTGATGAAAATTCGTGCATTTTTTCTTGAGTTAGAGCTATTGCGATAATCATGAATAATGCAGCATAGCAGCGCCACCTGTTGGGCGATTTTCACAAAAAAGTAATCAACACCAAACTATATCCTGGACTAACGGAATCTGAAGTTTTATGAAAATCCGTGCAGTAGTTCTTGAGATATACCTATTGAAGAAATCGTAAAAAATGCCGCATAGCAGCGCCACCTGTTGGGCGATTTTCACCAAAAACTAATCAGGTCTAGTTTATATCAAGGTATAACTAAATAATAAGTTTTGTGAAATTCTGTGCATTAGTTCTTGAGATAGAGCGCCCACAAAATTTTTGTCACATACAGACTCACAGACAGAGTGACAGAGTGACAGAGTGACAGAGTGACAGAGTGACGAAGTGACAGACAGACTCACAGACAGACATTTTCTAAAAACCATCAAATCGTGTTCTGGGCATTCTAAAACGCGTAAATCCGTCAAAAACCGGGAGTCGAAAATTTTCACGAATCCAATACTTTCTTCTTGTAAAGATAGAAGAAAGTAAAAAATTTTCACGAATCCAATACTTTCTTCTTGTAAAGATAGAAGAAAGTAAAAAGCTGGGATACATTGTTTGAAATGCCACGGTTTTGCACACGAAGTATGTAGTATGAAGAAGAATATGATAACAAATTCATTTATGATTTTTGCAGTTAAAATAACTCTAAGACTTCCAGCGTAAAGTACGTAAGCATGTACAATGTACAAAATTTGCCACTTTTGAGGCATGGAAGAACACATGTACATTTTCGTTTTGTTAAAAATAACAAAAAAGTATTTTTTTACTATATGAAACCAAAATTGTTTTGACCAAAATGAGTTTTACGGGAGTTTTATGGATACCCGGTTTTACCCAACCAATGGGGGAACGACGGATTTTGTCATATGTCTGAAAAAATCTATTTGTTTATGTAATCATTTATATTTTAAATCGAAAAGAATATGCTTTATTATAGCCAGAGATTCTTTTAGTATAAAAACAGCGTTGTTTCTTTTCCTATTTTATTGCATTTCGGGACAGTGAACATTTATGGTACCCGATTTTGCCCCAACTTCCCCTATCTATCTATATATATCTACATCTATGTATCACTTTTTTGTGGACACGATAACTTCCGCAATTTTGCACAAATCTCTTCCAAACTGATACATAAAATCAAGGGGCATAAAATCTCGTTCAAGTTCGTTAATGGGCAAAATCGGACCAAGGGGGGATGGAAAAGGGAGGGGTTTCGTGAAAACCGAAAAAAACCCATGACTTCTTAATTTTTGTACATATCAAATCAGTTTAGTTTTTATTACTTCTAAAAATAGGGCCAAAAATTTATATTTCACAGATTTTTGATAAAATTAAAAATGTGCTAAGGGGCGTAAAAAATAGGATTTTCGGGAGAAAAAAATTCATAACTTCGTCAATTCTCAGGATATCAAACCCAATTAAATTTATTATAAATCTACTTAATATTATATACAACTTTTATATTGACAAGTTTTTGACAGGTCGAATCCGTAACGCAAAAAGTAAAAAAAATAAAAATGAAAACAAAAAAAAAGGGGGGGGGGTTGAAGAAGAAAAACATCCATAACTTCGTCAACTCACAAGATATAAAATCCGCATTAACTTATTATAAATATTCTTAATATTATCTACAACATTCATGTTGACAAGTTTTTGATAGGCAAAAACAGCAAAAACAAATAAAAAATACATACCGATTGAAGAAAACAAAATCCTGGTATTATGGGTGTATTCAAATCCAAACTGCTTATTTTTTGAATCATTTTTAAATTAATTTTTACTCTCAAACGCATATAATGTACCGTAATGATCCATTTTCTGATAGAGGCACAGCAAATTTCAAAAAATGATGTCAAAGTGGGCATTTTCAGCAGAATTTCCAGAGGCGATTGTGTTGGAAACAAAAAATATTGTCCTACTGGGAAAATAATTGTTTATAAATCAAATTTTAATTAATTGAACCAAAAATAACAACTCGGGTCGCTTATAAATCTCTTAAAAAATCACGTCAGCAAGTTTCATATTTTTACTTTCTTCTATCTTTACAAGAAGAAAGTATTGGATTCGTGAAAATTTTCGACTTCCGGTTTTCGACGGATTTACATGATTTAGGGGTCAGAGATTCCAAAACACATGTTTTTACAAAATGTCTGTCTGAGAGTATGTCTGTCTGTATGTGACACAAATTTTGTGGGCGCTCTATCTCAAGAACTAATGCACAGAATTTAATAAAAATTTATATACAGGTAGTCCCTGACATAAATTGGTGTAAATCACCCAACAGGTGGCGCTGCTATGCTGCATCTTGCAAGATTTCCGCAATAGCTCTATCTCAAGAACTAATGCACAGATTTTTATAAAACTTCAAATCCAGTTAATCCCTGATATGTGTTGATGCTGTTTAGGTTTTGGTGTAAATCGCCCTACAGGAGGCGCTGCTATGCTATATTTTGCAGGATTTACACGATTTCCGCAGTAGCTCTATCGCAAGAACTAATGCACACATTTTCATGAAACCGCAGATTCAGTTAGTCCTTGATATTAAATGATGCTGACTACGTGTTGGTGTAAATCACTATATAGGTGGCGCTGCTGTGCTGCATTTTGCACGATTTCCTCAATAGTGCTATTTCAAGAACTAATGCCTGAATTTTCATCAAACTTCGGATTCAAGTATACCTTGACTAATATTGCTGCTGATTATGTGTTGGTGTAAATCATTCAACAGGTGGCGCTGTTATGCTGCATTTGTCATGATTTGCAGAATAGCCTATTTCAAGAAGTAATGCACGAATTTTCCCCAAACTTCATATTCAGTTAGAGGTTCACATAAGTTGATGATTGTTAGATTCTGGTGTATATCAACCTATAGGTGGCGCTGCTATGCTGCATTTTGCTGAATTTACACGATTTCAGCGATAGTCCAATCTCAAGAACTAATGGACAGAATTTCATCTTTTTAAAATCTCCATGATGAGCATAGACTGCCATTTAATTTTGGCACAGTGATAAAAAATTTTGAGGTATTGACATGTATGAGATATTAGAAAGTTTTGCGATTGATACATCCAACTAGTTTCTTTTATTAATGAATCCATGACGAATGAATGGTGTGCCAGAAAATGTCGAGCTGTTGAGCATGGAAAAGTAGTTTTTTTTTTTTTTTTTTTTTATAACGCCTTAACATGATTCTGATAAAACCAGCTCTTATATAAAATTGAAATAAATACTCGTCAAAAGCGGCCAGATATAATTGTTAAAGTGGGTTTATTTCTAATCATGATTTATTTTTTGTTGTTGAAATTAGCACTTAACTTCGAAATCTACCTGCGCCTGTAGGCCGAACCGTCAGGGATTTTTATATAATACATATTTTAATAATTGTTTTGCCACATTGGGAATAAGGTTGCTAAAGTGCAAGTAAAATTTTTCTTAAAAAATGGTGTCAAACGAATAAATTCGTGTAACAGATCGCGATGCCTTGAGGATTACTTAGACCGCAAAGGGTTAATTCTGAATGTTTCATGTATTTTCATGTGCAACTAATTTTATACTTTAGCAAAGAAAACGCTTCGTTAGAAGAAATTCAAAACATCTACACTGTAAAAAAAAAAACGACATTTTTACAGTACAAAGTACTGTTTATCTCGCGCACAAACTCGATCACAGTTGAATGTACTGTATCTTTCTTTGGTTTCCTGATTATTTAAACATGGAAAATACAGTAGTTGCGTAAAATTAACAGCACAAAGTACTGGCAATTTGGACGACAGTAGTTTGTGCTGTCGTCCAAATGCGTCCAAATTGCCAGTACATTGTACTGTTAATTTTACGCAACTACTGTATTTTTCATGTTTAAAAAGTCAGGAAACCAAAGAAGATACAGTACATTCAACTGTGATCGAGTTTGTGCTGGCAAATTTACAGTGGTTTTTTTTACTGTGTAATCAAGTATTTCTTTGTTGCATAACAGACAGGATGGAATTTAATTTTGCCATATTAATTTAAAAAAAAATAGATGCGGAGTAAACATTAAAATCTTAAAATTTTTTTTTACCCTAAACTATCCTAAGTTTCTCTCCATTTTTAACATAACGTCTTCCTCTGTGTTTAATTAAGTAAGACCCGTTTACGTAATCAATACAAAAACTCTTGACATGTTAAAAGTTTGTGACGTAGCATTTTATCGTATGGCTCTAAGATGTTTAAGTATGGATATTAAAAATAATTATATCAAATTTGGAGTGAAGCTATGCTATTAATTTAAATAAATATATTTTTTTTATTATTTCTTTATTTTTCTTTTTTGTTCAATTTATATTCAATGTATAAACGCTATTTTCATCCTGAAAAAATATACAAAATTTACTCACTGATGTTTTTTTTCATTCACATCCCTTATTAATTCAAAATATAAGTTTCATAAGAAATGATATCCAAATTCGAGTGATTCTGTGATAAGATTTTAAAATATTTGTTTTAAAATTAGATTAGAATTATTTTTGTTTTGTCTTCGGAATTATATTTAAACATTCAAACAATATATTTATATATATATTTCCCTATACATTGTCAGAGATATCACACTTTCACTGAGCCTGTATTATGTATTAAATGTATATATTTCCATAAACTAATTTATCTTTTGAGTCACGATATCGAAAATCATAGGTACAGTTTTCGTAATTGTTTTCTTTGCGCCTTTTCTCTAGTTTTCTTTTCACACATTCTATTTGCGGACATCTCACTCAGTTTCGATATATCGAAAAAACACCAAGTGTACGTGGCACAGTGATAAATATAGTGGCGATGTAATCAATAATTACCAGGGCGGAAGTAATCTCTGCAGCTTGAAAACGGGACATACAGTGGTCGAATACAACCGATTCCACTGAATATTTATATATACATACTACATAATACATAAAAATTTATAGTGTATATATATATATATATATATATGTAGTAAAGCGAGGAGAGGTCGCGCGGTAGGAGAGATTGCGCACAAAGAGATTCGACGTGACGGAGTAGAGTTCGCGCCCAGCGACTCCAGGTAGTTGTAGAGCAGAATTAGTGCAGCGTCTACATGAATGTGCATATTGATTGTTCCAAGCGTTTTGCATAAAGCAGTGCTATTTTGTTTTGTTTTTCCAAAGTAAGTGCTTGAATTTTCATAACTGTTCGTCAGAATTTTGATAGAACGTCAGTAATACAAAATATTTTGAGCTTAAACGATTTCTTATAAACTACTAACCTGGTCTAAGTTTGGGAACACCAAATATTCCTTTTAGAAGCGGCCATATTTAAGTAAAAGGTCGCGCAATCTCTCCTACCAAAATAGGAGAGTTTGCGCATCTGCTACTTAGAAGAGATGGCGCATTTCCCCATAAGTTTAAGTGCTAGGAGAGATTACACAGCTTATTGATAAATTTGTATGAATTGAAAATTACTTGTAAAACATATGAATGAATCAATTTTGAAATAATTTCGGGAAAACACTTAATTATCAAAACTAAATTTGGCAGCAAATTAATTTGCAAAAAAAATACTTTTGCAGATAAAAATTTTATTATTAAATTAATAATGCAATTGTTATTAAATAAATTTTATGTAATTATTTTTGTTAATAAATTAATAATATATTTGTTAATAATTTAATTAAATATTTATATACATTTTTTTTTAATTTATGAGCAATTAATTTGCTACTAAATTAATTTTGTTAACTAAAATAAATTTTCTAATACAATGTTTTGGAAAATCTTTCCCCCATTCCAAGTAGTGTAATGCCATCGAAATCAAAAGGAAACAGAATGCAACTAATGTTACTAATCCACAAAATATACATGAAAAAAGACTTAAGAACAATGCCGCTACGAAAAAAAAAAAAAAAAAAAGCTGAAGATAAGGTGCTTCCACAAAAAGTGGGATAAAAAACTCAAGGAAAAAAACCGAAGGTCAATGAGGATGAGTGCACTCAATGTCTGGAACTGTATCAGGAGACAACTTCGACAACTGACTAGATTCAACGTATTGCTTGTTGCAGGTGATTGCACGAAAGATGCACGATTTACGACAATAAGTGCATCGATTGTGGACGGCGACAACTTCGGTTAGCAAACAAAATACAATGAAACTGTGGAAATGGAAATGAAGTAATTTTCAAGTTAAACATGCTATCAACTAAATTAATGTTATTTTGTAATCTTAGTAGGGCTTTCTTTTTCTGGTATTTTAATTTTCTTAAATTAAAATTTTTAACTGTTGTTAAAATTCTTTCTTTTATTTATTATTTAAACATTTGGTTGAAATATTCACTCCTAATACAGTAATATTTACTCACAAGAACCTTTCAACAATGTCGATTAAGTGTACATATTATTGTTAACAATTTAATTCTAGTTATTATTAATAACAATCTCTTCTACCTATGTGCTCAATCTCTCCTACCCATGTGCGCAATCTCTCCTACCCATGTGCGCAATCTCTCCTACCCATGTGCGCGTTCTCTCCTACCCTGTAAGGAGAGATTGCGCAAAATAGTTTTCTTAATTTTATTACTGCTGTTCTATTAAATTACAGTATAACAACAAAATAACAATGGAAGTGCATAAAAAACAAATGAAGTCAAAATTATTCATGCATAGTTTAGCAAAATATTAATATTTAGATTTTTTATTATTATTCTTTTGAAATGTGCGCAGACTCTCCTCGCTTTACTATATATATATATATATTTATGTTTTAAAAGCGTACATCAGTTTTCAGAATGTCAGCTTGAGTTATTTGCAAAAACGGTTTCTCAGAAACATTTTTAGCATTTTTTTTCAAAAAACTTCTTTAAAAAAGTTATAACATAATATTTTGTAAAAATTAATGATTTTTAGAATTTTATTTTCAGATAAAAATTTTAAACACTCGGAGTTTTTTTTTTTCGTATCAGGACTGCCGCCGTTACTAAGTTGCATTCCCCACCGCCCACTAGCCAGAAGGTAGACTAACGATCATTTTTCTTCTCAACTTCCTCATAATTTCATATATATATTTTTTTAATTTGCTGTGTAATGTTTCCCTAACTTATTTATGATATTCAATTAAAAGAAATTGTCACTTTTCTTCCAAAAATCTACAAAAATGATCTGAAATTAACGATTGTTGCGTTGGCATCTCCTTCAATACGTCAATGATTAGTAATAGAAAGGGAATTTAGTTATGACAATGTATAAAAATAAATTGAAAAAGATATAAATGGAAGTAAAAGAAAAATATATACATGTTCATCAAGTCTGTCTTAAATTTACATTTTCTTCAATAATAATAATACTTTAAAAAATATATAACTCTTAACATTTATTTCATAATAAGTAACCATTTTGCCGGAATTTATAAATTTGTTAATATAATTTTATAAATTTCCGTTGCATCAGTTCATTTTTTGATGATTAAAATCAGCATAATTTATAATTTTACAAAATATATAATGAAATAATAAATTTTAAAAAATGACATCCATTTGAAAATAAGCAACATTTCTGCCAGAAAGTATGAATTCGTTAATACAATGTTAAAATCAGAGTTCTAAATTTTTACGACTGCTCGTTCAACTTCACCTAACACTTCATATATAATGGCTGTTTCCTTCGCATCAATTTATTTTTTCATGAGTAAAATCTGCATAATTTATAATTTTACAATCTATACTGTGTGTCCATTCGCAACTGTGTCCACTGGATTTTTAAACCGATCTTCACACAAATATAGTTCCAATTACAAAAATGTTTTAAATGAGGTTAAAAAAATAAAACAAATGAATAAATAAAGTCATTTTGATCAATAAAATAATTTCTTAAAGAGTTACGAAATTTAAATTTTTATACCGTCCCCTGGTCCTGTAAGGAATACTTAGAAAAAAATCCCTATTACAATAACAGCTAAGACAAAAAAAAAGTCCCATTCATCTACAGTAAACGTGACGAGTTATGTAACTAATTGCACGACTTATACCAATTTTCTGCATCTGGACACAGATGAGTTGTACATGCTTCGAGGGATCGTACACAAAGTGCTTAAAGTATTAGAAAGACTTTTTTCGCGTGTGTATTTCTGCATTTCAGCCAAGAGGATTCACTTAGAGGATTCACTTAGATTATTTTTAAGATAAATTTATTTTTTGTTATTTACGTTTTAGATTAGATAATCAAATATCATTTAAAAATATGTATCATTTTGTAAAGAATTGTGACTGTTGCTTTTCACGTTTTCATTTAACAAAAAAGCTGTTATTATTTAAGTTATATTTTTAGTGCAAGTTCAGGCCTCGAAATCTACCGGAGCAAATTATTATGAAACAGCCTTTATAAATGAAGTGTTATGTGAAGATGAAGGAGCAGCCGTAAAAAGTTAGAACTCTGATTTTCTGGTCAGAATTGGAAAATAATGGCCATAATTTAAATAAATAAATATATATATATATATGGTCATTTTCCCCCCTTCTGACCAGAAAATCAGAGTTCTAAATTTTACGTCTGCTGTATCAACTTCACCTAACACTTCATATATAATGGCTGTTTCGTAATAATGGAAGCTATCAGTCCATCAGAAGAAAATAACTCCCTTAAGCGGGACTCGAATAATCAAGACTTTACCGTACTTAAAAAAAATCGACAATAATTTTTAAATATTTTTCCATTTCGAGCCCTGTGCAAGTTGTATATTTTTTGTACTATGTCAGAATAAAAATTATTTCAAATTTATAGGGTACTGACAATTTTACTCCCAACTGCTATTATTTTTCCATTTGGCGATTATTATCTAGTAAATTCGTGCTTGACTTCGTGTACTTCATTTTTAAAGTTATTACTCGGTCAGTTTTAATCGTTGAATAATGGAACATTTTTTTTTGTCTGACGTCTTAGTGTAATAGAATATTTTTACTAAAAATAACTCATAGGAGCAGGGCACCGTATAAAAATTTAAGTTTCGTAATTTTTTAAGAAATGTTTTTACTGACCCAAATCGTTTTCAAAATACTTCTTTACTTCATTTAAAACATTTTTGTAGCTGGAACGGTATGCCTATGCCTAACGGCTTAGGGAATGGGCATTGGGCACCGTTGAGAGTGGACATCCTGAATAATGAAATAACAAATTAATAATAATGGATAAAAATAGATAAAAATATAAGTAAAAGAAGATTATACATATTCGAGAAGTCTCTATTCAACGCGCAGTTTGAAATGCACTTACAACTTTTATGAATATATTTTTTTTTTAAACTAGCTAAAGCAACTGGAATTACTTTAGTATAAGCAGCATTCATCTTTCCTGTGTCAATAAATGTTTAACTCAATTTCTTGCAAAATTCAGTTTCAAGTATTTCTCTATGAAAAATATTTCCCATATTCCTCTACACTGTGAATATATATATATATATATATGTTATATAATTTTTTTTTTACTTTTACTATTCATTTAAATTATTTTAAATTGCCGACCTATTCATTATTTCATTTTTTTTAATACGCCCTATTATTTATTTCTAGCTAAATTCCTCTATTTTTAAAACGCGTATCTTAATAATAGATTTATTCCAAAACGTAATCTAAACTTTTAATCCCTTCATTAATTTTTATCGTCTACCAAACTGTAAAGTTCTGAACGCAGTTACTTATTTTTTGAATATTTATCAATAATTCCATCTATACGTGGTAAAGGTTCAGCATCATTTTTCATTATTGCATTTAATTTTCGATAATCTACACACATTCTAGTTTTCTTTCCCTCATCGCGTTTCATAACTAAAGTAACAGGGGCAGAATAAGGACTATAACTCTCTTTAATTAAACCAGCAGCTAATAAAGATTGAACTTGATCTGAAATTTCTATTTCTTCCACTGCAGAAGTGCGATAAGGCCTCATAGATATGGGAAGGTCAGAATTAAGCAAAACGCGTTGTGGTTCAATATTAATTTTTCCAACATCATATATATTTTTGGAAAAAATGTCTAAATAATCCCTTATATTATCCCTTAACGTTTCATTTTTTGTAGCATTTACCTCCCCAAGTAATTTAGAATCATTAGAATTAATTTGATCAAAGGATTGAGGAATCATGTCATTTTCATAATCGGGTTGCACTCTCTGGTACTTTTCATTGACATTAAAATGAAGTAACTTTAATTTATCAATGGATATGCTTTGAGATCGATTTAATACAAGGTTTCCTTGTATTAAATATATATATATATATATATATATATATATATATATATATATATATATATGTTACGAAACAATTTAATGGGTGTAGTTGAAATCGTGCTTATTACGTATTACTGGAGTCATACCACATTTTAATCAGCCGTTGGTGATGTTGTAAGCAATCCTACCACTTAGAACAAGCATTGCTAGCGGAGGTATCAACTCTGAAAATGTAGCAGCTGTAGAGCGATGATAATATTGGTATAGTCCAATCAAACACTTATTATTTCATTATGAAAACAAGGCAGCTTGAGTGGCGAAAAAAAGGCGTATGAAGAAATATGTTCCGTAACAAGAAGCCGGCGTAGGATAATGGCGACCTACTCTACTCTACACTTCTAAAAAGAGACCTTCAAATAAAAAAATAAAAATAAAATAAAAATAAAAAGAAAGGAAGTGTCCCTGGGATTGTGAAATCAATCGAAAACTTCGATGACACCTGGTAACGACGATTTGATATTCTGCATCTTTACCTGAATGTGCGTCTATAAAGAAAAAAAAATCACTCCAAGGTCGTAAGTTTTGAAAGATTTATTAATTTATTTATTTGTTTATTTTATATTTCACCATATTTCCTTATTTACATTTGATGTATTTCTGTTATTATTTATTAGAGAAGAAAATATTTACATTTGTTATTTTATTTAAACTTTATTTACAGTATTTATTATGATTATACAACGAAACCATGTATTAATGAATTGTCCCTCCTCTTTTATGTTAATGCGATCGGGATTTGTTAAAAACTCTAGTGATAAAATGAGTGATACTGAAGTAAATATCGTCTCTTTTGACCCAGGGTCAGAGATGGATATACAATCCTGGCTGAAACATTTTGACCCAGGGTCAGAGATGGATATATAATCCTGGCTGAAACATTTTGACCAAGCATGCAGTTCTGATAAAAAAGATGAAACATGGAAAATGCAAAGTATCTCTAAATTTTTGAAGGGAGAAGCTTTAAAAGTGTTCATTAATGACTGTCTAGAGTGTACTACTTTCAGTAAGATAGTTGAAACTCTTTCAGAAAAATTTATAAAAGTACAAGTTCCTAGATTTTCTGATTTTGCTTCTATGAAGCTAAATGATCGTAATGAATTAGAGAGTTATTTCAGAAAAAAAGATTGAGATTGGTAGACAACTTCATTTATGTGAAACCATCATAGTCCAAGGTTTGACGGATGGTTTGAAGCCAGAATATCAGAATTATAGGATTATTAACCCTCCAGAGAGCACCATAAATTGGTACAGAATGGCTAAACAACTAGTAGTCATTCCCACCTCTCATGTAAACAACCATAATGTTAGGAATAATTCTCAAAATCATGGATCTTTCCAGTTTAATAACCAGGCTCCTACACATTGGGTTCGCCCAAACCAGAATTTTCAAAGAGCAAATTCTAATTTTCGGCCACAAAACCCTCTTAATGCTCAAAATTCTAGATTTGTTAGCTCTAAATTACCTACTACTCATTTTCAAAATAAGTATCCTAGTCGACCATGTCGAATGTGTATGAACAGTGGTATACAGAATGCTTTCCACTGGGAGAGGACTTGTATTTTTAATGTTGAACCTATGCAATCTTATGTTCCTCCTCCTAGTGAAAAACAACAACCTAGTCATAATATATGACAATTCATTGTTAATGGATTGAGTGCTTATTTTAAATAGTGTAAACTTCATTTATTGTTTAAAGCTGTATATTTAAAAGATAAATTAACTAATTATGGTTTTTTGATAGAATTTCTGGTTGCAGTTAATGTTAATTCCCAGTTTCTTATAATTTACATAATTCAGTAAGAAAAGATGGAATTAGCGAGACTTGTGCTAGAGTTTTCTCAGATAAATTATGATTTAAAACTTCATTAAATTTTGTAAATTAAATTAAGATAGCATACAATTAAAATTTTTAAAATATATTTATCAATTATAAAAGAATTGAATATTATAATATTAAAAAAATTATAACTGTGATATACTTAAGTTTCTATGTTTTTATTGAGCAGAATTTCTGGTTAAGGTTAGTTTTTCCCCAATTTCTTATAATTTAACTAAATTTAGTGGGAAAAAATGGGATTGAGCGAATCTTTTACTGGGATTTCGACAAAAAAAAGTATATAATTTTAATTATTCTTAAGAACCAGTAAAAACTTGTTTCCCTATCAAATTCTTAACAAATTATCTCCTGTAAATGTTCGAATTGATAGGCAAAGTCAAAATAGAAATACGGATGTTGTCCATGTATCTAAATTACGCCCCTATTTTTCACCAGATCAATTAAAATTATCCCATGAGAATTCACAACAAACTAATGTTAAAGCCCTAGCCTAATATTAAATGTTCATAAGTTAATAAAAAGTAACTAAATAAATTATAAATTAATCAATCAATTCTTTTCTATATAACACTGTGTTCTCGAAGGATCCACGAGAACATTGCTGCTGAAGTTTTACTTGAATTAGTTGTTTACGCGGGCGTAAATGAGTTGATTTGAGTTAAAGATTTCTTATATTGAATTGAATTAGTTTAGAATATTAAATAAATTTTAAATTTATATGTAAACTATGAATAAATGTTAACTGGATATAAAAAAAAAATAAAAATAAATAAATAAATAAAAATTTAACTATAATTATTAATCTAAAACATTATAGAATTTATGCGAATAATTGTTGATTATGCAGATTTCCTGGATTTCAATCCCAACTTGTTTTTCTCTTGCTTACTTACTTATTTATTTATTTTTTACTGATTGCGTAACCATGTAGGAAATGAACGAAATATTTCGACACATATCGAAAAACACCTGTTAAGATTTTATTTCAATGATATTGCTGGAGAATTTCAGAAATTTTTTTTATTTTTATTTTGACTTGGTATAATTTCATTTCTTATTGAATCTGTATTGATGGGAGATTACTTTTATGCTATGTAACTTTTTACCCAGCCAATGTCATTGAGTGAAATAATCTCGTATTATTTACTGACGTGATGAATTAAAATATGACTTTGAAATTATTGATGAAAATTTGAGCTATTATTATTATTGAATTAAATTTACTATTGCTAGATATTGTATGATAGAAAGTATAGATAATTTATTATTGAATATTGAGATAAAAGAGAGGTAATAAAGAAAAATAAGTGTTATGATAAATGAAGTCAGTATATGAGATACTGAGAATACTCATAAATTAAATATTGTGATAACATCTGAACATAATGAAAGTAAAATACTTACTAGAGAATTTATGGAAAAATGGTAATATTATGGTACCGCTATTATCATAACAATACAATACTATAGAGTGCATATGGCACTAGATTTTTTGACAGTTTTTCTTGTGTCAAAAATGAGCAATAATTGAATTTCAATGGGCTATAGCATAGTATCAGGACAATATAATCATCCCAGTTAAAAAACTGTAGGAGATTGATGCTCAGTTGAAATTTTTGTACATAAATTTTAAATTTATTATATTCATGTTTTTCCTTTTATTTATATGACTTGTGAATTGTATGGAAAATTTCTACGTTATGGAGTTTAAGTTATAGAGATTAAACTAATGTTTAATCGTGATGTGGAAAGAATGTAAATTCCTAAGAAAACTCCTAAACAATTCTAATATTGTCAATATCTGTTAATATTGTAAGTAATAAGTTGTTAGTAAAACAAGAGGAGATTATTTAGAATATAATTTACTCCATGTTGGAGAAATATTTATATTATCTTTGAAATTAAAAAAAAAACAATTCCCCCATTTCGCGTTTAAGCAGTAACTTATTGATTTGGTTTTTGACAGAATAGGAGAAAAATTTCAGACTACCGGGTAACACTATTGTAATCCGAGTTCATGCTTTTCCCCAATGAACTTGTGGGTCACGGAGCCACCAGTTCACCGGTTTTTAGGGAGGGGGGATATTGTTATATAAAAATTTTTTACTTTTACTATTCATTTAAATTATTCTAAATTGCCGACCTATTGATTATTTCTTTTTTTTAATACGCCCTATTATTTATTTCTAGCTAAATTCCTCTATTTTTAAAACGCGTATCTTAATAATAGATTTATTCCAAAACGTAATTTAAACTTTTAATCCCTTCATTAATTTTTATCGTCTACAAACTGTAAAGTTCTGAACGCAGTTACTTATTTTTCGAATATTTATCAAAGCCATTTTTACTTTTTTATTCTATTTCATCTCATTTTCCCGCCCGCGAGGCACCAGCGTTTTCACATCGAAATCATTCCATTAGCGGCCCTGGGATTCTTTCCTGTGACGTTTCTTGATCGCTCTCTATTGGCTGAATGTCGGATCCCAGTTTCACTTCGAGGCTAGTTCGTGATTTTCGTTGGTTTAGCTTGAAGTTGTCATTTCAATCGGAATTCCTCCGCGCATTCTCATAAATAGCGAGAGCATGAACTCAGAACGAGAGATTTTTGTGCTGTGATTGTTTACAAAACCTGTTACCCGGTGTCGTTAGCCTTGTGGAATATTCATTTCGTAAATTAACATCTATTTAGCATGAGTAATTAGTTTATGCTCGAGTGAAATGTCCTGATTTCTCATCTGCGGGAATTGTTCAGTGTTGGTATGTTCTGATGGAATAAACAGTTGTTCTATGACCACGTTTCCATGTGTTTAATTGGGAAAACCCCATATTTCTTCACACGCCGTTTTTCGCCACTCAAGATGCCTTGTTTTCATAATGAAATAATAAGTGTTTGATTGGACTATACCAATATTATCATCTCTCTACAGCTGCTATATTTTCAGAGTTGATACCTCCGCTAGCAATGCTTGTGCTAAGTGGTAGGATTGCTTACAACATCACCAACGACTGATTAAAATGTGGTATGACACCAGGAATACGTAATAAGCACGATTTCAACTACACCCATTAAATTGTTCCGTAACAAGAAGCCGGTAGGATTGCTTACAACATCACCAACGGCTATTAAAATGTGGTATGACTCCAGTAATACGTAATAAGCACGATTTCAACTACACCCATTAAATTGTTTCGTAACATATATATATATATAAAGTTACTATGAATTTTCTAGGAAACTGGGATGCCTAGCACATTTTATGTAACGGCAACAACAAAAATTCATGTAAGAGATACAAGTTTGCACTGTAAATATAAAAATCTGTCAGGTTAGTAAGAATTTTTTAGGAAACTGGGATGCCTAAAACTTTTTATGCAACTTTAATCCGGGTTACAGATAGAATTTTAGTAAGATTGTTATAATTTTAGTAGATTCTTTTGTAAAGCTACAGATTTCTGTAGCTTTACAAAAACTAGATTTCTAGATTTACATTTTTTTAACAGTGTACAGATAAAAATTTAATAAGCATACAGATTTTTGCAACTTTTCACCTGTAAAATTACATCTTCTTTTACAGTGTATATCTACATCTTTTAATTAAAATTCAATTAAATATATACCTTTATAGAAAAATAATATTCTTATTACTGAAATATAGTCAAAGGAAATTAATTATAAAGATTTTATTCAAAAGCATTCTAAGCGATATATGTAACAAATAGTCGGAATCAAAGGCATTTTTATTACATGCTTGATTACTCAAAGACATGAATTACCCTTTTTACATCAAAATGATAATTTTAACTGTTAAAAACAAGAAACAAATCCCTAGTTGATAACAAAATTAGTTTAATTAATTTTACAATGATTTATTCTTTAGTTATATTAAAACAACGTCACATATAAATTGCATTATAATATTGAACTGAAAAATCTGCCTTTTCGCACTTTATTTTATTATAGTAGAATTTCCATACAACACTTAAATCTTAAAAGTAACCAGGATTATTATATTAATTTAAAATGTTTCATTAATTCCCAAAATCAATTTAGAAATTTAACGGAAATTATGTTTTATTGAAGGGAATTTATAAAAAAGAGAATTCAGTATGATTTGTTAGACATTCAAACTCTAAAACAAAAAGAAGATTAAATTTTGTTCTAATATTTTTGATATAAAAATTTTGTGAATTTTCTTATATTCTATTTTAATAAATAGTAATTAAAAGATACTAAAAATATTGAGATTATGTTATTAAACTATAATATTATTTTTTTGGTCTGAATAAATATCGAGCTAATTTATGTTTAAAAAAAAATATGTAATGCTAACTAAAACAAACTTTTAGAACATGCTTTAATAATACCGTTTTAGTTAAGAATGGATTTCAAAAATAATATTGATGTTTAAAAAAAATAAACATGCTTTTATTAAAATTCACTAAAATGTAGAAAAAATATACATCTTTGAAATTGACTCCCAGATTTGGTTGGCGGAAATTTGACTCTATTGTGGTAAACTTGCCATTAGTATTTTTCAACAAATATTCATTTTTAATGCTGATACTGATTTCTCCATAGAAACTCACACTATAATTGAGTAATCATAAAGTTTAAGTCTTCCGAAAACGGAGGGCGGTCTGTGGCAGGAGCCCCCCCCCCCCCGTCTTTAGGGTCGAATTGAAAAAAAATCAATGTCCAATTCATGTATTGTCCTCGGTGATATATATATTTATATATATATTAGATTTTATTTCCATTTATTTATGAGATAGGGCAATTTTTTAAACATTAAATTTGCCCCCAGTAGCCCCCGTAGGGATCGAGTTTTAAAAAATCAATGTGCAATTCATGTATTGGTCTCAAAATTACATATATTTATATAAATTAGATTTTATTTCCATTTGTTTATGAGATAGGACATTTTTTTAATATTAAATTTGTCCCCAGTTGCCCCCTTGAAGATTAAATTTTAAAAATTCAATATCCAATTCATGCATTGTCCTCAGGAATACGTATATTTATATATGAGAACCCCAGAAGCCAAGGAGTATAATTGACAAAATTGAAAAAAGTTAACAGACGGCCTGGAAATATGCTTTTATCTTGTCAGGTAAAGTAATATAAGTGATTTTCTAATTATATGTTGTGTTTTAGAGCTCAGCCACTTTTGCCGAATACTGATCAATATTGATTAATTGTAAATTTAATGAAAATTGCACTCTACATTTTTCACATTTATTGAAATAAGCGTTCAAAGACCACTGTGACACAAGCAGCAGTTTCCTATTTCAATTTAGTTAATTATTATTGATGTTCAAATTAAACGTCAATTATCTTTCAACTCAATTTACAACAAATCGAAATTTTGTCTCTTGTACCCCTTGGCTTCTGATGTCCTCGTGTATTAGGTTTTATTTCCATTTGTTTATGAGATGGGGCGATTGTTTTAAATATTAAATTTAACCCCAGTTGCCCCCTTAGGTATCGAATTTTAAAAAATCAATGTCCATGTCATGTATTGCTTTCAGGAATACATATATATTCAAAATGTGAAAGATCTATGACATGTCCACATGAAGCGGGTGAAAAATGAGTCACAAGATTTGGCTGACACATGCAAACAGAATTGTAAGTTAAAAGAAAGCATGTAATAAACAAGTAATATAAAAAGTCAATTCCTACTTAGGTCATCAAAGGAAAATTTATTATCATCCCTTAAGCTAATATTACTTTTTGTTGCATTAAAATATCTCAATTTGTTGATTTTCTATAAGCAAGTAGGTTTACAATGGAAGTCTATGGGAATTCGGCGAAATATTAGAGATATCGCCAAATTGGCGTCACTTTTGTCGAATCATTTTGGTCGCCAATTTTGGTGATATATCGCCAAGTTGGTGAAAAACTTAGCGGTATTTGGTGACAGAACAGGGTCCTCCCTATGGTAACCCCCCTTATAGATATGAAAATGCATTAAATGCTGTTCAATAAGGAATGGCCGCCATTTTGTCTCCCATATAAAACTAAAATTAATTAATTAAAATTTAATTAATGAATTAATATTTGAAAAATCTGTATTAGCATCAATTGTCATTCAGTACATGTTTTAAAAAATTTATTTCAAATTGATTGGATGAATAATAAATATTTTATTAACGGTTGAAAATTTGAACAAGATATATAAATAAATATAGGGAGAGTGTGATCTAATAGCAGGAATTGAAAAATAAAGATTCACATCCAAATATGTAACAGAACAACTTACATCTTGCGGTACCTATTTTTTAAGTTTCTTTTTCATTGAATAGCATGATTAATAAATTTTTAAAGCCATTTACAACAAAGCTAAACATTTGCTATAAAAGTGATATACGTAATACCTTTATTTAGATTAACGCTCATTTCATCGAAAAAACGCCGGCATTTTCAAAATCATTCATGATAGAAATATTTTTGCAAACAAATTTAAAAAACAATAGCTTGGTAAATAATGTCACGAGACTTCATGCATAATGAAAATCCGTGCAAACATAAAACAAAAGGAAATTGGATATTTGCGAGCGTGATTAACTTTTACTATTGTTACTGAAACAGAAGGTATAGCATACCTTTCCAAATTTAATGTAACTCAAGGGACACTGAATCATTGTAAATATTATCGTTGCGTAAAATGATCTCTATTGATTCCCGGATAATGGATGATAGATAAAATCTTGACGGATAAATTATTCTGCCTTTATAAAAATCGATCTGTGAAGGTTCTTTGCTGCATAATCTCGCCAAAACTGTGGTTCTCCTGTTGTATTTGATGTCTGCTATATGTTCTTTGATTCTAGTTTTAAGTTTTCTGCTTGTCTGACCTATATAAAATTGCTTTGCTCCATGTTCTTTGGTGAAAGGTATTTCATATACTCCTGATAACTGGTTTGATTCAATTAGATCTATTTTCTTGCATACTATAATTTTTAATTTCATCGCAGGTTTTGTAACAAGGGAGATATTGAATTTATTGACTTTACATTTCAAACGTTCGAAGAAGCCAGGGAAATATTACAAATTGGATAACATGGAATTTTATGGATTGGGATTTCTTTTCTTCATATATTCTATTTATTTCGTTATTTAACTGCTCCGGCGTACAGACTGTGAAAGGTTACTTTTACAGTATATAGGTATGACAGGCAGAAAACTTAAAACTCGAATCAAAGAACATACAGCAGACATAAAATACAACAGGAAAACCCCAGCTTTTTCCAGATTATGCAGCAAAGAATCTTTACAGTTCGATTTTAAAAATAGCCGAGAGATCAAGATTTTATGTACTATCCATTATCTGGGAGTCAATTGACATATTTTTACACAACGAGAAATTTGCAATGATTCATCATCCCTTGAGTTACCTAAAATTTGGAAAGAGATGCTATACTGTTTTAATAACAACAGTAAAAATTAATCCACGTTCACAAATATCCAGGTTCATTTTATTGTATGTGTGCACGGATTTTCATTATGCAGGAAGTCTCATGACATTATTTACCAAGTTATTGTTTTTAAAATTCGTTTGAAAAAATATTTCTATCATGAATGATTTTGAAAATGTCTAAATAAAAGTTTTATATCCCATACATAGCATTTTTGTAGCTTTGATTTATTATAAGTGATTTGCATACACATGTTTATGCCATTTACAATATTACCAAAATTATTTTACGTTGTGAACAATCTTGAAATTTATTAAACTCTTATTTCAAATTCCTTCGATATTTTTCTTCTGTTTCACATAAACCAATTAACATTATAAAGTCATAATGTTACTTCACTTTTTAAAATGTATCTATTTTTTATTCTTTATGTTGTCAGTGTACATTTAAATAAGACCTTAATTATTGTAACAATAAAGCTTAGAACGTTAATTTAGAAAAAATCATACATTTCGAAATTCAATTTAAAAGTGTAAAAGAAAAAAAATCTTAGTGAAAGAAAATTCCAATGAGGTTCATTAAGTGTGTCAAGTGAGAAACATTAAGTGAGATGCTAGATAGCACAGAAGTAGGATTCAATTTTCTCCTAGTCTTTTTTAATGCCTCAGTTTGGAAAAAAATCTCTTCTGATACATGTTTCCAAATAAAATAATTTTACTTTTGTAAATTAGCAGGATTACTTTAAGTATATACAATGGGTATATTTTAGGTCGTGTTTAATACATGTTTTTAAATCGTGTTTTTCGTTTTTTGAATGTATTATTATTATTATTATTTTAAGCAGATCAATTACATTTAATCATTTAACTTCTAGGCTTAATTTCGCAGATAAAGGGCTATATACCAGGCTATGCGTTGTAAAATGTCTGTGTAAAAAAATATCTTCAACCAGTGTCATGTTATATTGGTTGCATATCACAGACCAATCCGGTTCAAATATACAATCTTTACTGCGCAGTGAACGACGTACGTCATGGTCGTTGATTACTGAAATGAGAGGAGTTTTTTGAATGTATTATTAATATTATTATTTTACGCAGATGAATTACCTTTAACCTCTTAACTTCCCGGCTTAATTTCGCAAGTAAAGGGTTACATACCAGGCTGTGCGGTGTAAAATGTCTGTGTGAAAAAACTCACCTCCAACCAGTGTCATGTTATATCGGTTGCATATCACAGACCAATTCGGTTCAAATATGCAATCTTTACTGCGTAGTGAACGACGTATGTCATGGTCGTTGATTACTGAAATGAGAGGAGTTTTTTAAATGTACTATTATTATTATTACTTTACGCTGATGAATTACCTTTAACCTCTTAACTTACAGGCTTAATTTCGCAGGTCAAGGGCTATATAGCAGGCTGTGCGGTGTAAAATGTCTGTGTGAAAAAACTCACCTCCAACCAGTGTCATGTTATATCGGTTGCATATCACAGACCAATCCGGTTCAAATATGCAATCTTTACTGCGTAGTGAACGACGTATGTCATGGTCGTTGATTACTGAAATGAGAGGAGTTTTTTAAATGTATTATTATTATTATTACTTTACGCTGATGAATTACCTTTAACCTCTTAACTTACAGACTTAATTTCGCAGGTCAAGGGCTATATAGCAGGCTGTGCGATGTAAAATGTCTGTGTGAAAAAACTCACCTCCAACCAGTGTCATGTTATATCGGTTGCATATCACAGACCAATCCGGTTCAAATATGCAATCTTTACTGCGTAGTGAACGACGTATGTCATGGTCGTTGATTACTGAAATGAGAGGAGTTTTTTAAATGTATTATTATTATTATTACTTTACGCTGATGAATTACCTTTAAGCTCTTAACTTCCAGGCTTAATTTCGCCAGTGAAGGGCTATATACCAGGCTATGCGGCATAAAATGTATGTGTGAAAAAACTCACCTCCAACCAGTGTCATGTTATATCGATTGCATATCACAGACCAATCCGGTTCAAATATGCAATCTCTACTGCGTAGTGAACGAAGTATGTCATGGTAGTTGATTACTGAAATGAGAGGACGTACCCAGAGCACGTCCTGGAGGTCAAGAAGTTATTATACACCAAGAATTATCTATTTGTAATGACGTATCAGTTTCGAATCTAGCGATTTCTCTTTCTGCGGTTTTTTTAAACGGTTTCGTGTCCGTTCTTTCCTAAATACAAAGGAGTTTCTAGATCTCAAACATAAAATTTTAGCTTCTATTTAAACATAAAAGTGTTGTATGTGGACATTTGTCACTCTGTGATGTCCATATTTAATTAACAGGGCTTACTGGCACTAGTAAACAGCTTTAAAATAATCTGAAAAACCTTAAAATGCATGTGAGTACGATTATGTTTGAAAAAATAAAATAAAAAAGCAGAAAAAGAAAGGTCACGTTGTGCTAATTAGAAACGACGCGTTTACAAACATAGATAATGAAAATTAATCGGCTTATATCTTAACTCCTCGTAATTCGACTTTGTACGCCCCTGTGTATGTCAAGATACCTTTATTTATCAAAAAAATCTCAGGAGAATTAGCGTCATTTCCAATGCTACTCGTGTAAAATCTGTTTACTTTAGTTATTTTTTAAAACTTTTAATTATTGTTAATCAGTGCCGCATTTTCATTATTTTCTATATATTTTCAGTACTTAATAAATACGATACATTTTTTTATGTAGTGCAATTCAAAGGCAACAGCGAAATAAAGTTTTAGTTTCAACAAAGGCACATGGCAATCTTATAATAAAAAAATAAAATTTGTTAAATTTTTAAGTTCAAGATCTACACTTTACAGCTTTTTGATTAGTTATTTTTGCATCTACAAGCTCTTCTTAATGAAATTAAAAAATGAGTTAGTTTGATTTGGTCGTACAAATACACTATACTTTCTGAAGTTTACAAGCTCTCACACCACGGCAATGTTCACAGATATGATATTTTAAAACTCACAATAGCTACAAATTTTAATGAGTTTTTATGAGTCTCCGCCTTATTTAAACATGAAATGTGTGGTATTAAATGTTATTCTGAAATAGTGGTAGATATTTTGAATAAAAAATTCTCCAACTGTTGCCAAGACGACTACATTGCAGCTATGGTTAGTGCATGTGTGAACGTGACAAGTGCATTTTTTGAATCAAACACGAATTTAAATAAAAATAAGGAAAATGACAGCGGACTTTGCTTGACTTCCCTGTTATAGACCATAATCGAAAAATCTTAATAGAATTTTGTAAAAATTGACCGATATAGTTTAATGGATTTAATCCATTTGTAAACTATGTTTAAATATTTTGCGAGCTATTGTATACCTAAAATTTCCAAGAACAAGTGACATAGTGTGAGATATAAAAATTGTGGTTAGATAATCAAGCATTAATGGTGGAGAGGTAATAAAAGCTATTTCGGAACAGAATGTCCAGTGTTGGAATCCAACCGATTGCATTGTATCAGGAATTCATAAAGGTTCACCTTTGTTTCTGGACTCATTCACTAGTGTTGAGCAGAATTATTTCAGATATTTTTAAATGCCAGTTTAATTAGTAATTATTATTAGTAATGCAATGTATTAATTTTTTTCTCAAATCACATTGCTGATATTTTTTAAAAATTACTTTGGAGTAACTTAAATTTTGAAGAGTTATTTTATAATTTAAAAATATCTATTCAATACACTTTTATCTTACTAACGTGTAATGTTGAGAAAATACCTTAATTTTTAAAGCAATCAAGCTTAGCATACTGATTTAGAAGATTTCTTTCGTTCCTCAAATCTGTTTAAAAGCTTAAAGAAACTAGTCGGATGTACCAATCCCAAAACTTTCTTCTATCTCATACATGTTAATACTTCAAAATTCGCTATCACACTGCCAAAATTAAATGACAATCTATGCATCTCATGAGGATTCTAACGATATGAAATTCCGTGCATTAGTTCTTGAGATATGACTATCGCTAAAATCGTCTAAATTCAGCAAAATGCTGCCTAGCAGCGCCACCTATTGGGTGATTTATACCAAATCCTAATCAGCAACAATTTATGCCAACGTCTGACTGAATCTGAAGTTTGGAGAAAATCCGTACATTAGTTTTTGAGATAGAGCAATAGAATAATCGTGAAAATTTCTGCATAGCAGCGCCACCTATTGGGTGATTAACACCAAAACCTAATTAACAACAACTTGTGTCAACATACAACTAAATCTGAAGTTAGATGAAAATTGGCCCATTAGTTCTATTGATAGAGCTATTGAGGCAATCGTGGAAAAGGCAGCAGAGAAGCGCCACCTGTTGGGCGATTTACACCAACACCTAATCAGTAGCAAGTCATATCAAGGACTAACTAAATCTGAAGTTTGATGAAAATCCGTGCGTTAGTTCTTAAGATAGAGCTATTGGGGAAATCGTGTAAATCCTGCAAAATTCATCATAACAGCGCCACCTGATGGGCGATTTACACCAAAATGTAATCATTATCAATTCATATCAAGGACTAACTAAATCTGAAGTTTGATCAAAATCCGTGCATTAGTTCTTGAGATAGAGCTATTGCGAAAATCGCGAAAAATGCAGCATTGCAGCGCCACCTGTTGAGCGATTTACACCAAAAACTAATCAGCATCAATTTGTATTAGGCACTAACTGAATATCAATTTTTATTAAATTCCGTGCATTAGTTCTTGGGATAGAGCGCCCAAAAAATTTGTGTCACATACACACAGACAGACAGACAGACAGACTCACAGAGTCACAGACAGACATTTTGTAAAAACATGTTTTTTGGAATCTCTGACCCCTAAAACGTGTAAATCCGTCGAAAACCGGAATTCGAAAATTTTCATGAATCCAATACTTTCTTCTTGTAAAGATAGAAGAAAGTAAAAAGTATTATTGAAAGGAAGTTCTATGAGAGCATTATTTCTTTGTTAGATTTAGACAGCACCGAAAGAAGTGTTTCATATCCTCCTAGTATTATTACTTTCTTCTATCTTTACAAGAAGAAAGTATTGGATTCATGAAAATTTTCGAATTCCGGTTTTTGACGGATTTACACGTTTTAGGGGTCAGAGATTCCAAAAAACATGTTTTTACAAAATGTCTGTCTGTGACTCTGTGAGTCTGTCTGTCTGTGTGTATGTGACACAAATTTTGTGGGCGCTCTATCTCAAGAACTAATGCATGGAATTTAATAAAAATTCATATTCTGTTAGTCCCTAATACAGATTGATGCTGATTAGTTTTTGGTGTAAATCGCTCAACAGGTGGCGCTGCTATGCTGCATTTTTCACGATTTTCGCACTAGCTCTATCTCAAGAACTAATGCACGGATTTTGATCAAACTTCAGATTTAGTTAGTACTTGATATGAATTGATGCTGATTACGTTTTGGTGTAAATCGCCCAACAGGTGGCGTTGTTATGATGAATTTTGCAGGATTTACACGATTTCCCCAATAGCTCTATCTTAAGAACTAACGCACGGATTTTCATCAAACTTCAGATTCAGTTAGTCCTTGATATGACTTGCTACTGATTATGTGTTGGTGTAAATCGCCCAACAGGTGGCGCTTCTGTGCTGCCTTTTTCCCGATTGCCTCAATAGCTGTATCTATAGAACTAATGAACGAATTTTCATCTAACTTCAGATTTAGTTGTATGTTGACAGAAGTTGTTGTTAATTAGGTTTTGGTGTTAATCACCCAATAGGTGGCGCTGCTATGTAGGAATTTTCACGATTTTCGCTGTAGCTCTATCTCAAAAACTAATGGACGGATTTTCTCCAAACTTCAGATTCAGTTAGTCCTTGATATGACTTGCTACTGATTATGTGTTGGTGTAAATCTCCCAACAGGTGGCCTTTATGTGCTGCTTTTTTAACGATTGCCTCAATAGCTGTATCTATAGAACTAATGGACGAATTTTCATCTAACTTCAGATTTAGTTGTATGTTGACACAAGTTGTTGTTAATTAGGTTTTTGTGTTAATCACCCAATAGGTGGCGCTGCTATGCAAGAATTTTCGTGATTTTTGCTGTGGCTCTATCTCAAAAACTAATGCACGGATTTTTTCCAAACTTCAGATTCAGTCAGACGTTGACATAAATTGTTGCTGATTAGGATTTGGTGTAAATCACCCAATAGGTGGCGCCGCTAGACAGCATTTTGCTGGATTTACACGATTTCAGTGATAGTCATATCTCAAAAACTAATGCACGGATTTTCTCCAAACTTCAGATTCAGTCAGACGTTGACATAAATTGTTGCTGATTAGGATTTGGTATAAATCACCCAATAGGTGGCGCTGCTAGGCAGCATTTTGCTGGATTTACACGATTTCAGCGATAGTCATATCTCAAGAACTAATGCACGGAATTTCATATCTTTAGAATCCTCATGAGATGCATAGATTGCCATTTAATTCTGCCAGTGTGATAGCGAATTTTGATATATTAACATGTATGAGATAGAAGAAAGTTTTGGGATTGGTACATCCGACTAGTTTTAATTGTAATGGTTTCAAAACAAAATTTTTGTGTTAGATATCTCATAACACAATAATTATTTTAAATCGTATATGTATCATGAATCGCTTTAAGAATGTACACTATTAATATTTCATGTCACAATAAATATTTAACAAGAATAAAAGTTACAATTATGCTCAATTCACTAATATGCAATGAAAAGCTCTCATATTTCATATAGAACTAACTTATGAATTAAAATAATACATGTGTATGAAAATCATTTAAAGGCTTACTACATAAGCTAAACTGTAGTAGTTACAGGAATAAAGTCCGAAGATTTTATACGAAGGTATTCTAGAACGTATTTCTCTGATATACCCAAACAACAAAGTAAAGTTTTTAAATGCTGTTATATTTAGAAAAAATAAACGGTCCAGTGCGAGTATTACTCGCGCTCAGAGGATTCCGTACAATACATATATGAATTATTAACTGTATTATTAAAAAAATCGTTACTGAAGGAAAAATAAGACTTTGTAAAAAACTATACAACATAGGGATTTGCATATCTGTATATATACTAGAAATGTATGAATAGGTACACTATAAAAGTTCAAAGAAATATGAAGCCTAAACAATAATAGATGGTAATATTCTGTATAACTCTTATTTGAATCTTATTCCAACCTGTTTATGATGAAGCTAATTTGGCAATGACAATACAAGTAGTGCATATTTTAAACTTCATTTGGCATTTCATAAAACTAAATTCACCGACGTAATGATTTTTTCTTTTTACAGTGTAGCTAAAACAAAACCCTTGTTCAAAGTTTAAACTTGGCATTTTGCTAAGCGCGCTTCTAAAGGATGTCGCAAAGTAGCAACGCCGCTTTTTCCGTGCCGCGTTTTCCAGGTAGGTTTTTAATTAACATTTAACGACACGTGTGGCGTATTGACAGATCTACGCAATCCAAACTAGTCGCGAATCCCGTATTTATGTGATTAATTCTAATTAAATTAGTCTGTTTTTAGCAATTTGGCGTTTATTGCTTTTATACGGCTACTCGACATTGTATTAAAAAATGTATCATTAAACTTGTTATCTAGGCTTTAGAAGCAGATGGTACATACATTACGCAGCCCCTGACATTATGTGTGCCCAAACCATCCGTGTATTTAAGGGTTAATATCTCGGCTAATTGGCGACGATTTTTTTTCAAAAATCATTATCAACAATCCTTTTATATTTCTTCTACGATAGGTACCTCCAGCGCTCCTCAACAACTTTGTTGAATGCCCGTAAACCGAAATTTGTGTGTAACGGTAAAGTGCGCTTTTCTCAAATATTATATGACCTAGGGTAATCGCTATAATTTCACTGCAAGGTTTAAATTAACCTCTATTTCCTATACATTTTTCATAATTTTAGTTTCTATAGATTCGGAAATAGATGGGGGGGGGGGATACTTTTGCAGTGCATTTTCGACGATATCTATGAAAGTATAATACTTAAAATTAAATGAGATGTACTTTTGAGTTCAGCGTTGCTAAAACTTTCAAACGATACACCACACGATATACAAAGAAATTTTTTTTTCAAGTTACATAATTAGCCACTCTGCATTTTTCCTAAAATTATTTGTATCTGTTTAATAATCTGTAAATATGTGGGTCAATAGCCTTTATCATTTTTCCAAATTTCAACTTTCTCCGTTCCATAGTTTACGACTAAAAATGGCTGAGACAGACAGACGGAGCCACAGGAATGATCTTATAATGGTTCCGTTTTTAATGTTTAAGTACGGAATCCTAAAAATACCTATTCAGTAGAATTTATCTTACTACCGTGTAATGTTAAGAAAATACTATAAATTTTAAAGCAATCAATCTTAGCATAATAATTTAGAACATTTCTTTCGTTTCTCAAACCTGTTTAAAAGTTTAAAAAAAAAGAAATATTATTGAAAGATAAATTCTAATGAGCAGCATTCTTTCTTTGTTAGATTTTAGACAGCGTCAAAATACACCGAAGAGCCATTACATTATGACCAACCTCCATCTATAACAATGAGCTTGCCCAGAAGCAAAACCACGTCGAGTGCGCCGCTTATGTCGGAGTATATAAAGCTCCCATGCATTGTATTTTAAAACTTAACATGATTATCGACATAATGGGAAAAACATCAGATTTATTAGACTTTGATAAAGGTCAAATCTTTATGGCTCTGCGACTGGAAACGTCTATATCGGAAACGGCGCCTTTGGTGGGCTGTTCACCTGCAGTCTATGTAAACACGCATCGAAAATATGTGTGCACGGTGAAACGACAAGTCTCCGGCCAGTGGTGTGTCACCTGCGGCGCATTTGATTCCAGAGCAGAGCGGATATTGTTAGACATTATTCGCCGTGACCGAAGAGCTGCAACAGCCAAAATCACCAACAGCTACAACAGTGGCGGCCCAGACAATGTTTCTCAACACACAGTGCAGCTTGCACTATTGTGTATGGGCCTAAGCAGCCGGCAGTCACAGCACGTTCTTGCGCTGACAGCACGCCATCGCCACCAACGCCTGCAACGGACACGTGAACATCGGAATTGGACCATAGAAGAATGGAAGAAAGTTGCATGGTACGAAGAATCACGTTTTCTGATCCATCACATCGACGGGAGCGTGCGAATACGCCGATTTCCAGCGGAAAACCTGGCTCTCGGAGGCATAGTTAATCGGAGACAAACCTGTGGTGGCTATATTATCGTGTGGCCGATGTTTTTATGGAGCACATTAGAGCTCATAATCCCCGTACAACATTCTTTGACGTCTGTGCACTACCTGAACATCGTTGCAGACCAGGTGCACCCATTCATGACAACAGTGTTTCCGGCGAGATATTACATTTACCAATAGGATAATGCACTATGTCATACGGGTCAAATCATCAGGGATTGGTTCGAAGAGCATTCTAGTAAGTTTCAAATCATGTCCTGGCCTCCAAATTCACCTGATATGAATCCAATAGAACATTTGTGGTTCACCCTGGAAATCCCAATTCGTGCTGCCAGGTTACCACCTCGCAATATGCGGGAATAGCAGGACCAATTGGTGAGCGCTTGGTATCAGATGCTTCAAACTACCTATAAGAACTTTGTCGAGTTGATATCACGTCGGGTGTTGGTGGTTTTGAGGGTGAAATGTGATCCTACGCCGTATTAAACAGGTGGTCATAATGTAATGCTCTTCAGTGTAAGTGTTTCATATCCTCCTAGCAATATGTTAAATCTAATGGTTTCAAAAAAATATTTTTGTGTTAGATATTTCATAACACAATAATTATTTTAAATCAACTTACGTTGAGTAAAAAGTTTTCCGTCAAAAAATTTTTATTGTAAAATGATAAATACATACGAAATCATCAAAGCTAATGAGTATATTAATCTCCGCTTAAATCTACAATCGTCTGCCAACGTTTTGGCGACTTTTCAATCCCTTCTGCAAAAAATTGTGGCGTACGCGAGTCCAGAAAGTGGTCGACCTCATTTATGACCACCTCATTTAAATCTAAGATTGCGCCATCAAGATGCAGCTGCAGATGGGTAAAGAGATAAAAATCTGAAACAGTTATGTCGGGGCTATATGGTGGATATTGCATCAATTCCCACTCCCGCTTGTAGAGCGTCCTGCTGGTCATCGTTCTAATGTGTGGCCGAGCCACCTTCCTTCTGAACTCGTGTCGTCGTTTTTCGCTAATGACATCGCGAACTTTGATTAGCTTGTTGCTTTATATTGCACTGTTGATAGTCTGTCCTCTTTTCAGGTACGCTTTGTACAGAATTCCACGACAACACCACCAGATGCAGAGAAGCACCTTCTTGTTAATTGGCGCACGCCTTGCAACCAAGCCTACTGATTCCCCAGGTGCTGACCACCCTTCTTTACGGCTTGTATTGTTGTAGTACACCCATTTGTCATCACAGGTCACAAATCTGTCCCGAATGTTCTCTTTCCTCTGATCTCTGAGCAGAGACAAATAAACAGTTTTTCTCTTGCGCTTGTCATCTGCAGTCTATTCGTGAGGTACCTAACGGTTGAATTTAAACGTTAGGTTTATGCGTTTCAGAGCGTTAACTATTGTTTTTTGGCAAACCTTAAGCTCTAACGCAATAGTACGTGTTGAAACATTTCTGTCTTGATCAATGATTTGCATTAACTGCTCACATTCAACTTCAATAGAGTGGCCAAAACGTGGTTCATCTTCAATGTCCAAATTTCCTGCTTTAAACTCCCGAAACCAAACTTTTGACTGTATCATAAGAAACAGTAATGATCCCTAAACTTCCAAACATTTTTCTGTGCCATTCAGTCGCACTGAGTTTGCTACGGAACACAGAGTAGATAATTGTTCTGAGCTGCTGACGTGATAGCTCCATTTTAAATAATTTTTTGAAGCACAACATAATATTTTTTTAACTAGCAAAGTACACGGCCATGAGGCCCCTATGCTCTGCTTTCGAATGCAAAAATTGGTTGGTTGAAAAACTAACAATCGCACAAATGACAGCTGTTGGCGCGAAGGTATCTCCCCTTGGCGGAAAACTTTTTACTCAACGTAATATATCTAGGATTACTTTAAGAATGTACAATATTAATATTTCATGTCACAATAACTTATTAACAGGAATAAAATATGCAATTCTGATCAATTTACGAATATGCAATGAAAAGTTCTCATATTTGATCTAGAACTAACTTGTTAATTAAATTAATACATGTATATGAAAATCATTTAAAGGCTTACTACATAAATTCAACTATAGTAGTTACAGGTATAAAGTCCGAAGATTTTATACGAAAGTATTCTAGAACGTATTTCTCTGATATCCTTAAACTACAAAGTAAAGTTTTTAAATGTTGGTTTATTTAGGAAAAAAACATTGTTAAAAACATTAACAAGTCTTTAATTGATAACAAAAATCAATTGTTTCATTTTCACATTGGATAATCCTTTAGTTACGTTAAAACCGCTCTATTATTTAAAACCGTTTAACATTTAAAGTGGCTTACATTATTATATAAAACAGTATCCGCTACTGCTTTTAGCACTTTATCTTACTTATGTATATAGTCAACAAAACATCTTAATGTAGAGTTCTTCTTTCATTACAAAATTTCCTTTGAATTTTTAACGAGAAACATACCTTATTCAAAGGAGATACCATGAAGAAGCATTAAGTGTTTTTTTTCTTGCAAAATAAACACAACAAACAGAGAAAATTACTTTTCTTATATTACATTTCAATAATAAAGTGTTTACTAAATTTGTTTTATTACGAAATATTTCATGCATGTTAAAATAACTACGATTATTCTAATATACAGAACGTTTATTCTTATCATCTCAATAAATAATTAACTGGATTTCTATCTTAAATCAGCTTCGTGTATATAAAAAAGCATTTTTGATATTTATTGTGTGGCAAATTGATTAATCAATATTTAATATTTTTATAGAAAAATTTTTTAGACATTTTTTAATGTAATTTGGTAATGGGAAATAAATAACACGTATTTATTAGAACAGGTTGGACCGTACGGCCGGTACGGTCAACTTTTGCATCCAAAGACTAAATATATAATAAAATTCCAGAAGATACAAAAAGTTCACAGGCACTAGGATTCAGAAGTTATGTTATTAACAGCTGGTATACTTAAAGGATTAAATTGATATTTTTACATGTTGAGAAGATTTACATTATTAAAATGCATGATTGATTTTTTAATAGCAAAATCGAAAAACCTGCACAAGTCCAATGAGTTAAGTCTGTTTTGAAGTTTTTTCGCATCTAGGTAAACTTTGGCGAATTCTTTGGCGCTGTTTGGTCTAAAACATATTAAAATTAGGTTAAATGTTTAAACAGGGTTCGTATGTGTACCATTATTTTCAAGGCCAACTATCAGTATTTTTTATAGAAAAATAAATCTGGTTTAGCCCGAAATTTCGCATTATTTAATAAGAGATTTTCTATAAGAAAATACTGGTACCGAAGAATTTCTTAGTTTAGAAATTCAAGGACCCGTACAAACCATGTTATATATGAAAAATGAAATGAAATTTTGACTTAAAAATTTCTTTATTTGTTTCTTTGTAGAACAAAAATATCCTACCATGGCGATTGTCTGTTCCCCCACACGTAAACATGTTTTAAGTCCAATGAAGCCATTCAGATAACCAAGACGTCGATAGTAACGCTTCACAAGGCATAAGGATCAGTAGGATTAAAGCCAGAAGACGACCGTAGTTACAGTATTAATTTTCTTTACAACACACTAAGTTCCATTTTACGCAGAATTAAAGCCAGAAGATGACCGTAGTTACAGTATCAATTTCTTTACAACACATTAGGTTCCATTTTACACATATCGTCAACACATATTAACGCGATGCTAAGAAGGATCCGTTAGAGAAGTCACTTATAGCAAACAGGGAGAAAGTGACTACATAAGTTTGGAAACTTTTGCAGTGCGACACTGCGGAATTGGCAGATATGGTCTACAGAAAGTAGGCAACAAAACATGATCTGGCGAGAAAAATGTTCGGAAGAGAAACAGAGTGCCGAACGTTAGGCTCATTACAATGTAAGTTTAAAAGGTTGCCAATTATGAATTTTAAAACGATAATGACTGGATGTAATGTGGAGACTCTGCAAGCAGAATGTTTATAAATTTCAGGAGAGTACAAAACTTAACAGGCTGCGGTGCACTAAAATTTTAATGCGGCCGCCTGTAAACATTATATAAGATATTTATACAAGTGAATGAAATTATTTTTTAAGTTCTAAATATTCGGGATGCGAGAAGTACTACAAACGTCTTGATAGACATAATATGTTATTTTATGTTTGCCGACTGATATGAAATCTGGGAAGAGAAACTTGGTATCTGTTACTAGGTAAAAAAATATTTTTTTTTTCTTTTTTAAACATCAGACAATACGCTCAACAAATTAAAGACGTATTTAAACTGAAAATTAATTTTTAGGAAATGGAAATACTGGTAATAAATATTTTTGTAACCTGTCAATCAAATTACTCATAGTTATAAAAATTTTATACAATGTTACTTTTATGATTAGAGCTTGCAAAGAATATAAACATTTAATTTATTATATAGTATGCAAAGAAAATGTCCGGCCCACTTGTGCTTGCTCTTATTTAAAACTAATGAAATTTCGGTTACTCTGGAAGTTTCGATGTCTGTATATAGTTACAAAAGATATAAACACTTAATTTAGAATATAGTATGTGAAGTACATTTCCGTCACACTTGCTACTTCTCTTTTTGAATCGATAACGGATAAAATTTTAATTACCCCTTAAATTTAGATGTCTCTATTAAGATGTATCGATTTAAATGCATCTAATTGTGTAAAGGAAGTTAATATGCTACCGTTATCCAGTTTATAAAATAAGCTAATTAAAAAACAAAATTTTAATAAATATTCCATAATAAATGCTGACTTATTAAGAAAGCTATACACTTTTTCCTCTTTGCAACCCTGAAAGTTTTTTACTGTTAACTTTTGATGTGTAATTTCTAGTATTTTAACTAGTTTTTGAAAACTTAAATAAACCTATATTTGGTAACATATATTGCATTTTCCAATTTACATTAAATTATCCTTTAGTTATATAAAAATCTTAGCACATTGCTATTTTACTTATCAAAACTATCTACTTTGTCCAATGTATATTTTCAACAAAGTGTTTAAATCTTTATAGCAATCAGGTTTAGAATCTTAATTTAAAGCGTTTCATTCACTTCGAAAATTAATTTACAACTTTAAACAAGTACAAAATTCGCATCATAGGGAGGTTCTAAAAAGGAGCAATAAGTGTTCTTTCTTAAATATTAGGTAGCACAATAAGAAAGAAAACAGATATATTTCTCACTAGTTTTTTTTTATTATTTCTGTTTCCTCTATTTTTTTACTAAATGTTTACAGAGATTTAAATATTTAAAAGTAACTAGGAATATCTTATGAAAATACAATTACAATTGTTTTTGCCTTTAATAAATATTTAAGTGGAATTCGAGGTAAAGTCCAGAAAAAAAAATTCTTTATTTAGAGCTAATGCACTGTAAAAAAACAAAAAAAAAAAAAACAAAAAAAAACGCCATTTTTACAGTTCAAAGTACTGTACATAACGCGCACAAACTCGATCACAGTAAATGTGCTGTATCTTTCTTTGGTTTGCTGACTATATTAACATGGAAAATACAGTAGTTGTGTAAAATTAACTTGTGCTGTCGTCCAAATTGCTGTAAAAAATGCGTCCAAATTGCCAGCACATTGTGCTGTTAATTTTACGCAACTACTGTATTTTCCATGTTAATATAGTCAGGAAACCAAAGAAAGACACAGCACATTCACTGTGACCGAGTTTGTTCTGCAAATCTACAATGTTTTTTCTTACAGTGTATAGCAGTACAAGTTTCGAAGTACTCGAAGTTTACAGCTTTTAGTATAAGCTGTAAACTTAATTTTTATTTTAAAATTTATTATTGAACTAAAAAAGTTGAACATTTTGATCCGATTGTAGTACAGAACAACATAACTGAATCCATGCTTGAAATCGCTGTTTTATCGCTGTTTTATTTAAATACACAAACTGATGTTTTTTTAATGACTTTTACAAATATGTCAAAGCTGTTTAACACTTTAATTAATATTGAAATTTACATAACTCTTAATTTAAATACACTGATATTATTTTTGAGTTACATAAAGAGCTTGAAATACTTGTGAAAAAGTTTCAAATGAGGAACATTAAAATCGATTTTTCAAAAGTCAGCATTTGATTCAAAGGCTGCTAAAGCTACGGAGTGTCAACAGATTAGAATAGTGCCTAGCTACTCTGGTATAAATGTGACGAATAAGCTTTGAAATTTTGCGTATGATAATTCTATCCCGAATATTAGCGTTTGTGCGTAATGAAACTTATTCTGACATGTGATAAAGTATGTATGTATCTCCGGAAATCAGGTTGCCTCCATTTTTATTAAATAAGATCTAAAATATATAACTAGGATTCTGCAGTATCTATAAACAGTGTGATTCATAAAGGTCGAAACAATAGGTCGTTTCCTTAAATATTATCTTAGACCCATACTTCCAATTGTAAAGTTTCATAAAAAGGCGTAAAATTTGGTGACATAAGTTGCAACTCCATGGGATTATTACTCGATGGATCTATTTGAGGGAAAACAAAAACCAACTTTTTATTCGGCCCCTGTAGGTAATACTTCCGATTAGGAAAATTTTCCTTATCCATTCCTGAATGAAACACAAAAAATTTCATCTTGATATCTGTAAAATTTGCAGAGATATTAAAATCCAAAATTCGTGCCTTACGCCATTTAAGCATACCTCTGAGCGACCTGATGCTGATGCATTTCGGCTGAAAGATAGCGATCGTTCACAAATTATACATTATTAAAAGTCCATTTAAGACAGTTCCTCTCCTTTTGGGGATAAAAGTAGCAGCGTTTAAATTTTAAGTTAAACATGCTTTCTAAATATGCTAGAGCTCTGCACTTCAAATCTGCACGGTCCAGGTCCATAGAAAAAACATCGAAACGCCCCGTACAAAACAAATATTGTCCCGGGCGAGTATAAAAGCTAAAATTCCGGCTAGAGGCCGGCAGAGCACGGGAAAAAGTTAAAATCTTGGCACGATCCCGGTCTGGCTTAATTTCTACAGAACATGGATTTTTACATCGATATGGTAAAAACTTGTTTCGTACGTTGAGTTCTGTTTAAAAATGCTTATTTTAGCTTTTTTAATGTTTATAACTTTCATTTTTAAAGAAGAGCTCTAGGCCGTGATATTTATTTTTTAAACGAATCTGTATTTGTATGTAAATATTTCAGTTGTCTTTAATATCGTTAATAATGCTATGCAGTAAAATCTTCTAAGGCGGAGTCATATAGGAAACAGATAAATTGCGTTTTAGAAAATTTTCCTTTCTTAGTAGGTGCTTTGGTCACAAAGCATTATATTCCTTTTGCATGGATCAAAACATTTTTACTTTTAAGACCGGAATCCATCAAAGGCAGATTTACTGTAACCTCTTCGTTAATGAACAAAAAATATTTTTTGAAAAAATGTTGGAATAGGGTTTTTTTTACCTATTTTGGTTACGAAAATGATAATAACAGAAAAAAAATTAAAAATTGATGCACCAGGATTACTAGTAAATGGAGGTACACATATGCAGACCTTCGGACACAATTGCGTTAAAGGTTAAAAATTTTGTAAAATCTTTGTAAATCTCTGCTTCTTTTTAAAATTGCGAAAATAAATGGTTTTTTATATAACAGAATTAAATATTATATTCGTTGCTTTAAATGTATTAAATTAATTAAATCGTAAATATCAAAATGTTTAAATAATTTTTAACTTGAACTATTGTTAAGAAATGACTGCCAAATTTAAATTTTATTACTTTATTTTTTACTTAGTGTTTAAATTTTCAAAACAGTTGATTTTCAAAATGCATAAATAAACTTTACACTTTATACATATAGCTCTTCTTTTTTATTTACATTCTTCCAAATAACACTTTGACGCAATTTTTATGTCTATAAGTCTTGGTAAATGTCCTACATTGTCAAGACGGATTTCCTTTGAGGGTGCGTTAATTTTTCTTTGCTTCATTGTCATTTTTTTCTTTCAGAACATTAATTTATTGGTGGCCTACGTCTACGGGAATTTATATAATTTCTTCCTTCATACTTGATCAGAAGTGTAGCAATATACATCCTATAATCTAATAATGATATGTATTTTCATCTTCATCGCTTTATTATCTTTCGTGGAATGTTTCCAGCAATTAGAAATCACTAGATACCTACAAAGTGATTAAATATACGCGTTGGCTATTTTTTTGTTTTTACTGCACAATCATAACGTGCTAGTTACCAATAAAAGATTTTGTACACTTGTAGATATTTTGTACATTCTTGCTGCAGCTGGCTGGCTACTTTTACTTTTTCCTTATCCTCTTTCGACTATCTCAAACATGTATAAATTGCTTCACCTTCAACACTTGTTGAAAGAAAGGTAACTGATTTGTTATATTTCCACTTTAAAATGGAAATCTCGTCATCTCTAAGAACCTCGTCCCACTCCCCTTTTTTCTGTTCTTTACCAATTCTTATTTTTTGTGTAGCAGAAATTATTCTATTTGACGTAATAGTTGAGGGAAAAAATATTTTGCAAAAGGTATTTTGCATATTTCAATCCAGTAAAAAATCTGTCTGTATAAATTATATGGTTAAAATATTGGAACGCCCTTTAACACAATAATTTAAAATACCCCCATCTAAACGAAAATCTCGCATATCCTCCGAGGAGATACTGCCATTCCTAACATATGTATATACAAAAATCTAATACCAATTCATCTCTAACAGACAGGACAAATATTATAAACCTATAGGATTTGGTTGGAATTCACACTGCCCAGATAAGGAAATCACTTTTAGTCCAAAGAAATGTATTTAGGTCGAGGTAAGCTTAAACATTTATATATTGTAAAATCTAAAATGCGTGGCAGAATTATCAACAAAATACAGATAATTCCTTAGTTTAAAGAATATATTTTTTTCATTGTATAACCAATTGCTCGATCGACATGTTTTGCGATCGATATAATTTGGCTTGGGAGGCTTCGATGTACCCATGAGAACATGCCGGCCTGCGTAAGTTTCATCATATCATAAGCTGTAGTAGTAGTCACTGACCTGTGCTCTCGATTTTGCACTGAATGTAAATTTGTTTGTGGAGCTAATTTCTTGAAAAGCTCAACATTCATAACTATTTTAAATTTTATTTTGAAGAAAATTATTAATTTTAACAAGATTAGGCAATTGTTTGCACAGATAAAAATAATCAACTATTTGATTTACATTACACAGTTTAAAATTAATATATAAGAAGAAAAAATCCCTGCCGGCTCGTGCCTACAGACGGAGGTAGATTTCGAAGCTAAGTACTAAATTCACCAACGAAACTTAAATCAAGATTAGAGATAAACCCAGTTCCTTCACTAAGAATGAGCTCTAGGTATCTAAACATTTTATGAAAATTCTAATATACACGAATACACACACGCATGTATATGAAATAGGTTTAAAAAATAGCTAAGGCAAATTCAGAGAACCTCGCAGTGTTAAAATAAGTTAATGTTCCCATAGTCGGGTTTTTATCATTTTTTAATACGTTTCTTCAAACTTACATGACATTACATATTCAAATGCTGAGGCCCATTTTATTTCCAATATGACGCAATATATATATTTTTTTCGTCAAACTATTTATTTCTTTTTGAGTTTTCATGCGGAAATCTTGCTCTAGAAAACTTATGACGTAATATTCAATTTGTTTTCAATTCGTCAAACTATTTATTTACCTAATTGATTTTTCACGTGAAAATCTTGGAATAGAAAAGCAATTGTTTTGGTGAGAATTTTATTGCATTTTTTTAATTGTTGGCAACTGCTATAACGAAAAATATTTATTTTTTCCTGTCATTTTTGTGTAAGAGGTGGTTTTATCAGAATCATGTTAAGACAGTATTCAAAATTTTGAACCCTCCCCATTTCCATTCCCTTGGGCCAATTTTGCCCATTTTCAATCCCCGCCGATATATTAGCCATCTTAAAGTTGTTGGCGAGTTTGAAGACGATCCGTGCATAATTGCGACTTTTAACGTGCGGACAAAATTTAGTACATACAACATACATACATACATACACACACACACCCATATATATATATATATATATATACTTTTTAGGTGGGGGTGGTTTTGGGTTCCTGAGGTTCTATAATGAAACGTTATGAAGGAATTTTTCAACAGTCGCACCATGGGAACGACTGCAATAGGTAGTATTTCTTACGAAATCTACCTAAAAGTAGATATGTATTAGTATTAATAGAAATGGGATAAAAAAATAAATTTAACAGTTGACGCATGGAAATCTTTTAATATATTATTATTATTATGTATTAGAACGCGAGATAATAATTTACAAATGTAACTATACGTATAAAAATAATATTCTTTATTTATTATGAGTAAAAAATACATATATATATATATATGGTCTCCAATGTATCTATGTATTTTCAATAAATTTATAGAATTTAATCAGCAATAAATAATATTTAATCAAACAAATATACAAAATCCACTTAATCTAGCTTAAATATCACATTCTGTTTAAAAAAAAACCCACATATTTTAAGTTAATTAAATATAGTGGGACTTTATTATTATTTCTAAACACGGTAACAGTATTCCTTGAGTTTAAGCCTATTTATAGTAGTTGAGTACTGAGGCCCACGTGTGTGAACCTCTATAAAATGATACCTTTAAAATCAAAAACTTCACAAAATAAATAAAAGGGAGTTATTCAGTGAACATGTATATAGCTTTTATCAATTAAAAAAATATGACATCTTAATTAAAATTTTAATATAGATGAATATTACTTTCTTTTACGCAATCGCTGAGTTGCCGATATTTTTCAAAACCTCACTTGCAACCAACGGTTTAGACATAAAAATAAATCAAGTGTTCAAATCTATTGGATTCATTTTGCAGTTTGAACTATCATAAATGTGAATTCATAATCAAAATTTTGATATTTTGATTGGTTTTATTATAATAGGCTAAGATCCAAGGTCCACATATATGGACCTCATTAGCGAAGAGGTTAGAAACAATGATCTTCATACTGGCTGGGTGGAGACCAGGACTGAAAATTTCTCCCAGTGCAGAACTAGGAAGATTGGGGGTTAGTACCGGCTCGTTGTAGAAAATATATGTTAGGCGCGGGCCGAGGAAAGGTATTAACCCGATTAGCTGGCTGGGTCAGCAAAATGAATGCAAACTGTGAAACGGACCGGTACGCCAAAATAAATGCTTTTTTAACGGTCCAGGACGATAAAGAATCTGAAGTTCGTAAATCTGAAGTTTCACAACTTCAGGGCTAAAATTAAAGAAAAAAAAACTCGAAATCGACATGTTAGAAAAAAAAAAACTTGTTTAAATCAACTGAGACTTTTAAACAGTACAGAAAGAATGTGAAATGACAAAAGTTAAACTGAATAAGAAGTTTTAGCTACAAGAAGGAGTTACTTACTCACATGCAAGCTTTTAAAATGCATTTATATATTCTATTACATGACAATCTTTGTTTAAATTTTAAATACGTTTACCTGCATGATTACTTTTATCAACATTTCTCGTCTTTGAATTGTTATAAGTCAAGAATCATTAAAGGTAAATGGTTCAAACTTGGAACATGTGTTTTTTCATTATTTTACATTAATTTTGTTTCGGCAAATTTGAAAAATATTTAGTTCTAAAAATGTTATTTTTTTAAAAAAAGATAAATCATTTTTTAATATATTTTTTTTAATATTAATATTTTAAAAAATGCTGAAACAAAATTGAATTTATTTTTCTCTTTAATTAAATGAAAATATGTTGAAATTCGATAAATAATATTGCGAGATGTAACAATTTTAATTTTCCCCACATGAAAAAAGAATAATAATTTTAAATTTTTAAAAAGTTTATGGGGAAATTTAGGATGTGATTTTGTTTAAAAATTATAGTTTTAACCATCACAAAACAAATCCAAAATCTAACTCAATAAATACAAAAAATTAAATATTTCCCGGAACTCTTAAATTAACATTGCTTCTTAAATTACACCCATCTCAATTTATGTCTAATTCCTTAAAACCTGACGAATTATTTAAATGAACATATCTCTGTGAGTTTTCCGGATATAAAGATGCATTTTTTGTGTTTAATTCAGTAATGTATAAGGAAAATTTTCCTAACTTGAATTTTAACCTTGGGGGACCATATAAAAATTTAGTTTGTGTATTTTTCAAATAGACCCCCAGCATGGGGTTGAAATTTATGCCGTCAAATTTTGCACTTTTTTATGAAACTTTGCAATTGGAAATATGGGCCTAGGGGTAATAGGGGGTATGTATGTTACGGGTAATATGTAAGGAAATAGGCTAATTTTTCGATCTTTGTTAATTACATTGTATATAGTGTAGTAGTAGATGTTTGCAGAGACTGGTGGTGAGAACCATTTGAAGTCGAGTTAAGTGAGTTATTTTCAGATATTCATTAAATGTAGAAACGAAAAAAAAAAATACTGAATATGCGTGCTATATGTTACGGGTAATATGTAAGGAAATAGGCTAATTTTTCGATCTTTGTTAATTACATTGTATAGAGTGTAGTAGTAAATGTTTGCAGAGACTGGTGGTGAGAACCATTTGAAGTCGAGTTAAGTGAGTTATTTTCAGATATTCATTAAATGTAGAAACGAAAAAAAATACTGAATATGCATGCTATTGGTGAGAACGGCGCACTTTAAATGGTTAAACTTACTTTAACACATTTATGCCTAGTGTCCCATTTTTGGGACGTTTCGAATTTTAATAAATTTTTATAAATTTTCATCGTCTTTACAACATGCAAATTGTATGAAGTAATTGTCTATAAATGTATATATCTATTACCGAGAGATGATAGCATAAGACTGATATTTATTTGCTTAAATGAAGGCCTTTTTCCGGTGTTTATAGATTTTTCATTCTTCAAGATAACGAAACGTAAAAAAGTAAGTTTATTTGTGTTTTTATATCAAGAATCCAAATAAATAAGTCATAATCTTAGCTTGTATACTTCTTTGAAATACGTATTTTTTTTTTAAATTGCGAAATTATATGTTCAAGCCTATTTTTTATGCATTTTTGTAACGTAAAAAATATAGGGCGCTAGGTGCAAATGGGTATACATACTTCTATTAGCCATTTAGGTGACAGTTATCTATGTAAAGTCCTTTTCAAGATGATTTTGAAATAAATTGATTTTAGCCTCAAATACGATTATTCTTAATTTAGTTATTAATTATATCTATAATGTTATTAGTCTCTGTAAAGAAATAAATATATTTTTTTTAATAGTTCATAAAAATGCTAATTATAGTATAGTAACGTGTCATCTAGGCTCAGGCAGAAACCAGATGACCACGTAAAGTAATAAACATTTCTAATTGGGATCTCCATATGCCTAAACTATAACCTAACATGTCAGTGCTTCACAAAATCCAGATGCAACTTGTAAACTTAATTTAATGATATAAACAATTGAAAAATGCTCGCTTCGCACTTGTAAGAACTGAAACTTGTTGATAAGATGAATCAATATACCATGTGGGCTGGCTATGAGATAGACGGAACTCTCGAAAGGGCCCCGTGGAGGAGAGTCTGCTTTGACGCGACCGAATGCGGTCATTATCGGTCTGCTGGAGGAGCGATCCGCTCCTAAAAAGATTAATTTTTTCTGTGTCAAGAAATGTATGTGTGCTTGCTGTGTGTGTGTCCGTGTGTCGTCAATAAAAAAAACTGTAGAAAATGAACTCAAAGTTCTTTTTATTTTAGTTAAAATTAATTCTTGAAGTTAGATTTTTATTGGCGTTACAGTATATAATATACAATTTAAAAGCTTAATTTATATCCATTTAGACAAAACATATAATTATGCATTTATCCACATATGGATAATTCCATATTTAGTACTACGTTTACATTTTATCAAATAAATACAAAAATACTTTAGCGTAATTTTTCTTAGTATTTTTCCATTTCATTTTGCAACAATTTAAAGTGATTTTACCAACAAATTTGAGAAAACAAAAATTCATGCACAAATGGGTTAAAACTATTTAATTTAGTTATCCTTTGAAATTGTAACAAACTTTGAAATTTTCAAACCGAACACCTAATTTTGATATTATATTAGAATTCTTCGGAAAATATTACCTTAATATAGGACAGTGATTTGACCGAGATGTTGAGGAATTAAAGTTTTGAACCCTTAATAGTAAATTTATTTTTAGTAGTAAAAAAATTAAGTGCAATGCGGTTAGATTTCAAGTATATGCACGAGACAGAATGATCTCACTTTTGAGATTGGCTTATTTAAAGTTTCGAATATCAACATCTATTAATTTTTTTATAGTTTAGGTTACATGAATTTTTCAAATTTCGATTACATAATATATAAATCATTTCCATACGTTTATGAGTTTTTCTAAAAAAACTACTCTGAATTTTTTTATTATATTTTATTATTGTTATTTGGCATCCTATTCTTCCGGTAAACATTAAAAGTGTTTGTAAAAGCTTTCCGATCTAAAATGTTTCACTATAAATATATAATGTCATATTAATTTATGTACAGATAATAACCACCAGTGGTGCAAGGTTAAATTTAAGCTTAACCTTTTCCCAATTGCCTTTGAAAACTCTTTTGACGTTTCGGTCGGCATGGAACGAACTAGTACACAATATGCCTGTTATTAAATTCAAATCGATGGATTAAACATTAATGCAGAGTCTTCTTGAAATAAGTTGATGTATTTGTTTCACATATGCGTGCATACACGTTTTATGCAATTTTATATAATTATTGATGCTATTATACTAAGACAAAGTTAAAGAATTTTATTCAAACCATTCTGTAAAGCATTAGTTCTGTTCCAAACATTGAAGAGCGCCAACATTAACAGCAGTCAGTAGTTAACCGGGTACTATGCTCCATTTGGCTCTATGTTCATAAACCAGCACTGTGTGGAGAATTACCTGTCTCGGAATTCTGTAGATGGGAGAGAATCACTAAAACAACACATACCCCCTAGCTATCCAATAATGATTTTCTTCTTTTTTGTTCAAAAACATCTAGATTTTACTTTCACCCAAATGGATTTATAATCAAATATATAAAAATGAAAATTTGTCTATATGTCTGTCTGCCTGTAACGCTATACAAATTCACAGTTTGGGAGCCAAAATTGCGAAATGTCACGTACATGTGTATTAAAACACAGCCGAAACAATTATCCGAAACAACACTAGCCGAAACAACTATCCGAAGCAACACTAGCCGAAACAACAAGGTAATCCGGAATCGGAATAACTTATAGTTAATTTTTAATAAATAAAAAACACAAATTTAACAGCATTTTCCAATCAAATTTAAAGATTTTTCGTTATAACTGTTGCCAAAAACTAAAAATCCACAATAAAATTTTTACCACAACAATTACTTTTCTTTGCAAGATTTCCACGTAAAAAAATGAAATAAATGGTTTGACGAATTTAAAAAAAGGGAATATTACATCATAACTTTTCTACTGCAAGATTTCCACGTGAAAAAATGAAAATAAAATAAATAACACATACTGGACAATTACACCGTAAAATATAATAAATAAACACATAATCTTGCTAAACGGTGCACAAAATACGAACTTTAATAAACTAACATTTAAAATCTACGTTTCGAGCTGTTTCTACAGCCGTCTTCAAGAAAATATGGTGGTAAAAGGGCTCAAAGTTCAGAGACGAATGCTACCTGTGCAAGTGATCAAGTCATTATCAAATTTCGACTAATTATCTCTTGCACAAGAAGCAATACCTGTTATATAAATTTATTTATTTTTATATTGGATTTTTATTTGATTCATGTAAACAACACTTCGACATTTTTTTGTATGTTGTATGTTAAATTTTGCAATTGGTTTTACAAAACAAACATTCTTTAAATTACGGGCAACCCCGGGTTACTTTAGGTAGTATTTTAATATAGAAATAAAATGCCTGTGTCGTTGTAGTTAATTGGAAGTTGTACAACTTTTTAGTGACGCTGAGATCTATTTGACGTCTAACTCAACAACAACAAATGATTAATTTTGATCTACAGAATAAAAAATTAAGGCAGGGATTTCCTGAAATACTACACTGCCTTTGTTTGACAGTCTTCAAATTATTTTTTAATCATATAAAGATATATAGTAAACACCTAACAATTTTAAATGCATTATGCATAAGAATTAGTTTCTAATCAGACAGCAAACATTCATAGAAAAATGATTGTGACAAAGTCCAGAACAAAGTCTTCAGAATAAATAGTCAGAAATATCCCATGAATTTATGGATAATGATTCTAATGGCGGATATATATTATTAAGTATTTTAACATATGCTCAGATATTTTACTTCCATTACCACATAAATGTTTAAAATTAAAATTCAAATATTTGCTTTACCATAAATCATGAATAAATTGAAATAAGAATACTTATATAGGAGAGATAATATAAAGTGGTAAGAGGATTTAAAATTCGTTATTACGGGATGTATATTTCAGATAAATTTAATATTCTATACTCAACGTAATTTATCATGCTTCCATAAAATTGAAAATCATTCCAAAGCGTGGTTATGAATAATTTCGACACTTTTATAATTTATTGAAAAACATTTTTTGAAAAGTAGTCAAATGTCTTTATATAAAGTGATATATGCTTATAAGAATTTAAACAGAATTACTTATTATCTTTTAGTCTAATAAGTCATTTGGACAACTAAAGTAACACAACAAACTTTGTAATTTTTAATGTGTAAATAAATGTGTTGTTCATAGCTCTTGAAAGGCTCTACCACCATTGGAAAATGATATGGTTTTGATTTCTCAGAACTTGGACTTTCAAACTCATTTTTTTATTATTATTTTTTTTTAATTGCACTTAACTACTATTCAAGGTCGCACTACATGAATTATGATATATATTTATGACACAGGAAATTAAAAAAAACTAAGGAATTTTCCTCAATATTTTAAGCGTTATCAAGAGTTTCAAAATGTCCCAAACAAATAAAATCCTCAATAATTTTTGTGCAAGATTGGCTTATATATACAAATAAAACTGTGCATTGTTTTCCGAAAATAAATAAAATTGGAAAACTTAAAGGCAGTTAAGTGCAGAAATACGATGCAACAAACGCTGAAAATTTCATAAAATTGGCCGCCATTTTGTCTTCCATGTAAAACTAAAATTAATTAATCAAAATTTAATTAATGAATTAATATTTGAAAAAATCTGTATTAACATCAATTGTCATCCAGTACAAGTTTAAAAAAAATTATTTCAACTTGATAGGAGGAATAATAACTATTTTATTAACTATTGAAAATTTGAACAAGATATATATAAATAAATAAATAAATAAATAAATAAATAAATATAGGGAGAGTGTGAACTAATAGTAGGAATTGGATAATCCTATTTTACGCTCAAAAACACTTTATTTCATAATCATTTTGAAATAAATTTTACATAAATAACTGTCTCATAATTGTCTAATAAAATTATGTACCCATTCTTGCTTAGCATACTGTATTTTGTACGTTACAAAAATGCATCAAAAATAGGCTTCTACGCACAATTTCAGAAAAAAAAAAAACGTATTTCAAAAAAGACTACAAGTTACGATTATGACTTATTTATTTGAAAAATTAGTAAAAATAAAAACAAAAATAAACTTACTTTTGACATTTCGCCATCTTGAAAATGAAAATACTATAAACTCCGAAAAAAGCCTGCATGTTAAGTAAATAACTATTTGTCTTAGGCTACCATCTTACGGTAACAGATAAAGACATTTATAAATAATTATTTCATACAATTTTAGAGTTATAAAGAAGAAGACAATTATACAAATTTATTAAAATTCGAAACGTCGCAAAAATGGGACGGTAGGCATAAATGGGTTAAAACTTTAGTTAACATATTGCTTGACTATAACTACACCATTTTGATGTGGGTTTCTGTAAAATATTCTATTCCATTGAAATTCGACTAATGCAGCTGGTAATTATTCAATGTTAGAAACTTATTAGTTATATTTTAGACTATCTAATAATTTTACTGTCACTTATTTCTGTAAAACTGTCTCATGAACATCAAAAATACTCCTCTGCGTATAGATCATAATCATAAGACGATGTACAAATAGACACATTTGGCATCAATTTAAAATTTAATGGATTTCCATTCAGCAACTTTTTCGCTTTCCTTATAGACCGGGAAGAGACTGCAGAGACTGTCACCTCATCTAGTTCGCAGCTAAAACTCCAGTATTAGGCTGAATTCGATTTGCATATTAAAATGCAATTAGTCTGCTAATTCGCATCTTGGTGCAAACCACTCGCAGACCCAATTTTAGTGGTTGATCTATAGTTTTATAATTGTGTTTTTCTGAATCCAAAGGTATAATAAATGGGAGGACTGGGCGCAGGAAAACACAATTGTAAACTTTCTAGTCATTCACTAAAATCGGGTTTGCAGGTGTTTTCCACCAAGATATGCCTTGGCAGACCAGTTTCAATTTACAATTTGAACCGAGTTTTAATTAAACCTGGAATATCAGCCATCAACACGATGAGGTGATAGTTTCTGCAACCACCTCGCGGCCTATTATAATTAGGTTTCTGAGGACAAAGAATATTTTTGTATTCATTACACCAATGTTAGTTATGAGCTATATTAATATAAACAAGTTGGAAATTGCTCGTCAAACGTGGCAAATGAGGTGCGTTCGTACTATAACTATTTTTATAAATATTTTTGATCGCATATTGTACTGATTGTATATTTTAGTGCACTTCAATAAGTGCATATCCATATCCATTTCATTCTGTTCGAAAGGCTGTAATATCATTAAAATGCACATGAGATCTTTTTCCCATTGGCCGTCATGTAAACGGAAAATTTTTTACTGTCCCTGTCATTAAACTATACATCCGATTTTCATAAAATTTGAAATGACTCGACAAAATTTTATAACAATTATATATTTAAAATTTCAGACCATTCGGAAGGCTGTAACATCATTAAAATTCACTTGCAATAATTTATTCCCATTGGTCGTAATGTAACGGAAAAATTTTGACTGTCCCTGTATTTAAACTATACATCCGATTTTCATAAAATTTGAAATGACTCGACAAAATTTTATAACAATTATATATTTAAAATTTCAGACCATTCGGAAGGCTGTAACACCATTAAAATGCACTTGCAATAATTTATTCCCATTGGTCGTAATGTAACGGAAAAATTTTGACTGTCCCTGTATTTAAACTATACATCCGATTTTCATAAAATTTGAAATGACTCGACAAAATTTTGAAACAATTATATATTTAAAATTTCAGACCATTCGGAAGACTGTAACATCATTAAAATACACTTGCAATAATTTATTCCTATTGGTCGTAATGTAACGGAAAACTTTTGACTGTCTCTGTATTTAAACTATACATCCAATTTTCATAAAATTTGAAATGACTCGACAAAATTTTGCAACAATTATATATTTGAAATTTGAGACCATTCGGTCGGGTAGTTTTTGCTCTGTTATATGCGGACAGATGGACGGACGGACAGACGGACGGATAGACAGATGGACTGAACGAAGACTATAGGTGCTACGTATTTATATAATTACTAACGCACCTAAAAACGAAATGTATCTTGAACTGTAATAATCGAACATAACAGTAAAAATTTCCAGTAATTATTAGGGATGTTGCAATCATCTTAATAGTTTAGTAATAATATGATAATTTGGACGGAAATTCAGAGAACTATCTTAATAATCCTCATTTAGATTAATTTAGCATTTAACAAGTTCGTGAAGAGTTTCTGAAAAATTGTACTCCTTAGTTGGAACCTTGAAGTTCCAAGTGCTTTGTATGAATTCATTTTCACACATTATTATTATTTAGATTTTGGAATAATTTAATCCAAAGAATTGTGAACCAGTACACAAATTATTAAATTTTGAAAAATTCTTAGGAATATATGTCAGAATTTTATGTCGTATCTTTCTATAAAGTTGTATCTCCTAAGTTAAAAATATCCTATTCTCTGGAAAAGAGAATCATGAGACATTTTATGAAGAGAATAACGTGAGCCATTTGGCTTTCATCCAAAATTTATTGTATCTTAAAATATTCAGCAAATCCTTCTCGTCTGTTATAGTACAGTTTCTGTGAACAATGAATATTTCAGTATTCATTTCAACTAGAATTACTTATGAGCTGCTAATATCCAAATACAAAACAGGATGTAATTTAAAATGTATTAGTTGGACAGAAGGTAAAACATTAGTTGTAAAATTTTATGAACTAGGGGGCTCGGCCCCCTACGAGCTATGCTCGCCAACCCCCCGTTCAGACACTGCAGTCTCTAAAAGCACGCTAATTTGATCGGCTTTAATTGAATTTTTTTGGAAGATTGAATCTCTCTATTCTAAAAAAAAGTAACTACCGCTGTCACCGCCGCCGCCGCCGGTTTTGAATTTTTTGTGACCGGAGGTCTTTCTTCGTTAATATTAAGAAAAATAATGCATACAAAAATATGAAAATCGGTAGTATTATACAGAAATGTTTGATAAACACGCTGATGCAGACAGTTTTCAGATCGAAGAATTATTTTAAGAGATATTTAATGCTAAAGTTGGACAAAATCGTTCCACTAAAAAAGTTTTATGGGAGCAAAAACTGTTCATAGGAATTTAATCATTTTTAGATCATTTTATGCGTTAGAATTTGCCGGAGTGCAGATTGCATTAATTTTTGTATTTTGACTATTTTTTTGAGGTTTTATTTCTGTTTTAAATTCAGATTTTCAGCATTTCTAGAGATATTTTTAACAGATTTTAGAAAGTGATATTAATTTAAACTGTTGCCAACTGTATAAACAGCGGAAGCAATAATGTTTGCTTCAAAAAAAAAATATATATTTATACGTGTAAATAAATTAAAAAATTATTTACACGTGACTATTATAAACAGAAAAAAACTTTTGGAATTAGAATTAAATAATTATGTACAAAAAGCAGGAACTTATTAAAAATTATGTCATAAAAACTATAATTACACGTGAATTTTAAGAGAAAAAGGAATTTGTAAAGCAATAAATTTATTAACATGCGTTAGAAGTCTTAAATAGGAGAAATTACGTCATATTTACGTCACATTACAATTATTACATAAAATGAACACAAAATAATATTGCAAAACGGTTTAAATTTAGAAATTGCGCTAGACATTTATTTGATATTTTAAGAGGATACTTTTCAACTATTTTTGTTAGGAAAGCGCAAATAATATTTAATTTCTAACACAAGTATTTTCACGTGAATATTAAAAAGAGAAAGAATAGTTTGGTCAAAATTACATCAGATTAAAAACGATTAATTTAAAATGTCTCATTTAAAAGAACTTTCTTTTCACTTTGTTAAAAAATACCAGGAGACAAAGACTCTGTTTACTTAATTCCTTTTATATTAGCTTATTTTGAAGTGTTGTTACACGTGTCTACGTCATCAAGTTATTTTTATTTCGACGTTTTATTTGTATTTTTATTAATGTTGTACTAATTTATTTGTTTTTTCGTTATTTAAAATAAGAATTATGTCAATTTGTATAATTTGGCGAGTGGTTTGGCGATTTATATAATTTGGCGAAATTGGTCGACGGGATAATCAAGTAGTACCGCAACGGATTTGGCGTTAAAATTCCCCAATCAAAGAGAAATGAATAGAAATCCGTTTATAGAGAGATCGCCACTGTTTTTTAAATTATAATTCAATCTTTCGAAATCTTTTTAAAGCCGATCAAATTAGCGTGCATTTAGAGTCTACGGTGTCTGGACGGGGGTTGGCGAGCGTAGCTCGTAGGGGGCCGAGCCCCCTAGTTATAATTAAAAAAACAAAGGCGATCGCCCTATAAACGGGTTTCTATTCATTTCTCTTTGATTGGGGAATTTTACGGAAAAATCAGCTGCTGTTAAAAGATACAATGGCATTTCAAAATCATCTAATATAAAATGAATTAAGTAAACAGAGTCTTTGTCTCCCGGTATTTTTTAACAAAGCGAAAAGAAAGTCCTTTTAAATAAAACATTTTAAATATATCGTTTTTAATCTGACGTAATTTTCACCAAACTTTTCTTTCCCTTTTTAATATTCACGTGAAAAGGCTTTTATTAGAAATGAAATATTATTTGCGCTGTCAAAAAAAAAAAAAAAAATAGTTGAAAAGTTCATCTCAAAATATCAAGTAAATGTCTCGCGCTATTTTTAAATTTAAACTACTATTTTGCAATATTATTTTTTGTTCATTTTACGTAATAAGTGTAATGTGACGTAAATGTGATGTAATTTCTCCTATTTAAGACTTCTAACGCATGTTAATGAATTTATTACTTTACAATATCCTTTCTCTGTTAAAATTCACGTGTAATTATAGATGAAGTAATTTTCAATAAGTTCCTGCTTTTTATACGTAATTATTTAATTCTAATTTGAAAGTTTTTCTTTTCTGTTTATAATAGTCACGCGTAAATAAATTTTTAATTTGAAGCAAACATTATTGTTTCCGTTGTTTATACAGTTTGGCAACAGGTTAAATTAGTACAATTTTCTGAAATAAGTAAAAAAATATCTCTCGAAATGCTGAAAATTTGAATTTAAAATAGAAATGAAACCTCGAAAAATGAGTCAAATTAAAAAAATAAATTATTTCTGCACACCGGGAAATTATAACGTATAAAATGATCTAAAAAGTATTAAATTCCGATGTATAGTTTTTGCTCCTATAAAACTTTTTTAATGGAACGATTTTGTCCAACTTTAGCATTAAATATCTCTTAAAATAATTCTTCGATTTGAAAACTGTCTACATCAGCGTGTTTATCAAACATTTCTGTATAATACTACCAATTTTCATATTTTTGTATGCATTATTTTTCTTAATATTAACGAAGAAAGACCTCCGGTCACAAAAAATTCAAAACCGGCGGCGGCGGCGGCGGCGGCGGCGGCGGTGACAGCGGGAGTTACTTTTTTTTAGAATAGAGAGATACGCAGCCGTCTGAAAAGGTTTGTTGAAATGTTAAATAAATTGAACAAAAATATTTTTTTTTATTAGTTTCATTTACATTAATTTTGGATTTAAAAGTTTTTTTGTAGGGACGTCCTTGATCGAAATTTGTGATACACTGGTGGACAAAACTTAAGGACCACTGTTATTTTCAATGATTATAGTTACAAATAGATCAGCAGCAGCACCTGTAAATTTGCATGAATGCTGGATGTGTTCAGTTTTGTAAAACATATGCAAATTTTGTACTTCAGCTTTTGTCGATCTAGCGACAGCAAAGATAGGAGATTTTAAGCAATCGGTGGGTGCTGTGAGTTGTCATTAGATATATAAATTGAAGGACACGGAGTGAAGCTTCAACATTGAAATTTTGAACATGTCTTTGAAGCATTATTAAATGATATTACTCGTGTAGAATAATCGAAAAGTTAAAAAAAGGACGCAAAATGAGAGATGTTACCCGTGAATTTAACATTGCGCACAGTAATGCTCCTAGGCTACGGGCGGCATTTCAAAAGAGTGGAATATGTACAAGGCGAACGTGCGGAGGTCGTCCTAGCAGTACGAAGTCCCTAGAAGACAGCTATAATTGTTATTTCGGCAAAAAGGAAACAACGCAGCACAGCTGGTCAGTTAGCATAAAAACTTTGTGCTGCCACAGGAACAAAAATTTCGCGGAAAATTGTTGCAGTACGTTTGAAAAAGGGTGGACTATAGGGCCGAAGACCTGTTGTGTGTGTCCCACTCTCGAGACGCCAACATAGTTTCCGTTTACAGTGTTGCCATATGCATCACAATCGGGCTAATGACGACTAGTCTACCGTGTTCTTCTGAGACGAGAGTAGATTCAGTCTATCGTCTGATTGTAGACGTAAACTGATATGGCGCGAGATTGGTAGTGCTTACTGACGCGAAAATATTCGAGAAAGAGAGCGATATCATGGTGAGGGCAGGCATCATGTTGAATGTGCGCACGGATCTCTATGTGCTTGACCAGGGGTCCATGTGCGGTAGACGGTACATTGAAGACGTCCTTCTTCCACATGTTCGACTTTTTCGAGTTTCTGTCGGCGAAAAGTTTCGTTTCATAGACGATAACGCACTTTTTCATCAGACACAGTCTGTACAAAATTGCCTTTAGACCGAAGATATCCATCGCATAGACTGACAAGCACGTTCCCCTGTCCTCAATCCCATTGCCTTGGGGAGACGTATTGCTGCCCGATAATTTCCTCCCACAAACAAGGAAACTCTCATCCGTGCAGTGAAGGAGAAATGGGGCAATTTGCTTCAACAGCTACTGAATCATGTTGTTCTCAGTATACCACGCCATGTTGAAAGTTGTCTCACATTACACGGTGGCCACATCCCTTATTGATATGGCACTGACGATTGTTAATTGTCAGCATTTTGCTTTCTTTGCACAGTCATGTTTTCGGTCAATATTTACGTTTCAGAAAAAGAACCTCTAGTAATACCCTGTATACATCCTTTCAACAATTTTTTTATATTAAATCCTGTGTAACATTCTGTTAATACTGTTGTTTGCTTCTTGATCCACAATCTCACGTAGATTCTCATTATTTCCCAAAATTTTATAAAACTGCGTCATCAAAATCCAACAATTCCATTCACTAGCGAGAAGAATCAAAGTATGTTTTATAAAGAAAGTAATGTGACTCATTTGGTGTCCGTACGATATTTATTGGAGCTATGGAGTTTCTACGCTTCTCTTATAATTAAGTTTCCCTGAACAATAAATACGCTACTATTCATTATACTCAAAATTACTTATGAGCTACTGTATTAAATTACAAAACTGAATGTATTCTGAAATGTATGAGTGGGTCATAAGAGAAAGCATCAGCTGAAAAATTCAATGATATGTCTCAGTCATGATAAAAGATTTGTTAAAATTAACTAATTTTAACAGATATATCTATGTATGTATATTAATTATGCCCAATTTAAGTAATTTTAATTTTCAAAGTTCTCTAAAATGCTTTTGTATACACGTTCTTAACAACAATCGTTGATAAATTCAAAGATGAAATGACCGATATTTAATTGTTTCGATGCAATATAAAAATAAAATCGTTCAATATAATTTCTATTTACTTTAATAAATAATTTGATTCACGTTACTTCCACGAATGACGATAGTAATTACTAAATATTGGTAAATTCTGAGTAACATATATAAGAATTTATTTTCGCATATTTCTAAAAAATTGTCTCATCAAAATTATTTAAAGGTTATTCTATATAGAGTAAAACCATAAGTTACTATATATAGGGAGTGAACTGACCCATTTGGATCTAGGCACGATTTAATGTAAGGTGAAATATTCAAAGAATCTTTCGTTTCTATTATAATCGAGATTCTAAATCGTAAGCATTTAAGTATTGATTGTACTCAGAATTATTTATGTGCTGTTATCTTCAAATACAAAATGGACTATAGCTTCAATTATCCACTGGACGAGTAGATGATAACTTTTTTCTATAGAATTCAATGATTTTGTAACGGTCTTAAAGGTTTTGTCGAATTAGGTTTTGTGCGATTGAATTCAAACATTTGTGCGTAAATAAAATATATTCTGACATTTATTTTAGTTTGTCTAAATACGTATGTATTTTTGTGAATCTGACTGTTTCGGTAATTTTTGCAAAGGGATTATAATTAGATAACTCTGTTTGTGTAGTATGCATAGATAGTATATGACTTTATTCGATTTCGACAAAACATCGCCCTTAGAATTCGAGCTACGAGTTAATTTCAAGTGGAGTCTCCAACAAGCAATTTCTGATACACTGTAAAAAAAAATTGCAAAGTTACTAAAATTTTTCTAGGAAACTGGGGTTCCCAGAACTTTTTATGTAACTGCAACAACAAAAATACATGTAATAGATACACATTTACGCTGTAAATAAAAAATCTGTAAATTTAGTAAGAACTGTTAAGGGAACTGGGATTCATAGAACTTTTTATGTAACTGCAATTCCGGTTACAGATAACATTTTAGTAAGATAACTATAACTTTGGTACATACTTTTGTCAAGCTGCAGATTTCTGTAGCTTTACAAAAACTAGTTTTGAAGATTTACATCTTTTTTGTATAGTGTGCAGATAAAAGTTTTGTAAGCATACAGATTTCCATAACATTACATCTTAAGAATTATACTTTTTTTTGCTGTGTAGGGTAATCGGATGTCAGTTTAAGCATCAGAGTTTTCCACTTGAATAAAAAAATACTCAGAACACAAAGAATTCCATTTATAGTGATATTATCTACTAAAGTAAATTAATAATTAACCAACAACCATAAATACCACGTAGAGACCTATAGAATAAATAATAATCCCGAGTCTTCATTTAAGATACTGCCTTTCTTTGACAGTATTCTAAATTGACCATTTTTCTGGTTTTGTTCATCTGAAGAAACCCTATTCGTCTCGCTCCTCTGTCTTTCCATCACAGAGCCCATTCTCAGAAACTGAATATGTTGGAGACTTGAAATTTTGCATACAGCTGATCACCTCACATCAAACGGCAAATCATAAAATTTTGAAAAAGTCTTACATTTATCCTTCTGTGATCTATCTTGTGTATTTTAAGCTTTTTTTTTTCTAACTGAGCCCCTATTTAAGTTGAAGACTTGAAATTTTGCATACTTATAGCAGAGCACTTGCAATCACACGAAAAATCATAAACATTTCAAAAAGTCTTATATTATTTACTCCTCCGGGCTCTAACTTGTGTATTTTAAGCAATTTTTCTAGCCTTCCACCATTGCACCAGGTGGGTACTTTTCTAACTTTTGCCTACACACCTTTAACCACTCTTTCATACTATGCACATAGTCTTAAATATTTCAGTTCTACTTTTTACCGCCAGAAGTCACCTTCCTATCTCGGATGCTATTGGCCCGAACCACTCGACTAATATATATACGGATAGGTTGTAAAACGGAGTTTCTTTCGGATAGAGGTTTGTGTAGAATAGACTGCGCCCCCTGGTTGCAAAATATGGAACCAACAGATTTTGCAAAATTATAAAGTGTTTTGAAAGGAATATTAAACGAAACACTCTATGCGATCTTTGATCACACTTGTTTTTAGATAATGTGATGTTATTGAGTCAAAAATAGCAATTTTAAATGCACGCATTCGAATTAGATTCTAGTCAGACAGCAAACTTTCATAAAAAAAAAAAAAAAAAAAAAAAAAAAACATTTCGACAAAACCAGAACAAAACTGTAGATTAAGACGTGATAACTATCCGATGAAATTACAGATAATGATTCTTATCGCTAGCATACATAATTTATTAAGTAGTTTAATATATGCAGGGACAGAAAAATATTTCTTTTCCATTACCTCATTAGTGTTGAAAATTGAAGCGCAAATATTTACTTTTCCTTAAACTATGAATTCATTGAAATCAGAACACTAAAATACGAGAGATAATGTAAAGTGTAAAGAAGATTTAAAATTCATTATTATGGGATGTATGTTTCGTATAAATTTAATATTCTTCACTCGATGTAATTTATCATATTTCCATCGAATTGAGAAGCATTATAATCCATATTTATGGATAATTTCGACACTTTTATAATCTACTGAAATAAAATCTGTTGGAAAGAAGTCAAATGTTTTCATCTGAAAGTGATATTTGCTTATAAGTAAACAGAATTATGTACTTTCTTTTAGTCGAATAAGTCATTTGGACGACAAAAGTAATACAAATGTGATCAAAATGAAAATAAGCGTGAAACATTCTATGTATATATAACTACCAGAACATTTGAAGGAAATCGTCGTAGAACTTAGACGACAGTAGGTAATAATTATTAAATATGGGAAATTTCTTAGTTATAGTGTAATGTATCTGAGAATTTTGTTTCCTGCATATTTCTAGAAATTGCCTCATTTTAATCAAATATATTCTATTCTATGCAGAAAAGAATCTTTATAACTCTGTACAAATGACGTTATTTAACCCATTTGTTTTTCTTCCATGATTCGAATGTAAATTTCAATCCTAATACATAAATTGGAATTATTTTCTTTGACAAATTTGGACAGTTTAGAAAATTTAAATTTAAATTTTAAAGATAATAAATTATTTAATACAAAGATAGGCATTGAGGTAATCGTAATTTTTATTTAAAATAATACCAGAAATTTTTTTTCCATCGATCGATATCAAAGTAGTGTTACTAGCATTATTTTTGGCAGAGTTCTTATTTAGGATCATTTCCTCTCTGCACTCTACAAAAGGACATACTTTGAAAATTTTAGTATTTAACTGATATCGCAAATGTGATTTTAAGTATATTAAGGGAAATTGATAATAGGATAAATTCATAGCCAATCCAGGAAGTTAAGTTTTACAGCTTTTTAGCTTTAGTGCAAATATTCTTTGATTCTACAATGGGTACAATTGTCATGTGCGTTTCTGGAAAATGGTGTTTCCACCCAATTTCAACGAATATAACTGGTAATTATTAAATATTAGAAACATCTTAGCAGTATTTTAGACTATTTATACATTATACTGTCACTTATTTCAGTAAAATTATCCCCTAAGAATCAAATATGCTCTCGTATGCATCGTAAGACGAAGTACAAATGGTGTCACTTGACATATTTGTATTCACTTTATGATTTCATGGATACTGAGATATTCAGTCAATCTTTCACTTCACATATAATTAAGTCTCTGATAACAACGAATATTTGATATTCGTTTACTTATAACCTGCTATATTTATATTAAAAGCAATATTTATCTTCAAATTTATATTTCTCGAAAATAACAGTAGGGGATGTAGGGGAGAAATGGTACAACTTTATTTACTAATTGTTTATAACACTTATTAAGCTATTTCTAAACATATTTTCATGTTTCTTTTAAAGTGACCTTTTATTTATTCATTAAAAATATACTGAATTTAAAAAATAATCATTGAAAAACAACCCCGATTATTGTGAATGGTTACTATTGTATCAAATGTCCCCATTACTGGAGAGGATTTATACACATCCAGGAGAGATTTGATACATTGTTATGTAAATTGAAAAAAAAGGCAGAAAATTCGATTTATGTGTCATACAATTTTTTATTATAAATCTTGAAATATTTTAGTACAATTAAAAAGAAAATGACATTGACATATTTTTGTTTCAGAAATGTTTATTAAGAAAGAAAATTAAAAATACTATTGACACAATTTTTAGAAAAGAAATAATGAAAAAAAAGCCTAGAGATCTTGCTCAAAGGAAACAATGAAGCGAACACTTTTGAATAGCAAACAATTTAATATACATTTAGCACATTTAAGCTTTCTTTTAAAGAATAACTAATATATCTATCAGTTTGATAAATAAAGTCGGGTGGATTTAATGTTCTTTCAAGCTGCACTTCGTCAGTTATAGAACAGCCATTCAGGCCATTCAAACTTTTTTCCTTCTACAAGACGAGCAAAACGAATTAAACATCCATCATCGCACTGTTTTTCTGTATAACCTGCATATTGTCGAATAGTCTTTTTAGTAGAAATTTGCACAATAATCCAAGAATAAGCACTAATTAGATTATATAAATTAGCATCATCATTATCAGAAATAAGTATCTGATTAAAGTTATACTTATTCACTGCTTGAAATTTAATTTTCTTTCTTAATATTTTTGATGTAGCAGCCTTTTTATGCTGCAACGTTCTTCGTCTTTTATCTATAACTTTAAATTATTCATCAAGCTTTTTTATGAAAGGTATATCTATCAGTATTAAATATTTTACTTTACGTGTTCCACCTTTTGTGGTTGAAGCTATTTTCTAGGGATATGGTCTAATATCGTTGTGTGACTTGTAAATTCGATATGACGGCCGCGTATTTTCATCTAAATATTTTTCAGGTGTCGTGTCAGTAAATAACTGATACGTATGTAACTCAGTTGTTTCGTGGAGATGATCACAAGAAGATGCTGAAGGTAAATATGTAGAGTCAAAACAATTAAGATCAAATGTATAAATCCCCGTCTTTTAAATCCAGATAAAATAAAATATTTGTCTGAGTAAATGATTTCGGAAAAGCTTTAGCAATTAGTCCTCATTACCAATTTCAGTAGCTTTTGCTGTAAAACAATAACGAATATTACAGTCATATATCAGTTTCCAACTTAAAAAAATGTATTAAACTTCAAATATACAAGTGTATCATTTTCCCCCAGTACTAGTATATCATTTCTCCCTATCGTGCATTATTGGATTTTTAATCACTTTTTATAAATGCAGTTGCAAAATGGTAATCTGTTTTCTAGTAAAACAAACCCCAACAATGTGGTGTATAATTAAAAAAAGTTATATGATAGTATCAACACAATAATAAGAGTATTGAAAGAAATACATTATTTGAAAAAAAAAAATATATTGACTTTCCAAAAATCTTTAAAATTAAAAGAAAAGAAAAGTTTCAGTTTTTCACTGCTAAGTCCAGCTAATGATTACTCCTGCAAATAACAGAAGCCTGTACATGTGTTAGAAAGGCTGTTAATGTCATTTGTTGAGAAATATTGTCTATGTATCAACCCTCCCTATGTATCAAACCTCCCTTTCCTCCCCTAAACATTTTCGTTAAATTTCAGTGATGCCGTAATCGTCTTCATAGTTTTGTTAGACTATGATAAAGTACGGCGAAAATATATAGAAATATCTTAATCAGCATCATTTAAATTAGTTTTTGATGTAACAATCCTGTAAAGTGTTTTTGTAGGGACGTTCTTGGTTGGAATCAGCGATATATTTGAAATTCGAAAAAAAAAAAAACAATTTTACTTGTTTCAGACCATTTCTAAAAATAAAATTATTTTGTATATTTTTGTTGTTTACTTTTTAATAATCCAATCCATAGGTTTCCGACCAGTGCAGATAATATATTTTTTTTTTTAATCTTCGAGAATTTTTAAGAATATATATGGCAATTTTATTTCGCATATTTCTATAAAATCGTATCATCAGAATCGAATTCAATTCTAAACATAGGAAAATTCTTAAAATGTTTTATAGAGGGAATAAAGCGACGCACTTGGATTTCGTCCAAGTTTTATTATAACCGGAAATATTCAACTAATCCTTCGTTGCTGTTATCATCAAGTTTCTCTGAACAATGACTATTTCAGTATTTATTACATTTAGAATTACTTGTAAACTAATGTATTAAAACACAAAACGGATTTCATTTTAAATGTATGAGTTGGCCAATGAGCAAACATTAGCTGTAAAATTCAATGCCGTTGCAGCCGTCAAAATATTTCGTTAAAATAAAAAATGTTTAACATATATATATATATATATATATACCGGGTACCCTAAAAAGGACTGACTGATTTTAAAATTCAATAAATCGCAAACGATGACAAATATTTAAAAAATTCTTGCAGAAGGTTTATATATGCTGTCAGAAGTTTTGTTTTATCGTGATTCTCGAATGTAGTTCAAATTACAAACAATAGATGGCGCTGAAGCAATAGGCGTCATCTTTGCACGCATAAACCTATGCAAGCATAAGCGCCATAAATCCAAGCTTAAAATTATTGAGTGGGTCCCGAAGTATCAAAAATAGGGCCTGGACTTAGCACATATTGCTCGCAGCGAAATCTATCATTTGTAATTCGAACTAAATTCGATAATCACAGTAAAAAAACGCCTTACATCATACATAATGCTCCTGCAAAAATTTTTAAATATCTGGCACCATTTGTAAGTTATTAAATTTTAAAATCAGTCAGTCCTTTTTAGGACACCCGGTATGTGCATTATGTTTTTGAACTGACGCTGTTCAGAGTCATCTGTAACTCTTTCTAATAACAGGGATGGAACTAAACTCTGTAAGGGGCCTAGTGACGCCACGGGAAAAAAGATTTGCTGAAAAGAAATTAGAACACTGCCGATGGGGTAAATATGAAGTTTTTGTAGGTCTCGCAGCCGAGAATGAACATAAAACATGGGTAACAAAATCACTTATAATTTGTACCTATGTACGAGAAAACAGCGACATTAATTTGGACTGTACACGCGCTGCGGTAACGCGAGACTCATATTCTACCTGAACAGAAAATGTGTCTCCGAGCATTTAGCATGCGTTTATATTCCTAAATTACTCGCTCTGTTGTCGTAATATAAATTTGCATATTCATTTATTAAACGTGTTTTGTGCTCGTTCTCGGTTGCATAGACGTCAACAGCGCCATATTAAACCTGTCGGTGGTGTTTTGAACTTTTTTGTGAAATCCTTTTTCCATGGCGTATTACTCTCCTTACCAAGTTTAGTGCCATTTCGGTTATTAGAACGAGCTACAGATTGCGCTGAATAGCAGCAGTTTAAAGAAAAACACCCTGCGTACATATATATTTCTGTGTTCATATGTATTAATCGGCGTTATTTATATTAATTTTGCCATTAAAAATTCTGAAAAGCTTTTGGTAGAGCCGTGCTTGCTTGAAATGTTTAATTTATTTTCAGTGCAAATGAGTGAATTATTTTAATCCTTCATAACAACTTACGTTATTTTCATTTACATTCTGGAGTAATTTAATCTGTAGCATTTCAACAAGTGCAGACAATATTCATTAAATTTTGGAAAATTGTTAGTCAATTATCTTAGATTATTTTTTCTGCATATTTTATAAAAATGTCATTACCAAAATGAAACACACCCCGTTGTGTATAAAGAAGAATCATAAGATGTTCCATATGATGTCTTGCGAAGCATTTTGATTTTGTCGAATATTAATTAGAACTTGAAATAGTCAGCGAATCCTTTGCTTCTCTTAGAATCAAGTTTCTGTGAACAATGAATGCGTCGGTATTCATTATACTCAAAATTGCTTATGAGGTACTATATTCAAATAGAAAAAGGAATGCATTCTGAAGTGTGGAACAGAACAGAATGTTTTAGCTGAAAAATTAAGCTATATGAAGCAGCCATCGTAAAAGTTTTGTTAGAATTAGCTAATTTTAACAGATAAAGTTAGGTATATATAGTAATGATAGAAATCAGTAGTAAGGTACCTGTACCCAATATGGACACCCTAAGAAAAATTGATTATTTTCACCCCCGTGTACACGTCATAGGACTCCAAAAATATGTGACCACTATCCCTGGACTGATGGCTATCATTATTAAAATTACCGACCTTGTAGTTATCCTGGTTTAATTTTAAGGATAAAAACAAAAAATGTTTACAAGTGTCCATATAAGGAACCACCTGTCCCTATTATGGACATGCATGTCCATTTAGGGACAGGTGGCTCCTTATTGACCTACTACACAGGCAGGCCCGTAGCCAGGATTTACCTTCGGGAGGGGCTGAATCGTGAATTTGTTTCTGATCTGACAGCAGTAATTTGCATAATTTAAAGCATAAATAAAAAAAATAAACAAGGCTTAACGTAAAGTATGTTCCTGAATAGGATACTTGGTGTCCATGTCAAAAATTGTTATTTCGTATTTTTTTACATTTCTGTTACAATTTTTGGTTTTCAAGAGCCAGTTTCCAAACCGTTTTGGAGACCGGAAGTATTTCTAGAAAAAAAAAACTGCAACGAAAATAATCTAGTATGTCGTGGCCATCACAAAATTTTCTTGTATATAAATCACGTCAATTAAATCATTTAAATAGTACAAGAAATTACATCAATTCATCACCAATTCATATCAAAGTATACCTAAATTTGAAGTTTGATGAAAATTCGTGCATTAGTTATTAACATAGAGGTATATAGTCCAGGCAATAGGTAATTTTACCTAGTAAAATTAATGGTAATACTGGAAATCGGCTTTCTACATGTTTTTTGGGTCGCTGAATCCGAATTTGTAACTTCCCATCAAAATTTCCCCCGGCAACCCCCCTAAATTTTGGTAAAAAGCCCCCCAAGAAAGGTTTTTATTAAAAAATTCCATTTTTTTATTGTTTTAGAGAAAAAGTATCTAGAAATTCAGAAAGTAGATAAAATTTCCAACAAATTAGATATATGATATTATGACTTAGGATGAAGGGGAAGGGGGATCTGCCTCGGAACATGCGCGCGGTGCTGCGTAAACTAAGTTGCGCAATTCCACTTAACCACTCACACGTTTACATTCGCCCTCCCATCTCCCCTCCGAACTTTCTCTATAAGGTTTACTTTAAAATTTTTGGGTCGCTGTATCCGAATTTTTAACTTTCCCCCAAAAATTTCCCCCCCGAAACCCCCCCAAAATAGTTGTTTTTAACTTAAATTTCTTATTGTTTTAGGGGAAAATCATTACAAAATTCAGAAACTAGACAAAATTTGCAACAAATAGGATATATGACATTATGAATTAGGATGAGCGGGGAGGATGAGGGCTGCCTCGGAATATGCACTGAGGCGCTACGTGCACTAAATGATGAAGTCCAGGCAATAGGGGATTTTATCTGGCAAAATTAATGGTAGTACTGGAAATCGGCTATCTAGATGTTTTTTGGGTTGCTGAATCCGAATTTGTAACTTCCCACCAAAATTTCACCCGGCAACCCCCCAAAAAATTTATTTTTTGAAAAAATTTGGTTTTTGAGAAAAGCGCGTGGGGAATGCTCCGAGGCAGCCCCCTCTCTCCCCGTTTATCCTACTTCATAATGTAATATGTCCTATTTGTTGCAAATTTTATCTAGTTTCTGAATTTCGTAATGCTTTTCCCCTAAATCAATAAGAAATTTAAGTTAAAAACAACTATTTGGGGGGGGGGGGGTTCGGATGGGAAAATTTTGGGGGTAAGTTAAAAATTCGGATTCAGCGACCCAAAAAACTTAAAGTAAACCTTATAGAGAAAGTTCGGAGGGAAGATGGGAGGGCTAATGTAAACGTGTGAGTGGTTAAGTGGAATTGCGCAACTTAGTCCACGCACCACTGCGGCGCATGTTCCGAGGCAGATCCCCCCTACCCCTTCATCGTAAGTCATAATGTCATATATCTAATTTGTTGCAAATTTTGTCTACTTTCTGAATTTCTAGATACTTTTTCTCTAAAACAATAAAAAAATGGAATTTTTTAATAAAAACCTTTTTTGGGGGGCTTTTTACCAAAATTTGGGGGGGGGTAGCCGGGGGGAAATTTTGGTGGGAAGTTACAAATTCGGACTCAGCGACCAAAAAACAACTAGAAAACCGATTTCCAGTACTACCATTAATTTTGCTAGGTAGAGTCCCTATACGGTCTCTATTGCCTGGACTATATAGGGGAAATTCTGAAAAATGCAGCCTAGCAGCACCAACTGTGAGCAAAACATAAACAGTACTAATTCATACCAAGGTATACCGGTATCTGAAGTTTGTTGAAAATCCAAGCATGAGTTCTTGAGAGAGAGCTATTGCGGAAATCACCAAGAATGCAGCATAGCATCGCCACCTGTTGGGCGATTTACTCCAAAATGTATAAAACGTCACTTCATGTCAAGGACTAACTGAATCTGACGTTTGATGAAAATACGTGCATTATTTTTTGAGATAGAGGTATTGCAAAAATCGCAAAAAATGCAGCATAGGAGCACCACCTGTTGCACAATTTACACCAAAAACTAATCAACATCAACTTATATTAGGGACTACTTGTCCGTATAATATAAATTTTTATTAAATCCCGTGCATTAGTTCTTGAGATAGAGCGCCCAAAAAATTTGTGTCACATACAGACAGCCATGTTTTTCAGACTGACATGTTTTCGAAAAACATGTTTTTCGGAATCTCTGACCTCGAAAACTTGTAAATCCGTGGATAACTGGAAGTTGAAAAATTTTAAGAATCCAATACTTTATTCTTGTAAAGATAGAAGGAAGTGAAAAGCACAAACTAACAATGTTTGAAATACGCCTCATGTATCTCTCTATTCTAAAAAAAAGTAACTACCGCTGTCACCGCCACCGCCGCCGCCACCACTACCGACGGTTTTGAATTTATTGAATTAATTTGAATTACCGAGGTTTTCTTCATTAATATTAAGAAAAATAATGCATACAAAAATATGAAAATCGGTGGTATTGTGCAGAAATGTTTGATAAACACGCTGATGTCGACAGTTTTTAAATCGAAGTATTATTTTAAGAGATATTTAATGCCAAAGTTGGACAAAATCGTTCCATTAAAAAGTTTTATAGGAGCAAAAACTGTACATAGGAATTTAATCATTTTTAGACCCTGTTATGCGTCAGAATTTTCCGGTGTGCAGATTGCTTTTAGTTTTTTAATTTGACACATTTTTTGAGGTTTTATTTCTATTTTAAATTCAAATTTTTTCCGCATTTTGAGGGATATTTTTTACATTATTTTAGAAAACTAGGGGGCTCGGCCCCCTACGAGCTACGCTCGCCAACCTCCGTCCAGACACCGCAGATTCTAAATGCACGCTAATTTGATCGGCTTTAAAAAGATTTCGAAAGATTGAATTATAATTTAAAAAACAGTGGCGATCTCCCTATAAACGGATTTCTATTCATTTCTCTTTGATTGGGGAATTTTAACGCCGAATCCGCTGCGGTACTACTTGATTATCCGGTCGACCAATTTCGCCAAATTATATAAATCGCCAAACCACTCACCAAATTATACAAATTGAAATAATTTTTATTTTAAATAACGAAAGAACAAATAAATTAATACAACATTAATAAAAATACAAATAAAACGTCGAAATAAAAATAACTTGATGACGTAGACACGTGTAACACCATTTCAAAATAAGCTAATATAAAAGGAATTAAGTAAACAGAGTCTTTGTCTCCTGGTATTTTTAACAAAGCGAAAAGAAAGTTCTTTTAAATGAGACATTTTAAATTAATCGTTTTTAATCTGACGTAATTTAGACCAAGCTATTCTTTCTCTTTTAAATATTCACGTGCAAATACTTTTGTTAGAAATGAAATATTATTTGCGCTTTCCTAACAATAATAGTTGAAAAGATCCTCTCAAAATATCAAATAAATATCTAGCGCAATTTCTAAATTTAAACTGTTTTGCAATATTTTGTGTTCATTTTATGTAATAACTGTAATGTGACGTAAATATGACGTAATTTCTCTTATTTAAGACTTCTAACGCATATTAATGAATTTATTATTTTACAATATCCTTTCTCTTTTAAAATTCACGTGTATACTTTTTATGACGTAATTTTCAATAAGTTCTTGCTTTTCATATATGCAATTATTTAATTTTAATTTGAAAGTATCTTTTCTATTTATAATAGTCACGTGTAAATATTTTTGAAGCAAACATTATTGTTTCCGTTATTTATACAGTTGTCAACACGTTAAATTAGTACAATTTTCTAAAATATGTAAAAAATATCTCTCGAAATGCTGAAAATTTGAATTTAAAATAGAAATAAAACCTCGAAAAATGAGTCAAATTAAAAAAGTAAATTAATTCTGCACACTGGGAAATTGTAACGTGTATAGTTTTTGCTCCTATAAAACTTTTTTAGTGGAACGATTTTGTCCAAATTTAGCATTAAATATCTCTTAAAATAATTATTCGATTTGAAAACTGTCTGCATCAGCGTGTTTATCAAACATTTCGGTATAATACTACCGATTTTCATATTTTTGTATGCATTCTTTTTTCTTAATATTAACGAAGAAAGACCTCCGGTCACAAAAAATTCAAAATTTAATCAAGTCACCGCCGCGGCGGCGGTGACAGCGGTAGTTCCTTTTTTTTAGAATAGAGAGATGGTATTAATTTATACTGTTGCCAAATGTATAAACAGCGCAAACAATAATGTTTGCTTCAAATTAAAAATTTATTTACACGTGACTATTATAAACAGAAGAAATCATTTGGAATTAGAATTAAATAATAATGTACAAAAAGCAGGAACTTATTAAAAATTACGTCATAAAAAGTATACACGTGAATTTTAAGACAGAAAGGAAATTGTAAAATAATAAATTCATTAACATGCGTTATAAGTCTTAAATAGGAGAAATTACGTCATATTTACGTCACATTACAGTTATTACATAAAATGAACACAGAATATTGCAAAACAGTTTAAATTTAGAAATTTTGCTAGACATTTATTTGATATTTTGAGAGGGTCTTTTCAGCTATTTTTGTTAGGAAAGCGCAAATAATATTTAATTTCTAACAACATTATTTTCACGTGAATACTTAGAAAAAGAATAGCTTGGTCAAAATTACGTCAGATTAAAAACGATTAATTTAAAATGTCTCATTTAAAAGAACTTTCTTTTCGCTTTGTTAAAAAATGCCAGTTGACAAAGACTGTTTACGTAATTCCTTTTATATTAGCTTATTTTAAAATGTTGTTACACGTGTCTACGTCATCAAGTTAATTTAATTTCGACGTTTTATTTGTATTTTTATTAATGTTGTACTAATTTATTTGTTCTTTCTTTATTTAAAATAAAAATTATGTCAATTTGTATAATTTGGCGAGTGGTTTGGCGATTTATATAATTTGGCGAAATTGGTCGACGGGATAATCAAGTAGTACCGCAGCGGATTTGGCGTTAAAATTCCCCAATGAAAGAGAAATGAATAGAAATCCGTTTATAGGGAGATCGCCACTGTTTTTGAAATTATAATTCAATCATTCGAAATCTTTTTAAAGCCGATCAAATTAGCGTGCATTTAGAGTCTGCGGTGTCTGAACGGGGGTTGGCGAGCACCCTAGTGCTAAGCTAAAAAATATTGAAATGTGAACAAGTAATTTAAATAGATTTAAAACATGGGAATCTCGCATTACGGGGTCGCAGAGCGGGGTCTTAAAATAATTAATCCACAGAGGAAATTAATTACACGCATTTTTTTCAAAGGAAAACTTAATTGCGACATATATATGTAATCATAAAAATTGTATTTAAATTTCACATTCTTTGATTACAATAATTATAAATGCAGTACTGTTGGTACAGTAAATTGACTACTGTTACAGAAACAATCTTTGTGACTTCTTCACAGCCATGAGGCTGATAACCTTATCAGGATCTACTGTAATGTCCTAATGAATCGATATCATTGCAAAGCTATTCAGTCTCTCATCGCCATAACTTTTCGAGGCAAAGATTTAATTCTTTTCATTGTCGAAAAAATCCTTTCAGCAGTGGCTGTTGTTACCGGGATTGTACGCAAGACTGGCAACTATTGTTTGATCGTATTGTAATAAGTTGCATTACAGCACTCTAAAAGTTTTAGGACCTCTCTGGGCATGTAAACATTAGCAATTCTCTCGCATCATAATTCAGAACTGCTTCTGCCGGAAAAGCAAATCCTAGAAGTAGTACTTGGAAATCTGTTAGAATGTCTTCATTTGAAATGAATCTGTCATTAAAATTTTGAATAAGACTTTCTACACAGGGAATAAAGCCCGTGACGCTGTAATACTCTTCAGCGGATTTAACACTAGAACCGCAGGAAATTTTACTGAAGTGTTAAAAAAAATATTTTACACCGGAAATTTTAATTGAAACTACTTAATTTATTTATTTAACTTATTTATCCGTGGTACATTTTAAACTTATTTTAGAAAGAAACTTCTGGTGATAATCGAAATATTTTTATTTGGTAGCGGTCAAAATGAGCGCTACGGCGGTTCTAGTGTTAATTTGAGGGTTTGCGCATGTTGTCTGTCTAATTGTTAGTCTTTGGATCTTTATTTCAGTTTGGAAGATGCAAAGCTTCTCCAAGTTTTCCCCAAGAGATGCTTCCCCAAGTTTTGATGCAGAATTAAATATCTCACAAAATATTTCCATTGCATTTTCTCTATTTTTCTGTAAAATAATTAGGACATCTTTAGCATGAGTTACAACCAATATCATGTTACGAGATTTTTCTTGAAGAAGAACTGACAATGGGTTTTGTCAGACTGAAAAGCGTGTGACAGACAAACAAGCGTATCGAAAAATCACTCTTCTCCATGACTGTCAAAAACACTGCAGCTGTTGAAGAAATCTTCCATGTGTTTTCCGAAAATTTTCTATGCTAATGCAATTAAACAGCTCAACAAAAAATAATATGCATTCATGCCTTTCGATAACTCTTGTGTCGCAAAGGCGGAGAGGTGGTTATCTTCTGTTTTCTGTTAAATATCATGAAATTGCTTCTTGAAGGGCTAAATTTGCCTTGAGGTGATTTCTAAAAAAATTGTCACTTTATTAAAAGTTCCAAGAAAGTTTCGGATATTATGAATAAGCGTGCTGTTGGACAATGCCAGGTTTAAGTGGTGGCTTGCACAATGGACATATCTAATTTTGGGGTACTTTTGACGAATTATAGATTGGACTCCACTTACATAAGCAGCCATATTGGCCACTCCATCTTATGCATGGCCGATGCATTTAGACATGTCAAGACGTAGTTCAACAGAATGGTGTAGTATTACTTTTGTTTAATTTTCAGCGGTAGGATGAAACATAGAAAATCTTCCCGAATTATTGGTTTGTCAATTTTTTAAATAGTCCACATATCCAAGATAAAGGGCTTCTATGCTTGAAATGCCCACAGTTTAATCGGCAATCAAGCTAAAACAGATCGCGTTATTTATTTTGCAATTAGTTCTTCGGTAACTATATCCGAGCATATTTGAATGATTTCATTCTGAATGTCTGGTCAGAAGTAAGTAGTAGTTATACATCTGTTTATAATATGTCGTTTCAATTCATCATCTCCAGGCTTTGCTCTAAATCTCAAGAGTCTTAGCTCACTCTTTTTTTTATCGGTTTCCCTACCGTCCTATCATTATCCTTTCTAAGTGACATTTTTTGCTGTGCACAAAATAAGAATGTTTCAATTATTGCTGTAAAAGCTATTCTGTTTTATTCTTTTTCTGAATCTTCATTGAGAATCTAACACTAACAGTGAGATATTTTTCTGTTTTCCCTGAAGAAATCTCAAGAAATTTGTCTGTTAACATAACACACTTTTTGTGATAATCTAATTGGACATGCTTTAAGAAAACATATTTAGCCTTTTTCCGATTTCTGAAACACGTTAGAAACTAGTCTTCCTGATTTATCATGATTTCCTTTACCTGACATGGAATTACGTATCGAATTTTACTATGCATAAAGATAGTTAAAATTGTACTTTAATAACTTGCATTTTTAGTGATAGATACGAATAAAGAACAATATATCCGAATGAGCAATAGAATGAGGGATGACAGTAACTGTAATTGAATAAACTTATATTTTCACAATTAAAATTGTACGTAGTTTTAATGTAATCGAAGATATAAACAAGGGAAACATTGTAAATTTTTATTCTCATTAGAGATAACTTTGCAAAGTCTTCTTACAATTTCGGAGGGGGCTTCAGCCCCCTTAGCCCCCTCCCTGGCTTCGTGCCTGTACACAGGGTGTATGGAAGTGCCACACTTCCAAGGGATTTCAGAGGAGAGGGGATAAAAGAAATGTATCTTAAAGTATTGCGGAGGAGGGGAGGGCACAGTAAATGTCTTCAGAACTTGCACTTTATTAAGGGGGGGGGGGTCATTTTCGGTTGTGTCTCTTGGAAAATCCATGCAAAGCACCTCAGTTACTACAAAATATTATGAAATAATATAGTTGGTTTTGCTTAGTTTTATTGCATCTGCCTGCAGAATTTACATCTGTTATTACACAGTCCTCACAGGATGGACGAATAAAAACTTATTCATCATGGGCGGTAAGCCCCACACAGTCCGCATGGACATATCTGCCGCATGTCTGCAAGAGCATCAATACTTCATAAGAAGCAGTACCAGCTTTACTTTGTTGAGGAAGTCATATCACTGGTACCTGCGATTTCGCCAACAGATACCCTACTGAGGGGAGGCTTCTTTTGATTATTCTGCAAGGGCTTTTTGGAGGATTTCTCTCTTGAAGGAGGTATCTTGGAGGATTGTTCAGATGAAATTAAACAGATATTTTAAAAATTTGTGAATCTGAAGATTCACTTGCAGTATTTCCAAGGTGGACATAAGGTGTCCATATTGGGAATAGGGCATAGTTTTACTAAATCTTGTAATAAATAAACATAGAAAATATTTTTAAGTAATATATGCAATTGAAATTGAAAATATGTTCTATCAGCTTTCTAAAACACTCCACTCTTCAATATTTAAAATAATTTTACCATATCTAATAGGAAATTTAAACTTACCTGTAATTACGATCAGCACACCACGAAACAACAAGCTTCCTTCCAAATCGCGAACAGCGCGCTTTTTTGCACTTTCCAGGCTGAATTATCTTTTGAACTGCCTTTATTCACGGACATGTAGTACCATCTCTCGATCAAAATTGCTACTTTTAAAGATATTAGGGTTGTCCATATTGAGAGCACTGTCCATATTCGGTACAAGTACCTTATATATATATATACAGAGAGAGAGAGAGAGAGGGGTCCACAAATTTTCTATTTACTTTTCGAAATAATTTTATTCCCTAAACTTCGACAAATTCATGTAGTAGCATAAAAATATTAGAAAATGCATAGTAATGTATGTCAGAATTTATTTCTGCATATTTCTATAAAATTATCTCTACCGAATTATTTATACCTCATTCATTCTATATAGGATAAAATCATAAGATACTATACATTGGGATTATCCTGATCCACTTGGCATTTATGCAAGATTTAATGGAAACTGAAATATTCAGGGAATCCTTCGTGTCTCTTGTAATCAAGTATCTGTGAACCGTGAACATTTAATTAACCATTAAAATCAGAATTAATTATATGCCACTATATTCAAATATAAAGCGCTATCTTGAAATGTACAAATGAAGGAGAAGAAGATATATTTGCGAAGATTTCAGTGATACTACAACCATCTTAAAGTTTTTGTCGCTATTAGCTATTTATGACTAATATATATATACTAGAAAGGTAGCCCGTCAAAAATGACGGAAATTTAGATATAAAGATATATACAACTCATGTGCAAGAATATGAGTTTTCTCATTTGTTCCGCAGTGATAGATGAAAATAACACATTTTAAGAACGAAACACATATATGAAAAACTGTGTACAGTAGAAGACCACTAATCTGCACAGTTTGGTTTCAAGTGTTATGCAGATGTGAGGCTTTTTGCGGTCATGTCTATTCAGTCTTTGTTTACATTTTTTTAAAATTCATATATTGGACAATTTAGATTATTAAGCCTTAAAAATAAATAAATTACACACTTGAAGTAAGGTAAAAACTATTAAATTATCGTATACGATTTCATAAAATGGTATTATATGGTATTATATGTGTGTGCTTCACGATCTTGGTTACGACTTTGGCGAAATTGGCTGCAACTTGTCATAATTCTAATAGTGTGGGCCTCTATAACAAAAAAGTAACCAGTTTTTAGTAAAATTTCTGATATAAAGTAGTTTTCAAAAACTTGTGTAAAATTGCAGGCCGTTCTCATGTTATGCCAGTCCTGGGAATAATATTTCTAACACTGAAGAGTTTCCATGTATATGTGGAATTTAGAAAAGCTTCTCCAAAAGAAAGGTCCTGAAATGACATTGTAATTCCTCTAACTCCAAAGTTTAATCGGGCCCTGATGTTGTTTACTGAAATCTAATAAATACAGTTATTTTGAATATTACAACAGAATTAAACAGCTAAACTTATTTAACTTAAACTCGCTGTTACTTCCCGATGTTATTTTTTAGTATTAAGAAAGAAAATTATTTAAATTTTTCAAATCATGCACATTTATATATTTTTTTTCGTCTTTAATAACTAAATAATGAAAAAATATGCTTTTGTTCTGATCTCATAAATACGACAATAAAATAATGTAACTAAGAGACATAGCAAAATTAAATCTTTGTGATTTCAAACCATAAACAAATGATACCGCCACCATTTTACATACTATGACGTCATTAGAATATTGTCCATTGATTGTTGAAGAACTTACTTTGTGAATGATTACCTCAATGATTTAATATTTTTTACGGTTCACGAGGAATGAATCACTTGTGTTTGTTTAGGTTTATGGAATGAGATATTAAGCCGTGAACCCAATTCCTGAGTATGAGAATAAATTGCTTAAAGGTGGTTTTTAAAGGAGTTATGCAGTTTTGCGCTGAACTGCATTTAGATTACTAAGAAATGGGAACAGATGTCATATTCGCCCCATATTGGCGCGATTTTTTTCGGTTGCCAATTTGGCGAAAACATCAACAGCATAAACAACATAATCCGGGTTACCACATCAAGCCCTTCAGCGCAAGTTAAGTACCCTTTGCCTATATGATATTGGCGACAGAAAAAAATCGCGCCAATATGGGGCGAATATGACATCTGTACCAAGAAATGTTTGTAGAATATAGATAAAATGATATACAGGGTCACGCAAAGAATTGGATACATAACCGTCTATGGATGATAATATCTGGAAATATGATTTCAGTAGCTTTAACAGTAGCTTAAATTAAATTTTAGCTAAATAGTGGCATGTAATAACGGTACTATTGCTATGGACGGTAACTGCTGAAATCATTTTTTTTTTTAAATTATGCGTTTTCTAAAATGTTTACTTAGTTATCTTATTTACCTTATTTCCCTAAATAACGAAGTTTTGTTAAAGCATTCAGGATGTGTTGGAAAGTGTTTCATATTCTATGCTTAACGCATGATTGTTCTTTCTTCTTTAGTCTTATTTTGCATTTATTTTATTCTTAATTTTTAGTCTTATACTGCTTTATAGAAACTTTGGCACAGTTGTCATATATACCCCATATTGGAGCGATTTTTTCCGACGCCAATTTGGCGAAAACATCAACAGCATAAACAACAACACCCGGGTTACCATATCAAGCAAAATAACGACACTTTGATGACAGTTAAGTACCCGTTGTGTATATGACATCTGTGCCGAAACTTTAATATTTAATGTTTAAACTCTTCGCTCCACTCACCTTGCATATAGTATAAACTATAACACAGATAGCGCAAAATAATAGACAGTTTGATACTTTTCCACTGTAGGGGCTTTGGCATTTTTAAAAAAAAGTTTGATGTAATTTGGGCATCAGAAAGTAAGATTTGGGTACTTTTCCGTTATGCGGATACCATTGTCGCCAAGCGTAATAGTTGGCGCAAAATGAAAGTCACGTGAATTAAGGCATTTGAAAAATAAAAGAAAAAATATTGTCGTACTAAAGTGAGCATTTAAAAAATATAACATTTGAAAATTCCAGTCTTTTACCAACTATTTCATTAAATCACAAACATATACTTAAAATAATAGAACAAATAACTGTTATAAAGTAAAGCAATAAAATAAAACTCATATTAAACTGCTGGCATAAAATTACAAATATCTTTTAGCATTTTGAAATAATTGGCGCATTAGCATACATGGTACTTTTCTTTTATACGGACAGCATGCTAAAATGTATGCTAATGCGCCAATTATTTCAACCTTGATCGTAGATTTTTATTGTAAACCATGCGAAACATTGTGATTTGTTATTTATGAAACGTGAATCACGTGAATGATTATTGTTTAACTTTAACCTTGGAAAGCTTTTTAATCTGCTATTAATCGAATTAAAAATGCTTTTTTTTTTATAAAGTTCTAGTTTACTTTTACTGCTGATGCTGAGATGGATTTTATCATTTGGCAATTACCAGATGATGAGAAAGTTGTGATAAAACTGTTTCAGGAATTTGGAATTCTGCATAATAAAAGATTGTGTTTAAAAAATCATGAAATGAAATTATGCATGAGTTCTGGAAATCCGTAATTGAGTTGTAGCTTACGATCATGCGAAGAAAGCGTAGAAATACGACAAAAAACTTGGTTTAAAGGATCGCGGGTGACTTTTCTTAATGCTTTGAGGTTTATATATTTATCGCGCAAAGAGTTGACATCGATTGAGTTTTGTGAGCTGCAACTTGATATGAACCACAACACAACAGTGGAATGGAATAGTTATTCGAGAGAAGTTTGTGCAAATGCTTTATGTTCTCGACCAAATAGAAAAATCGGTGGACCTAATAAAATTATATAGAAGTAGATGAAAGTCATGTATTATTTATACAGATTGTTGGAAAGGATATAAAACAGATGAACTGCTAAGTGCTGGTTATGATCATTTCACAGTAAATCACAAATACAATTTTGTCTACCCTAATACTGGATGTCATACTCCAAATGTTGAAAAATTATGGGGCATCGCAAAATGGCGCAACAAAAGACATCGGGAAGCTGTTCGTCATCATTTAGAGTCGTATCTCATAGATTTTATGTGGCTACGCCTTCATTCAAAAAATGAAATGTTTACTGCAATGCTGAAAGATATTTATAATTTTATGGCAGCAGTTTAATATGATTTTTTATTTTATTACTTTATAGTATAACAGTTATTTGTTCATTTATTTTAAGTATATATTTGTGATTTAATAAAATAGTTCGTAAAAGTCTGTAATTTTCAAATGTTATATTTTTAAAATGCCCACTTTACTATCGAGAATGTTTTTTCTTTTATTTTTCAAATGTTTCAATTCACCTTATTTTCATTTTGCGCCAACTATTGCGCTTGGCGACAATGCTGTCCGTATAATGGAAAAGTACCGCATACATTTTGGCATGGTGTCCGTATAACGGAAAAATATTGAGAATTGTTGTCAAATCATATAAAAAGCTATGAAAACAAACTTGATGAGTGTTTTTTTTTTATATGTTTATTTTATATATATATTATTCATGTGTTTATGTACAAATTACATCTGTTTCTGTATAAAATTAGAGAAACGGCTTTTTTAATTGTATAAATAAATCATATAAATATTGAAAAAAAATGCATGTGTATATAAAATGAAACAGTGGATAGGTTCCGGGAAAATGTTGCCAAATTTCTTTTTTCGCCAAGGCACTTATACTGGAAAAGTACCTAAAGCACATTAAAATCGCGCAGTTAGGAGCTCATACAGTACAGCGTCGTCTATTGGCGGTTATTTTATTAGTAGCATCGGGAGGAAGATGTAAAGATGTACTTTAAAGTCTCACCCATAGATTTTGAAAAAATATCTTAAAAGAGCGGAGTTTAAATTAAATTTTGGTGACCTCCTTTATGAAAGATTAATAGCTATAAATGGGAATTTCACCAAATCAGCCAGCTATTGCCAAGTTGGCCAACATTTGGCGCTACTGTGGTAACCCTGCATTAGTATTTTTCAACAATTACTCATTTCAATGAGGTGGTCCTACCGGAATCGTGAGGGACACACAGAGACTTGGATTTTATATAAATAGATTTATAAATCTCTGAATTAGAAATTATTTTGATTAATTTTGGCGTTAACAAGAGTGTAAATGTTTTCGCATGAACGCCCTTGGTTACAAACAGTGATGAATTTACAATTTAAAATTCAGTATATCATAAACAAGAACAAAATAATCATCCATTAGGCAGAGGAAATGAAGCGCTTTCCAACTCTATAGAGTGTTGTTAAGGAATGAACCATTTTCATAAAATGAAATATCTTACATGTAAGTGTATGCAAATAATAACAGACACATGAATACCAATGCGAAAAATGCATTTCCAGTAATTATCGAAGAAATATTCTGTGGGTCACCTATTTAACGTAGAGGAGACTGGGGAGGTTTCACCCATTTTTTACAGTTTGATTTTTTATTTTTCAATTATTGAAACTAGATTCGTAAATTTTACTAGTTATACAATCAGATATAAAAATAAAATTGCGACATAAGTGTACTATATAATAAACTTGAAAATGATTGATTTTAAGCATGATAAAATAATGGGTTGAGGCTCCTAACTTATGGGAGGCTTGACCAACTTTATTTTATGTTGAAATGTTTGTTAAGAGAAATAAAATCAGTTTTAAAAAAGGCAGAATAACTTTGCGCTACAAGGTTTAATTATTATTTAAAAATATTTGGGAGAATGTGATGTGTAATGTAACCTTCTTAGACGGAATTCAAGGCACAGGAGGAAAATTGCATTTTAAACACCCATTTTGTACATTCGATCTGGAAACACTAGTTGCAACGTAGTTTGGCTTCATCACATTGTGTAAATCTTGATGAAATTCGCCTACATTCTTTCCTAAAGTGTTTTGATCTATGTTATGTTGTTCAGCAGATTGATGAGCATTTGTTAAAGCTGCTGCTTTCATCCTTTTTAGTATTTTCTATTCTTTATATTTTCTACAATGGGTACTTTTTAAATGAAATAAAAGTTCTTCTATCACTTTTTTTTTCCACTTCTATCAACTTTCCAATTTATATTTAAATAAATTTTTTCTTATTTCTATAGCAGTTTTTCACATCTTCATTTAATCAGTTTTAAACATTTTCCTTTCTATCAATCACCCCAATTTACAATAGTTTTACAGAATAAATTTACATTATTTTAGAAATATAACCATTAACTCTTCATTATGTACAGTGTGTAAAAAAAAGGATTTCTAAAACCACTTAATTAAGGAGCTTTGGCCACCTCATCAACCTTAAACGTTGGTTGATGAGGCTTAAACAATGGTTATGTTTAAGCCTAATTTGCGATGCAATTTTTATGCCTGGAATAAAGGTTCATTATTTCTACATTGCTTAAAACCTATTTACTTAAATTTCTATGTTACATTTTATCTGAAAAAAAAAAAAAAAATCTTGCAAAACGTTTCTAAAAAGTACATTTTTAAAGCTGAAAAATTTTCACAATTTATTTTTCCACACCTGTTTCAATTATCTTCATGAAACAAAAATTATTGTTTGAGCATTTCAGTAGCTTTTGTTGCCACCTATTAGCGAAAATCTGAAATTCTTTTAAATATGAAAATTGAAGGTTAGGTCCAGCGTCTCCTAAGGTCAAGATTCCCCTGTCCCACCAATTTCACTAAAACTACTTAACATCATAAAAATGCACTGCAAAAGAATTTTCCCCGTAGATCAGTATATAACGGTATTCTTATGCGCGCCGCTGACGCTAAATGCTATTATCCCTTTATCAATATCGCAAAACAATATCTCATATATCAATATATCAATTTCGTGGCTGCAATGTTGAAAAGCTTCACTACCACTAGAATCTACTAACAAATGTATTTGAAAATACAAAGAAGATTTTCATCAAATGCATTACACAAAAAAATATACTATACTAAAAATTAGGTGCGAATGGATCCGTTTCAATAAAAATTAAGTGGTAAGTATATTACCACCGCCAGAGAAAAGGGTAACTCCATAATCTATAGAAAATATATCATCTGTGTAATCCATTTTATGGAGACAGTTCCTCTTCAACCTGTCAAAAATGCTAGAAAATTGATTCAATTTCCATACCCTTTAACAAACTAACTAATAAAGCAAATACTGTGAAATTTGTTGGATTGCTAAGTATAGAATTACTTGGTACAATAAACAAAACAGATAGATGCAAAATATTTAGATTAATTGGAAAAACGTAATTTAACTAACCTATTTTTTTTCGTAATTACTGTACACTCTATGGCCATATAATGTAACTTTTAATTTTCGACATTTTGTCGAATATTTAAAGATATATTTGTCGGATTTTCCTGGAACTTCAGGATTATGAAGAATATGTTTGGCTTCATATTTATCAAGGGCAATTTGACCAGAAGGACAATTAGGGGGCCAAAAAAAATCAAGGAAAAATAATAGTGTCTGGGATTACCCTGTAAAATAAAATACACGGCATTTTCCAATTCTATAGCTTACGGATATATGGATATTGTACAATATATGTATTTCATATATTGTACATTTTCTGGAAGAATTCATTTCTGGAAGAATAAACTGTATATTTATGGCTATATATCGATTTTTTTTTTTTTACGTTGAAAAATGTTTTGCATGTTTTTTGTTTGCTCACAGGCTATCAAAGCCTGAGAGCTTATGAGCCCGCCGGTTCTGTATGTAACTACGTAACGCGATAACTTTTGATAGAAATATCCGATTTGCTTCATTTTTTTCTAGGTTCATTCTTATAAGGCGCTTTCTTGATTAGTTTTTGGTGTTCATTGGTTAAGGATAAAGGGGGAAAAGGAGGAAAATGGGGGGCTAGTCCCACCCTTAATTTAGATAAATGGGTTTTTCATGCAGAAATATCCGAAATGCTCCACATTTGGCATACCTGTTAATTATGTTAAGCAGCTTCCCTGATTAGATTTAGAAGTCCATTACTTATGTATAAAGGGGAGAAAGGTGGCTACCCCCCTTAAATTATATAAGTGGATTTTCATGTAGAATTATTCGATTTGCAGCAAATTTGGTATACCGGTTTACTATGTTAAGTAGCTGCCTTGATTAGATTTGGAGACTCATTAGTTACATGTAAAGGGAGGAAAGGGGGCTAACCTCTTAATTTAGATAAATGGGTTTTTCATGCAGAGTTATTCGATTTGCTCCAAATTTGCTATACCAGTTTATTATGTTAGAGAGCTCCCTTGATTAGATTTGGAGGTTAATTGGTTAAGTATAAAGGGAGGACTGGGGCTAGCCCCCCTTTAATTTAGATAAATGGGTTTTTCATGCAGAATTATTTGATTTGCTTTGAATTTTATGTATCAGTTTATTCCGATATGGCTTTCTTCATTTGATTTGGAGGTTCATTGGATAAGAATAAAAAGGTGAAAGCGGGGAAAGTGTCCCCTCCCCTTAATTTAGATAAATGGGTTTTCATGCAGAATTATCTAATTTAGTTTAATTTTTTTTTCTAGGTTCATTCTTATAAGGAGCTTTTCTGTTTAGATTTGAAGGTTCATTGGTTCAGCATAGGGAGAAATGAGGGAGCTAATACCCCGCTTAATTTAGCGAAATGGTTTTTTCATGAAGAATTATCTGATTTGCTTCTATTTTGTATGCCAGTTTATTATGTTAAAGATCTTCCATGATTATATATTGAGGCTGTTTGGTTAAGTAAAAAGGGAGGGAAACGGGGGCTAATCACTTCATTTATTTTTCGAGGGGCATTTTTCTTTGAAATAAGAGTATAATATACAATTAGTCTGAATAGTCTGTGAGTTCAATGCCATCAGTTTAACGGGGCAATATTCTTTTTATTTATATAAGGCAGAGATTTTTTTGCCAAATTTAACACCAGCTTCTGAAAATTTGACAAAACATAGTACACATAATATGGTATAATTGGAATGGAAATAAATAAGATATTTGTTGAAATATGAGCCGTTGAATGAAATATCCCTTACCTGCGCATGCTCGCACGATAAACGATATTTTTGTCGTGATTTGATAGTCAACTCTGTGGAGCAACTGATAAAAAAAGCCAGGAAAATATCGTGAAAATGCAGAAAGATATCGGCAATATAGTGAACGATTTTTCAGTATCTCTCTGAAAGCTGCTGACTGATAAGGTATTTTCCACAAATTGTCATTTTTTATTATCTAGCGTTCAGCAAATGAGTTTGTACTTACTGAATGTCAGCAAGTGGATCTTGAAGAAATGCTTACATTTTGATACTTCTTTTTTTTTTGGAATAGAGTCGTTCAGGTGATTTTCCAAGATGATCTAAAGCATCCTTAAAAAATGGAACTTAAAAAAAAGTAAAAAGCAAAAATGACTATAATAATTACGGCATAAATATAACGACAGTAATAATTTAGAGCAGCGGTTTCCAACCTATGGGTCGCGGCAAGTTTTTTGGTGGTTCGCGTGGAAGAATTGAAATTTACCACAAAAATATATTTTGTATTTAATTTGTTTAAAAATGTGTGACAAATACAATATTTTAGAACTGCAATAATCATGAAAACTATCAGCTTAAACTAAAACTTCGTGAGAGGACAGTGTTTTCTTAAACAGCCAGTCGGTATGACCTCGTTGTATGATATGTCAATAATCGCGCAATCCTTATGGAAATCCTGGAAAAAATCCTTAATTTTTTTTTTCTGGATGAACATAGGAGCAGAATATCCAGAAATATCTAAATCAGCTTTGAGGTCCCTGATGGAGTTCAACGCGACATACTTGTGTGAGCGTGCTTTTTCTACTTTGCTGTTTTTGAAAAACAAGTACAGAAACAAACTGCGTATAGAAATTTACTTAAGGTTAAAATTAAGCAATTTTAAGTCTGATATAAATCCCCTCATAGGTAAACACCAATGCCAGAAACCTCACTAATTGTAAAGTTGTGTTCTGATAATAATTAATCGTATTTTTCAATACATTTGTTGTTAGGTAGCTTTCATTACAAAAAGCTACCTATTGCAGCCGTTCGGAGGAAGAGATTTCAAAAAATTTTGGTATATTTTCATCGATCATGACCCCCAGACCCCGAAACCACTCTCCGTTCAAAATTGATATATACACACACACATATATATATATATATATATATATATCAATATATATATATATATATATATCTGACCTATGTCACACTGTAACTCTCGTAATTATGAACCGATTTCGATGTAATTCGGTTGTGTACATAGTACATACAAATGTCTCGACCGAGTTCGTTGGCCAGCTTCATCCACCGTTTTGTTTCAAAATGGCGGCCATTTAAATTTTTTTAAAAAAAATTAAATTTTAAATGTGGTACTAAAAAATTAAAAGTGGAAAAATATTTTTTTCTTATGTATTTGACCTTTATACAAAGATTCCGGATCAGTTTTTGTTTCGTCTATATCTTAAAAAATGTCTGAGTTATAGCGTTTTGAATTTGTAGCGTGGCTGACATTTTGAAACGTCCTGAAATTTGTCACGCGATAAAAGGCGTATTTATGAACCGATTCCGATGTAATTCGGTGTGTACATAGTACATACCAATGTCTCGACCGAGTTCGTTGGCCAGTTTCATCCGCCATTTTGTTTCAAAATGGCGGCCATTTAAAATTTTTAAAACAATTTAAAATTTGAAATGTGGTACCAAAAAATTGAAAATGGAAAAATATTTTTTTCTTATGTATTTGACCTTTATACAAAGATTTCAGAGCAGTTTTTGTTTCGTCTATATCTTAAAAAAATGGCTGAGTTGCAGCATTTTGAATTTCTAGCGTGACTGACATTTTGAAACGTCCTGAATTTTGTCACGCGATAAAAGGCGTATTTATGAACGGATTTGGATGTAACTTAGTTTATACATAGTACATACCAATGTATTGACCGGGTTCGTTGGCGAGCTTCATCCACCATCTTGTTTAAAAATGGCGGCCATTTAAATTAAAAAAAAAAATTAAATTTGAAATGTGGTACCAAAAAATTGAAAATTGAAAAAATATTTTATTCTTATGTGTTTGACCTTGATAAAAAGATTCGAGAGCAGTTTTTGTTTCGTCTATATCTTAAGAAATGGCTGAGTTATAGCATTTTGAATTTCTAGCGTGGCTGACATTTTGAAACGTCCTGATTTTTGTCACGTAATAACAGGCGTATTTATGAACCGATTTGGATGTACTTTGGTGTGTACATAGTACATACAAATATCTCGAACAGGTTCGTTGGCCAGCTTCATCCGTCATCTTGTTTCAAAATGGCGTCCATTTAAAAAAAAAAAATAAAAAAATAATAAAATTAAAATGAGATACCAAAAAATTGGAAAATGAAAAAGATATTTTTTGTATGTGTTTGACCTTAATACAAAGATTCCGGAACAGTTCTTGTTTCGTCTATATCTAAAAAAATGGCTGAGTAATAGAATTTTGAATTTCTATTGTGGCTGACATTTTAAAACGACCTGATTTTTGTCATGCGATAACAGGCGTATTTATGAACCGATTTGGATGTAACTTGGTCTGTACATAGTACATACTAATGTCTCGACCGAGTTCGTTGGCCAGCTTCATTCGCTATCTTGTTTCAAAAGGATTGCCATTAAAAAAAAATTAATTTAAAATTTAAAACGAGGTATTAAAAAATTGGAAAATGAAAAAGAAGATGACCATGAAAAGGATTCAGGAGCATTTTTTGTTTGTCTTTACCTTAAAAAATGGCTCAGATATAGCAGTTTCAAATTCTATTGTGGGTGACATTTTGAAAAATCTGATTTTTTGCATGCAAAAGCACTCGTATACATCAACCGATTCAGATGTGAGTGAGCATGTGAACAGCAATTACTAAGGTCTCGACCAAGTTCACTGGTTAGCCTCATCCACCATGTTGTCTTAAAATGGTAGGCACTTTAAGAAATCGCCGAATTTGGCAGCCAAATATGAGTTACTTTAAAGAAAAGCAGCTTGGATAAAGCTGACTAATTTCGCGAAAATTCTCATTCATTATATTGATAAAAATTAGTATTGAATCTCCTATATTCAGTTTCCACTATATTGAGCTTCGTGTGCTTGAATGATATAAGTTGGCTTTTTTAAAATAAGGAATATGAAAGCTACCTCTTCCTCCCGGCACTGGCCGGAAGAACTTTTTTAATTACTACACATAACTTAACCACATTGAGTTTACCAATTCTTGTTTGTTTTTTCATATAGTGCATCCTTCGTACGGAAATTTTCCTTTTTCATAGGATAGGGCAGCCAAAAGCTTATAAAGGTCATACACAATTTCAATACTGATATTAGATACACTCTCATATTAGGTGGGTCTTGAAATTTTTATTTACTTAAATTTGGGTCTTGTACTAATAAAGGTTGGGAACCGCTGATTCAGAATATATAATAGTTTTCTTTCGCTTATTTAAAACTAATTGTATAATCCAAATAAATGTCTCCAATTCTATGTAGTTGAGAATATTATTGATTTAACTCGGCTGGCTTCCATCCAATATTCAACGGACACTGAAATATTCACCGAATATTTCGTCTTTCGTATAATTAAGTTTCTGAGGAGAATGAATACTGAAGTTTTCATTATACACATAATTAGTTACGAACTTCTATATACAAATTCAAAACGACATGTGTATTTATTTATCTGAAAGGACCAGATGATGAAACATTTTGTCTAATATTCAGTAATCTTTTTATTTTCTTTATTCACGAAACCACCATCTATCTATGTTGAATTAAATTTCGAAATATTTAATTTCTTAATCTGTCTGCTTTAGAATAAGATTGCATTTAATAATTTTCTAAAGTGCTTTTGCAGGAGAGTGCATGGTGCGATATGTAATAATAAATTTGAATTATACGAGATTACGCACACTTGTAGAACAAAACTTTAGGAGCGGCAAGGTTTATAAATAGTCCTATGACGAACAAGAAAGAAAAATTATACGTTAAGCATATATTATAAAACACTTTCCAAAACTTCCTGAATGCTTTAACAATATTTCGTGATTTAGGGAAATATAAGGTAAATAAGATAATTAAGTAAACATTTTAGAAAACGCATAAAACGTTTGAAAAATTGATTCCAGCAGTTACCGTCCATAGACAAATATGTATTCCAATTCTTTTGAATAGCCCTTTATTTAATCTGTAGGTTGATATATGTATACTATAAAATGGGAAAATTTAGTTTAGAAAGAAAACACATAACATGTTGTATTTTCTTTTTCAGCAATTTATTATAATAGATGGATACATACGTGAACAGATTTGTATAGCCCTGCAGTTTACCTAGTACCGGTATTACACGACACTATTTAGCTAAATTTAAATCCAAACTAAGACACTCTTAAATCTACGGAAATCACATTTCAGAAATTATAATCCATAGACGGCCATGTATCCAATTCTTTGCGTGGCCCTGTATATCATTTTATTTATATTCTTCAGATATTTCTTAGTAAACTAAATGAGGTCCAGTGTAAAATTGCATAATTAATTTACAACCCACCTTTAAGCAATTTACGCTCATACTCATTAACTCTTACGAATACTTTCGTGTAGTCCTGTATAAAAACTATAGCATTTATACACAGCATATGGTATGCATAAATATAGCGAGACTTAAAAGCGCATATTATAATTAAAATTGCATTTTCAGCAATCATCGCTAATATACAGCATTTCGGATACAATATAATATCTGAAATATTTTGTGTGTGCCTGTAAATGCTATGCGCTTCAATTACACATGAAATAACATATAGTAAACCTCAACGACGTATAGCAAAACTATTATACAGAGTTCAATATTTATCTATCGCTGTCCATTATTTTCTCAACCGTTGGTTGTAGACATATAGTTCTACTTACAAAAACTTTTCAAATGAGGTAAATATTCATGTTGTGGCATTATTTAAAGTTAAAAATCAATTTTATAAAAAATACGAAATCTAACTTTTTATATGATCCCCCAGTTTCTATAGTTATATTTAGTAAAAGTTTACACATATCATAACAGATATAACATAAAAAAAAATTGACATCTGTACTACAAAAATTGATACAGTTATTAAATTTCAAAGTTTGGGATTTTTGCACGTGATTATATCTTTCAATGAGGGATCAGTTAAAAGATAAATTAAAGTAATTCGAGATCAATATCAAGGTGCAATGTTTTTTTTTTTTTTTTTTTTTTTTTTTTTTTTTTTTTTTTTTTTTTTTTTTTACGGCGATATCACCGTTAGTCGGTATAGCCAAATTGGTGTATCACTAAAGGAAGTTATTTGATTTAAAATTTTGAGCTGTCTTTTAGGGGTCGTATACAAAGCGAAGAATAAAATATTTAAATTAAACGAAAAAATAAATATCAATTTATTATAATATCAGAAAACTGTCTACTATAAAAAAAATACATCAAACTCCGGAGTCTACAAGAGATATTTCTCAAATTGTACCCCATTGGTGGCAATGCACAGCTGAATGCGTGACAGTACTACTGAGTCCTGGACATATTATAGCATAGTAGGCGTGTAAACTGTGCGACAATCAAGGATGTTGCGCTGCTTGAAATAAACCAGAGAAGTGGTTTCAGTCACATAGACCTATGCCTTGATGTAACACCAGAGGTAGAAGTCCATGGGAGTCAAGTCTAGCGAACGCAGTGGCCACTCTACCGGACCTCCATATCCAAAGAGTTGTTGACCGAATTCGGTGGCTAGATACACCCGGCTGATGTTTTATGCGGAGAGGGCCCCATCATGTTGAAACCACATCTGGCATGCATGTCGGAGAGTCAACTCTTCATACCAGTTACGTACTCTGTGTTCTAGCAGAAGCAGGTAATGATCGCCCGTTAAGGTCCCATCGTAGAAGATAGGTCCAAAAATCTGGGTTCCCCATATTCCGTACCACACATGTCGTACCGTGCGGACGATGTAGAAGTCTTCCACAGGCCAGTAATGAACATTGTGTACGTTCATAATTCCACACCGTATAAACATTGACTTATCTGTCCTCAGAAAATCGAAAAAGGCGGATTTTCCTCTAATGTGTTGAGCGTGAAATTACAATAATCAAATCGTCGTGCGTGGTCACCCAGCATGAATCCTTGCACCAGTGTCGGATGGTATGGACGCGCATCATGTGCATGTAACAAATTCCAGACATGCTGACCACATGTCTCGATTATTTCCGCCGTACTTAATTGTGGAATTAAAAGGGCGAATGCCTGCCTCTCCTCCGGTGTCACTCGAACATTACACTTTGCCCCTCAAATTGTTCTGGGTCGTGGTGCAACAGAGCCGGTCTCTCTAAGACGGTGCAATGCATCAGCCGTAGTGTCATGCGTTGGATGTAGATTCTTAGGGGAGTGTTCTGAATGAACACTCGTAGCCTGACTGACATTCCTTTGACATTATCTATAAATAAGTATCATTTCGGCATATTGCATCTATGCGTAGCTTGCCATCACGATCTCAGCACTAACTAGCATATGCACTGCTAGATGGCTCGCGTTTTATCCCGAATGTGTGGCGCTGCGGTTCTATTGTAATTTGCATAATCCCAAGTTTCACGCTCGTTATAGCTCGGCTAGTCGTTTGCATTCCGCTGCCATTTATGTTGTCCTTAGTGAGTATGTTGTATTTTCCAGTTGCCGATTCTACCTACTTTGACATTTGAATGCTGTCCGACCCATAAAAGTGTTGAAAAACACTTGTGAACAAAGTTTTTAAGGGAAGTAAGTATTTTTTTTTTTTTTTTTTTTTGTATTTAAGGGAACGGTGGACGTTAATTTTTTTTCCATCATGCAGAAATGAAATTTAGTGCAAAGATACATTTCACCATAAGTATATAGAACACATTATAAGAAATTTCCAATTTTTTTTTTAATTTTAAGAGTCTTTAAAATTTTAAATTTTAAAACTAAATTTAAAATGCTCCATGCGTCATATTTTTTTGAGATATTTCCTTGATTTTACATTTTATTCACATAAACTCTATTACAAACAAATATATGTATCGATTTTTTAATCCTTTGTATAGTTAATTTTTAAGAGATTATTTTATGAATTCCATATCGATTTTCATCAAAATTTTGCCTTTTTATAAGTTAAGAACAAATTTAATTACTTAATGAAGGCGAGCTTTAAAATGCATAGACAGTTTTTTTTGCAAGCGATATCGGGATTTTTCCTAATCAATTTTATGAGTTTTGATCAAAAATTAAGACGCAGGGAACATTTTAAATATCTAAAAGGCTCAAAAATCAATTTTGAGAAAAACAGGTTTAAAGTACACTGATGTCCAAAATTAAGGACCAGTCACAAAATGCTAATTTTTAAGTAAGCGAATACTCAAAAGGAAATAATATAATTTAAATAATTTCTATCCCTACAGCACATCTAGTCCATATAGCATCTCATTCCTTTCATACATGGTCACAAGTGCCACAGTCACTAAGGTGAAACAAAAAATAGGAAATTCCACACGTCTCATTATGAGTCTCAAATGATCACTATATGTGACTCCACTGGGAAGTCAATATGACTGCTATTTTGTGACGAGTCACCAGGTAACTTTACAATGTAGTTACATTGTGACTCTCATGTGACTGTCATTTTTAGACTCAATTTCAAAGTCATCATGAACGTTGCATTATGAAAAGTCACCAAATAATATCATATTATAGTCACATGGTGACTTTTCACAAAAGAGCAAAATGGTGACTTCGCAGTAGTCTATCTGTCACCTGAAAGTCATCATGTGATTTTAATGTGACATTATTTCATAACTTATCACAATGCAGCGTTCACGATGACTTTGAAATTCAATCTACAAATGACAGTCGCATGAGAGTCACAATGTAACTACATTGTAAAGTCACATGGTGACTCGTCACAACGCAGCAGTCACAGTGACGTCTCAGTGGAGTCACATATAGTGATCATTTGAGACTCATAATGAAATGTATGGAATTTCCTTTTTTTTTGCTTCACCGTAGTGACTGTGACACTTGTGACCATATGTGACATGAATGAGATGTTATATGGACTATCTGTGCTGTAGAGATAGTAATTATTCGAATTATATCATTTCCTTTTGAGTATTCGCGAACTTGAAAATTAGCATTTTGTGATTGGTCCTTAATTTTGGACACCAGTGTATATTAAAGGACAAAGAAAAAATGTTGTGTACAAAATTATAACACTTGTAACTTCGCGAAAAATCATTGCATCGGCATCCGGTTTTTCCGTCTCAGTACAAATTGGAGAATAATAATGCACATAAAAAGATATTTCAATTTTTGGGTCAATTTTTGCTCAAATAAATGTCCACGGTCTCCTTAATTATTTTAAGTATCTTGAGTATAATAAATTTCATTACTTTTTATTTCAGATCATCAGTGGAAGAAAAATAATAATAAATGTGAACAACGAAGGAGGGACCATTTTTCTCCCCGCACCTACTGCCACGTCCATTTGGCAAAATCGGTGAAAAATAGTCAATACTTTTGCTCTATTTACTAAATAATAACTAAATATACTTATTCACTTATGTTTTAATATTGTAATTCTCTACCTTTATTTTAATTAATTTTATGCCAAATTCTTGAATGACATTTCTCACCATTGTCCTGAAACAGCAAGCAGTTAAGGAGTCACGTACCTTTTAAAATCTCCGTCGCCACTGCAAAAAGGGTGTAAATTTAAATTATCATAACTTTATAAATTCTTACTGAAATTACACAAATATCTGTAATGTACTAAAATCATATTTAAGTCTTTCTAAAATGTAAAAATAAATACTAAAGTAAAAATAAAGTTCAGTTATTGCAAAATATTTTCATGCGATATTTCACAATTCGCAAGATAACTTAATTTACAATAGATATATAAACATTATGTTAAAATAAGCTGTGACATATATTTTAATGAATAAATTAATATTTTTGGGATAACTAAATATTTTCATTAATTTTTAATCATTAATTATTTTTTAATTTTTTCCTTTTTTTTAAATTTTGTTGAATTTTTAAAATAGTTTATGTCAAAGAATTTATATACATATATTTATATTCATGCTATAACGTAGATTTTAAAGTTAATTTTAACATAAGTTTTACGTTGATATACCTATTCAAAGTTAAGTATAGTGCGGATAGTGAAATACCATGTGAAAAAAATGCAATATTAATTGAACTGTATTTTTTATTATATTATACTATAAGTCTTTATTTTTATATTTTATAAAGCCTTAAATATGGCCTAAATATATTACAAAGTTTTAGGTAATTTCAATACGTACTTAAAAAGTTATAATAACTCGAAACCACATCACTTTTGAACTGGCTACGGAGATTTTAAAAGGGATTAGAACCCTTAAGCGGCCACACTAGTCAGTCAAAAAGACATAATGTTAATACCATGGGGAAGTTATTTTCAAATATCTCGCTTGAATTTTGATATTTTCGAATGATTTTTTTTTTTCACAGGATAGATGAGGACATCTACATCCGGGGTAGTTTATACTTATTTGATTTTGGTTTCAGTTTTTTTTAAAATTACTTTTACTTTCGAACTTGTTAGAACCGGTTCTGAAATTGAAACTACCCTTATATATATATATATATATATATATATAAAACTATAACCAAAATCGAAAAAGTAAAAAGTACCCCGGTTGTAGATCGTCGTCAGCTATCCTATGCAAAAAAAATCTGTCAAAAATATTAAAATCAAAGCGAGAAATTTGAAAATAACGCCGCCATAGACTTTACATTAGCGTTTTCTTTTTTGCCGTGATTGAAGTGGGCTCTTAACTCATTTTATCTAAGAAGGCGTTTGTCGTAGTTCGGAAAGGACCTCTTGCACGCAAGGAATATGATAGTTAAAAACAAAGGAAAAAAAAAAGCTTGGTGTCCAAAAAATGGATTTTGGCTGTAAAAAAAAAAAAAAAAAAAAAAAAAAAAAAGTAAGAAAAATAGATTTCGGTTAACCGAGAGTTTCGGTTAAAAGAGTTTCGGATAAAAGATGTTCTACTGTACTTGTTTAAAGATCGATGTATAAATCCGAACTTGCGAATATCATCCTCCGCTTCTGAAGCCTTGTTTAGATAGCACTAAACATACCTGAAAATTAGAGTGCCGACATAACTCGAAGTTTCATACGCGCACAGAGTTTATTTGCGGATTCAATACGTCTACATCGTTAAAAAACGCTTAATGGAAGCCAAGACTGGGATCCCATGGGAAGTATGCGAGTATTAAGACCGTTTCCTCGGAAACTGTCCGACCGATTTTGATGAAATTTGGAATCCATATTTACTGGATCAAAATAAATGGTCAAGACATAGCATACAGTTTTTTTCTGCGATTGAAACTTTTTTTTTATTTTAGAGCAAAGGCAATTTCTGAGAAAATTTCTAATTTTTAGATTTTTATTTTCTGAAACTAATTACTATTTTTTAAACTGCCTGCCACATGTGATCTTATGTTTATATTCTATCACTCCCCAAAAATATTATCAAAATCTTTCAAGTATTTTATGAGATAATGGGATTTTTACATGTAAAGTGCGATTTTCTAGGAGAACCAAAAAATTTATATATTCACAATTCCCGTTCTTTACGAATGCTTCTTATTGCTCAATCAAATGACGCCAACTTTTTGTATCTTTGATATAAACAAAAGGACTACGTCTGAATTCATTCATAATTATGAAAACTTTTCAAAATAACAGACATTACATTAAAGGATAAAAACACTAAAAACAATTTAAAAGGACGTTTCGGATTCATTCTGAATCCCTCATCAGCTAATGCTTAACGTAAAAGTCGTACTAGGTTTTAAAGCTCAACAAGTAAAAAAAATTACATTAAGTTGCCAAAAAATTATAGTTAAAACAAAACCAAATATTCTATTGGCAGAGATGCAGCCTCGTTAATTGCTAAATCAGCAGTTCTCGTGTACCAAGCTTCCAAAAAAATATACGACATGCATAAATGGTGCAGCCTGATTCTAAAATTGTGGACCATGCCATGTGTTACAAAACGATAAAGCTGAAAAGCGCCTTTGAGGGAAAAAAAGACTGGGTGTAATAAGAGAGGAAATATGCGAACTTTAAGACATGTTTCCTCGAAACTACCAGACCGATTTTAATGGAATTTTGAATCCCTATTCACTGGATTATACTCAAGATTTATGGCAGACAGTTTTTTTTCTCGGACTAAAACTTTTTATTTTAAAGCAATGGCAGTTTTTCAGAAATTTTCCTCTTTTTAGAATTATCTTTTTCTGAAACTTATTAAAATTCTTAAAATCTGTCTGCTATATATTTATACTCTACATATCTTATATTTATACTCCACTACGAAAATTTTTTTTATCGAAATCGTTCGAGTACTTTAGGAGTTCATGTGGTTTTTATCTGAAAAGTACAATTTTTCGAAACCTAAAACACTTAGACACTTCTAACGTGTGTGATGTTCTTCAACAGTGTTATCAAATACCTGAATTAAAGTATATATAAACAGTTGGATAAAATTTAGTTACATATAATGAATCAGTAGAAAATGTTAGAGTAAACTTAAGTTGAGTCGGCTTGGCGTCCCAATCGTGTCTTCCCTTAATGTGGGTGGGCGTGGCGTCCCAGTCTTGTCTTCTTTTGAATTTTTCCAATTATTTCTGAAAGTCAGAAAAAAACAGAGTATGCGAACGGGTTCAGGAAAGTTCAAAGAATTTTTTAAGCTAATAACAAAACAACAACAAAAAAATAATTATTAAAAAAAAAAAAATTCACTCATGCCTCCTCTTAATATGATCGCTTTTCTTAAACATTTCCTGTTTAATTCTCAATTGTTTTCACTGGATTTATCCAAAATAAAAATTTCAAGAACAAAATATTAAAAAACAAACCGACTGTATAATTTTAAATTATGTCCAATTATAATATTTGCTGAAGAATATGTAATCAATCTAAGTAAAAACATTTTGTTATTATAGGATATTAATAGGTAAAGTTAGTTAATCTAAATAAATTATTTCACAAAGGTTTATTATGGATTATTTTTTTCATTTCGATTTTTGAAAGATCTTTATCTTATTATTTTTAAGGTGTATATTGATGTGAAAAAAAATATGTATAATAGATAAATATTTATAATTCATTATTGTTTGATTGGATTAATGGATCATATTAGTTAAGAATTAATTAAAAGCACTTTCCATTAAAAAGTTTTTGTAATTTTAATTATTTAAGCTGAGTAAATTTTATGTAAGTAAGTTATTTTTAATCTATTGTATATTTAAGATCTGGATTCAAAAGATGTTTTAATTAAATATTACGAAAGAGCATTTAAAAAAAATATATTCATGAAATTTCAAACAATATTTACTATTTCCAAACTGTAAATATTAATAGAGTTAATTTATCTGTAATAATAAAACTCTAAATATAAAAAGAAAGCGTTTTTTTTTTCTTTTTACCATTTATTCATATTGTTAAATTTGTCTCTTATAATAAAATTATCACTGTTTTCTTTATAAATCAAATCCAATCCAGAGTCTTTACTGACATTATTTATGCGGAAGCAGTAAATAAATTAAAGAAAGATAAATGACGTATATTGCACTTCACTATAACTGCAGATTGCGCTTTCTGTCTTAACATATAAAGAAATAAGGAATAAATATTGAAAAGTGTATCTAATATAAATATCGATTGATTTTAGAATAGATGAGACTAGATAAAGTTAAGAGTATTAAACGTTCGATCACATAACCCTACACGTTTTGGCGGTATTATAATGCATTATATTTGGCCGTAATATAATAGAACTTTTGCCTATACTATAAAAATATTGTTAATTCTAAATTTGACTTCCATCTTTTATCAGATTTTTGTAAATTGAATATAAAATCCACCTTTTTTACAATTTTAATCTGCTGTTTTCGGTGTATTTATTCAGCACATTTTCTTACTGTCTTATTCCTACAATTTGCTGCAATCCTACGGCTCAATATACCTATTTCGAAATATGTGTCTAAACAAAACAGGTAAAAAATTTCTTTTATACACTAATGATGGTGGCTGAATGCAACCAGAACCGACATGCAATATTTAAAGAGTTTATGGTGTTCTAAACTTCGTTTTATTTACGTATGATGTATACTATCAAATCTCATACCTTTTCCCTTAAATAATTTGCAGTTTGCTTTACAATTTTATTATTTTTCCGCGATCAAAACGTAAAATAACAGTTTTCCCAAAATGAGATTTATTAGAGTAATGGAGTAATGTGCATACTTAAAATGAAAATCATCTCTTCAATCATTTTAATGTTTTATATTTTATTTTTTCTATTTGCATTTCAAGCTATTAAGTGAATGGATACCCGTGATCTTTTTCTACATGCTTATAATACTACTAATACACTGTTAATGTAATACGATTCAGTATAAGTTTATTTCAAAGATCGGTATTACATTAGATAAGATAAGGCTTTGTTCCCGAAATTTCTATGAAAAATTAAATAACAGTTCATTTTAATCTTTGGATAGTACTACATAATGTTGAGTGAGTCTGTAGGCAAAATAATTTGTAAAAATATACAGTAATCACTGTTATTTTGCTTAATAACTATCTTCATTATTTAAAAATAGTAATACTTGTTGCGTTATTGAGAAATTTAGGACTAAGAATGGAAAACGCTGAAAGTACCGAAAAATCGATTTTTTTTTTTTTTTTTTTTTTTTTTTTTAACGAAAATATGTCTTAAATGCCACACAAGAAACCTTGAAGTGACAACCCTAGTTCAAAAAAGAGTAAAGAATGCCACTGGTTGGAAGTGTCACACGAAGTAAAGTGGAGAACGCTGAATGTACCACACGAAGTGAAATGAGAAGACGCTGAAAGTGCCAGTGATAAGATGCTCGGCGACTGTTGACACAAGTTGATCATGTTGTTATTGTTTACATCAATGGGATATTTATAAGCAAGGTGAAAAATATTAAATAAATAAATAAAATAAATATTTACAAATGATAATATTAGATATTTAAACACTAAACGAAAACAAGCTAGGTACCTACATTTTAAAGTATTGAGCAAAGATCCCAAAACGAGTGAAGTGGAAAACGCTGTAAGTACCAAAAGTACGAGTTTTTCTTTTTTTCGCTGTCTTGAAAATTTTTCTCTTTTGGACTTTCAGAGTTTTCCCTTTTTAAGTCTTAATTATCTTCATATATTTCAAAAATGTAATACTAGTTGCGTTATTGCTAATTTAAAAGTTCTTGAATATATAGGATCTCTTAGCTTTTTATTATCTTTTTTCTGTAATGTTTGCGTTATAAAGAGCTACATTTTGTCATTTTAGGCTTAATGCCGACAAAATTGGATTAAATAACGCATCTTCTATGAATGAACTCACAAGCTCCTCTGAAGATTCTGTGAGTCATTCATAGTTTCTTATTTCACATACTGGTTTCCTATGTTCATTTCTAAATCATTTTTAGAACTTTATCAATTTCTTCATATATTTGTGATTTCAAATTTATTATATATATATATATATATATATATATATATATATATATATATATATGTTCTATGAACTATGAAAAATATCATAAAAAGTTTTCATTTATATATGAATTTATGTTTGATTAATTAGCGCTTAAAACCGTATCAATCACGACTTCAATGATCTAACTAATGAATGAAAAGCTCGAAAGCATTCAGGAGGTAATGCATCCTTAAATCGAGCACATATGCATCTAGTGCACCCAGAAAAGCTTGATAATTGGCATTTGCAATAATACTTACCTTCAGTTTTGACTGACTAGTATTCACAACCATCTAATCTCAATGCAGTTATTCGAGCTGTCTTGATAAGCTATTGAAGTCTTATTGAATGAATTTAATTCTAATTGATCCATTAATTCTATTTCTATTGAAATTCAACAATTAACAGAAAAAATAAAGATAATGAAAAAGTCTTTTGTGTTTTAGCTTGTGTCTATACAGGTAAAAGATTAATAAAATTTAATATCAATTGAAATATTATATGCTGTTCAACTCAGCTTTTGCAAAATTCGGAATGATCATGACACTTCTCTTCAACGATTTACAAATTAAAAAGGAATTATTACAAAAGGTGCACCTACGGTAATTTTACCAATAAATGTTAAAGTACCATTAACATCATATTTATTGTACAATCCTATAAATTTTTCGTTTACACTTCTACTAGTGGAGAAGAATATTCCTTTGGTTCTCGAATCATTTTATTTTTCGATTTCATTTGACATTAAGCACAGTAATATTATTTACAGCTGTAATGTTAGTATGTAGCCATCACTATTTCCTAATGATAAAATATTTGCTTTATCTGATTATGGAAATTCGACAGTTAAATTCGGCAAAGTATATACCGAGGAAATAGCCATAAGAGCATATGAAATTTGAAGCAGCAATCACATTGCAGCTTACGTTTTCAAACGTATACATATCAAACATAATTTGCAGAAAAAAAAAAAGTTATTTCCTACATTGTTAATGACCGAAAAGAGACAAAATTAAGATATTACTTTCAGTTAGTTCTACTTTTAATATTAAATTTTGTAAAAAATAAGTTAAACCAATTGAACATTAAAAATAAAAATAAAATTCTAACGATTTGATACTTAAAACACCTTAAAAACTTAACATTCCGCTTAAATGAAATTGAAATACGAGGATGCATCAATAAGGTTTTGCCCTCACATAGAAATATTTGAGTGAAATTTTATGAAATTGCTACATTTTATCAGTTCTTTTATATATAGTCAGTGTTCACAGTAGCAGATTTGTGCAACTGGTATTTCAAAGAAAGAGGGGGTGATCTATTGCAGAAGGCGCGATAGTAGACCCAGAGGGGGGCATTTTTTTTAACTTTTACCGACCACCACATGTGGCATATTGTTGGAAAGGCCTGTGATCACATATTCATGCTATGCACCTCCCGAGGCCTGCCTCCCAAATTTATCTTCCGGGGGGCACTTTTCTAAATTTTGCGAACATCATTTATGCCACACGGGGAGCAAATTTGGGGGAAAGGGCTCCGGAAATGCATAGAATGAATAAGTGGTCACTGGCCTTTCCAACAATACGGCACATGTTGTGGTCGGCTAATGTTAGAATAATGACCCCTCTGTGGGTCTACTATCGCGCCTCCTGGAATACACCCTTCCCCCTCTCTTTTAAATACCGTTTGCAGAAATGTGTTACTATGCATTGTGACTTTATAGAAAAGGACTAATATAATGTAGCAATTTCATAAATTTCACTCAATTATTTCTATGTGAGGGCAAAAACTTATTTATATACCGTCGTAAATATTAGACTTATTTAAATGTGTGTATTTGCATGTATCTTATCATTTTATACAGAATCATCAAAAACATGATAGAAAATTTGCAATACAAATTGTTCCAACTTAAAAATGAAAAGTAGCCTAGGATTTATTTCCATGAAAAAATCATATATAAATGCAGCTTACGTGAAAATGGTCTGAAATTAGGGTACTGTTTTGAAATCTAATTCGCTTAAATGGACGTATGTCATTATATTAATTTGTTTACTTAAAATAATGTAAGACTTTTTCAAAATTTTATTATTTGCTGTGTGATAGGAAGTATTCAGCTATAAGTATGAAAAATTTTAAGTATCTAACTTATACAGTTTTCGATAACGAATTCTGTGACAGACAGACAGGGGGGGAGATGAAAAGCGTTTCGTCATATAAAATGAAATCCAAAAAACCGCATCTCTATTCCTTAAATTATAAAATATTGCATACATTTCTGAAGAACATAAATATTTGATGATTCATTTCCTTTTAATTAACAGTTTGTTTACATAAAACCATTTTTATAAATCGAAGTTAAAGCCAAAATTAATAATAACACGCTATTAAATTCATTTAATGATATTTCTGAATACTTTACATACACGTTGGTCGTTTCAATAAGCAATCATATTTCTTGGAATAAATGTCTATGATACATGGCATAAATACAGGTTAAATACAGCAATTTAATTGCTATTACAGTGTATTTAACGGAAATATAATTCGTTTCCACAATGCATAACGAGAGTTTAATTAATGCTTTCTTCTTCAACATATCATTTATTTCTAAGTAATTGCTTCAGGTAACTTTGAAGCAGTATTTTCCACAATAAATATACGGAAACCTCTTAATTTAGAATCCGATTTAAGCTAAACAGAATAATCTTACTCACTTCTGAAGTAATTGGTTGTCTCTTGTAAATTTCATTATAAAAGGTTATTGATTGTGTAACTGCTTATGCATGACTGCGTTTGAATATGTTCACATAAATTTATGCATTCTATCAAAATGATATTCAAGTAACAATAATCGATTCCGTAGTGGAACTTAAATTATATGTTTTAAATGCGTAAATATATAATAAAATATGATATACATTTAAAATTATAATACAAACTTTTTGAAAAATATTTGATACACGTATATAAAAAAAAAATGGTTCTTGGTTTTCAACACTTTCCAACAAAGTTAAAAAGTGTTTATGCATTCGGTTTTTCTGAACGTCTGTCCGTCTGTCACTCCCGTAAATATACTCGGATTTTCATGCAATTGATAAACGGTATTTAGGTCACCACGGCATGTTTAGTATTGTATATAAAGTATATGGGATTAATGGTTCTTTTACAGGGGCACTCAAAATAATCCAGTTACATTATAGACATAGAGGAAATTATTTGTAGTGTATTTTAATGACATTACTCTATTTCAAATGAAATTGATATAAATCACTGAACTTCACTACAAGATGATTACTATACAATAGGGTAATACAATATATACTGGGCTGATCAAAGAATTCGGATAATTTCCTTATTGTAGATGGGAACAGTTAAAATTGGGTTTTGAAATGTGTTATGCGTTTCCATATGGTTGAATTAATCATATATAAATTTATTAAACGGTGCAGATTTGTATAATTATTCTGAATGAGTTGGAAAGTGTTTCATAATATATGCTTGACGCATGAATTTTTCTTTCTTGTTTTTACATGGGATTGAATTCAGTCTATGCTGAATATTATTATCATTCAAACAACTAATTAATATATCGGTTGTTTCATTATCGACTCTGAAGTAAGTAATTAGTAGTTCAAATACAACTTAAATAAAAGGTCTAGGATATTTAAAATGTCTGGGCTGAAGACAAAAATATCGCTTACAAACAATACAACGATGTAAAAGGGAAGTAAAGTTATGTAAAAGCTGTATGAATGAATGTATTTAAAGCCCCCCTTGTCGCGTTTAACGGCGGGTACAACTCCGGCTAAACATTGTAACTTTTTCATTGTATTTTTAAAACCTTAATAAAGGTGACCGGGATGGATACTATGCTCTACAGACTAGGTCCTGGTCTGCGCATTCCCTCATAGGGTATCAAATTTAAATAAGAAAAATTAAATATAATTACAACCAGAGGAAATATTTAATAAATGTTTCTTTCTATTATTTGGTAGATCCTTAACTTCCTTTATTTAAAAAAAATATTCTGATTTTGTATGATTTCAAATAAACCGGAATGTCACATGTCTACTGTTTTTGAAACACACAATTCTCCCGAATAAATCGAAAAACATATTTTACATTAAGGTCTGTAGATTAAACTTTGAACTCTTGAAGTTATACAAAATGTCTTATAAATCGGTGTAAAATAAATTAACCTCAAATTATAAGCATACAAATTATAATGATATTAGTCGCATTCGTTCTGTTTGGAGCAAGTTTCCCATACCGGAAAAAAGGAAAATAAAAAATAATTTTACACAAAACAATAAAACGGGCCTGCCGATAAAAAAAAAAAAAAAAAAAAAAAAAAAAAGCGGTACTACAATCCTGGTTAAAAAATTTAAACGAAGTCGATAAAATATGAACCATTTTCAATGGACATGACTTTCGCTAGAATAAGTACTTTCGCTATAATATGTACTTTCGCTATAATATGTACTTTCGCTAGAATAGTTCGCTAGAATAAGTTTGCTCTATTATTTCTACGAAACATATTTCCATTTTAAGACTTAAAATACGCGCTTTTATTTTATATAAAAGGACGTAATTTGCACACAGTGAAAAATTAAACATTTACGACCCAGTCTTGTATAGAACAACATGTATAGAAAAGTATGCATATGGCGTCACTATCGCGGTGTAATACACAAACCCAGCAAAAAGCGATGTCGTAATTTCGTCAAAAATAAAATCAGCTAGCTAATGATTCATATGTATTCATTTGTTTGTAATGTTAATAAAAATTAAAAATAGTTTACAATAGCTCCATGTTATATCAGAAATCCTCCATTTATATTTCTTCAAAAGAGCACGTATTTAAATAACAAATTTTTTCTGTTGTTATGAGAAAATGGAAACAAAAATATATAGCAATATACTATTTTCAAACGATTTTCCATTTACTTTATACAGAAAGGGAGTACTTCAGTTACCACTATTGCAGAAATGACATAAAATTTAGAAAAAAATATTACCTCAAAATTGAGATGAATTATCCAAACAAATTGCAATTTAAATACCTCTTTTCCCCTTAACGAATTCGTAAAAATTGAAAATGTGTGCTGCTTAGATGTTTAAAAAATTGCAGTAGATTTTATCAGTATTTAACAGTGCAATGATACATATCCTTTGCTTTAAGGGTGACTTATGTAACGTAACGTTACTTTTTAGTGACGACACTTTAATTGTTGCCTGAAAGAAATAGCTTATCGGTGGGGAGGTGGGGGGGGGGGGGCTAATAAACTTGTAGGAAGGAACACATAATACATCATAACAATTCAATAACGTGACAAAATGACTCTTGAGAGTTAGCCTCTGTTCCCCAAGAAATCACTATAACCAATCCGATGCAGTGTATTCTCATTTACTCATAGGTAATGAGTTTTTCGTTGTTTGGAAAATTCATTTTATCGATACTAGGGGATCGAAGCCGGGGGTACCCTGGTTACAGAGTACAGGTGAAAAACTTTAATGACGTTTTTACATGCAATATATTTTTTAGATTGACCACTAACAGCAAAAAAGCATTTTCCTATCACAAATATCTGTCATGCAATCAAATAAAGTTTCGAAATTTATCAAAAGCAAAACTTTCCTATTAGCCGCATACTAAGAGTTATTAGCCCAGTATTTTGCTACTTATGGCAGCCTTTTTGTTTCTGATTATTTTAGTGCTTTAAGCGCATAGTTCAATTATTTGTATGTTAAATTTTTTGTTTTATTTATGTTATTTATTTATTTGTAGATGAAGTTTTAAAATTGTTTATGGAATGTTAGCCGTAAGAAAAGGCCGAACTGTTTACAATGTTTAAGGCAAACGGATTAATGTAAGAGTATTTCATGCTTGATTTTTTTTTTTTTAACATTGACAATCACTAAACTCAGATGCAGTTTCCAAACAAATTTCATTTGAAAGTTTTTTTTCTTCTATTTGGCGGCGTAAAATTTTAATTGTTCGATTACATATAAAATAAATTTTTGTTATTTTACTATTATTCTTTTATTAATTTATAGACTAAGTTTTAATTCCGTATGAAAAATTAATCAGAAATAAATGCTGAACAAATTATATTGCTGTATTTTCAAAATACTTGTTATTACGTAATTGAGTCGGCACGTGATAGAGATAAATTACAAAAATGCATGCTTGAAAATTAATTAAAAAACATAATAAATTAGTCAATTAAGAGCTCAGGTGCCCCTGTGACCACAGCGCGATCCAAGGTCCTAGTCAAGAAGTCCGTGACGATAGCCTCAATCCCCCACCTGCTGTAATGATCTAGGCAAATATCGCTAAGCGTTCGAGTATGGAAATTTCAATGAAAATTATTCTAATTGATTTTCACAGGGGCCACTCATAGACACAATGTCTAATCGTGCTTTGCCCCGCCTTTTGCACAAAAGCCCACAGGATTGCTTTTAAATTATCGGGCTTTGTGGTCACGAAAGGCACCATATCCCTTTCGGAGTTGGTTAATGTAGAAATCACCCTGGTGTCTCCGAGTGGAGATTTTTGGAAGGTCGCATATGTGACCCCTCCATCTTCAGATTGATCCACCTATTCTGCCAATCAGTGAGCGCCTGGTCAAGGAGTCTCCTTTTCACCTGACGGCAGGAGAGAAGAATCTTCACGTTCACCGTAGGGCGAACTAACCCTTGCAATCCCCTTAGCCAGTGCATCGACATACTCATTGTAGGCGTAACCAACATAGATCTTGATTCCATTATTTTTTTACCAAGTCTCTAATCTCGGCGGGTTTTTAAATGTTGCATTGCTATATTTTGAAACTAAATTCGTTTAAATTAATTCTTTTTATTATTAAAAGGACTCATTACACTGTGTTACAATAAATAAAAAATAAGAACGTCTATTCAGTGTATACAATATATATATATATATATATATATAAACAACAGCACAACCCTATCAAGACTCTGTTCCAATGGTGAAATAAAATCAATCGATTTTGACAAAGCAGGAATTATTGTTCGACAAACGAATCACACAAAGCCAAGATTCGTGAATCACTGGAAATATTAACAAGACAAAAATAAGTCTGCAACGATAATGTATCCCATATTATGTCAAGCGCTTCGATCGAATTTCTGAAAGCTGTATTTACGATTAAATAAACATTAAATCGGATTTTATTCAACAGATGGCACTACAACCGTGTTTAAAAATGAACCTTGGGAAACTCCCGCTAGTGAAAATCAGTAATCGTTTTTGAAAATTGTGTAATGTAGATATTATAATGTTTTGGTTCCTCCTGGATATTTCCCTGATGATGAACAAGTTTTGTATTGTTCGAAACTGTTGGAATATATTTGTATTTTATTACTGTGAGTAGTAAGTTATTTTAATTGAATTTTTTTGTAATATATTGTATACACTGATTAGCCGTTCTTATTTTTATTTAATTCTTTTTATCTGCTTAACAACCTGAAACTTTTATGATATTAATAATTTTAAGTATTCAGTAAAAATAATGAAAGGAAATCTTGCCTTAACCCTTAAATGCCTGATTTTTCAAAAATCATTCATTGTAATAATGTTTTTCGGCTTTCATTTTTTAAATAAATCATGGGAAAAATATTTAAAAAATCATATTTTGTTTTAAGTATAGTTTACGGCTAAAAAACAGTTTGTTACTAATCGGCAATATTGGTGTTTAATAATGAAAAATATTTCCCTTGATAAAATTTTATAATATTAAATACACAAAAATTTTAGGAACTATAATAAGAAATAAATTTTACTTGCTCACTGCAGGTCAAAATAGGGTATTTGGCAAGCTTCCAAACAAAACAAAAAGAACAAGTAGCAACAATTGAAAAAATAAATCTAGCTTTATTCTTAAACAGCACAAGTATTGCCATCTACATGTTGAAATTCGATTTAATAATATCTTCAGAATGTATATTATTGGCAACATTAGGCATTATAACTTCAATATTATTCTAATAGTATTTTAGAGCCTAAATTGGGTATGTTGCCGTAAAGCATTTAATGCCGCCAGGCATTTAAGGGTTAATAACTTGATCGAAATTATTTTTTGTTTCCGAAGAACGAATTCTATTTTTTCATATAATGCAGCCATCTGACATGGACAAAATAAGTGTCATTCCATTCTTTGGACTGTTCTTGATCAGTTACAGTGATCATATTAGCCAAATTCATTGGCACATAATGAAAATTATAATGTTTTTAGGTATATGCCAGATATGGCACGTTGTGCAGTAAATGGTAAAAATAAAAATACATAGTAGAAACTTAATTTTGTAAAAACATAATGAAAAATAATTTTATAGAGGAAATTGTACCAAAATGACATACTTAGGTAAAATGACATACCTTATGTTTCTTAATATTGTCGCTGTAACACAGCACTTAACGATGCACAGTTATGTTGTGGAATCGACTAGCATCGATAAGCATTTAATGGCGGAGGTGAAGATTGCATTTTTCATTATTTACAAAGAAATTGTTTACATCTTCGTCAGAAATTTCTTGGGACTCTATTTTTGGTGCTAATTTACGACTGTTTCATTTCAGCGATTATATATCTGAAATATGAGGTGAGGAGATTATTTCTGCATATGCAAATATTTATAAATGCATGTGATCTCGAATACTACCTCTGTTTATACAATATGATGACTGTACGAAAATGACATGTCGGTATTTGAAAAATGAAATCTATAAACCCACAAATCTTGTCCGATCATGTTTTCTGTGTTTCAGTTGTGACAAAAAGACCGTTGGAAAATTAGGAAAGCAACGACACCAACACAGGTTCTATAGATAACAGCCTATCTAGACCTAATCCATCAATTTTCACAGTTTCAATGTCACCTCCTCCAAACCCAGCGTTGACTACATTTGTTTGTGATACTCGAAAACGTATGGAACTTTTCAACAGGCATCATCTTCAAGTTCATCATCTTCCTTTATCAGACCACTCTATGTGCCACTACTTTATTGTGCACCTTTTGTTAGATTATCCCCTAAAAAGAGAAAGCATGAAGGTGCCCTAATATCACAGTCCAGTCCTAATATTGCCTAAGCGAAGGCAAAAGCAGCTGAGAAATATAATTCACAATCAAGACGTGCAGCTCCATAAGCTAAGAAGAAAATTCGCTTTGTTACATCCAATGATGACAATAAAGACATGGATCTTTCTGCTGATAATTATGATGAAGCATGTCTTTATTGCACTGATTTATGCAATCACTATAAACCGAAGAAAAAGTCGATAAAATGTGTTAAATGTTCAAAGTGGTTATAGGTTTCTTCGCGTGCAAAAGAAAAAAAAAAAAAAAAAAAAAAAAAAAAAAAAAAAACATATATATATATTTTTTTTTATGTAGGCATGTACAATTAATTGCAATTTATGAGCGTGCCATTTTAGGATACCGCTGTGGATAACATGACATTGTACAGCATTTTATATAAACCGTTGTTATAACGTTATCACTTTATTCGTTACTTTTTAAAAGGCAACATTGCATTTTCTACACTTTTTCAAAGTTAGTTTGTAGAAAAAAAGTCATGAGAAAACCTTTGTAAGAAAAAATATTTTTTCTTATGGTATGACATTTTAGAACAGTTCTCCTACTGAGTTAACCCTTTCCGGCACAGAAAATTTCTGTTCGAAAAATGATGAAATGATTGACTGACACCAGAATTTACAGACGAACTTCTTTAAAAAAAAAAAAACTGTTGTTCTAAACATTCATTACAAAATCAAAATTTTATTAAAATATCAGCTGACCCGCCTGGTGTTGCCCTAGGCCCGTTATAACAACCTTAAAGAAATTCTTAACCTTGAGTTTGTATGATTTTATATCTTTTGAAAATCTTCTAAATGAATCTACTTTCGGGGGCCCATTGCCTTCCGCAGCGTCTAGTGTGTTCACAACAAATCTCACTCCGAACGAACTTGGGACCTGGGTCCCCGGTACCTAAAGTAACATGCGTCCAAAGTGCTCCGCACGTGCCGGAGACAAAAATCAAGTTGAGAGTGCCAACCCTCGTAGTAATCAGTCCATAGAACCCCAAAAAGAATGCTCCATTAAAGATCGAATTAATATTACTAAAGTCTGAGATGAAATTTCGTAATACGTAAAGTATCCGAATTGTCATCAAAGTTGAATGAACACAATCTCATTGAAATTAGATCCTTAGAACACAAGGAAAGAATGCGCTCTCAAACGGTGGAAGGAGCTCCCTCCTCTAAATTTCAAAAATTACATTGAACACTAACACGATATTTAATAAACGGATAAAATCCCTTATCTAAAGTTACCTTTAAAATAAGGCTATTTCTAATTTACGGCTACAGTGACTAAACGTAAGTTTTTGCCGAAAAAGTTGGTAGCTGTGTTAAAAAGGAGAACCGGGTCCTGGGGGCCAGGATCTTTACTGGAATATAGTTTTTAGCGTTAAAGTAACTGTAGGACGCTAAAGCTATGTTACAGACAACTGTAATAAAATCGTATAGTTTTTGAAGAGGCTGCAACAAAGGCTCCAAGAAGAAGATTAATATTCAAAATTGGTGGTAGCTGAAGTCTAAGAAGTATTGTTGTCGTTCATGTAATAGCTGGAGCACCTAAGAAATTGTTAGAAAAAAAAAGCTAGGGAATCGTACAATGTTTAAGGGAGCTATAATAAAGGGTCCAAAGGGGGCCAACTGACAGTTAAGATTAGAGTCATAACATGAAAACATGTAAAATGGTCATGGTTCTTAGCGCTTTAGAGCTTCAATTAGTCAAAATTAAGCACAGGGCAAGAATTATGTTTTAGTATAATATTTTAAAGAAATGCACAAAAGATTGGGTAAATGTTCTAAAAAAGGCCCTATGGGCCCAAAAAAATGTGGGAGCTTTGATCCAGGAAGAAGAGTTCAAGGCTCAACTTTAAAATTATGCACTGAGAAGGTGCGAAAATTAGGGAGTGAAAAATGCTTGGCGCAGAAAAAGTACAAGTGCTCCTGGATGGGGCCCTACGGTTCCATAGGTGGCCCCAGTGTATTATATGGAATTTAGAAATGCGAGAATAACTAAATGAAAAAAGGATAACAAAAATGAAGATAGGATTAAAAGAAAGCAATTTATTAACAATTCATTTGCACAAAAAACTTCAAGGGTCCCTGCAAGGGGCCACAAAGGTCCACGGTCATAACTGAAAAGCAGACAGGCGAGAATAACTAAATGGAGAAAGGTTCCTCGAAACGAAGAATTTGGGTTGGGCAAGTTATTCACAATTTAGCGCATTAAAACTTAAAGGGGCCCCGGACCTTAAAAAAATAAAAATTTGAGCCTCATGTGCACAGGACCTGTCTTGGACTAACCTGACCTAGATTTTCAGTCTTGTACGTGCGGTAGATTTTGCTAGCCATCGCAGACAGACAGACACACACAGAGCGATTTGTTATTTTATTAGTATAAATTCTTGGTGCCGTTTGTAAATTTGGAATTAAAATTAGGTGATCACGCAATAGGACCACTGTGTGTAAAGAGTTAAAAAGTATAATTATTTTATATCAATTCTTTTTTATAATGAGCAAAAAGAAACTGTTTATTTTGTTTGTATAATTTCCATTTCAATTGAATATGCGGAGTTACATATATTTCAATCATATAGATACATATAGTAAGATATAATCATACATGCAAAATTGAAGGAGATATACAGGGATATGAAAAAACTTTCTGATATCAGGAAATAATTGCTCGGCTTCGCGTAGATATACGGCATGCCTGTGAGCTTATAGTTTTTATTACTGTATTGATGGAGAGAAACATTACTTGAATCTTTGTATAGGCGTCGCAATGAAATAAATAAAAATACTTTTTATATTTTGCTTTCTCCAGTTTCCGATGACACTTCAAATCGGAGATTATTTTTTATTGGATCCCATGCCATGGCTCCGATATTTAAAATCATTTTTGTGAAGGCGAATTCAGACTGTACAAAGATTTATTTTCAATACAGTTGTGTATAAGCGGAACTTTTATTGTCAAAAAGGATGGAAAACGCGAAGATGTAATATTTATGCCATGATCCTATATGGAATGTTGCCCCGCCGTGAAGATTAGTTAGTTTGGTATTTTCGAATACTGATCATTAGTTTCTTAACTCTAGAACGGTATTTGTACATTTTTGGGGCGTGGTTGTAGATAAAAGCTGGTGCCATTCTATTTGACATTACCCCACTCTCTAGGAATTCTGCGAGGCGGGACTAGAGGTCTGCACGGGCCGGAATTTCCAGGCCCGGGCCCGGGCCGGCCCGAAGGAAAGCTATTTTGGCCCGGCCCGGTGTAAAAATTGAAAGTTCGGCCCGAGCCCGGCCCGGCCCGTTTACATTTTTACCGTTCTCGGCCCGGCCCGACCCGTACAAAAATCAGTAAAAACAGGCCCGGCCCGGCCCGACTCAATTTCAACAAAAAATTCCGTTTTTTCTCGATGTACAATTAAGATTCTTTTAATGAATAATGCATGTATATTTATGGGAACATTTTACAGTATATTTTAAATTACTATGTGTTCGCAAAATAGAAAACACACAATAGTAAACATTAACGATTACTTACAGTGTTTTAGTCAACGTCTCTACAGACGTTTCAAAATTTAAATAAGGGTTCATTAAAAGATTATTGTAGTTTAGAATAAAGGGTTAAAAAACATGATAACTTTTGAAGCTTATAATAAAAAGTAGATTTGTGAAAATATTTCTGCCATTAATAAGCCTTTTCTCAAATCCAAAAGAGCTACATTTTGATACATTTATGAATTCATTTCTTTTCGGAAACGCATGAGATTGGCAGGTATTCTTATTCAGAAACCATGTAAATGCCGTTTTTTTCTTAGATAAAAGTAATATATCTTTCAGAATATACTGCCAAAGTTAGCGTTTTGAATCGAATTTCCGGAAGCGATATCACAGGAAAGGAGAAAAACGTACAGTCACGTGACAAGAGTCTCTGTTATCTCTGTACGTAATTTATGAAAAATGGAAATGCTATTCGATTCCAAATGCCTTCAATACTTAGACCTGTCAATTTTATGCCTTTATAGTTAAAAATGAGTTAGAAAATGTGTCTGAAAGTTTCGCATTGTTGAGCAGTAAATATGAGAACCACCTTAAGGTACATTTCCAAAGATACTGTTAACAGAAGTTCATTATTGCTATTAATACTTTTACAAAACATAATGCCTGTCCTACACATCCTGAGAACGATTAAGACCAGTTCCGTCCCGGCACAAGTCTGCCGATAAAATTAAACCCGGGATCAGGCATCATGTAACTGTACGATGCCGATCTCTACGATGGACATGTTACATTTCTGTATTGATGTTGTTAAACTCGCATCGGCTCGTAACGCACATTTATACTTCTCGAAAAAGTCATATTCATTGGAAATGGCCTCGTATTTTATCTGTTTCTTTCAAATTCTTATATCGGGCCGATAGGCCCGATTAATTTTTTTTATCGGCCCGGCCCGGCCCTGCAGGCCCGTTCAATTTTTTGCCGGTCCGGCCCGGCCCGTTGAAAAAATTGCCCTAATTCTGCCGGCCCGGCCCGGCCCGTTTGAAAATTCTCCTCCATTCCGCCGGCCCGGCCCGCGGGCCGGGCCTGGTACGGGCCTCGGGCCAAGCCCGGGCTCGTGCAGACCTCTAGGCGGGACTTAGGTAATCCATATTTATATTATATATTCCACATTTTTAGAGAATACGCCTACGAGGCGTATATGTACCATTATTGTTCTGCTATTCACGATACCGCTCTTGGGTTAATCGCAGATATGAGTGATTATATAAGCCGAGGATTGCTGTTTAGAAATAGCGGTATACACATTTTATGTAAACTAACTTTTTCATACTTTTGTGCTTTTAATCAATACAGAAAAATGAAAAATTTTAACCCTTAAATGCCTGATTTTTCAAAATTCATTGTGATAATGTTTTTCGGCTTTCATTTTTTTTTATAAATCATGGGCAGAATACTTAAAAAAATCGTATTTTGTTTTAAGTATGGTTAACGGCTAAAAAACAGTTTGTTACTAATCGGCAATACTGGCCTGTAATTGAAAAAATAATTTTCCTTGATAAAACTCTATAATATTAAACACACAAGAATTTTAGAAACTATAATAAGACATAAATTTTACTTGCTCACTGCAAAACAAAATAGGGTATTTCGCAAGCTTCCAAAAGAAAACAAAAAGAACAAGTAGCAACAATTGAAAAAATAAATCCATCTTTATTCTTAAACAGCATAACTGTTGCCATCTACATGTTGAAAATCGATTTAATAATATTTTCAGAATGTACTTTATTGGCAACATTAGGCACTATAGCCTTCAATATTATTCTAATAGTATTTTAGAAGCCTAAATTGGGTATGTTGCCGAAAAACAACAACTGGCATTTAAGGGTTAAAGATGTTTCGAAATTGTGGTCGTATTGTGGAATTCTGTTTTTTGTTTAAACAAATAACATACATAAATGTATACTACTTCCAAAAAAATCAAATGCATAAATACAAAATACATATTTTTGAAAAATGTACAATAAAAAAGGAACTAGCTTCAGAATTGCATATTAAGATTAAAAAAAAATGTTTCGGGGAAAACAAAAGGAAACACCAAAAAGATTTTTTTTTTTAAGCGAAAGGATATCCTTTTGTTTGAAAACTTATATTACAGAAAACTTCGTTCCTTCCGAAAAAGAAAAGATTTTTGATTTTAGCTTAAATCTTAGAAACGTGACGAAGAAAAAAAAAACACGTTTTATATTTATTTTTATAAAATATTTCTTTTTATGCATTTATGAAGAAACATATTTTATTTGTGAAATTTTGAAATGCGGTTATGAAGCAATTACTTTTTATAAAAATTTCTCTGAATTATTTAATATTAAATTCATGAAATTTGTTAAATTTAGGAAAATAATATTCAATGGTTAATACCATTTCAAGAAAATTAAATCAATCGAATACACATAAAAGGAGAAATTACATCTCTAACTGTATGAATGACATTTTCAATTGATGCTCTTGATTAAATTGATGCAAACATTTGTTCAATTATCTTAAATGTTTAATCAGGACTCTTAAAGATATAAAATTTTCGAAATTTTAATTTTTTTAGATGTTAAAATCCTATCTTTTCTGAACATTTTGATATAATTGTTTCCTTGAAATCCCCATTAGTATGAATAATATATTTATAATTTTTTCTTTGTTCTCTTCTGTATCCACATTAAGTATGATTTTTGGGGTATCCTGTAGCTTAAAAAGTTGACGTGATAGAAAGGAAACTGGTGTCATTTTTTGATTTAGTCAAAAACAAGCGCGAGATCAAAGTCAACAAAATGTGTGTTCCGCAGTGTAATGAATGTCACACCACTTTTCTTTTGGAGCGGATCAAGGTACGGAGTTAAGATATAGAGATATTGTATTAGAACTCTGTGCGATCAAGTCAGCAGGTTTTACTCATCTATGGAGCTTTACGTTTCATTTCTAACTATGGCGTCATTTATCATAATTTAATATAAAAAAGGGAACTTTTTATTAAAATTTGTAGGGGTTTTTTTTGTTTGTTTTTTGTATAGAAAATACGCGGTGCACATTGATTTAATTAAAGATAAATTTTTGAAAGCTTCAGGTATATAACTTTAAAATTTCATCTGGTATAAATAAAATCAAAAGTTATTATTATTTATTTCGCAAAATTTAAATTTAATTTTATCAATTTTTACGAACTTAGTTTATATTCACTTGAAATTGACTTGCATTGTAAGTAAAATTTATATTTCGTATGAAATGTAATTAAAATGTAAGGAATACACAATACCATGTTGTGTACTACATACATTATATTAATGCAGATAATTCTTTTTTTTATTTTTAGCATAACATTTGAACAAACAAAATTATAATTTAATAAGTGAAAAGATAATTTTCATCCATACTAATGCAACCATGATAACATCTTATATTTCAGTTGCATCTGGAAAAAAAATATTTATAATGCAAACAAAATTTGGAAAATTAAGCAGATAATTGATAAGCTAAATAAAACTAAATTAAGATTCTATCAAAGTCATAATAATAATAATAATAATAATAATAATAATAATAATAATATTCATTTTATTTATATTGAATGAAATTTTAAAATTATATAAATGAGGCTTTTAAAAATTGATCTCGAATTTATCATTACGTCTGCATTTTTTTTCTTATAAGAAAGTCTAAATTCAATCAAATGTTCTTTCATTTATATTGATTGCCGAAAGATTGCGCGAAAGCAAAGTTTAAAAATAGACGGGATTTTCTGTAAAGATCAGGTCGAGGGGGGTAGTGTACCGAATACAGCTTGTACCTCCGGTTAAATAACTCCATTTTTCACAAATTCGTGAGTTGACATGAAAAAGTGAAAAACGAATTTCAAAATGTTTCAAGGCTTGTTTCATGCTTTTACAAATATTTTAATAACAGAATCAGATGTTAACCCGTAGTTTTTTTTTAATGAAGCACTGTAAGAGTCGTTCATTTGTTTCTATATTTCGGATTTGAACAATGACAATAGCCTTCGTTTGTTTATATCCTGCACTCTTGTTATCTGTTGTTAACAATAGCTGGTTTTCTATTATTTTTAATTTTGAATTTAAAACATTATAATTTGATAGTTTTTGAACGTTTTACAGGACGTGTTTATGCCTAACATGGGCACGATAACTTCTTTTCTCGATCCGGATTCGTTACACTGTGTTATATTATATATAGAAATGTTTCAAAAACGTATTATGGTATGACGATGTCTTAATGATAATTGGCACGAACAGCATCACTTGGCTGCATCACTCATACATCACTTGAAACATCGCTCTTCATCACTCACGAAATTTTAATTTACATATTGAATTAGTATATTTTCAAATGAAATTTATTTGAGTACCCTAGTTCAAATTAGTGACATTTTATGATTTTTTAAACAATTTTTAAGCATAATATATTTTTAAATATTGTACATTAAGCAATATTTGTTTGCTACACTCATGCAAAGTAATTAATATAAAAAATAACAGTTTTCAAAGTTAATTGCACAGAGCAAATTAAAATGCGTCTGTCTGTCCTTGCATTAAAACTCCTAACTATAGCTATAAAAAATTAAATGAACGCATTTATAGTTCAGTTAAAGTGACGCACAAAAGAATTCTTTTCATTTAGGTCTATGGTAAAAAATGGTTTGCGGTATTCAAAGATGTGACGATATTTCTAAAATAATGAATGTGACATGCATCATTAAGTTGGACTTTGGCATGGTTCTTGTTGACTAAGGAATAGGAACCATTTATCGTCCGGTTCAAAGGACCGCACAAAAGTTTTCTCTTACATTCTGATGTTTGGAGAAAATTCGTCTATGGTGCATTTTAATAATATCTGAACTCTTCTAACAGAAATTTTTACGCAGAAGAAGAAAATACTGTGTTTGGTGTATTTGAGCCTACGTGATTTAACATTGTTTTTTATCTGTATTTTATAATCTGTGATTTAAATAAAACTGTCTTTATATTTCGAATTTGGTTATTTTGTATTATGTTTTACTGTCCCATTGTTAAATTATACATTGTTGGAATTCTCTTCATGACATTAAAATATGGTGTTTGACTTCATTAAATGGTTTTAATAATACATATCAAACTACATTATTAACTAACATATCAAAACATTTTTTCATTCAATTGTGTTGACTTCACTCATCGTGATTTTATGGCACGCATCTAAAATACAAATATCTGTTTCAATTTTAACTCTTGCTGACACAGTATGTCGCAAAAGGGACTTCGCGCCATAAAACACCAACCAAGCAAACAACCAAAATCAAATCCATGTGGATCACTACAGTGAACTTAAATATGTTTTCTAAAGATTATAAGGTGCATAGCTTTTTTACATTGCTTCACACAAAAAAATCCGTTACAGAACTGTCTAGCATCGATAAATTTTGGTTTTCAGCGGTGGTATGCATTTTTTAATTTTATAACATTTTAAAACTTGTTTTTAGAGTAGTACGTTGTAAGAACAGATTCTATAGATCATAATACAGGTTCGCATTACAGAATTCGCACATATTACCGCATATGGAGAGGAATTGCCGAATTTGAATTTTTAATACCTTATGTGTTTTGAAAAGTATTTATTTAGATATCTTATTTCAATGTATATACAAAAAAAAAAAAATAACTTTTCTTACCTGATATTCTGATAATGTTAGACAGTGTTTCATAATCTATGCGTCATGTATAACTTTCTGTTTTTTCCCTCTACATTCGATTAGTCTTCCATAATTAGGTCAATTTTTAAACGTTGAGATCTTTGCTACAATGTTATTTAACGTGTACATCCGAGTAAATACTCGTATATATCAATAATCGCTTATAAAAACAAATTTACGCCAAACAAAATTTGTTGAAATGCATAATTTTACTGTGCATCTTATTACGGATCATAAAATATCGCATTTTAGATTTAAAATTAAGGTCTTGCGAAAAAAAAATGACCATCTTCCACATTTAATATCTTAAAATGTATACGATAAAAAAATACACTTTTTGGAGGGATGAAAGATAGCAGAATGTTCTTGCATTTCACATATTAAAAAAATTACTAGATAAAGAATTCATATTTATAGGGCTTTCGAACTATCAGACATTTGTCAAGAGGAAATTGATATGACAACTTACACACAGTATTACAAAATAAATTTTGCATCTAGAATAATACTTTTGGGGCCTAATTGTACGTCAGATCGAAATACTTACCCTGAAATTAAATAACTTTGTGTTCAAAGCATTTTTATCTTTTAATACAAAGTTGTATTTAGATAATACAAAATTTTGAAAATTTCAACAGTACAAGCATTTTTTTTTTAAATAAAAATAAAATGTTAGCTTCGGTTTATAGAGACGAATAAGAAACTTATCTTTTGAAAATTTTATGAAAAAATATTGAGACTTTTTTTAGATATCTTGCACGTTATGCCCAAAAACGTCATTTTGAGAAAAATGACTTCAATGTTTCAGAAACGCGGTGTTATCTCCGAGTTTGTATAATTATTAATGCCATAATTTGTGTTCTAATTTGAATTTTATGGAAACAGTTATATCAAAATGTTTAGAAAAGATAGGCTGTTAAGATATCAATTTTTTTTTTTTAAATTTAAGATCCCTGAATCCCCTTAAACTGAAATCTTTAACGAAATGATTATAGATTTTATTACTTGTAAATGAATCAAATTTATTGGTAAAGATATAATACGAATTATATTTTTTAAACTGACTAGGGAACATCATTAACTGTCAGTTCTGGATTTTGACTAGAGTGGAATCGTTCAAAAGTACTTATCACAAGAATGACGGGAAGTATAAGAACTCCCGAATCCAATAGTTCATGAAATATTCGCTGTGAGAAATAGCAAGGAAAAGATTTGAAATTTTTTTTTTCGAATTAGTGAGCTATAAATTGGAATTTCAATTACAGTATGATTAGCAACAGGAACTAACTCCTCACCTCATCCCATGAAATGAAAAGAAGACATAGCCAGGTACTAGGTGGTGAGTTTCAAGAGTCATTCAAAGCAGCGGTTTTACTCTCAAACAATAATGCCCTTCAACGTATGCGTTTGGTGCTGGAACTTTTACTTTCAAAAACACTAACATAATTAATTATAAGGCAAAATTCCTTCCTTCAATTCTTTTAAACGGAAATTCATGTTTTTTTTTTTTTTTCCTGCTATATTTTTCTTCTTCCGAAACAGTAAACCGGCCATATGCCGTGAGATTTTGGATTTATAGTTCCAGTGCATTTCCTCATCCTCATAACAAGAGCTTTCGAACGATACCCCTCTTGTCAAAATCCAGGACTGACAGCTAAGACTGTTCCAAATGGAGTGCGGTATATTGTGTTGAGCTTTCTAACATGGTAGAGCAGATGCTATTGCCAATAGGGTTATCTTAGAGAGAGTATGTTCGCCGGTTGTAGTCGCAGGTAACCCATTACTTAGAGTGTGGCAATAGGTCAAAAGTCTTGGGTTCGATTATCAGCCTGGGCATTTTTTCACTCAGTTGGAACAATACAGTTGGTATGAAAATATAGATACGTAATTTATGCTTAACTTACTATCAAGTTAAGTTGAATTGGTTAATAGATATGTTTCATATTATCATCTCGGTATTGTATTTTATGATTTTTACTGTTTTTATTTTTTTGTTACCCTCATTGCGTTTTAAAGTAGACATACAAAACATTTTACAACCTTTATTTTTCTTCAATTTCCTCCATTTTAGTGATTTTAGTTTATTTCTTTCCTTCATTACTGACTTTTTCGTCGTTAACAAATATATGTATTGCTCATAATATTAGTAATGTATCGTAAATTGTAGTGCTAAATGCCAGTGTCATAACGATGATGGCGACTGATTTTGCTTTCTCTTTTTTCTTCAGATATGTGTGTATGTAATTTGTTTTTCATTTTTAGGCATTTAATGTTACATTGGTTATGAAAATATCCGTTTAGCAGCAATAAACTCGGTGTATTGTTGCTAAAGGTTATCAATTCATGCAATAAAATTAAAGATAAACAATTAATAGTTTTTTTAGGAATGATTCACGTAATTATTTATTTTAAATAGGTAAATATCAAACAGCATTTAGAGAAAGGTAGCGTGTTTTGGAACTGTTCTTCTTTTTCTGAATATAATATGTTTCTACATCATAAATAAAATTTATTACTACAAATATAAAACAAGAAGAGCGTTTTCTGAAAACATTTAAAAAACTATGTTCAAAATATATCAAGATTTAAAATTTTTTGTCGGAAACCAAGAACAAACAACGAATTTTTTTTAGAGGACAGCAAAAGTATATTCTTTAGTTTGAAAAAAAAGTAAACAACAAAAAAATGTGTTCCTTCCGACCAAGGAAATATTATTGATTTTAGCTTAAATAGCGTGCAAAGCACAATTACTTTTAATAAAAACGATGATTTTATCTTAATATGACATGCCTTTTTATTTACTAATTTAAAAGCAGAAATTACTCATCCGTTTCTGAAGTAATATGAAAATTATATAACTTATTTAAAAAAAAAAAAAAAAAAAAAAAAATGTACATTTCTTCAATAAAACTGTGAATATATTTTTCAATAAAAAATAAATTTACAAACAAAATACTGAAGGGTAAAATCCCATAAATATACATAAAATTCGCTTTCAAATAAGCCTATTTTGCTGATTTATATATATGTGTGTATATATTTTTATAAATAGGGTGCTTTTCCTTATCGTTGACAAAAATTTTCCTAACTTATTCTTAACTTAACATAAAATTATAAAATGTTAGGGTTATAAGTACAGTTTCAATTGCAAACATATTTTCAAATGCAGTTCTTCATTACATGGAAATCCAATAAGGTTAGAATTGTTGTTCTTTAAATAGTTTGAAAATTTAATTTTAAGGGTCGCTTGGTTCCGTAAGTAATATGAAGCAATCCAATATTTAACAACTGAAACAGTAATACGTTCATTCTTATATGACCAAAACATACCGAGTTTTGAAAATTTAAATTTTATGAATTAATGTTTAATAAGTTGTCTATTATCGTGCTACAATTCACATAATTGAGTACTTCTTCCTCATATGAGGGTGTATCAATAAGTGTTTGCCCTCACATAGAAATAATTGATCAAAATTTATGAAATTGTTACATTGTATTAGTCCTATTCTATGAAATCACCGTGCACAGTAACATATATCTGGAAATTGTATTTCAAAGAGAGGGGAGAGGATGTATTCCAGTAGGCGCGATAGTAGACCCAAAGGGGTCATTTATCTAACTTTCGCCGATCCCCACATGTGACATATTGTTGGAAAGGCCTGTGACCACTTATTCATGCTATACACTTCCCGAGCCCCTTCCCCAAAATTTGACCTCCGGAGGGCACTTTTCTAGATTTTGAGGACATCATTCATGCTCTCCGGGGGGCAAATTTGGGAGGAGGAGCATATAATGGTATAAATTATGGCATAAAATTTCCAAATTCGATCTTTAAAACTAATTTTCTCAGTTTCTAATTTGTTCACTTACCTGCAAGGATGAAAAACAGTACAGACTGCAGAGTAATAATATTTTGCACGTACGTTTTACATATAGGTCTTAATTCACCGAACGTCAGTTAAGTGAAACAGAAATCAATAGATTTTGATATAAAACATGAAAAAAGTTTAAATTTTTTAAAAATTGCAATTTCTTGAAATTTTTTTAACTTTTAAAATTATTAAAATATTCACGATCTTTGTTCAGTTATTAAACACAAAATTAAGATACATTTTGATTCTAGAATTAGGATTCAACTGTATTTTTCTCAAGAGTTATTTTGCAGGCAAGGAAAAGCCATTAAATTTCTTATTTTTAACTTTATGCATACATATTATGTTTTTTTTTAATATCTGTTAATTACATTGAATAAATCGAATTAAACTTTATTATAAACACTGTAAAAGTTTCTCTTTAAAATGAGAAAAGAATACTCATTTATGTCGAATCTAAAAAAAGTATTTTATACTAAACAATTTTGGATTCGAAAAGTACTATATCCCCTTAAAAAGTATTTATAAGACTGTAAATATTTTCATTTTTTAATGTTAAGCTTTAGTTTAATGATAATAAGTGATTTTCTTGCACAATTATATAAAAGATTAAACCAAAAAATTGTTATTAATAGTGACATCAAATCTTTCACTTCTTGAAGATTTAAATGTAGTCGTAAAGTTTTCTCATTAATGTTGCTTACCTTATTTTCTATAAAGTCTTTTGAAAAACATTTTTATAGATTATAGATTTACGCAAACTAGATATACACAACGTTTTGTTTTATAATGCCATTCTTATACAGAGTACGATTCAGCCTATAAAACTTGAATATTAAATAAGTTCTTACATTTTAAATGGAGAACAGAGGCTGCATAAAGCTCGTGATAATCTCTACTTCAGTGATAAAAAACCAGTGGCTCCGTGCAAGGATTTTGTACTGCAGTCTAATATTTGTTAGATGCAGGTTTAAACTTCTGAAGAAAAATTAAGAATAAAAATAGCTGCAAACAACGTTATTCAAGCTAGAATATAACCTCATTTGTTAGTGTATTCAAAGTTACACTAACAAATGATCGAATGTAGAAAAAGTCACGCGCTTGGCAAAAAAAATAACAATCGTATTTTAACTGCATTAATGACATCATCATCTTAGGGAAAAACATGGGACAAAAAATAGTAAAATGAATATATATATAACGTTATTTAATATAACAAAGCATACCTTTTATGCTACACGTGAAATACTATTAATCGGTGATGTCTTTTCTTTTAAACATTTCAATTTAGATTTTGATTTTTAATTATAAATGTATAATGAACCTGTACGGAGACATCCACGCTTTATCTATTTTGTATAATTTATTTTTTTTAAATCGTTGCTGAGCATAATATATAATGCAGTACTTTATTTTTGTGGCGACATTGATTTCAGAGTAATCTTTCATTTCATTTATGAAAACAATGCTGATTTAATTTTTGATTAACCGCAACTTTTAATCATAAGATATGTTTTAAGAAAATGTGAGTATGTTATGTTAGAAACCGGTTCAAATTAAATGGTTACAAAAACATTTCGAATGATACCTCATTCATTTTTGTGCGTTTTGTTAATGCATGGAAAAAAGGACAATGGTAACAGAAATATTACGATGGAAAGTCAGTAAGTAGGTTATAAACAGATATAAAAGGTCAGAAGTTAATAGTAAATTGTTTCGAAATATGTCAAGAGGTGGCAGCACTATACAACTCTAAGATGTTAATTTCGAATTTATGAGACAACAGTTGTGCAAGACGAGTAAAGGCGTTCAAAGGTTGTGGACGAAGAACGAAGTGGTCGCCCTGTTGAGATTGCGACAGAAGAAGCAGTGCGGAAGGTTAAGGAAATAGTTAGAACTGACAGGGAACAACACTAGACAGCATAGCAACTACAATAGGATATCCACATGGTTTTACATACATCCAACTGATGTAGACATTGAATGTGGGGTACATAGATGGATGAGAAAGCAGTACACACTTTTATGCAGGATGTACTGAATACTCCTAAAGAGATGGGACAAATGTACCAATGAAAATAGCGATTATATTGAGAAATAAACACGCTTTTCTAGCATGTATTTTGGATTACCTTTTTTTGGCTTTTATAACGTATTTAATGACTTGCCCTCGTACATTTGATTAATGAAAAGCAACAAAATGTACATCCATGGCTAGCAACCTTAATTGAAAAGGGATGACCTAAGTAAATTTAGTAAGTGACGAATGCTAATATATTTTTTTTGAAATTATTGCACATACTTTTATTGTAACAGAGTATGATCGAATGTCTTGTAACAGTAATACAAACCCAATTTTTGGAAATAATAATAATAACTATTATTATTTTCATTTAAAAATCTAATTTAATTATAAATGAATTTTCAGAGCAAAATATATATATATATATATATATATATTATTAATTTACTAACATATTTATCGTATTCACAAAATAATTGACGAAGCTAATAGAGATAAATTAAGTGTAGCATGCACCGAAATTGTTAGTGTGTATATATGTTCATTAAAATAAAGAGATTAAAGAAAACCTTAATCATTAATCTCCATTACACATACATTTTTAATGTATTATCTTTTGTGAAACATCTGAAAGAATTAAAAAATATATATTTTTGCATTACTATTGCATTTCTCGGTAGTTAAGTTGATTTTGTTTTACGCTAGTAATCTGCCTTAAAAACAGGATGCATCTGATAAAATCAAGATGCATATTTCCTTTAGCATATTTCCTTTGGTATTTATCATGTTTGTATAATGCATATTAGACAGTTGTTTGTGCCGAATTGTAAAATAAAATAACAACGAAAAATCACGCATCGGTTATAGATAATGAAATACTTTACAGCACTAAAAGAATATTATTTTTTTTTCTCATACAGTGAAATGATATATCTAAATAAGCAGTTTAAATAAAAGGCTACGCAACCTATTTTTTCCTATAGAGGGAAAGGAATTAATTGTTGATTCCTGTAAATGAACCATAATCACTTCATTTTCAATAGCAAAACGTTCCATCGTGAACGTCATTTAATTAGAAAAATTCCATGTTATTCTGCATTTATTTACATAAATTAGTAAAACCAACGTTAGATTTAAAAAAAAAAAGGGAAATTTTGAAGACTATATTTGTCTTATTCTAAGACAGTAGACAAGGTATACGATAAAAATTAACTTTGTTGTGCTCTTCAAACAATCATTAAACCTAAACTTTTATAGAATAGAAGTTATTTTAGAGAAATTTGATTTTCCCCGTTAAAAAACTTAAAAAAAAATTGGTACAGTTGTTCGTATGATATCATATTTAGATTAAATAAAAACAGATTACGCTTGGAAACTTGAAGTTTATTTGTATCTATAGTATAAAGAAAAAACATGCCCGCCAGTACCGCTGTTGTCACATTGAATAGGGAAAAGATTTGAGCAACAAATTTTGAGGAAATTTAATCAGAAAATTCATTCTCTTTCAAAAGTCTAACAATTTGAATTTTTACAGCGTCAGATACAAAAAAAAAAAAATAGTTTTAAATGTATTTTGTTTTTCAAACTACATCTCAACTCATTTTCTAATTTTTTAAGAAGATTTTTAGCATTTTTTTTATCTCTAACGCGTGCTGCTCTTTTATAGGAAATGAATCCGTTTTCACTTAAAACAGAAATCGAATATTGAAATGCAGTAAACCAACGTTTAAAATGCACAAATAATGCGTGAAAAAGCAGCAAACAGCTGTTTCGAATCTACAGCGAGATTCTTCTTCAGTGCAAGAGAGGGAAAAAAGGAACAGCGTGCTAGGGAAAGCAAGGCTGTATTCAGAATAGAAAAGTCTACTGCAAATTATGAAATCTTCCTCAAATTTTTAGACTATTTTCCGGTAGCATGCAAAAAAAAAAAAAAAAAAATCAAAATTACTGTTTTTATGAATTTCAAAACTTATTTGAAGACAGAATTAATATTTTCAATACATTTTTTTTTTTTTTTTTTTTTTTTTTTTTTTTGCTATTGTAGAGGACAATCTTGAAAAAAGTACATTGATTCTTAAAAGAGATGTAATTATTTTCAATTAAAAATGATTTTTAACTGTAAAACGTGTAAAATAGGTTTTGTAACATGGGAAGCCCAGATAGGTTCTCCTAGTGTACTTTAAAAGAAAAAAAAATAACATCCCATTTTATAATTTATTCCGTACTGCGAATGGATGAATGTACAGGATTCATGGATAACAGTTTTTTAAAACTTAATAACATATAACTGTCACACACTACACAAAAATCATTAATTAAACCCAATTTTCTGTATATTATATTTCATAAAATACGAAAACTACAGAACCGTTTTGCAAATTTTCGTCATAAAAACAGAGATTTCCACGATTGAACGTAAGATTTCACTAAAATCGTCCAATCTAAAGCCGCATCTTCGTCAAATAACAGGGACTCCCCAATTGTGCTGTTTAGTACATTTTAAGGTTATAAATGAAATTTATGAGCATCTCCTTTTTCCCTCGAACTTAAAGTATTTTTAGAAAAATAATCGTGTGAACTGAATTGAAATATACGCGATATCGTGAAAAAAGAAAAAAAAAACGAACGATGTTCAGTTCCACAATTCTAAAAATACAATTGAAAATGGAATTACTTTTAGAGAATAGGGTAAATGAGGGATAGTTGCCCCCCCCCCTCCCTTAAGCCCCCTATTTTTTTATTTTTTTGTAATAATAATTTTTGTAGTGCACACTTAACCTATCTATTCCATAACTTAATAAAAAATATTACTGTCCTAACTTCACAAAAAATATTACTGTAATACAAAACTAAATATCAGATACATAGATTTTTTATCAAAAAACTTATAAATAATTTTATCCATCTATCCCGGACCTCCGGGTCGAACGCCCCACTTGATCAGAATATATTTTCCATCCAGTTACTTTGAAAGTAGGAAGAAATATGTCTAAAACTATAAAGTAACACATTATTCGATTCCTGTTTCAACAACATTCACTAAATATTTAATGAAAAATCTCTAAAAAAAATGATATTTCATCTCCTATCTCTATCTTATGAGAACTAAATACAAAAGCCGAACTTACCTTTTTTCATGAACATTATAAGTTTCATTTGAAGAAATAAATCGCTGTAATTTCGCCTACTACTCTTTTTAAGTGCGTTCGTAATTATATAAATACGTACCACCTATAGTTGTCGTTCAGTCCGTCCATCTGTCTGTCCGTCCATCCGTGTATAAAAGAGCAAAAACCACCCAAAATAATGGTTTGAAATTTTATGCAAAATTCATTTCAAATTTTATGAAAATCGGATGTATACTTTAATTACAGGAACAGTCAAAAGTTTTCCGTTACATTACGGCCAATGGGAAAAAATGATTCCAAGTACATTCCAATGATGTTACAGCCATTCGAATAGAATGAAAGAGATATGCACTTATGAAGTGCACTAAAATATAGATTCAGTAAAATATGCGGTCCAAAGAAAATATATAAAACTAGTTATAGTACGAACGCACCTCATTTGCCACGTTTCACGTGCAATTTCCAACTTTTTTTATAACGATTAAGAGTAGAAGAACGTCACTGGCTTCGTCACATGTCCAAAAACTGAAATACAGAGACTATGGGAACTAATCCTATAAGGCATCTTACCCTGTTTTACCCTATATGAACGAAAAGCTATACTAGTTTTTTCCAACTCCACACTGTAAAAAAAAAAATACGACCGGTTTTCCTGTAGAAATCGGAAAAATAGTTGCCCTTATCGTACCGGAAAAACTTCTGACCCAGCTCGGAATAAAATCCGTAAAATAGCGTTTTATTGAATATTTCCATTTTTTTACGGATTTTATTCCGAGCTGGGTGGGAAAATTTTCCGGTACGATAACGGCAACTATTTTTCGATTCTTACAGGAAAACTGGTCAGATTTTTTTTTTTTTTTTATTTTTATTTTTTTTTTATTATTACAGTGCATGCATTGAAATCTATTTAGCAACAACTAAGAATTAATTAAACATAGCGATTAACGAAATCGCATAAATTCTAATCTACTAGGTCGAATAACTTCGAGTTTGTTACCCACTGCTAAAATGTACCGAGAAATCTAAAATTAAATCAAAATTGTATGCTACTGAAAAGTTCAAATTTTAACACTATTTCTATATGACGATGTTCTATTTGCTGTTTAAAATTTAAATTGAAAGATGGCATCATTCTCAGTAGAATAGCTAATTTTATTTTTATTTTGAAATAGGACCACAGTTTAGTTTTTTTAAGTGTAGTTTTTTTAAAGTTTACTGTATAACTTTTCTATGTATAATAAGTAACCTTAAGAATTTTTAATTCTTGTTGCCTTAATTAATCTTTATTTCGCTTTTAAAACATTTAAAACACATACTCATAAACTATTTAATGTACTTCTTGTTAAAAAAAATTGAAAATTTGATATTTCATCGAAATTTCAAAAGAAGTGTTACAAATTAAAAATAAATTTTTGTAAGATGAAGTTTGGTGAAATGAAGTTTAGTTCTTATATTCTTTTGAATTACGATTGTAGAGTTTCCCCATTAAATTTTATTCTTTTTGAGTAATATTGAAGAAAATTCTTCTGGTGTAAAATTAGTTGAACAGAAGAAGAAAGAATGAAAGAAAAATAAATCGTGAAAATCCAAATGCATCTTCAATGACACGGTTAAGAAATACTTCGAATTCTTTAAATAATTCACTTTAGAAAAGAATGTGTTTTCTTTTCCATTTCTCTTTTGTAGATTGAATTTTAGAGACGCAACATTACTTTAAAAGAATCTTTTTACAATTTCTATTTCGGTTTTCTTATTATATGTACATTTTATATTTTTCATTTGATCAAAAGTTCAAAATTTTAGTAATACAATATTTATCCCAATAAATGCAAAAAACTTTTTCGATTTTCTCAATGAAAATGCGTCTTTTTCGAGTGGGACATTTTTGAAATTATCATTTGTAACTGAACTTGGGATGAGGTAAATAGCAAACATAATATTTCCAATATATATATATATATATATATATATATATATATATGCATGAGTTTCGCGTATAAAATTTTGTGACATATAAATGGAATAAAATGTTAGTTTTTTTTCTCTTATAATGATAATTTTTACGAAGTTATAATTGAAAATTTCAAAATATTAGTTGCTTTACATGCAAATGAAAAATAGACGAAAATGTTTATTAAAAATTTAAATATTTTTTTAATAAATTTATGGTGTTTTAATTTTTAATCAGTTTTCATATTTTATTTAATGTCATTTCTCTTTTCTGGTATCGAATATTACTGAAATTGATTATAAATATATGATTTAAAATTATTGATAATATACGATTAATTCACGAAAAAAAAAAAAAAAAAAAAAAAAAAAAAAAAAATCGCTACGTAATCTTCTAGCGAAATTTAAAAGGACAAGATTTCATTGAATGATAATCATACAAAACATAAAAATGTAATTATGTTAATAACAATATGTTAATTTATGAAACAATAATTACTCATGTAAACAAAAAATAAAAAGTAGATGAATGCATTTTATAAATACTAAAAGTAGCGTAATGTTATTATAGTCATGGCTAAAAAAACGATTAATAAAATACGATTAAAAAACTCGATTTATGCTAATTAGGATGTTTTATGTAGAACAAGATGCTATTCAGAGCTGTCATCAATCTTGGCAGAAAAATAAATTTCTGCAATAACATAATTATCGGAAAGTAAAATTGGAATGCTTAGGAACTATTGGTATGATACAAACATGTCAGCAAGTATCGTCGTAAGTCAAAAAGTGCGAAGGAAAATTTTATCAAACGTGGTAAAAATTAATGCAAAATAAAGCACTCAGGATGAAAGAAAAAATTGTCTGAGGAAAATGTTTCACATGCTGCGCTGCTAACCAAAATGATAAATGCTACCGAAGAAAATAGCAGCCCAGTTTTAAAAGGAAATATCCACTACAGTAATTTTTCACGATAAATTAAGTTTATAAAGTTTTAAATATATGAACACAAGAGCCAAATTTATGTTAACAACGTCAAAACATTGCTAAAAAAAGGTATTCATTAAATTCATGAAAAAATCTATTTAACTGAATGACACATTTTCGGAAGAAAACTGTTTTCATCTTGATAAACCCGAAGTTATATCTTTATACTGACACGATTCGAAGAGGAATATATACATGTAGCTGGAAATTTCCGAAACGATCTAGGATCTAAACACGGGATACTTGATGTAAGTTGAGAAAAAGTGTTGTGCACGGTATTGGGAATGAAACCGAAAGAATGTACAAAAAGTGGATGAAACGTGGTGAGCATATCACCTTAGTCATTGAACCACGTTTGTTAGTACGGATTATTTCTACCAGAAACATATCTTTGAGAGGCCCAGACTGTTCAGAGTATGGGAAATTTATTCCCTCTCTTCCTTAGTTCTTCGGTAAAGCAAGTTGATACCTTGCCATCCCAAAGTAGATCACCTGTGCTTCATATAGAGCACCTGTTTCTACCCTGTTTATTTTGAAACAGCTGTTAAGGTCATTAACATCATGCACTGGATGTTCTAAAAACAAGATACCATACCGACGACTTCGATGATGACAATTGGGCATATCTGGGGGAGAAACATTGTGACAACATTACAACTTATAATTTCTACGAAGGATTTTTTTTATGTTAGATGGGAAGTTTGGTTTAAGTGCTACAGGTGTGGAAGTTGGGTATATTTCAAAGCTGCTGGTATGGAAAAAATGTGTCCATCTATGACTTCTGAAAGTAAGAAAATAAAGAAAATGCTTTTTTTTAAAGATAAATCTTCAAAACTGTAGTTTCATAAGATTTTAGAATAAATGTTTTATTGTTTTAAGATTTATTACGAGGTAAATTACTAAGCAGTTTGTATTTTGACCACTCCTTGAAAAAACGGTCAATTTCACATTTTTGGAAAGCTAAGATAGGTTATTAACATTTTGAGTCAAATCAGCTTCAGGACAGTCATTAGATTCAAGTGACATGAGAATTATGCGTTTTGCGTAAGCAGGTAAATCGGTAGATATGCTTATGAAAGTTTTAGCCCATTTTGGACCATTTGCTGTAGCAAAGATGTTGATCCGTTATGGTGTGGGTTTGCCATATTAGCATAAAATAACTTATTGTTTTAAAATAACTTAATATACTCATTGTTTGAAAGTAAATGAACTCAGAAATGCACATTCATTTTTTAGAAACACAAAATTTGGCACATGATTTCTTTGAAAAGGTGAAAAATACTTTTTCCATTATAGACCGTATTCACATCACAATAAATACGGAAAAGTGGTCCAAAGATACTAATATCCCATAATTTAATTAGCAATCTCAATAATACGAACAGTATGAAAATGCAAGGGAGTTCAATGATTAACTGATTGTTTGCAAGTGGCAAGCCATAGCCATGCATTTTGTAGCTTGAGAAAGTTATTTACAATCTTTGTTGTCTCATAACAGAATTATGCAAAATTTTTGAAACAGTCCACTCATTTAGATCAGTTTCTCCAAAATAATGGTAGTCTTATTTGTTACAAAAAAAAAATAAAAAAAAAAAAAAAATAAATAAACATATGTATTCTAACTTATAAGCATGTTGTTGTTATGTATCAACTTTATAACAATATCTTTTTACGATTCTATAAATGTTTTTCGCGTTCTGAAAAATTTGGACTTTGGTGTTTTCTTTTAAATATATTAAGAAATTTGTTATCAAAATATATATTACGTCTGTTAAAATAGCATTTAGAAAATTTTATTTAGATATAAAACATAACAGTCATAGAAGAAATAATATATCTAAATAAGCTTTTTTTGTACTTAAAATTTGTGCATCTACCTTATTAAAATCCGTGCGCGTGTAACCTCAAAACTCAAAATCCACAGGACACTTGGATACGAAATTTGTCACATTGGTTGATATTTGGGGGCCCATGAATGATCGGGGCAAAAAATTCGAAAAATTTAAATAGATTTTTTGATGCTATGTTTTTGATGAATTTTTGCCTTATTTTGTGTTGCAAAAAGCAGCAGATCTCATGCTGTTAAATATAGTAGCAGGTAAAAGCTCACCACTTGAAGACCACCAAAGCGGTCACGATATTCTGTACTACTTTAATGGCCGGACAACGCCAAACGGAACTTTTTAAAAACAAAATAAGAAGCTAAACTTACTTTTGGTTTTAGAATTAAATTCATGAACTTCCGTTCGTAGAATGATTAGTCAAACAGCTAGTCAGTAATTAAAATTTCAGTCAAATACTTCTTTCTAAAAATATTATGCTCTTCATACCGAAAAATGTTTATTTAAAAGCAGTTTTTTTAATTATTTTTAAGCTTATAACCGATTAAATATTTTAAATATTTAAAAATATAATTCACGAAGTAATACATTCTTAATCTTAAGTTTTCATTTTCGCAAGAATTAATTTTAAAGGATCTTTTAATTATAATATTCATAACTTTATCAAAAATGTTCACATATACTTCTTAAAAATAAAACAGATTAATATTTTTCAGTATATTAAAGTACATGCGATAATCCTATTAATGTTAAATTCTCAACAAACAAATGAATGATCCAAATTTCACACTGTCCGCACACAGAAAAAAATGTCACAGGGTCTACAATGCGAAGATTGGTTCAGTCACTCATTCGTTAAGTCATGAAAATTAGACATTCACAATCGGGAAAAACAATAGCAAACGTTAATACCAAGGCTAATTTTTAAAACCAAGGCTGTGGATGTTCTCTTGACACATTGGCTTGCCAAAATAAAACAAAAAAAAATTATGAGATATATGTTTAATATTTAAAAAGAGTCAAATAATTTAGAAACTAGTAAATCTGCAGATCAGGAGCCTCAACATCATCTTTGCAAGTCATTGTTTTTTAACACTCATTGCATAATATTCAACTTCCTACAAATCGCTTTTTAATGTTTTCAAATTACATAAATATTTATGAGCATACAAGATACTTCGTAAAGTTTCAGAAATTAAAAGTGTTAAACAAGTGGTTGTACATTGATGTTCTGAAATTCTGATGAGCTACTTATTCTGATAACTTTTTAAATCAAAAATTGCATTTCTTCAGGGGGGGGGGGCTCTGCCCCCCTGAACCCCCCGTAGTCTATTTAAATTTACATTCGTAATTTTTTATTGATTGTGCGGATGGTTATAGTATATCTTAGATTTTTTTTACGCTGTGATTTATAAGGATAAGCATAAGTTTTTTATAAATTAATAAAATTTAAATTTAAAATAAAATATTCATGTTAACCGGACAATAAATCTTGAAGTGACGCCAAAAATGTAACCCTAAAATCCGCTACATTCGGCACAACACAACGACGTGCTTAAACGGATGAAGTCAAAGAATTTGGTCCCTGTTCCACTTGCTTGTTTTGTTTGGGTCGAATGAGGGCATTTAAATCTGAGCGATAACGCGCATCGTATTGCAAACTGTTTTTACGGCATACTGCATCTCCATCTATCTCTTTCCTCCGTGAATAATAGTTAATTTTATTTTACCCAAGATCTTTTTATTCCAGCATCTTTGTTTTCGATAAATGACGTCTAATTCACCTGCTATGCGTACTTACTCAAAACTTTTCATCTTGTTATATTAAGAAATACTCGAGAGTTTTCTTTTTATTTTTAATATGCCGCCATATTAATTTTTCTAAACTTAATTTTATTTTTATTTTTCCTGTTTCACGACAAAACATTTCAATTGAAAATTGTTTAAAAGAAAATATTATTCCGGGTTTTGATTTTCTTGGCAACAATTAAAGAAATATTGGTAAATGTTATGGGAAAATGTTACGTTATTCTCTATGAAAATAATGAACTTTTGTATTTTTAAGCAAAATATTTCAATAAAATAAATAAAATATTGCCTATTATTATTTCTGGGCTAAAATCCTTCTATATGCAAAGATACAAATGCATTAATTCATCTGTTTTCACGTTGGCTTTACTCAAGCATAATACACGCAATTATACTAATATTATTAGGACCAAATTCGTTGCTAGGCAACAGAGAAAGAAAAGGAAAAAATGAAATATGCATTATGTCAATTTGATAAAACAAAATCCTTTATATTATTGGAAAACATGCATAAAATTCCCCCCAATATTATAAACCTAATTTAAAAAAATCTCGCAAATGACATAATTTATTGGAATAATTTAATGTTATTTAAAAATTTCAGCATCAAAAATTTACCATTTAAATCCATTTTTCATATGAGCCATTTCTTTCAACAAATGAAAATCTGAAAATCGTCTGACTTGCCATTGAAAAGCATTATAGATCAAAATAAAATGTTCCATATTTCTCGAACGAATGAACCAAATTTAACCAAAAACTATACAGCTAAGTCCGGGTATCTCATCAACATTCCCAGTGAATTTCAAGCCGATCGGATGCTTTTTGCGGCAGTTATCGCGGAACAGACAGACAGACTAACAGAAACCAAAACTTTTCGTGTCTCCACAGTAAGCCTTCACTGACGTTTCGGCAACTAGGGCGTTCCCGTAGTAGCTTCGTTCCCCAATCCCCGTATAGTCACCACAGTCTTAAAATACGCTCATTTGCTCTGTTTTAAAGAGTTATGAAATATTGAATTATTATTAAATGACCAGGAGCGATCGTTTGCAACCGGGTTTAATTTCACCAATTGATGTCATGGCCGCTAACATCTGTTTTCGTAATTGATAAAATAAAATAAATTAAACATTTTGAGTTCAGTTGAATAAAATGCCTAAAAAAAACTATGTAGTTGCCTCCCGGAATTTTATAACAACGCTATAAGAAAATCTTTGAAATAAGATGTTTTCAATATATTCTTTTAAATATGACGTGATTTCCAATAAAGTTTTTTATCTCTTTTTAATGTTAACGTGTAAGTAAAAATGTATTTAAAAGGAAATGTTATTTTATGCGTTGATTTAAAATTTGAAAACAATATGTAAAAAATGTGTTTATTCGAAATATGAAATAAATTTCTTGTGTAATTGTATTTTCATTTGAAACTGTGTTGCAATATTATTATTTGGTCTTTTTAAGTAGGACGTAATTTTATTCATTTAATGCTTTTAACATGCAATAATTTAATTATAATTTTACAGTTTTTTCCTCTTTGTAATAGTTACGAGTAAAAATATTTTTCCCGTGAACACAAATATTATTTGCGCGATTTTACATTTAGAAATATCAAATAAAGCTGTATTCAGAATATGAAATTTTGAATGAGAAAGTGGAAAATCCTAAAAAAATTAGTCAAATTAAAAATCTTTATGGAAAAGGGAATTATATCATTAAATATATCTACCTAAGACTTAATATTTATATCAATCTCATGCATAAGTAATTTTATGAACAATACTTAAAATTTGTATTCAGGAATACGTGACAAATTTAGATTTTCACCTCTCGATTGTAATTAACTTCGGCATGAATATCACAATCTCATGTAGTAATTTATGAAAAGTCAAATATTGGAAATAATTAAGAGGCTACCTGATATAGCAGCTGTTGAACTTCCATACTTAGTGATAAATTTTATCATGTCACTATGCAAAGAAGTATTGGAAATATTTTAACTATTTTTTATTACATAAAACAATTTAAACAAATAAGGCCAGTATTTCCTTTTACGATCTAACTTTAAAAATCTTATTTTTGGAAATACTATTTTCCATTGCCTTTTTCCTATTTGTGTAAATTAATTAAAAATTATACGAATGCAGAACATTTTTTAAATATTTGAAGTTAAATACTTTGACAACAATTTATTTTATCCGTTCTTTAACCTACTAATGTATTTTTGACTTTTTTATCCATTTATTTCTATGATTCATAACCTTTCCATATCCATCCATGCCAAAGATATTATTGCAACTCATTGTCCCAATTTGATGTTTTTATATGCGTATGTGTATTGTAACCAGCGAGCATTTTATTTACATATCGTAGGCTGATTGAGAAATAGGGTAGACCGGGGCACGTTTACGTGGTTTTTTTTCAATGATTTTTTTAATTTATATGTTTTAACTGAGGAAATGTTAGACATTGTGGTTTTATAAAGCAGTTAATAAAGTCAAAATTTATGTATTCAGTTGTTGCCCTATTTGTGTTTTTAACAGTAAAAATTTTTTTTAGGTCCAAGTCTTTTGCGTAAGCATCAAGTGGACACGTTTACGCATATTATGAGTGATACCAAGGAGTAAGTGAAAAAAAAAATCAAATTGTAATGCTTTATTTATAACTTAAAACACCGTTTAAAAATAATAATAAAGAGAATTAAATAAAAAAACATTTTATAGGCTAAACTGAAAACATACCGAGACAACACAAACACATCCTAAGAACATCCGAAAGATGTCATATTCAGGACAAGCTGATATCCTGCGGACCGATGAATTGATCCTGCCGACCGTTTTAGAACATCCCCTGGGTTTCGAAATGTCCCACCTGTCAACATCCTACGGATGTCATTTCATGACACCTTTTGGACGATTATAGGACACTTGTATGATATCCTCTGGATGGTCCTAATAACATCCTAAAATCATCCAAATAATGTCATATTCAGGATAAGCTGATATCCTGTGGATGGATGCAGTCGTCTTGCAGACAGTAATAGGACATCCCCTGGCTATCGAAATGTCACACCTGTCAACATCCTGTGAATGACTTTTTTATGATGGCTCGATAACCTCTGGATGGCTTAATGAATGTTACTGCCTACAATTTGCATTTTTGAAATTTATGGCAATTCATTGATGTCTTGTCACTTTTAATTATTATAATCAATTATAACATAATTATTTAATAAATTATATAGCCTGTAAAAAGATTATTCAGTAAACCTTTCTTTAAAAAAAAATCAATATTCAAGATATCTTAGTTTATACAATTTATTAAGTAAAAAATGGTTTCAGTGACAATATAGGAATTTCAAAAATGCAAATTGAAGATAGTAATATATCTTACATATTTTTGATAAGATTCAAGAATATTTAAGAAATTTGGTAAAATTCCTTACTTGCATACAATAATAGTTTTACATACTTTAATTTCTTAATTTAAACAAATATTATCCAACATGGTGCAATTTAAAAATTTTCCATCATAGCTTCATCACTATTTAAGATGTTGTCTTGCAGATATTTTTTAATATCTGGAGTTGAACATTTTTCTAATTTACTATTTTCGCCATAAGAACCATTTTTTCAATGACAATTTTATTCATTTTGCAATTATTTGATTTACTTACTAAAAAAAGCATGGGACTACCTGATCCACTATGTACTTTAGGAACACACAGTATCTGTAACAAATGTTATGCATTTGATTGTCCTGTGATGAAGTGCCACATGAAATTAAAAAGTATAATTTTGTTGCTCCGATGATTGTTTTACATTTTTTTTTATAGAAAAAAGCTACTGCATAAGACATCTTAATATTTTTGAAGTCAAATAAATAAAGTACAAAAAGTATGTCATTTTATATTTAGTGACCAAAGCACATTTTACTGTTGTGATACTTTGGCTGTAAAATACAACTTTAAATTTAATGTTTTACTTACCTTTAAATACATTACCTTACTTAAACAAAATATGATAGTGCCATGGATACATTTAACTTTATACAATTGGTAATAGCTCAGTAAATGCCTTTTATGAACATGAAGAATTAACACAAACTGCAGAAAAGTTAAGATACTCTTTCATCCTTTGTTCTTATTTTAATGAATAAGAACTTCTATATTTTAATTGCATTTTAAATGATTGCACATATTACACTAAATGCTGAATATAAAACAATAAACTTAAATTATTTGACAAAGAAAAGTTTAATCTTTACGTAAAAATTATCAAAAGTGAATACCTGAAAATGTTATTCAAAATAAAAAGTCAAAGTTTACTCCTAATTTAATTTAAGACCAGTAAAGGAAAAAAAAAATAAAAGACAAAAATAAATACTTATAAAATATATTCTGCAGTGTTAAGAATGATAGTACGAAAAAATGATAATCACTGTTGAATTATTTTGTTTATTAATTATTAAAATAATTCCTATATTAAAAAGCTTAAAGTTACGAATTATACAATAAAAAAGTCACATTAAAAGCAAAACAAGTATTTATTTACAATTTTCACAGCAAAATACAAAAAATATTTATTTAAAACTTTCACAGTAAAATACAAAACAAATATTTTTTACAACCTTCCACATTACAAAATATAGTTTCAAAATTTTTTTTCAACAACAATCCAACTTTCCAGTTTCTCCTGGCTGCACTTGTCACAAAATAATTTTTACGCTGCACACATCTATAATGAAGAAAAGACAAAATATACATTTCTACTAAACTTTATTGGTGCATCACATTCATTCAAAAGGAATAAATCAATATATATATACACAAGATATACAATAATTTCTTATTGTTTGTTTCTTCAAAAGATCTTTTTGTAAAATTTACAGTTATTTTTAGGAATTTTATTATTTTAAGCCCTAGGAAATGCTTGAAAAAACTATTAAAAAGTACAAAGCAGCATAATTGCACATCTTATTTTATGTCAAACATCAACATGAAGCACCTGTCTCATTTTGTATCAAAAGAGAGTTAATATTTATAACTGATGAGAATACCATTTTTAATAATTAAAAATTATGGTAATTACAAGCAACAGGACCATGCAAAGAGAAAACTGTGCCCAGGGTAAAGTTTAGTTTGCCTCCCCCCCCCCCCCACACACACAGACCTTCCCGATTAAGGAATGTAAAAACCAAAGTTCCCTGAATCAGAGCCAAGCGGATACATACGGTCCTCCTTTCTAGGGGATCACGTAGCAACCTATCCCAAAAGGCATCAACTGACGCCCAATCACCACGACATCAACCTGCCATTCGAAACAGCTAAGCGAGGAAGACAGAAGGCCACAACACAACATAGTCTCTGCTGCAGCCTGATAATTTATTACACATGGAATATTTTGACGAGTCCGAGAGTCAAGGAAACATCTGCACAAGGGTGGCTATGTCGCAAAATAAATAAGACGCTGCCAAGTAGGCTAAAGCCAGTGGGCCTCCCACTGGTGAACAACAGATGCCATCAAACCAACAAGTACTCCATGTTCAGAAACTTCTCACCATGAATTGCTAACATTATACCTCGAGGGTACCCCTCAAGTACTATAAGTGTCAAGCACAAGAGCTACCTCACTTAGAACTCTGCACATCAAACAGGGTAGAACCATCACTCCATAAAGCCGAAAGCTACATGCATCCTAGACTGTCACTAGGCATTATGCCTAGAGGGGAATGTAACAAAACACCTTCCAGGTAGGTATCGAACGAAAGTTCAAGATATCCTTTTTAGAGGCCTACAAGAGTAGAACGGGCGGCCCAATCGCTCCTCTAGACCACAAACCAAGATCAAAGCCATGAAAGATCGCAGCTCTCGACCCCAGCCAGACACAAGGAGAAGCCACATAAGGCATGTGGCATGTCACACACTGCAAGAAAAGAGAAGGTAACTGCTAATCCAACCAGCAGCGCAGTAACTTCCCCCTACACACAGTTCAGAAAATTAAACAAAACAGACCTAAAACAATTTCTAAAATGGAAGAAGCCCTTAGTCAGAAATTTGTTTTGGCATGTTGGGTAAGGGATGGTGCAATAACTTTGAAACTAAAAATGGGGAACGAATGAAACTAAAAATAACTACTTTCATTGGGGAAAAAAATTCTCGATGTGTATATATAATATATATAACCATTATATAATTACAATTCATCACTTTTCTCCGTTTATTAAAAATAAAATTAATAAATTGAGAATCAATACATTACACTGACATTATAAAAAATAAAGCAGGATCATCTATTTTTAATTTAATGAATCATTAATGAATTGTGTCTACTATAATGTACCAATATACTGATCACCAACATATAATGAATTAAAATCTTTACGGAATTTTACGGATTGCTTAGGGCACTTCAGTTTTTATTATGCAAACAATTGTTTTAATGCCAAAAAGAGAAAGGGAAGATTTTGTCAACTGAGAGACAAGAAGCGTGCAAATGTTTTAGATGAGCAGCAAGTTGGGTGCTAATTTTTTGAAAGAGGGGCCAGAGAGGTGCTATTATATAAACCAAAAGACAGGTGGGGTGTTATTCTATTATATTTTTTCATAAACATAAAATACTATAACAAATATCTTAAATAATACTAAATGAGTTTCATACTTTTCTGTTATACAAACCAGGGATATGTTTAGGAAAATTTTAGGTCCTTTAAAGGACCCTTCACAAAATTATTTGTCTCTTAAATAGAGATTTCATAGAATGTTTTCGCTTTCAAATTGAACTTTTCCACAAATTTAGTCATTTAAATATAAAATCAGGCCTGTAAGTAAGCAGTTGAACTCACCAAAGAGCTTATTACTTAGCTTTTTATACAAGAATGATAGAACATGAAGACATTGATAATTTAAAATTCACAAAATTATGAGTAGAATTTTCACAAAAATAAGAAAAACTGCAGTTTCACAAAAACAGGACCCTGTCAGAAAAGTCTGGACAGATCCCTACAAACACCTTGCCAAAATGTATGCTGATATCACAATCCTATCCATGCAACAGATTTTTATTGCAAACCATGCCATTCTCTTGGGTTATAATTTACAAACAAAAAAGTTTGCCAGAAAGAAAAACTTTAGCATAAGGACTTAAATAAGCTATTATTATTAAATTATTGGTTCAAATTTATGTAACTAGATTTCATTTTTCATTAAAAAATGTTATTTTTCACAAAAAAAAAAATTAAATTTCACGAAAGCAATTTTTACTTTTCATAAAATAGGCCTCATAAAAAAAAAACTGCATTGACCCCTGGAGATACCGACTATGAACATTTCACAGTCTAATTAGATACAATTTTGTTGGTGCTGAATATCATACCCAGTCTATTAAGAGAATATAGATCGTCGCAAAATGCTATAACAAAAGCAATATATATCATTGTTTATAATTTTATAGCATTGATATCGTGTGACGTCTTTATATATATGTGACCTGTGGCAACAGTCTGTAAGAGACGACAGCAGTGCCACGAGTCGGCGTAGAAGAATACCTTTTTTAAAACATTCGACAGACGCGGGAAAAGAAGGTAAAAGAGGTGGTTGCAAAACAGAGCTCTCAACGACGTTTCATTAAGACGAATGAGTGTTTAATTTCATTAATGTTCTACTTAATTGTAATTGTATATAGTGTAAATAGTTCATTTAATGTATTTAATTCTTAAAGTTAGCAAGTGTTATTATTCGAGTATGAGTCTCCTTTTCCCCGTCACACGGGGGCTTGAGCCGGGATTGGATTATTTTTGTTTTCAATTCTCTACCCTAGACAAGACAAGTATCATTTTTATAACGACGCCAAAATTCTTTCAGAAAGTAAGCCGGAGCTGTAAATTTATAAAGATCATGTCGTGTGTGAAGAATACAATTTTTTTTCTACAGCCTTGGCGACTGGCCAACTCTTCAGTTATTTTGAAATAACTGCAGCAATATATTATTCCAAACTGGAAATAAATTGATTCATCTTTTTTCAACGACAGAAATTAGTGGGTTAGTACTGCTTACTTTTTTTTTCTTTTCATCATGATTTTAAATGACATTCCAGTCATCGCTTTTGCATTGAAAACGAAAAGACGAATCGAATAAAATATTTTGGCCCTTACAAGGTTACATCTGTCAAAGCTAACGACAGATATGAAGTGGAAAAGGTTGGACACCACGAGGGTCCAAACAGAACATCCACTGCAGTCGATATGATGAAGCCGTGGTCAACCACGTAAAATTTGGCATTCAAAGTGTTTTTCTTCTTCTTTTCTTCCTTTCCATTATTGTATATATTGTGTGGTGCTTCAAGAATATGAGAAAAGAAAAAAAAAATCAAGAATTCGTCTTTCTACAAAATATTTTCTTTTGTGTGTTTCTTCTTTTTTTCATCACCTGTGTTTACATCAAGAATAATTTTAACAAAAAGTTAAAATTTTGTTTGTGAAATATGTGTTTGTGAAATATTGTGATTCAACTATCCCCGAGATGTCATTTTTTTTTTGTTTTCTTCAATGCTGCTGCTGAAAAGTGTGTTCCGTAAAGTTTGTGGGTTTTTTTTTTTTTTTTCTGTGAACTACAAAGACATTTTTTTTTACTTTTTTGTGCTTTGCATAAAGAACTTTAGAACTGTGGACAGCTCCATTTTTTTTTGTTATATGAACATTCTGTGACTTTATTTCATTACAGACTAATTTTTTTTTCTGCATGAAGTTTCAATTTTTTTTTAAAAAGGAAGAAGACGATTAGACGATGCCGATTTGTGTTTTTTTTTCTTTCTGTTTTTCAGACGTACCACTTTAAGACGTATATAGGTGGGTATATATATATATATATATATATATATATATATATATATATATATATTTTTTTTTTTTTTTTTTTTTTAAGACAAGTACAAAGTAAAGACGAGTACGAAGTAAAGACGGGTACGATTTAAGACGAGTACCATTTAAGACGGGTACGATTTAAGACGAGTACCATTTAAGACTGGTACGATTTAAGATGAGTACCATTTAAGACGAGATGGAAGACGAAATGCCAACTGGCATTGACGACGATTTTCATTTTTTCTCTTTATTTTTTTTTTTCTGTTTTATTCTGTGTAATTTTTTTTTTAAAGATATGGTATTTTTTTAAAAGTTTGTGTTTAAGTGTATGGTGCGCACGAGGTCGTGCATATCAGGATGGACGAGTGTGACCTGTGGCAACAGTCTGTAAGAGACGACGGCAGCGCCACGAGTCGGCGTAGAAGAATACATTTTTTAGAACATTCGACAGACGCGGGAAAAGAAGGCAAAAGAGGTGGTTGCAAAACACCGAGCTCTCAACGACGTTTCATTAAGACGCATTAAGACGAATGAGTGTTTAATTTCATTAATGTTCTACTTAATTGTAATTGTATATAGTGTAAATAGTTCATTTAATGTATTTAATTCTTAAAGTTAGCAAGTGTTATTATTCGAGTATGAATCTCCTTTTCCCCGTCACACATATATATATATATATAAATCAAATGTTTGCTACAAACAATGCTAAGAGACACTTATAACTTCATGACTGAATTAAAAACCTAGTTTTACTTTATTGTATAATATTCATTTGTTCTTTTATTGTAAGTATATATTTGTGTTGATATAGTAAAATAGTGTGAAAGTTTGAAACAGTATATTTTTTAAATGATCACTTTTATACCAACAGTTTTTTTTTTTCTATTTGGCACCAACTATCATGCTTGGTACAATGGTGTTGATATAATAGAATAACGCACCTAGATTTTAAATATTAAAAATCAAAATATGTTTCAGAATGTTTACATTCGAAATAAAGCTCATAGCCATAACCAGGGGTGTAAAAATCTAAGCACCAGCGGGCAGTTTCTCATCAATAAATTTTATTCATTATTTTTCGTCTAAATTTTTTGTAAGAATGCTAATAAAATTTAAACGAAGAAAACTAATAAAATTTATAGGTGAGAGACGCGTTAGGCACCTACACTTTTACACCCCTGGTCATAACATAAAAAATTTCCAACATAAAATAAAGATTTATTCGAGCTGAAAAAGAATACAAGTTGAATTAAATGTATTTGGCAGGTAAAATGTATAATAGAAAATTTCAATAGTCACACGACTGAAAAAAAAATCTTTGACATAAGCATTTTAATAGTCATTGCTTTTTGGCTGGTATGATATTGTAATTTTCTATACACAAGTTAATTTGGGATATCCATAAATAATACTGCAGTACTCAAATTCATGTGAAAAATACCAGGAAAAAAAAACAAACATTTCATAATGTTTAAATTATAAAATACAGTCGGCCCCACTTAATCGGGTAATGGATAATTGCATACCCCGCTTATATGCATAGAATGCCGTGGAACAGAGACGTTCCCCATAAGGCTAATTTTAAAGGTACTCGTTTTATCGCATAACAATCAACGGTTAATTGCATAAATATTGCCAATCTACTAGTAGTAATCCAGATTTTATGAATTCATGTTTTAGTGGTGAATGGAAAAAAAAGGAAGAACTTTTTTTTTTGTTGTAACAATGGTTTGTTATATTTACAATCAAAGAGCAGAAATAGTCGTGTAAGATGACTTATCTTAATTCTGGCAACTTATGAGAGTGTTGAATTTGGACAATTGTGTTTTTCTTTTAAAGCTTGTCGTACATATAGTGACTCAAGATGCTGGGGGGTATTTTTTGAAAAATTCTGGAATCGGGGGAAAGTAGACCAATAAAAGATCAACATTTAGCGCTGGAAGTGGAGAAATGCAATATCAAGATATGAAAAAAAAAAAAAAATTCCTAAAGAATTTTTTTGTGTAGGCAAAAGAAAAAAAGAAATAAATTGACAAATAATTGAAAAATAAAAAAGAATTTATGCAGAAACTTTTTATTTTCAAAGGTATGATTTAAAAACAAAAATTTTCTATTTAACTTTCATTTTAATTTTCACATAAATTATAATGAAAAATTAAACCATGTACCGTAAATAGTGTTATAATACCTTATACTTTATTACATATACTTTTATATATAGAGTAATAATAAATTATTTATTAAAGTTATTAATACAGCAGTTTTTAATTTATAAGGTAAATAATTATTCTCCATTAATATTTATCATATCTGTGGCATATAATCAAATGATAGCGTTTGCTGATAACATTAATTAATGTCCTCGCTTAAATGCATACAATTCAGTGGAACCAACTGTAGGTATGCAATTAAGCGGGACGGACTACACTTTAAAATTAAGTCTATTCTCTAAATTTAGGTTGAATTTCAGACAACAGAAACATTTTTAAAATTATCGAAAAAAAAAACAGTTTTCATAACAAAGCAAACTTTCTTTTTTTAAATATCAAAATATCCCAAACTGACACAATTCATAATTATGTTTGAAACCAAAACTATTACTATTCAAATTAAAAATATTATACTGTATTAAATAATAATAAAATATAATAATTTAAATATTATAATAAATACATGCTCACATGATCTTATATTTTTTAGAAGAAACAACAACAACAACAAAAAAAATTCAGTTAAACTTACCACTGTTGGGGAGAATTTTTGATGATTTTTTTTGACAGCATGCAGCTCGATTTGTATATAGATTTTCACTAATTATTTCCAAGTTATCTAAAATAAAAGAATAACTAATAATAATTATGGTGTCAAAGTACAATTTAAAAAACAAAGTTTTATACAGAGATGGTTTTTGAGACTACTGTATACATTTAAAATTATGTGTAAAATATTATAGCTAAAACTACAGGTACTTATCATGGTTTTTTGGTACACCATAATATCCCGTTTATCCACTTTTCTCGATAACGCCCTCTCCATCCACCTTTTGTTAAAAAAAAAGATACTTCTTAGTTATCCCGTCGACCAAATTGTAAGATTAAATGCCAATAATGGTTGCCATTCATTAATTAATTGTAAGATTAAATGTCAATAATGGCCAATAAAACCATTAATTTGACATTTTATTTGTTTATTTATTAATGTTTTACTAATTTATTTGTTCTTTCGTTATTTAAAATAAAAATTATGTCAATGTATATAATTTGGCGAAATTGGTCGACGGGATAACTAAGAAGTACCAAAAAAAAAAAAAAAAAAAAAAAAAATCCCAAGAAAGCATCACCTACTTCCAAAAAAGTTCCACCCTGCATGTCAATGTCAGAATCAATACCAAGTATTTTATTTTTTCGTTACATCAGAAAGGGGCGTGAATTCTAAACATGACATTCCCAACACAGGGATTATTCTGTTCCGAATTTTCTGAAAAATTACGCATTCGGTTGAGAAAATAAAAAAATCAGGCATCAGTCCATAGTCCAACAATTCGGACATAATAAAATGTGAATTTCGACAAACGATCACAGAAAAAATTAATTTCATCAATCGTTCACAGAAAAAATTGCCAATTTTGTCTTAGGACTGCAAAAAAAAACATGAATTACACCAAATGACAGCAGAGACTGCACATTTTGTCTAAAGATCGCAAAAAAGCCAAATTCGTCAAACGACCGTTCTGCTCTCGAAGCTGGTAGACGGGAGGTGCTGGGTTCGATCCCAATCGCGCCCGTCGGCCTAATCGTTCGGAGTTTTCGTGGTTTTCTTCGAACCTTGGTTCTCCAAGCGTTAATACGGGTTAGGTTCCCTTAGAAAGACCTCCACGGAAGGCACTCCTCCCCTTTAGGGCCTATATCCCACGTGCAGATAATTGGCCGACATAAATACAACCAACCAACCAACCATCGTCAAACGACCGCAGAAAAAACATGAATTTCATCAAAAGATCTTGGAAAAATGCAAATTTCGTCAAAAGATTGCAGAAAAAAGAAATTCAGTCAAAGAATCCAGTGAAAAACACACATTTCATCAAAGGATCGCGAAAATAGATACATATCAACAAAGGATTGAAATAAAAACCCTGCACATTTCATCAAAGGGTTATGAAAAAAAAAAAAAAGAATTTCGTCAAAGTATTACGGAAGAAACGTGATTTTGGTCAGAGCAATGCGAAAAAAACTCCTGCAAGGTTCACCAAATGTCCCCAAAATCCCCCACAAATGTCGTGAAAAAATCTTGTGCAAGCACCCCCCCCCACCCCCCAGATTATTTTACAATTTTTCGTCATGTCTTTCTTAGGGGGAGGGGAAATAACAGGATTTTACGGTACAGTTTTAAATAAAGATATTCTAAAAAGTTATAAATGCAATTCTAGTGTGGACCCTAGGCCAATTTTGCAGGGCGCAACGCCTGGCAGCTCTTTTTAACTCGTTTATGTGGCGTCAGAACAGCCTTTTTTACACAGTGTATGCATCTGGCAGCCCTTTTAATTATTTTATACACCCTGTGTCCCTTGCTGACATTTATGATGCACCCTTTTGACTCATTTCTTTTCTTAGCTGTGAGAGGAAAGGGGGGGGGGGAATAACTCATGAAATATGTCCATTATTTACAGGAAATATTATATAAATTTCAGCATTTGTTTGTGGGGAAGTGTTGCAAAATTTGTCAATCGGTCATGTAGGAGGGGAAAAAAAAGAAATTTGACAGATTAATTTAGTTAGAGAAAAAAAAATTGCAAAATTCTTCAGTCTGTCATGAAAAAATAATACAATCGCTTATTTTGCCATTCAGTCACATGGAAAAAAAACTTTGCAAGTTTTGCCAGTAAATCATGAGGAAAAATCTGGAGTTCATCAATTGCTTCATCGATCTGCCATGGGGAAATTGTGAAATTCAAGTACCGATTATACGAAAAAAAAAAAAAAAAAAAAAAAAAGAAAAGAAAGCCCCAAAAGTTTTGCAAATCGGCAGCAAAGGACAAAAAAAGGCAAATTTCACTCATTGGTAGAGATAAAATATCATAAAATTCATCAATTGGTTGGATAAAAAAATTGCCTTTCAGTTTTCAAAAGAAACTAAAATTCGCAAGTCGATCGCTGAAAAAAAAAAAAAAATGTTCAGGAAGGTTCTTTGAAATACAGCAAAATTTGTTAATCAATCACAGGAAAAAACATGAAATTCAACAGTCAATCGTGAGAGAAAATCATGAAAATTTTCAGCCAGTTGCAGAAAAAAATGCAAAATTCATCAACTGATTGCACGGAATAAATCCTGAAACTCATCAATCAATAAGGAGAAAATTAGCAAAATTCACTCAACTGCGGGAAAATATAGCAAAAATCCACTGATAAAAAGGAGTCTAAACAAACAAATTCAAAAATATTTTTTTGCGACACAAGTGCCATTTTTTTTAAAATTCCGATCCGAGAACCCCACCCCCTTTTTTTTTCTCTGGAGTCAACATGAAGTTTATCTAAAATTTCATAATTACATTAAAGAAAAATATTTATTTTTTTTTAATTTAATTGAAATGTAATGTAACAACACAAAGTGTTGAGCAGCAATGAGTGCTATTTTTTTAGTGACCTGTACATAAAAACACAGCATTGAATATTTTTATGTATCGAACAAAATAAAGCAAAAATATATTGTTTACAACATGTAATTAATAGAAAATTGATAATCCAAATCATCTTAAATTTTTAAAGTGACCTGCTACATCATTGTAAACATTTTCAAATTGATTTATTATCTGAATCTTTTAAACAGCCTTGCTACATCAAAAATACTAAAACAAAATTGAACAGATGCTGCAGCCACACCAAGGTTGGTGCTTTTTTTTTTTTTTTTTTTTTTTTTTCTTTGAGCCATTTTGGCACGAAAACCCTGGTCTGAAATACTTGTTGGGCATACTGTGCAAAAACTACATGTTAGTTTAATTATATTTTGAATTAGCTTATTTTATAATGAAAACACACACACATGCACTTTAATATAAAACACACACATTTTCTTATATATATATATAAAACACACATTTACGTTATTGCAAAAAAAAAAAAAACATTTTTTTTATTATAAGGCACACACATTTACTCTATAATAAATAAAACATTACACATTTTTTTTTAATACAAATTGTTTTATAAAACAGACACAAAGTTTAATTTAATATAAAACACACTATCTGTTTTGCTGTGTTGTCATACCAGACAAAACATTATGATTTTTGCACGAAAAAGAAATATTGGTGTATCTACGAGATAACTACCAAAACATATTTTCTACAAAGAAAATCATATAAAATAGTGTTCACATTTCTTTTAAAAAACAGCCTGGCAGAATTATAGAAATCAGCATTTTTCTTGAATTTTCAGGAGAGGGAGAGGAATATCCCCGCTGGTCCACTCTCTGAATTCATCATTGACATGCATTATCAAGACAAGCTGAAATCATATACATTTTAAAAGCAACGTTAAAAACTCCAGAATAAACAAAACATTTTTGCGAATTTTTGTTTATTCTGGCGTTTTTAACGTTGCTTTTAAAATGTATATCATTCTGCGGCATGTAGCATCTTAATAATTAAGCTGAAATCATGGTATGTTTTGAGAGAAATGAACATATAAATCAAATAAGCTTTCCATGGCTTACTAGATGTAATATAATAATGCATTTATAGTAAAATCGGCAATGCTAATTCAATTCAGTTACACTTGAGTATTCGCCTGGAGATGGGCAAGATTTTTTTTGCCGATTTTAAATTTCTTCATTTGTAAATTTTTTATGTTAATACCCGAATCTTTTTTGCCTGTAAATTTGAAATATATACTTTTAAAAATGAATATTTCCTTTATTCTATTGTTTTAAAATTTATGTATATTTGCTGTCTGCTATTTACAAATTCCCCCTCCCTATTTTTCTTTTTACAAATGAGGTTTAGAATGCCGATTTTTGTTTAAAATTTTTCCATTTGGATTGTTTTGTTGTTATTTTTAATCTTTGAATTTTCGAAAATTAAGCTTAAAGTGGTTATAAATGAAAAAAAAAATAGATAGCGGACTCAGGGTGAATACTCAAGTTATTCCTTTAATTCTATAGCACTTGAATATTAATGCCTGCAAATTTTATGCGCATATAAAAATGACTTTGTTAATGCACCAAGAAATTCACACTATTCAAAAGTATTATTAATTTTTTTTCAAGAAGTAATATTAATTTTCAGAAGTATTTTTTTATTTCAAGAAGTAATGGTAATTTTCAAAAGTATTATTTATTTTTTCTAGAAGTAATATTAATTTTCTGAAATATTTTTTTTTCAAGAAAAGCCTTAAATGTATTTAATGTTTTGATATGCAAAAACACCAGCATAGAAATTAAAAAAAAATATATCGTAATAAGAAGTTCAAGTTACCTACCCTGTTTAGAACCTAAATAAACATTGATAAATATTAAATTAATGTGAACAAATAGCGAAAAAGGCGTGTCGAAAAACGCGGCTATTTTTCAAATTTGTTTTTAAGTGGTTAAAGAATGAATTTAAAATGTCAGCTTAAATTGATGTGTCCATATAAAAAAATCTTATACGCTTACTGTTTATTTTGGAATTAAGAATACAATTCATTTAATTCTGTCTGTTTTAACTTTAACATATATTGTAGCTTTAATTCAACCGACAAGAATTGCTGACATCTTTTTCCTTCTATTCCACGTTTTAATCGTGCGATGACTAGCCCTAATTTCTTTTTTAAATTTCATCGTAATAAAGTAAAAGTTTTTCTAACATAATATAAATATATAGACAGAATAGTTATAAAGAAATGCATTACAAAATGAAAGAAAATTCTTACCTTACATCCACATTCACTTTCTTCATATTTGAATTTGCCATGACCAGCGACAGATCTCATCTAAACATCAACGGAGGAATCAAAATAAACGCCATTTCTGGTAAGTAGGTTGGCTGGTTTCACGGTTGCATTCTCGAGATCCGTCTTGGAATATCCTCCGGTCGTTTTGAAGACGGTTGCAGCTGGACGGTTTCAATTGGTCCGTTCTTTAGTATTCTGCGGACATTCACAGGATAGTTTTATAGGATGTGACGACTACAGGATTTTTAGGATCATTGTAGAGCGTCCGAAGGACGACTGTGGTTGTCTGGGTAGTGCTTATTGCTAATTAAGAACAGAAACTATTTATTCATTTTCATCATCACTGTTACAGTTTTGACAAACAAAAAATAAAGTATTTCCTTTTGCACACTTGTCATGGGGCCACCTTTTGGATTTCTGACACTGAACCCAGTCTTGTCCTTTTTTACGTTTATACAGTAAGAACGTGCGTAAAGGTGCTCCGATGTCAATGCATAAACGTGCCTCGTCGCCATGTTTGGATTTATTTTTACGTGGAACGAAAATTAATAAAATATTTATTTATACAAATACAGTTCTCAAAAAATGATAAAAATCTGCTAATGTTCATATATTTGTTTATCTTTAACTAAGTATTATTAGTTCACTATAAGTTTCAATAAGTTCAATACACATTTTACTCACCTTAACAGAAAACATGTCATCCTTTCCACATGTTAGACCGAAGCTCGACTGGCTCTGAAAAACGTTTGAGAATACCCACTAGGGAGCAGCATCAATATGCCATTAATGGTGGCGCGCCAGTTAGAACTAGTTTCTGAAAAAGTGCACTGCGTAAACGTGCCCCGGTCTGCCCTACGCTTCTTTTCAAAGAACGTTGACATTTTTTTAAAAGCTACGCTAATTTAAAAATCATCTACATTTTAAAATTCAGCCTGATATATTTTAGTCATACTGAATTAATAATGTGCAACTTCTGGCTAGCTAGAATTTCGTAAACTACTAAAATTATTTTAAAAACTCTTTTGTTGTACTATAGCTCATAATCAGAGTTCCCAATTAGACTGCATTGTAACTGTTTTTTAGATTAATATAGCTGCAAAAGGGTCGGGAGGAACATTTTCTCATTAATTCAAGACTAACATTCACCTAATATGATACAAGAATGAAGTTTGATCAAATGTAACTTAATTAGTAACATTTAAATTATCTGTAGCTGTGCAGAAAATTCTCCTAATATTAGTTGACATAGAAATATCACTTGGCATATTTCAACAATCATGTGTCCAAAGTTGCAGATTTTGCTAGCCAAGCCATCTTTTAAAGGATTGACTTATCAATGATATTATCATTCAGCTCATAAGTATTTCAAATTAAAAAATACATTATAGTTCTACCAAATCAAACTAGTATGTCCTGGAAAATGCAAATTGTTTTTTATATCATTCTAATTAGAATCATTTATAATTTAACAAGATCAGTTATATACCAACTATATTAGGAACATGAAATATAGTGCATTTCTTGGAATTTAATACTGAATTACAATGATCAGTGAATAAAAAAAAACAGCACATCAGAATACCGTCTTAGAATTTTGTAAACTCCCATTGAATATAGGCTTCTGGAAATAACTCCAAGATAATAAATGTTTATACATAATTTAAGTTTAAAAATAGTAGCCCGAAATTAAAATGTTTATAGGAATTTATAAGAAAAATACCTAGTTGACAGATTTTTTTTTTACGAGTCTGGGTTTACATGACCAGTTCTTTTTATTTTAGCGGCATATATTGTAGAAAAACCTGTATGAATAAAAACATTATAATAAGTCATATTATTCAGATCATTAGGTTGATAAAATGGATTTTCAAACAAAAATATCAGTAAAAATACACAGGTACACTGTAGTGTTAGTGAATACACCAACCAGCAAAATATTTTTAACTATTCAAATTATTTTTAATATTTTGAATCCACTATGGCATTATGTATCTTCTTAATTCGTTTTGCGGAACGTGGGTACATGCGCCTTTCCCATGATTGGAGTTCTTTTCACCATATAAAGTGGAATATACAGCCAAATTTTAGGTTCAGAAGTTATTTTCATATTACTACTGAGGATTTTTAAAAACATCGAAGAAAGTTTCCCAAGTGTTAACGACGAGAAATTTCACAAATATTGCTGAATAAGTGGGTGAAATTTGATACCCGTACGTCTAGTAAAGTAAAATCATAACGCAAAATTTCGAGAAGTTTCAAATGATATCGTTGTCGTCTGCTGGTACTATTCCAATGAATTCCCCAAGAAGAACATCCCATGAATATACATCAAAATGTATTTAAGGAAATTCGTTTATTCTTCCAGTCACTTTACACCTATTCACCGAGAATTCTCTTTTCTATTGTCATAATGTTCCAAAATAGTCAATCAACTTCGACAACTTGTACATTTAAACTTTTTATGTACTGAATAATGAATTCATGAAAATTTTATCTTCTAAAGAGTTTTTCGTGAGTTTTGAAACTACATTAGAAGACTTACATAACCATTTAATAAATTTTAGAAGGATTTTAGAAAGATTTCAGGATTTAGAAAGATTAATTAAACTTGAATTTACAGGGATTTTATGCAATATTTATAACTCCACTCAAATATTTTACTTTAAATATTTTCTTAGTATTTTGTAGAATTACTAAATATACAAATATAATGTTCTTACAGTGGAGACATAGCAATATTTCCGAATTGAAAATCCCCCCCCCCCACCACGCAACGCCAAGAAAGCTGAAAAGATGCAAAGACAAAAGAAATCATCCTTTTAAAAATATTTTTATTTTGCGTAACCAATAATGTTTTTGAAACAAGATAAACTAATGCATCTATAACTCATTCTAAAGTGTGTTACTATTAATCGATGTATGAAATTAATTTTATAACAAGTTACTTTAATAGTAATTATAAGTACCGTCAGTAGATAATGGGATAAGAATATATCTGTGCACACCGTTACAACAAATCATTTTAGATTTACATTAGTTTTGAAACAATGAATTAGTCAAACTCCTTATGAATAATAAGACAAATAGTTTGCATATGTGCCGAGATTATTTTTATCAGGAAAAAAAATCAAAAATCTAAGCTCCAAGAAACGTGTAAAAATATTTAAGGACAGCGCTTAGGTATAGAAAATGTATTACATAGATTACGTAGCAACTAATTAAAAACCTACATTCAATGGAAATATAGCGGATTAAAAAAAGGGGGTAAAGGGGTTTCAGAATAGCGGGATTAAAGCTTTTTGAAATATCCAGAAAGCTTGGTCAAGATAGAACATTTTTAATCGAATATATTGAATGCATTGCTAGAGCAAAAACTTACCGGTGCCTGAAAGAAAAGTTTTCCAAAATAAAAAGAAGAAATAAATAGAAATATAACCCGTTGTAAATGTTTAAGATTTTTTGAAAGGGGAAACGGAATAAGTGCATTTAAGATCAAAATTCAGTAAAATTACATTAATTAGAAAAAATAGATTAATTCTAAGATAGGTTAATTATTAAAAATATGTTACACATATATACATTACATGTATTAAAAATTAAATTAATAACTTTACAAACTTTTTGTCGTGTAGGAATTACTAGGAATTTAGAAACTTAACATATTTGAATTATGCAGTATCAAAATATGCTATTATATAATGTATCTTAAAAAACTACCTAAAAGAAATATTTCATGTGTTCAGTTATCTATCTAAAAATAATAGAATTATTTGTTCCAAACTTAGGTATTTTTATGATCAATATTTAAATTTTGTAAACAAAGAATCGTGACAAAATCAAGTTTTCACCTATCGATTTCCATTAATATAACCATGCATATCGCACTCTCTTATTATACGCAGGAAAAGTCAAATATTGAAATTAATTAAGGAGCTATCTGATATAGGAGGTGTTGAACTTTTAATTTTACTGAGAAGTTTTATCGTGTCAATACGTAAAGAAACATAATATATATATATTTTTTTTCAGTCACATATTTTACAGATAAAATAATTCGAATGAAGAAATGGCCAGAGTTTCTTTTGCAAAATCAGTTTTAAAATATTTAAATCTTTTCAAATATCATAATGTGACCTTCTGTTTTAACTTAAAAAAATATTCATCTAAACATAAATATAGATTAAAATTTTTAATCATCTTATTTTAACTTAAAAATCTATTTATTTTACATTTTGTATTTTTGCATTCATAACATTTTGATATACATAACAAAATCGTTTGCACTTATTATTTCAATTTAGTCGTATCCAATTATCTCGTTTATCCGTTTATCTCCTTAATTTTTATCCAGTGAACAAATTATGTATGCATGACTTTCTTAGTCTATTTTATTTACAAAAAAATAAATAAATAAATAAATAAATAAAAAATAAATAAAATAAAATAAAATAAAACACCAACTTATTATCAAATTTAATAATTCAACGAAAATGTTAATATCTAATATTTTTTTAAAGAATTAAATAAAAGTGTTTTCTAATACAAGTTATTTCTAAAACAATTTTCTAATACAAGTTTCAAACATTTTTTACACTTTTAATTTAAAGGCTTGATTATTTGAATTTTACTGCATTAAATGTATTATAGAACTAAGTATAAGTTAAAAAACTTGTGAGTAAAAATATTCATTTCTCAAGATCAAAGTAGGGTGGACCGGGGCAGATTTACGCATGGAGTACGTTTATGCAGTGCAATTTTTCTGGAATTAGTTATAACTGGCGCACCACCACTCATGACAGATTGATGCTGCTCCCTAGTGGGTATTCTCACACATTTTTGAGCGTCAGTCGAGCTTCGGTCTAGGATGAGGAAAGGATAATCTGTTTTCTCTCAAGGTGAGCAAATTTCGTATTGAACTTACTGAAACTTATTGTGAACTAATAATACTTAGTTAAGGATAAACAAATACATGAGCATAAGCAGATTTTTATCCTTTTTTGAGAACTGTATTTTTATGAAAAGAAATGTTATTAATTTTTGTTGAACATTAAAAATAAATCCAATCATGGCGGCGGGGCACGTTTACGCATTGACATCGGGGCACCTTTACGCACGTTCAAAAATAAGAAAATACCTAAAAATTTACTAGTTTCTATGGAAGCAGAACAAGAAGACAGCAAAGGAAAAAGTATGAAACCAAAAACTGCAAAAGGGAAAAAGTTTGAATACTCTGGAATACAGAAAATAGTGAATGAATCTGATGACGAAGATGAAAACTATGTATGTATTTATTGTTTGAAATCATACAACTAATCCAAAAAAGGTCAACACTGGGTTCGATGACTTAGATGCAAAAGGTGGTCCCATGACAAGTGTGCAAAAGGAAATGCTTTATTTTTTGTTTGTAAAAACTGTAACAGAGAAGATGACAAAATATTTTCTCTTTTTAATTAGCAATAATTTTAATTAGCAATAATTTAATTGGCAATGCTTTCAGTTTAGCCTATAAAATGTTCTTAAATTAATTCTCTTTATTTTTTTAAACAGTGTTTTAAGTTATAAATAAAACATTTGAATTTAATTAAATGTTTATTTTATTTACTCCTTTGTATCACTTATAATATTCGTAAACGTGCCCCACTTGATGCGTAAACTTGCCCAGGGAAGGGGGCAAGTTTACGCAAAAGATTTGGACCTGAATAAATTTATTCAGATAAAATGTGACCATGGGTATTTTATAGAGGCTAGCTAAGTACGTCAATTTTTTTTCTTTTGCTGAAAATGATCTTAGAATGTAATAACATTTTTTAAGTGAAATAATATTTCAAAGAGTTCCAAATTCCACTATTGTTGTGTCGTTTGGATGAACTAAAACCATTGTCTAATAAAAAGCTGATTAAGGAGTGACTGGCAGCCTTTGTTACATTGATGACCGGTGCTGAGATGCAAGTGTTAATCTTGTGATTGCCTTACTTTTTAACAAAATATATCATGTCAATGATCAGTATTTAGTGTATGTGAATCTGATAGTCAGCGTAAGTTGATTTGTACCACTTCTGCTGCAGAGCTGTGAAATCGTACCACTTGAAAGTTACAATAAGAGGCGTGATATTGAGCCCTGCTCTTCCCATGGTAGCGGAGTGACATGTTGTTTGTTTTCCCGTCCATAAAACTAGATTCGTGTCCTGTCAGCGGGAAGTTTGAAAAAAAAAATTTCTTAATATATTTAATCGAGATCTTAAAAGTAATATATAATAATTTTAACAACTTATGCATCGTGGATTGTTTAAATATGAGTTATAATGATTGTCGCTTTAACGCATTTCATATATTTAGAGATCCTTATACATATCATACTAACTTTAATGTTGGGTTAAAATATTTATTTATATTCTGGTTGATTTTTTTGTGATAAAGAAACATTACAAATTTCGAATTTTTTCGTATCAGATATATGTTGACAATGTATTTTGTACCTTTTTTGTTTGCCATATATTTCTCGGCATACGCGAATGTATACGTTAAATATAGCTACATAGTTATGTATTCCAAGCCAAGATGCATTTATGATCAATGCGTAATTTTGTAAACAAAGAATTTTCAACCATCGATTTTCATTAATGCGAATATCTAACTCCCTTTTAGTACTCAGGAAAAGTCAGATATTGGAAATAATTAAGAGACTAACTGATATAGCATCTGTTTAACAGTTATTGTTACTGAGAAGATTTATGATATCTATATACAGATTAGTATAATAAGTTTTTTAGGTATATTTTAACTTTTAGAATAAAAGTATTAGGAAAACGAAACATCCAATCTTCAATAGTGTCACTTTACATTTAAAGCATTTAATTCTTACTGACAAAATTTTAGAATTTTCATTTGTTTAAATATTTTTATAACTTAATAGCAAAACCCGCATCTTTGCTCGCGTAATAGTTGAAATATGACAACTGATATTTATGTGCCTATTTTTAATAGAAAATTACATTGTTAGGAATAATTAAGAAATTACTAATTAATCTACATTTTCACTAAACTTCAATATTACACTGTATTTGGTGAAAATGAGAATTAAATTAATATGAAGAAGTTAAACTAATTCTAAATAAATGATAATTTCGAATGCATTTTGAAACTTTTAAATTCATTGCAATTTTCATTTGAGGTTTTGAATTTTTTACAATACATTCTCAGCAGTTATTTACATTTTAAAAGTAACCATCGTGCCATATTCCAAGTCAAAAGGTCTACAATCCCTAAATCGTAATTTAGGAAGTTTTTAAAAGGATTTTCTCTCATTCTAACCCTTTAAATTTCGTAACTTTTAGAAACTGTTTTTAGAAAGCATTTGCGTCTTATAAATATCTATTATGCCAAATTTTAAGTTTCTATCTTTAACGATTCAATAGAAATCGTGATCTAGATTACTTTTAGAACGCTTTTCGCTTATTTCACCATTTTAAATTTCAATTTTTTAAAACTGTTCATAGAGCATTTATTTCATATCTAGTAACTACCATACGCAATTTCAAGTTTCTATCTTTAACAATTTCAGAAAAATCGAAATATTTTAGAATGCTTTTTGCTCATATCTCATTTTAAAATTTGAAATTTACATCTCATAGGCGACTACTATGCTAAATTTAAAGTTTCTATCACATACAGCATTAGAAAAATTGCAATTTTAGAAAGTTTTAAGCTCCTGCAGCCCTCTTTGTATAATGGCGCTGACAAAAAATATAGCTATTTTGGAATTGAAATTGTTATCGTCAATCTGCAACAATTACATATTAAATCGGTTCAGTGTTTCCTGATATACCATAGAAGTCGTAATTTAGACAGTTTTAAGAATGCTCTTCGCTCATTACCCCTTTTAAAATTGGAATTTTTTAGAAACTGTTTTCAGAGAGCATTTTTACTTTATAAATATCGGTAACGCCAAAATACCAAGTTTTTATCTTCTACAATTTTTTTTTTTTACCTTTGTACAGAAATCGCAATTTATATCATATTTAGGCATTTTCACATCTTTTAAATTTCTATATTTTTCCAACTGTTCATAGATAACAATTATATCTTATAAGTAACTACCATGCAAAATCTCACATTTCTAGTCCCTTCAGTACCTCAAAAATCTCAATTTACAACTTTTTTTACTCTTCCAACCTCCAGGTTGTAGTGGAGCGACAGAAAATGTAGCCTATGTTAGAGCAGTGATAATCACCGTAAATTTGCAACCATTATTTTTGAAATCGTTTGGCTATTTCCTTAGACCTCATAAAAATAGCAATTTAGAACATTTTGAGAACGCTTTTCATTCATTTCACACTTTTAAATTCAAAAACTTTTAGAAACTTTTTTTAGTGAGTATTTATATCTTATGAGTATCTACAACGCCAAATTTCATTTTTCTATCTTAGAGAATTGTATAAAAATTGTAAGTTATAACGTTTTTAGGTTTCCATTTAGGTTGTCGGAATGGAAGCTCCTCGTTCAAGTAACTACTTAACTTTAAAGACCAATAAGGTGGGCTCCATCCTGCTGAAACACAAAATCTGCGCTGTCCTCATATTGATGGTAATTTACCCTTAATCACATGCTCACCAAGATCCCCAGTCCTAACACAATGTGATTTCTTTTTGTGGAGTTCGTCAAAGATATTGTTTATGTACCACCAATGCCAAAAACATTGCTAGAACTTAAAGAACGCATTTGTGCAGAATTCAGAAACATTGACGGAGTGATGCTACAAAATGTTTGGACAAATGAACTTTATTGCAGATTGGACGTATGCCGTGTAGCAAGAGTGTCACACATCGAACATTTGTAACTCAAAGAAACTTGGTATATTTCTCTTTAAATTCATGTATCACTTACTGTAATCTATGCAGTAGTTTCGAAAATATGATTTTATAAAATCGGTTCCATCATTTGTACTCACCCTATATATTACTTTTATCTAGAGAGTTGAAAACGTACTTATATTTTATTATTGTGCCTAGAATTATATTTAAGATACAATGCATATTGCAACAGCCTTATCTTAAGTATTGTTATCGCAACCTCCTATAGTAGTCGAGAAAAGTAAACTATTGGAATTAATTGAAAATGTACTTGGTGTAGCAGATGTTGAAGTGGAATATTTAAAAGTTTAACCATGCCATATGCAAAGAATTATACGAAAGATTTAATCATAAAATCGTGGAATAAAGAAATTAGAAAAAAGAAACAGTCTGTGTTTTATTTCTAATTTAACTTTTAACTATACAAATTCTTTTAAAACTGATAATTTAAGATTAGCTTAAAAAATATATTTCTTATTCTGAAGGTATGACTAATGAACATTTTTTTTTAAACAATTAATATATATCTCGCATTTACATGCAATTTTTCTTCCTTTTTTCGTTTCATAGAACATTGATTTTATATTTAAAAAAAATTAAAAAGTTACTGCATTTTTTCACGACTATATTCGCGTGAAGACCATGTGTACTAGATCTAATACTTTTATGTAAATTATTTTAAATTATTTTTCTCAGAAATACTTGAAAGTCAACATGATAAATTTTAATTTAGAAACAACATATTGAAATTCTGCAGCATCAAAATATGTTGTTTACCTTAAAAGTAAGTCTAAGCACAAAAAATATAAATAAAACTGTTGAGTTTTAGAGATAAATAAATACCAAGCGCAGCATAGGGGACTTTATCATTAATATTTAAATTTTGTAAACAAAGAATCGTGACAAAATTAAGTTTTTAACTATCGATTTTTGTAAACTCAAGCATGAATATTGAACTCCTTTTTTGAACTTAGGAAAAAACAAATATTGGATTTAATTAAGACGGTACGACATACAGAAGGTGTTTAACATTTATGTTTTCTGAGATATTTTGTTATGTCAATATGTCAAAAAAATATAATCATTTTTCGAACTATTATTTTCCTTATAAAATTATTCGGGAAAATGTCTGTAACTACTGTTTGTTCGTAGAATTCAATTCAAAATTAAATTAATTTAATGTTTTGAAAAATCTTGACTTGAAACATAATATTTACCTTCTTTTGAGACATAAAACTATATGAAAATCACTTGAATACATCGAACTAAATTAATATGATATATATTAAACGAGCAAGCGATTTTCCCGATTATGAATGATATCGTAAACGACTGGGAAGATTTTCACAAGACTTGCCTTCTATACTAAATCAAGCACGAGAAAAAGATATAGCTAGGTACCTAATACAAGAAAATTCGTTTTTACAGGGTAACACAAACTCAGCGCTGAAAATGCTTTTTGCTATGAATGGAAAAATGCTCACAAGATTTATACGAAACGTGTTATCTATACTAATTCGAGCATGAGAAATCCATCTAGCTAGGTTTCGAATTCGGAAAGGTTCATTTTGATCTATTAAAACAAACTCAGCACTGAAAATGTTACTACATATCGAAAACGGCTCTAACGATTTTCACAAAAATGGATGCCTATACTAATTCGAGCACAAGAAATCGATCTAGCTAGGTCACTAATTCGTGAAAGCTAGAAAAAAATGCTAGTTTAAGAATTTTATTTTCAATCTTTCGTAATCGAAATTCTTGCCTAAATGGCTAATACTAGCTCATGCATTTCTCATAAACACAATAAAAATTCCCTAGAATGCGACACTTACGGCTTTTCTTCTATACTAAATCGAGTACTAAATAACCATTTAAATGTAAGTAAAATATATGGTAAAATTTCTTTGCCTTCTATTGAACAGTTAAGTGTGACCCACCGGTGATGCAAGCCGGCGTGATCGTGTTAATTAACTGTACAGCTAGCACAGCGTTCGTAGAATTTCTGATTTTACATCTGTGAAGGCGCCTACCTTCACATATTAATATTAAGACTTTTCCTCTTTCCCCCCTTTAAAGTTACATTTTTTTAAATTCTTAAATTTAATTATCTGTCTGCATTCGGATTCAATCTGTTTTTAGCACTCTTTTCCCTTCATAAATTAAGCATTCAATTCTCAGTCTCTTTAATATTTTAACCACAGCGCACTACAGTTTAAAGAAAAGAAATAATTTCCTCTTCTCGCCTAGCAACTCGATTATAATTTTCATCCTTCTGCCTTAGTTTTGATGATATGCAGAAATTAGTCAGACATATTACTTCTACATTTTTAGCCGTTGGTCCAGATGTAAGATATTAGTCATTTCAGTTATCAACCCTGTCTTTATTTTGTTTTGTTTATTAACGGGCGCTTCGGCCGCTTCAATCCCATGAGAACTTTGGCAAACCCTATCGAATGTTCTTTTGCGGTTTTATGTGCTATAATTACTAAGTAATCATCTGGCGTTAAATATTTCTTATTAATCTTTTACATTCTCCATTCAATTTCAATTATTGTACTTTGACCACATGTCTTCCTCTCTTTAATCTCGCCATATAGTATATGTATTTGGCGAAATTGTATATGTACGCTTGCCAACACTCGAGCATTTTCGAGAAAATGTAATTGCAGGACTTGCTTCGAAGATCTGATTCGGTGAACGTAAAAAATGTAACTTTCTGCTCCCTTCTCCAATATCGGCCTCAGCCGTGTAATTTCGGCTATGTTCGAAACGATCCCGGTGGACAATAAAGAACTTTAGATAATTTCTACCTTAGCAGTTTCTTGCCTTCCTTTTAAAATAAGTAACAGTTAATTTTTCAGCCTTGTATTCAGTATGGAAACTAAGCAAAAATGAACCACCTGTGCAAGACATCATCATCATCACAGAAATATGGTGCATATAGCCGGCGTACCGAATTACATTTTTGGAGAAGGGAAGCATGTGATATATATATTTTTTTTCTCATTCTGCGTACATCAGTACCTTGGACTACTACGAAAAAAAAAACTGTGAATTCCATTTAAAAAAAAAAAATAAACTGTGACTGCTGCAAACTACCTAATGTTGGATTATTATTCGAACTGAACTATTCTTGTTTTCCGCCTTGCCATGTCACATTTCAAGATTATAGAATAATGTCAAAAAAGTGATCTACATGCTAGGCTCAGTGGGTACTCTAAAAAAAAACTGCTCAAAATTTATGGACTTCCTGCAGACAATCTGAGGAATACTCATTGCTTTCTGTGTGAACGCACTCTCAACCGAAATGTTCATCACGCCAATAGACGCCTCTTCAAAAATATTAGCAGCTAAAGTATTAGCACTAAACAGCAAACGCATAAGTGACCGACATTTTTACTTATCTTCATGCCGTCAGCTTCCGTCACAACTAGCCGGTAACCGCCATCCTTTCGACCGGCATAAAAAAAAAGACTTGCTGATACCGAAAATACGTGAGCGCCTTCGGAATGAGTCATAAATCCTCCATCGCCTGTTTTTGTTTTTCTTCTCCTCTTCTGTTTCTCCTATGCTGATTTACGCAGCTGGATCAGAATTTCTAAGATATTCCAGACTATGTCTTGTATCGGCCGAATTATTTTTTTTAAAAAAAAAGAAGAAACAGAACAGTAAAAATGATTTTTTCTTCTACATTAAAGAAATTTTTTTTCTCCTTCCCCAGTAACTCTATGAAGAAAGCGTGTTCATGGATCTACATCTATTCTATTGCATTTCAAGGAACTTAAAAAAAAAAAAAATAATGTTTAACTTACTTGTTCAAAGAAAGACAGTTAACATGCAGTTTCCTTAGAACAAAAAGTAAAATGATAAAATATAAGTAATGAATATTTAGGTGAACTCCACATTCAACTATACGCAGATATACCTAAACATTTTTTTTAAGAAAAGAGTATTCCTGCTGCTGCATAAAAAAAAAACCCACACATATGTTTTGAATTCAGTTATTATTTTCTTACATTATTATGTCTTTACTTATAACATTTCCTTGTTTGCTCAAGGTAAGTTTTATTTTGCTTTAAGTGTTTGAAGAGTTAACTTTTGAAGAGCCATTTTTCAAATATAGATCATATTGTGTGAGATTACCTTTCTAGACTTTGATAAATATAGATAAAAAAAAATCAATCATTTTTTTTAGATTATATTGAAGGTATGTGTTTAGTTTAAATTTTTTTTACAAACACATTTATTGGTGTATAAAGAAAATTCTTCGCTGTGATGAAAATAAATTTTCTGCTAAATAAATTTTTAATGATGATATATATATTTTTTAAGTTGGCTACATGTTTCTAGGTTTTAAAAGGTATTGTGTTTTGTACATAAATTACATATTTGTGTAGAGTTATTTACTCACAAAAAAAAAGGTTTTTTTACAATTTGCCTTTTCATTGTAGTGTCTTATGGTAAGTGTTGATTTATACTCTTATATTAACTACTGAATAATACAGAGTAGACAGTGCTTGTTTAAAAAAAAATTTTCTACTTTTCTTTTTTGTGCAGTGGATATTAAAATGGTATAATAAGTCAGTTAATGTTGATTTAGTTATGAGGATTAATTACCATAAATAATAAAATATAAAAAAAATCCTCATGGCTGGATTATATTGCTCTTTTAATATATATCTATATATATTAGTTTTGATGGCTTCTTACTAAAAATTAAGCATTTTTTTTTATTAGTAGCAAGCTAAGATTTTGTATGTCTAGGGATGCACTTCATATCCAGTTCAGTTTCAAAGTTTTTTAATTTAGATAAAAGATTGTCCAAAATATTTTTTTCTTTCTTTTCACATTTCTGATTCTTATTTAATTCATTATATATATTTTTCGGTGTGACACAATGTTGCAATTCTGAGATGAGATGTTGTTTTTCTTATCTCTATTGGCCTCGTATTGCTGAACATGGTTGCTCTCGCTTAATTTCTTACATCTTGGCGCTGGTCGCAATTTTTCCTTTTTAGATATTATGCGTCTGCAACTGATATGTGTCGCATTGCATTTTATATAAAAATGTTATATATTATGACCACAGACAAAGTTTTATTATTTCGGTTCGTGTACTTTTAAAACTCAGCAATCTTGTTGTAATCAGGCAGTCTGATGGTGAAAACTTTGTTAGATAAAAAGGGGCATAGTATAAAAAAAAATAAATAAAATAACTTAAGGTAATTTTTTTTTCACAGAGCTTAATGTAATTTTGATACAAAAAAATGAGGTAAAAAAATGAACAGGCTTAAACTGATACTGGACTGATATTATTATTATTATTGATTTTTTTTTTCTTACTTGTTTTGCTTAATATGTTTCTTGTTGTAGCACTTCCTACAGGTAATTTCTTTTTATATATAACATTTTATATGTTTTTTTTATGTGTATATTATATGTTTTGTCAGTCATCCATATCAATAAGATATGAAAATTTTAATACTCTAGATTACTATAAATATAGGTCTTGCAACTTTTATACTTAAGGATAAGCACTAGTGACATATAAAAAAAAAAAAGAGAGAGGAATTAACCATTAATGGCAGTTAAATTTGCTCAGTATTTAATCTTTTTCAGTTGGTTGCTACTAATTTGAGAAAATTCCATTTGCTATCTATACAGTACAATGTTCTGTTTATATACATCTTTCAGATTCCAGTTTGCACGGATTTTATACATTTATTCACGTCTCATTAATTTATTTTTATAGCATATATTGGGCTTCTTAGTTTTAAAATATAGCTCGAGTCATCATATCTTAAATTTTTTTCATAAAAAAAAGAGTCTCTTTTTCCTTTTGATTTCTAGTTCTACTTTATAAAATTTTATAACATGAGTCGTAAACATTTTATGCATGTGTTATATATCAGTATGCTTGTTATTGCATACACACACAATTTACACGCACACTACATTTTACAGGTGATTATATTTCTTGAGGTTAATGCTTAATTATTGTTTCCTGTGTTGTGTAAGTACCTTTTTTTCACTGCGCTATGATCCGGAAATAGCCTAATGATTAAAGGTATGTGTTTCAGTTTTGGCTAAGTGGATCGGCCGTCCACTTTCTCAAAAGTGGAATATATTACTTACATGATACAAAATGTTCAATACCTCACATTAATTTACAAGGCGTTCGCGCTCTCTTTTATATATTTTAAATGCATAATGACATATCTCTCATACTATTTGATACTCCGTACATGATTCCCCCCCCCCCCCCACTCTAGCTTACTATGGGCAGATAGTGAAGTTAGATGTTTCCCTTCATCTTTTTTTTTAAATCTCATGTACACACTTTTATGATTTCAAGTTTAACCTAGTACTACATACACACACATATTTACATTTGCATTTCATATGGTCTTGTTTTGTAATAATTTTATGACACTCACCTTGGTTAAACATGGTCATGATTCTGTGTGCTTGTACATTTTTTTTACATTCTTTCTCAACATTGTGTACATTTTTACAAATACATAGTTTTACACTATTTTAAAGTTTGTGTATTGTTGTCGCCTTGACATTTTTTTTATTTTCGGATTGTTACGGATTTTTTTTAAATAATGTACTTCAATGCAATATTTGCACATGCACCTTAAATTTACATGCATGAGTTAATTTCTAGCTAGTATTTTTTACACATTGGTTAATTTTGTTGTTTACGCGCGGCTGGTGACTCGTTGCTATTTTATTTATAACATAAGGTATTTTATTATAACTGACATGATATTTGATATCGTTTAAAATGTGGTTTTTTTAAATTTATTCAAATGCATAATGTGAGCTGTTATGTACACTTTATTTTTTTTTAAAAAAAGGCTATTCACATATAGTCATTAAACTAATTCTTTGGCATTCTCTCACATTTTAATTTTTTAATTAGTGAGTTATAGTCTCACAGGTGTCTTGTGACGGATACATACACTCATAGATCATAAGGTATAACGCTTGGTATTTTGCTATTCGTTTTTTTTCTCTTTTCCAACCCTCTACTTGGAACATATTGGCTTGGCATAACTGCTACAGTTTAGCGTAGAGTTATGCAATCTGTCGTGCACTCGTACATTTATGTACACTTCTTTTTAACGTGATACAGTAATAACGTTGGCAAATACACCTTTATTTTAATTTTTAACCCTTAGTTAACCATTTATGCAACTTTTTTTTTTTCTTTTCACAAGTAGTTCATGTGTTGGATATTTATTTATGTTACACAAAATTTGCTCAGTTAGAATACAATTTTGTTCATTCATATACATACATTACACTAGTTCATGTGTTGATTTACATATTTTGTTCATTTGCTTTTACACATTGTACTTTGCTTGCGATCTATTCGACAGTATTCCTTTTTTTTTCTCACAAGTAGTTCATTGAGTAATACACACTGGCTGGTTTAGAGTATAACCAGAGTTTTCACACATTACACGGAGTTCATTGTCTTTATTAACCCTCATTCATTACATTTTGGTGATTAACACACTAATTATGTAATTGAATCTCACTCGTATGTTAGTGTTTTGGGTTATCACACACATACTGTCCGTATATTTTGTTAGCAAATGCATAAAAAATGTTAGTTCATTGAGACATTATTACAAGTAGTTCATGTGGAATTATACAATTTGTTCATGTGTTTACTTACACGTTGTGTATGCTTGCGTACACACTTATTCATGTGTTTTATTTCATTTAGTTCATGAGTTTGAGGTTTCTTTTTCCCCTCCCTTCACACACATACAGTTTTTTTTTCCTGTTACTTTTCTATCTTTTAAACTTTACACCATGTTTCGATATTAAAATGTTCTATCAGTTTTTTTTATTTTTAAATTTTAACAGAGTTGTTTTTTATTTATTTTATGTCTTTGCATAATGTCATAACATATCAATGACACCATCACTTTGTCTATGTACAAAGATTTTAAAGTTACTAAGAGTTATCCGTCACATGACATGTTAAACTACACACACATTTCGAATCTGTTTACTTTTAACATGCAACATTTTTTTTAACACTTTCATTAGATACATCTTACTTGAAGGTGGCAGATCTAGTAAGGTGTCTTGTCACACTATATTAAAGCGTATGCAATTTCTTAGTAGATGTTTTTAATATTTTGGCCAGGTGTTAAATTTTAATAAATACACAGATGGTCTATACACGAAAATTCAGCAAAACTAAAACCTTTACATATCCTTTTTTTTTTTGTGGCAAATTTCATTTACTGTGTTTGATTCTCACTGGTTATCGAGGGAAATTTCTTTTTCTTTCACACTCATATGTCAGGATTTTAAGGATTTCTTTTTGGTAAACAACACTTCTTTTTCTATATTTTGCAAGAGACAGTTTATCTTTTGCGGTAACACTCCTTTTCCTTTTTTTGTTTATTTAACGTAAAGGTATGGATCCTGTCAATTTTACACTGATGCGTTTTGAGTAGAGATAGATAAATTTTTTTCAACGAATGCAGCAATATCTTATGAAATTTACAAAAAAAAAAAAAAAAAAAAAATTAAATTTAACCCTTTGGTAACGATTTTCTTTAAATACGGTACACTTTTTTTCTCTTCAGTTACATTTTGCTGTTTGGTGCTTGCTGCATGTAGAGAATTTTTGTTCATAGTTAACACACACAGTAGTTCATAGTTTATCTTAGTTCATAAAAAAAACCCTTACACAAGTTCATTGCTTTGTCAATTCTTTGCGTGCATCAGGGACTAATTGTCACTATTTTTACAACTGATTTTCAAAACACTTAGGCATTTTACTTCATTAATACACTTCTTTTGTTCATTGTTATTTATTTACACTTGAGGTCAGTGTGACACATTTCTTCGGTTCATTGTTACAATTTTACACTTGAGGTCACAGTGATGCACTTCTTTGGTTCTTTGGAATTATTGCACACGTTTGCTCTTTGTTTGTTTGTTTTTTTTTTTGGTTCTATAACAAAAGTTTCTTTTTTCACATTGAGGGAATTTAGTTAAACTTTTTCCACGTTTATTTACACACATATTATTTTTGTAGTCAGCATTTAATTTTATTATGTCACACATGCTTTTCTTTTTTTTTCAAAAAAAAACAAAAAAAAAGAATAAGCGCTTGTTGCATCTGTTAGGTATTTTACTGATGTTTATAATTTACAATGGTATTAAACTTAAAAGTTTGTCTTGTTCAACATTAGTGAATATTCTTTCAGTTTTTTTTTCGTTTGTGCAATTTTACAGGCAGGTACTCTATACAAAGGTTTCTACAAAGGTTACATACAATGGTTAATCATAGGTACTGCGCGTGGGATTGCTCATTTTTAGGCAGCATTTTTTTTTAATGGTAGTTACACATTATAAATAACAGTTTTTTTTTGTTACTTTCGCATTATTGATATTTTTTTCCGTAAAAAAAAAGGTAGGAAATGTACACTTCTTTCACATTAACATGGCATATGATTGAAATCTGTTGACCTTTTAGTTAAGTGTTATTTTAATTTAATCGGTAACAAAAAAAGGGTTTCCTTTTTTGGTAACTTTACAGGATTACACTTTACTTTTATTTTTTTTCATTCGGTACCTTTCTTGGCTATTCAAGGTATTTCACGTGATAAGGTAGTTTTCTTATGCACGATTTTCCAATCACTCAGTACACAGGTGTGCATTATTTTTTTTTCGGTTTTTGTTATGCTCATTGACACATGTGGTTTATTACTGGTATAAACCAGTCGTAACATCAAACGGTGTTATTTATGACTACATTCACACACATACATACTTTTGTGTCACCTGTTGTATAATGCTTATTAAATTTCATTAAATTTACTGTACATTTTTTTACCATTTTTGTAAAGGGTACTTTCTCTGGAAAGTTCTTATTACATCTTGTTTATACCTTATAGGAGTGCAATATGTTTTAAAATACACTTTAGTTAAATTAGGTTCTCAGTAAAACACATTCAGTCTTTGGTTACAAGATAAAAGGATGGCAACTTTCAACTTTTAACAAATAATTTACCTCCATCTTCCTCTCCTTTTACTAGTTACATTACTTTTAAAAACTAGAGATGTCACAACTAGTGCTGAAAAGGTTACAATTTTATATTTACTATATTATGTAATGTTTTGTATTTATATACAGTTCATGTCTCAAAATATTTTTATAAGTTGGAGTATGACCAACATTTGTAGCAATTGTGGAAATTGCTCTTGCTTGCAGTGAAAGTTCAAGCAATTTATATATTAAAATCTTCTGGAACTTTATAAAAAAAATAATGGTGTGCACACGTTAAAAAAAAATAAGAAGAAAATAAGAAAACAGCTGTCCAGAAGTATTAACTGCAGTTCAAAAAAAATTTCAATATTTTTATTTTTGGCAAGTCTTTGGTACCAACTTGCTTTGTCATGCTTATAGGCATGCTTTTTATATGAGACATGATTTATTTGTTCCTTACATATTTAGTATTGCTGTATATGTTTATAAACTGTTGGTCACCGGGTTCCCTCTACAAAATATTACATTTTTACATATTTTCTTTATGTGTAATGTATTTGAGGGAAGACATGGGGTAACTTTTTTTTTCTCTCGCGGTTCACTTCGTTCTTTTTCGGCTGTTGGGGAGATATATGTGAAGGCGCCTACCTTCACATATTAATATTAAGACTTTTCCTCTTTCCCCCCTTTAAAGTTACATTTTTTTAAATTCTTAAATTTAATTATCTGTCTGCATTCGGATTCAATCTGTTTTTAGCACTCTTTTCCCTTCATAAATTAAGCATTCAATTCTCAGTCTCTTTAATATTTTAACCACAGCGCACTACAGTTTAAAGAAAAGAAATAATTTCCTCTTCTCGCCTAGCAACTCGATTATAATTTTCATCCTTCTGCCTTAGTTTTGATGATATGCAGAAATTAGTCAGACATATTACTTCTACATTTTTAGCCGTTGGTCCAGATGTAAGATATTAGTCATTTCAGTTATCAACCCTGTCTTTATTTTGTTTTGTTTATTAACGGGCGCTTCGGCCGCTTCAATCCCATGAGAACTTTGGCAAACCCTATCGAATGTTCTTTTGCGGTTTTATGTGCTATAATTACTAAGTAATCATCTGGCGTTAAATATTTCTTATTAATCTTTTACATTCTCCATTCAATTTCAATTATTGTACTTTGACCACATGTCTTCCTCTCTTTAATCTCGCCATATAGTATATGTATTTGGCGAAATTGTATATGTACGCTTGCCAACACTCGAGCATTTTCGAGAAAATGTAATTGCAGGACTTGCTTCGAAGATCTGATTCGGTGAACGTAAAAAATGTAACTTTCTGCTCCCTTCTCCAATATCGGCCTCAGCCGTGTAATTTCGGCTATGTTCGAAACGATCCCGGTGGACAATAAAGAACTTTAGATAATTTCTACCTTAGCAGTTTCTTGCCTTCCTTTTAAAATAAGTAACAGTTAATTTTTCAGCCTTGTATTCAGTATGGAAACTAAGCAAAAATGAACCACCTGTGCAAGACATCATCATCATCACAACATCTGTTGTCTACTTCGCTACATTAATGGTCTATCAATTTTAGGGATTTAGAAGGTCGACTTATATACTTAAAAAATACGGTACAAATTGCAAGTATTTGAAGAAGAGTGTTAAAATAGATTGTGTGTTATTTAGATATATATATGTATATACTTTTTGTGTATGTTAAATAAATTTTACTTCATTTGAATATTTTTAATGCTCTCTTGAGTTGTTAAGTATTGTATTTGAAGAATAAGTATATAAAATTATTGAATAAAAGAAAATATAAAAGGAAATAGCAATTGACAACATATAGCATTGTTATTCTAATGTGTATAAATTATATCAGAAATAGAAAATAAATTAAATTAATATATATCTTTAATCATGAATGATTTATGAATTATTTATTTTATTGTAATATCCAAAATAATTCAATACAACCCAAAGGCACTTTCATAATTACTGTTTTTTAATTTAAATATTTGTTATTTTTAATGTACAGGCAATACACAAAAATTTCATTTATTTATTATTAAGTGTTTTAAAATTTAAGAAAATCTTATGAGTACGTTGTTATTCTTTGTAAGTTTTATTTTCACATTGCATGGCTTAAAATCATTTCTTCTTAATCCTTTCGTTTCCAAATAGAATCTAAGTAAATTTTATTTTCTGAATTAATTGCAATAATTTAAATCTAAATTAGACAAACATATGCAATTTCTTTTATGATTTTTTTTAAATTTAATTTTGATTGATAGTACCACAAATTACATTGTGCATTCTGAACTGCAACAATAATTCCTTTAAGTTGTAATACACAATATTTTTAAACAAATTCATTGAGGATAAATTGGAGGAAAAATCAATTCTGATTTCTGCAAGTATTTGCGAAGACAGGTGACAGAAAAAGTCGAACTGTTACAAGGGAAAAAATACAATTGGGTTTTAAATCTTATTTAAAAATCTCGTTACAACAGTAAGTGTTAATTAGATAGTACCACTTTCATTATTTCCCCATGAAACTAAAAGACTTCTCTAAACAAGCATGTGGCGATTTGTTCAAGAATTAAAGCACAAAAGAGATGCACAGCAAAAAGGGTGCTTTAGGAGCGGAACGGTTAAGTAAGTCACCTAGTAATTTTTGTTTAATTAATATTCCTTTTTCATATAATTATTGAATCCAGCAGAATAATAATTTTCATAGAAAACCCATATTCATCTAATTATCTGCTTAACAAAGCATTATTTGAAAGTATATAAAGTTAGAAAAAGAATATTTTTCAGAAAAGTTTTCTTCCTTTGTTTTTAGTTAGTGAGGGAAATACATGTTTTTTTTATCTCCACTTCAATTAAAGATGAAATAAACGTTTTTGAAAAGACATTTTAGGATTACAAATCCGAAGTTTTTTTAAAATTACTTTTATGCTTGATTTTTCTTTGCATAAAATTCCGTATTGAATAGTTTTTCATGTACTGAGCAGATAAAATTGAGGCAGAATGTAGTATTGCTACCATTTTATGAAGTAAGTATTTAACTGTTTGTGTGAGAACCTCTGCTTACATTTTATTTTTTACATTTGATAAAATGGATATACTTTATATATTTTATTACTCATAAGGGTAGTTTAAATAATAATGCTTTGTTACTTTTGTAATATTGAAGGTATATTTGTGGTAAAATTTCATTATTTTAAAAATAAAGTTCAGTGAGAAGTTTTTAGGAAACAATGTTGAAGGAAAGCGATTTTATACCTAATTAGCCAATTAATAGAGCGTATTGTGACAGTAAGTAATTTGAAGAAAAGAAACTTTTAAAGAAAGTTTCCTTCCTTCTCACTTTTTTTTTTTTTTTTTTTTTTTTCTGAATTACTGAGCCAGAATTATTTTTCTTGTCGGCCACTTCAATTAAAATCGAAATAAAAGTCTTTGTAAAGATATTTTTAGAAATGAATTTTGAATTGTTATATTATTAAGTATTTTGTATTACTATTTATTAGACATATCATTCACATTATTGCAAATTATTATGTCCATATAAAAAGATTAATGAGGAATACTTATATTCGGATATTGTAGTAAGAACAGATTATTGTGACACAATTTCGTTTTTCTGAAGTTTTTAAAATATAGTTATGATTTTAAGTTAAAGTGAAGAGTTGTTCAAGAGCAATATTCAAATTTATGATACAATATGTTCATTCTTATTATTGTCTTATACCTAATTTCTAAACAGATAATATTAGAGGTTCACACTCAAATGCAAATATGTTTACAATTTTGTTCTCCATCATTCTCAATTTCAATTTGACTTCAATAAAGTTATTTTAGAAAATATATAAAATTTAAATTGACATATTTCCCTGTTTTTAAAAGTTATATAATAATACAACATTACACATGTTCTAACAAGTAAAGCGACACAAAGAAATAAAGTGTATTTTGGAATAAATAATTTCTAGTTATAATATTTTGATTTTTGCGTATTATCACTATCGGCGCTTTAAAAATGGATCTTCTCATCATAATTGCTAGACAAACACTGAAAATGTATAACATTGAAAATGTCAAAAATCGTTAAAATTTAACAGTGAATGTTTCAAGATAATGCACGAAGAAAGATTTTTTTTTAGTACAAATCAGACGATTCAGGGACAAAATAATATTTTAATTCTCGTAACTAAGAAAATGTTCAGTTCAAACCTATTTCTTAAAATTTGCTAATAGCATATAAAAATAATTGCAAATAAAAATAATTATGATTGAAAAGATAAATTAATTCTGCAGATAATTTAAATTGAAAATATTAAAAATCAAATTTCTCTGAATATTAATTTCTCCTAAATGTAAAAATAATTTGTATAAAGAAGTTCACTAGCAATGGCCTATTACATTTTAATTCTAGCTTAGATACTTATTCGGATGTTATAAAACGGAAGACAAAAAACATTTAATAGACGGTAAATATTAAATAATTACGTATTTAAATAATAAAAAATGTAAATTATGTAAAACCATACGTTAAACGAACTAAAAATTTGTCTATGTAAATTTTGTGTTTCGTAATCTGCTTAAATACAGTCGGCCAAAAGACAAACAGTGAGAAATCGCTATAAATTTCAACCACCACATTATCCCACTAAAACAGAAATAATCATTCAAATGAACATTATATTTTATTTCTATTTATTATGTTAATAATATAGTATTAGGGGGTAGTATGAATAGTGAAACTCCACCAAACTCTGTAATTTTTAATAAGAACTCCTAATTTTTACATAATTTTTCCTTATTTGTGTTAATGTCATTTTAAAATATCAAACGGGAAGTGAAATGATTCAGCAAAGAAATATAGGGGTTATGAAAGTTTAAAACTTAGAACTCATTTGGAATTATTTCAAAAGAGATTGCAAACAGAGTATTTTCTTTTTAAATAATATTCAATAATTATTAAGCTGAATGAATTGTAATTTTGGATACGAATATTTCAAGTTGATTTCTATTTCAGAATTCAAAAGTTCATTTCATATGTTTTTCGAAAGAATTAAATAAAATATATATTTCTGAAAGAAATTTTGAAAGAAATAAAAATTGTAATATATATATATATATGTATATATATATATATATATATATATATATATATATATATATATATATATATATATATATATATATATATATATATATATATATATATATATATATATATATATATATATATTTTTTTTTTTTTTTTTTTTTTTTTTTTTTTTTTTTTACCGCCATCTACTTACAATGTATCGATATATGCTAATAAAAAAAATCGACTTATGCCGTTAAGTAGCTTCTGAGTTAAATATAAATATGTTATCCAAATTAAGAGTTTTTATCGTACATTTCAGACTTTTATGCATTTTTACTTTGAAGCCGATCTCCTAAGACTATTTTTTTTAAACAGAAACTAAAAGAAAACATTATTTAGATTCCGATGGCTATTGTTTGTTTCTTGAACAATTTTGCGCTTACGTGTTTTTTCTCTTTATTTAAAAACTGGGGGGGGGGGGGGGCTTTACACGGTTTTATTGTGATTCGTTCTGCAAATCCGGTTTGCTTCAGGGGCAAAACTCCAAAGATACTTTCTTCATAATATTGCAAGGGTACATAAAACTGATCTTGTAAAAAATGTAATAGAATGAGATAATTTTTTTGGAAGTTATCTTTTAATTACAAAAAATATAGTGTTTCAATGCCACTTAGTTACTATTTGCGGAAAGTAATAAAAAATAAATGGGAATTTCACACTAATCACGTTTTAAAATCAGTAATAATACATGATTCCAATGTTCCCATAACCATCCAGTAACATTTGTTAAATTTTTGTAGATATATCATGAATTTCTATACTCATTCAACAAGCATTATGGATCTACATGACACTTTCCATAATTACTTGCTGTTCTTACTTGTCTTGCATTAATCTTTCGCGGACGTGTCTGAAGAAATTTTTTTCTCTGATCGTTAACTTCGAAAAGAAAGTTTTTTTTTTTTTTTTTTTTTTTTTTTTAATTTACAAAATCTATTTGCTTCTCAACGTTTAAGACAAAACTATTTTTTGAAAAAAGGGGAAAAAAAGTTTCTGAAAACGCATTTAAATAAAAAGATGGATTGAGTTTTCGGAAATGATTGTTAGACGGTGGAAAGCGTTTCTGCATAACTAAATGTATGAAGTCGTAATATGTACTTAAACCTCTCGACTGCGGCGTCTCTTACACAAAATTTATTCGGTCGTCATCAGTTTTTTTTTTTTTTTTTTTTTTTTTTTTTTTTTTTTTTTAAGTCAAGTTATCAATTTCAAAAATGCTCTGATTAAATAAGGTAAATTTTATTTTCGTTTATTACTGGTGCCAGAAACAAATTTTGTAAAGAAAGATGACGTCGCATCAGACGCGGCAAAGGAGAGCAAAGGTTTAAAATGTTTTTTAGCACTAAACTATTTTAATCATTAATGTTTAAAATCAATTTGTGTTTATTCCGCATGTTAATGTATTTTGCATTGAATTTGAAAATTTAACTTTGTTACTCATGAACAGCAGGACCAAATGGTAATAAAGTTTTCGCATTTTTTTATGTTTAATAAATATACTAACAAGATATTAAAAATCATACTGATATACATGGAAAATAAACTTGGAAGTAATAACCATTACTCAATATTTTAAATGAGTACACATTTCTAGAATTACATGAATTAAACGGTATACGTAATGAATTGAAAACTGCAGCTCAGTGAACTAGTTATATCGAGCTTGAAATTTAGAGGCTTGAGCATTTTGTACATTTAGATTACACCATAATACCAAATGAAAAAAGAAAAGTATATGTTAGCTGCAACTTCAAGTGGAGGGTGTGCTATAATTTCGTTTAAATTTCAAAAAATAATAAAAGTTAAATAAATACTTTTATTGGAATATAGTTTGCTACATAGGACTTGTTTAGAAGTTCAAGTTTTTCTGTAAAGAAATTAAAGATTTGTAAAATTTTACTGATATGTAGCGTTATTAAAGTGGCGTTTTTAAAAGATACGATAAATTATTTAGAAATTGTACAGCAGATATTCATTTCACCTGAGAAAATACTATATTCTCAAGTGAAACTAAATATCTATTTGTATTTAAAGTATTTTAACAGTGCGGAAATTAATAAAGCCACATAATGGTGAAAATTTGAAATACATTATTCTTTCTCTTCGTTCTCCGAATATACGGTATTTTGTTATTTTTTTCTTAATATTTGAAATGTGAATGGACCTATGGGATAGCCTATGTATTTTTTTCTAAATGATGTATTTTACAAACGTAATGTTAGTATGTCCTATCGAAATTTTATTTAAAAAGTCAATTGAAACGTTGTACTTAGTCTCACTATACAATTATATCTCACTATACAATTTATTTTAAAAAGCATAATTTTAAAATTTTGCTAGATTTTTTTCAAAACTTTGAAGTAGCATTTTTATTTGGAGTAAGACTGAGATTTTTTTTTAAAATCTTAATATGCGTTTTCAGAAAGAGATTGTATATTATAAAATAAAGATCTTTTTGAGTCGCACACCCTCTTGTATTTATCATGCATGTGTCAAGTTTGCAGTAGATTATCGCAGGTTTTTATGGTGCTTTTTTAGGTGTCTAAAATAGCTGTGTATTCATGGAAAGCTTGTACAGTATTTTATTATAAATGAAGTCTGTTAGTCGATTTAATTGTTTCAAATAATCCAAAATCATCATTAAATTAAGGTTATCGTTAATTTGGTGAACACGTTAGATAAATTAAAATTTCATAAAAATTTGTTAATAAAATTTCTAAAAATTACCTAATTCTAGTTATTAGTTATGTGTTCCTGTTGGTACAATAAATATATAGTTTCATTAAATACAAATTATTTATAACCCCTTTACATTTTGTTTAAATGTAGCCAACGACATGATTTTTTTAGTTGTTATAGAAGCATGTTATTAAAATAAATTCTTTCATATTAAACCTCATTGAGTATTTTATCGCTGCATCGAATGCTGTATTTGTTTCCGTTGAAGTAACTTTTGAGAATTATCAATGTCAAAATAAAAATCTAAATTAGGTGACAGTTTCCTGTTTCCATCACAAAGTTTTTGAAGTCTCTGTATTGACAAAAACGAGAGAATCATTGTACATATAATCAATAAATGAAAAATTCTGCTTAGAATATTCTTACAAAATTACTGTTACAAATTCCTCTAAATCAGTCTGGTAATCATCCTACATTCGTCCAGAGATAAACTAAAGAGAGAAAATCTGATAATTCTTCTATGTAAAAAAGACATTTAAAATATCTGAAAATTTTCAAAATTATCGTTAAATTGAGGAAGAAAATCCTAAGAAGGATCCTTTAACCTAGAAATAAATATAGGGAATTCAAACAATTGACATTTATCATTAGGAAATCGTAAAATCACTGTTATACTGCATTTTTATATTTAAATTAGTTATTTTAATTTTTTTTAATTTAATATTTTTTTCCTAAGAAAATAAATGTAATTATTTTTTTCCTTAAAAACGTATTTTTGCCTTTTTAACTTAAAATTTTTAAATATGAAAAAAAATGGTGCATCGTCTTTTACATTATAAAATACCGTATTTGATTTTTATTAGCACGTGTAACTATTATTCATTGTAATACATTTAAAATTACATTTGAGAAGACACTTATTGGAATTTATATTTTAATTAATATTTAATCAAAAAATTCAAAAATATATATTTTCATTTATAATTAAATATGCCTAGTTACTTAAGAAAATTTTAAACAGTTTGATTTATAAGCTAATTACGAAAAAGTGTTTAACTTAAAAGTTTATTTTCAACAGAGTAAAAATAGTAAATTAAAATTTTCTTTTTATGCGCTCTGTTATCTAAAAAAGAAATAATGTTCCTCTTTAGAATTCCCTTTCAATAAGTGAAGATTTTCATTAAGTCGTAAGTAGATTTGAGAGAGAATGAAGATTTAAAAAATATGAAGCTTTCGTATCGAGATTAAAAAATAATATTATTTATTGAAAAGATTGTTGTTGATCATAAATATTACTTAAAATAGCTACTGATAAAATAAAAATAATGTGATATGATCCATTAATTAATTATTGAAAAGTCTCTCTGCGTGAATACATTAATAGTTAAAGGAGCGCGGTCTCCTTTATTTTACGAAAAATAACAAAATATCATTTTTTAAATATTTGTTTATAATTTATTTAGATATCTGTTAAAGTTCTGAAAATATCAAATAAGTTAAAATATTGACAAAAAGGCATTTTACACCTTTCATTTACCTTTAAATTATTTAGAGTAACTTTAAATTCTTTTGTCAATTTGTGTTTTTCAGTGTATCAGTATGGCCAAAACACAGAAACTTTTAACTTATAATTTAAAATAGACTGGATTGTATAATGGATGATTATCATAGTGCCTCTGAAAAAATTAATCATACGTTATTTAGCAATATTAATGTTAAGTGAAAAATTATTTTTATTGTATTTATACATTTGTCATGAAAATATATTTTTTTTATTCTTAAACGTTTTTATTTTTGGGGAAACTGAATTCAAAATTGTAAAAGAAGTGTGACTAAAAAGTGTTTTTTTTTTTCAATTTCCATGTTTTACTATAATAATTGCATTTTGTCGTGATCACATCACTTTATTTCCTAAACTCAATCAATAATGTGTCAAAATGGCATTTTAAAACACACAAATAAAAAAAAAAAGTATTTTAAGCCTTTATGTACTGAATTATGAATTCATGAAAATTTTATCTTCTAAAGCCTTTTTCGTGAATTGTGTATACTACAATAGAAGATTTACATAATCATTTAATAAATTTTAGATGGATTTTAGAAGGATTGAAGGATTTAGATGGCATACTTAAATTTGAATTTATAGGGACTTTTTGCACTATTTATAACACCACACAATCTTTTATTTTAAATAATTTTCTTAGTATTTTGTAGAATTTGGAAACGTACAAATATAATGTTCTTACAATAGAAATATAGAAATATTTCCGAATTGAAAAATCCTCCCCCCCCCCCCCCCCCCCGCCCCTTGCCAAGAAAGTGAAAAAGATGCAAAGGCAAAAGAAATCATTCTTTTAAAAACATTTTTGTTTTGTAAAACTAATAATGTTTTTGGATCAAGATAAAATAATGTATCTATAACTCATTCTAAACTGTACTACAACTAATAGATGTACTATATGAATTTTAGAACAAGTTATTTTAATAGTACTTATAAGTATCGCCAGTAGATAAAGGGTTATAAGCACTCGAGTCACAATAAATTAAAAACATAATCCAGTTTTTTTTAATAAAAATACAAAAATAAAGTATTATTTAAATACTTTGGAAAAAAAATACAGATATATATATATATATTGGGCGCCCCCTTTAAGTGCTGTCTATTTGCTAATTCTCAAAACGTTATGTAAATGTGTACTTGATAGTTAAAGAAAGTTTCAAATGAAATTTTTTCTTGAAAATGAATGTTTCTCTTATGAATAATTCTAAAATAGTTAAAATTTTAAAACGTTATGAAATTTACATTTGCATACTTTCTCTAGAGAAACTCTTTTAGATGATTAAGTTTGTTTTTGCAAGGTTCTTAGAGTTTCTATATCTTTATTTTCTATGGGTCCTATAAGATATTTTTAGAATATTTTCCATGTTCTAACAAGTTTAAACTAAAAGGTTTGGAATATATAGCCGTTGATTAAAGTACGTGTTAATCACTCCAATATTCAATACTATACATTTCAAAATATGTGTGAGAAAACATCATTGTAACATTTATATTTCCAAATATGATTTAATAACAAAGTAAAAAAAGCTAATTCTTTTTTCTAATTTAATAATCATCCACACTTTAGAAAATTTGGAACACTTTGATTTATATAATTATAAAGCAAAAAAAGCGTAACTCAAAAGTTCAGTTTTAACAAAGTAAAAATACAAAATTAAGCTTTTCATTTTGTACGCTCTAATATCTAACAAAGAAATACTTAACGGTCCTCTTTAGAATTTCCTTTCAATAAGTGGAGTTTTTCACAAAGTTTAAAATGACTTTGAAAGAGAATGAAGATTTAGTAAATAAGATGATTTGCTTGAGGTATTTGAAAATTAATATGCTTTGTTTAAAATTGTCTTGTATATCATAAATATTCACAAATGAAAGTGCTAAAAATAGGTACTTATAATACGCAGATAATGTAACATTATTGTTTAAATTTCCGAAGAAATTGCCAGTGCGTGCATACAAAATGTCAAATTTAAGAACAAAGCTACAAAATATATTTAAAAATGTATGAACTTAACATTTTGTCAAATAATTAAAAAATAAAATAGCAGAAATTTACAGTGTGTCCCCTAAATTCGCTGCCCAATGTCAAAATCATTAATGGTTACGTTTAATGGTGTAATGGAAAGAAATTTTTCAAATAATGTTCTTTACATTATTATGTTCAATTTACGTCATGAAATTTATTTTTGTAATAGCTACTAGATTTAAATTTAGAGATGGTCTTTCGATTCCATAACTTGTGTTTAAAAATGTATTACGTAAAACAAATAAATATCATATTTGTATGATGAACATCTTCCGAGTTACGATACTCCACTTTTATTTTCAGCATTTTATGAGAATAAAACCGGAGAGATACTTTTTAGTTGTGGGAATGTGCTGAAAAATAGTAAAATTCAAAGTAATTCCCTTCGCGTAATATGTGTATAAATATAGCATGTCCGTAACTTTAAAATTTTACAACTACAGCAAGTGATAAGATGTGATTTACTTGTGGTATTCATGCTTAGATGATTACTTGTCCCTTTTCTGAAGAAATTTATTATGGGGCTAGTAGGCGCAATGAACACGTGGCAAGTTGGCTCGGTGTTTGGTGTGGGCTAGTAGCTTGAAAAATAGCAAACAACGAGAAAATTGGTTCCAATGCAAGATTTTGGGAACACGAGGCTTGCCCAAACGGATACACTCGATTTTTTATTTGTGACAACTGTAACTCTGATGATGATATAGAGTAGGATAGAAGTTACTCAATGTTAATGTTTTATTCATTGTTTTTATGTCTGCAAAATTTAGAATTTACATTGTACGGCTATAACGCCTTTGTTTAAACTTACTGGTAATAATGAAATTGATTTCGGTTAAGTGCGTGTCTTATTTGAGCTTCATTTAAATTTTTATAAAGCGTGTGCCAACTTACCCCGTGGCGGGGTAGGTTGGCGCACAATTTTTCTTTTACTTTGGGCTTCCGCTAAACATAAACTACAAAAGCTACAAACTCAAAACTCCGGGTATTTAAAACCCATGCCTGCTCTTTAAAAGTACAGTTTAAGTGTCATAAAAAGCTTAAACAAAAAATTAATAAAAATAAATAACTAAAATCTGCGCCTCTAGTCCCGGTCTCCCCTACTATTTCAAGCATGTGGTGGCAATCAAGTCGTCTGAATAAAAAAAATTGCGGGCTGGTAACATCGATATAATCCAATTGTACTTTTATAGACATGACTTGGACGTAAGTAGAGAAAAGAGATGGAGGAATATAATTGGAGTAATCTCAAAATGACTGCATACAGTATCAACAAAACGTGCCAAATGAGGTACATTCGTACTATAACTAATATTATAAATATTCAGATCTTGGTGCAATAGCTGTTGCACTTTTATCAAAAAGGCAAGAATACAAAATTTATTACGATTGTATATATTAAATTCACTAAAGCACAAATAATACGACTCCATCTTAAATATGACGTAATTACCATGACAACCTGAAATCCTTACATATCATGGAATATCACTAACTTAATTACGTATGATAGGATTTAATAGAATAATTACCGTGGTAACGTAGATCGGTGGCATCCTGTCATGTTATATAATTTAATTACGTATGACAGGATTTAAGAGTCACCATGGTAACGTAGAATCATAATCCATCATGGTATATCATTGAGTTAACAACGTATGATAGGATTTAATAGAATAAAGAACATTTTTATTAATGTCTTTTTATGTTTCAATTCGATTTTTATAAAATTTGAAATTACACGTCCAAATCCTGCAATTATTATAGATATATTAAAGTTCAAACAATTCAATTGGATAGTTTTTACACTGTTATATGCGGACAAACGGACAGATCGACAGACGGACGGACTAGATGACGACTATATGCCGTATGTGTTTATGTAATTAGGAACGCACTTAATAAGGGCTTACAAGAATATGATGCATATCGTTTATTTAGGTTTTATGAAGTTTCCTTAATAAACATTTCAAATATCTGTTTTACTTAATAACATATCTAAATCTACTTATAAAGTAGAGCAGTAATTTAAGAATTGTTAAAATTGAAAATCCATTATTTATTTAATGCACTTTATTCACGAATCTGTAGCCCTCCCCCCAAGAAGTAATTTGAGTATATGTTTTTTTGTTGTTGTTGTTGTTTTTTTTTTATAATAATTGGGGAAATAAATATAAGCATTACATAGTTTCATTTTAGGAACGTACATTTCTTAAATTAAATCGTACGAAAAGAAATCATATTATTTGTTGTACCAGCAATATTTAAAATTTGCGAACTTGCGATATTCATTTCGAATTTACATGACGGGGGATAAAATGAGTTTTAATATTTTTAAATTTTTGCCCCACCTAAAAAGTAGCAGTACGGTTTTAGACTCAGAAAATGCTAAAAATAAAATTAAAGTATCACAACTCGGAATATGTTTGTCATACAAAAAGAACATTTCTTTGTGTTAGTTGACTGAGGATGACAAAGTTTTTTAAATGTAAGTTATAGAGTCTATAGACCATATATAAATTAAAATTTGGTAGCTTTTTCAAAAGTTTTTTCAAGACGTAAATGGAACTTCATATCATAGAGATTATTTTAATGTAAATATTATATTAATTACATATGGGACAGCGATTTGAAAGGGCACCCTGTATGTGAAAGTAATATACTATTTATACTATTATTTAACAAACTTTTAAGTTTGTGCATTAAAAAAAAAGATTTTATATCACTATTCTCAAAATTATGCATTTTGTATACATTCAATGGCACATTTTTCAAATTTAAGTAATCATATTAAATTATTTGTGTTTTTTAGGTACATTTTTTCCACTCTATTTTCACAATGTGTACGATTTAAAAAAATTAAACAAAGCGTATTAATTTTTAAATCACTCGAGAAAATAATCTTTATTTCCATCTTCATTGCAATGGTAATTTTCTTTCAAATTTAAACAATCATATTTCATTATTTGTGCTTTATAAGTACCTATTTTTAACACTTTATTTAGTGAAGATTTATGTTATATAAAAGATTTTTAAATAAAGCATAATAATTTTTAAATCAATCAAGAAAGTTATCTTTAATTCCAAATCTTCATTCTCTTTCAAAGCCATTTTAAACTTTGAGAAAAACTCGACTTATTGAAAGGAAATTCTAAAGAGTAACATTAACTATTTATTTATTAGATATTAGAGCGCATAAAATTAAAAGCTTAATTTTTATTTTTACTTTATTGAAACTGAACTCTTCAGTTAAAATCTTTTGCGTATTAACATATAAATCAAAGTGGTTCAATTTTTCTAAAGTGGCAAGTATTATTAAATTCGAAAGAAAATGTATCTTTTCTTTTTTCTGATTAAATAATCATATAAATATGAAAGGTGAAAATTATTTCTCGAAGTATATTTTGAAATGTATGACAGTGGATATTTTTGATCGAACGATTGTCGTGTAATTTAAAACATCTGTTATGCATCCTAAAGTGGTAACTTAAAACGTTTTAAAACATTGGGAATGATTTTCGAAATATAATTTACAGGATCTATGATAAAGTTTTAAATATAAGTTATAGGGTCTATATATTACTTTAACTTTATTAATCTTTACTGATAACGTAGGTTCATGACGTAAATAGAACCTAACAATATAGAGAAAAATATTTTACATTTAACTTTAATTTTGGTATACTTTTAGATGTAACGTTCAGGATTTAGATATTGAGCAGCGATTTCAGAGGACAAACTGTCCATATCTGCGTTATTTTTAATTATTTAACAAACATTTAATTTTGTACATTTTTGAAAAGATTTTATGTCTTTATTCTCAATAATCACACATTTTCTTATACATATATATTCAATTTTCTCGGAAATTAAAATAATTTAAAAAATCATATTACATTATTTGTACTTTATAAGTACTTATTTTTATCACTTTTTTTCTGAATTTGTATGATAAACAAAAGATTTTTAAACAAAGCATATTGATTTTTAAATCACCCAAGCAAATTATTTTAATTTCTAAATCTCCATTATCTTTCAAAGTCATTTTAAACTTTGTGAAAAACTCCACTTATTGAAAGGAAATTATAAAGTGGAAAATTAAGTATTTCTTTGTTAGATATTAGAGCACACAAAATGAAAAACGTAAATTTGTATTTTTACTTTATTAAATCTGGACTTTTGAGTTAAACTCTTTTCTGTTATTAAAATATAAATCAAAGTGTTTCAAAATTTCCAAAGTAACAAGGATTTTTTAATTAAGAAAGAAAAGTAGCTTTTATTTTTTTTCTGTTTAAATAATATTGATAATTATGAAAGGTGAAAATTGTTTTCTCAACTTTTTTAAATGCATGGCATTGATTATATTTAATTGAATGATTGCCATGTATTTTAAAACAGCTGCTATGTGTTCTTAAACTGCTAACTTAGAACTTTTTAGAACATGGTGAATGTTTTTCTAAACATAACTTAAATGATCCATAATAAAGTTTTTTAGATAATGTATAATGTAGAAACATTAATTATAGGGTAACTCCGGGAGAGTTGCCGCACCGCCTGTATTTCTTGTAATTATCGATAGATGGTCGTCAAACGCACAGTATAGGTGCGCAATGAGATTATTTTAACCAGTATATAGCGTGAATCTCATTTCGATGTTTACTTGTAGAAGTACAATCCTTATTTTGACATAAGTGCATGATTTCACTGTCCAAACTTTTACACATGTTATGTTTAAATACTTTTCATACACTAATTACTAAATGCATGCATGATTTCGAAGTCAAAACTAAGTCTAGCATTTATATGTATTACTGTGTGTACGGTTATACCATTCCTCTTAGAGATGGCAGGTAAGTGTAATGGCCGATGTCTGCACCATGCAAACTGGGATACATGCTTCACTGCAATTCCGGTACACATGCCGCAGATTCTTTTGCACGGGATGATTAAGTGTTATTAACTTTTCCTTTTCTTTTCGCACCGACTAACCATGTTAGGTACCCTATCAAGTTTACTAAAACTAAGGGAGAAAAAGTGAAAAATAAAAAGTAAGAAGGGCAAGAAAGATGCAAGTCAAGATGATAATAATAAAAAATGGGATTACACATAACGCAGACGTTCTTTGCAAGGAATGTATAGAAAACTACTCCAAGAAAGAGGAAGTGTTATTGCTTCATTGCATCATGTGTCAAATGTAGTTACATAAAGGCAGTACTTTTTCGACACTTCGTCATTTTAATTCTTCTGAAAATAGCATGAGACACCATTTATTTTTCGTTTCCATGTTTTTGTAAATATGCTCAACTACTGCCTGATATATTTTGTTTTATTCATCTGCGATGCTGTTTTGAGATAGGACTAATTCAAAAGTTGTAGATTTTGAAACTTTTCAATATTTAACAGATTATGTCTGCTAACAGCATCGATATTTCGGTAAAGTTCTGTATTACTTAGCTTGTCCTAATAGTAAACTTGCATATTCTAAAATAAAAATTGGAGTACTATAGATTAACTAAGATAATAAGTGCAGAATACGAACAAAAATGTCACTTTCATTGCATTTTGTGGCAGCATAACAATGAAAATTAACAATGCCCCATTGAACCAAGTAAATTTTACTAAGCATGTAGTGTTATACTAACAGTTTATCACAAAAGAATTATGGGATGTTGTTGCTTTCCAGAGATATAGCAATCCAAACATACTAGCATTTCAATTTTCATGAAAAATGGGATTCATGGTCTTGAACTTTGACATTTTCTACAGGATACATGAAATGTTTTCAGAACTTGAAAATTGCACATTATTCATTACATAAGATCTATTTCAACATTTAAAAAAAATCAAGCAAAACAAAAAATACAACTATCGCACTTTGTCTAATTTTCAAAATAATGGCTCTTAACCGTTTGACATTCAATCTTGATATAACTAGTTTACTGAGCTGCAGTTTTAACTTCAATACATGTTTATTGAGCTGCAGTTTTAACTTCGATACATGCATCATATAATTTAAATAATCAATAAAAATGTGCACTGTTTTAACGATTTATCTACTGACGGTACTTATAAGTAGCATTAAATAACTTGTTATAAAATTCATTTAATACATCGATTAGTTGTAATACAGTTTAGAATAAGTTATAGATACATTACTTTATCTTGTTCCAAAGGAATATTTTTAAAAGGATGATTTTTTTTAAACATTGTATCTTTTCAGCTTTCTTGGCGTTGGGGGGGGGGGGGGAGATTTTTCAGTTCTGAAATATATCTATATTTCTATTGTAAGAACGTTATATTTGTGCATTTCCTAATTCTACAAAATACTAAGAAAAATATTTAATATAAAAGATTTGAGTGGTGTTATAGCTATTGCACAAAATCCCTATAAATTCAAATTTATTTAATCCTTCTAAATCCTTCAATTCTTCTAAAATTTATTAAATGGTTATGTTAATCTTTTAATGATGTTTACAAATTTCACGAAAAATGCTTTAGAAGATAAAATTTTCATGAATTCATAATTCAGTACATAAAGGGTTACAATATTGAGTTATCGTTTCTCCTCTCAAGATTTCTTTTCATGTACAAAATTAGGTTTAAAAAAATCTTGTTTGAATATTCAATGAAAAAAAAATATGAAAACAACATTATCACTTTGTCATTTTGATAGAGAGTCAAAGGGTTACATTTTCAAATCAAAGAAAAAGTACCGTCGTGGAAAAAAAATAAACACCCCCTACTGCAACAAATTATCGTAGAAGAAAGTTACTATGTACAAAACGATTGGAAATACAGTCTACTTTTAAATTAATTACATGGAATTCTTTTTAGGAGGCATCTACATATTAAAATCAGCTTCAACTTTGTTTTTTCAATTGCAACACACAATTTAAACAAGATATTTCAAATTTTCTGTTAGACATATGCCCAGATATGAAATTTCAAGTAAATTGGATGATAAGTTTTTGAACTATAAACATTCAAAATTTAGTGCTTCTGTTGATGAATATTTTTTTTATATTTTTATAATATCTCCTGAAATTATATTCCTAATGTGTTAATTTTTCGTGTGGTTATAATACTAAAAAACTCAAACATAAAAACATTGAATTTGCAATTTTTATAATTGTATAATATGAATTAGGAATTAGGAAATTAATATACGAAAAAATTATGAATTGCAATTTTTTGGATTGTTTTTACTTGTTATGGCCTGCTTTATGCAAATACAAAATTTCAAATTTTTAGTCAAAATAGTTTTTACATTTTGTTAAAAATCATCAAAATGACGGATTAAGTGACGCTTATGATGGGCAGAATAGCACTACGGATTTGGAAAAAATATTTTACTCCTTTTATTGAAATATTTCGGCTTGGCAAAAGTCGAAACATATTAAAAGTTTGAAATGGTCATACTGTTAAGAAATAACACTACTCTGCATGATATCAGATGATTAAAAACCTATGACTGACCTTAATGCAATTTTTTATGTTGAATACAAAACAGTTCTTAGTTTTCTTGTATCACGTATAGTTTGTTTGCAATCGACCCGAGTTGATTTCAAGGGTTCATCGCTGAGAACAAGCATTATGTGCCAGTCACACATAACGTAAATTTACCTTCATCACACACGAAAAATTAAAAGCTGGAATTTTCGTTGGTCCTCAAATCAAAAAACTGGTGAAGGACAAGGATTTTGGAAAAAAGCGATGAATGAGACAGAAAAAGACGCATGGACCGCTTTTAAATGTGTTATCGGAAACTTTCTAGGGAATAACAAAGAGCCAAATTACAGGAATATTTTTCAAACAATACTGGAAAATTTCAAGAAGTTGGGCTGCAATAGGAGTGTAAAAATGCATTTCTGCATTCCCATATCGACTACCTTCCAGAAAATCTGGGACATTACATTGAAGAGCATAAGGGAAGAAGATGGAATGTAAATATGATGGCAGACTACTGTTGGAAGTTGAAGAGGGACATAAACGATGAAGGCGGATCTGCAAGAAAGTAAAAAAAAAAAAGAAAGTTTGTTTAATTGAAAACTGTTTGCTTTTCGTTTTATTAAATAAATTTCACGAACTTGTAAGGACGTTTTTTTACAGTATTTTTAACGTGTTTAATGAAATACGTTGTATGAAATTGTGATAAATTTTTGATTGTATTAATTAAAATATTGAAAACATTATTTCTCATTTTTTATAAAATCCTGACGTGATAGACAAACACGGATGTTATTTCTTGAATCAGCATCAAAAATTGATTCAGAGAAACTTGTTTTTAAGAAATCATCTGACAAAAAGTTTAAAAGTGCAGGCTAGTGTAATAGATTAATAGAAGTGGTTGGTTGGTTGGTTGATTGGGGTTTTATGGCGCAAAGTCCCTTTAGGGACATGCTGCGCCAAGATTAATAGAAGTGACCGTGTCATTATGTAGCATTTCAACAATTGAGTGTCGAAATTCAATTTGGATACAGCCCCCAAAATATGCTGATTTTAGGGTAATTAGTTTCTCTGAAACTCATCGTTCGAATTTCAAGAAAATTTGCATTAAGGCTAATTGAAGGGTGTAGAATTAATTTATAATGTCAAAAATGGGTATCGCTATTGAAAAAAAAATACTTTTTTGGTTTTTTTTTTTTGTTTTGTTATGTAGATGTAGATGGCCCTTTAAGCAAAATTTATGTACATCATTTAATAGCAGACTTTATTTCCATTCTTTTGGTATCATAAGCTTTCTTCTACGATAGTTTGTTGCAGAGTTAGTAGGGGATGTTTATTTTTTTTCCACGAATCTACAAAGGTAATGGGCATGAACACAAATAAATAATGCATTTTAATTACACAATGTAAACATATCACTAATTTATGCATTAATGCACTTCGGGGAAAATGAATTTAGACGGAAAACTTTTTAATGATGAACACAATTAAATAAATAGTCTTCAGATTTCCAAAAAATATTTACGAAAACTCCTCCCAAATTATTTATTTGATTATGAAGCTAGAAAATAATTTTTTTTTTTTCAGAACAATTGTAATATAAACCAATATTAATCCTGGGAAACAAATAGATATTGTAAATTTACAAAAATTTTGTTTTCGAAATTTTTGAGAAGAAAACAACTTTTTATTTCAGAAACGTTTACGAAGCATTCATGCAAGACAAGTGAGGTAAATAAAAGTGTAAAGTCTCATGTACATCTATAATGCTTGTTGAATGAGTATAGAGCATGATGATTTATCTAATTAAAATCAGCAGATGTTACTGGATGGTTGTGGGATTAGAATTCTGTTTTATTACAGAAATGCAGGTGTGATCAGTATTAAATTCCGATTTATGTTTATTACTTTATTTAAATAGTAACTGGAACATGCATTGAAACAAAATAGTTTTGTAATTAAATGATAACTTCTCAAAAATAAAATATTAGATTTTCCAGTAAATGTGTCATATATTCTTATAACATTATAAATACTAATGTACATTTGGAGATTAGTCATTGTAGCAAACCGAATATGCTAAAACAATCACAGTGAAATAGTGTACACTTGCCCGTCCCATCCGCTATAGGTTAAAAATAAGACAAAACAACCTATACATTTTAACAACCAAAGTGTCTAGGAAAGAAATATAAATAACAATTCTACCAGAAATTCTTCATCCACACATGCATATAAAATAAATTAAAAAAAATAAATAAACCTCAATTTGATAAGATACGAGGGCTGTTTTTTTCAAGCTCCGATGGGCCGTAAAATAAAGACAATTGTGAATAATAAAATTCTTTTATAAACTGGAGTCAAGTACAATCAAAGTTACTTTTCGACATAGTCGCGATGAAGATTGATTCATTTGTCATACTGGTGAGCAAGGAGGGGGATACACTCTTCACACACTGTTGCCGATTGAGATAGATCACCAAGGCGTCTTGAAGATTTCGTTGGAATGGAAGTGGAATTGAGTGCTGTAGTCCCAGTCCTGTCTTCAGATCTCGAAACAGGTGACAATGACTCGGTCCCAGCGTAACTCATAGCCCAACAGCTTCTTTCACAAATCGAACACATCCCATCGTATTTATGAAGGAAGCTATCAGTATGCCAAATGAATCAATCTTCATTTCGACTATGCCAAAAAGTAGCTTTGACTCCACTCCAGTTCTTCACTCCAGATTATAAAATAAATTTATTATTCGCACTTTACGTCACTTACTTTCGCCCATCTTTACTTTACGGCCCATCGGAGGTTGAAAAAAAAGCACCCCTCGTATAATAAATTTCCATAATCCGGTTTTCATTATAACTACAATGAATTTAACATATTTTTTCTGCTTCATTATACTATATAAGTAATAATGAATTATTTTCAGTGAAACCTACTCTTTTGTCTTAAATTAACGTTTATTATCTATAAAATAATATCATAATTTCCAAGACACAGGAAACAGAATTTCATTAGCTGTTTTCCATTTTTCTGATTTTTCTGATTTTTTTTAATGTTTTGTAAAGAAAAATCGTATAGTTTTAAGTTTCATGTACTAAAGAAAACCTGCATTTTCATTTCTAAAGCTCAGCAATTTCTTATCATCGAGTGAAAATAGCGTCATTTTCTTCTGAATGTTGTTTTGTGATTTATGAGCGCAAATTGCGTGTATCTCCGATATTCTAATTGCCTTAATTTTACAATTTTGCATTTTTCTTTATTGTACCCGGTAGACGTTAAAGATTAACTCAGTTGCAACAGTGTATTTCTGCTAGTTGTATATAAAATTTATTCGTGATGTGTGAAAGTTTCCACTTTGACCTCATTTAGAAATGTACTCATTTGTACGTAATGTAACTCATTTGTATAATATGTAATGTAAAATATTCAAGCCTTTACATTCAAAGATTGAGTAATGGCCTGCACGTGGCCGCTTGCGGGCCAAACTTTTCCATTGATGGTATACAAATGGCCACCTTTAGACCATTACTTTCGATTTTGCTGAGACTTTCAGAACTTCACTACTGATGAATGAAAACTACGTAGAGTACTTTTAAAAATTAAGTAGTTAAAATAACCACTACAAAACACTTCGTAACTTTCACTAATTACTAGAATAAATGCATCGCAATACACAAGCCTGCAAAATGGGGGTTGTGTCATATTGCGTAGCTTTTGATAATTGATTCTTACGTATTTTGTAGCGCTGAATCCGAAAATGGTCTTCATTTTTTTAAACATCACGTAAGGATTTTTTGCAAAATTTTTACTTTCTAATTTTGAAATTTACGATTCGGAAAAAATTCTCACGTGATGGATAAAAATGAAGCCTATTTTCAGATTCAGTGCTAAAAAGTACATAAAAATCATTTATCAAAAATTAAAAAACACAATCATTACATCTATATTATAGTATCAGAATTTTGCTATTTTTTGACTCTGAAATTTACGATTTGCGAAAAGTGCTGACTTGATGGTTAGAAATGAAGGTCATTTTCGAACTCAGCGCTAAAGCATGTACACAAATTAGTTATCAAAAGTTAAGAAACACAATCATTTCCTGCATCTTTCAGTATCAGATGTTCTCTATTTTTCTTTTACTTTTTGCCTATGAAATTTACGATTTGCAGAAATTCCTGACGTGATGATTAAAAATGAAAGCCATTTAGGGATTCAGCGCTAAAAATACATAATAATCAATTGTCAAAAATTAAGCCACACAAACATCGCAAGCTTGTATAATTAGTAACGTCTATTAAGACGTTAACAATATCTCATAAGTGATTTTTGTCAGGAGAAAGATTAAATCAATCGGAAGGCATTGCGTTTTTTTTTTTTTTTTTCAATTTTCAATTTTATAAATGTTGCTATTTCTTTTCCAAATGAGCCCATTAATGTTCATTGTTGATGAATATTCGGGAAGCACAGTTGACTTTTTTTGCCGATTATCTCGTCAAATGAAAAACAGTGCAGTATAATACTTGCCTACAACTGTGTATTTTTTAAATAAAATCTATCCTTTCATATTTAATAAACAAAACATAAACAAAACATAAATATTGATAAGCTTTTACAAATTGAAACTTTTAAATATACTATATTTAATAGAAAAATATTCTATAATCAGTTTCTTGTGGAAAACTAAATAAGTATTGAAGGTATTTAAACGAGTGTTCATTTGTACAAACATTAAAAGTGGCTGTATTACATATATATCTTTTATTCTAAAATTATATATCAATTAGAATAAAATTAAATTTTTAATTCAGAAACTAAACATTAAAAAAAATGCTTGAACATTTCCAAAACTTTCTAAAAGCTTAAATGCCACAATCTATATTCACAGATACTACTTTGCAGTTATATTCATAAAATTTAACGGTCTGTTGGTTGTTTCGATTTCCGATGCATTACTAAATTTTTATTTTCGGCCATTTCACAATACTTGGCCGTAAAAAAGCTATAAAATAATTCTTCATCTCACGTAACTTACTCGGATAAAACTAAATGCTTTAGTGAACTTTTCTGATATTTTTCGTTGCATTACAACACCATAAATAGGCTTTAATAATTATTTCATTCCATGTTTGCAACACACATATATTTTTAAGGCATCTATTAATGGAATAATGTCTCTTTTTAATCATATTTCTACTTTTAAGGTGCACGCGAACATACATGGATAAGCTATTCAAAAGTTTAAAAATAAAATTTAATAAAACACTACAGCTTTATTTCTCAATCATTCTTGCAAAAGAAGATTATAAATCAAGATATATTAAAATTAAAATCGGTAAAATGTTTTGCTGTGCATAGTATTATTTTTGCGATTTTAATGTCTTATCATACAAAGTTTATGAATAATTCTAATTAAAATATCAATACTTTTCTTTTGATAGTTAATCAAGAAAAGTAAATGATACAAACTATATAAAAAGAAGCATCGTTAGATGTTTTTTCTCATCAAGAAAGAAAGAATTTCCCCTTAGGATAGAAGTTTGTTTCCAGTGACACGTTTAAGCTAGGTTCGTAAGGCACAGCTGAGTGCCAGATTTTTCCTTCCTTTTGCTATCAAAGCGGCATCCATTTCGACAATATCATTTGCTTTTAATCCCAATTTTAGCCAATTCTTCCTTCGCTTTCAGTAACGCCGAGCCACAGTTTTTTGCCTTTCTTTTATTTTGCGTATGGAAATACATTATTATTGTTGCTTTTCAGGTCTTGATAATTCTATATGACTGAAAGGTTACTACATTATTGTATACTAACAACAAAGGAATTCTAAAACGCTAATTAATAAGTTTACACATCTAGCAATTGTTTGTATAGAGTACTGTAGTTACTTTTATACAGGGTGATTCAAAAAAACTTTTACAAAATTACATGGCAAATCAGGCATACAACAAGATTGAAGAATCGCATAGGAACACAGGGTCGCAAACCACTTATTCAGTCACAAATGCAGAGTATTTCATCCTAACTTAATTTGGGTTGGCGATAATAACTTTCAGAAAAATGAAGTATATTATAATAAAACATTTAACAGTCATTATCACCTTTGTTTGTATCACCTGCGATATCATCAAACAAAAGTGGTAGAAGTTTGTATTATACACAACAGCAGTATGCAATGGACGCGCCATATTTTGGACTGTGATTGCTAGTTCATATGGTATCAACGATAGCTTGAGAAACATATTTTTCCAGATCTTTTTGTCATGTTATCACATTTCACACAAAACAAGGTACCATATCATTACATTTTCATTACAATGTTTTTATTTTACTCGAAATTATTACCGTCAACCCGGGTCCAATTTCGAGGAAACAATACTGTATATGCGGCTAAATAAGTGGTTTCAGAGCCTATGTTCCTATGTGATTTTTTATCCTTGCTGTATTCCTGTTTTGCCGTGTCATTCTGTAAGCATTTTTTTCAATCACCCTGTATAATTACAATGAGAAAAAAATATGATAGACATAAAATGTTTGAGAATTCTTTATTAAAAATTTTTTACTAAAATTAAATAAAATCAAAAGATTTATCCATAAGATAACTAAATGTAAAAAAAAAAAAAAAAAAAAAAAAAAATAATAATAATAATAATTTATTTTAATAATATGCTTTAAGAATTCTTTAATTCGGTTTTTGTTACACATGTATCATGTTACCACTTTTATTAATAGTCTAATTTCTCTAAATCTTATTTTTAGTTTTAAAACGAATGCAAACATACCTGTATAAGCTATTCAAATGCTTGAAAACAAAAATCAACAAAAGACTCTCGCATTATATGTCAATATTTCTAGCAAAAGAAGATTACAAATAAACCTACATATAAAAATTAAAATTTGCAAAATGTTTTACACTGTATAACACAATAATTATTTTGATTTTATTGTCTTAGCACGCAAAGCTTACAAGGAATTTTGATTAAATGATCAATATTTTACTTTGGATGGTTAGTCAAGAAAGAAAAGTATGCAAATCATATAAAAGGATGCATCGTTAGACATTTCTTTCTTATCAAAAAAGGACGGTATACCTGAAATTCCCGTAGAGAAGTATTCCTCACGTGACACGTTTAAGCTAGATATGCAGAGCACAGCTGAGTGCTCGTATTTTTCTTCTTTTTGCTATAAAAGTGGCCATTCATTTCGAATATATCATTTGCTATTGATCCGAATTTTAGTCTATTCTTTCTTTTGCGGTCAGTAACTCCCCTCCACAAGCATTTTCCTTTTTTGTTCTTTTAATTTAGGTATAGAAATATATTATTATAGTTACCTTTCATGCATTTTGATTTACTGAATACTTAATGGCGTTTATATTACATTATAGTAACAAATACGTGTATTTAAAAATAATTCACATTTTAATTAAAAATTAATTCAAGATAATGATTTTAACCATAAAGTATTTCTAAAAAGTACTCCAATGATTCAGATATAATTACAATGAGTATAAATATGTTAGATATGATAAATTTTGAAATTCATTATTAAAAATGTTTTACAACAACTTAAAATAAATTACAGTCGTATTCCAGTAAAACTATTAATGTAAAATATGCTAAATATAGTTTAATTTGTTTACAAAATTTAATTAAAATTAGTTAGTGTATACAAAAACACGAAAAATACTACTGAAACTCCGTGTTTGAAGAATTTTCTACTAAATAAGTTACGAAATAAGTTAAATGTATATAGTTTTATCTCTTTTTCATTTTAGCATTAATTTAATTCAAAACTCTATCATGAATATACTTTATATGGTCATTAATTACCGGACACTTTGAAATTTAGACATTTTATCGAATATTTAAAGATATAGTTCTCGGATTCTTCAGGATTATAAAGAATATGTTTGACCTCATATTTATCAACATCGGTTTGATAAGGATGATAATTAGAGGGCAAATAAAAAATCAATGAAAAATAATATTATTTGGAATCACCTTGTAAAATAGAATACACGAAAAGATCTATAACTGCACCATACAAATATGTTATTATTGTACAATTTGTCTAACCATGCGTGTAAAAATATCCATTATATTCATGGAGATTACAGCGATTTTTTTAATGTTCAAAAAAATCCTTGCACGTTTTTGCTTATATTATGCAAGGTTTTCAACCAAATTTAGCGACAGTTTCGGGAAATTTGGCAAAATATTGTGCAAATAATACAGTGCAACTTTAATATAAATATATTAAATATTGGATGAAATATGAGCAGTTTTATGAAATAATTTTTTATCTGCGCATGCGTGATAGCAAAATTATTCATGCCGTATAAAATATTCAGGGAAATTCCTTATTTTTCTCATTTTTTAAATTTTTTGTGTGGTATATATGCCCCGTAATTAATATACTATTGCTTTAAATAGATTTAAAAAAATGATTTTGAAGGTCCCTTGTCCCCTTTAATGTGAAAGTTACATTATTTTTTAGAAAAAATTTAGTTGTTTGGAATAATACTGATTTATGAGGAATAAATATTTGATAATTTTCAGCTGTATACTCCAGACTCCAAAACATGGGAGACTACCAGAAGCAAATTACCGCTTGTATCTCTTAATCACTGGTCTGACTAAATTCCACTGTCGTTTTTAAAGATTGATATTTCATCTGCGGTCTACTACCAAGTATTTTTTCTAGTTTAAAAATGTTTAAAGAACATGGAAACGACATGAGCTTTTCGCTTTCGTTTCTGTTCCTCATGCACAACATCGAAAGATAGCATAATATCACGTTTTACGAACATTTGTGTCAAAGTGACCACATTTAGCAAATGTTTGCCCAGAGTTAATGGAAAAGAAAAAATAAAGAAATTAATTATATGATTAGATTAAACATAAGATACCGAACTTTCATATTAAAATAAACGTTGAAATAAGTCAACGAAAAGACCGATTTCCATTTTTCAATAAGTATAAAATTTATATCAAGTTCAGTTAAACTGGATAAAATATAACAGTATTCGAATATGAAAAGAATTATATTTTTAGCTAGGAATTACTTCCCGAAGATTTTTATGTCTTTGTGCAGTTGTGGAGCATGGTCTTACCAGCGATCAGGAGACGTATGACAGCGGCAATTTCCAGAATATTTTATGTCATGAAGCCTGTAGGATACAAGCTAAAAATCTCCAAAAAGTTTATTACCATTAATTATAAATTATTACATAATAACTATGTATTTTTCTAAAAAGTAGTTTAACTGCCATATTTAAACGGGGTGTTCTCCAGCCTTTGAAACTTTACTGAAGGATATGTACAGGACCAAAAGAAACACTCTAAACTCCCTTTTTAATGTTTTGAAGTTTAGAGGTAAGTCGGTCGTAAGTGTAAAAAGATTACGCGTAAACGTGATGTTATTCGAGCTTAGGTAGAAAAAAAAGAATACGTCTATGACGGGGCGAAACTGACCACGAAGCAAGAATGGACCAAAATTTAGAATAACAGCAAATAGTGGGAACAACTTTTACAGCAGAAAAAAGGACGAGTAATTAATATAATTTGGGGGTGAATGCAGACAATACTTATTCATTTTTCCGGAGATCTTCTGTGCAAGAGTTGTATATTAGATCAGAATTCATGGCTAGCTTCCCTGCTGTACTCTTGTTAACGTTTTTATATACTAGTCAGCAAGTCCGTACATACCTGATCTAGTGCCTAGTGAACGGATTGTATACGAGGCTTTGCGGCGAAATGAGTCCGATTACCATACGGTGGAGATCCACCTGGCCATCATGTCTGCAGTGCTTTCTGTTACCTTCTTTTTTTCCTGTGTTTGCCGGTTAGTAATTGATTTTTGACTGCATTGATTTGCGCACAGCAAAGTCTCGCTTTACGAAAGAAGTTTGATTTGGATATTTTTGTGACGAAACAGCAGTGCATACATAGCAAAAATATTTTTACTTTTCTGTGCTTGACAAATAAAATGGATTGCCGCTGGAAAATATATTGCACAAAAAATGGTAATTTGGGCCAAGGCGACACCTCACTCCCACTAAACACTCATATACATCAGATACACCGCCTGTTCAAATCGCAATGGGAATCCAGAGATGGAACCCGAAAAAATCAGTTAATGCATTGGTTAGAGTCTATGGATTAGTACATTTTTTTTGTAATTAATAAATTATAATTAACATTAATTAGAGTGAAAATGATTTAACTTGAGTTAAGTCTACTAGGCCGTCTAATTGTAATAAGTATACTTTAGGAGGATGGTTTAGTTTCTTAGTTCACAAACATTTGACATATATTAAAATTAATATAAACTTAATGTTAAGCTATTGGACTACCTTCAATCTAACTAATTAGCTAACCTGCATTCTATCATACTTTTTAACATTTATAATTATAAATAATATTTTAAAAGAAAATATAAAAGCTATTTTTTCCTTCTAATTAAATAATCCTTGTCACTTTAGAAAATTTGAAACACTTTGATTTATATGTTAATAACGCAAAAGAGTTTAATTCAAGAGTTCATTTTAAATAAAGTAAAAATACAAAACTAAGCTTTAAATTTTATGCGCTCTAATAGTTAACAAAGGAGTACTTAATGTTATTCTTTAGAATTTCCTTTCAATAAGAGGAGTTTTTCACAAAGTTTAAAATGGCTTTGAAAGAGAATGAAGATTTCGTAATTAAGATGATTTGTTTGAGTGATTTCAAAATTAATATTCCTTGCTTAAAAGCATTAGTTTATCATACACATTCACAAAAAAAATGCTAAAAATAAGTTCTTAAAGAAATACAAATGATGTAATATGATTACATAAAGTCCAGGTAAAAGTGTCACTCTACGCATAAAAAATGCCTACTTCTGAGAAAAAAACTATGTAAAATATTAAAAAAAAATGTTAAATATGTATTTTTTAATAATTTTAAAATAAAGTTGCAGATATCTACAAAGTGTCCTCTAAAATTGCTGAACAATATCTAAAACTTGAATGTTACATTTAGATGTATACTTCCAAATGTGAAGAAAAATTTCAATTAGAGTTCTTTATATTATTAATTTTCATTTACGTCAGTAATGAAATATTTGTAAATATTACTGCAAATTGATTTATTTATAAATGATTTTCATCTGTATAACTTATGTTTGAGACACTTTATCCTTTTCTATGATGTAAAAAATAGCATAATAGTATAACGAACACCTTCCGAGTTGTGACATTCCAATTTTATTTGCAGCGTTTTTTGCGACTAAACCGGAGTGATATATTTTTAAGTGCGGGAAAATTCAGAAAAAAGTAAAACATGAAGTCTGTGTAGTTTGGGTGTGAACGTTGCGTATTCTTAAATATAAAATTTTACTGTTGCCACAAATGATAGGTTTATTTTTCAATTTTATTTAAGAAATGCATTCTCTTAGACTGAAACTATGTAATGCTTATATTTACAGCTCCATTTTATTACATAAAACTAAATAAAAGATTAGGTATAATCCAAATTACCACGTAGGTTGGTGAATCTGGTCATTATTTGTATTAAATATAAAAAGTGTTTGAGCGTCTGACGGTTTATCTGCATTTTCATAAGCATTATAGTAAACCGCAAAGAATATATACATTTGAATCGCGGTTTGATGCTATAACATCTTCCATGTCCCTTCATTATATATACATTTTAAAACATAATTCTGTTTAAAAAACAATTGTCTGCTATTTTAAGAGGATTTCTGGAAACAAAAAAAAATTGGCCAGATCCCTAAAGAGTTAAAATTTAACTACACCATATACTCTATATATTAAATCCTCTATAGTTATATTTGGATGCTTTAAGAAATAATGAAAATGCTTTTAATGCTTGTTAATGAAAATTTAAGGCCTAAATGTAATATAAACATCGTACACTTATAAGACCATATTGACATCGTCTGCACACATTTCGAGATAACTCCAATTATATGTCAAAGGTCTTTTCGTTACTTACGTTGAAGCCATGCCCACAAAAGTACAACTGGATTAATTTTGTCTTGCAGTTCCCCTACATTTTTATACTCAGGTGGCTTGATTGCCACATTTTTTTTAAATACAGCACAAAGTCTAAAGTTCGGAATCCTCGGGACTTTACCAAGTGTGAACTTCAGGTTTTTCCAAATTTTGGGTCATCAAAAATACTGATTTTCCAATAAAAGAAAAACAATTTTCTACTAAAATATGGAATATATGACATTCATATATTAAAAATTGCAGTTATTAAAAACAAAATTAAACAACATTTATTAAAAACAAAATTAAACAACCATTTTAATTAAATAAATCATAACAAAATAAAAAGTAAAACAAAAAAACTTTATGTAAGGGAACATACACAATTTAATAATAAATTCTAACTTACTTAACTATTCAACTACAAACTAAATTAACTAACTTACTTAATATGCGCTGCTTTATTAACTTAGGTTTCTCATTAGGACGTTTTTATTTTATTTTCTTACATAGACATAAGTTCTGATTCAGTAATAAAGCTTCTTTGGTCTAGATCTTTTTTCATTTGTTTGTTTTAACAATTTAGTTTTTCTTTTCTTTCTTGAATATTGCCACTGGAAAGTCCGAACTTTGGGTGTCCGAACATTAGACTTTGTACTTTAGTATAATTTGCCTTGTTTTCACCTTATTTAGTTTGCCATTAAATAATGCGAGTAGTACTATTTAAAAAAAACTGGTGCTAAAAAGGAGATTTATTTTTTTAAAGGCCACTTTAGGATATTTTATAAGTTTAGTTCTCGATTTAAAACCGTATATCAAAGTACCACTATGTTCTAAAATTTACAATTACATATTAAGCACTACCGTTTATTATTAAACTTTTGAGTAAATTACTGTAAACAAATATATTAAGATAACTGAATAAGAAAACTATATATCACATAGTTTTATAACAACATACTTTTGGAGCTCCCTGACATAGGGAGAAATACCATTTTAACTCACATTTAGCGATAGACACTTTGATTATCATATTCCTAATCTAATTGAAGCATTGTAAGCGTGGTACTATACTATAAATACTATACTATACTATACTATACTTATACTATACTTATACTATAAATGTAATAATTCGCAAAAAGTAATTTTTGATTTTGTAGAATGAAAATTCGGCTTATACACAAATTACTCCACTATAACCAAAAAATCAGACAGGGTATATTATAGCTTTATAGGTTTTTGTTGTTAAAAAATTATACTTTATTGTCTTACGTCCTGATTCTGTCACTACGGAATACCGTCATCACGAAAAATTCACATTTCAGCTTTGCACTGTTGCAAAGCATTTTTGACGGCTTAAGGGGTCTCAGAACTTTAAATTGAAAAAAAAAAATAAAAGTCCATTTTCAACATTTAATATCTTGAAATGTATAGGATTATAAAACACAATTTTTATTGGGTTGAAATATGTTCTTTTACTTCATGTATTTTAAAATTTTCAAGATGCAGAATTAGCATTTATAGGGAGCTCCAAACTGTCAGGCATTTACAGAGCAGAAAATTGGTATAAAAGCTTACGCGCAGGATTACAAAATACATTTTGAAAATAGAATGTTATTTTTTGTGTCTGCTTATACTTAAGATTATAATAATTATCCTGAACCTAAATAAATTTGTATTTACAGAATTTTTATGTTTTTAATACAAACTTGTATTTAGCTAATACAAAATTTTGAAAATTTCAACATTATAAAATATTTTTTTGAGCAATAAAAAAGGAAATTTTAAGTTCAGATAATACAGTCTAACTTGAAATATAAGTTTCGAAAATTTCATGGAAAAATATTCAGAAGTGTTTGAAATATAATGCGCGTTATGCCCAAAAAGGACATTTGGAGAAAAATGATTTCTAAGCTTCGGAAACGCTGCTTCGGCTATTGAGCGGGTATTATTATAAAAGCCATAACTTCTGTTCTAATGGGAATTTTAAGGAAACAATTATATCAAAATGTTGAGAAAATATAGGAGTTTAACAAGTAAAACATTCCAATTTCGAAATTTTTAAAGCTTTAAAATTCCTGAGGCCCTTTAAAAATATATGAAGAAGATACAGTGACTTTCATTTCTCGCTTTTGTTTCTACGACTTTAAATAACTTTTTTTGTACGACTTATAATGATAGTATACTATTAAATTTTATATCATCGAATACAGAAAAAAATGTTTACTATATGACCTTTATTTTAATGACTTTTATGGCTTTTCATACATATTTTTTTTTATCTACTTAAAAAATGAGTAATTTTTGGAAAAGTTACCACATTTAACAAATGATCGCTCAGAAAAAAATAGAAAAGAAAAAGGAGTAGATTAATTATATAATTAAATTAAACATAATATACTGCACTTACATAATAAAATTAACGTTGAAATAAGTCAACGAAAAACAGATTTCCATTTTATGTTGAACATAAAATTAATAAAGTTATGTGTGAAAATCACTTGAACTCAAACAAACTCAGCTTCAAATTGCTAAAATTGATAAAAATAATCCTCGCCTGATCGGTCTACAGGCGCAGGTAGATTTCGAAGTCAAGTGCTAATTTTAACAACTCTAATTAAATCATGATTAGAGATAAACTCACTTTAACAATTTTATCTGGCCGCTTTTGACGAGTTTTATTTTATTTTTATATGAGAGCTGGTTTTATCAGAATCATGTTAAGGCGGTATTCAAAAAAATACTTTTCCATGCTCAACAACTCGAAATTTTCTGACACATTTTCATATCCATTTTTAAAAGAAAAAATGTGAAACTTGCTGACGTGATTTTTGAAAAGATTTATAAGCGACTTGTGTCTTTATTTTTCATTCAATTAATTAAAACTTGATTTATAAACAATTATTTTCTCATTAGGACAATATCTTTCGTTTCCAACACAATCGCTTCGGGAATTACGGTTCAAAATGCCCACTTTGACATAGGTTTTTGAAATATATTCTGCCTATATCAAAAAATCGACCATTATGTTACGTTATATAGTTTTTGAATTAGAGAATCTGCCATTTGGATGCGTTTGAGTGCAAAAATGAGTTAAAAAATGAGACAGAAAATAAGCAGTTTGGATTTGAATACACCCTTAACACGATGATTTTTTCTTCAACTGCTATGTACTTTTAATTAATTTTTGCTGTAAGAATTGGTCCTATTAAAAACTTGTCAATAAAAATGTTGTCGATAATATTAAGAAGATATATATTAAATTCATGCGGATTTTATACCTTTTGCATTGACGAAGTAATGGATTTTTTTTCTTCTTCAACTCCCCCCCTTTTTGTTCAAGTTTTTATTTATTTTATTTATTTTTTTTTTTTGGTACAAATTGGTCCTATCAGAAACTTGTCAATATAAAAGTTGTAAATAATATTAGGAATATTTATAATAAATTTAATTGGATTTGATATCTTGAGAATTGCAAACGAAATTATGATTTTTTTTCTCCCTAAAACCCTGTTTATTTGCGCCCCTTGAGCCCATTTTTTATTTTATCAAAATTCCGTGATACATAAATTTTTGACCGTTTTTTAGACATAATACAAACTTTAAACTGATTTGATATGTATAAAAATTAAGAAGTTATGGGGGCTTTTCGGTTTTCACCAAAACCCATCTCTATTTCCATCCCCTTGGTCCGATTGTGTCTATTAACGAAATTGACCGAGATTTTATGCCCCTTGATTTTATGTACCAGTTTGGAAGAGATTTGTGCAGAATTATGACAGTTGTCGTGTCCATGAAAAAGTTATATATATATATATATATATATATATATTAATTCTCTTAATACATGTATTTATAGCTGCAATAACGCATGTTTCCTGTATTATCTCCATTAGTCTTCAATTTGTTTTCATCTTGTAGATTATGTACTATTATTGCTATCTTAGTAGGAGTTCAACATTTTTGAGTAGGTATTTGAGGCACCCTGAAAATTTGTGCAACACTTATTTTGTAATGCCTGAATACAAAATCGAATGTCTGGCTGAAGGATCGTGGCCCAAAACCTGTGCCAGACACGTGTCAAGTGCCATTTTTTGACACTACCCAAAAAAGGTATTTGAGGCACGCTGAGATTGAAACAGAATAATATTTATACTTAGAAAAAAATATTTTTAAAATGACAGACACTTTAGTCGGCCCAAAAACTGTGCCAGACACGTGTCAAGTGCCATTTTTTGACTACCCAAAAAAGGTATTTGAGGCACGCTGAGATTGAGGCATAATAATATTTATGCTTAGAAAAAAATATTTTGAAAATGACAGACACTTTAGTCGGCACAAAAACTGTGCCAGACACGTGTCAAGTGCCATTTTTTGTCTGGCACAGGTTTTGGGCCACGATCCTTCAGCCAGACATTCGATTTTGTATTCAGGCATTACAAAAGAAGTGTTGCACAAATTTTCAGGGTGCCTCAAATACCTTCCCTAAAATGTTTAACAGCTCTTGGACTATCTCATTCACTTGAAATCCAAATGTGTTTACTTTAGCTTTAATCTTTCAGTTTACTACGTATACTTATATTTTACATACTGGTTTCCTATGTTCATTTCTAAATCATCTTTAGAACTTTATCAAGTTCTTCATATATTTTGGATTTCAAAATTATTATTATTATTATTTATATATATCATCATCATCATCAACCGTTTTCAATCCATTGCTGGATGTAGGTCTCCCCCAGATTTTTCCAGTGTTTTCTGTCTAGTGCTTTAGTCATCCAATTTTATATATATATAGCTTTTTACTGAGGGTGGTTTTGAGTTCTAGGGGTAATGATTTGTGTAGATCTGCAAAATGTTTTCAGAAATTCCAACATAATTGGGAATGTAATAGGTAGTATTTCTTACGAAATCTACCTAAAATACACTTAAGGGGCCACATCACTCTGAAAATTTGAAAAAATGAAACACAAAGATCATATTTAACATTTAATATCTTAAAATTTATATGATTAAAAAACACAATTTTTAAGGAAATGAAACATATAAGCATGTTCTTTCGTTTCATATATTTAAAAAATTACAAAATGCAGAATAAATATTTACAGGGGGCTTCAAACTGTCAGATATTTGTAAAGCAGAATATTGGTATGACAGCTTTCGCGCACGATTACAAAATACATTTTGCGACTAGAATGCAAATTTTGGTGCCTAATTATACTTGATATTCCAAAATTAACTTGAACCTAAATAAAGTTGTATTTGAAATTATTTTATAATTTTTATACAAAGTTGTAGTTATCTAATACAGAATTTTGATAATTTCAACAGTATAATTACATAAAAAATATTTTTTAGAACAATAAAAAAGAATTTATAAAATTCAGTTCAAATTATATTATTGAAAGTTATGTTCACCTTGATTAACAAATAAAATATATGATACTGAAATTTGATAAAATTTACTTAAAAGGTGCCAAAATATAAATGAAAAGGTCTTTATAGCATAAAAATCATGAAAGATGATAAAAAAATATCTGGTATGGAATATTTCCTGCGATTTTGAAGCATAATCACATTTCCACCTCTCTCCCCTCCTCCTCCCTTCCTTTGAAATAGACTCGTCTACTGCTACTTAAGCAAAGTACTTTCACGAACTTTGACACCTGTGGTCCCCCCCCCCCCCTGCCTCTGATGACGGCTGTTATAGTGCAGTTGAAAGCGCTTGGGGCTTTAAACATTTTTTAACATCTTTGGCGGTTTTTATGCTATAAAGACCTTTCCATGAATATTTTGGTACCTTTTAAGTAAATTTTATCAGATTTTAATATAACATATTTTAAAAAGTAAATTTTCGGTTCAGTTTATACAGACTAACATAAAACATCTATTTCGAAAATTTCATGAAAATATATTGCGAAGTTTTTGAGATATCATGCGCTTTGTGCGCAAAAATGTCATTTTCGGTAAAAGGACGTCAAAGTTTTTTGAAAAGCCGCTTTAGCTATTGTGTGGGTACAATCTAAAAGCCATAACTCTTGTTCTAATGTGAATTTAGTGGAAACAATTATATCAAAATGTTAAGAAAATATGGGAGTTTAAATTACAAAATAATTAAATTTTTGAAAATTCTGAAGCTTGAAGAGTCTTGAGACCTCATAAAAAGCATATAAATACTTTTATTTAGATCGAAATATGATTTTTCGTTCAAACCGCGACATTTTGAAGATGTTTTTTGATACAAATATTTTCGCAAAGAAATTTGTAAAACAAGAGATAAGTAAATAAATCCACGAGACCATATGTACAATGGAAAACAAGTGCAAACATAAAATAAAATAAAATAAAAATGAATATTTGTGAACGAGGATTAACTTATACTATTATTTCTTATTCTGCGGAGCATCTCTTTCCATCAATGGGAGTGGGAATTATTCAGCCTTAATAACAGTTCAAACAAATTAAACTAAACTGTTTATTTTACATCTAGTTATCTTATGGATATATCACTGTAATTTATTTGCAGTTGCTGTAAAACACTTTAATAACGAATTCTTAAATTTATTGTATCTATCACATGTATACTATTGCAACTTTATTTGAATTATTGTATTACTTTTAGAAACATTTTACAGATGCTTAAACTCATTAATTAACTATTTTGAATACATCTTTTTGTTAGTAGTAAATGAAATAATCGCCAAATCGAAATGATATGGAAATAGGAAAGACATAAAAGGCAACAATAATAACGTATTTCCAGACATAAAAAAATAAAAATAAAATAAAAAGGCTATTGCGAGGAGTTACTGTCCGAGAAGGGGAAAAAAAGGCTAAAACTTGGATTAAGAGCAAATGATATTGTCGAAATGGACGCCGCTTTGATAGCAAAAGGGAAAAAACGGGCACTCAGCTGTGCTCTACTACGTAGCTTAAACATATCACAGGAGAAATACTTCTCTCCTATCGGGAGTTTTGTCTTTTCTTGATAAGAAAGAATATCTAACGATGCTTACTTTTATATAGTTTGTATAGTTTGTTTTCCTTGACTAACCATCAAAAGAAAAGCATTGATCATTAAATCAAAATTATTCGTAAAATTTACAAGCTGAGACACTTAGATTAGATGAATTAAAAAGTTATACATTGTAAAACCTTTTACAGATTTTAATATATATATATATATTTATACTAGGGGGCACTGGCCCCTACGAGCTACGCTCGCCAACCCCCGTTCAGGCACACCAAAATCCAAAAAGCACGCTAATTTGATCGGCTTTAAAAATAATAAATTAAAAAAAATAAAAATAAAAAACAGCGATTGCTCTGTAAACAGGTTTCCATTCGTTTTCCTTGGATTGGGGATTATTAAGACCAAATCTGCTGCTGTTAAGAGATACAATGGCTGTTTTCGTATTTGATTAAAAAAAATAGTTAAACATTTGAAAATAAGCTAATGTAAAAGGAATTAAGTAAACAGTGTCATTATCTCCCGGTATTTTTTAATAGCGCTGTAAGATAGTCCTTTTAAATAATTCATTTTAAATGTATCGTTTCAAATCTGACGTAATTTACACCAAAGTTTTATTTCTCTTATTAATATTCACGTGAAAATACTTTTGTTGTTAGAAGTAAATATTATTTGCGCTGTCTTCGAAATCACGATAATAGTTGAAAAGATTATCTCAAAATATCTCGCGCAAATATATTTTTCAATTTAAATTGTTTTGCCATATTTTTTTGGCCATTTTAAATATGACGTAATTTCCTCCATTTACAAGTTTTAACGCGTAATAATGTTTTTTTTTATTTTAAAATTTTGTTTCTCTTTTAAAATTCAAGTGTAAATATGGTTATTATGTCGTAATTTTCCTGCTTTATCATGTACATTTAATTCTAATTTTAAAGTTTTTTTTCTGTTTGTAATAGTCACGTGTAAATAAATTTTTAATTTGAAGTAAGCATTATTGTTTGCGCTGTTTAGACAATTGGCAACAGTTTAAATCAGTAACATTTACTAAAATTTGCAAAAAATATCTCTCGAAATGCTGAAAATTTGAAATTAAAATAGAAATAAAACCTCAAAAGATGAGGCAAATAAGAAAAATAAATGCAATCTGCACACCGGATTTTATAACGTATAAAATGATCGAAAAATGATTAAATTCTCATGTATAATTTTTGTTCCAATAAAACTTTTTTAATGGAACGATTTTGTCACACTTTAGCATTAAATATATCTTAAAATAATTCTTCGATTTGAAAACTGTCTGCATCAGCGTATTTATCAAACAAAATTCTATAGTACCACCGATTTTCATATTTTTGTATGCAACAGTTTTTTTTTTTAATATTAACGATGAAAGGCCATGCTTAAGCATTCAAATTAGATGCCAATCTACCCGGGATATATACGCAGATTTTCATTGGTCCATTTCCAAATCAAAACTTTTTTTTTATATATAGAAGGATTCTTCTTTTAAAAGAGCGTTAGAGAAATAATGCTAGAGTGTTTGATTCGTTTAATGCTAAATAATTCTTAGTTTCATATAATGTGTATAATTTCATATAATGTGTATGAAAGCATTGATTTTTAATGAAAATTATTCGTAAAATTTATATGTTAAGACATTAAAATCAGAAAATTAATATGTTATACTCTGTAAAAATTTTGCAGCTTTTGAGTCTTATGCATCTTCTATTATATACATAAAATCCAAACGGAAATTTCGTTCCGAACATCTATATTTCGAGTTCTACTGCATGGATTTTGACGGAACTTAGTGTTAGATAGGTATCGTTAAAGGGAAGGTTTTAAGCTATAACACATCATTTTATGTAGATTAGTTATAGAATTATGACGGAAAGTTCTGTTATTTTGGACGCTAAGGTTACCATTTTATTTCTTGGCGAAATTTATCGTTGATAAAAAAAAAAATGAAATGGCTATTACACCACGATAAATAAAAGAAAAAATTGTTGCAATTTTTATTTAAAAGAAAAAAAAAAGAAAAAATCCGTTTTAATGAGTGATAATGTTAAAAAACGAAAATATTTAATTTAAACATGAAAGGGAATGTTCGTAATACTCAAAAAAGTACTCAGATAAAATATTGCAATTGAAATAAGATTTGGCTATTTATCTTTTGCGTCAGGTTAAGAAAAATGCATCTGAAAAATTGATAGGATAATATCAAGGAAGTTTCCATAAGCGCATGCTCAGAAATATTTGAAAAAATTATATAATATTCTTCTCATGAGGAATATATAGAATATTCTTCTCATGACATATAATATGTTTATAAAAATAATCGACAGAACCTCGATTTAGCGTTCGTAAAAAAATAATGAAAATTTATTTTGCTTGGCAATTTAATGCTGGTTGGCGACACAATAAAATTTTGAATGATACTTTTTTTATGATAAATAATTTTTAAGTAAAACTTTTTCTACTCTTCATATGAAGTTAGTAAGATTAAGTTTAACTTAAATAAATGCATTTTTATTACTGAAATTTTACTATCATAATTATACGGTTAAAACAAAATTTAAGTTTATTAAATTTGTTCCAAACTCAAAATTAATGTCCGATTCTGAACATTGGCAATTTGACTTTGATATTGTTAGTGTCAGAAACAAGAAGTGATGGTTATTATTGCCATGGAAATAACTACTTAATATAAAAATGTTTAATGATAGCATGTTTAATTAGCCAGCTACTTTTATAGCAAACATAAAACGGTACTACTTGATTATGCCGTCGACAAAATAACTACCGCCAAACTATAAGATTAAATGCCAATGATGGGTGATCGCAAATTTTGCATTCACTTGAAATTAGACACGGGACGCGTGTTTGTTGCATCATTAAGTCATTTTTAATTTGACTTCTATTTGTAATTTTCTTAATGCTTACAAATTTATTTATCCTTTCGTTGTTTAAAATAAAAATTTTGTCAATTTGTATAATTTGGCGAGTAATTTGGCAGTGTTTATAATTTGGCGAAATTGGATAATCAAATAGTATCCTTAAAACTTTTCTAGACTGTGAAGCCATGTAAAATTAAATAACTACTGCAACACGCAATTTGTATATATTATATACGCTTACAGATAAAAATAATACGCTAATCTTTCGTTTAGATTTAAATTAATTGAGTTTTAGGCATTTAAACACTTATTTAACAAGCAGTTTCTAAATGTGTTTAAATATCTTACATTTGGGAAGGAAATGTGTTGGTAGCCAAATGTGGAACGTTCGTCTTTTTTCGCTAAATACTCAAATATATTTCTTTTTTTTTTCAGATTTTTACTGAGATTCCGCCGCTAAATTTGACTGATGCTTTACTACATACATGAGTAGTTTTATAAGCATTTTTTTCTTTTTCAAAATAATTTGAGTATGCTCTTTAAGGAGACCTTCCTTGTGAGTAACAATTTTGATTTTATTTTTTTATTTTTTATTTCTAACTCCACCATTATGTGACTTACAGACGGAAACTAGCAGATGTAATTGTAAAAAAGATGGCACTTATGATTTACATGTTATATGTTTATTTGTAATTTTGAGTTCACGTTTGTAACCAAACAATTTGATTTTAAGCCAAAAAGACATAAGCATGAATTAGGTTCAAGCGATGTTTACAATAAAGGTGATTTTGCAAGTATACGAAAGCATTTTTAGAGTATTTTTTTAAAAAATTCAATATATAAATAGCAATTAATATTTTAAAAATGGGGTCAAATATTTTAATTTTAGTATAAATGTCACCCACACACGCACATTACATATTGTAAAATAATTTAATTTCAAACATTTAAAAAATTTCTCAGCCTACTTTACTGCGAAAACATGTCGATTTATTTCCCCCAAATGTGTGACTTTTATAACCTCGAAGCCAGATTAGCTAATATTGTCCACTCTTATTTTAATAAAAAAACATATCTCCAATTTCCCTTATAGAAACGTCCAGTGTTTGCAATGTTAAGTAATAAAGATTATTCTTAAGAAAATTTAAGCAATTATGCGTTATTACCTTCACGAAAAAAAAAAAAAAAATTCGTTTCTAAAATCATTTTTCGTTATTACTTTTTAATTCGTCATTTTTTTCCATATCCTCCATTCCTTTAGAAATGTTAATAAAAGATATTGGATGAATGTTCCATAATCAACCATTCTACAATTGGCAAATTTAATTATATAATGTTGGAAGATTCGTTTATATTTGAAAGGAACCGTCGACGGTAAATCCGATTTCAGAAGATTACGCGAAATTTGTACTTAGCCATTAGTAAATTTATGTTTTTTTTTATTATGGATCAAATGCACAAAAGAATATTTACTATTATAAATTTTTCATCTGCAGTTATTTTACTATCACTAAGAAAGCATCACTTTAATTGTACAGAAAAAAACTTTCAAATGCCAAAGGTGGCCAATGGAACAATATCTGTTCATTTAGCCTAGGTTTTAAAAAAAAAGTACCTCAGATTCAAATAAAATTTCAATCATTATAAAGCAATTTTGGCTGATGCACATACCGAGCAGCTGATCGTAGTCACAAATTAACGTTTTTAGTTTTATTTAGGTGACAGACTGATGAATAATGACGTCTTAAAAATAAAAGTATGTTTATTTCTCCGTCTTATTACACTCATTAGAGAAATGTGAAAAAAAATCTTCGGTTTGCCAAAAAGATCACTACTAAAAATTTTGCATAACTATATTTATCATTCGCAAAGAGTTTTGATAGTGAAAGATCTAAAATTAAATCAACAGCAATTTGACATTTTTTAATGGAATGTAGTTTGACGCGTAATTAACTCTGCTTTGTAGCTAACTCTGGTACATTTGTAGCCATACTATTACGAACATTTTTAAAGTTTCACATTAAACTTGAATGTGGATCCGATTACGGATGATTGGGAATATTTTATTGAATGAAAACTAGAGGTTTAGTTTTCTATTTGATACAGTTATCGAGGGTATTTTCCTAGGTTAGTTGTTGTATGATTAAAACTGGTATATAAAAAGAAACGGGAGTTAAAATGACATTGTTTTCATTTTATTCACACAATTCAGCTTTAACACTAGAACCGTCGGAAATTTTATTGAAGTGTTATAAAAATATTTCACACCGGAATTTTTATTTGAAACTATTTAACTTATTTATTTAACTTATTTCCCCGTGGTACATTTTAAACTTATTTTAGAAAGAAATTTCTTGTGATAATCGAAATATTTTTATTTGTTAAAGGTCAAAATGACCGCTACGGTATTTCTAGTGTTAAATATCCACTTTTACATGATTCACATATTTTAAAATCTAAAAGTTTAATACTGTCATAATGAAGGGAAAGAATATTTTTTTTTTTACTGTTTAATACTGTTTTGACAGTATTTAATCTACTGGAATTCAAAGATAAGAAACTAGAAAACCTGGCAAAAGAAGACGTATATTACCAAATATAATGTAACGTAGAGATAGATTGTATTTATGTTTTTAGTTCCACACATAGCACCAAGCTGAGAAGCCCGGAGTAAAAGAACTAGCAAACGAAAGTGAATAACCCGAACATTCTTTAATTTAAATGGTCAATCTCTGCAATCATTGTAATCCTCTCTTTTTTAGTAGTGTGGTGATTAGAGAACATTGTAATTTCTGATTATCGTAATGGCCGCATTTCCCTCCCAAACTCTTCATGATGTACTAAACAGTTGCTTCTGAATTGCCCGAATTCCGTCTAACGCGTCAAATAATATAATAGCACAATGGTGTCCGATGCGTATTCAGAAAATAGCGGAAGGACATTCCAGGTGAAGGTTCATATTAATTTAAAATACAGAGTCGAATTCTCCATTTCGTTTGATTGAAGGTTTATTTGAAAAACGGACCAGCGCAGCGGGCTCAGCCTGCAAGTCATTTATAAACTTTTCCTGTGAGAATAACTGAGAAATGATGATACAGTGTTTTGATGATTTTTATTTTCAAAGTATTGAATAGCTTATCCCTGTATGTCTGTAAGCGCTTAAACTTTATTTCAAAAGAGACACTATATTAATAAATGCATTATAAATATATATCTGTAACAAACAATGAATTAAAGAATACTTAAAGGGCATTTACATATTAAGGACGTACAAATGCATTAAAAATATCTGATGGTTCAACAATGTAGTTAACTTTTATGTCTCTAAGACATGCGAGACGATGAATTATTTTTATAGCATTTTTACGAGAAAGTGTTGTGAAACAGCTGAAAATAAATTGTAATGCAATACAATTCGAAGTATTAAAGTGATTATTAAATTTTATGAATGCAATTTTAAAAAAGTATCTCCGAAAATATATATTTTTTCATTTAAGCTAATAGAAAAATTTCGAAATGTGCATGCAATTTTTTACTTTCTCATTTCTCTTTTTAAACAAGTAATATAAAAATTTTGTTTTTAAAGTCAATTCCTACTTAGGTCATCAAAGAAAAATTTAATATAATCCCTTAAGCTAATATTAGATTTTGTAGCATTAAAATATTTCAATTTGTTGATTTTCTATAAGCCAGTAAATCTTATTGGTTTACAATGGAGGTCTATGGCAATTTGGCGAAATATTAGAGACATCGCCAAGTTGGATTCACTTTTGGCGATTATATTTGGTCGCCAAATTTGGCGATATATCGCCAAGTTGGCGACAAACTTGGCGGTATTTGGCGACAGAACGGGGTCCCTCCTATTAACTCTATTAACTCTATCCCTCCTATTAACTCCCCTTATAGATATGATGATGCATTAAATGATGTTCAATAACCAATGGCCGCCAATTTGTCTCCCATATAAATCTAAAATTAATTAATTAAAATTTAATGAATCCTTATAATATTATAAATGTCAATGTGTGTCCGAATGTTTGAATGAAGTCAGCTTCTAAACGGTTGAATTAACGCTTTTGTATTTTTTAATATAGATGGATTGCAACCCGGAAATGAACATAGGCTATGTTTAATTTATTTTATTCAAATATTTGGTTAATAATTCAAAATTTCATTCCTTTTCGTAGGGAATCAATTGACATTTTTCCGATAAATTTAACTATCTTTCTTTCCCGTTGCCAAGAAAATCAAAGTCTGGTATAAAATTTTCTCCTCGGCAATTAATTTTTAACTGAACAATTTCTGCGTAAAAAATGAAAATAAAAAGAAAAATAAATATGACGTCATATTTCAAACGAATAAAAAAATGAAGTATTTTTTATTATATATAAAACATGGATATCGGTTACTTTAATAAGGTTTTTTCTGTCAAAAATGGCGATATAATTAGAAGGAAAAAGAATGAAAAAGAATTATATTATTGATAAAATATTTAACTTGCAAAAATATGACGTCATACTTGAAATAAAACAGATATTTTGAAGTATTCGTTAAAAATACAAGGAGCATGAATATCATAAACTAATGAAAATAGATAAAAAATGACGTCATATTTAAAATGAATGAGAAATATTTTTTACTAATACTGATTAATAAGTTTGAATATAAGTTACATACAAGAGTTTGCATTCAAAATGCCCGTTATGATTATCAGTAGAAGTCGTTATTTGTGGAAAAAAAGGGAAATAAAATTAATTAATATATTTTTTTACGCTATATTCTCTTTAAAAATTAAAAATAATTTAATTTCAATTTGTATAGATGGTACAAAAACATGATTAAAGTAAATTTTCCTAAAACTAAAAACATATTTTCACACATTGAAGCTTTATGAATGAATTTATTCCACAGAAGCAAAAATCGTCTGAGCATATTGGCATTTAAACCAAGGATGTAAATTAAATTTCAGTACATTTAACTGGATTGATATTGCCCCTACGAATTGAATTTCAAAAAATCGTATGCTATTTTAATTAATTATTTGTAACAGATGACAATTAAAACATATGAGAAAGGCGAATTTAGTAAAATGTTTTATCGGATAAAAATGCTGTAATATTTTTTTCAATTAAAGTATTAATTTTAATTAGAAAACTGTTGTATATATTTATATTAATTTCGTCAAATTGATATCAGTTTCATTTCACAAGCTTCGAAATTAAAAATGAAACCATTAAATAACAATATACATTTCAAAAATAATGTTTTGCATCAAAAGTTGCATTATTTCAAAATGTAACTTTAGCTTACATTTTAAATAGGGTCAGGGCTTAATTTCTAATAAAAAAGGACCGGAGCCCTAATTGCCCTATTCTACGGTACCGGTACTAATATCTGTATTGTTCTCCCTCTACCTCCCCCCTCCCCCCCATCACCCCAATCTGCATATTTATATTTTGTACATTATTTTGAAATTTTAAAGCATTTTTTTTCTTTAGCAAAATAAAAATTCTAAATATATCTATCAGCATATACTTAGCTGTCAACTATTACACTTTTTAGTTATCGCTCCTTCTAAATAGTAATCTTTGCCTATTTATAATGTCAATTGCGATTTTTTGTTAATTCTACGAATAAATATGGCAAGGATTGTGATTCGTAAATAGTGTTAACACAAAAAAGGGTTAATTCTCAGCTATGCGACAGATTGAGCTTGAGTCAATTAAAGCCCAAAAACAGAAATAAAAATTGAATCCGTTTTACCTCCATATCCTATGTGTGCGACACATTACGTCACACATAAGTGTTTTGATAAAAGAGAATGCAAAAACTTGTGTGCGACACATTACGTCACACATAAGTGTTTTGATAAAAGAGAATGCAAAAACTTGGAGATGGGAAGGAAAGGAAAGGGTAATTTAGGCTTCGGTTTTTCGGAAGCGCTATTCCACTGGGCTCCGGAGCCCTGTTTTTATGAGCTCCGGTGAATTCCAACCAATATTTAAATATTTACTGAAAACATAAAAGTACCGGAGCTGGGCTCCGGCGCAAATTAAGCCCTGAATAGGGCAACTTGACGTGGGACGCCGTGTTGTACAAGATGCCGAATAATGTAGTTTTCATATGCGCAGGCGCTGTAGGGAAACGCCGTTCAACTGTAAGGAAGATGGTTCCCTACTGATATTTTAATTTCTTTTTCCGCTCTTTTAAAAAATTAAGTGGTACTTTTTTATTGCTATTTCGTCAAAACACTTCTGGTAAGTGTCAAAAATCATTTACGTGACTTCTATATTTGCCTATATATGTCTTAGTTTAAACACCAGAAAAATATATCTGATGTTTTTAGAAAGTACTGATACCTGGCCTTTCTACAAAGCATAAATGGTGGCCAGTTCCCGCTTCTTCACGTCAGTGGGGTACGCCGGAGTCTACGAAAATTTTTGGGGGTAGGATGCCGATTATTTTCCGTTGCAGTCAAATGCCTGGTTGTGTCTTCATTTTATGAATTACTCTTATATATTAACTAATTTGTCAACAATTTTAATCAGATACTTTAAATCAATGATTAAATCGTGATTTTAATCAACTGATTAAAAAAAGCATTAGTTAAAATTATAAATTTTGTAAATGTTTAAAATGACATAAATAAAAATTAAAATCTAAGGTGAATATAAGTTGAAATGTTTCTATATGTATTCTGAGTTATAAATAAACTTTATTGGCCTTATAAATAATTATTTCATAATTTTTAATTTTAACCATTGTTAAAACTTTGATGTTAAATGCAGTTATAAATAATTTTAATAAATGTAAATATCGGTAGTATATAATATAGTTTTAGATAACTAGGGTCTGCTGCCCCCCACGAGCTACGCCCGCCAACCTCCATCCAGACACCGCAGACTCTAAAAACACGTTAATTTGATCTGCTTTGAAAAGATAACGGATTAAATTTTCCACCAACATTCACAAGATGAGGATTTTTTTATTTTTTTAAGTGAGTGAGAATCAGTGTTAAGAGTGTATAGCAAAGTGCAACAAAACCTCTGAAAAATGTGATTGGATCATATGCATTCAGTGAAACTGTTGGTTATATACAAGTTCCTTAAAGTGCCTAAACAAATGTGCAGTCTGTGTCCGATCTGAGTTATAGCTTAAAAGAACAAAGGGCCATATGAAAAACATCAACAAAAAATCTGCACTCTAAAGCATTTACTCACAGTGGCTTTATCGTATTTAAACTTATTATAATATTTAAAAATAGGCATACTTAAGAGCCATAATTATTTTAAATGTTAAATAGAACATAACTTTTTTTTTTCAAATATTAGTTTGCCCTTTTAGTAAATTGCCAACGTTTGTTACATTCATATTTTTGTAATTTTTTAATAGTAAGTAAGTTAACAACTTAAGTATGTCTAAAATATTAAAGTTACTTTTATTCGTTCTATTATGTTTTATACTGCTTCACAAAAAATATAGTTTAGATTGAAACTCCACAAGGCATCTTACTCATAGGTATGGGTAAGATGCCGAAATGCAAGTGCTTACAAAAAAAAATATGCTTTATATAATATCTATAAAAAGAAATAAGGTTTTAAATGATACATGAGGGTGCAGACTTCTAAAAGCAGTCAATGAATAACAAATAAAAACAACAGGTGATTTTTAAAACCATAAAGTCACTAACTACTGCATCTTCACCCAATTTATCCTACATTTTCTTACTTGAAATTTAAAATTTACTAAAAATGAATTTCAATATTTTTTCTAAATGTACATGTACAATAATATAGGACTTCATTAAGCGATTTCATGTTTTAATTATGTGAAATTGCATAGTTTTACATGATTCATGAAGTGAAAGAATATATATATTACCTCGACAAGTATTATTCCGTACGAAAAACTAACCAAGTGACGTCATCATACTTTAAATCATTGACCAGTTTTCTTTCAGACTTTTCTTTTTGACTTTTGATGCTTCACCACGTTCATTTTTTGAATACCATTTATCCTTTTTTTCTTTTCCAAGATGTAATTTCTTTGGAATAGAAACATAATGTTATATGCTGATTTTTCGATTATTCTAATCAGTTCAAATACGCATCTGAAGTGATCTGTTTATAATCACTATTTGCTAATATATCTCTTTAAATAATATTCTTTGGCACAAAAACTTAAATTAATATCCATGAACGGAATAAGTATAAAATAGAATAAATATAAATAATAAAATAGAATAACAAAGCTGTAAGTTTATTCTTCATTTAATCTTAGAAAACGAGTATGAAATTTGAAGCCCACGAAAGAAATTTAAATGATCCTATATATATAAACAAAAGTAAATTGGGATCATTAGAAGTTTTTGTACTATAAAATATGATAAAAGGTTGATTACATATTCTTTTAACTATCGAAATTTTTTGCTTAATTGATGAATTTATTCTTCTTTAAATCTTAAGTGAACGAAGTCACGGGTAACAGCTAGTAATATTATAAATGTCAATGTGTGTCCGAATGTTTGAATAAAGCCAGCTTCTAAACGGATGAATTAACGCTTTTATATTTTTTAATATAGATGGATTGCAACCCGGAAATGAACATAGGCTACGTTTAATTTATTGTATTCAAATATTTGGTTAATAATTCAAAATTTCATTCCTTTTCATAGAGAATCAATTGACATTTTTCGGATAAATTTAACCATCTTTCTTTCCCGTTGCCAAGAAAATCAAAGTCTGGTATAAAATTTTCTCCCCGGCAATTAATTTTTAACTGAACAATTTCTGCATAAAAAATGAGAATAAAAAGAAAATAACTATGACGTCATATTTCAAACGAAAAAAAAAATGAAGTATTTTTTATCTATTATATATACTAGCTGAGTACCCGCGCTTCGCTACGGTAAATTCTCCCTTTTTCATATCTTCCTATTTTGGCCGATTCCCTGTCTTTTTTACTATTTCTCAATCAGTAATTCTAATTTTGCACCTTTTTTTATTTAAGTCAACCTAGTTTTTATATGTAAAGATGGATTTTTTCAATCACTAATTGATTTTTAACTCACTTCTTGGTATGTTAGAATTATAAACATTATATTTACAGGTGTGTTTATAGGTCAATAATGACAATGCAACTCTTTAATATTGGAAAAAATTAATTATAAATTAATACATTAATTTTAAGGCATTTTACTGTTAGCCTATCCCAGGTGATAACTCACCAAATATTTTCTGTACCTCGTACAATTTTATGCGAGTTGGAACAACAATAGATTTAACTATGCGCCAATGAACACTCGCCAAAATATGCCAAATGATTAAAACTGCAACAATGAAACATTTTAAAATAAAAAATACTGAAAATAAATTAAAAATGAAGAATGTAATATTTTTAAAAATGTATATTTTTATCAAAATTTAATTAATTAATTTCGGATTATATGCTAAGTAATACATTTAGAAATCCTAAAAAAAAGGTTACATAATGTTTCAATTTTTTCTTTCCTGCTGTCCTTACTTTAAAAACAAACAGAGTAAAAATTATATATCATTTAATAAATTCATTTGCTTGCGTTTTTTACCAAGCATCAGAAAAAGCAGTGAATTAGTCATAATCGTGTTCTAAGGCCATGCTAGATTAATGTATCGTAACGGAAATAAATAATAATAAAAAAACCATGAATTTCGGTCAAAAAATTGTGTGTGATTTTTAATATAAACATTGAATAGTTATAAAACAGTTTTAAAACAACCATTGTTTTCTTATTATTTTGACTTCTGTGTTTCTCTCTTTTTGTATCTTAATTTTCTAGTCATTGAACAGCATTTAATGCATCTCCATACCTATAAGGGGGGTTACCATAAAGGGCACCTATTCTGTCGCCAAATGCCGCCAAATTTGTCGCTACATTGGAGATATATCGGCAAAAGTGACGCCAACGTATCGATATCTCTAATATTTCGTCAAATTAAAACTTCGTGTAAACCAATAGGGTTCACTTGTTTACAGAAAATCAACAAAATGAGATATTTTAATGCAACAAAAACTAATATTAGCTTAAGGGATTATATTAATTATATTTAAGGGAGTTCAACGTTCAAGTAAATTAAATTATGAATAAAAGTAACACGATACAATGCTTGGCATGCTTTCCCAAACATACAATTTAAGGGAGACCAAACTGGTCGCCAAGGGCGGCTAGTTTCCAAGATTACAATTGTTAATTTCTTAAAATATATACGTTACTATAGCAATGGATAGTCCGTGCTGAAAAAACTGCTTGCGGGTGTACATTTCGTCACACTATATTATAACCATGAAAAAAAAAAAAAAACTCTTGTTTTATCGACATCATTAATTCATACATGCCTTTTGCTCATTTCATTTAAAATACACACATTTAAAATATATGTCTAACTAATTTCATTTAAAATGATGAAAATAAAAAATAATAAGAAGAAAAAATACCTTAAACCAAAAAAATTTATTTCAACATCAAAGAGTATCTTGTACTTTACGCAGGCGAAATATATATAATGTCATTGTCTATAAAATGAAATGAAACATTTGAAAAAAAATAATTTTGTTGATAAAAAAATGAGCATTTAATAAATATAACTTTTGAAAATTAAATGCTTTAACACACCAGTTTTTTAAATCAATAAAAATAAGTACTTAAAATAAAAGCATAAATAAATATTTTGCAAGTAATAGAATATAGTCAATTTAAACTGCAGTCTTCAAATTGTAAATATCTTCTAGCATGGCGTACGTAATACGTATTTTTCACACTACAGTAAACATTTCATTCTTTGAATGAAGCCATAAAAAATATCCACGTTCAATAAATAGCAAGTGTTAATATTTGGCACAGTTTGCACTAAAAATCGTTTGCACAGTTAGGGTTGAAATAAATGGCGCGATATCATACATCTTGGCATGTTGGTGGAACGAAAAAGTACAACAGTTTTTTTTTCTTTTTTTTAGTTTTAATTTTTGAGGCGTTTGTATTTTTTTTCCCTAACTGACATAGTTGTTTTAATTATTAAACCAAGAGAATTGATTAAGAAAATATTCAATTTGAATTTATCCCCTTGCTATAGTAACAGAATAAAAAAAATGAGTTTTTAGAAATTATAACTTGAAAATTTGAGGTTTTGGCGCCAAAGATAGCACCAAATTAGAAAAATATGAAATATCTCGCGAACTATTGGGCTTAAAAGAATTTAGTTAGTACCATTCGATTCAGCATACAAAAATACACTAAAATATGTTATCAGTTGAAAAATAACTATAAAATTAGATTTTTAAGGAATTTTTTAAAAGTTCGTTCTATTTTTTACCCCCCTTAGGGGTGGAGTTTTAGAAAATCCTTTCTTAGCGGCACTCTATGTCATAAGAAGTATTTTTACACAAAATTTCAAGATTTTAGGTTCAGTAGTTTGGGCTGCGCGTTGATTAATGCAAAATCCAGACTTTCTTTTATATATATAGACTAGCAGCCTAACGCCCGCTACGCTGGTCAGTTTTTCTAAAAAAACCTTGAATTACACGAAATATATCTGTGAATTTGATCATGCGTTTTAAAGCAATATGGACATTTACCTGGAGTGCCCAATCTAATTGGCGAACACAATATGAACGTTATTACGCTATTATATCTTTTGAGCCATACAAAATTTAGTCTGTTAAGGGCCAACTTCTTTCGTTGATCATTTAGTGTAGTATTTGGTGAAGAACGACAGAACAATATGTAATATACTAAGAGGGTTCATGAAAAATTATCAATGCAAGTCTCATCAGAATCTGTTAATTGCACATACTGAAAAGGCTAATCGTTCATAATTTGGTTCACCTGATTCTAAAACATTCAGCCTTAATTCTATAATCAAACAACCTGACGACCAAGCAACACCAAGCGAATGATATGTGCTTTATACTAAAACATTCACTGAAAAATTAATTAGCCGAGCAAGTTCCATTGAAATCTACGTTGCAGGATCTTTTAAACTGGAAAATGTACCGAAACATTTCATAAAAATAATCTAATTAACAGTTTAAATCCCGTAAAAATTCATTCCGCGGAACCTTAAAAAAAAAGCCAATCTTTCGAAATTGGGTTCATCTGATTTAGATCTTTACCCATAATTATTTAATTAAGCAATGTAGAACATTATGTTTTGTACTAACACTTTTCTGTAAATTATCTAACTAACAATGTAAGCCCCATCAAAATCAATTCAGTAGAAGTAAATTTAAAAGCGGTCGGAATGAAATTTCTCTTTGCATTTTATATACATTGAGATAGTTAAATAGAGCTATCACAATCGCGTTAACCTGATTATAGAACTCTCAGGGGTGTAGGGGTAGGTATACGTCGTATAATTTCTGGATTTTTAAAGAAACTCTGCACAACTTCCATAACTATAGCATTCTAGTATATATCGTTTGTCTGTAGCGTATTATCCTCTAATTTTCTTTACTATACTACTGAGAACTTTTTCCGCACAGCTTCGTAACTAAACAATTTTGAAAGATATGATAAATGTTGAAAAAATCCCTGAAACCTTATATAACTAACTGTGCAACTGTCATTAAAATCCATTCAGTAAAACTTGAAATCTTTCCTAATCGAGTTCATTTAATTTTAGAACTACTGTAACTATTACTAATCAACTTGGAACGATGGTTTTTACATTAAACTATTTATAAACCAAATTTACATATCTAATAGTGTAAGTTCTGCAAAATTATGTTCAGTAGAATCTGAGTTATAATCAATCGGAATGAAATAGGAATTTACGCTTTACATATAGTAATAGAAGCCTTTGCCCGCTATTCTGGTCAGTTTCTCCAAACGAAACTTTAATCAAACGAAATATATCGGTCTATTTGATCTTGTGTTTTATATTAATAAATACATTTATCTCCAATGATCATCCGCGTTGCTGAAAACAATATGAACGCCATTACGGTTTTATATCTTCTAATGTCTCAAACAAAATTTGGACTGTTATGAAGCAAATCTTTTAGTTGATTATTTATAATTCATTATGAAAAAGAACGGAAGAACAATATGTAGCATATTAAAATCAACCATGAAAGTTAAAAATTGCAAATGTCATCAAAATCCGTTCAGTAAAACCCTCTACTAAGACTAATTTTTCATAATCGGGTTCACCAGATAATAGAACATTCAGCTATAATTCTATAGCAAAGCAATGTACAACAATATGTGTTACATACTAAAATCTTTCCTGAAAAAATATATAACAACAGTGCTAATTAACTCAGTAGAACCTTTTAAAAAGGCTAATCTTTCAAAATAGGGTTCACTGATTAAAGACCTTTCGCACATAATTCTATAACTTAGCAACGTAGAATAATATGTGTTATATATGAAACACTTTCTTGAAAATTTATCTAACACTGCAAATCTTCTCAAAATCCACTGAAAAGAACTCAAGTTATAAGCGGTCGGACCGAAATTGCCCTTTTTATTTTATATTTGAAGTTGATAGTTAAATATATCTTTCATAATCAAGTTAACGTTGTAAAATTTTCAGGAATGTAGCATAGACCTTCTGGATTTTTTTTAGAAACTCTGAACTCCATAGCTATAGCATATATACTCTCTAATATATACCCTCTGCCTGTAGATTTTATCCTACTTTTTTTTTTCAAATACACCACTGAGAACTTTCCTCATAGTTCCATAACTAAAAATGTAGAATGACATGTCAAATATTGCAACAATCCCTAATATTACCTAACTGTGCAACTCCAATCAAAATACGTTCAGTAGAACTAAGGTAATCTTTCACATTCGGGTTCACCTAGTTTTGGAACTTTCTCTTGTAATCTAATTTTCTGAAATCTGATTTGTTGCCAAGTTTGTGCTTCAGAAAAACAATATCCCAGAAGAAAACTTCGCTACAGAGAAGTACCATCCATGCAAGTAGTACCAACCCTCCACAAAAATAGTCTAACTAACAGTGTAAGTCCCATTAAAATACATCCAGCAAAACTCAAATTATAAACGGGTGAAAGGAAAAGCAAATTTGCATTTTATATAATTACAGTAGACGTAACTTTCATAATTGCGTTCACCTTTCTGTATAGCTTTTCCAATAGCTCTATAACTAAAGCTAAGCAACGTAGAACACTGTGTGTATACACAAAAACATTACCTAACTAATAGTGGCATATCCTATCAAAATATTATAAAGAATAGAAATAAAATGCAAATTTCCGTTTTAAATATGTAGTAGATGACGATGATACGATTATCTGTAATAGAATTCATCGTGAAGTTTTCGCTTCATACATAAACGATGCTTTCAACATTGTAATTAATACACCGATTGAAGAAGTATCCGATTACGGAAGATTAACCAGGTATCCTATGAACAACTACCCAAAGAAAGGTGAATATATGGCTTTTGTGATACTTTTATGTTAGCCGGGCGCATGTAATAAATCAACAAAGATTGTTTCCATACCTTATTCTTATTTTATTATTATCGTTCAAAATAAAAACATTTCACTCATTTCATTTATAATACATGCTTTACACTAATGTCATTGAAAAAGATAAAAAGTAAAACAATAGGAAATAATTTCATTACTTAAAACAAAGAATTGTTTTTAATTTACATACGCGAAATGTAACTACTGCTATTGGCAATTTTTTAAATGCTAATGGCAAGATTTACACACGGCTGACATAAAAGTACCCATTTTTTCTTTTTATCCAGGAGCAAATGTAAATCGCGATGTATTATTTCAATTCCAATTTCTTCCATTGAAAAAGTTGTACTTACGTATTATGCGGACTATGAAATAGTTCGCCAAAAATTGTTGACAATTGCCAATCTTGTTTATCGTTTGCCAATTACGTTTAAAACAGTAATTTAACATTCTTAAATACATAACCATGTTAAAAATAGCAAATTATTTAAAGTAAATAAATAAATAAAATATATAACATAAAACTACTTGCTATAAACCATAATTTAAAAAAAACTATAACGATAAAATAAATTTAAAACTATAATAAACTGCTATCAATTGGACAAAAAATAAGGGTTGCTGTAATTAGTGTAATTGTCGCCATGCTTTGCGCAATTGTATTGACATGGCCCGGATGTAAGTACCACAAAATTTTTAAAGTCGTACAAACATTGCTTTCATGCTTAAATATTTTCGTTTTATAATGTTAATTTCTAAGTGGATCGCTTCCTTGTATTTTAAATAAAATCAATGTATTTTTTCTTTTTTTTTTTTTCAAGAAGTTTGTATTTATTTATTTTTTCAAACTCATATAGCCGTTTTAATTTCTTATCCTAAAGAATTAACAAAAAGGTTTAATTGGAATTTCTTCCGTTGCTATAGTAACGGATATACAATATGAATGAATATGGATGAATTATCACTTGTAATGTTCGATATTTCGAGGTTTTGGCGCCAAAGACATCGCCAAATTAGAAAAATATGAAATATCACACGAACTATTGGACTTAAAAGAGTTTGGTTAGTACCATTCGATTCAGCATACAAAAATACACCAAAATATGTTATCAGTTAAAAAATAACTATAAAATCAGATTTTTCAGGAATTTTTTAAAAGTTCGTTCTCTTTTTTACACCCCTTAGGGGTGGAATTTTTGAAAATCCTTTCTTAGCGGCACTCTATATCATAAGAAGTATTTTTACCCCAATTTTCAAAATTTTAGGTTCAGTAGTTTTGGCTGCGCGTTGATTAATACAAAATACAGACTTTCTTTTATATCTATTATATATATATACTAGGGGGCTCGGCCCCCTACGAGCTACGCTCGCCAACCCCCGTCCAGACACCGCAGGCTCTAAATGCAAGCTAATTTGATCGGCTTTAAAAAGATTTCGAAAGATTGAATTATAATTTAAAAAACAGTGGCGATCTCCCTATAAACGAATTTCTATTCATTTCTCTTTGATTGGGGAATTTTAACGCCAAATCCGCTGCGGTACTACTTGATTATCCCGTCGACCAATTTCGCCAAATTATATAAATCGCCAAACCACTCGCCAAATTATACAAATTGACATAATTTTTATTTTAAATAACGAAAGAACAAATAAATTCGTACAACATTAATAAAAATACAAATAAAACGTCGAAATAAAAATAACTTGATGACGTAGACACGTGTAACAACATTTCAAAATAAGCTAATATAAAAGGAATTAAGTAAACAGAGTTTTTGTCTCCTGGTATTTTTTAACAAAGAGAAAAGAAAGTTCTTTTAAATGAGACATTTTAAATTAATCGTTTTTAATGTGACGTAATTTTTACCAAGCTATTCTTTCTCTTTTAAATAATCGCGTGAAAGTACTTTTGTAATATTATTTGCGGTTTCCTAACAAAAAATAGTTGAAAATATCCTCTCAAAATATTAAATAAATCTCTAGCGCAATTTCTAAATTTAAACTTTTTTGCAATATTATTTTGTGTTCATTTTATGTAATAACTATAATGTGACGTAAATATGACGTAATTTCTCCTAAGACTTCTAACGCATGTTAATGAATTTATTATTTTACAATATCCTTTCTCTTTTAAAATTCACGTGTGTACTTTTTATGACGTAATTTTTAAAAAGTCCCTGCTTTTTATACATAATTATTTAATTCTAATTTGAAAGTTTTTTTCCTGTTTATAATAGTCACGTGTAAATAAATTTTTAATTTGAAACAAACATTGTTGCTTGCGCTTTTTATGCAGTTGGCAACAGTTTAAATTAGTACAATTTTCTGAAATCTGTAAAAAATATCTCTAGAAATGCTGAAAATTTGAATTTAAAATAGAAATAAAACCTGAAAAAATGAGTCAGAATAAAAAAATTAATGCAATCTGCACTCCGGCAAATTCTAACGCATAAAATGATCTAAAAATTATTAAATTCCGATGTATAGTTTTTGCTTCTATAAAACTTTTTTAGTGGAACGATTTTGTCCAACTTTAGCATTAAATATCTCTTAAAATAATTCTTCGATTTGAAAACTGTCTGCATCAGCGTGTTTATCAAACATTTCTGTATAAAACCACCGATTTTCATATTTTTGTATGCATTATTTTTGTTAATATTAACGAAGAAAGGCCTCCGGTCACAAAAAAATCAAAACCGGCGGCGGTGACAGCGGTAGTTACTTTTTTTTAGAATAGAGAGAATCCAAACGGAAATTTCGTTCCGAACGCCGAGATTTCGAGTTCTACCGCGTGGATTTTTACGGAACTTATACCGTTAGATAGGTATCGCTCCAGAGAAGGTTTTAAGCTATAACACATCATTCTACCTAGATTATTTATAGAATTATTACGGAAAATTCTGTTATATTGGACTTTGTTACTTCATATTTCCTTAAATATCTGGGTTCCTATTGGTCGTAGAGCTTAGATCTCGCGCCAAAAGTAGCTCCGTAGCACCCAAGCAGACTTTTCCCCGCGATTATTTTGCCGTCTTCCGATTTCCTCTAACTCTATTAGGGGTCCGCGTAGGGCCCCTTTAAAATATTTTTCGTAGTTATTTCAGCAATTATCTTAAATTATTGGTTAAGACCGCCACGCTCCCGATTCATGTATCTACGGAAAGGTTGCATGAAGGAGTTTCGTTCAGATACGCTTTCGTTAAGAATAGAGTGAGCTCCCTGGTGGTGAAATGTGGAACTAACATAACGCGATATTGTTAAAATTAGGAAATTTAACAATGCGATCTGTTTTAAACTTTGAGATAGTTCATAACACATAATCTATTATCTATTCTATTATCTATTATCTATAATACTAGAAAGGTAGCCCGTCAAAAATGACGGAAATTTAGATATAAAGATATATACAACTCATGTGCAAGAATATGAGTTTTCTCGTTTGTTCCGCAGTGATAGATGAAAATAACACATTTTAAGAACGAAACACATTTATGAAAAATTGTGTACAGTATAAGACCACTAATCTGCACAGTTTGGTTCCAAGTGTTATGCAGATTTGAGGCTTTTTGCAGTCATGTCAATTCAATCTTTGTTTACATTTTTTTAATTGGACAATTTAGATTGTTAAGCCTTAAAAATAAATAAATTACACACTTGAAGTAAGGTAAAAAATATTAAATTATCGTATACGATTTCATGAAATGATATTATATGTGTGTGCTTCACGATCATTGTTACGACGTTGGCGAAATTGGCTGCAACTTGTCATAATCCTAATAGTGTGGGCCGCTATAACAAAAAAGTAACCAGTTTTTAGTAAAATTTCTGATATAAAGTGGTTTTCAAAAACTTGTGTAAAATTGCAGGCCGTTCTTATGTTATGTCAGTCCTAAGAATAATATTTCTAACACTGAAGAGTTTCCATGCATATGTGGAATTTCGAAAAGCTTCTCCAAAAGAAAGGTCCTGAAATGACATTGTAATTTCTCTAATTTCAAAGTTTAATCGGGCCCTGATGTTGTTTACTGAAATCTAATAAATACAGTTATTTTGAATATTACAACAGAATTAAACAGGTAAACTTATTTAACTTAAACCCGCTGTTACTTCCCGGTGTTATTTTTTACTCTTAAGAAAGAAAATTAGGTACTTCTTAATTATCCCGTCGACCAATTTCGCCAAATTATATAAATCGCCAAACCACTCGCCAAATGATACACATTGACATATTTTTTTTATTTTAAATAATGAAAGAACAAATAAATTAGCAAAACATTAATAAAAATACAAATAAAACGTCGAATTAATGGTTTTATTGGCCATTATTGGCATTTAATCTTACAATTAATTAATTAATGGCAACCATTATTGGCAATTAATCTTGCAATTTGGCGACAGTAATTTGGTCGACAGGATAATTAAGAAGTACCGAAAATTATTTAAATTTTTCAAATCATGCATTTATAATTTTTTTCCGTCTTTAATAACTAAAAAAGGAAAAAATATGCTTTTGTTCTGAGCTCATAAATATGACAATAAAATAATGTAACTAAGAGACATTGCAAAATTAAATCTTTGTGATTTCAAACCATAAACAAACGATACCGTCACCATTTTACCTACTATGACGTCATTAGAATATTGTCCATTGATTGTTGGAGAACTTACTTTGTGTATGATTACCTGAATGATTTAATATTTTTTACGTTTCACGATGAATGAATCACTTGTGTTTGTATAGGTTTATGGAATGATATATTAAGCTGTGAACCTAATTTCAACTGAAATTATCCAAGGATATATGTATTTTTAATTGAAATTAAAAACCATGCTTTGATCTCGAAATAAAAAGTTTTAGTTTGTATAACTGGTTATTTCTGTTAATTATTTATTTAGGTACTTTCCCCTTATAGAGCATTTTAAAAAAAAGCTTGACGCAATTCGGGCATCAGAAAGTGAGATATGTTGCCAAAATATATAAACAGCTATGAAAACAAATCTAATGAACTTTTATTTTTGTTTATATATGCACTTATATACATAGAAAAAATAGTTTCTAAATATATATAATATTTTTTTATATACAAATTACACACAGATTTCAGATATGAACCGGGATATCTAACTGGCGCCAATATGGTGTTATTTTGCCTGCTATGGTAACCCGGCTATTGTTTTTTATTTATTAATAAATTGTTTATTTACTTTTATTTTCTGTTTTTAATTACATAAACTGTTTTGTTCTATAATTATTAATCAAACTTTCGGTACAGATGTTATATTCGCCCCATATTGGCGCGATTTTTTTCTGTCGCCAATATCATATAGGCAACACGTACTTAACTTGCGCCAAAGTGTCGTTATTTTGCTTGATGTGGTAACCCGGATTATGTTGCTTATGCTGTTGATATTTTCGCCAAATTGGCAACCGAAAAAAATCGCGCCAATATGGGGCGAATATGACATCTGTTCCAAACTTTTATTTATTTATAGTTATTTCCTTTTCAAAATGATAGCAAATAATTTAAAAATATATAAGTAACTGGTATTCGAAAGCGAGATTTCTGCCAAATTGGCATCAGAGAAAAAACGTGCCAACCCCGATGCGTATATGACATCTGCAAAAATTACTACTGTTTCTTTATAAAAATGGGTAAATAGCTTTTTTTATATTAAATAAATTGCATACATATGGAAAAATTGCTTGTGAGTATGAAGCAGTAAATAGGTTGTCAGAAAATACGTTGGCAAACTTCTTTCTCGCCAAGAAACTTTTCTCCGAAGTATTGTACATAAACAATGATTGCTAGAAATGCATTTTTAATTATGATATGCGCTTTTATGTTTCACTACATTTATGCATACTACACTGTATGTATAAATGCTGCAGTTCATATGCAGGGCTACACAAAAGAATTCGTAAGGGTTACTGAGTATGAGGGTAAATTGCTTAAAGGTGGTTTTTAAAGGAGTTATGCATTTTTACGCTGAACTGCATTTAGTTTACTAAGAAATGCTTGTAGAATATAGATAAAATGATATACAGGGTCACGCAAAGAATTGGATACATAACCGTCTATGGATGATAATATCTGGAAATGTGATTTCAGTAGTTTTAAGAGTAGTTTATATTAAATTTTGGCTAAATAGTGGCATGTAATAACGATACTATTGGATATGGACGGTAACAGCTGAAATCAATTTTTAAAATATTTTATGCGTCTTCTTAAAATGTTTACTTAGTTATCTTATTTACCTGATTTCCTCAAATAACGAAGTTTTGTTAAAGCATTCAGGATGTGTTGGAAAGTGTTTCATATTCTATGCTTAACGCATGATTTATCTTTCTTCTTTAGTCTTATTTTGAATTTATTTTATTCTTAATTTTTTTTAGTCTTATACTGCTTTATAGAAACTTTGGCACAGTTGCCATATACGCCAATTTGGCGAAAACATCAACAGCATCAACAACAACATCCGGGTTACCATATCAAGCAAAATAACGACACTTTGGCGCCAGTTAAGTACCTGTTGTGTATATGGCATTGGCGGGCGTCAGAAAAACATCGCGCCAATATGGGGCGTATATGACATCTGTGCCGAAACTTTAATATTTAATGTTTAAACTCTTCGCTCCAACCCACTTGCATATCGTACAAACTATAACACAGCTAGCGCAACATAATAGACAGTTTGGTACTTTTCCACTGTAGGGGCTTTGGCGTTTTTTTTTTTTTTTTTTTTAAAGCTTGGTGTAATTTGGGCATCAGAAAGTGAGATTTGGATACTTTTCCGTTATACGGATAGCATTGTCGCCAAGCATAATAGTGGGCGCAAAATGAAAATCACGTCAATTGAAGCATTTGAAAAATAAAAGAAAAAACATGTCGATACTAAAGTGAGCATTTAAAAAATATAACATTTGAAAATTCCAGACTTTTACGAACTATTTCATTAAATCACAAATATATACTTAAAATAAGTGAACAAATAAGTGTTATAAAATAAAACTCATATTAAACTGCTAGCATAAAATTACAAATATCTTTTAGCATTTTGAAATAATTGGCACTTTAGCATACATTTTGGCATGGTCGTATAACGGGAAAATATCGACATTTGTTGTCAAATCATATAAACAGATATGAAAACAAACTTGATGAGCGTTTTTGTTTGTTTTATATGTTTATTTTATGTGTATATTATTCATGTTTTTATGTACAAATTACATCTATTTCTGTATAAAATTAGAGAAACTGTTTTTTGTGTTAAATAAATCGCATAAATATCGAAAAAATGCGTGTGTATATAAAATGAAACAGTTGATAGGTTCCCGGAAAATAAGTTGCCGAATTTCCTTTTTCGCCAAGGCACCTATACTGGAAAAGTACCTAAAGCACATTAAAATCGCACAGTTAGGAGCTCACACAGTACAGCGTCGGCTATTGGCGGTTATTTTATTAGTAGCATCGGGAGGAAGATGTAAAGATGTACTTTAAATTCTCACTCATAGATTTTGAAAAAATATCTTAAAAGAGCGGAGTTTAAATTAAATTTCGAAGACCTCCTTTATGAAAGATTAATGGTTTTAAATGGGAATTTCGCCAAATTAGCCAGCTGTCACAAAGTTGGCTAACATTTGACGCTACTGTGGTAACCCTGCATTAGTATATTTTCACAATTACTCATCTCAATGAGGCGGTCCTACCGGAATCGTGAGGGACACACAGAGACTTGGATTTTATATAAATAGATAATCCAAACGGAAATTTCGTTCCGAACGCCGAGATTTCGAGTTCTACCGCATGGATTTTTACGGAACTTATACCGTTAGATAGGTATCGTTCCAGGGAAGGTTTTAAGCTATAACACATCATTCTACCTAGATTAGTTATAGAATTAGTACGGAAAATTCTGTTATATTGGACTTTGTTACTTCATATTTCCTTAAATATCTGGGCTCCTATTGGTCGTAGAGCTTAGATCTCGCGCCAAAAGTAGCTCCGAAGCACCCAAGCAAACTTTTCCCCGCGATTATTTTGCCGTCTTCCGATTTCCTCTAACTCTATTAGGGGCCCGCGTAGGGCCCCTTTAAAATATTTTTCGTAGTAATTTCAGAAATTATCTTAAATTATTGGTTAAGACCGACACCCTCCCGATTCATGTATCTACGGAAAGGTTGCATGAAGGAGTTTCGCTCAGATACGCTTTCGTTAAGAATAGAGTGCGCTCCCTGGTGGTGGAATGTGGAACTAACATAACGCGATATTGTTAAAATTAAGAAATCTAACCAATGCGATCTGTTTTAAACTTTGAGATAGTTCATAACACATAATCTATTATCTATTCTGTTATATATATATAAAATCTATTATCTATTTTATTATCTATCTATTATATATATAAAATCCAAACGGAAATTTCGTTCCGAACGCCTAGCTTTCGAGTTCTACTGCATGGATTTTTACGGAACCTATACCGTTAGATAGGTATTGTTTCAGGGAAGGTTTTAAGCTATAACACATTATTCTACCTATATTAGTTTTAGAATTATGACGGAAAATTCTGTTATTTTGGGCGATAAGGTTACCATTTTATTTCTTGGCGAAATTCATCGTTGATAAAAAAAAAAAAAAAAAAAAAAAAATTGAAACGACTATTAAACCTCGAAAAATAAAAGAAAATTTGTTACTAATTTTATTTAAATGAAAAAAAAAGAAAAAAAGAAGAAGAAAATCCGTTTTAATGAATGATAATATTAAAAAACGGAAACATTTAATCAAAACCTGAAAGAAATATTTGTAATGCTTAAAAATTAATTTAATAAGAAATATTACACTTGATACGCAATATTTGGCTCTTTATCGCTTGCTTAGATATGGAAACGAATCTGAAAATTTGATTAGATGAAATTTTAACGACATTTTCTTTCTGTTCTGTTCTTTTCTTTTTTTTATATCTAATTGTCCCATCACGTAACTTATAGAAGAAACAAGCAGATGTAATTGTGAGTCACATGTGTAATTACTATTTGTTTCTTTACAATTTTTTATTTTTCTTTTGTCGCCAAACAATGTGATTTTAAGCCAAAAATGCATAAGCGTGACATTAGCTTGAGGATGTTCTCACAAATGGTGCTTTTTTAGGTGAAAGAGATCATTTTTTGAGTACATTTTCATATTCAATTGTAACTTATATTGATATCAGTTAATATTTTAAAAATGGAATCGAATACTTAAATTTCAGTGTGAATTTCTGCCACACATACATATTGTAAAATAATTTCATACTTTTTAAAATGTTTTTCGCCGTAATTCCGAAAGCATGTGATATTTATAAACTCGAACTCAGATCAACGAATATTACCCATTTTATTTAAGCAAATATTATCTATTTTCTCAAGTCATATCGCCAATTTCATTTATAGGAAAATTCACAGATTCGAAATCTAGGAAATAAAGATAATTTTTAAGGAAATTTATGTTTTAATACGTTATTACTATGGAAAAATTCAACATTTTGAAAAAAAAAAAAAAATTACAAGTCTTTTGTAATTCGCCATTTCTTCTTCGTCTTTCTTCGTACTTTCTCCTCTGTTATGAAATATTTCAAATGATATTGGACTAATTTTCAATCATCGATTCACCTCAAAATCGCATATCTAATATAGTATATAAAATAAAGTCTGGATTAGGGGACTAATTAACGCACAGCGCAAACTACTGAACCTAAAATCTTGAAAATCGTGGTAAAAATACTTCTTATGACATAAACTTCTGCTAAGAAAGGATTTTCTAAAGTGTCACCCCTAATGGTTTTTGCACGAAGAGGGGAAAAAAATCGAATATCAAAATTATGCGTCAAATGATAGCATATTTTAATGTAGTTTTGTATGCTGAATCGAATGCTACCAAATAAATTTTTATAAGTCCAACAGTTCATGACACATTTCATATTTTTCTAATTTGGCGGTGTCTTTGGCATCTAAACCTCAAAATATCTATCATTACATCCGTTACTCTAGCAACGGAAAAAATTCAAATCAACCCTTTTGGCTAAAAAATAAAAACGGCTCTATGAGTTTGAAATAAAAATGCAAGCATCTTAATTTAAAAAAAAAATAGGGATTTTATGTAAAATAAAAGGGAAAAAATTACTGAGAATTTAGCGTTATAAAACAAAAATGGAAAAGGTACTACTTAGATATTCCGTCCACCAAAAATCTATCGTCAAACTATAAGATTAAATGCCAATAATGGTTGATCGTAAATATCAAATTCACTTGAATTTAGACAAACTACACGTGTTTGCGTCATCAAGTGATTTTAATTTCGACGTTTTATTTGTATTTTTATTAATGTTATACTAATTTATTTGTTATTTCGTTATTTAAAATTATTATGTCAATTTATATAATTTGGCGAAATTGGTCGACGGGATAACAAGTAGTACCAATGAAAATATTTAAGTATGAAAGCAATGTTTGTAACGACTTAAAAATTATTTTCATATATATAAACTCGGTTTATGGCGTCAGATGCCGTCATCCGAAGAATCTACAAAAGTCTTTTTCCATTTTTTCCGGTCATAGGTTCCTCAATGAAAGAAATTGGAATTAGAATAATATGGTGCGATTTATAAATTGCTCCTCGATAAGAAGAAAAAATGGGTACATTTATAACAACCGTGCGCACATCTCGCTGATAGCATTTTTAAAATTCCCAGTAGCAGTAGTTACATTTTGCGTATGTAAACTAAAAATATTTTTTTGCTTTTAATTATGGCATTATTTCCTGTTATTGTTTATCTTTTCAGTTTTTTAAATGAAATTAGTATAAGGCATGCATTTTAAATTAAATGAGTGAAAGGTTTGTGTTTTAAATGAAAATAATAAAATAAGAATATGCTATGAAAACAATCTTTATTGATTTATCACCTGCGCCCGGCTGACATAAAAGTATCACAAAAGCCACATATTCACTTTTCTTTGAGTAGTTGCTCATGAGAATTCAAGTTAACCTTCCGTAATCGAATACTTCACATATTGGTGTATTAGCTTTAATGTTGAAAGCATCGTTTTTGTTTGAAGCGAAAACTTTACTATGAATTCTATTACACAAAATCGCATCATCATCATCTACTATATATTTACAACGGAAATTTGTATTTCATTCCGATTGTTTATAATAATTTCGTAGGATATACCACAATTAGTTAGGTAATAATTTTGGAAAGGTTTTAGTGTATACATATTGTTCAAGGGTACTTAGTTATAGAGCAACAGTAAAAGTTCAAAAATTAAGTGAACCTGATTATGAAAGTTTAGCCTTTTTAAAAAAATCTACAGAACATATTTTGTTACAAGTGGCCCTGTTGCATGACTTTTAGGAATGGTGTTAGTATATACGATTTCATTATATGTTGATTAGTTACAGAGGTATTAATTCCTGTTGTCATAACGGTCTCATTACCCGACCATAAGTGCGCTGTTTATAATCAACTAAAACAATTACTTCTTAATTGCTAAATTTTGTCCAACGCTTAAGATAACATTATATCGCAATGGCGTTCGCATCGTTTTCAGTAATGTGCAAGGTCAAGCTGAAGATCCATATTGTTTAAAATACAAGTTCAAATTCACCATTTAGTTTAATCCAAGGTTCATTTGGAAATATTGACCAGCGCAGCGGGCATAGCCTGCTAGTATATAGATAAAATCCAAACGGAAATTTCGTTCCGAACGCCGAGATTTCGAGTTCTACCGCATGGATTTTTACGGAACTTATACCGTTAGATAGGTATCGTTCCAGGGAAGGTTTTAAGCTATAACACATCATTCTACCTAGATTAGTTAAGAATTATTACGGAAAATTCTATTATTTTGGACTTTGTTACTTCATATTTCCTTAAATATCTGGGCTCCTATTGGTCGTAGAGCTTAGATCTCGCGCCAAAAGTAGCTCCGAAGCACCCAAGCAAACTTTTCCCCGCGATTATTTTGACGTCTTCCGGTTTCCTCTAACTGTATTAGATGCCCGAGTAGAAGCCCCTTTAAAATATTTTTCGTAGTAATTTCAGCAATTATCTTAAATTATTGGTTAAGACCGCTACCCTCCCGATTCATGTATCTACGGAAAGGTTGCATGAAGGAGTTTCGTTCAGATACGCTTTCGTTAAGAATAGAGTGCGCTCCCTGGTGGTGGAATATGGAACTAACATAACGCGATATTGTTAAAATTAGGAAATCTAACAATGCGATCTGTTTTAAACTTTGAGATAGTTCATAACACATAATCTATTATCTATTCTATTATATATATATATAAAATCTATTATCTATTCTATTATCTATTATATATATAAAATCCAAACGGAAATTTCGTTCCGAACGCCTAGATTTCGAGTTCTACTGCATGGATTTTTACGGAACCTATACCGTTAGATAGGTATTGTTTCAAGGAAGGTTTTAATCTATAACACATTATTCTACCTATATTAGTTTTAGAATTATGACGGAAAATTCTGTTATTTTGGGCGATAAGGTTACCACTTTATTTCTTGGCGAAATTCATCGTTGATAAAAAAAAAAAATTGAAACGGCTATTAAACCTCGAAAAATAAAAGAAAAACTGTTACTAATTTTATTTAAATGAAAAAAAAAGAAAAAAAGAAGTATAAAATCCGTTTTAATGAGTGATAATATTAAAAAACGGAAACATTTAATCAAAACCTGAAAGAAATATTTGTAATGCTTAAAAATTAATTTAATAAGAAATATTACACTTGATACGCAATATTTGGCTCTTTATCGCTTGCGTTAGATATGGAAACGAATCTGAAAATTTGATTAGATGAAATTTTAACGACATTTTCTTTCTGTTCTGTTCTTTTCTTTTTTTTATATCTAATTGTCCCATCACGTGACTTATAGAAGAAACAAGCAGATGTAATTGTGAGTCGCATGTGTAATTACTATTTGTTTCTTTACAATTTTTTATTTTTCTTTTGCCGCCAAACAATGTGATTTTAAGCCAAAAATGCATAAGCGTGACATTAGCTTGAGGATGTTCTCACAAATGGTGTTTTTTTAGGTGAAAGAGATCATTTTTGAGTACATTTTCATATTCAATTGTAACTTATATAGATATCAGTTAATATTTTAAAAATGGAATCGAATACTTAAATTTCAGTGTGAATTTCTGCCACACATACATATTGTAAAATAATTTCATACTTTTTGAAATGTTTTTCGCCGTAATTCCGAAAGCATGTAATATTTATAAACTCGAACTCAGATCAACGAATATTACCCATTTTATTTAAGCAAATATTATCTGTTTTCTCAAGTCATATCGCCAATTTCATTTATAGGAACATTCACAGATTCGAAATCTAGGAAATAAAGATAATTTTTAAGGAAATTTATGTTTTAATACGTTATTACTATGGAAAAATTCAAAATTTTGAAAAAAAAAAAATTACAAGTTATTTGTAATTCGTCATTTCTTCTTAGTCTTTCTTCGTACTTTCTCCTCTGTTATGTAATATTTCAAATGATATTGGACTAATTTTCGATCATCGATTCACCGCAAAATCGCATATCTAATATAGTATATAAAATAAAGTCTGGATTAGGGGACTAATTAACGCACAGCGCAAACTACTGAACCTAAAATCTTGAAAATCGTGGTAAAAATACTTCTTATGACATAAACTTCTGCTAAGAAAGGATTTTCTAAAGTGTCACCCCAAATGGTTTTTGCACGGGGAGGGGAAAAAATCGAATATCAAAATTATGCGTCAAATGATAGCATATTTTAATGTAGTTTTGTATACTGAATTGAATGCTACCAAATAAATGTTTATAAGTCCAACAGTTCATGACACATTTCATATTTTTCTAATTTGGCGGTGTCTTTGGCATCTAAACCTCAAAATATCTATCATTACATCCGTTACTCTAGCAACGGAAAAAATTCAAATCAACCCTTTTGGCTAAAAAATAAAAACGGCTGTATGAGTTTGAAATAAAAATGCAAGCATCTTAATTTTTTTAAAAAATAGTGATTTTATGTAAAATAAAAGGGAAAAAATTACTGAGAATTTAGCGTTATAAAACAAAAATAAAAAAGGTACTACTTAGATATTCCGTCGACCAAAAATCTATCGTCAAACTATAAGATTAAATGCCATTAATGGTTGATCGTAAATATCAAATTCACTTGAATTTAAACAAACTACACGTGTTTACGTCATCGAGTGATTTTAATTTCGACGTTTTATTTGTATTTTTATTAATGTTATACTAATTTATTTGTTATTTCGTTATTTAAAATAAAGATTATGTCAATTTATATAATTTGGCGAATGGTTTGGCGATTTATATAATTTGGCGAAATTGGTCGACGGGATAACAAGTAGTACCAATGAAAATATTTAAGTATGAAAGCAATGTTTGTAACGACTTGAAAATTATTTCCATATATATCAACTCGGTTTATGGCGTCAGATGCCGTCATCCGAAGAATCTACAAGAATCTTTTTCCATTTTTTCCGGTCATAGGTTCCTCAATGAAAGAAAGTGGAATTGGAAAAATATTGTGCGATTTATAAATTGCTCCTCGATAAGAAGAAAAAATGGGTACATTTATAACAACCGTGCGCACATCTCGCTGATAGCATTTTTAAAATTCCCAGTAGCAGTAGTTACATTTTGCGTATGTAAATTAAAAATATTTTTTTGCTTTTAATTATGGCATTATTTCCTGTTATTGTTTATCTTTTCAGTTTTTTAAATGAAATTAGTATAAGGCATGCATTTTAAATTAAACGAGTGAAAGGTTTGTGTTTTAAATGAAAATAATAAAATAAGAATATGCTATGAAAACAATCTTTATTGATTTATTACCTGCGCCCGGCTGACATAAAAGTATCACAAAGGCCACATATTCACTTTTCTTTGAGTAGTTGCTCATGAGAATTCAAGTTAACCTTCCGTAATCGGATACTTCACATATTGGTGTATTAGCTTTAATGTTGAAAGCATCGTTTTTGTTTGAAGCGAAAACTTTACTATGAATTCTATTACACAAAATCGCATCATCATCATCTACTATATATTTACAACGGAAATTTGTGTTTCATTCCGATTGTTTATAATACTTTCGTAGGATATACCACAATTAGTTAGGTAATAATTTTGGAAAGGTTTTAGTGAATACATATTGTTCAAGGGTACTTAGTTATAGAGCAACAGTAAAAGTTCAAAAATTAAGTGAACCTGATTATGAAAGTTTAGCCTTTTTAAAAAAATCTACAGAACATATTTTGTTACAAGTGGCCCTGTTGCATGACTTTTAGGAATGGTGTTAGTATATACGATTTCATTATATGTTGATTAGTTACAGAGGTATTAATTCCTGTTGTCATAACGGTCTCATTACCCGACCATAAGTGCGCTGTTTATAATCAACTAAAACAATTACTTCTTAATTGCTAAATTTTGTCCAACGCTTAAGATAACATTATATCGCAATGGCGTTCGCATCGTTTTCAGTAATGTGCAAGGTCAAGCTGAAGATCCATATTGTTTAAAATACAAGTTCAAATTCACCATTTAGTTTAATCCAAGGTTCATTTGGAAATATTGACCAGCGCAGCGGGCATAGCCTGCTAGTTATATATAAAACATGGATATCGGTTACTTTAATAAGGTTTTTTTTCTGTCAAAAATGGCGATATAATTAGAAGAAAAAAGAATGAAAAAGAATTATATTATTGATAAAATATTTAACTTGCAAAAATATGACGTCATACTTGAAATAAAACAGGTATTTTGAAGTATTCGTTAAAAATACAAGGAGCATGAATATCATAAACTAATGAAAATAGATAAAAAATGACGTCATATATAAAATGAATGAGAAATATTTTTTACTAATACTGATTAATAAGTTTGAATATAAGTTACATACAAATGAGAGTTTGCATTCAAAATGCCCGTTATGATTATCAGTACACTGTAAAAAAAAAAGTGTAAGGTTACTAAGAATTTTGTTGGAAACTGGGATTCCTAGAACATTTTATGTGACCACAACAAAAGATAATCATGTAAAATTACAAAAGTTTCTTCAGTAACTGTTACTAAATATTGTTTAGTAAACGTACTAGTGATTTTTTAGGGAGTTTCCCAATAAAACATTTGTAAATTTACTAAATATTGTTTAGAGAACTTACTAATGCTTATTTAGGGAGTTTACTAAATAAGTTTTAGTAAATTTACCAACGAATATGTTGTAAACGTACTACCAATTTTTTAGGGAGTTTTCCAAAAACTTTTTTGTAAATTTACTAAATATTGTTCTGTAAATTTACTAACGGTTTTTCAAGGGAGTTTCTCTAATTAGTTTTTGTGAATTACTAAATATTTCTTAGTAAACTTACTAGCGATTTTTTAGGGAGTTTACTAAAGAATTTGTGGTAAATTTTCCAAGGATAGTTTAGTAAACGTACTAAGGATTTTTTAGAGAGTTTTCCAAAGAATTCCTTGTAAGTTTACTAAATATTGTTCAGTAAACTTACTAACGATTTTTTAGCGAGTTTACTAAAGAATTTTTCGTAAATTTACTTAGGATTATTTAGTAAAGGTACTAACGATTTTTTAGGTAGTTTCCTAAACAATACTTTGTGAATTTTCTAATGATTTTTTAGTACACTTACAAAGGAATTTTTAGTACATTGACTAAGAATTTTTTTCTAAATTTGCGAAGGATTTCATAGTACATTTACTATGAATTTTTTTAGTATTCCACCCAAAACTTTGCATATACTTTTGCAAAAAATTTTCGGTAACTTTATTAAAGTACCTTCAGGAAAATTACCAATGATTTTTTAGTATTGTATCTAAAAGAGTTTTTGTATTCTCGCCATAAAGTTTTTTGTAACCGTGCAAGAGATATTGCAGTACAGTTGCTAATGATTTCTTTCTGTTCTGTCTAAAATTACACTCATCAAAAGGTATTTGTAACTGTAAAAAAATTTTGCAGTAGATCACTAACGGTTTTTCAGCAGTATTACGAAAATATTTTACGTAATTGTTTTTGTATGCTAATACTTATATTATTTAAAGTTATTGTTATGGTATTCTTTCAATATGGAGTTGAATTTTTACAGTTTTAGATATTTAGAGTGGAATTTTCCTCAATCAAAATACTTCGATGCAAAATAAGTAATATCGCCTGACGTGTTTTTGAGCAATACCACAGCAATTGACAGAAATATTTATATGTTATGGCATTAGAAAACTGAATGAAGCTTTACTGTAGATGTTCAAATAGGTACAAAATCATATCGATATTAAATGAACATTATAACAACAGCAGTAAATGAGCAGATAAGTAGAAGCAGATCTTACGGTTTTTTGTTAAATTAAAAAAGCGAATAGAAACAATAATGAAAGTAAAGTATCATTACTGAGTTTATAAAGTATGCCTAAATTAAAAAAAATATATATTACCGTTACACTAAAAAATAAAGTGTGATGTTTCACCAAGAAAATGGTGAAAAGTCGCTGAAATTTAGCTGCAACCAAGATATTGGTGATAAGTTTCATCAGTTTATTGGTGCTTTCACAAATACCATTATATTAGTGAAATATTAAACCATAATTCAGGATTTTTTTTAAATCCAATTTTCTGGTGAAAAGTTGAACCATAAATCAGGTTTTTTTTTTAATCCAATTTTCTGGTGTAAGTTTGAACCATAATTTAGTTTTTTTTTTAATACAATTTTCTGGGAAAAAGTTGAACCACGAATCAGGATTATTTTTAAATCCAATTTTCTGGTAAAAGGTTTAACCATGATTCAGAGTTTTTTTAAATAAAATTTTCTGGTGAAAGGTTAAATCAAAATTCAAGGTTTTCTCCATTCCAATTTTTTGCTAAAAGTTTGAACCACGATTCAGGATTTTCTCTCATCTTTATGGGGAAAGGTTACACTGTATTGTAGCTTTCTTTTTCCCCCTCACTTTGGTTTTCGATTTATCATTATGGTGTAATAAAAAACAAAATTTCAGATTTTGCGAGATTATCTTGCAGTAGAAAACTTTTTTTTTTTTCATTAAACTGAAAATTATTAAAGTTTTAATTATTGATTCTATTGTCTTTGAAATATATTTAAAAAATAAATGTAAACCAGTTTGATCTATTTCACAAAATAATTGCTTTTTCTCCCCCCACAAATATTACCATTCTGTCCTTGTACATTTTGGAATATTTCTCCGCACTCGGTTACACTTATAGTCCATTTAGTGTTTGCTTATTCACAAAGAAAATATTTAAAAAAAAAAAATTTTCTTACATTTAAATACATACCTGTTTTTATTATTATTTTATTTTAAACAATGGCTGAATGAATATCTTCAACCAATATTAATTTTTGCACGAGTTTGAAAAGGTTTTTTCCATTATGCACTTAGTGCCTATGCACCGTACTTCCATGATCTGTTTTTTTTTCTTTAATTGTTGTGAATCTATAGATGCTGAAATTTTTATATTGTACAGTTTTCAAATTTTTACCTTTTCACACACACACACACACAAAAAAAAATAAAATTTATATTGCAACACAGCTCAATTATGCAAAATTAATTCATTTGAATATAAAACAACAACAAAAAAAGTTCAGCATTTGTTTCTGTTTAACATTCAATAATGAATATAACACTTTTGAATAAATAAAGCACAAACATAACTAATACATAATCAAAGTATATGCGTCAACAATGAAATAATCAGCATCAAATAGGCAGCTATAAGTAGCAGAATCCATTTAACCTCTAATATCAGCTAATACAAAAGTATTACTTTAAACTTTAAAGCTTTTTTTAAATACACAATGTATTTCTATAGTATATTAAATACTTACTTTGAAGGGTTAATTTAATAACAGCAGTGTCGCCACCAAGCGACTAATTATTGTTACTTATTTATGTATTTTTTCAGTATTCCAAAATGGTAATCTATGACGAAGATTTATTTATTTTATAACAATGCTCGTAGAAAAGAAAAGTATTCACCAACAGCAGCCTTGCAATAGCTGAAAAAAGAAATGATTACAGACACAATTAAATAGCAACACATTTAAAGCTGGTTTGCGGTATGCCGCTCCATTTATTGAAAATACAAATTATATAATCATTAAATTATATGTATAGTATGTCAGACTAATATTTACTGTAATATAATATCATTTTACATAAAGTTTCTCTCACAGTTTTAGGAGGGTGATGCACCCTCTCTGACCATTCAGGTCATCAAATATAAAGAATTCTTGAAGCTTAGTATGTTCTGAATCAGAATTTCAAGTCAGGTAAAATGGAATAGGTCCACGCATCAGGTTAATTTCTCCACCTGTTTTAAATAGAAGAGTAAATATTTTAAGACATAAAATTGTTTCTTGTGCAGACATAACAATAATCAAATTTCACACAAGGAAAATAATAAAAAAATTAAACAGTATATCAATTTAAATATCTTTTACAAGGAAATCTTCAGCATTTGAAAAATCAATCAGTGTTCGAAATCATTGGTGGTCCGCTGGTCCGAGAACACCAAAAATTCATTTGGACCACTAATTTGAAAATTTTAGTGGTCAGCAGGAACAGTAACTTTTCCACCCTCTCTCACGGGGTCACAGGTAAACTTAAAATTTCCCGTCCCAGAGAAAACCGCAACCAAACATAAATCACACAATTTTATTTATTTTAAAAAATAAATAAATAAAACTGCATTAAACCTCAGTCAATCGAAATATTGAAAATAAAATATCTAAATTAATAATTTCATAGTTTTTCTTTATGTGCTGTTTATTTAATTTTTAGTTATAATTTTATATTTTATTATGCTGAAAACTTTGGATAACTGCCAAGGAAGTTTGTAAGAAAAAGCTGCAAAATTCTCCAATTGTTGGGTAGAATCAAAATATTGTGAAATTCTTAAATCAAATGTGGAAAAATATTGCAAAAAGCGTCAGTTGGTTGAAGGAAAAAAATTACCAATCAATCGAGATTAACAAAAACTCATGCTTGCCATTTGACTGTAAACGGGTGTTAACAATTATTATCAACGATTAAAATCATGATTTTAATCAACTGATTTAAAAAAAAAATCATTGATTAAAATCACTAATTTTCTATGGTCTATTTCAATGGTCTATAGGGAAAAATCATTTGTAGTATATTGGAATGATATTACACTATTTCAAACATATAGAAATTGATACACATCACTGAGGTGTACAAAAAGATGCTTACTATAGAACATGGTGAACATAGCATCCATCGTTTATTTATGGGGGGACACAAAAGGATTCGCTTATCTGTATAAATAAACAATTGCTGGTCTTGATTAACAAAAACTCATGCTTGCCATTTGACTGTAAACGGATGTTAACAATTATTATCAACGATTAAAATCATGATTTTAATCAACTGATTTAAAAAAAAAATCATTGATTAAAATCACAAATTTTCTATGGTCTATTTCAATGGTCTATAGGGAAAAATCATTTGTAGTATATTGGAATGATATTACACTATTTCAAACATATAGAAATTGATACACATCACTGAGGTGTACAAAAAGATGCTTACTATAGAACATGATGAGCATAGCATCCATCGTTTATTTATGGGGGGACACAAAAGGATTCGCTTATCTGTATAAATAAACAATTGCTGGTAGTTCGTTATCTGTTGTGGTACGAGTTTTAACTAATTTAGTTACTTCGTATGTATAAAATCTGTAAATCATATACAGGGCTGCAAAAAAGATGTATTCATTTCCGTTTATTGACGAAATATGTTGAAGGGGAATTTTAAACTGTGCAAATGCGTTTCTTAACTGAACTAATGTTTAGCATACTATTCAGTATATATTCAAATCTATAGATCATATATAGCGTTGCAAAAAAGGAATTCTGATATTTTTCAGATGACTGATAATAATTGCTGAACTTTAATTTTGAAATGTGTTACGTGTTTTGTAATTTGCTTACTTAGCCATCATATTTAACCTTATTAAACGTTGATTTTTTTTTTACATAATTCTGAATCTGTTGGAAAATTATAATCTATCGTTGAAGTTTGATTATTTTACTTTCTTGTTTAAAAATATTTTTATTTTGTGTATGTATATATATATATATATGTGTGTGTGTGTGTGTGTGTGTGTGTGTGGATGAGTTGTACAAAACAGGGTAGGCGAGTAAAACCGGGTAGCGCAGACCCCTCCTTCATTTGTACTTCTGTCTATCAGCCAACACGAGAAATTACTTGTCGGTAACCATTATGGCATGTGTAGCCGATTGGAACGTTACTGTGTGCGGTTCTCGTTCGTGTGAACGATTTAGTTTCAATTACTCTTAAAAAATTGTTTTATTTGATTCTAGATTTTACGCGTATAACCACTTTTTTCAGCATATTAAATATTACTGAACATATCTAATTCTTTCCTTTCCTGATAATATTTAAACATTTTTACTGATCTTTTGCTATAGGATTAAGAGTAGTGACGCCATGTTTTAAACTGTGTCATGTTGGGGTAAAACCAGGTACTTAAGATTGGGTGAAAACTGGGTATACCCGGGGTTTTGTCCGGCACTCATAGAATGGTTTTTTAGTATAGTTAATAAATTAGCATGGAACTTTAAATTGTATTCTTAATGCTGTTAAGTTATAATTCTAAATCTTTCTAGTTATAATGAAAACTTTAATTTTGATTTTGTTTTATATTAAAAAGTGGGTCTAATTTTTAACTTACATTTATGAAATTAAATAACTTGCAATTATTATTGAACAAAATAATGGCACTGATTAAGGCATAATTTTATATTATGCTTATTGCATTTTAATAAATAACTTTCTAATCTGGGGTGTAATAACTTGCGTTATAGGTCTACTTAAAATGCAAATATATTTCGTGACTTGTTTCTCTAAATAAAATAATCTGCCCAAATTGACAAATAATCATTAAAATCTCAATCCTATATAACTAGACTACCTAATATATAACAATATTTTTTTCTCAAATATTAAATAGGCAGGAAAAAAACCTTCTCTTGGTGGATGATGCCAGACTCTTTTGCTGTATATAATAGGAGTGGATGCACTGTAAAAAAAAAATAATAATAATGCTAGTTTTCCAGTAGGAATTGGAAAAATAGTTGCCCTCATCGTACCGGAAAAGTTTCCAACCCAGCTCGGAATAAATTCCGTAAAATCGGAATAAAATCCGTAAAATACCCTTTTACTGACTATTTCCTTATTTTTACGGATTTTATTCCGAGATGGGTCGGAAATTATTCCGATACGATAAGGGCAACTATGTTTCCGATTCCTACCCGAAAACTGGCAGTATTCCTTTTTACAGTGTGGATTACGGAAGAGGTCTTTATTTTATTTGGTTAAAAAATGTATAGATTTTTTCCAATCCTTGTCCTGAAAAGCCTGTTCTTTAAATCCTTAATAGGTATTCAACTCACACTAAAAGAATCCAGTTAATCTAGTAAGAGAAAGCAATGTATTTATTTAAACTTCTTTTTTTACGCAACGCATCGATTTCAGCCCCTTGATGCATCATTCATGCACCTCTAAGCTCATACTAAGGTCAAGAGGTGAGGAACAGGTTATTTTCCAACACTGCGTGATCTGTAACAACTTAGCAAATTGGAAAATTATTTAAAGCTACATTTTCGAGAGCAGCAATTGTAAATATTGCAATCAGAAGGTTCGAGAAAACAGGGATTTTCCCCTACAACAATGATATTTTTTCAGACCATCTTTTTGCTCCTTCGGAAGGGACAGAGAAACCCATGAAAGTCATGATAACACACCTAGGTCTATCCAGCCACAGGTTGGCATAGCGGCAGTAATAAAAATTTCTGATACATCACAGGATATTGGAGCTCAACCTTCCGAACATCAACAAGTTGACACTATCCAGCGTCTTTCACGTCGAGCTGCTTCCAGATGCAGCAGTTAACATCACAATCACAGACGTCATCACTGATTCAAAATGTTACATCTACAGAATATAGTAGTAAAATTATCTATTTGACATCTTCAGACTATGTAGTCCAGCAATCTGAATTTCCAATTTTGCCTAAAATGTTACTATCCCCTTCTAAGGAAGGCTTCAGAATTGAGAAAAAGAAAGGGAAAAACTTTTGATTTCTTCTCCCTATAAATTACAGATCGAAACAGATATTAAGCAGAAATAAGCCAAACAAACTGCAAGACAAAGAAAGAAGAAGATTCTTTAAAAAGAAAAAAAGAAAGCAAAAAAAGATTGCGAACACATCATCAGAAGAAGAGGATAATTAAACCTGTATGTTTTGCTATGAACTTTACTCAAACTCTAAATCCAAATACGATGTTTGAAATGCCACGGATAGGCCCACGAAACATATAATGCAGAAGAATATGATGACAAATTCATCTGTGATTTTTGAAGCTAAAAGAACTTTAAAACGTACAGAGTAAAGTAAGCAGGCCTATACAACGTAGAAAATTTGCCACCGATTTATTTTTTTACACATGGACGAACACATGTGCAATTTCTTTTTGTTAAAAATATTAAAAATGTATTTTTTACTATATTAAAGAAAGACATTTTTGACCAAAATGAGTTTTCCAATAGTTTTAAATGGATACCAGGTTTAACCCAACCAGCAAAGTAAAACCGGATTTTTGCATACGTGTGAAAAAAGCTATTTTTTTTATATAAACAATTATATATATATTTTTTTGAAAAGAATGTTTTATTATAGCCAATGATTCATTTTACATTAAAAACAGTGTTCAAAATTTGTTTTCCCATTTCACAGCATTTGAGACTAACAAACTGTTATGGTATCCGATTTTGCCCCACCTTCCCTATATTATATATATATATATATATATATATATATATATATATATATATATATATATATATATATATATATATATATATATATATATATATATATATATATATATATATATATATATATATATATATATATATATATATATATATATATATATATATATATATATATATATATATATATATATATATTTAAAGGATGCTGTAGGAGAAAATAGCATGAAACATTTATTAACTCCTTTCTACATCTGTTTATACTAAAATTTTAGGTCACATGCTATTTATCTTTTAAAGTAAGCAATTTTTCTATTCGCATAAACTTTATGGTAGTTACGATATATCACCAATATTAACACGTTGATATATTCCGATATTAAATTTACTATATTTTCCCCACCCAGCAGTTAAACTTTTGAAGAAAAAAAATAAATAGAAAAGATTTTTCGAAAACTTGTAGCAATTTATTCCAGGATAACATTTTAGAAGTATCGGCAAAAAAAAAAAAAAAAATAAATAAATAATATATATATATATATATATATATATATATATATGCTCTAAAAGTTAAAATCTTCTAACTGATAATGCAATTGATTTTTAAAAACATGAATTTTAACTCTTTCAAATACATTGGTGAACATATAGTCCGCGAGCCAGCAACAGATTTTGATGACCAAGTTCCTCTCGGCCGATAATTTGTAAAATACTTCAAAAGGTTGTATTATGAAGCTCTGTGAACATCAGCTACGGTTCCGTGGGTGAGTGTAGCAGCGGTAACCTCCCACGCGCGTAAAAAAATTAGTCATTTCCTCCCGATTGAAAATTTGTCAAATTATAGCTAACCCAATATCTTGAAGGGAAAAAAATTCAGCTGATTATAAAGTGGTGGTTAATACGTCAGCTGGTCACACGAACATGAAAAATATATACAGGGTGCAAAGGAAAGGCCCTTTAACCTGAAAAAACTTGCGAACGGAGAGAACTAAAGCTATGGAAGTGAGGTAACGGCATAGTAAAGTGACTACGCCCGATTTAATGCAAGCGACGGCAGCGCTCCCTAGTGGCGAAATTTGGAATATAGCCATTGCAAATCGAAAAGAGATAGAGCAAATTTTCCAATCAGAATGTTTGTGAGCATCAATTAATTAGTATGAAACGGCATTTGGTTTACATGAATAAGATAAATCTTTGCCTGTATACCCGAAAAGGTCCAAAATTGAAGCACTCTATTTTGTGTAAACGTTTGGATGGAATAGCCAGAAGTATGAAGAAATACGTACAATTTCTGGTATAAATATGTGCTTATCTGAATGTATTTTGATAACATCCCATAAAAAAACAAAAAAGACAAACAGCCTCACAGTGATAAATTGTTAATATTCAGTTTGTTCGAAAAGTTCGCCATTGCTCACGATACACAATTGTGTTCGTGGCGTAATTCTACATGCACATTTTTCAGCATAGAACGTCTATTGCAAGACACTTGAATACGACGACATAGATTTCAACCTTTCAAGGGCGGTGGCTAGATGGTCTAGCCACCTAATTTTAATTCCAAAATGGACAAATGGCAGCAATAATATTTTAACAAAATTTTGCTTTCCTAATGAAAGTGAAAATTAACGAGCTTTTATTTTTTGTGAAATTCGTTTGAATATTCTGGTGTCAGTCAATTGTTTCATAAGTTTACTAACAGAATTCTTCTGCCCCTGAAAGGGTTAATCTAAAATTTTAAATGCATTGGAAATTAAATTTTTACAGCCATTACAGCACAGTACAACGTCACAATCTAAAATTTTGCACTGCTACATTTACAGAATGTGAATATGCAAAGTAGAATCGTCGCTCATTGATTTCGGACATTTTTGTGTATACAGGCAACGATTTATCTTATCCGTGTGAACCAAATGTCGTTTCGTACTAATTAATTGATGCTCCAAATCTTTCAAACTGGAAATTTTGCTCTATCTCTTTTCGCTTACGGTTTTCAATAGGTAACTTCCAAATTTCGCCACTAGGGACGCTTCTGTCGTTTGCATCAGGTCGGGCGTATTCGCTTTACTATACCGTTACTTCAATACATAGATGTATCTCTCTCCTTTCGCAAGTATTTTCAGGTTAAAGAGACTTTCCTTTGCACCTTGTATATTTTTTTCATGTTCGTGTGACCAGCTGACGTATTAACCACCACTTTATAATTAGCTGCCTTGTTTTTTTCTTCAGTATATTAGGTTATCTATAATTTGAAAATTTTTCAATCGGGAGAAAGTGACTTTTTTTTTTTTTTTTTTTTTTTTTTTTTTTTTTTTTTTTTTTTTTACGTGCGTGGGAGGCTACCGCTGCTCAACCCACCCACGGAACTGCAGTAACGTTCACGGAGCTTCATGATACAACTCTCTGAAGCATTTTACAAATTATCGGCCGAGAGGAAATAACTGACGAAATTTGTACCTGGCTCGGGGACTAATAGGTCATTTCGCGCCTCACAAAGGCTATATTTTTTCTACCCTAAAACTAACTAAACGTCCGTATTTTAACACAATCTGTTTACACAACAGGCCAGATTTACATTTACCTACGAAAATTTCGAAACATTCGGACAAATAGAAATATTTTTTACTAAATAAAATGTGCAAAAACTTCGACAAAATTAGTAAAAACCTGAGTGTTACATCGTGGTAAAAATCTTACCAGCCTTTTTCCACGAAATATTAATATTTTTTCACTCGGGCTACGAAAACATTATGTTTTTAACGTCTAAAAATTTCAAAGAGTCTGGATGATAACGACAAACTTTTTAGAATTTAAAATTCTGGAAGAACCGTGTCCTCCCCATCCCTTTCCAGGCATATTTCAAAATTACATATAAGACTCCAAAAATCAAATTATGCAGAATATTAATACCAAATAATAATAACAATACCAAAAAGCATATACTTTCAATTCTCTTTGAAATACTGCAAAACATTAAACAAAAAATACAAAAATTAATCTTTTAAAAAAATTCATTGTCCGAAGTCACTTTTCATTTTTTCTGCGCATTTTACTGTATGACCCACATTACGTATATATTATTTAAAAATACACACTTGATTTTATACGGTAGCTTTGAAATGATCGAGTATTGATTTGGTTCAGATATAAATGGATTTAAGAGTGAAAAAAGTTTGAAAAGAAAAAAAAAAACACTAAGATTTTGATATGAAAATAAAATCTATATTATAAAGGACAAACATATCTGTGCGTAACGCTGACGTCATTTTGCAAATGGCAGAACTTTGAAATCTAAAATGAAATTCAGGTTTTGCAATTTTCGTATTCAGCTCGTCGTCAGCTTAAAATTCAGAGTAAAATGAGAACTACATTTAATATTTTTGTTGAATATTGTCACAATTCTATTTCAAAGCCCCGTGATCGGCGGATGTAACTCACAATTATGTGGGTGGGAAACTGGAAATTGTTTCAATCCCTTCCGTACTAAAATGCAAGTACTAAGTTTTATCCCTAGTACTAGGTGAACATTAGAAAATATGTACATATTTATAGTCGAAAAATCCTTTAAATTATCTTAATATCTCAGAACAATTAATTCTTTCAAAAACACTGTCAATAAAAATGTCGTAGAATTTGAAATTCTGAATAAAATGAGTACCCATATTAATATTTTTTCTGAACATTAAAGTCGCAATTCTATTTCAAAATTTTGTCTTAACTCGGGGAACTCGTTAGTGAGAATGCCCAATTGCTTTTCTTTTACTTTACATTCATATAATATCAACTTTTTTTGGTTGGCTTAATACTTTTATTCACACAATAGGTAAAATAATTGAAAAACATTTTGAAAATTTAATTAAAATGAAAAATGATTTAAATAAGAGTCTTAAAAAAGTACGACTGTGAGAGAAAATCTCATGCAGCGAGTTCTCCCGGGTTAATCGCTAATCAAGAGAAAGACAGAGTTATCAATCCGCCCTGCCTCCGTTTACTACATACATGTATTTTCTTTAAGTTATTGAGGACCCCCCGATGTTTCTGTAATTATGTTAATGCTTTATTTTGTATATTTTGAGGATTATAATTTAGTAGTTATCGAGAAAGAGGTACATAATTGACAGCCGTTTTACATACCATTTCCCAACTGATATCGTCAAACTTAAACCTTAGTTTAAAAAAAAAAAAAATACGTAAAGATTATAATATTTTTTTTTCAATATTCCAAAGGTTTTAAAATTCTATGGATTTAACTTAACCTGGGAGAACTCGCTAGTGAGAATGCCCAATTCCTTTTCTTTTACTTTACATTCATATAATATCAACTTTTTTTGGTTGGCTTAGTAATTTTATTCACAAAAGAGGTAAAATAATTGAAATAACATTTTGAAATTTTAATTAAAATGAAAAATGGTTTAAATACGAGTCTTAAAAAAGTACGACTGTGAGAGAAAATCTCATGCAGCGAGTTCTCCCGTGTTAAGATGCTCGTATACTAGTCGAAAATATTTTTTATTAAAACCATCTTAGTTGTTTTAGTAAAATATCGAAGTTTAAAATCGTGCTATTGGTTGACCTATAATTCCTGTAGCGACAAGGCTCATTTGTTCCCTCGCTCCTCCCCACTATTTTCGACCTCCTTAAATGTGAGGCATATGCACTGTTATTCACTATATATGTCAAATTAAATACGACGCATAATTCAAATACAATATCAGAGATCGTAAACAATATTTCCCATCATTTACAAATCATTTTTGAAATATGCTAAAAATCATAAAATAATACACTTTAAGTTATCTATTTGTTCGTAGCGGCAAAACTGCAGCTAGTAGGACGGGGAAACTTAGTACGTTTATTTCTGGCCTATGTCGAAGGGATTAAAACAATTTCCAGCTTTCCCGTATTTAATTCCGAATTCGGCCTTTTTTTTCATTTCCTACCACTGGGCTATAATCCGTAATCAAGAGGTTAAGCCATAATTCTGAAAATATCCAAAATAAAGCCTAAAATAATTACAAAATCCTCAAATAATACCTCAATAAATTAAAAATATATATATAAATTAGAAACAGGATAAATTGATAACCTCGTCTGTTCTGGCTTCAAGAACTTAACGAATTAGGCAAAACTTTAAATTATAATTGTAAAAATTCAACAAAAATGTTAAGTGTAAGTGCACATTTCAATCAGAATTTTAACCTCTACAACATCTGTATTGACAATGTTTTTGATAGAATTAGTTTTCTGTAGTTATTGTTATGATAATTAATAAAAATGTGTTTTTTGACTATAAATCTGTACATATCTTCAACCGCTCACCTAGTAATAGGGGGAAAACTTAGTACATTCATTCTAGACTAAAATTTTAATGAAAAGAATATGATGGAATGAATAGTTAATGAAATTTAGGACTGATTATTTATTCACTATAAAGTAACAAATAGAGTAGAGCCATTTTTTTAACCTTTAACTGATGTCACAGAAATTGTCACATAACTAGTCTGAAGCGTTCTGCGAGACCGCTCCATCGAAATAGTCCAAGAGCTGTTAAACATTTTAGGGAAGGTATTTGAGGCACCCTGAAAATTTGTGCAACACTTCTTTTGTAATGGCTGAATACAAAATCGAATGTCTGGCTGAAGGATCGTGGCCCAAAAACTGTGCCAGACACGTGTCAAGTGCCATTTTTTGACTACCCAAAAAAGGTATTTGAGGCACGCTGAGATTGAGGCAGAATAATATTTATGCTTAGAAAAAAGTATTTTGAAAATGACAGACATTTTAGTCGGCCCAAAAACTGTGCCAGACACGTGCCAAGTGCCATTTTTTGACTACCCAAAAAAGGTATTTGAGGCACGCTGAGATTGAGGCAGAATAATATTTATGCTTAGAAAAAAGTATTTTGAAAATGACAGACACTTTAGTCGGCACAAAAACTGTGCCAGACACGTGTCAAGTGCCAAATGGCACTTGACACATGTCTGGCACAGTTTTTGGGCCACGATCCTTCAGCCAGACATTCGATTTTGTATTCAGGCATCACAAAAGAAGTGTTGCACAAATTTTCAGGGTGCCTCAAATACCTACTCAAAAATGTTCAACAGCTCTCCTACTAAAAGATGAATAAAAGCCGCGATAAACTCATAGGATGTTTTTGTACTAAACTTTTTGCACAGGAGTGTTATAATTAAAATTCACCTATTCAAAGTCTCTGGTGTTAGTACTAAAGTTTCAAACGAAACAAAATTTCAGTAGTGTTTGTAGATAAACTGAAATTTGCAAGTTAAACTATGAAAATTGAAAAAAGCACCGGTCTGTGAGAGACCGGTAACATCAGTTAAAGGTTAAAAAAAGTTTTAAACAGTTTAAACTTTGGTATTGTGCAGAAGGGAGCAAAAAGGGGAGGTCAAATTTCAGAAGAAAGGTTAGCAATGGCGTTTTTTTTTTTTAAATCAGAAATGAAAAGAAATGCAGAAGAGGTCCACCCCCGATTAAGAAATAGAATGATAGTAAAGCACTTTTAAGGACTTTAAAAAAAATTGTATGAAAATAAGCACTTTCAAGCACAAAAAAATCCTTTTGAAACATGTAAGTACTTTTAAGGACCGTACGAATCCTGATATATTGAAAATTAGCCGACTACAGAGTAGTCATGCATGGGTCAAGTTGCATCCGACACAAAACAGAATATAATACTGAAGTCAACACGCAACTCGACCCGAACACGCCAAAAATATTTCCTCGATCCTCAAACTGACCAGAATCAGCTAAAGTAATTTTCGGCAACCTGCAACTCAACCCAGACTTATCTCAACCCGAACCCGAAATAAAAGGAAAGTAAATCATGTTTTATTGATATTATGAAATGTAATCTACAATTACATATCTAATAACAATTTATGTTTTATGTAGGAAAATGGACAAATGTATATACTTTAATATTCAAACATACGTAGGTATCATGCCCACAAGTATTTGAAGTGAGGACAGCTTGTTAAAAAGCGCCATCATGGTTGATCTCAATGGCGCTTAGTGACAAGTTGTCCTCAACATGGCTCACAATCACATGACACAACTAAGTGATATAGGGTAGGTGGGGGGTAAAATTACGCACTTATCATTAATTTTGATTCTTAACGAAAACATTGATATGCGACGACTTATTAAAATGTTGTATTAAAACCTTAGGCACGTTCCACTATCATACGACATTCTGTCAAATTACATTTCCGTAAGAAATTGTAATTTTTGCTCTGCATATCTTTCCCCCATTGGTTTCTTCCCCCAGGGACTGCACTAAAACTCAAAAGCATTTGCTGGTTTTCCCTGGGTGGCCATCCTCCTCTTTGCCCCATTGGTTGGAGTAAAAGTACGCAGTGATGAGGCAAAGATACGCAGTGCGTATTTTTGCCCATTACGGCCGGTTTTTGCCCCATTTCCACTAAAAAGAATGAGTAATGTAAAAGCATTAGTAAATTTTTATAGTATTTAAACTGAAAATTGTAAACTAGACCATGAAAACAGCGGTCTGCAAGATCGCGAATAGCAGTTAACCTCTAACTATTGTGACAAATATTGTTTCATAAATACTGTAAGCGGTCTCCGAGACCGCTTAATCGTAGATTGAATAAAATGGTTTACTGACTCATAAGAGGCGGTTTCTGCGCTAAACTTTATGTAAAGGACTATTATAGTAAACTTTCCCGCATTCAGAAGTCTTCAGCTATACTTCTAATTTACCGAACTAATCAAAATTAAACAAAAATTAATACTTAAATTGAAAATTAAAAGTTAAATTGTGAAAACTGAATATTGCAGCTGTCGGTGAGACCGTTAACAGGAGTTAAAGATTAAGGTTTAAAACAAAAGCGATTCATGAAACAAGAATATTGATTTTTAAAAGTAGGTAGGTAGAACATATGTTCTATATTTAAAAAACTTAACTAGAAAAAGGAAAATGTAGTTTACTAACTTATATTAGTTATGTATCTATTATATTTTATATAATACAAATTTAGAAAAGTCGAAAGCTTTGCATCTAGCTAAAACGATAGGGCAATGTCCCGTATCATAAACATGTGCGTATCTTTGTCCCAAGGCGTATGCGTACTTTTACCCCATTCTGCAATATTTTGCTTAACCGGCTACCTATAAGTATAAACAAATGTGATCGAGGTAAACTACGGCATTTAGAAGCTAAAAAGCTTTCGATCTCCACTGAATTTTTGGATTTGTAAAAATTCCAGGTATTGTCAAGTAAAGAAAAAAGTGAAATATACAAAATATTATATCAAAATTCGAAATTTTAAACTTACCTCATTTTCTTACCACAAATTGCTACTTTTATCAAAAGGTTTAAATAAATGACTAGTACACTTGAAACCAAACTGCCACCTATTGGTCATGATAGCCGAAATGTTGCTTCATATGAAATCAGCGGTGCGTATTTTTGCCCCGTTCGTATCTTTACCCCTACCTACCCTATATCTCTCTTTGCATGAGAAAGTAAAAACTCAGCATTTTATTGCTCAGAACTTCACGTAAAATTAAAATGCAGATGTTTATATTTAGGTTTTTTCCAAGTCTTGTTAAGATTTTTACAAAAAGTTTGAGCAGAACAATTTTCAGATAAAATAAATACATATTTCAATATACTGCTTAACTTTTAACTGATGTCACAGAAATTGTCACGTAACTAGTGTGAAGTGGTCTGTGAGACCGTTTCATCGAAAGATGAATAAAAGGCACGATTAACTCATAGGATGGTGTTTTTGTACTAAATTTTTTGTACAGCACTGTTATAATTAAAATTCACCTATTCAAAAGTCTCTGGTGATAGAACTAAAGTTCCAAACGGAACAAAATTTCGATAGTGTTTGTAGTTAAATTGAAAATTGCAAGTTAAACTATAAAAATTAAAAAAAGCCGCGGTCTGAGAGACCGGTAACATCAATTAAAGGTTAAGAAATCAAAAGTATATAAGAAATGTGATAAATCCTTTTTATTTACGGCACAGTTAAGAACCATTTATTCTTCTCTAGGAATAGGTAAAAATGTTACAACATTTCATTTTTCATATACACGCATTCATATATATAATATTTCTGATAGTTTTAACACATATACCCATGATACGTGCGTATAGATAGAGAAGTGCCCAATATTCAGAGTTAGAATCATAGGAGTGTGGAGGAATGGGACACCTTTTACAAAAATAAGAAAATGAACGTTGTTTGACACAAAAACAATATTTCAGTTTATAGAATACAAATTGAAAAAATTTTTAATGTCCATGAACAATATAGAAACATAGTTTTCAGAAACAATTTTATAATTAAAGAAATTGCAAGTTTCAAAATTTGTCCCATGCTTAGTTTAATCCATGCTTAGAACCATTCTTTAAGGCTTAGTTTATATGATGGATAATATACAGTATAATGTTCCATAAATAGGGAAACTATTACATCTATGCATAAACAAGTCATTAATATTAATAGTCATTATTAACATTAATAGTCATTAATAAATTTTGCCGGAAAGTAAAAGAATATATAAATTTATTAAGTTAAACCGTTGCATGTTCGCCAACATAAATGAAAAACAGTGGAACTTCGAAGGATCACTTTTTGCTTCCTAATTGGTTTGATTAAGAGTATCAACAATAATACAGATTATAAAACATGAGAGGGGGGGGGGGAGTTATGAAATTTTTTAAAAGTAAAATTTTTATTGTTTAATTTTTTTTATAAACAAAATATGTAGAAGTTTGTCCATTACTGGCACATCTGCCCTACACCTAGATGTTTAGCATGAAAAAAATATTTTGGACATTCTTTTGAAAAATCAGTCAACCCGAACCCGACACGCAAGATTCGAAGAAACCCAAACCGACCCGATCCGAACCAAAATAGTAAAGTAAACCCGACGCGATGCTGGGATCCAGTACAATAAATACCGATTACTCGGCACGACTAATATTAAGACAGATAATTTTCGTATACATTTTAAGTATTCTGCGGAAGAATAGTGGAATATTTGGCCTTCATTATCAGTCAAAGGGGGGAGTACTATTCATTGCATCAATAATTAAAAATAAAATATTTAATCTGCTAACCATATTGCAATAAAATTTTATTTAAAAGGTAAAACATTAGAAATTGCACGCATCTAATAAACACTGGTGTAAAGAATAGTCATTTGACTGAATAATAAATATTTAACAAAAAATAATAGGAAGATTACGCATTAATACCTGCTAAAATCATATTATATTATAATTCGAAATCAAACAGTCTTACTGTGTAGTTGATTTGTACTTATTAGGAATCAAGTAGAATGGAAATATAAAAAAAATTAACTCATAAAGAAGAAATATTTACTTACCTACTAATTTGAAATCATAATCAAGATGGATGCCTTGAACGCCTCTGTGGCTGCGTGAATAGTCAATACGTCACCATTGAAGTCCTTTCTCATTGGCTGACAGGTCAAACTAAGATATTTCATGTATTTGTAATATGCGAGTGGTAAATATTTTCCCCGATTACGGATAAAATTCTAGTAAACATGCAGATTTCTGTAGTTTTACAAAAACTAGTTATGTAGATTTACAGATTTTTTTTTACAGTGTAGAAGACGTTATTTGTGGAAAAAAATGGAAATAAAATTAATTAATATATTTTTTTTTACGCTATATTCTCTTTAAAATTAAAAATAATTTAATTTCAATTTGTATAGATGGTACAAAAACATGATTAAATAAATTTTCCTAAAACTAAAAACATATTTTCACATATTGAAGCTTTATGAATGAATTTATTCCACAGAAGCAAAAATCCCCTGAGCATATTGGCATTTAAACCAAGGATGTAAATTAAATTTCAGTACATTTAAGTGGATTGATATTGCCCCTACGAATTGAATTTCAAAAAATCGTATGCTATTTTAATTAATTATTTGTAACAGATGACAATTAAAACATATCAGAAAGGCGAATTTAGTAAAAGGTTTTATCGGATAAAAATGCTGTAATATTTTTTTCAATTAAAGTATTAATTTTAATTAGAAAACTATTGTATATATTTATATTAATTTTGTCAAATTGATATCAGTTTCATTTCACAAGCCTCGAAATTAAAAATGAAACCATTAAATAACAATATACATTTCAAAAATAATGTTTTGCATCAAAAGTCGCATTATTTCAAAATGTAACTTTAGCTTACATTTTAAATAGGGTCAGGGCTTAATTTCTAACAAAAAAAGTACCGGAGCCCTAATTGCCCTATTCTACGGTACCGGTACCGTAGTATCTGTATTGTTTACTCTTATATATTAACTTATTTGTCAACAATTTTAATCAGATACTTTAAATCAATGATTAAATCGTGATTTTAATCAACTGATTAAAAAAAGCATTAGTTAAAATTATAAATTTTGTAAATGTTTAAAATGACATAAATAAATATTAAAATCTAAGGTGAATATAAGTTGAAATGTTTCTAAATGTATTCTGAGTTATAAATAAACTTTATTGGACTTATAAATAATTATTTCATAATTTTTAATTTTAACCATTGTTAAAACTTTGATATTAAATGCAGTTATAAATAATTTTAATAAATGTAAATATCAATAGTATATAATATAGTTTTAGATAACTAGGGTCTGCTGCCCCCCACGAGCTACGCTCGCCAACCTCCATCCAGACACCGCAGACTCTAAAAACACGTTAATTTGATCTGCTTTGAAAAGATAACGGATTAAATTTTCCACCAACATTCACAAGATGAGGATTTTTTTATTTTTTTATGTGAGTGAGAATCAGTGTTAAGAGTGTATAGCAAAGTGCAACAAAACCTCTGAAAAATGTGATTGGATCATATGCATTCAGTGAAACTGTTGGTTATATTCAAGTTCCTTAAAGTGCCTAAACAAATATGCAGTCTGTGTCCGATCTGAGTTATAGCTTAAAAGAACAAAGGGCCATATGAAAAACATCAACAAAAAATCTGCACTCTAAAGCATTTACTCACAGTGGCTTTATCGTATTTAAACTTATTATAATATTTAAAAATAGGCATACTTATGAGCCATAATTATTTTAAATGTTAAATAGAACATAACATTTTTTTTTCAAATATTAGTTTGCCCTTTTAGTAAATTGCCAACGTTTGTTACATTCATATTTTTGTAATTTTTTAATAGTAAGTAAGTTAACAACTTAAGTATGTCTAAAATATTAAAGTTACTTTTATTCGTTCTATTATGTTTTATACTGCTTCACAAAAAATATAGTTTAGATTGAAACTCCACAAGGCATCTTACTCATAGGTATGGGTAAGATGCCGAAATGCAAGTGATTACAAAAAAAAAAAATATATATATATATATATATATATATATATATATGCTTTATATAATATCTATAAAAAGAAATAAGGTTTTAAATGATACATGAGGGTGCAGACTTCTAAAAGCAGTCAATGAATAACAAATAAAAACAACAGGTGATTTTTAAAACCATAATGTCATTAACTACTGCATCTTCACCCAATTTATCCTACATTTTCTTACTTGAAATTTAAAATTTACTAAAAATGAATTTCAATATTTTTTCTAAATGTACATGTACAATAATATAGGAATTCATTAAGCGATTTCATGTTTTAATTATGTGAAATTGCATAGTTTTACATGATTCATGAAGTGAAAGAATATATATATTACCTCGACAAGTATTATTCCGTACGAAAAACTAACCAAGTGACGTCATCATATTTTAAATCATTGATCAGTTTTCTTTCAGAAAATATTAGCATTTTTATATAACTTATACCAAATGGTTTGATTTCCACAGACTTTACAGAAAATACATGATTAACATCCTTTTACCTTAAAATCTCCCAGAAATTCGATGTAAGAAAGCTTAGCAAGTAATTTTAATTTGAGATTAGGCTTCACATGTCACAACGTTTACATGTAAAGAAGAGGTGAAATCACTAATTAAGAAATAAATTCACCCTTCACCTCACATCCCTCTAATTTATAAAGGCGCCATGATTAGCGAAAAGCGAAAGAGAAGAAGGAAAATTTTCTTTCGATTAAAAAAAAAAAAAAAAAAAAAAACTAAATCTATAGTTAAAAAATCTCTGTTCCACATTGGAGTATATTCCTACAAATAGCCAAGCCTCCAGAATCTAAAATTACAACACAACAATCGATATGAAAACATTTAGCCGTAACTGGACTGCTTTTCCCATAAATAGATTTCTTCCGCGATTGAAAGCAATAAGCAACTCTATTGCTTGAATAATAAGAATTTAGGCTTCGAGAGTCTTCGGAGCGTGATAAACATTTTGATATTATTGGTAGATCTGCAGCTGTTAAAAATGTGATACCATGAAATAAAAATGTAATAAATATTTGAAAGTTAAAAATATTCTCATACTTTTATTATTTATTTTTGACTTTTGATGCTTCACCACGTTCATTTTTTGAATACCATTTATCCTTTTTTTCTTTTCCAAGATGTAATTTCTTTGGAATAGAAACATAATGTTATATGCTGATTTTTCGATTATTCTAATCAGTTCAAAGACGCATCTGAAGTGATCTGTTTATAATCAATATTTGCTAATATATCTCTTTAAATAATATTCTTTGGCACAAAAACTTAAATCAATATCCATGAACGGAATAAGTATAAAATAGAATAAATATAAATAATAAAATAGAATAACAAAGATGTAAGTTTATTCTTCATTTAATCTTAGAAATCGAGTATGAAATTTGAAGCCCACGAAAGAAATTTAAATGATCCTATATATATAAACAAAAATAAGTAAATTGGGATCTTTAGAAGTTTTTGTACTATAAAATATGATAAAAGGTTGATTACATATGCTTTTAACTATCGAAATTTTTTGCTTAATTGATGAATTTATTCTTCTTTAAATCTTAAGTGAACGAAGTCACGGCTAACAGCTAGTAATATTATAAATGTCAATGTGTGTCCGAATGTTTGAATGCAGTCAGCTTCTAAACGGATGAATTACGCTTTTGTATTTTTTAATATAGATGGATTGCAACCCGGAAATGAACATAGGCTATGTTTAATTTATTGTATTCAAATATTTGGTTAATAATTCAAAATTTCATTCCTATTCATAGGGAATCAATTGACATTTTCCCGATAAATTTAACCATCTTTCTTTCCCGTTGCCAAGAAATTCAAAGTCTGGTATAAAATTTTCTCCCCGGCAATTAATTTTTAACTGAACAATTTCTGCATAAAAAATGAGAATAAAAAGAAAATAACTATGACGTCATATTTCAAACGAAAAAAAAAAAGAAGTATTTTTTATTATATATAAAACATGGATATCGGTTACTTTAATAAGGGTTTGTCTGTCAAAAATGGCGATATAATTAGAAGGAAAAAGAATGAAAAAGAATTATATTATTGATAAAATATTTAATTTGCAAAAATATGACGTCATACTTGAAATAAAACAGGTATTTTGAAGTATTCGTTAAAAATACAAGGAGCATGAATATCATAAACTAATGAAAATAGATAAAAAATGACGTCATATTTAAAATGAATGAGAAATATTTTTTACTAATACTGCTTAATAAGTTTGAATATAAGTTACATACAAATGAGAGTTTGCATTCAAAATGCCCGTTATGATTATCAGTAGAAGACGTTATTTGTGGAAAAAAAGGGAAATAAAATTAATTAATATATTATTTTTTTTACGCTATATTCTCTTTAAAATTAAAAATAATTTAATTTCAATTTGTATAGATGGTACAAAAACATGATTAAATAAAATTTCCTAAAACTAAAAACATATTTTCACATATTGAAGCTTTATGAATGAATTTATTCCACAGAAGCAAAATCCTCTGAGCATATTGGCATTTAAACCAAGGATATAAATTAAATTTCAGTACATTTAAGTGGATTGATATTGCCCCTACGAATTGAATTTCAAAAAATCGTATGCTATTTTAATTAATTATTTGTAACAGATGGCAATTAAAACATATCAGAAAGGCGAATTTAGTAAAAGGTTTTATCGGATAAAAATGCTGTAATATTTTTTCAATTAAAGTATTAATTTTAATTAGAAAACTATTGTACATATTTATATTAATTTCGTCAAATTGATATCAGTTTCATTTCACAAGCCTCGAAATTAAAAATGAAATCATTAAATAACAATATACATTTCAAAAATAATGTTTTGCATCAAAAGTCGCATTATTTCAAAATGTAACTTTAGCTTACATTTTAAATAGGGTCAGGGCTTAATTTCTAACAAAAAAGTACCGGAGCCCTAATTGCCCTATTCTACGGTACCGGTACTAATATCTGTATTGTTCTCCCCCTACCTCCCCCCTCCCCCCATCACTCCAATCTGCATATTTATATTTTGTACATTATTTTGAAATTTTAAAGCATTTTTTATTTCTTTAGCAAAATAAAAATTCTAAATATATCTATCAGCATATACTTAGCTGTCAACTATTACACTTTTTAGTTATCGCTCCTTCTAAATAGTAATCTTTGCCTAATTATAATGTCAATTGCGATTTTTTTTAATTCTACGAATAAATATGGTAAGGATTGTGATTCGTAAATAGTGTTAACACAAAAAAGGGTTAATTCTCAGCTATGCGACAGATTGAGCTTGAGTCAATTAAAGCCCAAAAACAGAAATAAAAATTGAATCCGTTTTATCTCCATCTCCTATGTGTGCGACACATTACGTCACACATAAGTGTTTTGATAAAAAATAATGCAAAAACTTGGAGATGGGAAGGAAAGGAAAGGGTAATTTAGGCTTCGGTTTTACGGGAGCGCTATTGCACTGGGCTCCGGAGCCCTGTTTTTATGAGCTCCGGTGAATTCCAACCAATATTTAAATATTTACTGAAAACATAAAAGTACCGGAGCTGGGCTCCGGCGCAAATTAAGCCCTGAATAGGGCAACTTGACGTGGGACGCCGTGTTGTACAAGATGCCGAATAATGTAGTTTTCATATGCGCAGGCGCTGTAGGGAAACGCCGTTCAACTGTAAGGAAGATGGTTCCCTACTGATATTTTAATTTCTTTTTCCGCTCTTTTAAAAAATTAAGTGGTACTTTTTTATTGCTATTTCGTCAAAACACTTCTGGTAAGTGTCAAAAATCATTTACGTGACTTCTATATTTGCCTATATAAGTGTTAGTTTAAACACCAGAAAAATATATCTGATGTTTTTAGAAAGTACTGATACCTGGCCTTTCTACAAAGTACACTGTAAAAAAAAATGGTAACTTTCCATGTAAAATCCAGGAACGTTTCGCCTTTTATCAGGTTTTCAGAATAATTTAGCTCTTTCCTGTGAAATTCTGGTTTTCTTATCTGAAACGTTCCTGAACAAAAGTTGGAAACAGCAAAACGCTGCGGCCGCCATTTATTATTTTTTTTTCCTATAATCCGTTGCTCGCGCGCGAGTGTCGAAAACGAATTCCTTAAATGAATGTAAAAAAATCAATATGGAATGCAAATAAATCAATAGACGACATAATCCTTTACGTCTCTATTGTCAAGATAATTCAGATGAAAATACAATACCTCTGTGACATCACTAAGAGATTATCTCTCGTACTTGTCTGTGAAATCTTTAACGAGCAGACTGTGTAAAAAAAAATACACCTATTATTTGGATCTGCATTAACCAGGGGACAATCAAATATGATTCTCACCTATTTTGATTAATTTAAAGTATGTTTTAGAGTTCTTATCTCTAATTATTCTTGTGAAAGGATTTCTTCAAATGGGCCTTAGATTTTTAGAAATTAGATGCCGAGTTTTAGCATACGTTTCAAAACCCATTAGTTTGCAGCTCTCAACGTGTCTTTCGTGGTGTGGACGCAGAAAGCTTGCACGCCACCCGTACGGCCCGGGTTCGATGCTACCTCTTGACTTTTTTTTTTTCTTTTTTAATTAATTTTATATTTTAACACTTTATTACAATTTGATTTAAATTTGACATATATTTGACACTTTGAATTGCTGCAAATTTGAATTTTTTTTTCGGAAAAAATATACAATTACGTTTAGGTTTTTTTTTCATGAAAATTTATATGTATTTTATCTAACTTGTAAACTAACATAATCACCGACGAAAATCCAAAATATTTTATGTCTAGATTTTTTTTCTAATTATTATTTACATTTATATATTTTTATATTTTAAGCAAAGTTCAGAAACAATATATCACATATATATTTACTTTATTGAATTTTAACTGAAAATTTATTTTTTCGTGTAAATTATAAATAATAATTTTGATGTCAATTTCAAAATATTTTTTCATTCTAACAAATAATGATAATAAAGCGAAAATTGTCAACTGGAAATGTAAAAATCGTCTGCGGATCCCGCATGCTGTGAAATGTCAGTAATGTCATAATGAAGGAAACGAACATCCAGAGTGAATTATGTCAGCCAGGTATAGGTCCGGATAGCCTAACAGGTAAGGCATTGGCACGGCACGCCAAGTATCCAGGTTCGATCCCTGGTCTGGACATTTTTCGCTCTTGTGCTACTCCAGCCTTGAATATGTCAGTAATGTTTTGCTGTCAACAGAAATATTCCTGGTATTTCGCAGGAAACTTACTGGCATTTCTGTAGAAAGTTTTTAACATATATAGTAAAGTACCAGTCATTTTCAAGAAATGTTTCTTGGAAATAATGGGCAACTCAGCTGCCCATTTTTTCCCAGTAACGTTGCGGAATTTTTTTTACAGTGTATAAATGGTGGCCAGTTCCCGCTTCTTCACGTCAGTGGGGTACGCCGGAGTCTACGAAAATTTTTGGGGGTAAGATGCCGGTTTTTCCCCCTCGGGGTAGGATTCCGGTTATTTTCCGTTGCAGTCAAATGCCTGGTTGTGTCTTCATTGTATGAATTACTCTTATATATTAACTAATTTTTCAACAATTTTAATCAGATACTTTAAATCAATGATTAAATCGTGATTTTAATCAACTGATAAAGAAAAGCATTAGTTAAAATTATAAATTTTGTAAATGTTTAAAATGACATAAATAAATATTAAAATCTAAGGTGAATATAAGTTGAAATCTTTCTATATGTATTCTGATTTATAAATAAAGTTTATTGGCCTTATAAATAATTATTTCATAATTTTTAATTTTAATCATTGTTAAAACTTTGATGTTAAATGCAGTTATAAATAATTTTAATAAATGTAAATTTCGGTAGTATATAATATAGTTTTAGATAACTAGGGTCTGCTGCCCCCCACGAGCTACGCTCGCCAACCTCCATCCAGACACCGCAGACTCTAAAAACACGTTAATTTGATCTGCTTTGAAAAGATAACGGATTAAATTTTCCACCAACATTCACAAGATGAGGATTTTTTTATTTTTTTAAGTGAGTGAGAATCAGTGTTAAGAGTGTATAGCAAAGTGCAACAAAACCTCTGAAAAATGTGATTGGATCATATGCATTCAGTGAAACTGTTGGTTATATACAAGTTCCTTAAAGTGCCTAAACAAATGTGCAGTCTGTGTCAGATCTGAGTTATAGCTTAAAAGAACAAAGGGCCATATGAAAAACACCAACAAAAAATCTGCACTCTAAAGCACTTACTCACAGTGGCTTTATCGTATTTAAACTTATTATAATATTTAAAAATAGGCATACTTAAGAGCCATAATTATTTTAAATGTTAAATAGAACATAACTTTTTTTTCAAATATTAGTTTGTCCTTTTATTAAATTGCCAACGTTTGTTACATTCATATTTTTCTAATTTTTTAATAGTAAGTAAGTTAACAACTTTAGTATGTCTAAAATATTAAAGTTACTTTTATTCGTCCCATTATGTTTTATATTTCTTACAAAAAATATTGTTTACATTGAAACTCCACAAGGCATCTTACCCCTAGATAGTTGGCCATCTTACTCATAGGTATGGGTAAGACGCCGAAATGCAAGTGCTTACAAAAATATTTTTTTTATGCTTTATATAATATCCATAAAATGAAATAAGTTTTTAAATGATACATAAGGGTGCAAACTTCTAAAAGCAATCAATGAATAACAAATAAAAACAACAGGTGATTGTTAAAACAATAAAGTCACTAACTACTGTATCTTCGCCCAATTTATCCTATATTTTCTTACTTGAAATTTAAAATTTATTAAAAATGAATTTCAATATTTTTTCTAAATGTACATGTACAATAATATAGGACTTCATTAAGCGATTTCATGTTTTAATTAAGTGAAATGGCATAGTTTTACATGATTCATGAAGTGAAAGAATATATATATTATCTCGACAAGTATTATTCCGTACGAAAAACTAACCAAGTGACGTCATCATATTTTAAATCATTGACCAGTTTTCTTTCAGAAAATATTAGCATTTTTATATCACTTTTACCAAATGGTTTGATTTCCACATACTTTCCAGAAAATACATGATTAACATCCTTTTTCCTTAAAATCTCCCAGAAATTCGATGTAAGAAAGCATAGCAAGTAATTTTAATTAGAGATTAGGCTTCACATGGCACAATGTTTACATGTAAAGAAGAGGTGAAATCATTAATTAAGAAATAAATTCACCCTTCAACTTACATCCCTCAAATTTTTAAAGGCGCCATGATTAACGAAAAGCGAAAGAGAAGAAGAGAAATTTTCTTTTGATGAAAAAAAAACTAAATCTATAGTTAAAAAATCTCTGAAACACAATCTCTGTCCCTCATTGGAGCATATTCCTACAAATAGCCAATCCTCCAGAATCCAAAATTACAACACAACAATCGATATGAAAACATTTAGCCGTAACTGGACTGCTTTTCCCATAAATAGATTTCTTCCGCGATTGAAAGCAATAAGCAACTCTATTTCTTAAATAATAAGCATTTAGGCTTCGAGAGCCTTCGGAGCGTGATAAACATTTTGATATTATTGGTAGATCTACAGCTGTTAAAAATGTGATACCATGAAATAAAGATTTAATAAATATTTGAAATTTAAAGAAATTTCTCATATTTTATTATTTATTTTTGACTTTTTATGCTTCACCACGTCTGATTTTTTGAATACCATTTATCCTTTTTTCTTTTCCAAGATTTAATTTTTTGGAATAGAAACATAATGTTATATGCTGATTTTTCGATTATTCTAATCAATTCAAAGACGCGTCTGAAGTGATCTGTTAATAATCACTATTTACTAATATATCTCTTTAAATAATATTCTTTGTCACAAAAACATAAATCAATATCCATGAACGGAATAAGTATAAAATAGAATAAATATAATTAATAAAATAGAATAACAAAGATGTAAATTTATTCCTCATTTAATCTTAGAAAACGAGTATAAAATTTGAAGCTCACGAAAGAAATTTAAATGATCCTATATAAACAAAAATAAGCAAATTGGGATCATTAGAAGTTTTTGTACTATAAAATACGAAAAAAGGTTAATTACATATGCTTTTAATTATCGAAATTTTTTGCTTAATTGATGAATTGATTCTTTTTTAAATCTTAAGTGAACGAAGTCACGGGTAACAGCTAGTGAATTAATATTTGAAAAAACTGATTATACATCAATATTCATCCAGTACAAGTTTAAAAAAAAATATTTCAACTTGATAGCATAAATAATAAGTATTTTATTAACGATTGAAAATTTGAACAAGATATATATATATATATATATATATAGGGAGAGTGTGAAATAATAGTAGGAATTGAAAAAAAAAATTATGTTTCTGAATGAAAAATGTATCTTCCTGTAGTCGAATGGGTTGTTTAAAAAAATTATAAATATCATTATATTTATAACTTTTACTGATTTAAATTTTTATACATGTTTATAATTTTCTTTTCAAGAATGGTTGAGAAATAATGCTAGAGTGTTTGATTTGTTCAATGCTAAATAATGTTTAGTTTGATATAATGTGTATCATTTACTTTCCTTCACTAACCATTAAAAGAAAAGCACTGATTTTTAAGGAAAATGTTTCGTAATATAAGTTAGGATAAAGGTTTGATAAGGTAATATATATAAGGTATATAAGGTAAGTACTATAAGTAAGGAAAATTATTCGGGTCACTTTTAATTTTTGTGTAATTGAAACAGAATTTAAATCCATCCAATATTAATTTATTTTACTCCTAAGAAACTGATGACAGAATATGTTTTTTTTTTTTTTTTTTTTTTTTTTTTTTCAATATAATAAATATTTAAATTTTATAAATTAATAAAACGTCACAATTTTTCTATTTTGTTCATTAAAAGTGAAAGGATGGAGTTTAATTTCAAAATCCATGAATTCAATGCAAGTTTTGCATTACGTTTTATATTATTTTATTTATTTATTTATTTATAATTGCTGAGATAATCTGCAAATAAATTAACTCTGCTTCCCAAATATTCATCAAGAATGAGAACTGGTACATGGCATTGAAAAAGAATCAGTTTCATTTAATAAAATATATAAATGTAGACAATGCAATTCCGAGTGATTTAATCTGTCTTCTATAGGTAGAAAGGAGTTATGAGACGGACTAGATGTTTGCGAATGCCATACTAGTGCTGAAAAATTATCTCGAAGTCTTTATTACTAATAGCAAGATACTGGCAGTGACGTCGTAGTGGGCCCCATGAAACCAAACTGCACTTGTGTCTGAGAACCATTCCATATATTTAACCTCCTTCTTACACATTAATACTCAAAATTCGGGCCCTATTTATCGATTATTGCTTTCAGCGCCATCTATCGCTGCTATTGTAAACTAAAATCGAGAATCACAGTGAAAAATCTCCTGACCTCTTACATAACTCTCCTGCAAGAATTCGTTGATAGCTGCCACCATTTGCAAGTTACTGAATTTTAAAATCAGTCAGTTAATTTTATGTTTCTTTAATAAGTTTCAATGCAGTCTTTACTGAATTAAGGTATAAAGAAACAAGCAATCTTATATCAAATTAGTATTTTTTACATAATTCTGAAATTTGGCGAGGCATCAAAGCTTCAGATTGTCTCTATGAGCATATTGAAGAGGGAGTAGTTGGTCTTCAAAAATTGAGCCTTTATTCAACGAGAATGTAACTTCTCAAGAGCCTTGAGATACACATTTCCTCTAGAAAAAGTTTGGTATGCATGCTTTGTATATTTTTCGTCCTATGGCTGTTTAACATAATTCAAAGAAAAATCAAGTCGTTTGGCAGTTTGGTGAAGTATTCTATATATTTAGAATGGACAATATTGTCCATCCATACCATAACACCCATATTTCCTCTATATTTTTCCACATACAACAACACAAAATTTTCTGACATGTTTACTGACCCTTTTTTCGAAGTTAAAAAAATAACTTTTGAGATGATTTGGAACCGAATGGATATTTTTATTTTTCGATAAATGAATTACAAGTTGAGTTGTTAGCGCTTGATTGATATTTACGATCTTTATCGGGCTTGTCACATACGTAAATTCGGTAGAAAAACACCAATTTGACAGTGTTTTCTGAAAAATCCTTTTATTTATTAAAAAATAAATAAATAATAATAAAAAAAAAGATGCAAATTGTTCGATTTACATAGTATCTGAATAACAGCATCTACCAATTCCTCGCATTTGAAAACAAAAATTAACTTAAGAACGTGTCAGAAAGCGGCCAGTTTAGATTTGAGATCAGCCTTTAGCATTTTTGTACGTATATGCATAACATTTTTTTTTTAAAAAACACAAATTTACTCATGCATTTCAAAACTAAAATTTACGCTAGATTCTTATAAGCACTAAATGTATTGATAGTTTTTTGGGGGTTTTTTCCTTACATGTTAGAATCTCGCAGAAATTCTTGTTTATTATTGTCATCTAATGAAGCTGCTAGAATTCGTCACCTGAAAATAATATGGTTCTAATTGCCGTTTAAAAAAATGACTTTTTGGCATATGAAGGTTCTATTTGTATATATCAAGATATTTCTTCATTGAAATGGTGTTATGACTAAGTTACATCCGCTTACATTAGAGAATAATTTAGTTCTATCATAAATTGATAAAATAAGCGAAAATAACACAGTTCTATTTGCGAAGCAATCGCAGACAGCATATCATATAATATAATATTAGCTTATTTTATAATATATTACAAAAAGCTCCAATATTTCATACCTTATTTGAAAGAATAAAATATTTTAGTAAAAAAAATCTCTGTGGTAACATATTTAGTGAATTTCGATCAGTAAAAAGCATTTTACTTATTATTTTTGTTTTATTCGTTGATAATGAATTGATTTTTTTTTTTTTTTTTTTTTTTTTTTTTTTTTTTTTTTTGCTTAATGGATGTGATCCTGACTTAGGGGAAGAACTAATCATAATGAATATATCACCAAATCACCATATCACCAATAAAATCCATGTGGGTCAGGGTGTTTCTTTTTCGGGGAGCTGGGGGGAGAGAAACTTTGTGACCATGATATATACTGTTATGACCATATATATCCATATATGACCATTAATAAATAACACTTCTTTACACTTAAATATGTTTCTTACACTTAGTATTTCATAGTTTTTTTTTTCGATTTTTTTTTTTAAAGAAGTACCGGTCTTTCTTTTAAGCGGAATCCGGTGCATAAACTTTTAGGAATTAATTGAATGTCTCCCGAACCCTAAGTGATTAGATTCAGCATTAAAAGTACAGGGTGACGCAAAATGAATGGTATAAATTGAATGGGCAATTCCATTCCTTTTGCAGCACGCGTTGAACTATAGATGGATCAATTTCCATAATGAGAAATTTACTCTTAAGATCCTCACGCGAAGAAACGCCCAAGATAATGTTCAGTTTATGAGAACTTTATTTTTAAATCTCTCTCAAATTAACGTATAATCAATATGTTATTAATATGTCATAATAATGTCTCTTGCACATTAATATGCTAATACTTTTTTCATATGATAGCTAAAGTCGAACAACAACCGGGCAAGTTTTTACTTATAATATTTTACTTGTTAATTTTTTAATGAGACTACTTTAATTTTCGGAACAAGTTCCGAAAGTACTACTACCTTTCTAAAACGTAAAAACAGCCAAAGTCAATAAATTAAAAATTAACACAGTTAGAGATTAACCTCACCTGTCCTATGCAAAAAAATTCATTTAAAATATTAAAAGGCAAACGAGAAAATTTAAAATAGCTCTTATATAGATTTAAAATTAGGTTGCACGTTTCTTCGCATGACTAGTCTAGTGCAATAAGTCTCTAAACTACAAAACTATCAACCACGTCATTCAAAATATGTTCGTTCATATAAATTTGACACCATTTAAGAAGCTAAAAACGCACTAATAAACGTATACATAAATAATAAAATGTTTTAATAAACTATCAAATAATATAATGCTTGAAGTTTTTATGTTAAAACTTAGAACTACAATAATTACAGGTTACAGATAGCCATTTCATATGTAAATCAAAAGTAAAGATGACATGTAATGACATCTTGTGAGCAACTGAATAAATAAAGTATATATAAAGCATATATGAAGTATATATAGAGATTAAGTAAATTATGTAAAAAGAATAGTATCTAACACTGGCGACATCTTGTTTGTTAAAATTAGCATTTATAAACGATTTTATGATATTATTTTAAACATGTTTGAAATTGCACCTCAAACGTGGCAAATGAGGTGCGTTCGTATTATAACTAGCTTTAAATATATTGTTTGCACCGCATATTGTACTGGATGTATAATTTTGTGCACTTCATAAGTGCTTATCAATTTCATTCTGTTCGAAAGTCTGTAACATCATTAAAATGCACTTGAAATATTTTTTCCCATTAGCTGTAATGTAATGCAAAACTTTTGACTGTCGCTGTAATTAAACTATACGTCCGATTTTCATAAAATTTGAAATGACAAAATTTTGCAACAATTATATATTTAAAATTTCAGAACATTCGGTTGAGTAGTTTTTTCTCTGTTATACGCGGACAGGCGGACAGACAGACGGACCGAGCGACGACTATAGATGCTACGTATTTATATGATTACTAACGCACCTAAAAACTAATTAGAAAATATCGTTTTTCCTAGTTTAGTAAATAAAGAGAGAATTTTAAATGTAAACAGTTTTTTTCATAAAATGTTTAATATTCCTTTAAATAAGCAAAAATCTGAGCTTAAATAATTTTTGTGGATTTTAGTTATAGTATTTAATGCAAAGAAATATAAATGCAACTTTAAATTTCCATATGCAGAAAGAAGTTACATTAAAAACAACAATAAATTTAATGATCTGGTGAACAGAAAACTATATTTTAATTTATGTTAATGGCTTATATCATATATATATATATATATATATATATATATATATATATATATACACACATATATATATATATATATATATATAAGATACATAGATACGATACAACGTAACATCACTGTCAAGAATTAGCTTTAACAAATGTCAAAAATCGTTGTGTGAAAACAAATATCTGACCTTGCGGAAGGTAATGCAGTATGCGATTTGAAAGTATGCGAATAAACATCCATGCGCTTAATAATTTAAAAATTAGAAACTGTGTAAAGTTTCTTTTAAACTAGTTAATTATGTTATTATTAAGTAGAGAACTTGTGTGGAAATATAAATTATTTCAAAACAACGTTTATACACACAATAAAATAAGTGGATTTGATCATACGTATACGTTTCGTGAGTACTCGGACTCACATTCTTCAGTGTAAAAAAGTTTAAAAACAATATCCCCCAACTACACGTACGGTGAAAACCCAAATGTCAAAACATAATACCAAAATATCATCAAGTTCCAATAGCCAATGAAATTAATGCGGAAGTGAAGTGTCGTGACGCAACAAATCCACCGAGAAAGTTGAGATGTATAGTGTACTAGATAAATCATTAACCAAGGAGTCTTTAAATTTATGGATATGAACAGCCTCAAGAAAGTCTAAATCCAGAGGAGTAATGCATTTCTTGATAATGGTAGCTGAGTCAAAATTAAAATTATGTCCCTTCCCGTAGCGATGAGAGGCGATATAGGAATTCTGCAATTCTTTTTAAGAAGATAATTCTGTTTAAAAAATAATTGCAGAAGTCCGCAGAAGATTTTTTTTAATAAAAACCTTTTTTGAGGGAGATTGCCGGGGGAAATTTTAGTATGAAGTTACTAATTCGGATTCAGCGACCGAAAAACATAAAGTAAGCCGATTTCCAGAACTACCATTAATTTTGCTAGGTAAAATTTCCTATTGCCTGGACTAATAGTAATATTTATTATTCGGGTATAAAAAAAAAAAAAAAAAAAAAAAACTTAGAAAAGATTCTGTACAAAAGTTTAAAAAACACAGCTATACTCGGGTAATCTTATTACCTCTTTTCATATTATCAAGTCTGTAACAGGCAGAAAAATGCTAATTAATTTCAAAAGGAATGTATTTTTGAAAGGAACGGAATAAGGAGTACCCAAAGACTTTGATGGATAAAATGTCTTCTGTTATAGTGAAAGACATTTTGACGCGTTCTCCGCGATTTCCAGAAATATTTAGACTAATTAAGCTTTTCTCATTCATTTGAACTCTAAATCAGACAGAAATATACGTCTAACAGAAAGACAATTCAAATAGAAATACGTGTTGACAGGTTGAATGATATATCTTTAGGAATATATTTATTTATATTTGTGCATTTTCAGAAAACCGTGAATAAATAAATGAGTTTTAGGGGTTTTGATGTTAAATACGAATAAAGTAATTTATTATTATTTTTTATCATTTTCCCATAAAATATGTGTTCTTAATATTTTCGTTTGTTCTCTTAATATGAACTTGCAAATATGTCCAGTTAACTGAATTTAGATAAAAACATGTAAATATATTATTATATGAAATAAATTCATAATCAGTTTGAATTAAAATAATGTAAATAATTTGTATTTGTGTATAATGTAAATAATGTAAATAATGTAAATAATGCAAGATAAAAATCATGCACCATGTACGATTTATTGCGCATTTTAAAATTTTCATTACATGTATATTTTTGAATATATGACAACCTCACATTGGAAACTTGCTTAAAAATACTTCAGAGACATGTTTTAATATATGAAAATATATGATCTGAACTTATCTCCGCCAGATATATTTACGAACGTAACGTAAATATTTTATTTCAACACTTGAACAAAATTTCATAAAATATATTATATGAACTTTAAAAAGTTCACTGTTTTACTTAAAAGTTGAATAAAATAATAAAAGAGATGTTACAAGTTAAAAATATACATTTTATTTAGTACTTCTTAGTACTTTCAAGCTTTCCAAAACTCTTCATCGCAGACTATTTTAGACCAGTTATTAAAATATCCTCTGATGAAGACCTTGGGAAAGCTTGAAAGTGCTAAGAAGTTTTAAATAAAATACATATTTTTAACTTCTCACAGTTATTAATATATTCTCTGTGGAAGAGCTTAGAAGCACTTGAAAGTAGTAATAAGTTTTAAATAAAATGCATATATTTAACTTGTAACATCTCTTTTATTATTTTAGTCACCTTTTAAGTAAAACATTGAACTTTTTGAAGTTCATTTAATATATTTTATGTTTGAATCAAGGTGAAGTATAGCATTTTGTCTTATGATATTATTTGCAAAATTTCATAAAACAGCATTCAGATATGTATACTACGTCATCACTCAAACAAATGTGTGATTCAAAAATATAAATAAGTAGACACAGATTTTGATAAAGAATTTTCGTCTAATTGAAAGATCTTCAATATTTCTTAATTTACAGATTGATCTTGGCGTCTGCGATAAAGCTCATATGATTTATGTAGCAATTAACGTTTTTACTTTCTTTTACCTTCAATAGAACAAAGTATTGTAATCGATTTTTTCTACTTCCGGTTTTTGACGGATTTACACGTTTTAGAGGTCAGAGATCCCTGAAAACATCTTTATAGAAAATGTCTGTCTGTTTGTGTGTCCGTATGTCCGTGCGTCAGTATGTCTGTTGCCATTTTACCATCAAAAACTGTGTGAAGTTATGCATAGAATGGAACCAATTTTTTTTTAAGTTTAAGGCTATGGCAAGCAGGTCCTCCCTGAATTTTGAAAAAATCTGCCGATAGGTGGCGCTGTAATAGCGATTTTTGTGCATTTTGAATATTTTACCATCGAAAAGTGTAAGAAATTATGCATAGAATTGAACCAAATTTTTTGTGTACGTTTTTGGCCCTAGCAAGAAGGTCCTCCCTGAATTTGGAAATATTTTGCTAAAAGGATTTACTAAAGTAGCGATTTTTGTGTAATTTTCTTGATTTTTCGAAGTTCTATTCTACACCGGAGGCTGTTGAATCGACGGGAACTTCCCATCCTGATAACCCGACTAATAGCGAGCAGCTGATGTGCAACAGAATAACGAAAAATTATTGATCTTAATAAATATCATGATTGAGATTAACTCGTTTTTACTCCGAGTAATTGGGTGAAGCAGAAATATAAGATGGCAGTCTAAGGCGTTATATTATTCACATTTGTAACAACATTTTGAAATATTACTATATATGAGATAGAAGAAAGTCTTGGGATTGCACATCTATCTAGTTTACTTTGCCCTGCTAATAATATGTAATTAATTAAAAGATATTCTTTTTTAAATATGTAATAAAACTTTTTTATAGCATTAATATCTCTATATTCTAAAAAAAAGTAACTACCGCTGTCACCGCCGCCGCCGCCGGTTTTGAATTTTTTGTGACCGGAGGTCTTTCTTCGTTAATATTAAGAAAAATAATGCATACAAAAATATGAAAATTGATAGTATTATACAGAAATGTTTGATAAATACGCTGATGCAGACAGTTTTCAAATCGAAGAATTTTTTAAAGAGATATTTAATGCTAAAGTTGAGCAAAAACTATAAATCGGAATTTAATAATGTTTAGATCATTTTATACGTTATAATTTACCGGTGTGCAGAATTAATTTATTTTTTTAATTTGACTCATTTTTCGTGGTTTCATTTCTATTTTAAATTCAAATTTTCAGCATTTCGAGAGATATTTTTTACTTATTTCAGAAAATTGTACTAATTTAACCTGTTGCCAACTGTATAAACAACGGAAACAATAATGTTTGCTTCAAATTATTTACACGTGACTATTATAAACAGAAAAAAACTTTCAAATTAGAATTAAATAATTACGTATAAAAAGCAGGAACTTATTGAAAATTACTTCATCAATAATTACACGTGAATTTTAACAGAGAAAGGATAGTGTAAAATAATAAATTCATTAACATGCGTTAGAAGTCTTAAATAGGAGAAATTACATCACATTTACATCACATTTCACTTATTACGTAAAATGAACAAAAAGTAATATTGCAAAACAGTTTAAATTTAAAAATAGCGCGAGACATTTACTTGATATTTTGAGATGAACTTTTCAACTTTTTTGGGGGGGGGGCAGCGCAAATAATATTTCATTTCTAATAAAAGTACTTTCCCGTGAATATTAGAAAGGGAAACAAAAGTTTGATGAAAATTACGTCAGATTAAAAACGATATATTTAAAATGTCTTATTTAAAAGGACTTTCTTTTCGCTTTGTTAAAAAATACCGGGAGACAAAGACTCTGTTTACTTAATTCATTTTATATTAGATGATTTTGAAATGCCATTGTATCTTTTAACAGCAGCTGATTTTTCCGTAAAATTCCCCCAATCAAAGAGAAATGAATAGAAACCCGTTCATAGGGAGATCGCCTTTGTTTTTTATTTTCTTCTATCTTTACAAGAAGAAAGTATTGGTTTCATGAAAATTTTTGAATTTCAGTTTTCGACGGATTTACACGTTTTATGAGTCAGAGATTCCAAAAAACATGTTTTTACGAAATGTCTGTCTGTGAGTCTGTCTGTCTGTCTGTCTGTCTGTCCGTCTGTCTGTATGTGACACAAATTTTGTGGGCGCTCTATCTCAAGAACTAATGCACGAAATTTCACAAAACTTCATATTTAGTTAGACCTTGATATAAACTGGAACTGATTAGTTTTTGGTAAAAATCGCCCAACAGGTGGCGCTGCTATGCGGCATTTTTAACGATTTCTGCAATAGCTGTATCTCAAGAACTACTGCACGGATTTTCATAAAACTTCAGATTCAGTTAGTTCATGATATAGTTTGGTGCTGATTACTTTTTTGTGAAAATCGCGCAACAGGTGGCGCTGGTATGCTGCATTGTTCATGATTATCGCAATAGCTCTAACTCAAGAAAAAATGCACGAATTTTCATCAAACTTCAGATTCAGTTAGTCCCTGATATAAATTAGTGCTGCTTAATTTTTGGTGCAAATCGCCCAACAGGTGGCGCTGCTGTGCTTCATTTTTCACGATTTCCACAAGAGCTGTATCTCAAGAACTATTGCACGGATTTTCATCAAACTTCAGATTTAGTTAGTCCTTGACATGAAGTGATGTATAAGTTAGTGCTGCTTAATTTTTGGTGTAAATCGCTCAACAGGTGGCGCTGTTGTGCTGCATTTTTGCGATTTCCGCAATAGCTTTATCTCAAGAACTAATGCTTGGATTTTCAACAAACTTCAGATTCAGGTATACCTTGATATTGTTTAGTGCTGTTTATTTTGGTGTAAATCGCTCAACAGGTGGCGCTGCTATGCTACATTTTTTTCAGAATTTCCGCTATTGCTCTATCTCAAGAACTAATGCACGAATTTTCATCAAGCTTCAAATTCAGATATACTTTGATATGAATTGATACTAAATCGTTGTTATTTCTTGTACATACTATTTAAATGATTTAATTGACGTGATTTATATAGAAGAAAGTTTTGTGATGGCCACAACATACTAGTTTAATTATAATTCAATCTTCCAAAATCTTTTTAAAGCCGATCAAATTAGCGTGCTTTTAGAGACTGCAGTGTCTGAACGGGGGTTGGCGAGTGTAGCTCGTAGGGGCCGAATCCCCTAGTTTTATAAAAGAATCGTAGTCGAAATTTTTTTCGACTTCCGTTTTCGACGGATTTACACGTTTTAGAGGTCAGAAATCACAAAAAACATGTTTATACAAAATGTCTGTCTGTCCGTGTGTCCGTGTATGTCCGTGTGTCGCCATTGTACCATCAAAAATTGCATGAAGTTATGCATAGAATTAAACCAAAAAATTTTTTTTAAGTTTTTGGCTATAGCAAACAGGTCCTCCTTGAATTTGGAAAAAGAACGCCTGTAGGGGGCGCTGTAATAGCGATTTTTGTGCGAGTTTTTTGCATTTTGAATATCGTAACATCGAAAAGTGTATGAAGTTATGCATAGAATTGAATCAAATTTTTTGTGTATAGTTTTGGCCATGGCAAGAAGGTCCTCTCTCAAATTGGAAACATTTCGCCGGTAGGGCACTGTAATAGCGATTTTTGTGCATTTTCAATATCGTACCATCGAAAAGTGTCAGAAGTTATGCATAGAATTGAACCAAACTTTTTGTGTATGTTTTAGGCCATAGCAAGAAGGTCCTCCTTGAATTTGGTAAAATTCCGCCGGAAGGGGGCACTGTAATAGCGATTTTTGTGCATTTTCAATATTGTACCATCGAAAATGGTAAGAAGTTATGCATAGAATTGAACCAAACTTTTTGCGTATGTTTTAGGCTATAGTAAGAAGGTCCTCCCTGAATTTGGAAAATTTCTGACGGAAGAGAACACTGTAATAGCGATTTTTGTGCAATTTTCAATATTGTACCATCGGAAAGTGTATGAAGTTATGCAAAATTCTAATGAAAATAAGGTTGTTGAAAATAATAGTTGGGGCAACTGGGCCATGATTTTACAATGCGACTTTGGAGCTTCTGACAATTCAGCTTCAAAAAGCTAGTATTCATTTCAATTAAAGTCTGAACTTCTGTAAATGTGTTCATTTAGGTTCCCTCTATCTGACAGGAATGCTCAAAATTACATTTTAATATTTAAAAATATAAAAGTATGTATATTCCATCTTTCTTTCTCATGGGTCCAGTTGCCCCATAAAAATGGGGTAAGTGGACCAGGAGGGTCTATGTTCCACACGCGTTTATTTTTTTTTCATATGGGATATCATGTCCTGTTTCAAAAAGTTAAACAACTTTAGAAAAATTAAACCAGACAGATCATGTAAATTATATAAAAACTAAAGAGCGTTGTAAGGGAATCCTTTGCTGTCAATGTGTCTAAGAAAAGCACTAAAAGTGAAAATATTAGATTTATTTATACCAAAAACATAAAAATTAAGTAAGTACTTATGTACTTCAGTATAGGTAATAAGTGTAAAAGTTACATGGTTATTTTAAGGGAAAAAATAGCAAGGTAAATCTATGGACAAACGGCTACGTAAGTCCTTAAGTACTTTATCTGTATCAATGAGTCGCATTATATAGGGAAATTTTTATTGTTCTTAGCAGAATCTTTAATGAGTTACCTTCATGATAATTTTATTTAACATATTCTAAAGAAAGGTGCGATGAAGATATTATTTTCAAAATAGTGCTAGGAACAATAAAATTTTCTCTATACAATTCGACCCCTGTGAATCGTACAATTTCAAGGTTTGGCTATCTCGCTTTCAGGGGAAAGGTATTTGCATTCGTAAAATGATGAAATAATTTAATGACACCAGTATTTATAAGAGAATCTATTTGTAAGCAAGTAAAAGTATATTTTCGCGAACTTAATACAGGTGATATTTTCCTTATAAAACTCCGCTTCCAATGTGGCAACTAGGGACTAAAATTATGTGATGCCATAACGACATCACCGCCACTCAAGTGGTCAAGAAATTTGCTTTGATACCACCCAATATGGTTTTTTTTTAGTTTTATTACGTAATTTTAATAAGGCATTCTATAATTTTCTTTATTGAGAGCAAAAAACAATGGAGAAATTTATTTCCCGCAGTAAGAGAAACTCAAAAAAATAATTTATAACTATTGGGGTAACTGGATCCAGTATGGTTCAGTTACGCCGAATACATGTCCCAGTTACCCCATTCCTGAAAGATTTATGGGGTAACTGGGACACCGGGATTACATTTGAAACATGAATTAAATATGTATAGATACCTAATAATATTAATGTAGTTATATGCCTAATCTTAAAAAAAAGATTGTTTAATAAAAGTACTTTCAGTATTTTAATAAAAAGATGAAGAAGTACAACAATATTGACGTAGTTTAAAAAAAAAAAAAAAAGGAGGGTAAATTTTTGACAACCTATCACAACAAAATGAGAGTTATGATTGAGTTAACACACGTTGTTTTAGGAAGTAGAGATTAAAGTGCATTGTTCACAAAAGCTAAAACTTAAAAAAACATCAACAGTTTTTTTTTTTTTATAAAATAGCCTATGGATCAGTTACATAGTGGGTCCAGTTACCCCAACTAACCTTACTAATAAAACTAATTAAAATGAAAAAAAGACATGAGATAGAAGAAAGTTTTGGGATTGGCACATTCAACTAGTTTTTACTATGGCCAGCATGTCCCAAGTGAAATGGGTAGCAATCTGATGGAAGGGGGAGCTTTAATAGTGGTTTTCCGCGATTTTAATAGTTCTATTGTACGTCGGCTATTCATGCAGCGACGGGCAATTCGCATCCAGCTAACCTAGCAATTCTGAAGAAGTTTATGTACAACGCAATCTGATTTTATTAAATATTATGATTTATATTAACTAGATTTTACTCCCAATACTAAAATGAACAGAAACTTAAGATGAAAATCAAAGTTTATGTAATATTGAAGTAATATATTGAAATAATAATATGTGTAACAAACTTTTGAAATATTAACAGTTATGAGAAAGAAGAAAAATTTATGATTTGTACCTCAGATTAGTTATACACACATTTGTCCATTTGAAATAATAAATATATAACATAGATTTTGTTTCAATACAACAATCATTTCAACTTGTTTAATAAATGAAAAATGTCTGCAACTTCTAATAAAAATAATTTTTTCGCAGTCATGAGTTTAAATGTAGTGTTATAAAACACCTTTAAAGTAATTTTTCTAATTGCCTTTTAAACTAATTCATAACTTCATAATGGCCTACTTAGAGTATTCGTTAGAAAATAGAAAAGAAAATGATTAAAATGTTCTCAAGACTAAAAGTTTGCTTAATATTAATTTATTTTGAGCATTTTTAAATGAATTATTATGCTAATATGCAGCTGTATGTTAAGTGAAATGCATTTAAAGTGTATTTAATGCAAGAACATAGAACATAAAAGATTTTTTTAATGTAATAAATTAAAAGTTAATTAGTTTAGCTAGTAAATTTCGATAGAGAAAGAATTAATTAATAAGTAACTCAAGTTTTTCAAGATGTTTTTATACACATTGTTTTTTATTTGCGTCATAGGACGTTTATTAATTTAACATCTTTATATGTTTATGCAAAAAGAGTTGTTATGATCAGGAAAGTAATTTAATTGCCTTATCTGATTTCCAATTTTTTCCGACTTGCGATAAAAAAATAAATATATTGTTAGTATAATCGTAATTATATTATATTAAAAATTTTTAATGAGCTTTTAATTGTTATAATTGTATTGTTAGAAGTTTGAAGAAAAAATGGATGCAAAGAAAATGAAATTGAAAAAGTGCTAATGAATCGACTACATCATGAAAACCGAAATCATCTTTTTCTGGATAGCAGTGTTTTGATAACGGCCATACAGGAAGAGCTCACAGGTGGATTCAAAGCAAAATGCTGTTAGCTATAAAAAAGGAAAGAATGAAGCTCCAAAAACTCTGAAAGATTATGCGATCTTATATGCCACCAAAAAAATTAAAAAAGATCATTAATCTCATTTCCAGGTTTAAGACAGTTTTGTACTGCTGCTGTTAATTTTGAAAAATGTGAAAAAATGTTACAGTAATTAACAAGAGGCTAAGAAACATTCTACAAGAAATTGAAAAGCAGATAGTCATTGAAGCACAAGTAAAACAGACAAAAAAACAAACAAACAAAAAAAAAACAGTAGAACCAAAGAAGGTTGATGGTTCAACGAAGAGACTTTAAAACACAGAAAAAACTGTTTCAAAAGAATAGCTAAATATGCAGAATTATATAAAAATGTGCTCTAAAGAATATATTAAAAAAATTAAATGTAATTTTGTGAAGAAAGTTCTAGAAGATAACAAAAGTTTAAAATCAGCTAAAAGCAAACTGTGTGTTCAAAGAAGATATTTTTGCTCTAATGAAGGTAGGTGGAACAATCACAAAAATAAATATTGATACCATAAGTATTGCCGAAAAATTCTATAACGACTTACCTAAATGTGAGAATGAAAGAGAAAGAAAAGAACTTGATCTGAGAAAAAGCATTACAAAAATTGAAGAGGTAATCCCAGTGATGATAGATGATGAGTCATGAGCTATTAGATCTACGAAATAAATATATGCTCTGGTGAAGATATAGTTAAGACTGATCATCTCAAAGAACCAGGAAAATAATTTTTCAAAAATGCTGGCTATACCAAATATTTACCAAATGTCTAGCCTGGAATACTGTTATAATTGTGCGACTTTAACCCTCTACTGCATATTGTTGCCAATAGCAACAAATTAAATTTTCTCTCTTTATCGTTTATTTACCGTTGCCTCTTGATAAATCTATGTTTTACGTATTCATTTTGACCTTATGCCTAGATTTAGTTCATTAAAAATACCATAGGTGATAACAGTTGTTTATCAGTTACAAATAAAAACGAACTTTTGAAGCCTTCCATTTTACTAGCCACTGATGGATTTCTATTAAAAAATAAAAAATATTTAAAATGCAAAATTTCATTTGAAAAAAATCTTTTTCAAAAGAATATGCTTTTAAGTGTTATTAATGTTATGCTTTTAAAATAATTTCAGTAAGGTTTTTTTTTTTTTTTTTTTTTTTTTTGCGACGCACATTGTGTGCATGTGAATATACGATTGTTGCCATTTGATAACATCATGAATTTAGTTCCGCTTTTTTTTACATATTTAGCATTATGTTCAATGAATTTGTTGATTGTTTTACCTTACTTTTTGTCTATATTTTCATCAAAAACTTTTCTGACAAAGCCTCGTCATGTTCAACATATATTTTAAATAAAGACTCTGAAATAAATTATTGACAGAAGAAATATACATTGTATTGTCAAGTGAAATTGGCATTTCTGACAATGACAGCGAGGACGATCTACGTTTTGATACAAACCTTCTGTTCAAAAATGGATCAGACACTTATGATGAGACTGATTGTGATTTACAAGAATATAAATCGGCTAATGAAATTGACTAGAAGGTTTATGCAAACGTTGGGATAATGAATATTCCATCTGCATCAAAACAAAAGCAATCAGGTAAACGTAAACAGAAAAAAGTGAAAGCTTCAAACTCTTAAGCCAGATTCTTCTTGGATAAAGATTATTGGAGATGTTTATCTGCCTGAAAGAGATTTATCATTAAAAACACAATATAAATATTGTTTGTATTTTTCCACCCAGTAATTTTCCAACATATCTCTGAACAAACAACCCTTTATAGTGTTCTTAAATATATTCAAAAGCCACTAAATATAGGCCCGACAGATATAAAAATGTATCTAAAAATTGGTATCTTGAGTAGCATGGCAAACTTTAAAATCATAAGATTTTTTGGGAAACCTATCACTGGTGTACCACAAGGTAGTCGTACTATGATCTTGAATACATTTGAAAGTATATACGACAATTTTCCCATCTGAACGATAATACATTGTCTAATAGGGACGATAATTAATTTAAGTTGAGACCGACAGTCTGTACCCTGGATGTAAATTCTTATCTATTCCCAAGAAAGAATCTCTCTGTGTTTAGGAGCAAATAAGTGCGACAAAAGCTCATCGCCATATGAAGCAGTATATCCCCTCCCTCCCCCTATCCCCCCCCCCCAAATAAAAAAGAAAAAAATCGCAAAATATGGTTTGAAATTGTTATTTTTCACAGGAGTATCAAAATTTGCGTACAATTTTGATATTTAGTTCGAAAAAAATTACAACCAGTCTGCCAAGTGCACTTGGAGGTTAGCGTTTGAGTCAATGCTAGACTAACTCATCCAGTTGTTGAACCTGCAAATCATGAGCTGTATTTTGATAATTATTAAACATCAGTGAACCCAATGACACTTTTAAAATCAAAAGTAATTTCTTGCCTTGGAATAATAAAGAGAGACAGAATCCCGCGCTGGAAAATGCCACCGGACAATGAATATAAAAAAGCCCAGATAAGTATCATAGAATATGCTTAGAATACGCTTAATGCATGGGCTTTTGTCATTTGACAACCATTTTAAAAAATCCAAAATACGGAAAAATATAAGAGTGATAAGTTTTTCAGTATTGTTCCTTTAATGTATGCCCATTAAGGAATCAAAAATATTTTTTAAAGGAAAAAAAAAAATCATGCACTAGAGGGTTAAAAGGAAGGAGGGAAGAAACATTAAAAACGAACATTTCATCAGCTTAATGGCAATGATTCAAAAACTTTTTTCCCACGTTTTAACGAAAAATCATCACAGTGATAGAATCATGCTAAACTAGTAAACATGCATCTTTTTGAAGGTCATTTAGCTCAATGTATCATATTAGAACAGTTATTGAAATCATATCAAAATATAAGGAATAGATTTCACCTCTTTGATTCACTTTTATTGATTACAAACAAGTTTCGGATTCTGACTACATAACAGCAGTAATAGTATATTTGGAGGACATCGATATAGGCTTGTTTTACAACACTATTATAAAGAATATTGAGAATAAAAGATCAAAACCATCTGTTTTATCAAAGAAAAGGGAAAGAACATACTTGAAAGAGGCTTAAAAAGGTGACACTGTTTTGCCTTAGATTTTTATTAATATCTTAAGAAATATTTTCATAAAGCTGGATTGATAAAACAATGGGATTAGAATAGCTGGGGAACACAGCTTTGTCATCTCGAGTTTCATAAAGCCTTTTTAATTTTCAGTAAAAATCTGGAAGAATTCGGAGATCTGTTTAAGGATTTATTTAGCAGGGACTATAATTATTAGGGGATTAAAAATAAATTTGGGAAATTCTAAGGCATTGTTCTATTCAATTTCAATAGAGAAAAATTGTCTACAACAACACTGTGACTAAGGAAGTGTGGAGTTATGTGTATTTGGGACAGAAATAACATCGGACAACAACACCCTAAATGAAATTAATATAATGAACATAAGGACAAGAAGTTTATGAAGTGAATTTTCGAAGAACGTGACTATTTTGAGGAATAACATGCCATTATTGCAAGTAAAGAAACGTGTTTTTTAATAAATATATTATTAAAAATATGCTAAATTATGTAGCACGTTGCTAACAAAATGGATGGTACAAAGACTGCAAACAACACAGTGAAGCATAGGAACAGGTAGGTATAAAAGCACTATTTCAAGACACAGAAGAATTAATAAACCTGATAAGAAATCAGAAGAAATATTTTGACATCATAAAGAGAATTAAACTTTTAAAGTAAAAATCGGTTTGGCACATTTCAAGAAGACAGCAAAATATGTGTATACAGACAGTCTATTTGTGTAGCACAATAGTATCGCAAAGTTGTAAAGAGACCAGGAAGAGAATCTCCGGTGAGATGGAGTGTCCAAATGAGAAAAATTGCTTGAGTTATTGGGTAAGCAAAGCATTAGACAGAAAAAAAGGCATAAAACTGATATAGACCTACATCCTGCAGTGGGCTGCAATCACATGGTTATATATATATATAAAGACGTAATCAACTTATCAAATAAATATACAAGACAGATAATAGTAGCTTACTGAATTTCTTCCTAGAACAAGGATAAGGACTAACATTTCAAGAACTTTCTGAAAGGTTGAAAGTGGCAGGATAACATATGTATGCATAAGTTTTCAGTTATTATTAATTAAGAACTCTTTAATGAACATTTACTTTGGATATAAAATTAGTTCGATTTTCCTTTGCTGTTTTTTGTTGAAATTAATATTACAAGAAATAATTTTGATGCAGAAAAGAATTTCTAAAAACAAATTATGGATTTTTTTTACTCTCTTCCAGTAAACTAAAAAAAAAAAAAAAAAAAAAAAAAAAAAAAAAAAAAAAAAAAAAAAAAAAAAAACATTTCCTAAGTCGTTTCTTATCTAATTTTTTTTTTTTTTTTTTTACAGATTTAATAAAACAAAATGTCGTTCATTGTACATCTATTGAGTTGATCGTTACTTTGTAATTACTATCTCCTAATAGGATAAATTCGTATTAATTTTAATCCGTTTAAAATGTTTTAAAAATTTAGCTATATATAAAAAAATAATAGTAAAAATAATTGAACAATGTAAACTTGGAATGTTTAGCATAGAATCATTACGTTGAATTATTTGTCAACATGTTCTTATCACCATATCTTAAAAGTATTAGAATCATAGAAAGGATATCTGCTTAAAGATCTATTTTTAAATAGGTGAATTGTTGCATTTTACAAGCTGTCAATAAATAAGTGAACGGTTTAATCTTGAATGAATGATATCAGATATAAGTTATTAGTCTGAAAGATTTGAACTTTATTTAAGATTTTCATGAGCATAAATCAACATGATGGTGTTACATTTTCAGGATATGTTGCTTTCTATATTATGAAAGTGTCATAACGTGAAATGTCCGAGATAGAGCTGAGAAGTTCTCTGGATTTTTTTTTTTATTAAAATAAAAAAAAGAGAAAGTTATTTCCTTTTGCTTGAAAGCGTTTCTATTAAATATATTGTAAATTAACAGCTTCTAAAACTAATTTCAAATGTTAAAAGTTGTAAATTAAAACTTTAAAACTATAAAAAATGCGTTTATTTCGACTGTTTACATTATTCGACACTATCCGAGTCATTAAAAAAAATTCTAAGATTGCACGGTCTATGAAACGCCATCATTCAATTTTCCACTTATTCTTTCATATTATGCACGTTATTTTTTTTTTATTTAACTTGGATTTTTTCATAACTATTGTGCAGCTCGAGCCTTAATTTTAGTAACTTAAATGATGCAGCATCCTTACATATTAATTTTTTGCACTTTACAATCTCTATGGTAACTTTTACAATGGACAGACAGTACAGACTGGAGGGAAAAATTATTTTACTTTCATTGAAATTTATTTGGATGGTTTCTTCTTGATAAAATCTTGCTAAGGCTGTGGTTTTTCTATTATATTTAATATCAGCTATATGCTCTTTTTTTCTATACTTAAATTTACTGATAGTCATACCAATATAGTAATTCATTGATCTGCCTGCTCTAATAAATGGTATTTCATAAACTCCTTAGTAATTCTCAAAATTATTTGGGTCAATTTTAGCTCAAATGATATTCTTCAATTTTGGAGCTAGTTTGGCTACTAAACAGAAATTAAAATATTGTCTTAAACGTTTCAATATCTGTTTAGTAGCCAAACCATATCCGAAATTCATGAATATCATTTGCGCTAAAAAATATGCAACTGTTGTATATTAGATAAAAATCCATGGATAGCTCCCCTGATGCACTCATGTCAACGTTTTTTTACACTACTGAGCAGGTCCGTACATTCCTGATCTAATGCTTAGTGAATGGATTGTATACCAGGCTTTGCGATGAAATTAGTCCGTTTACCATATAGTTGAGATCCACCTGGCCATTATGTCTGCTGTGCTTCCTGTTACCTTCCTATTTGTCCTGTGTTTGCCGGTTACAATTTTTTTTGACTGCATTCATTTGCGCAAAACACATCCCAGCAAAATCTCACTTTACGAAAGGTATTTGGTGCGGATATTTTTGAGATGAACAGTAGTTCATACATAGCAAAAATATTTTTTTTTTATTTGAGTGTCATCTAAAGGAATTACCACTGGAAAATATATTGCACAAAAATGAGAACTTTGGGCAAAGGCGACACGTCACTCCCACTAAACACACCTATAAATCAAATAGCCCATCTGACCGAAACGCAATGGCAATCGAGAGATGGAACCCAAAAATATGAGTTAATACATTGGTTAGTCTATGCATTAATACACTTTTTCTAATTAATGAAATATAACTAATCTTATTTAAACTACAAAATGGTTTAAATTGGGTTAAATCTACTAGGCCGTCTAATTGTGATAAGTATCCTTTAGGAGGATGTGCTAGCTTGTTAGTTCACATACATTTGGCACATACGGGTTGTTTCTAAATGAATATCGGGAATTTAGCGCTTGGTAGTATTTATTACATAAAACTTAAAATTATAATTAATACATAAAATGAAAGAGCGACTCAAACAGTTTTACATACAAGCTTACAAGTGTTCAATGTGACTTTCTTTTTTCACACGGCACACATCAAGCCGATAGCTCAGTTCTTCCCAAACGTTGATTAGCAAAGAAGTTCAGTTCAGACGATTACCCGATATGATGCCATGTGATTTCTACCTGTGGTGGTTCATAAAGGATCGTGTGTTTGTGCCTCCACTACCAGCTGACCATTAAAGCTGTTGCAACAATGACCACACAAACAATAATCAACGTTTGGGAAGAACTCAGCTATCGACTTGATGCGTGCCATGTGACGAAAAGTGCTCACCTTGAACACTGTTTGTCACATTGAAGCTTGTAGGCAAAGCTGTTTTTGTTGCTCTTTCATTTTATGTATTAATTATAGTTTTATGTTTTATGTAAAAATACTACCAAGCGTTAAAACAACGATATTCATTTAGAAACACCCTGTATTATAATTAATATAAACTTAATGTTGAAGTATTGGACTACCTTCAATCTAACTAATTAGCTCACCTGCATTCTATTATACTTTTTAACATTTATAATTATAAATAATAATTTAAAGAAAATATAAAAGCCGATTTTTCCTTCTAATTAAATAATCATTTTCACTTTAGAAAATTTGAAACACTTTGATTTATATGTTAATAATGCAAAAGAGTTTAATTCAAGAGTTCATTTTAAATGAATTAAAAATAGAAAACTAAGCTTTAAATTTTATGCGCTCTAATAGCTAACACAAGAATACTTAATGTTCTTCTTCAGAATTTCCTTTCAATAAGTGAAGTTTTTCACAAAGTTTAAAATGGCTTTGAAAGAGACTGAATATTTCGCAATTAAGTTGATTTGTTTGAGTGATTCCAAAATTAATATTCCTTGCTTCAAAGCATTAGTTTATCATACACATTAACAACAAAGGCTAAAACCAAGTTCTTAAAGAAATACAAATGATGTAGCATGATTATTTAAATTCACAGTAAAAGTGCACTATGCGCATAAAAATGTCTATTTCTGAGAAAAAACTATATAAAATCTTTTTAAAAATTTTTAAATATATGTTTTTTAATAATTTTAAAATAAAATTGCACATATCTACAAGGTGTCCCCTAAAATCGCTGACCAATATCTAAAACCTGAATGTTACATTTAAATGTATACTTCCAAATGTGAAGAAAAATTTCAACTATATTATTAATTTTCATTTACGTCAGTAATGAAATATTCGTAAAAATTATTGCAACTTGATTTATTTATATACGATTTTCATCTGTATAACTTATGTTTGAGAAACTTTATCCTTTTCTATGATGTAAAAAATAGCATATTAGTATAACGAACACCTTCCGAGTTGTGATATTCCAATTTTAATTTCAGCGTGATATATTTTTAATTGCGGGAAAATTCAGAAAACAGTAAAACATGACGTCTGTGTAATTTGGTTGTGGACGTTAGGTATTCTTAAATATAAAAATTTACTGTTGCCACAAATGATAGGTTTATTTTTTAATTTTATTTAAGAAATGCATTCTCTTAGACTGAAACTATGTAATGCTTATATTTATTGCTCCATTTTATTACATAAAACTAAATAAAAGATTAGGTATAGTTCCAATTGCCACGTAGGTTGGTGGATCTGGTCATTAATTGCAATAAATATAAAAAGTGTTTGAGTGTCTGATGGTTTATCTGCATTTTCATAAAAATTATAGTAAATCCCAAAGTATATATATTTTAATCGTGGTTTAATACTATAATATCTTCCACAACTCTTCATTATAGATACATTTCAAAGCATAATTCTGTTTAAAAAACAATTGTCTGCCATTTTAAGAGGATTTTTGGAAATGAAAAAAACTGGCCAGATGTCCCTAAGAGTTAAATTTTAACTACACTATATTAACTCTTCTATAGTTAGATTTGGGTGCTTTAAGAAATAAAGAAGATTTTTAAACGCTTGTTAATTTAAGGCCTAAATCTATTATAAATATCGTGCACTTCCCTCATAGCATATATGGTCACAGTGACGTCGTTGTGACGTCATTGTAAGTCACTGTGGTCACGTCCCACCTGTGAACAAAATGTCACCACTCAGTGATGTCACATTGTGACTGAGATGTGTACTTCTCAGAAAACTTAAAAAAATTACAAAAAAAATATTCAAAACATGTTATTTATGCAAAATTATGTTTTCTGGCAATTAAAAAAAATGTTGTGATACTGATATGTCACTGCATGTAACCTAAGTCACAACACATATGTGACGAAAGAAACCACCATATTGTAAATCATAGTGTGGCAAAAATATGAACTACAAAAACTTTGAAAATGAACAGAAATATTTTAAACAGGCCCGAGTTACCACGGCATAAGGAATGAAAATATATTAGTGGATAGCAAAGAGTAAATTCGGACACGAAAAGAGGGGGGTGGGGGGCATAAAAAGGAAAATGCATGGTACAAGTATCAACAAACTAGATTTCCATGCTATATTTTATCAATTTGTTATCTAAAGCAGTGAAAGTATACTTTTTTCATTATTTTCAATTTTATCTACCATTGCAATTTAATATAATAATCCTTCACTGATTGTTATTATTATAAAACTGTTTCTCGAAAAAATGGTACGTGCTGGAGCAATTTTGGATAACATATTTAGAATTAGGAATATTAAATCTGTACACTTTACATATTGAGTTTGCAGGGAGGAAGTTGTTTTATTTATTTATTTATTTATTTATTTATTTTTTGTCGACCAGTGGTATTCGAAACACTTCTGTGGTTTTAAACTAAAAATTTTCTATTAGTGTTAAGTCTGCAGCTTTTAATGAGCACGTAGAAAGATCCTTCAGAGTTTAGCCATATATGCATTTCTTGCTTTAGAATTTGCTTTCAAATCATATTTTTTCCTGTTAGCGTGTAACTATTTTAAGTAACTATTTTTTTTTAAAAAATTCTACTTCTTTCACACTTTTTAAATAAAATTAGCATTTTCAGAAAAAAATATATATACAAAATTTATACAAAACTCATGATATAATTATTCGTTTTTCAAATTTGTGTTTTAGAGATATGACTTAAAAAAAGTTTTTTTACAAATTGTTTTATTCTACAGAAAATGAATATGAAAAGAATGACAGATTGACAAAGAAAATGTTTTTATCCTCTATACACCGTTTTCATTTATTAAGAAGATACGTATTTTGTATTTAGTACGTGTAAAACAAACTTTACTTTAAAAAAAAAGAAAAAAAAAAGGGGAGGTGTTTCACTCAAATAGAAAAGTTTAATTATAGACACTCTGAAAAAGACAAAATTATTGCGCATTTAAACTTTAAATCTGTTGTATACGAAAAAAAAAATAATACATTAGAAATACCTGCTTTCTCAAAATCGTCTGCCCCAAATTTGACTGCAGATAAGCATCATAGAACTTTTGACGCGGGAAGTTAGTTGAACTCTTTTTTTTTAAATAACAGAAATATGTCTGACATTTTAGGTTACAACACGGACATTATTACAAAATTTATGAGCGTAAAAGGTATGTCTTATTTAACTTAAATCTTTTATTCCTGTTTTATACATTATTATCACGAGTTAAATAGTTTTACGTTATATACAATGAGACTGATCTGGTATTCTTTTCAGAAGCAATATTTTCCGATTCGATACTATAAAATATCTTAATCTTCCATCGCTAGAAAAAAAAAGGCTGGCGCAGAGACTGATTCTAACATAGTATTTATCGTCATTATTATTTTGGAGTTAAATATGGTATTCGATTATAATGATATTACGAAACTGTTTCAATTTAGAAATTAACATTATACTGGGAAAATGTCTTTTTACATATTATAGTACTGAAACTTTTGAAAGATTTTTTTTCATTGCTAATAATATTTTAAATTAGTATTTAAAATCCTAAATCTTCATACCAATGTTTTCAGATTTATCATTTGCCAAAATTATAAAATAATAGGAATTCCTTATAACAAATGGAAAGATTTTTGAGAAATTGTTAAATCTAATAATGCATTTAATTCATCTATTGTAGTTTGTTCTTGTTTAATAGTACAATTATAAATACTAATTATTTAGTGTTTTTCAAATTATATATTTATTTTTTAAATTGTATGTAAGCATTTTTTTTCTTGCTGTTTGTTATTATAATTATACATTTAATTGTAGACATTCAGAATCAGTTATTAAATTTTCGTCGATTGTAAAATAATCTTCTGTGTTTTCGATACACGTAATTATTGGCATTAAAAAATAAAATATAATATTTAAGCATTGAAATAAAGTGTTTTTCATGCCTGATAAAATTGAAAAGTGTTTATGACTTCGGTTAGTCTGGCCGTCTGTCCGCACTCTAACTCGCCTAAATACAGTAGGATTGCCCTGAAATTTTTGGTGGCTACTGACGTTTACCGTAACACGGTCCCTATTTGTAATGAAGTTTGTAGCATGTTCAGTTCATTTACAGGGACAGTCAAAAGTATTCCGTTACATTACGGCCTGTGGGGGAAAAATTGTTTCAAATGATTTTTAATGATTTTACACGCTTTCAAACAGAAGAAAATTGATATGCATTTATGAAGCGTACTAAAATGTGCATTCTGTAGAATATGCGATGCAAAGAATAGATATTGTTCATTTACAGGGCTAAAAAAGGAATTTCAATACATAATGATATAGGGGTGGAGGGAATTGTTTGTGGGGTAATTTAATATGTTAATCTATTTCGTACATAATGAAATTGATATACGTCGCTGAGGTTTACATACTATACAATATTTCATGATAATACAAAGTGTATATAGCATTTAGAGGGACACACAGATTATTTCAGATACTATGTTGTATTCAAAGTACTGTTCATTAGCGATGATTGCTGGAAATGCATTTTATAATTATGATATGCGCTTTTATGATTCACTATATTTATGCGTAGTATATGGTGTATATATATATATATATATATATATATATATATATATATATGCTATAATTCATATACAGGACTACACAAAAGTATTTGTAAGGGTTACTGTGTATGGCCGCAAATTGCTTTAATGTGCTTTTTAAATGTGTTATGCATTTTTATGCTGAACTGCATTTAATTTACTAAGAACCGTTTGTAGAATAGAGCTGAAATGATATACAGGGTCACGCAAAGAACTGAATACGTTGTCGTCTAAGAATTATAATTTCTGGAAATATGATTTCAGCAGTTTTAAGAGTGTTTTAGTTTGAATTAAATTTTAACTAAATAGTGGCATGTAATAAAGGTTCTAGGTAAACTACAGTGTTGTATAAAAGTATTTAAGTATGTTTCCATATATTAGTATAAATTGCTGAAAGAGAATTTCAAGATGTTATGCGCTTTCTAGATAAACTAAATTTTTCCATTATATACTATAGATATCAATCTACAGATCAAATACAGGCCGTTCAAAATAATTGGAAAACATATGGCTATGGAGGGTAACTGCTGAAATCAGTTATTCAAATATTTTATGCGTTTTCATGTTTAATTAGTTATCTTATTTACGTTATTTCCCTAAATTACGTTGTCTTGTTAAAGCATTCAGGAAGTGTTAGAAAGTATTTTATAATCTATGCTTAACGAATGTTTTTTCTTACTTGTTTTTTCTATTTCCCATATCAGTCTTTTCCTATAAAACATACCAAATCTATTTAGCTCATATTCACAAAATACAATATACACAGGAATAAAAAAAATAAATAAATAGGGCATTCTATAAACAAGAGTTGTATTAATATCCGTTAAGACTCCATGTTCGTACTTAATAAAGCAATGACAAATCACAACACATTAAAAAACTTACACATTCTTAATATCAATCTTGAATTCAAGAGCAAGCTTTGAATTTAATAAAAAAAAGATGTCAGTTGATTAGCATTGTTTTTTAAATTGAAAAATTAAAAATATTTTAGCAGAATAGGACAGCGATATTTTGCTAAAAAGTACTGTAATAAGATAAGATTTTATATTTCAAACAAAACTTTACTTTAAAATTCATCACAGTGTTTGTGACAAGAATCATCACAGTATTAATACTTGGAAATTTTTCCAGAGAGAAAAATTCGCCTTGCATACAATATTTCAAATGAAAATCAAATTTCAAATTAGTTGCTTAAAAGGCGCAAAGGACAACATAGTGGAAAATATTCCATGCCAGGACTCGAACACGGGCCATCAGTATAGCGCACTGACATTCTACCAACTAAACCAAATGGAACGATACCCAGCCTGGAAAATTTCTCCCAATTACATGTTGGCAAGGCTACAAACGCAGCACATGATGGAATATTTATATTGAGCTAACGACATGGGGCAAACACGAAACTTAATTAAATCCAGCATCGATTGAAAATATATTAATATTTGGATATTTTTCCAGAGAGAAACATTCGCCTTGCGTACAGTATTTCAAATGAAAATCAAATTTCAAATTAAAATTGCCTTTTGAGCAATTAATTTGAAATGTTATTTTCATTTGAAATATTGTATGCAAGGCAAATGGTTCTCTCTGAGAAAATTTCCAAGTATTAATATAGTTTCAATCGTTGCTGGATTTAATTAAGTTTCGTGTTTGCCCCCATGTCTCTGGCTCACGATAAATATTCCATCTTGTGCTGCGTTTGTCGCCTTGCCAACATGTAATAGTGAGAAATTTTCCAGACTGGGTACCGTACCATGTGGTTTAGTCGGTAGAATGTCAGTGCGCTATACTGATGGCCCAGGATCGAGTCCCGTCATGGAATCTTTTTCACTATGTTGTTCTTTGCGCCTTTTAAGCAATTAATTTGAAATTTGAGTTTCATTTGAAATCATCACAGTGTTTATGACAAGTTCGTCACAAATGACACATATTTCACAAATTGGTCACAAGGTGACTTCAAAGCATTGTCGCTTTCGTCACATGTTCATCACAAAATTAATGCCAAAGTAGTCACAAATGACACACTGTTCACAAATTTGTCACACTGTGACTTCACAGAGTGGTCACAATGTAACGTCATAAAAGACCTCTAAAACGGGCATAACGACTTCGCATTCTAGTCACTATGACGTCACATCGACGGTCACAAAGTCACAGTGTGACTTCACAACGATGTCGCCGTGACGTCACCATACCTTACGGGTTATAAGCCCATATTGACATCGTCTGCACCCATTTCGAGATAACTCCAATTATATGTCAAAGGTCTTTTCGTTATTTGCGTTGAAGCCATGCCCACAAAAGTACAACTGGATTAAGTTAGTGTTGCAGTTCCCCTACATTTTTAAACTCAGGCGGCTTGATTGCCACATTTTTTTAAATACAGTACAAAATCTAAAGTCCGGAATCCTCGGAAATTTACCAAGTCCGAACTTCATGTTTTTTCGAATTTTGGATCCTCATAATACTCCTTTTCAAATAAAACAAAAACAAATTTCTACTTAAAAATGGAATATATAACATTCATATATTAAAAATTGCCTATAACAGTTATTAAAAACAAAATTAAACAGGTATTTTAATTAAATAAATCATAACAAAATAAAAAGTAAAACAAAAATGTTTATATAAGAGAACATACAATTTAATAACAAATTCTAACTTACTTAACTTTTGAACAACTAACTAACTTAACTAAATTACATAACATGCGCTGCTTTATTAACTTAGGTTCGTCATCAGGACGTTTTTATTTTATTTTGTTACATAGACATAAGTTCCGGTTCACTAATAAAGCTTCTTTGCTCTAGATCTTTTTTCATTTGTTTGTTTCACAATTTTGTTTTCCCCTTCTTTCTTGAATATTGCCACTGGAAATTCCGAACTTTGGGTGTCCGAACATTAGACTTTGTACTGTAGTATAATTCTCCTTGTTTTAACCTTACTTTGTCTGTCATTAAATAATGCCAGTAATAGTATTAAAAAAAAACTGGTACCATAAAGGAGATTTATTTTTTAAAAAGGCAATGTTAGGTTAGTTTATAAATTAAGATCTCGATTTAAAACCGTATATCAAAGTACCCCTATTTTCTAAAAATCACAATTACATATTAAGCAATACCGTTTAAAATTAAACTTTTGAGTAAATTACTGTAAACAAATATATTATGAAGATATCTGAATAAGAAAACTGTATATCACGTAGTTTTATAACAGCATGCTCTTCGAGTTCATACTTGTCCTCCCTGATTCCGGGAGAAATGCATGTTTAATTCACGTTTAGACATAGACACTTTGATTATAATAAACCTGACCTAACTGAAGCGTTTCAAACATGACACACACATATAGTATAAATGTAATAATTCTCAATAAGTAACTTTTAATTTCATAGAATTATAATGTGACTTATACACAAATTACCCCCACTATATAACCAAAGAACTAGACAGGGTATAATATAGCTTTAACGGTTTTTGTTGTTAAAAAATTATACTTTATTGTTTTACGTTCTGATTCTGTCAGGGAATGTCTACGGAATGTCGTCGTCTCGAAAAATTCACATTTCAGCTTTGGACTGCTACGAAGCATTTTCGCTAGCTTAAAAATATATAAAGATGACAACGACTTGCATTTCTCTTTTTTGTTTCTACGATTTTAAATAACTTTTTATATACGACTTCTAAATATAGTATACCATCGAATACTGAATCAAATGTTTACTATATGAACTTTATTTTTGTGACTTTTATGACTTTTCATACATAATTTTTTATGTACATCAAAAATGATTAAACACGAGATACCACACTTAAATAATAAAATAGTCGTTGAAATAAGGCAACGAGAAGCAGATTTCCATTTTATGTAGAACACAAAATTAATAAAATTACGTGTGAAAATCACTTTAAAACATTCAAACATAGCTTGAAATTGCTAAAAGGGATAAAAAATATATACTTAAAAGGCATATAACTACTTTTATTCAGATCGACACATGATTTATCGTTAAAATAGCGATATTTTGAAGACGTTTTTTATACAAGTATTTTCGTAATGAAATTTATAAAATAAGAGATTGGTAAAACAAAACATGAGACCACATGTATAATGAAAAACAAGTGAAAACATAAAATAAAATACAATAAAAATGGATATATGTGAACAAGAATTATCTTCTACTGTTGTTTCTTATTCCGCAGAGCATCTCTTTCCAAATTTCAGGCAATTCAATGGAGATGTGAATTATTCAGCCTCAACAGTTCAAACAAATTAAACTAAACTGTTTATTTCACATTTGACTTCTGAGTGCTCCCCACATCCCCGACCATAATAGATTGGGAAATACTAACCCACGGCAGTACCCACGACAGTAACTTGAACACAACTTAAAATTTCTAAAAACTTTAAAAAATGGTGGAGGGGGGGGGGGGGGTAAACAAGAACGAATTTCTTGAGCTCATGCTGTAAAAAATTAAAATATTAAAAATAAGTTACTTTAAATTTAATTATAAGAAACTGGATAAAAGACATGTGCCTAGTACTCTCCAAACCACCGAATCTTCCCCGGGTGCACGCAGTAATACAGTCTTGAAAAACACTCTTTGCAACACCATAACAGGTCTGCAACAGCAGAATGAAAAATATTTCAGAACTGGTAAAAATTTTAACTTAAATTGAAACATTAAGCCTATGAGGAATGAAGTCTCAGCGGCACTTGCTCTGCAACGTCCCAGCATAAGACCTGACGAATGATACAGGCCTGGAAAAGGGTTTCGCGTCACTACCATTTCCGGAGAAGAGACTAGTGTACTCGTCGACAACAAGTTGAGAAATGAGGGTTGCTGGCTCCTTTTGGCACTCATATAAAGGCTGTGGTTATAATGAGTGGAGCTAAAGGTGTGGTTGCTTGTATGACTCTTGGTACCGTGAAAATAGTCTCACGAGCTGGCAGAAGAAAAATAACAGCATTAGATGGATTTATAATAGAAACAAAATAAGTAGGATATTTAAATTGAAATTTTAAAATATGCAAAGCTTTTAAGATCATACCTAATTTAGGACTTTTTCTATTATGAATGACAAAGATATCGTATGGTGGAAGTGTGTTTAAAGAACTGTTTTCAGAATTTTCCAGAGAGAAGTGAAAGCTAATATTTAGGTCTTGAATATAAGTGTTTAATCTAGAGTATTTTATTTCTTTATAAAGGTGAAAATTCTAACATAGCAAGGCACACCAAAGATGTGTAATTGTAGAATTTTCGGATTGTATTAATAATTTGATGTGACGATAGGCAGCGTAACTATCAATTTGGTATACATAAGTTAAAATTGGTCGTAAAAAGGAGTTGTAAAGGAGCAATTTGTTTTTAATCGACATATTGGTTGGAGCTAATAAGGGAAATTTAAATGTAGATATGTTATAGATATATCACTGTAATTTATTCGGAGGAGCTGTGAAACACTTTAATAACGAATTCTTAAATTTACAGTGACTATCATATTTATGCTATTGTAATTTTATTTGAATTATTGGATTATTTTTAGAAACATTTTATAGATGTATAAACTCATTAAATAACTGTTTTATATACATCTTTCTGTTAGTACTAAATGAAATAATCACCGAATCGAAATAATATTGCAATAGAAAAGACATGAAATGAAACAATAATTACATATTTCTAGACCTAAAATAAAAGAAAAAAAGAAAAATGGTATTGCAATGCGTTACTGTCTACGAAAGAAAAAAGGCTAAAACTTGGATTAAGAGCAAATGATATTGTTGAAATGGACGCCACTCTGATAGCAAAAGGGAAAAAACGAGCACTCAGCTGTGCTCTACTACCCAGCTTAAACGTGTCACAGGAGAAATACATCTCTTCTATCGGGAGTTTCGTCTTTTCTTGCTAAGAAAAAATATCTAACGACACTTACTTTTATATAGTTAGTATAGTTTATTCAACTTGACTAACCATGAAAAGAAAAGCATTAATCATTTAATCAAAATTATTCCTAAAATTTACAAGCCAAGACATTTAAACTTGAAAAATTATTAAGTTGTACATTGTAACCCCTTTACAGATTTTAATTTTCATATATATTTATAATCTTCTTTTGCAAGAATTGTATAGAAATAATGCTAGAGTGTTTGATTCGTTTAATGCTAAATAATTCTTATTTTCATAAAACGTATATCATTTACTTTACTTGACTAACCATTAAAAGAAAAGCATCAATCTTTTAATAAAAATTATTCGTAAAATTTACATGTTAAGACATTAAAATGAGAAAATTAATATGTTATACACTGTAAAAAAAATTGCAGTTTTTATTCATCCTAATTTATAATCATTTTTCGTGAAAATAATTAAGAAATGGTGATATAGTGTTTTGTTAATTTTTATTTTCAAATTATTGAATAGCTTATCCTTGTATGTTTGTATGCGCTTAAAATTATTTAAAAAGACACACTATACTATTAATAAATGTGTTATAAACATATTGTATGTGTAACAAACAAGAAATCAAAGAATACAACCATTTACGTATAAAGGGCGTACGAATGCATCGAAAATATCTTATAGTTCAACAAAGTAGTTAACTTTTATTTGTCTAAGTTATGTGAGACAATGAATTAAATTATAGCATTTTTACGACAAAGTGTTATGAAACGACTGAATATAAACTTTAGTAATGCATTGAAAATCAAAGCATTAAAGTGATTATTAATTTTATGAATGTAAAATATCTGGAAATACGTATATTTACATTTAAGCTAATGGAAAACTTTCCAAATGAGCATGCAATTTTTTACTTTATAATTTTACTTTTTAAAAATATATATGAGTGATTCTCCGTAAAGAGGCAAATTTGAGGGACACTGAAGTGAAAATATAAACTACTTACTTTTTTGAAAATTTTTACATAAATGTTTGTTCTAATGTTAAATAAACATAGAAAATGCATGAGCAAAGAATATTTTGAAAATGTTACAAAGTTATGGGAATTTTAAATTTCTATAAAGGTGAGGGAATGATACTTTGCATATGAGGAAATTCTTTTAAAAATACATATATGTGGCAATAAGCTTCTTTTATTATAATTTCTAGTTTATACACAGAAACCTAATATTTTTCAATTTCTAGGTTAATACAATGGCGCGAAATAATTGTAAAATCAACATTATACATAAATTAATCACAAAAGTAGGATAAATTCATTTAGTTAATGTAAACAAGGTAGCCCTTCTAGAATAGGGCACTGGTGGTACAATTTGTTTTATATAATATCAGAAATATGATAAATATAAATGTTTGGTTTTGGTGCTGGCCATTTATATGTTCTTTGTGTTTTGCTAGGATGCATTACACTGATTTGAAATGCGTCATTTATCTGTGCTATAACTTCTCCAGGATATTCTTCATTTTCATACAGCAGTAGCACCCAATATCCTACAGATAATTTAAAATATATACTAATGTATTATTTGTAATAAAAATTACAAATTCTTATTATTAAGTAAATACTTTTTTGTATCTTACCTTTCTTTATTTTGTTTAGTAAATGAGAAGATTGGGCATCTGTAGATGCCCTGGCCGTATTTCCAAACCTCTGTCATCATTTTTCGAGTTGGTAGTAACTGCAATCTTGTTGGTTGCAGTCAGAGCAGATCAAAATCTGAAAGTTAGTTTATATTAGGTTTGTTTTTCCTGAAAATAACATTATGCTCATTTTGAGTTCCCTTGAAGGCTTCATAATTAGAATACGCACAAAACGTTTTCTTTATTAATCTCTATTTCTTCTGGAGTAACATGAAATATTTTAATTGCTCCACATTTTTCTTTTATAATTGAAAAGAAAGTCTCAAAGTCCTGATCTAAATAGGACATGATCTAAATTATCTAAATAGATTGGAATTTTGTACTAAAATGCATACATTTTGTTGGTTAGAGCTTTGAAACACTAAAGTTAAACTTTTAAAATTGTTTTGACAAGTTCTATAATACCATCACTTATATAGTTATTCCCTCATTTCAGCAAATGTGAGGGAATGATAAAATTCAATATGGCTGCATTTTTCAAGTTACACAAAATGGTTGCAAAGGATTTATGAATAATTACTTAAAGTATTAGTCATATAGCGCAATATAAGATAGAAATAATTTCTTTTTGACTTACCTTGGAATAGTTATACTGTGTGAGGAAATGGTGATTAAAAAAAAACACCCAAGCACAAATGTTTATTTCTTTATTTTATTCTGCAACAGACTCCCAAACCGAAAGGTGTCAACACAGGAAACAAAATGACCCTGATATTTGTAACAATGCTGAAATTGAGATTTTTTTCAAAATGTGAGGCAATGATTTAAACTGTAGGGAAAATGATAATTGTTAATTAAAGCAACTTTTTAATTAAGTAAAAGATAAGAAACTAGTGTTTATGATTAATATAATTATTTAACTTTGCTAAAACACTTTCATAATACATATGTATTTGAATTAAATTTGAGAAAAATAAGTTTAAAATTACATAGACGTTGTAGGGAACTGGGGAGGGAATGACTATCTTATATTAAGTTTTTTTTAAAAATTATAATTAGAAAATCATCTTGATGAATTTATTTTAAAAAGAACACTATTGTGGAAATACATATATTTAAAAGAACAACAGTGTTTGATAATATTTTTGATGTTAGAGATAAGGGAATGCAATATTGCCTCTTTACGGAGAATCACTCATATATTTCTGAATGAAAAATGTAACTTCCAGTAATCGAATGAATGTTTAAAAAATTATGCAAAAATTTTACCCCCTCCCTCCACCACCACAAATATTAATTTATATTTCTCTCAAGAAACGGATAGCAGAATATTTATTTATTTGTAAATAAAGTAAATATCTAAATTTTATAAATTATTAAAATGTAACAGTTTTTCTAGTTTGCTCAATAAATGTGAAAGGATTGAGTTTAATTTCAAAATCTAAGAATTCAACGCAAGTTTTCTATTTCGTTTTATATTATTTTAATTATTTAGCTATTTATTTTTTCGGTGATAATCTGTAAATAAATTAACTCTGCTTTCCAAATATTCATCAAGAATGAGAAGTGGTACGCTGCATTGCAAAAGAATCAAGTTCATTTAGTAAAACTTAAAAATGAAGACGATGCAATTCCGAATGATTTAATCTGTCTGCTATAGGCAGAAAGAACTTTTGAGACAGACTAGGTAGATGTTCGCGAATGCCATACTAGTCCTGAAAAACTATCGAGAAGTCTTTATTACCAATATAGCATAGTGGCAGTGACGTCATAGTGGGCCCCCATAGAACAAAACTGCACTTGTGTCTGAGAACCATTCCATATATTTAATCTCCTTCTTTCACATTAATACTGAAAGAAGAAGTAGGTAAAAAATCTGGCCTCGATATGAAAGTATGCGTATAAACATCTTCGCGATTAATAATTTAAAAATTAGGAACTGTGTAGAGTTTATTTTAAACTGATTAATTCTTTTATTAATCTTTTAATCTCTTTATTATATCTCCATTCCTTAACCATACAAAAATCACTGTTCATTATTCTTGTACTTAAATTATTCTTGTACATAAAAAAAACTCCAAGTCCTCTCTCTACTTATAGAATGGCCGTCATGTTTGTAACTACGGTTTTAGAAAACATATTAAATTCCAGTTAATTATGCTTAATGAAAATTTTAATATTAATCATGTTTTAAAAGATATATTCTTCAGAAATTTTATTTGAACATAATGTAGTTATTTATAAAAAGAAATAAAATTTCATAGATAATACTTACATGATTGCCAAATTTATTTACATGTATATTTTTGTATCTTTGCACACCCTATATTGAAAGTTGGCTGAAAAACCCATCAAGAGCAATTTGAATGAATGTATTATAACCTGAGCATTTTTTACGCCACACTAATAACAAATAGTCACACAAATATAGACTTTTATAATCTAAATTCATAGGCGTGACATTTTCGCTGTTCGATAGAAAAAATGCATTATTTGCTACGTTTCAGTAAAGTTCGAATGTGCATGAATGTTTCGTTATATGATTTTTAAATATCTAAAGATTACCCAGTGTGCTGTTAACAATTGGCAGTAATTTAAATTAATAGTTCTTTATAAGTTTTTTATAAATTTATACAAACGTTAAAACAAAAAAAAATGTATTAATAACACATCACCAAGTTCTTTCCGTGAAAAATTCAGATACAAAAATTCAAATTTCTTTCTTTTTTTTGCCTTTTCCTTTATTTTATTATTTCAAGTCATTCTCTAAACTATATCCACTATATAGACTGATTCATAAAGATGCAGCCAATAGCATCTTTTCGTACATATTGCACCTAGTGGCATATTTCTGTAAATATTGCTCCTAGCCGCATATTTCCGTACATATTGAACCTAGACGCATACTTCCCATTACAAAGTTTCATACTGTATATTTACGTGTAAAAAAATTAAAGTAGAAATTACTATAAATTAAACTGTACAGTTGTTTAACACACAAAGCGAAATATATTGATTTAAACATGTGCAGTAAATGCTATATTTTAACTAACATACAAGTTAATTTCTTACGTATTTTTCAATAGAAATAATTATGATAATGTAAATATTGTAATTGGTGTTTAATTTAAGTAAATGGAACTCAGATAGTCGGTATTTTTTACGCACAATGTACCTGTTTCACCACAACTTCGATTGATTTAAATATGCATTGATTCGAGATTTTTACTTCAAAGCATAACTATAGTACTATTTATTATTTGGGTATAAATCAAACTTATAAAAGGTTTAGTTAAAAAGTAAAAAAGCACAGGTATACTCGAGTAATCTTATTACAACTTTTCATAGTATCAAATCTATAACAGGTAGAAGAATGTTAATTAATTCGAAAAGGACTGTATTTTTGAAAGGAACGAAATAAGGAATACCCAAAGACTTCGATGCATAAAAGAATATAATGATTAACTATGTGAAAATATAATCAAAGAAATTTTGACTCGTTCTCCGCAATTTCCAGAAATGTTTAGACTAATTAAGCTTTTTCTCATTCTTTTGATAACTAAATCAGACAGGTACATATACGTCTAGCACAAAGACGAGTGAAATAGAAATACGTGTTCTCGTGTTGAATGTTATATTTTCACGAATTTATTTACTTATATTTGTGCATTTTCAGAATATCATGAATAAATCGATGAGTTTTATGGGTTTTGATGTTAAATACAAGTAAAGTAACTTATTATTATTTTGTTTTTACCATTCTCACTTAAAATATTCGATATTTGTTCTTAATATTGTCGTTTGTTCTTTTTATATGAACTTGCGAATATTTCCAGTTAACTAAATTTAGAAAAAGACATATTAAAATATTATTTTATGAAATACTTTCATAATCAGTTTGAGTTAAAATAATGAAAATTATATAAACACGAAATAAAAATCCTGCAGCATGTATGATTTATTGCACATTTTAAAATTTTATTTACATGTATATTTTTGCATATATGACAACCTCATATTAAAAACTTCCTTAAAAACACTTCAAAGAAATGTTTTAATGTATAAAAATTTTTGTGTGATCTGAACGTATCTCCGCCAGATAAATTTCCAAATATAACACAATTATACTATTTCAACACTTGAACCAAATTTCATATAACAACATCCAAAGAAGTATACTACATCATCACTCAAATAAATATATATGTTCAAAAATATAAATAACTAGAAACAACTTGATAAAGAATTTCCGTTTAATTGAAAGACCTTCAATAACTTCTTAATTAACCTCAATAGACCTCTTAATTTACAGGTTAATCTTCAGGACCGCGACAAACTTTACATGATTTATGTAGCGATGAAGGTTTTTTGCTTTTAATAATATGTAATTAATTAAAAGATAGTCTTTTTTAAATATCTAATAAAATTTTAATAAAAGATTAATTGTAATCTAAAATTTCTTCGACTTTTGACTGATGTTTTCGACGGATTTACATATTTTAGGAGTGAAAGATGAAGTAAAACATGTTTATACAAAATGTCTGCCTGTCCGTCAGTATGTCCGTGTGCCGAGTGTCATCTTTGTTTCATCGAGAAGTGTATGAAGTTATGCATAGAATCGAACCAAGTGTTTTGTGCATATTTTCCCCATGGCCAGAAGGTCCTCATTGAATTTCGAAATATTTCGCCGGAAGGGGGCTCTGTAATAGCTATTTTTAAGCCATTTTCATTATTTTACCACCGAAAAATGTAAGAAGTTGCATAGAATTGAACTAATTTTTTGGATGGTTTTGACTACGGCTAGCAGGTCCCAAGCGAATTGGGTAACAATCCAACGGAAAGGTGCGCTTTAAAAACAGTTTTTTTTATTTTTCATAGTTCTATTGTATGTCGGATGTTTATGCAGTGACGGGCAATTTGCATCCAGCTAACCCGACGATTCTGAAGTTGTTTATGTACAACAGAACAACGATATTCATTTTATTAAATATTTAGATTAAGATTAACTCGTTTTTACTCCCATTACTAAAATGAAGCAGAAACTTGAGATGAAAATCAAAGTGTAATTTTGAAGTATCATATTGAAATAACAATAAGTGTAACAACCTTATGAAATATTAACAGGTATGAAAAAGAAAAAACAATTGGGATTGGCACCTCAGAATATATATATATATCAGTGGCGTGGCGTGAAAATTTTCGGTGGTCATCGCAATTATTTAAGTTTGTGGTGAAAAATTATTAACTCTAAAATTCAATGGTTGAATGTTCAAAAAAGAAACTTTAAATCTTACCTTCACTTATACATGAACTCCAAATGTTCTGCTAAAACTGGATCGTAGAGTTTTAAAAGCTTATTAAGAGTTTTAAAATATTGCTTGGTCATCGCCGCATCCAGCGATGACCGGACGCCACGCCACTGATATATATATATGTATATATATACATATATATATATATATATATATATATACACATTTGCACATTTGAAATAATAAGTATATGACATAGATTTGTTTCAAAGCAACAGTCAGTTCAAGTTGTTTAATGAATGAAAAATGTATCCAGTGACTAGTAAAATTATTCATTTTTCGCAGTCTTGAATTTAAATGTATTGTTATAACACACTAAACTAATTTTTCGCATGGAACAATCTCGCATGGAAATAGCCATACAACAATCAACATAACAATCGAAGAATACTCTTTCTTCACTCAAACATGTTATGCGACTCCAAAAAATATAAATACGCAGAAAAAAATTGATAAATGATTTCCGTCTAGTTGAAACATTTTCATAATGTCTTAATTTTGAGATTGATTTTGGCGTTCGTGATAAAGCTAATATCATTTATGTAGCAAGTAATGATATTTGCTTTGCCTATCAAACAGTATGTAACTCAGTTTTAAATGTTTTCTAAAACGTTATTATAAGATGATTTATATATATATCTTTTTTTTCCATTTAAAATAATAAATATATGACATAGATTTCGTTTCAATGACACAATCATTTCAACTTGTCTAATGAATGAAAAATGTCTGCAACTTCTAATAAAAATATTAATTTTTCGCAGTCATGAATTTAAATGTAGTGGTATAAAACATGTTAAAGTAATTTTTCTAATTACCTCTTAAACTAATTCATAACTTCCTAATGACCTATTTAGAATATGCATTAGAATATAGAAGAGAAAAAGATTAAAATGTTCGCAAGACTAAAAACTTGCTTAATATTAATTAATTTTGAGCAGATTTAAATGAATGATTATGCTAATATGCAGCTGTATGTTAAGTGAAATGCATTTAAAATATATTTAATGCATGAACATAGAACATAAAAGGTATATTTTCTGTAAAAATTAAAATTAAATTAGTTTATCTAGTAAATTTCGAGAATGAAATAATTAATTATCAAATAATTCAAGCTTTTCAAGATCTTTTATGCATATTTTTTTTCGGCATACGACGTTTATGAATTTAACCACTTTGTATGTTCATGAAAAAATAATTGTAATCATAAGGAAAGTAATTTAAATGCCTTATTCATTAGCATTTTTTTTCTTACTTGCGATAAAAAATGACTGTATTGTAAGTATAATTGTAATTATTTTACATTAAGAATTTTAAAAGGAGGTTTTAATTGTTATAATTGTATTGTTATAAGTTTGAAGAAGAAATAGATACAAAAAAATGAGCACGAAAAAGTACTAATGGTTCAAATATATCATGAAAATCTGAAAGAATCTTTTTCTGGATTCTAGTGTTTTCAATAACGTCAACAGAGTACAGTAACTCCCAGAGAGTCGCCGCATCCGGGATAGATGCCGTACTCCTTGTATTTCTTGTAATTATCTATAGATGACAGGCAAACGCGCAGTATAGGTGCGCAATGAGATTATTTTAACAAGTGCATAACGTGAATCTGATATCGATGTTTACTTGTAGATGTACGTTACTTATTTTGACGTAAGCGCATGATCTCACTATCCAAACTTTTAAACACGTTACGCTTAAATAATTTTCATACGCTAATTACTAAATGTAAGTCGAAACTAAGTGTAACGTTTGTGAAGAGTACTGTGTGTATGGATACGCTATTTTCCTTAGCAAGAGTTCGTAATTGTGATGTGCGACGTCTGTACCACACAAAATGCGATACATGCCGCACTGCAATTTCGGTATACATGCCACAGTTTCTTTTGTACGGGATGATGAAATATTATTAACTTTTTTTTTTTTTTTTTTTTTTTTTTTTTCACAATCTAACCAAGTTAGGCATGTTATTAGTCGTTAAATATAAATGTAATGATTTTGCATTTTAACGTCTTGGGTTTAAATGAAATATTGTTTTTTAAAACCAGATAAATTTTTAATTTGTTTACATATTTTATTAGAAATTCCCACATTTTATAAAAGAAAAGAATCTGTAAACCTAGGAGGACAGTGGTATCCGTAAAGGTTAATGCAGCATGTTGGGCGTATATTCACTGTGTATCAGGTAGGGTCTTTAATCTGCGATGCTTGGAACAAATAGGAAATTGTTGGTAACAATACTAGCGGATTTAAGGACACTGATATCTCCCCTTTTAACAACAACACTCTCCAAGATCATTTCTTTTCTGCTTTAGCGGATACTGACATGCCCTCACCAGAAAACACGACACAAGAGGAGGCAAATCTATCAAATAAAGTGCTAATAAACACATCTCAAATCAAATTAAAGCCTGCAGAACCTGGAACTAGCAGTGTAAAACCACCATCACCTACCAAGCACCTACATAAAGTATTTCCTATTCGGAGACTTAGTCAGGGTCAGCAAACACAGAAATAAGAAAACGGCAGTAAACTCAATCTCTATTGAGAATTGGAGAGAGCTTAATGTAAATTTAGAAAAAAAATTCCCAAAATGTAAGACAATTAACAAAAATATTACAAAACTACTAAGAGAAAATTTTATTTTTATTCAGGTAGAAGATCCCATGACAGTCCATCAGACATTGATGAATGTTCGAGCAGTGTGGTGACCGGGTTTATGAAGCTTCAGGAAAAACATTTGAAGATGGGATGCACAAACAACATTTATTACGATGCGGACACAACATTTATAAACATAGAAAGAATAATACGACTTTGAACTGATTTACATTCAACCATTCGAATAAACATTATCGTCTGTTTCTTTTTTGTATATTCTCGAACTGTTGCCACATGTATTAGAGTAATATTTCGTTGCCAAATACAACAATTTTCCCACGCTTAAAATGGAACGTACACAACAGTTATAATGTTTGTAATGTACAACAATGTATTGCAAGTATGATGGAGGTATACGTTGACGAGTGGATCGTCGGATCTGAACATCATGTCCAATTGGTGTTGGTGGTCTCTGCACATTTGCGTCGCGTTGTTGGAAATTGTTTCGAGGTAGTGCTATCCATAGGGGTTGAGAAGTTTCCTTTTTATTAATTGGATCCTTATACTCATCGTTTTTTGAATTTGTGGTGAATGTGACAGTCTTTTTTGGAATCTCGGTTTTCAGTTGATTAATATGGCGCTTGAATATGTGTCCATTATCTAATTCTACTTGATAATGCAATTTACCAAATTTTTGAAGTACAGTACCTAACTTCCACAATTGTCTATTTCTGGCATAGCATCTCGCTTGTATTCGATCTCCCACACTTAAATTTCTGAATTTAATTGGGTAATCGTTGTTTTGAATATGTTTCATTGGGAGTAATTACTTCCAATGACCTTAAGGCCTTGAGGCATCAAGTTGAATTCGTATATTTCGTTTCAAATACAGTTCTGCTGGTGTTTGATTACTGGACAGTGGAATTGCTCTGTATCTGAATAGTATTTGTCGTACCTTTGCGTGCATTGATAACGTTTCAGAAGACATTGCTTTTAGACGATTTTTGAGTGTTTGCACATTTTGTTCAGCTAATCCGTTTGTGGCTGGATAACCTGGAGCAGTTAGTTTGTGAAAAATTCCATTTTTAGCACAATATAACTGGAATTTGTCACTTACAAAAATTATTGCGTTATCTGAGACTATGACCTTTTTAAAACCATGAAATGCAAAAATGTCAGATAATAGTTCAATTTTAGAAATAGAAGTAGGATCATTGTGGCATATTTTTACTTCAGCCCATCTTGATTTTGCGTCTAACAATAAGAAAAAAATGATCTTGAAAAGGTCCTGCGTAATAAATGTGTATACGGTCTCAATTTTCATCCGGCTCGTCCCAGGGATGTACTGGTACTTTTGAAGGATTTTTCATAATTTCAGCACACGCTTCACATGTTCTTGACAGATGTTCAATATCTCTATCTATACCTTTCCAGTGAATATAACGGCGTGCTAACTGCTTCATTTCAGTAAATCCAATGTATGTTTTGTGTAATTCTTCTAAAACTGATTTCTGAAGTGTTTTTGGAATAATTATTCGTTGTGCCTTAAACAAAATTCATATGAGCGATCTTTGTCTTCTTCAATTTCCTTCTTTATTTTTGATAGTTCTTCATCTGTATCCGTTGCCTTTCGTATAGTTTTGAAATTCAGCAATTCTGTTGAAATCGAATTTACAGATGACATGCAAACACAATTTATTTCACTGTTAATAGCCATATCACTTGATACTTACTTTTGAGTAACTAGAGCTCTAAACAAGCAGTCTGCTTCTACATTATCGCTACCCTTTATGAAAACTACTTTATAATTGAATGCGGATAAAAATGTAGCATATCTCAGCAATCGTCCTGAAGTCATAGGAGGTAATTTTACGTGTGGGGTGATTATTCTTGTTAAAGGTCGATTATCAGTAGCTAACTTAAAATTTCTTCTGAATAAATAATTAAAAAAGTGATTTACTGAAAACACAATGGCTAGAGCTTCTCGATCAAGTTATGAGTAATTTTCTTCCTCTGCTGCTAAAGATCTTGATGCAAATGCAATGGGTTCACTAAAATGCAATGGATTGTATTTTCTCTAACTGTTGTCACATGTATTAGAGTAATATTAGCGTTGCCAGATACAAAACACAGTATTAAGTTTACTACACCAAAGGGAGAAAATGGAAAATTAAAAAAATAAGAAGACGAAGAAAAATGCAAGCCAAGATGATAATAATGAAAAATTGGATCGCGTGTGACGCAGACGTTTTTTGCAAGGAATGTTTAAAAAGCTACTCCAAAAAATAGGAAGTACAATTGGCTTCGTTGCATCATATGTCAAATGGGGTTACATAAAGACTGTACTTTTTCGACACTTTTTGTGTAGATTGCGGTTGAAAATCATGTCTATTAACAAATAAATTATGTAAACAATATTTCACTTTTTCTTTTCCCTCTCTAATACGTTGATGTTACGTTGTTTCTGAAATAACAATTAAAATTAAATGTAAAAAAAGTAAGTCGATAATTTTTATAGTGAAAGTAGGCAGACAATTGTTAATTTGAATCTAGTAGTCCGTTTCATTGTACTCATTTAGTTTAATAATTATAAAGAAGGAGCTTGATGCAATATAATAAATGCGTAAAAAATACAACGTTAAAAGCACCAAAAATTTAAATTTTAAGCATACCGGTTTCGGTAGTATATAGCATACCTTCCTAAGTTTTCAATAATGTAGTAATCAGAATCAATTTATGACGTTTATGGGTTCTGTACTTCAATGATATTTATTAAAAAATACACAAATAAATAAATACATTTAAATTTGCTTGTGTAACACGATATTTGAATATATAACTTGAGTCATTTTGAAAAGTATGAACAAAACTTACGAGCCTAAAATAATAAATTAAAATAATAAAATGAAATTAATGTGTTATTGAAATTGGTAAGGAAGTAGTTGAAGCGATTATCGTTACTGAATATGTTATTGTTATTTAACTATAGTTTATATTAATACCATATTATTAAGTTGTAGGCTGTACACCATAAAAAAGATTTATTGATTTTACAGAGAAAAACCTCTAGCTAGGAAACCAGTAAAAAGCTGTTTATTTTACAAAAATAATCTGTATTTATATCGAACTTACTGTTATTTTAACAAATCTTGCCCGTTAATTCGTTATCAGTTAACATTAATTTAAACAGTTTTTTACTGGCGTTCTTGCAGACAGTTCATTTGTAAATTGAACGTAATTGGGTATAGTGTAACAGTCTGGTATTTAAGGTAACCATGGAATGTCTTGCTATTTTGTTAAAATTGTTAAAATCTGAAATTCATGAGATTTCCAATGGAACATCGAGAGAGTGCTAATTAAATAAGCTTTTTACAGTTCCTAGTAAAAAGTCTTCATATAATGTGAATAAGTAACCAAGGGAGTACGGCGACACTGAAAGTTGAAAAACATAAATAAATAATCTGCAAATTACTATCGCAAATCTACACTGGACAAGCGGGCTCTCGGCATATCTGCACAGATTCGAGGTGGTGTAAACACTGGAGAGTTAGCGCCTCTACTTACACAAGAAAACCTCTAGTCGACGTAACACTATACAATTTTAAACTTTAGTATAATAATATAGCTCAAAACCTATGCGTAAAAACAAAGGTAAAGCGGTGATCAGATGAATAAGAAACAACTTTTACCAAGAATACTACTAACATATGGCAAAACCAAACTAAAAATCACAAGTGTTTCTCTCCATTCGCGCAGTATCATATCTCCTAGTGAAAGGCGATTAATGCTAATAAATTTGCTTTCGTTGCTCACAAATTTTATAAAAGCAAAAAAAAAAACACTCATGTGAAAAGAAATTAATAAAAAAAAACCCCTACCACATAGGTACATACAATAAATTTCTTTAATCATTGATGTAGCAAGTGGAGGAAATTTAATGAACTGATATCCATCCAATTTAATCATGAAAAGAAAATGTAACAATATCAAAGTAGTAACATTAAGTAACATCTTTTGCTACAACGTTTAATGATATTGATAGAGGTCAATTACGAAACAAATAATGAAGCTACAACAAAGTAACGATAACTAAGAAGCTAAAATATCAAAAGCAATTTATAAACTAAAAACACAGACTTCATACACAATAGACGTCATTCAAAAACAAAGACAAATTAACTTTTGTACAAAAGAGTTAGACAAAGTCAGTAAGTGATAAGTACGCAAAAACTCCTCAGTTGTCTCCATCGCCAAATTTTATAAAACATTTTCGTTAATTTTACTGTTATAAAAGCTGTTCATAGCATTTACTGTGATTCAAAGTATTGACCCAATCATCTTTCGTTCTCAATTACTCCCCGTCATAAACTTATTCTGTCTTTTCTACTTAAGCATCGCAATACACTACGTTTACCATTGATTTATTTACACTTCGGACTGACTTAGCTATAATCGGAAAAATCTCAAACCTGGAGTGATAGAGTGTTTCTTTATTTCTTATACATATCCTTCAATATTGTTGCAAATGCCGGAGAACACTCCAGTTAAAGATGATAGTTTCAATAATTTTTAGGAAACAAATACTTAGTTGTATGGGAATAATCTGGATTTATAAGGAATAAACTTTTTGATAATTTCCATCTGTACACTTCAGACCTCGAAACTTGGAAAACCTTACAGATAAAATCTATAGTGTGCTTCTCTTAATCGTTGGTATGACTAAACTCCACTACCACACTATAACAGAAATGCCATCGGGAAATAAAATATCAGCTAAAAATTCAATTCTGAGCATATTTGAATGCAGTGTATTTCTTAAACAGTTTAACGGTACTTCATATTAATTTTATGATCAACATAAATAGAAATCTGTCTTTTCGTTGTCTTATTTAAACAATTATTTTATTATGAATGTGTAGTATCTCATGTTTAATTTAATTGTATGATTAGTCTGCTCTGTTTTCTTTTCCGTTTAGCTGTGGCATAAAAAAAATGAACTACAAAAGTATGTTGTTATAAAAACATGTGATCTATAGTTATTTAATTCATGCATGTCTATAATACATTTGTTTACAATAAGTTTATATAAAAATTTAATAATAAGTGTCAGTGCTTAATATGTAATTGTACTTTGTGGAATATAGGGATAATTTTTTATCTGGTTCTAATTTGTGAACTAAACATATAATCTAACCCAATTTTGCCAGTTCGTTACTTTTTTTAAAAAACAGTTTCTTGATTGCCACTACTTTCTGGAAATAGTAATATTCGCCCTATTGAATGAAATATTAAGCAAGGTGAAAACAAGGAAAATCATACTTTTTCAAAAAAGTTCTGTCAATCAAAAAGTCTGAATATAAAAATGTAGAGGACATGCAATACTGAACTAATCCAGTTGTACGTTTGTAGAAATTGCTTGAACGTAAGTAATGAAAAGACCTATTATATGTAATTGAAGTGATCGCAAAATAGCTGCAGATGATGTCAAGATGGGTTTTGGAGTATCTGATGCTAATCTTAGATTTATGACTTAAATTTTCAGTAATAAACATTGAGAGTATATTTATTTCTTAAAATACCTAAGGCAAACTATAAAGTATTGAATCGAGTATAGTTAAAATTTAAAACACTTTTTTTTATTTTACACACATTTTTTTTTTATTTAATGACCAGATTCACATTCATGCGATGTCATTTGACTGTAGTTATTTTTTTATTTAGTTTCATGTAATAAAATTCTACAATAAAGGTAAGCATTCCACATTATAGTTACCATTACAAAAATTAATTTCAGGATGTTAATGGAATAAATATAGATAAATATAAATGAAAATTTTCTTTTCATTTTAGAATTATATTATTAATTGTAACCGTTCAGGATTTTGACATTAGGAAGTGATTTTAGATGCACCGTGTAGATATCTACTATTTTATTTTGTGATTATCTAACAAAATTTTAAGTTTGTACATAATTAAAAAGATTTGCATCTTTATTCTCAAAATTGGTGCTTTTATGCATGCAGTGGTAATGTCTCGCAAATGTAAATATTCATGTTACTTTATTTGACTTTTATAAATACTTATTTTTAGCACTTTACTTTATCAATATGTATGATAAACAAATGATTTTTTTAACAAATAATATTAATTTTTAAATCACTCAAGCAAATCATCTTAATTTCTAACCATTCATTCTCTTTCAAAGTCATTTTAAACTTTGTGAAAAACTCCACTTACTGAAAGGAAATTATAAAGGAGAACATAAAGTAGTTCTTTGTTAGATATTAGAGCACAAAAATGAAAAGCTTAATTTTATATTTTTACTTTATTAAAATTGAACTTTTGTGCCATATAATTTTGCGTTATTAAAATATAAATAAAATTTTATAAGTAACAAGAATTAGAGATATTTTTTTTGATTAAATATTATTTTTAATTATAAATGTTGAAAAGTGTTTTCTTAAACATATTTTTAATTGTATGACATTGAATATTTTTGATTGAATGTTTATCATGTATTGAAAACAACTGTTATATATTTTAAACTTCTAATATTGAACTTATTAGAACATGGAGAACATTTTTTCTAGATATAACGTATAGGATCCATAGTCGATACAGAAAATCAGCATCACTGATGTTACAAAAATAAACTTAATGATAGAAAAGGTTAGTATTTAAATTTTGTAGCTTTTTATATTATAAATATTTTGTCGTTAATGTATTTCCATATGATAAAGACCAACATTTAAAACACTTTTTCTTTATGGAGTATACATCTATATTGTTATTACTGTTGTCATCATTTGCTATTGTTCTCGAAATATTTAAAGTACACATTAATTTTGTTAATTTTCTGTTTCCTCTAACTTCATGTTGGATTTATTTAATGTAGTTCAGTGTCAGTGCACTTTGAAATATTTTTTTTATTTGAATATTTTACAATATTTTTCTGTCATATCATTTAATTATTTAGGAAAAAACATGAGTTAGTTAAGACAAACTGCAATATTAAAATTTAAAAATTGATATTAAAAACTTAAAATGCTTTAAATGTCACTTCTCTTACAATTTTGATATTTAAACAACATTAATTTCTCATACCGTTCTTACAAGTGATATATATAACAGTTAGGACAAGATTTCACAAAAGTTAAGAAATTTTTAAAAAAGTAAACAGGCGTTTATCAGAAATTTAAAAATACAAAAATAAATTATTATTTAATTAACACACGTTTATTTTTAAATATATATATATTAATATGAATGTGAACATCATCAATTAAATAGACTGAATAGAAAATTATACATTAAAGTTTTCTCATTTTAATCGCATTGATTTATTTAAAAAAAAACATAACTGACAGAAATGAATTTAAAGTTTGCAACTATATATCCTTTAAATGTAAATGAATGCAGGAAAAATGTCTTTTTCGCAAATTTGTAACTATCCAATCTTTACGATACTTTATCACATATGTCAAATATTCTTTAAGCAAAATTTCAAAAAATCCTCTTTTCATTATTTTTCGAAAAATGAAGTGTATCGAGTTCCTTTAAACATTAATTTATTCATGCAGGGACACTTTTCGGAAATTAATTAATGAATCTTATTACAATTTTCAGCAATTTCACTTAGCAATATTTAAGATCTACGAAAAAATTTTCAACAAAGAATATATTATGTTTTAAATCACCGTAAGCAAGCTTCTTAATTTTGAAATCTTCAATCTCTCTCAAAGCCATTTTTGGATTTAGTGAAAAACGTAACTTATTGAAAAGAAATTTTAAAGAACCACATTTAGAATTTACTTCTCAGATATTAGGGCGCTCGAAAAGATTATTTTAATTTATTAATTTTATTTTATTAAAAATAAACTTTTAGGTTAAATAGTTTTCTTTATTAGCTTATAAATCAGTGTGTTTAAAATTTTCTTGTGAATATAGGTGTACTTAATTAGAAAGTATTTTTCTCTTATTAAATATTAACTATAGTATAAATGTTGATATGTGTCCTCTCTAATGTATTTGTAAAAATATTACATTAAAAGTTAAGATTAAATCATGGTATGCATGCTAAAATAAATTAAATACTGTATTTTACTGCGTATATGACGCTGTTTGATATTAGACACAATAAAAATTTTATTTTTTATGAAAAAATATATTTCTTAATGTGAAAGAGGGAAAAATAAAATATATTTTTTATGAAATAGTATGAAAGTAAAAGAATAACTCTACTCAGTTTAAATATGTAAACGTAGAATAGTATGACATACATTTAACTAATTCTTCAATTTAATGATAAGTGTGAATGGTCCAACGTATTTTTTATACTTTTTCAGGTTTTATGAACTGCATTGGATGCAGCGAGAAAATGCCAATGAGATTTGATGTTAGTAACATTTATCTTATACGGTGTTTCAATTTTTAAGTGAAACATAAATCTATTATGGAATCATTTTAACTAATAATATATATATATATATATATATATATATATATATATTGGGATAATAGGAACGTATAACTAAATATTAGAGATTGATATTACTTTTAAATTTTAGTAACCAACTTTTATACAGTGTTAATTTATGAAATGTGTTCCAACGTTTAACAATAACTTCGATTTACAGATGGTTTTCAAAGAATTTATTGCAATAGTTAAATCGAGATTTCAATGTATTTACTGAAAAATACTATAATATATTTTTATAAGTACATTCCCTTTCATAAACATGCAATAACACAAAAAACCCTACAATAATCTTCTAAAAAAATTTTATATATACTTGAAAAACATACCAGAGGGAATGTAAAAAGGAACTATATTTTACAAAAATTACTAATTTTTAAAACGCATTTTAAGTGTAAAAACCTGCGTTTACATGTCATGAGTGATGATTAAAGTCACGAGTGATCTTCTCAAAGAATAAGGAAAATATTTTTTCAAAAAGGCTGGCCATACCAAATGTTTACCAAATGTCTAAACTAGAATAATGTTGTAAAGGTGCGAGATTAAAAGAAAGGTGAGAAGAAAACCTTAAAATCAACCGTCAGATTAGCTCAATCCCGATGATTCATAAACCTTTTACAAACATTTTAATGAAAATCATCTCATTGATAGAATCATGTTCACCTAGCAAACAAATATCATTCTGAAGTTCACTTATTACAATGGAGCAGATTAAACAGTTATCGAACTCATATCGAAATATAAGGAATATATTCCACCTCTCTGATTCCCTTTTATTGATTATAAATAAGCATAGGATTCTGGCTACATAACAGCAATGGTAGTATCTTTGCAGGACATCGGTATAGGCATGTTTTATACCACTATTATAAAGAATATTTAGAAAAAAAAGATCAAAACTATGTGTTTCAACAAAGAAAAAGGAAAGAACATGCTTGGAAGAGGCTTAAAAACGTGGCACTGTGTTGCCTTAGATTTTTAATGATATCTTAAGAAATATTTTCATAAAGCTGGATTGATAAAACAAAGGGATTATAATGGCTAGGGAACACAGCTTTGTCATCTCAAGTTTGATGAAGGGTTTTTAATTTTCAGTAAAAACCTGGTAGAATTCGGAGATCTGTTTAAGGATTTGTGTAGAAGGGACTATTATTAATAAGGAATTAAAAATAAATTTGGGAAAGTCTAAGGCACATCAATAGGAAAAAAATTGTCTTCAACAATACTGTGATTAAGGAAGTGCAGAGTTGTGTATATTTCAGACGGAAATAACATCGTGGAGCAACACCATAACAGTAATCAACATAAGGAATTGAGTTTGATGAAGTGAATTTTAGGAAGATCATTACTATTTTGAGGAATAACATGCCTTTTTGCAAGAAAATAAATGCATATTTTAATAAATATATTGTTAAAAATTTGCTAACTTATGGAGCAGAAAAGTTGACGCTAACAAAATGGATGGTACAAAGACTCCAAACTACACAGCGAAGTACAGATATATGCATAAAAGTATAATTTGAAGACACATTGAATTAACAAATCTGATAAAAAATCAGAGGAAATGTTTTGACATCATTAAGAGAATTAAACTTTTAATGTGAAAATCGGTTACGCACATTTCAAGAAGACAGGAGAATACATGCATACATACAATCTATTTCTGCATCACATTGGTATCTCAAAGTTGTAAAACGATCATGAAGACGACCGCCAGTGAGATGGAGTGAAAAAATGAGAAAAGTTTCTTGAGTTATTTGGGTAAGAAAAGCATTAGACAGAAAACAAGGGATAACTATGCTAGAGATCTACAGTCAGCGGTGGATTGCAAACGGATGATAATATATATGAGAACGTGAGTTTCAAAACTCGACTTACCCAAAATTTTCAAAATTGAGTTCTCTCTTATCTATGCTATTGATGAACCTGCATCGAAAGAGCACTACAATCCGCAAAAAAACTAATTTCATCATTTATTTCTGGTATAGTAAAATCTTGATTTACAATGAAAACTAATGACCGAAGCCAGATGTTTTTGGTTCTTTATAAGGCGAGTTTTGAACCTAGCGTCTTCATATATATATATATAAAGATGTTATCTATTTGCACATTTCTATCAACTTATACACAAATATACAAGGGAAAGCATAGTAGCTTACTGACTTTCTTCCTAGAACAAGCATTTCAGGAGCATTCTGAAAGATTTAACGAGGCAGGATGACATATGTATACACATGTCTTCAGTTATTATTAATTAAGAGCACTGTAATCAACCTTTACTTTAGATATGAAATTGTTCTTTTTGTTGTTGTTGTTGAAATAAACATCACAATAATATAAAAATAGCAAATAAAGCCTTTGTGCAAAAATATTAAAAAGCAGAAAAAACAACGTTTAAAAATGCGCAAAAGATACATGAAAAGCTTTGAAGCTTCTAAAACTTTTAAGTCATTTTTCTCCAAATGACGTTTTCGGGAATAACGCGCAGAATTTCTCAAAAACTTCTGATAATTTTTCAATGCAATTTTCAAAATATATGTGTCATGTTAGTCTGTATAAACTGAACTTAAAATTTCCTTTTTATTGTTAAAAAAAATATTTTTCTTATGTGGTTGAAATTTTGAAAATTTTGTATTACCTAAATACAACTTTGTATTAAAAATATAAAAATGCTTTAAATACAAATTTATTTCAGTTCAGTGTAATTATTATAGTCTGAAGTATAATTAGGCATAAAGAATTTCATTCTAGTTGCAAAATTTATTTTTTAATTGTGATCGTAAGCTGATATACCAATTTTCAGCTCCACAAATCTCTGATTACTTTAAGAACCCTATAAATACTTCTTCTGAATTTTTCAATTTTTTAAATGTACGAAATGAAAGAGCATGCATATATATTTCATCCCAATAAAAATTGTGTTTTAAAATCATATACATTTTAAGATATTAAATGTTAAAAATGCTTTTTTTTCATTTTTTCCAATTTTAAGAGTCTTGAGACCCCTTAAAAGTATTTCTATTAAATATATAGCAGATTAACACGTTGTAACAATATACTAATTTTAAATGTTAAAAGGTGTAATTTAAAATTTTAAACTAGTAAAAATACGTTTATTTCGACTATTTACATGTTTTGATTCTACCCGAGTCATTTTCAAAACAAATAAATAAAAATATTTTAAAATTACACGGTCTATGAAGCGCCATCATTCAATTTCCCACGTACTCTTTCATATTCTGCACGTTATTTTTCATTTTACTTGGATGTTTTTTTTTTTTGTTTTTTTTTTTTTTACATAACCATTGTGTAGCTCGAGCCATAATTTTGTTAAGGTAAATGATACTGCATCGTTGCATATTGAATTTTTTCGTGATACAATCTCTATGGTTTCTCTTACAATGGATGAATAGTAAACTTGATGGGGAAATTATTTTTGTTTCATTATTTGGACGGTTTCTTCTTAATAAAATCTTCCTAGGACTGTGGTTTAGAATATGCTTTAGGATACAATATCCTTTCACTAATAGCAAAAGTAAAGCGTAAATATAAAGTATTTTCTTTTGTTTAACATTATATTTAGAACTTTAACGGACACAAAAACGTCTAAGATTAAAATTTTATTTTTTTCATTTCTTTTAATAACGATATGAACTTTTTCTTTTATACTACTGAAGAAAAATGGTAAAAGAAAATGTAATAAATAATATATATATCGAAAGGAGTAATTTGAATCATTTATGATGCAATACATATTTTAATTCTGTATTTCGATACACATCGGTATTAACGTTTCTCTCGAGATCGTAGAAATAAATTTCTATTACTTTGGTATAAATAAAACCTTTGAAACATTTAGTTAGATTATATTAACGCTCATATCTACTCCTATAATCTGATTCCGAAGAAAATTAAATTAATGTCTGTAGCAGATATCGGAAAATTAATTATTTATAGAATTGCAAAAGTGAATGTAACAGAAAAAGAAACTTCAAAGGCAATGATCAGAAATGCTTTTTATCATGTTTTGTTTTAATGAAACATTTTTGCATTCTCTGAGATTTATCAATAATGTTTAGCATTTATTTATTTAATCTTCTAATAAAAATGAAGATTCCAATGGAATCAAATAAAAGCACGTAGAACTTTCCTTAGATATTAGATTTCCACATAGAAATACATTTAATTTACAGAAAAATACGTATAAACAAGGTATTTGACTTCTTTGTTTGCCTTTTTACTGATTTTATGCAGGTGTATTTTTGCAAATTTTCCCTTCCAATGCATTCTTTTGCATATACATCGTTCATTTTATTAGAAGAATTTTTTTTTTAAATGTTATTATGTTTCCAATTGTTTAAACGAACGTGTTAGCGACCGTAAATGTAGGAATATTTTTAAAAAGGTTTCATAATATAAAAAAAAAATAAAAACAGTTTCCTAACGGCCTTTTATTTAAAGCTTTAATAGCTATAAAATGAATACATATTAAAGTATTCTGTTATTGGTGCCACACATTTATAGTCTTGTTAAACTGTAATAAGTGTTTTAAATTTAAATCTTCTGGTAACACAGTAAACTGCTACAGTCCAATGATTTCGATTACATTTGATTAATTGTTGGCTGTACCAGTTAAATTTTTTAAAATATTAAAACATAAATATTAATATCCCTTCAATATTTCATTTAAATAATTAAAATATCTTTAAAAATTATTTATTCTTCTCTATTGCAACTTTTAAAATTCTATACTGCGAAAAGGTTAAAAGTATTTTCCTTTATTTTATATGAAATTTCACATTTTTGGCTCGAAAGCACTTTCTACCTCAAAAACAATATTAATTTTCTCTTTTAAATCTCATTTTTTCAAATCAATATTAAATAATTTTAATTTTTCAATAATATATATATGTGTGTTTCATCAATTTTATATTTCCAAGGCAAAATAGCTGTAATGTTTCTTAAAATGATTTCAGGGAAATAATTACTATTTTCTTTGAATATTATTTTGTTCCATTTAATATTTTATTTATATAATATGCTTAAAAATTTTTTTATATTTTTGGTATTTCTCTAATTTGTGCTGCTCTGTAGCAATGTAGTAAAAATTTCAGTGATATAGTTTAGAGCAATGAATCTTTAGCCAAAATATTCGAGATAATGTAAAAGTTTAACTCAAAACTTATATTTCTTAAATATATTTCATTTTTTTATATATTTAAAAAATATATAACATTTTACAGATTCTCAGCATACTATTGCTTCTTATCGTACATACATTCTTTTCAGGTAATTGTAAATTTACAAATTTAAGAATATTTGCACAATTTCATTTCCGAATTCTATGATTAAATGAGATAAAGAGTTCTATGGTACTCAAAAATAAGCATATTTACGTAGTTAAGAAAATTGAAAATATCTCAAAAGCTAATACATACTTTAAAATTTCTAACAGATCTTATAACGGCTTTCCCGTTATATATTAATTTTACCTTCTCTCCCCTCAAAAAAATCAACATTTAACTTTACTGTTTCTTTTTGCAGTTGACATCACCCCCCCCCCCTAAAATAAAATATCTAGTTTAAATTTGACATTTTATACTTATTTTCATTGGGCTTTAGTTTTCTCCCCCCCCCCCCTCACACTACTGTAAGTTTCGCTTTTTACTTTTTAAAGTTCGTTTTAAATGCAGGCATCATTTATCTCAGTCCTCTTTCACTTTCACACGGATAGAAAAACATCTTAACCGCAGTGATGTTCCGTTGAGATAAAATAAAAGAATAACATAGAACTGAATTTCTTTCGCCTCCCAGCCGATCATATGTAATGCATATTTTCTCGTCCTCTTGGCTTGCATTAATAATCAATTCTCACCCTTGTATTTTGTCGGATAAAAGCCATATGCCCCTTGCTGACTAATTTCAGCTGTCGTTAAATCTGTAACGTGTAATATCACGTCTTAGCTATTTCTTTAGCCACTCTCACTTACCACATGAATTTTATTTCTAATAACCCTATAAAGCCCGCCATGGCGTAGTTTTTAACTCAATGTAAAACTTCTTGATTGTTTTGTCTACCCAATTTGTTTTTCGCCAAATATCTTACATATGGTTATCTAATGTTCGCCAATCTGTAAGTAATTGTAACAAAGTATCACTCAATTTTTTTTTGCTCCTGACCTCGAGCCATGTAGACTGCAATTAAGCACCGCTGTGGGCTTCTGCCACTGGGCAGTTATCGAAACTCTCTCCGTCCCTCTGTACTTTTTCACGGCCCTCCTTTAAAAGTTCTTTACAATAAATGTTTAAGTCTCTTAAAGTATTGTGTTGGAGTTTTTTTTTGTTCATTTATGAACCTGGGTACACTAAAGCACCGTTATAGATCTGACATCAAGAAAAACCAAAAGTGGGAGTAAGGGATTATAAAGATTTGTTATATCATTTAATCTGTTTATCGGAAAGCAAAGACATATATTCTTTTCCATTGATATTTTTGCATTTACGAATGATAAACTTATATTCATGATAGTATTTTTAATTAAATTAATTTTAAAATAAAAAAAGGATTTAAACAATATAAATTTAACATCTTTCATAACTTAATCAGTATAGACATGATCAAACATAAAATTTCAATAATATTTTTCTTCTTTTCCAATAAAATAACTTATTTTTTATTAAGGTTGGTAAACAAATTAAACTAAATTCAGTTTATTTTACATTTAGTTAATTTACGTGCAGATCACTGTAGGTTAAATGGATGCTGCTTTGATGGCAAAATGCAGAAAAACCGAGCACTCGGTTGTGCACTACAAACATAGCATAAATTTGCCACGGGAAATGAACTTCTAATCTACGGGGGATTTTTTCTTTCTCGACAAAAAATAAATAAATAAAATAAAATAAAAAATAGAAAAAAAATATTTTACGAATTTTCCTTGAATATTGTGTATATTATTTACTTTTCTTGACTAAACCGCAAAAGAAAAGAATTTTAATAAAAATATAATTTTAATTTAAAAAAAAATCAAAATGATACGACATGACTCTATCTTTGCCAGACCATATACATTTTTTCATAAAATATAATAGCTTTTGGAACTTCACTTCCCATTAGTGGGATTATCACTTTAATTTCTGTAATTTTTTTTCAGATCAAGTTAGTTGCTTTTTCTTTTATCTTCATATTTATATAAATCGTTACAGAATTTTTCGACAATACTTATGATTTCATTATTGCTTTTTGTGATTGTACCACCTACAACTGTTCAGTGCAAAAAGTAACTTTTATTCCAACTCACATTTTGCGCCTAGCTGATTTAAAACTGTTGTTATATTCAAGAACTTTTTTTGAAAAATCGCATATAGTTTTTTATATTTTTCAAGGTACATTTTTATATAATTCTGTATATTCAGCTCTTTGTTTGGGAACGCTTTTCTTTGTTATAAAGTCTATGCGTTGCCTCATCACCCTTCTTGCTTCTACTGTTACATTCTTTTGTCTGTTTCACTTTTGCTTCATGAACTATCTTCTTTGCAATTTCTTGTAGAGTGTTTCTTAACTTATTGTTCACTACTGTAACATATTTCTTCTTAAAAAAAAATTAACAGCAGTACTTGAAAACTGTTTTAAGCTGCAAATGAGATGAATAATCTTTTTATTTTTCTAGAGGCACATAAGAACGAATGATCTTTTAGAGTTTTGGAAAAGCTCCATTCTTTGTAGCTAACAGCATTTTGAATTGAATCAACCTGAGGGTAGAGTAATTGCGAGATTTATGCCTCATATTCTTTTGAATTTGTGTATAAAGTCCCATGTTGATATAAAATTTACAAAATCATGCTGTGCTATTTAATGTTAAATATACACCACTGTGTAATGCGACAAAAAAATTAAAAACAAATAATTTATATATATTTATATTTTTTTCCTAAAACATTACACTGCGGCGCGTCACCCGTACATTCAGACTGAGCCGCCGCACTTGTGCGGTAGTTATGCTGGGCATGTCATAAGAAAGAATGAAATTATAAATAAAAATACTAAACAAAAATATTCATATCTGGACTGTAATTAATTATTTAATAACAAAAATAAACTAAATGAGTTATAATAGAAGCGTAAAAAATACAACGTTAAAAGCACCAAAAATTTTAAATTTTAAGCATATCGGTTTCGGTAGCATATAGCATACCTTCATCAGTTTCTACAAAGATAATCTGTTAAAGATAATTTACAGGCGTATGAATTTTGTTCCAGTGTCTCCACGTGTGGACATGATCTAAATTGAATTATACAGGAAGTTAGGAAACAAAAACAGTTTTGCCTATGACAGACAACAGTTTTGTCTTGTAAATAATTTTTCTCAAAATACAGGGTGGTTCAAATTAAAGAAAAATAATTGGGGCGTCCAAGTGCGAGAAGCAGTGGGTGTAACGTCTTCATATTTGGAGGATATACATACCAGATCATGGGAAACTGATTGCTGCAAAAAAAAAAAAAAAGTTCAAAAAAGGCCGCTAGGGGAAAATGAGGTGCTTTATTCGGTTTAAGGTAAGGAAAATGTAACATGACCAAGGTGTAAACGTGTAGGTGCCAATGGGCCGATTTTCACCAATAAATTTTATTAGTATTTTTCGTTTAAATTTTATTAGCATATGCTCCGATTAATCTTGTTAGTATTCGTATTAGGCGAAGAATACAAAAAAATTAGTTGTGGAAATTGTACCATATTCGACTAGATTTTAACATCCTTGAATATGATGCATTCAATAACGAACATAATACGAGGTGTCGGTAATTAACTTTATTATTACATTTTTCTACACACAAACTGCCGATCCGAAAAAACTGTTAGCGACAGCACAAACGAAAGAAATACGTGTGGTAACACAAAGCACACAAAGTTTTCACAGGTCGAGTTCAATATGTCCACATTGCTTCAACGCCAAAACGTCAAACCGTGTCACCGCATGATCCACAGCGGCGTGTAACTGATCGCGACCGATGTTGCGTACTTGCAAGAGGATCTAGTTTTTCAAAACCAACAGATTTCCTATGTTGCCTCGATAAACTTTATCTTTGAGGTAACCACAAAGCCAAAAACCACACGGTGTCAAGTCAGCTGAAGGTGGGGCCATCTTGCAGGAAATGCAAGGCTGATAATGCGATCCTCCGTAAAATGGCATCGCAGCAATTTTTGAACTTCACGTCCAATGTGAGAGGGCGCACCATCTTGTTGGAATGTTGTTGTAGTCAGACACCCACGCTGCTGGAGTTCTGGAATGACCACATTTTACAACATGACCCAATAACGTGCTGCAGTTATGGAGCAGGTTTTTGGTCCTTGAGGAGGGATTACCTCAAAGAAAAATGGCCCAATCGAAAATGTTGCAGTGAAGCCAATCCGCACAATAACATGCGGAGAATGCAGGGGAATTTCTTGGATATGGTGAGGATTCTCAGTAGACCAGATACGGCGTTTTTGTGTGTTCACTGTTCCGCATTTATAAAAGTGAGCCTCAGCGGTCCATATGATTTTCCACGGCCAATTCTTATCCACCTCCACCCTTGCCAAGAACGTCAAAACAAACGTTTCACGCAGATTGTTATCGCCAGGTTTTCATTCTTGGAAGCGACAAATCTTACACGGATAGGCCTTGAGTGCTATACGCATGCACCTCCATACGGTATTATATGGCAAATCCAATACGGCTCGAACACTGGATGCTCCTGCTGTGTTTGTACTGGCCTGCTCAACAACAGCGATTGTGACATCACCCATCACCTGCGGTATCTTTTATTTTCGTCCTCAGCCTGCTTGAACTGCAAAGCTACCAGTTTCCTCAAAGCGTTTAACCTTTCGTCGTAGAGCACATGGTGTCCCTAACCCCGGACGCCAAGATTTCTGCCGTGTCGGTGCAAACGAAGCAATTTGGCAGCGTTATTGTCGTTTTGGTAAAAAATCTTTAGCAGCAAAGCACGATCAGGAAACGAGGCAACCATCGTTGTGGTCATCGTTGTGTGGTATGTTTCGAACCTATTCGCCTTACTTTTTATCTGTTACGAATGTCCTTTAGCCCGCCTCTTATGCAAATTTTGTTCTCAGATACTACGCGCGCAAACAAATAAGCACAGAATACAAGATGTCGGTAATTAACATATTTTAAATAATTTCCACCATTAAATTTGTATTATTCCTCGCCTAATAAAAATACTAATAAAATTTGTCGGAGCATATACTAATAAAATTTCAAGAATAATACTATTAAAATTTATTGTTGGGAATCGGCCCATTGGCATCTAGATGTTTACACCCTTGGTCATGTTACATTTTCCTTACCTTAAACCGAATAAACTGCCTCATTTGCACCTAGCGGCATTTGTTTGAATTGTTTTTTTTTTCACCAATTAGTTTCCCATTTTCTGATATGTATAGCCCTTAAATATGAAGACTTTACATCCACTGCTTCTCTCGCTAGGACGCCCCAAATAGGGATACTTTAATTTGAACCACCCTGTATGTTAAAAACAATAATTCCTGATACTGAGCTAAAGAATTCATGTTTGCTTATTCATTCGACACCACGGCACTCACAGGAGAATATAAATAAAATATCTGACAGCATCGTTTATGACTTTATTTTATATTTCGCTCAAAAGTTAGTACACATTTGAAATTTTCCAAAAAACTTGACATCGCGAAAAACGAAACGTGTACGTTACTGATTATAAAAATTCGATATACATTTTTATGTGTTTACCGGAAAGGAAAGGCATGTAAATCTTAACATTAATATTTGTGTATTTAAGAATATTCTAAAAATACAGTCATTATAGAATTTTAAATTTAATAAAAGTTAAAAGGAAATAGTGATAAATCAATATGTTTAACATATTTAGTTAACGTATTACTAGAGACTGGATCAAACACATCGTTTTAATGACATTTGTCTTGTTTTCGCACACAATAACATTTTTTTAAATTAAATTAAAAAAAAAATTAAACTAAAATCTACTTAATTTACTTTTAATTATTTTAAGAATAAAACGCTGTAATTTATTTACAGTTGCTGTAAAATATTTTCTTTTTCATTTCTCATATTTGAATTTCTGAAATTTATTGTATATATTATATTTATGCTCATTGTAAATTTCTGAGATTTATTTAACACCTTCATCGCGAGGGACGAGATAACTCGTCTTCCATGAACATTAGTTATCAATCATGGAAAATCAATTCGTACCGGAATATTCTGTCATTTAATTATGAGACATTGATTCCGATATCTAATGTCTAATAATTACTGGGCAGAATTTTCCGGTGCGAATTGATTTTCCCAAACGGACACGACATTTTATTATCTTTTTATGTTTGTAAGGACAAACAAATTATTAAAATGAGAAATGATATTGATTAATATTTTTCAAAGTAAAATAAACAAGTTTTAAATGAATTTACGTTTTGTTTAAATTTTAGTGATGCGATGAGCGGCTGAGGCTCTTAGCGCAAAGTGGACAAAGGCGTGCCATTGCCACTATGAAAGTGATAAGAAATTTTTATAAACACTTTATACACAATTAAACTAATTTTTAACATTTTTAAATACATCTCTTTCTTAGTAAAAAGTAATACAGTCGCCTTTTTCTCGTCTAGAAATAGAAAGGCATGAAAGGTAACAATAATAATGCATTTCCATACCTAAAAAGTAAAGTATGCGAATAATAAATGTATAACCATATCTGTATATTATTGCAAACGTATAAAAAGAAAAAGAAAGTCTAGAAAACAGGAATTCTGCTTTTTCAGAATTTAGTGTCTCCCCCGATGAAAAAAATATATGTATATATAAATAGTACAAAACATATTTCAATTTTAAGACTTAAAGGCCACACTATTATTTTATGTAAAATGACGTCATTCGCATCCGCTTAAGAATTCCACATTTACGATCCACTCTTAAACATCTACTGTAAAGCATGCATAGGATGTCACTATCACAAAATAAACACAAATGCAGCAAAAAGATGCCGTCATTAAAGAAACTCGACAACAAAACGGCTATCTCATGATTCATAGAGTTTCATTTGTCTGTAACATTAATATAGATAACTTAAAAGTAAATATAGTTTATAATAGCGCCATGTTTTAACAGAAATTATTCGTTTATATTTTTTTCAAAATAGCAAGTATTTTAATTACATTTTCTTTCAGTTGTTATGAAAAAATTGCAACAAAAATGTATAATTGCTATTTTTCAACTATTATCCTTTTACTTTCTACATAAATGGAGTACTTGAGTTGCCAAAATGAAACAAATGGTGCTAAAAAACAAAATAATTAATATATCAAAAATCAATGGAGATACATTTTTCAATATACACTGTAAAATATTTTACAGCTTTTAATTTTTATATATCTTTATTTGTAATATTCTTTTACAAATCAGATTGAGACATAATGCTACAGTGCTATGATGGTTTTTATTTTCAAATTATTGAATAGCTTGTCCATGTACGTTTCCGTGCGCTTAAAAAATGATTTAAAACAGACATTATACTATAATTAAAAGCATTGAAAATAGATACATGTAACAAACAATTAAAGAATTCTTAAAGAGTATTTACATGGGTGTACGAATGTATCGAAAATATCTGATAGTTCAACAAGGTAGTTAAGTTTTATGTGTTTAAGTTATATGAGGCGAAGAAATTTTTATAGCATTTTTATGAAAGTCTTATGAAATGACTGAAAACAAAATTTTCTCCATAAATAGGAAATCGAAGCATTACGCTGGTTATTAAAATGTCTAGACAGATAAGCTTAGCGAAATGGCTCCACGGTCGATATTTGAAATAACGTGTGCTAATAAGGCTGAAAATGAGAATACAATATAAAGTGTTTTTGTGTTCTGATCTCGAACTGTCCTTGGGATAATCGGGGAAGTATTCGTCTGCACTAATATTTTTCAAATAGATTTTTCTCAAAAAGCACAAAAGCTAAAAAAATGAAACTAACGCCAATTATTGAAGAATATATTAGTTCACATTATATACATTTTTACATTTTAACATAGATTATTATATTTTATAATATTTGATTATTTAAATGTGTATTTAATGAAACATATAAATTCTTGTTATATTTTTACTGTTTCGCTAAGGAGACTGAACTTTTATGCATACGTATTACAATGTTTTATGTCACTGAACTTTAGTGTGTAATTAATTTTAAATTAATAAATAAAAATATCTTGGTATAATTGGGCTTCCCTTAAACTATAAGGGAGAGTTGAAACAGTGTTACAGTGTATATGTATTTCATATCTATTACGGATAATCCATAATTTTACAAGCTCTTAATGATTGAATGAGTTATATGTAAAATAAATAAATTAATAAATAAGGAGCATACGTAAATCTGTAAGCAAATATATTACGTAATTCGCCATAGAGACATAGCCTTTCATCCAGGGAATTCTCTCTATAGAATATTAAGTATCAATTATGTATCGCAGCTTTCTTTTAAATAATGTTCAGTAATATTAGAAAGGTAGAATAGATCCTTCAAGAAAAAATAAGCTCTGAAAAAGCAAATGTAAAGTATCTTAATGATATGAAATTACACCATACGACAATAAAATGCCTTCTTAACATGTTTTGCAATTCAATTTAAGCATTTAGATTCAGAAATGTAAAAGTTATAGGAATTTTATAGGCAAATTTAATAGGAAATAAAACTCGTTATAATATGTATATCAACATAACCGCATTTACGTAAAGAAGATGGATATAGGGTGTTTGCATGTAACAACATTAAAGTACAAATTACTATAAATTAATTAGTATACTTGTTTAATACACAGCACGATATTTATTAATTTAAAAATCTTCAGCGAATGGTAACTGATAACAAAAAAAATCTTTCACTTATTTTACAATGGAAATAATCATGAAAAAGTAAATATTGTTATTTGTGTTTAGTGTAAGTGTATAGAAGTCAGATATTCGATATTTGTTTCGACACAATATACCTATTTAATCACTACATCGCACTGATTCGAAATTTTTACTTCATAAATCCATAAAACTATACTACTCTTTAATATTTGGGTATAAATGAAACTTATAAAAGTTTCAGTTAAAAAGAAAAAACGCTCTGCTATACTCGAATAATCTTATTACCACTTTTAATATTGTAAAGTGTATAACAGGTAGAAAAATGTTACTTCCATAAAGAATCTATCAGTGAAAACAAAATAAACAAACAATAACGAAAGGATTTGATGAATGATATGCTTTGTGTTATTGTCAAGTACATTTTGACACGTTCTCCAATATTTCGAAATATTTGGAGTAATTAAGCTTTTTTCATTCGTTTGATCGCCAAATCAGGAATAAATATACATATAACACAAAAACAAGTGAAATAGAAATACGTGTTGTCAGGTTGAATATTATTCTTTTAGAAAGAAGTATATTTATTTATACTTGTTTATTTGCAGACTAGTATGAATGAATAAATGGGTTTTAGGAGTTTTAAACTTAAATAAAGTAACTTTATGTTTCTTTTAAAAATGCATTTTTCTGCAAAATATTTCTTTAATATCGTCGTTTGCGCTATATATGAACTTGTAAGTATTTCCACTTAACTAAATTACATAAAGATAAATAAAAGAAATGATATAATTATGATGCTTATAAAATTTATTTATTTATGAAATAAATTCATCAGCCGTTTGAATTAAAATAATGTTATTAATATAAATAAGAAATGTAAATCATGCACCAAGTATGATTTATTGCACATTTAAAAAATTTGGTTACAAGTATATTTAAGAATTTTTGACAAACTCATATTTAAAACTTTCTTAAAAAACACTTCAGAGACATGTTTTAATGTATGAAAATTTTGGAATGATCTGAATGTATCTCCGCCAGATAAATTTCGTATATAACATAAATATTCTATCTCAACAATTAAACAAAATCGCATATTACAACATTCATAACTCAAACAAATATGCGAATTCAAAAATATGAATACGTAGACCCAAACTGATAAAGGATCCCCGCCTAGTTGAAATTTTTCCATCATCTCATAATTTACAGATTGGTTTTGACGTCCGCGATAAAGCATATATGATTCATGTAGAAATTAATGTTTTAGGTAGCTTTCATTACAAAAAGCTACCTATTGCAGCCGTTCGGAGGAAAGCGATTTCAAAAAATTTTGGTATATTTTCATCGATCATGACCCCCAGACCCCGAAACCACCCTCCGTTATATATATATATATATATATATATATATATATATATCTCCATATATATATATCTGACCTATGTCACACTGTAACTCGCGTATTTATGAACCGATTTGGACGTAATTCGGTGTGTACATAGTACATACCAATGTCTCGACAGAGTTCGTTGGCCAGCTTCATCCGCCATTTTGTTTCAAAATGGCGGTCATTTAAAATTTTTAAAAAAAATTTAAATTTGAAATGCGGTACCAAAAAATTAAAAATGGAAAAATATTTTTTCTTATGTATTTGACCTTTATACAAAGACTCCGGAGCAGTTTTTGTTTCGTCTATATATTAAAAAATGGCCGAGTTATAGCATTTTGAATTTCTAGCGTGGCTGACATTTTGAAACGTCCTGCATTTTGTCACGCGATAAAAGGCGTATTTATGAACCGATTTGGATGTAGCTTCGTTTATACATAGTACATACCAATGTCTGGACCGAGTTTGTTGGCCAGCTTCAGCCGCCATCTTGTTTAAAAATGGCGGCCATTTAAATTTTTAAGATAAATTTAAATTTGAAATGTGGTACCAAAAAATTGAAAATTGAAAAAATATATTTTTCTTATGTGTTTGACCTTGATAAAAAGATTCGGAAGCAGTTTTTGTTTCGTCTATATCTTAAAAAATGGCTGAGTTATAGCATTTTGAATTTCTAGCGTGGCTGACATTTTGAAACGTCCCGATATTTGTCACGTGATAACAGACGTATTTATGAACCTATTTGGATGTACCTTGGTGTGTACATAGTACATACAAATATCTCGACCGAGTTCGTTGGACAGCTTCATTCGCCACCTTGTTTTGAAAGGGTTGCCATTTAAAAAAAATGTAATTTAAAATTTAAAATGAAGTATTAAAAAATTGGAAAATGAAAAAGATTTTTTTAAGTGTTTGGCCTTGATACAAAGATTCCGGAACAGTTTTTGTTTCTGAAAATTTGTTCTTTTGTTTATATCTTAAAAAAAGGTTGAATTATAGCACTTTGAATTTCTAGCATGGCTAACACTTTGAATCGATCTTGTATTTGTCAGGCGATAACACACGTATTCGCCTATTTCGATGGAAGAAGGCATGTGGATAGTATACATCAATATCTCGACCAAGTTCGCTGGCCAGCTTCATCAGCCATCTTGTTTCAAAATGGCGGCCATTAAATTAAAAAAATATATTTAAAGTGAGGTGCAAAAAAAATTAGAAATTGAAAAAGGCTTCTTTCTTAAGTATTTGACCTTGATATAAGGATTCAGGAGCATTTTTTGTTTGTCTGTATCTTAAAAAATGGCTCAGATATAGCAGTTTCAATTTCTAACGTTGGTGACATTTTGAAAAATCTGATTTTTTGCCTGCGACAGCACTCGTATATACCAACCGATTCCGATGTGAGTGAGCATGTGCACAGCAATTACTAAGGTCTCGACCAAGTTCACTGGTTAGCCTCATCCACCATGTTGTCTTAAAATGGCAGGCACTTTAAGAAATCGCCGAATTTGGCAGCCAAATATAAGTTACTTTAAATAAAAGAAGCTTGGATAAAGCTGACTAATTTCGCGAAATTCTCATTCATTATGATTTAGTATTGATAAAAATTAGTATTGAATCTCCCATATTCGGTTTTCACTAAATTGAGCTTCGTGTGTTTGAATAATATAAGTTGGCTTTTTTAAAATAAGGAATATGAAAGCTACCTCTTCCTCCCGGCACTGGCCGGAAGGACTTTTTTTTTTTTTTTTGCTTTTCCCTGACAACAATATGTAATTAATTAACATATAGCACTTTTTTAAATATTTTTATAACTTTATTATAAAATTATTCATATTTAATTTTTTTTTCATTTGAAATAATAAATATATGACATAAATTTTGTTTTAAAGCAAGGATAACTTCAACTTGTTGAATAAATGAAACAATTCTCCTTCTTCTAATAAAAATCTCAATTTTACGCAGTCATGAATTTAAATGTAGTGTTATAAACATATTTTTAAAGTAATTTATGTAATTACCTTTTAAATTAATTCATAACTTCCTAATGACATACTTAGAATATTCATTAGAAAATACAAGATAAAATTATTAAAATGTTCTCAAGACTAAAAATTTGCTTAATATTAATTAATTGTGAGCAGCTTTAAATGAAAGATTATGCTAATGTGCAGATGAATGTTAAATGAAATGCATTTAAAATTTATGCATGAACACTTAACCTAAAAGGTAATTTTACTGTAATAAATTAAAAGTAAATTAGTTTGACTAGTAAATTTCGAGAGAGAATAAATTAATTATCAAATAACTGAAGTTTTTCAAGATGTTTTTATACACATTTTTACGTTTCTTCATACGATGTTAATGAGTTTAACGTCTTTGTATGTTTATGCAAAAATGATTGTGATCATTAAGAAGGTAATTTAATGGTAGTTTTTATTTCCATTTTGTTTTCGTATATGCGCATAAAAATTAAATATATTATTGGTATAATTGTAATTATATTATATTATAACTTTTTAAATGAAGTTTAATAAATTTTTTACTGTTGTTTTATTATAATGGAATAGACATTTACTATTGTTATAAGTTTGGAGAAAAAATGGACGCAAAGAAAATTAACATGAAAAAGTGCTAATGGGTCGACTACAATATGAAAATCAAATTTATCTTATTGTCGATTGCAAAGTTTTCAATAACTTCAATATAGGAAGCGATCGCAGGTTGGTTCGATGCAAAAGGCTGTTACTAGTAGTGACTAAAGTTACTAAAAACTACTAAAGTGGAATGAATGAAGCTTTTCCAAAACTCTAAAATTATAAAAGGAACATTAATTTCATTTGTAACTTTTAAACTGTTTTTGCAGTTACTGCAGTTAATTTTTGAAAAGGATAAAAATTTAAAAGTAGTGAACAAGAGGTTAACTAATACTCTACAGAAAATTTCAAAACAGATAACCGGTGAAACTCGAGTAAAACAGACAAAAAAATCATAGTAGAAAGAAGAAGGTTGATGTATCAACGAAAAGACTTTAAAAAGCGGAAAAGCGATGCCAAAAAAGAGCTAAATATGCAGAATTATATAAAAATGTGCGTTATAAAAGAATTGGTGATTTTTTTTTTAAGAAAGTTCATGGAGATAACAAAAGTTTAAAACCAACTAAAAGCAAACTGTGTGTTGAAAGAATGTTTTTTTTTTTTTTTTTTGCACTGAAGAATGACTTATATAAATGTGACAATGAAACAGACAGCAACCAACTTTATTTAATAAATACCATTACAGAAATTTAAGAGATAATCCCAGTGATGATACATGAGTGATTCTCTGGAGAAGATAGAGTTACGAATGATCCTCTCAAAGAAACAGGAAAATAATATCCATGCTAGCCATATTGTTTACTAAATGTCTAGTCTGGAATAGTCTCGTAATGGTTCGACTTTACAAGAAATTAGAGATGGAAACATTAAAAAAAATCCCTGCCTGTTCGGAACTACAGGCGGAGGTACACTGTTAAAAATTTGCAGCATTCTGTCCAGAAATTTGACCGTTTTCTCCGAAAACGATATCACAACCGTAATTTAACACTATTTTGACCATATTATTGGCCATTTCATGGTCAGGATATAGTTAAATTACGGTTGTAAAACCGTTTTTTCAAAAAATGGTCGAATGACTGGACAGAATGCTGCAAATTTTTAACAGTGTAGATTTCGAAGTTAAGTACTAAATTAACCAACAAAATTTAAATCAAGATTAGAGATAAACCCAGTTCCTCCACTAAGAATGAGCTCTAGGGAGCTAAACATTTTGTGAAAATTCTATTATACACGAATACACACGCGAATGCATATGGAATAGGTTTAAAAAATAGCTAAAGCAAATTCAGAGAACCTCAAAGTGATAAATAAGTTACTATTTCCATAGTCGGGTTTTTATCATGTTTTAATACGTTTCTTCAAACTCACATGACGTTACATATTCACCTGCTGAGGTCAATTTTATTTCCAATATGACGCAATATTTTGTTGTTGTTTTTTAATTCGTCAAACTATTTATTTCATTTTGAGTTTTCATGCGGAAATCTTGCTCTAGGAAACTTATGACGTAATATTCAATTTGTTTTCAATTCGTCAAACTATTTATTTTATTTAATTTTTCACGTGAAATTCTCGCAAAAGAAAAGCAATTGTTGTGGTGAGAATTTTATTGCTTTTTTTTAATTGTTGGCAACTGAAATAACGAAAAATATTTATTTTTTTTCTGTTATTGTTGTGTAAGAGCTGATTTTATCGGAATCATGTTAAGATGCTATTCAAATTTTTGAACCCTCCCCATTTCCATTCCCTTGGTCCGATTTTACCCATTTTCAATCCCCGCCGAGATATTAGCCATCTCAAAATTGTTGGCGAGTTTGAAGACGATCCGTGCATAATTGCGACTTTTATCGTGCGGACAAAATTTAGTACATACATACATACATATATATATATATATATAAATTTTTTAGGTGGGGGTGGTTTTGGGTTCCTGGGGTCCTATAATGAAAAGTTATGAAGGAATTTTTCAGAAGTCGCACCATGGTAACGACTGCAATAGGTAGTATTTCTTACGAAATCTACCTAAAACCCATCTAATCAGCTTAATGTCAATGACTCATATGCATTTCACCAACGTTTTAACGGAAAATTATCTCAATGAAACAATCAGCTCAACCTAGCATCTTTTTATCGTTCATGTAGATCAATGGATCACATTAAAACTGTTATCGAACTTATATAGTAATATAAGGAATATATTTCACTTCTTTGATTCCCTTTTATTGATTTAAAATAAATATCGGATTCTAGCTACATAACAGCAGTAAGAGTATCTTTAGGGGACATCGGTATAGACATGTTTTACATCACTATTATAATGATTATTTACAAAAGAAGATGAAAACCATCTGTTTGAACAAAGAAAAGGGAAATAACATGCTTGGAAGAAGCTTAAACAAGATGTCAATATTTTATCGTAGATTTTTACTGATATCTGAAAAAATATTTTGGAGAAGGTGGATTGTTGTGTGTATCTGAACCGGATAAAACATCATGAATGGAATCAATGTAAAGAGAAGAGATTTTGGGGAAGAACAGTCTGAAGAGTGACATGCCGTTTTGGATAAAAAGGAAAGTGTTTTTTAATAAATACAACGTAACTTACTGAGCGGAAATATGCACGGTAAAAGAATGGATGGTACAAAGATTGCAAACAACACAGAAAAAATATATAAATATGTATAAAAGCATAACTTGATATATATATATATATATATTAGCTTTTTTTCTCACAGAAAACACCGATTTGCTTATATCATTGAATTCTGTACTCTTGAAAACGTAATTAATATATAAGTTTTTCAATTTTTTTCGGTATCCATATTCTTCTTTTTTTCTTCCATATTAATTATTGTAGTTAAGTATATGGCACTTTATTTTATACATACAGTTCTATATTATAGGTTTGTGGTATTCATTTTTATTGTCATTTCATTCACAATATTGCGGTTTTTGATGATGGTCGGTAATGTTTAATTAATGGTTATATATATATAAAGATATTATCTATCTGTACATTTTTACCAACCTATCAAACAGATATACTTGAAAATAATAGAAGCCTACCCACTTTCTTCCAAGAACAATCAAGAGGTCCGGTATTTCAGGAGCTATCTTAAATATTTAATGCAGCAGGATAATTGCCGAAACGTCAGTGAAGGCTTACTGTGGAGACACGAAAATGTTTGGCTTCCGTTAGTCTGTTAGTCTGTCTGTCTGTTCCGCTATAACTGCCCCAAAAAGCATCCGATTAACTTGAATTTAAGTGAGTATGTAGGTGAGGTACCCGGAATTAGCTATATAGTTTTTTATTAAATTTGGTTCATTCGTTCGGAAAATATAGAATATTTTACTTTTCACAATAATGCTTTTATGTGGCAATTCAGACGATTTTTCCATTTTTATTTGTTGAAGGGAAATGGCTCATATGATTGAAGGATTTAAATGGTAAATTATGGATGATGAAATTTCCTGATTGGAATCATACATTATTCATATTAGTTTGAAATTTTCTCTATACATTTGTCAGAGTTTTTAAATTCGGTGTATAACTTATGGAGGGATTTGATATATTCGTTCCAATAATATGAAATATTTTCTTTTATAAATTTACTTCTTTAGAATGTACACATATCAATGTTTTAATTTTCTTTTAACTGTTGCCTAGCAACGGAATTACACCTAAAAATATCGTAGATGTGAAAGTATGTGTAATTGTTTGAAGTCAAATAAACGTCAAAAAGGGATGAATTAATGCCCTTTTCTCTATACAAAATATAGATGGGTTTTATCCCAAAAATAAAAGCAGGCCATGTTCTATTTATTTTGTTCAAATATATTTATTATAAATTAAAAAGCTCATTATTTTCATAAGGAATAATTGACAATTTTCTATAAAATTTAACAATCTTTTTTTTTTTTTAAACCGTTGCCAAGAAAATCAGATCCGGGAATAATAATTTACCCCAAACAGTTAATTTTAATTTGAAAGATTTTCATGTGCATGAGGAAAATGAAATAAACAATAGACATGGATATACGTCTCCATATTGGAAATGAAACGAAAATACTAAAAGAAGATGAATTTAACCTCATATATAAAAAACAAAACGATATGCTTTGAGGTTGAAATAAAAAAGCCTTGTTTTATGATATTAATTGTTAATTAAAATAAAAAATATCAATATCTCACGGTTTATCGCCTGCACACGAATAACAGAAATGTTTAATTTTTAATCGAAAATTTCAATAAGAAAAAAACTTTGAAAAACAAATAGATAGCAAATGTCAAAATTATGCACAGAAAAATTATCTCTGTCGAAAATGACGTCATTGTATCTGGAAATAAATATTTTCATTCTTGAAAGCCAAAACATTAACTAGATTGCCTGAAAAAATATTTTTCGACGAGTGTTATTTCCTAATGCAGCCTCATTTCAGAAAATATGCATGACAATTATTTTATTTTTAAAAGGAAATTACTTTTTCGTTCATGAAACCTAATATAATTGCGACAATGTAAATTATCTTCTGTTCACCTGTATTAAAAGGCTCGGAAGTGTAAAAATCAATCTATGATTTACAATAACCACTAGCACAATGAAAAAAAAGTTACATAGGGAAATTTAATGAGACCACGGGAAATTCCGGGAGTCTCCGCCCCATGAATAAATCTACTTTTTTATCTAAAAAAATACCAGAGTCAGCAGCTCAGGAAAATTTAAGAATATCCTTACATAACGTTTTTAAATTAACGCCTCTAATGCCTGAAAACGTCGTATTTTTTATTCTTATGAATAATTACGTAATTTGAAAACTTTAAATTGCGGTTTGCAGGGAGTTGAATATTCCCAAATGCGTGGTTAAAAATAATGACTTCCAGAGCTGACGTTGAGGCTCCTGATCTGCAGATTTACTAGTATATATATATGCAGGAAGTTTTCAGTTATTATTAACAACTCTTTAATGAACCTTTTCGTTATACATAAAATTAGTGTTCTTTTTGTTTTCTGTTGAAATAAATATTAAACAATAATTTACGTGAAGAAAATAATTTAAAAAAAGAAACTTTTTTTTTTTTTTTTTACTCCCATCCACTAATCTAGCTAAATACAAAAAAACTTTTCCCAAGTTGTTTCTTATCTTATTGTATATTGCATATTTAATAAAACAAAACACTCCTCGTTGAACATTCATTGAGTTGATCGTTACGTTTTAATTACAACCTCGTAATAGGATAAAATCGGATTAGATTTAATCCGTGTAAAATGTTTTTTTGTTTGTTTGTTTTTTTTTTTGTTTTTTTTTTGTTTTTTTTTGTTTTTTGTTTTTTTTGTCAAGTTTGTAAAATATATACAGGGTGTTTCACTACCACACCGATAAACTTTGAGGGGTGATAGTAGACATGAAGACAACCATAATTAAATAGGAAACCATGGGGCGCAAACGTCTTCATTAGGAGCTAGGGGCCATTAAAGTTTAAGGTCCTAAACTTAAAATGATGATAAAAAGCGGAAGAAAAGAGTCGATTGGTTTGCGGTTTTCGCTGTAATCATTCTTTATATCATGATTTTCTTTGAAAAAAATTGTAAAGGTTACGTTCAAAAATTGGCGATAGAGGGCGCTTTAGATTTTAGAGTAACGAACAACTACTTTTTACCGTTATATTTTGTATGGGGTTAAAATTATTCTAAAGTTTAGACCTTAACTTAAATTTTAAGCCCAAAATCAAAAACATTGAGAACGGGTAACTAGCGAAAATTGAACTGTGAACAGAGTGGGGAGATTTTAAACGCTCATAAACATTGAAGAAACTAATCGATTTTGTTGAGGTTTGGGTGGAAGTCATTCCCTTGGTAATTATGCTATTCAAAATGACGTACAGCTTTTATGTCCTCATTTTTTTGATAGAGGGCGCTTCCGACACATATCCGACATTTCAATGACAAGGGGTGTTTTACTACCATACTAACATACTTTCAGGAAGTGTTAGGGATACAAAAACGACTCGGAATCACACAGGGATGTAACGTTGGAAATGCATTTTTTGCGAGTTACGGTTAAAAGAAGCAGAGAAAAAAGCAACAGAAAAAAGCAGAGAAACAGCAACACTTTAACGGACAGAAAACAGTTTATTTAAAGGTTTTAATACAAAAGGAATTGTTCGAAATTACGACCAGAAGTAGTCCGGCCAGCTTGACAGCGACGGTAGATGGCGCTGCGAAGACCTCGCGGCTCGCATTTCTGTAGCTGTCAGAAAGGTATCAGAGATGCCAGGAATCTTCCAGAGATTGAGGAATTCCATGCGACGCCACTGTCAAACTTACTGGACTACTTCTGGTCGTAATTTCGAACACCTTTTGTAATAAAACCTTTAAAGAAACCGTTTTCTGTCAAATTAACGTGTTGCTGTTTCTCTGCTTCTTTTAACCATAATTCGCAAAAAAGACATTTCCAACGTTACATTTCTAAGTGATTCCGAATCGTCTTTGCATTCCTAACACTTCCGGGAAGTATGTTGGTCTGGTAGCAAAACACCCAGGAATAATGTCATTCACATGTCGGAGATGTGTCGGAAGCGCCCTCTATCAAAAAATGAGGACACCAAAGCTGTACGTCATTTTGAATAAAATAATTACCAAGAGAATTACCTACACGCAAATCGCAACAAAATCTAGTAGTTGCTTCAATGTTTATGAGCGTTTAAAATCTCCCCCCTCTGTTCAGGTTTCAATTTTCGCTAATTACCCGATTAAAATTTAAGTTAAAGTCTAAACTTTAGAATAATTTTAACCCCATACAAAAAATAACGCCAAAAAGTATTTTTTCGTTACTCTAAAGTCTAAAGCGCCCTCTATCGACAATTTTTGAACGTAACCTTTAAAAAATTTTTTAAAGAAAATCGTGATATAAAGAATGATTTTAGCGAAAACCGCAAACGAATCGACCCTTTTTTCCGTTTTTTATCATCGTTTGAAGTTTTGGACCTTAAACTTTAATGCCCCCTAGCTCCTACAGAAGACGTTTGCGCCCCATGGTTGCCTATTTAATAATGTTTGTCTTTATGTCTACTATTATCCCCCAAAGTTTGTCGGTCTGGTAGTGAAACACCCTGTATGTATATTTTTTTTTCAACATGTTCTTATCAGAATATTTTAAAACTAGCCGCCTCTGGCGACCAGTTTGGTCTCCCTTAAATGTATGCTGCATTGCATCATGTTACTTTCAATCTTAAACTAATTGACTTGCTCATTCCTTCCCCGAGTCCAAAGATTCTGATAGAGAAACCAAGAATTCTTTGCGAACTTGATAATATTTCATACATTTTTGTTGTTATGCGTACTTCATCTTTTTTGACAAATACCATTTAATTTCCATAGCTGTAAAAATGAGTGAAATTTCAAGTGTTTAAACTGAGTATGTTCATAAATTATATAAATTAAACTTATTTTACTTACACATGCTGTTACTTCAATGCCATTTTTTAGTATTAATAAATTTATTTAAATTTTGCAAATCATGCATTTATAATTTTTTTTCACTACTTAATAACTAAATAATGAATATATATACTTTTGCTTTTATAGATTTGATTTCTGAGTTCATAAATATGACAATATAGTAACGTAACTAAGAGAAATAGTAAAATAAAACCCTCGCGAATGCAAGCCGTTAACAAACGTTAGCGCCACCAATTTACCTACTATGACGTCATAAGAATATTGTCCATTCATTGTTGCAGAATCTGCTTTGCGAATGATTATCACCATGGTCTAATATTTACTATTGTTTATGATGAATGAATCTCTTGTGTTTGCTTACTTTATGAAGTGAAATAGAAAGATGTCATCTTAATTTCAATTGAAATTATCTTGGAATATATATTTATTTGAATGTAAATTAGAAACGGTACTTTGATATTGAAATGAAATGTTTTAGTTTGTGTTTTTATTATTACGATTAGGGGCTTTGGCATTATTTTTTTTAAAGCTTGGCGCAATTCGGGCTTCAGAATGTGAAATACGTAATAAAATATATAAATAGCTATGAAAACAAACCTGGTGAACTTTTATTTTTATTTATATATATTTATTTTGTATTTATTTGCATATAAACATTTTATTTATACATATGATACAATATTTGTTTACATAGAAATTACTTCTGTTTCTATATAAAAATAAATTATTCGCTTCTTTAGATTAAATAAATTGTATACATATGGAAAAAATTGCTTATGTATATGAAATAGGATATAGATTGCCGTAAAATACGATGCCAGTTTATTTTTTCTCGCCAAGAACCTATTTATTTATTTATTTATTGTATTTTAAATGAGGTAAATGAAATATGTGTATTTTAAATGAAAAAATTATTTTAAATGAAATGAGTGACAGGTTTATATTTTTAATGAAATGAGGGCGATGGAAGAATATTTGGCGTTTTTTATCACCTGCGCCTGACTAATATAAAAGTACTGAAATGTCCGTTTGGCATAAAATGTGAAGCGGTCAGCCCGGAACTATTGATGACAGTCACATGACTTCGGCTTTTATTATATAGATTATTCTTATTATAGAAAGAACATCTACTTAAAGTTTCATTTCTTAATAAATTAATTGTTGCATTTCACAAACTATCAAAAAGAAAGTGAACAGTTTAAACTTGAATGAATAATACTTACTTATTCTGAATGAATAATATTTAGTTATTCTGAAAGATCACGGCATTAAGGAATTGTACTTTATTTTAGATTTTTTTAACACATTTATCGTAAGTTCGTATGGTGGCTTTAAGAGAGAAACATTTTCAGGATATGTTGCTTTTTACCTTTTGAAACTACCACAACGTGAAACGTTTGAGATAGACCTGAACAGTCATAGGGCATTTGTTTTTTAATAAAATGAAAAAAAAAATAAAGGAGAATTATTTCCATTTGTGTAAAAACTTTTTTTGTATATATAAAAGTTAACTAGACATATTATCATACATATTTTTAGATAAAATTCTATCATTTTAAATTTTAATTATGAAAAAACACTGGACTTAGTTCTATCCTAAAAAGTTTTGAATATATCACCTTTAAACTCAAAAGGAGAAACATACCCTGCCCATTTTCCGATTTTAAAAGTTTTATCAACATTTGTAAGATAATTGCTGGATTACTGTCGTTCGAAAGTTACAGTAATAGGCTGTTCGACATTTATGGGGATACATTTTTGGACATTCATAAAAGTATATCGTTTGGTATTTTGTAGGGTATTTTGTAGGGCATATAGTTGGATTTCTAGGCAAAAAAACTCCTTGAATAGAAATATCGTAATTCTTACCACTCGCTAACTGTAGGACACCAAAATTAACCATAGTTCCTCCAAAAAATGTGTGATGTCTGTTGCAATTTCTATTTTTTTTAAATTAAAACTGAAACTGAAGTACCAATTTTCATTAAAATAATCCATTAAACTGCATTTTTAAAAACACTGCATTTTTTGAGTAATTATTACAATAAAAAATTTCCAACGATGATCTTGAATGTTTATTAATATATCACAATGCATTATTTTATAAAATCTTGTTAAATATACCAAAAATACTACTCATACAAAAGTATACGGATTTTTCAAATTAAATTAAAATTCCGAAAAGGAAATAAATTGAAATTTGAGGTGACACTTGGCACTATACAGTATAGTTAAAAAAAGAAAAAAAAAACATGTACAGCCCCAAAAGATAAAACGATTTATCATATTGAATATTGGTTTCGGTAACCATCGGTGTACCGTCATCAGTGAAAAAAATAATAATTTAAATTTTGTCGAAATATACAGTTTTAGGTTTAATCACTGAGAGAAGAAGTCAATACAAATTTGTATTGAGAAAAGAAACTGTAATTATCTTGTGCCTATTATTATAATTAATATTTTAACTCATTAAACTACATAATTTCAGTATTTCAAAAATTTTTAACGGTTTTTTTTCTTTTGTTACTGTGATGAAAAAAAAAGTTTGGGTAATTGGTCATGTGCAGTAAGATGTGCAAAATTTTCTTGTTTTATAGTTGTAATTAGCCACAAATGTGTAAAAAAAGATATAAAGTACACAATTAAAATTCTGCTCTCTCTGAAAATATATCTGAAGCAATTATAATGAAAAACTAGGTTTTTAATTGATAATTATGTTGCACACTTGCCGGCTAACAGTTTTATAAATGAATCCGATAAAATAAAACTAATTAGGTAATGTACATATACATTTTTTATAATAAAAATGCATTTTAAACATATTTTAGATCAGAAATGAGGCATAATTTTTTTTTCTAGTTAAAATTCTAGCCAAAATGTTCTCGAGTCCTAATGATGTAATTTTGATAAAATTATATATTGTGTAACGTGGCTTCATTTTAAATACATTTCGACGAATTTCTTAAGGATTCTTAGAGTTACATAGAAAATAGAATACACAGAAATACTAAACTTTTTTTTTTTTTTTTTTTTTTTTTTTTTTTTTTTTTTTTACTTATTACTTCCGTTTTTATATCAATTTATAATAAACAGAGAAATGGGCAAAGTCCAAAAATAATCAAAGGTTTATTAATTCGTTAATAAACCAAACATATAGAAATTTATGAATAATTTAGTTGACTTTTTAAAGTGTAATTTGTTGTCAAGACGATATTTTTTGGAAGTATTTGCTAGTTTCAATAACATTTAATTGAATAGTTTCAATGACGTAAAACTCTCTTAAAAGTAAAAAAAAAATAAAAATAAAAAATAAATAAAAAACGTTTAAAAAAGACCCACTTTAAATAAATATATTTCCATTTTAAGTTTTTAACCAAAAGTTTTAAAAGTGATTGATAAACTATATATTATTATTCAATTGTTAAACTAGTAGTATTATATCAATTTTTTCGTATGAAAAAACAAATATCATAACCATCATTAATTCATAAAAATATACATATTTATATATCGAAAATTTATACACATAAATTTACATATGAAAACTATTATTAATAAAACATGAATTCATGCATTAGCATTTGTATAATTTTACATTAAATATCTCGAAATTAAAACATACATTTTAAATTTTTTTTTATATATATAACATCATATTTAGATGTTTAAAGATAAAAAAAAAATCTAACATTTTTTTTTTTTTTTTTTTTTTTTTTTTTTTTTTTTTTTTTTTTTTTTACTTATTTTAATAGAAATAAAAAATGTTCTTTTTTTCCCTATGAAAAAAGTTTGTAAATCTTTTTAATAAATGATGTGTGTTATGAAAGTAGTAATTTTAATCCTTTATGATGCAATGTATCTTTAAATTCTCTATTTCGATACGCATTTTTTTATATAACATCATATTTAGATGTTTAAAGATAAAAAAAAATCTAGCATTATTATTATTATTATTATTATTATTATTTTTAATAGATATAAACTGTTCTTTTTTTCCTCTGAAAAAAGTTTGTAATTTTTTTTAATAAATGGTGTATATTATGAAAGTAGTAATTTTTAATCCTTTATGACGCAATTTATCTTTAAATTCTCTATTTCGATACGCATCGGTATTAACTTTTCTCTCAAGATCGTAGAATTACAGAAATTTCTATTACTTTGGCATAAATGAAATCTATGAAAAATATTGTTTGATAAAATCAACAATCATATCTACGCTTGTAATCTGATTACCAGTTTAAATTAAATTAGTGTCTGTATCAAGTATCGGAAAATTAATTATTTATAGAATACATGCACCACTGAACGCAACAGAACAAAGAAACTTCAAAGGCCCTGATGAGAAATGCTTTGTATTATATTTTGTTTCATTTCAAAGAAAACTTTGTGTATTCTCTGAGATTTATCGATAATGTTTAGCGTAACTTTTGGCTTGTTATTTGATCTTCTAATAAAAATGAAGAATGTTTGGAAATCAAATAACAGTGCGTATCCTCCCTTGAATATTAGATTTCCACATAGAAATAGATTTATTTATAAGTTTAATTTACAGTTAAAAAATATACAAACAAGGCATCTCACTTGAATGTTTGCCATTTTACTGATTGTGTTTTTGCATGTTTCACCTTCCAATATTTTGTGTTAAATATACATTGATCTCTACAATTGAAGTTTTTTTTATTATTAGGTTTCGAATTGCATGAACGAATGGGTTAGTCGACATTAGCTGTAGGGGATTTTTTTTAATTTTATGTTTTATAATATAAAAAATTAATAATGTTTTTAGCCAGGCTTTTGTCAAAGCTTTAATACATTTAAAATTAATACTTTTTAAGATATACTCTTTTTGTCGCACAAATTTATTATTTTCTTAAAATGTAATATGTATTTTAAATTTAAATCTTCTGGGATTACCATGAATTACCACAGTCCTCTGATTTCGAGGACATTTGATTAATTGTTTAAGTTTACAGATTAAACGTTTTTTTAAATATTAGAACAATTTATATTCTTTCATTATTTCTTTAATTACTAAATTAATTTTTTTTAAATATTTTCTCTCACTTTATTTTTTTTTACATTTGTTTTAAATTTTATGCTGTAAAAAGGGTGAAAAAGATTTTTTTTTTAATGTACAATTTCACATTTAAGTTTTAACTCGAAGTTAATTTCTATGGCAAAAAAGATGCCGATTTTCTGTTATAAATCAATATTAAAGAATTTTTATTTTTCTGTAATATATATATAATATATATATGTGTGTGTGTACCATCAATTCTGTATTACCAAGACAAAACAATTACTATGTTTCTCAAAAAGGTTTTCTGAAAAAAAAAGTGTAGTTTTCATTGAACGTTATTTTTTGCTCCTACTAATATTAATTAATTCCATTTTCAGAGTAGGTAAAAATACATTAAAGACTAATAATACTCGTATTTTATAAAAAACACTTTTTTAAGGAGTATTGATTCAACAAAATGTATATTTTAAGAGAAAAGAATTCATATTAAAAAAAAACTTGGGTTTTTGCACATTTTTAAAAATAATTTACATGTTTATTTTTTCAAGTGTTGACGCCAAACATCGAAAGTTTGCTTATAAATACTGTTGTAAAATAATTTTAATATACTTAAATTTTGGCATCATCTTAACATTTTAAACAAAATAAAACAGTTATATTCAGGGGTAATATTCAGACAAGCAAAGATTTTGTCTATTTAAATTAGATTGATACGCAATGATAAAAAAAAAATCGATTATATTTATAATGAATCATTTTGCAAAGTATGCAAATGTTTTCGTTTAAAAAAAATATTTGAATTATTAGGCAAATTGCTAATTCATTACACAAAAATAGTAAAACATAGTTTAAAATGCTATGCAAAGTACTAAAACCAGCTGAGCTCGAAAACGAATCTATCAATTGAGGGGTTCGCAACCATTTCATTCATGTCCATTTTGAAAAAAAAAATGCGATAGTCCATTTAGCAGGTGCATAAAATCTATTTTATCTATTCCCACAGTAAAACAAGTCCCACCTCATATATGGCATCTGTTTATAGACTTGGTTCACCATGCGAATGAATAAAACTGATTCTATCCCCCTACTGTATAGACTATATCATTTTTTTTAAATAGACTTGGTCTACTATGCACTGTAAAAAAAATGGTAACGTTCCATGTAAAATCCAGGAACGTTTCGCCTTTTCTCAGGTTTTCAGAATAATTTAGCTCTTTCCTGTGAAATTCTGGTTTTCTTATCTGAAACGTTCCTGAACAAAAGTTGGAAACAGCAAAACGCTGCGGCCGTCATTTATTATTTTTTTGCTATAATCCGTTGCTCGCGCGCGAGTGTCGAAAACGAATTCCTTAAATGAATGTAAAAAAATCAATATGGAATGCAAATAAATCAATAGACGACATAAACCTTTAACTCTCTATTGTCAACCATTCAGATGAAAATACAATACCTCTGTGACATCGCTAAAAGATTATCTCTCGTACTTGTCTGTCGCATGTTTAACGAGCAGACCGTGTAAAAAAAAATACACCTATTATTTGGATCTCCATTAACCAGGGGACCATCAAACATGATTCTCACCGATTTTGATTAATTTAAAGTATGTTTTAGAGTTCTTATCTCTAATTATTCTTGTGAAAGGATTTCTTCTAATGGGCCTTAGATTTTCAGAAATTAGATGCCGAGATTTAGCATACGTTTCAAATACCCATTAGTTTGCAGCTCTTACTGTGTCTTTCGTGGTGTGGACGCAGAAGGCTCGCACGCCACCCGTGCGGCCCGAGTTCGATGCTAACTCTTGACTTTTTTTTTCTTTTTTAATTAATTTTATATTTTAACACTTTACAATTTGATTTAAATTTGATATATATTTGACACTTTGAATTGCTGCAAATTTGATTTTTTTTTTCGGAAAAAATATACAATTACGTTTAGGATTTTTTTTTCATGAAAATTTATATGTATTTTATGTAACTTGTAAACTAACATAATTACTGACGAAAATCCAAAATATTTTATGTCTGGATTTTTTTTTCTAATTATTATTTACATTTATATATTTTTATATTTTAAGCAAAGTTCAGAAACAATATATCATATATATATTTACTTTATTGAATTTTAACTGAAAATTTATTTTTTCGTGTAAATTATAAATAATAATTTTGATGTCAATTTCAAAATATTCTTTCATTCCAACAAATAATGATAATAAAGCGAAAATTGTCAACTGGAAATGTAAAAATTGTCTTCGGATCCCGCATGCTGTGAAATGTCAGTAATGTTTTGCTGTCAACAGAAATATTCCTGGTATTTCGCAGGAAACTTACTGGCATTTCTGTAGAATGTTTTTAACATATACAGTAAAGTTCCAGTCATTTTCAAGAAATGTTTCTTGGAAATAATGGGCAACTCAGCTGCCCATTTTTTTCCCAGGAACGTTGCGGAATTTTTTTTACAGTGTGGCTCTGAGCTCCTCAATTAATCAGTAACAGTTTATATCTTCTAATGTGTCTTCTAATGTCACACATTTTGTGACCTTGCCCATTTGGACACTTGTTTACATTGGCTGATAACGGGCAGTTATAATTTCCAACCTAAAAATCGTCCTGTGTGTTCTTTAAATTTATGGTGATTTATACATAGTTTTATTATAGCATACTTTAATAGTGTTTATGACTTCTGTTTATCTTATTCCGTACGTCTTCTGCCTGTCTTCCGCCTTCCTTCTGCCACAGCTCTAACTGTGGTAAATATACTGAGGGATTACCCTTTAACTTATATATATTATTGATATTTACCATGTTTATTTGCTATCGAAAATGAAGTATTTTGCAATTATATATCACTTACAGAGACACAAGATAATTCCGTTGCATTATGGTATATGGTAAAAAGTCGCTTCTGGTATGTTTTAATGACGTTGCACTAATAGAAACATAAGGAATTTCTTATATGCAATTGAACTTGCTTATGGAGTGAAATACATTAATCATATATTTGTATGGTTACAGAAATATATTTGAGTTAGAATCCTGCATTGGGTTGTGTTACCCGCTTTTACTCGCAATACCCAACCAGCGGTTCGGGTCGAGTTGTGTTGGAACTACATGGATTCGTTGCGAGCCGAGTTCGTATCTGGTTGAATTTCGTTGGCTTCGTGTTCGAGCTCGGTTTTGACTCTTGCAGGTCGGGTTCGGGTAGATCTGATTTTTCAAAATAATCTCATTGTTATTTTTTCAGGTTAAAATCTATATACAATGAGACCTGCAAACTCGACAAAGCGGAAAAGAGGACACTTTTGTTTAACGAAAACCTTTTTCATTTCTATCTCTTTCATATTAGCTTATACCATTGAAAGGTGGGCATCTCCTAATCTACACACACGTAAAATGTCTATGTGTGTGTAAATTATCACAAATAGTATACATGTAATTTATGAATGTATAAAAAACGAAATCTGGGTACTATTTTTCATATTCCGAGACACGAAAAAACGGATGTTAAAGAAAAATCTATGACCACATTTCCTATTTACATTTTATTCTTCATATATTATTATATTATTATATTAAATAGAGACTCATTGATATTCAAATACGCATTTATTTTCATCTGAAATATAGTTCTGCAAAAACTTTTTGTGAAATCTTAATAACCTGACTTGGAAAAATCGTAAGAAAAAAGAAAAATTAACGGAAACCCGACCCGTTGAATGACTCTGTTCAACGACCTTGAGGTGTTCGCTATTCAGGGGTTTAATTATATTTGAATATTAAGGAATATGCATGTTACAATATTAATCTATCTCCGCGACTTCCCTATACTATTCTTAATTTCTATTCTATATTCACTAAATCCTTATTCTTAAATTAAGTGTTCATTTCCGACCTTTCGCGTTTTCGAATATTCTTTTTGGTAGCCATTTTTCCCCATCCGAGAATTTCCTTTCCCACGCTTAATTCCTGGGGTTCCTTTTTACCTTCTTATTCTTCCGCACCTCTGTCAGTTCTCTTTTCATGGCGTGATATCCTTACGTTTTAATTGATTTATAGCGCGTGCTACGTCATTTTTTATTCCTACGCTTAGGGAGTAAAAAGCGGCTACACATGATTCTCCGGCAGAATTTGTTGATATTCGAAGTGTAAACTGTCTCCCTGACTGAGTGTCTGACGTTGTGTAGTACTCTAGAGATTTACCTTAAGATCGATATCCGCGCACCTTTGAAAGTGATTTTTTGAAATTTTTGAAATTTTCTGTTGCTATCCATTTTTTGTAATGACATTTACTTTAAAACTTAGAAAAAAAATAAAAATTTTAGCAATTACCCAGAAATAATTTTTAAAAAGAGAAAAATGCTCAAAATTATGTCAACAACTGACATTTCCGCAAAACGTGAAAACTCAAAAATAAAACAATATATTAACATTTTGTAAATTGCATAATAAACAGAATAACTTTCTCTAGGACTTAGACTACACACATTAAAATCCCATTTCTATCTCAGATGATATGGCAGTTAAAGAACTAATGTAATGAAAAATTCGCAAAATTTGTCTCAAGTTTGTCATTTATACCAGTGCAGATATAAAACTATTTAATATATTATCATGAGTGTAGTCTATTCCCTCAGAAGATATTTGTAAAAGAAGTACAGAAAATTTCGTGGCATTTCATGCATAATTTTTTTGTTTTAGGATGTTTTGCGTATAGTAAAAATCTGAAAAACTTCATTTTGAGAAAAAAAAAAAAAAAAAAGCTAAAAATAACTTTTAAACACAATAGAATTACGTAATAGATTTAATTTTAAACGACTATAACTCGGGTTTTATTTTAGATACACGCACAATTTAAGCAGATTTCGATAAATAAAAGATTCAATTTTAATACTATTGCAAAATTGAAAAATCGATATTTTGATCGAAAATTGCGTTTTAAAGGTGTTCGGACACTAAGATTTAATCAAAATGATTCCTAACGATTATAGATGTTGAAAACATTGAACTTATCTATGGCACTGCATCGTATTTTTGTGAGAACTACAGTTCGATGTCATTAAATAAAAACCTGTGACCAGAAAAGTTTTCTTTTATTGTCTCCTGGAGAAATTCCTAATCATCATATCCATTCTTCTGACCATTCGCCACTCGACTGAAACCAAACTTAAATGACAAACGATGATAACGACTGCAAAGATTAATATGCTAAACGAATGGGTGAAGTTTTTGCTCTACATTCACTTACAGCCTTTACTTACACCGATTCTACAACTCCATTTAATGTAACTATAAGTTACATCTAGCACGGCAAAATCAATGATGTAATAGAATATGATTACATATAAGCATGGCTGGATTATACTAAAGATCTTATATCTCCAATAGATCGAATAATTATACCTATAGAGCCAATTTCGTTATATAAGCCGGCAGAATCGCTTAAATGTCGTTATATACATTTGTTCATTTTTTACATAAAACATAAATTTGGTATTAGAGATAGGGTAAATCGGGAGAGTACGGGATAGATGCCACACCCCTTGTATTTCTTGTAATTATCGATATATGGCAGTCAAACGCGCAGTGTAGTTGCACAATAACATTGTTTTAATCAGTGTATATCGTGAATATTATTTCGATGTTTACTTGTAGCTGTACAATACTTATTTTGACGTAAATGCTTGATTTCACTATCCAAACTTTTAAACACGTTGTGCTTAAATACTTTTCATACGCTAATTTCTAAATACATGCATGATTTCGAAGTCAAAACTATGTGCAACGCTTGTATAGAGTATTGTGTGTATGGTTACGCCATTTTTCTTAGCGAGGGTAGGTAACTGTGATGTGCAACGTCTGTACCATACAAAATTTGATACATGCTGCACTGCAATTCCGGTATACATGCCACAGTTTCTTTTGTACGGGATGATAAAGTGTTATTAACTTTCCTTTTTCTTTTTGTACAGAATAACCAAGTTAGATATGTTATTAGACGTTAATAGTAATTGTAATGATTTTGCATTTTAACGTTCTGTGTTTAAATGAAATATTGTTTTTAAAAACAATAAATTTTAAACTTGTTTTTAGATTTTATTAGAATGCGGACATTTTATAAAAGAAAAGAAGGTGTAACCTTACGGGGACAATGGTATCCGTAAAGGTAAATGCAGAACGTTGGGCGTAGATTGACTCTGTATCAGGTAGGGTCTTTAATCTATGATGCTTGGAACAAATCGACAATTGTTGGCAATGCTAATAGTAACTTTAAGGCCACTGGGATCTTCCCTTTAAACAGCAACGCTATCCCAGATCATTTGTTTTTTTTGCTTTATCGGGCAGTGAAATGCCTTCACCAGAAAACACGACGCAAAAGGAGGCAAATCCAACACATAAAGTGCTAATCAACACATCTCAAATCAATTTAAAGCCTGCAAAACCTGGAACTAGCAGTGTAAAACCACCATCACCTACCAACCCCCTACATAAAATATCTCCCATTCCGAGATTTAGTCAATAGACAGCAAAGCACAGAATTAACTTCTATTGACAATTGGAATAGGCTTAAAAAAATCAAAAATGTAAGATAATTAACAAAAAAGATACAAAACTACCATGAGAAAATTTAATTTTGATTCAGATAGAGGACCCCGAGACAGCCCATCAGACATTGAGGAATGTTCAAACAGTATAAAGTTTACTACACCAAAGGAGAAAAATGGAAAATTATAAAATGAGAAGGCGAAGAAAAGTGAAAGGCAAGGTAATAATAATGAAAAGTTGGCTTCCGCGTGACGCAGACATTCTTTGCAAGGCAATTTTAGAAAACTACTTTAAAAAAGAGCAAGTGTAATTGGCTTCGTTGTATCATTTGCCAAATGCGGTTACATAAAGACTGTACTTTTTTACACTTTTTGCGTAGCTTACGGACGAAAAAACGTGTCTATTATCAAATAAAGTATGTAAACACTATTTCACTTTTTTCTTCTCCCACTCTAACACATTGATGTTACGTTGTTGCTGAAATAACAATTAAAATTCAATGTAAAAAAATAAGTCGATAATTTTAATAGTGAAAGTAGGTAGACAATTATTAATTTGACTCTACTAGTACGTTTCATTGTACTCATTTAGTTTCTTTTTGTTATTACATAGTTATAATTATAATCCATACATGCATATATTTTTTCCTATTTTTATTTATAATTTCATTCTGTTCTTATGACAAAGCGCGGCATAACTACCGTACAAGGGCGGCGTCTCAACCTGAATGTACGGGTGACGCACCGCAGTGTAATGTTTTAGAAAAAAATGTTAGAAATATTAATAATTTATTTTGAAATTTTTTGTCTCAATACACGTGTTGTATATTTAACATTAAATAGCACAGCATGATTCTTTTTATTTTATGTCTCCCATGGCACTTTATACACATATTAAAAAAAAAAAATATGCGGCAGAAACCCCGGAATTACCCTGTAATTGTAAGACTGATTTTCCTAATTGCATTAAAATATTATTTATTTTCCTTTCATTCGGGTTCGGTTCGGTTCGGTTCGGATTTTGGGTTGACATATTCCACTTCTGGTCAGGTGCGGATCCAAATATGTTTGTTGTCTGGTCGGGTTTCTTGTTGTGGTAAATAATTTTGGCAGTTTTTTTGTCGGGTTGCGGGTAGAGGATATTTTTGTCGGGTTAAGATACGGTTGAGTGTTGGCATCAAATTAAATTTTCGGGTTCAGTTAGGGTACAAGCCTGCCAGCACCGGACTGTAATTCTCGTACCCTGCCTGTTAAGGACTGTAATTGTTTATATTTGGCTTTCAAGAGTGGTATGCGTTTTCTAAATTGTATACTTAGGTATCTTTTTTCCCTACAGTAAATATTTGTTTAAGTATCCTGAAAGTGATGGAAATTGTTGACACAAGATTTTTCATTCTTTTTCTTTATGTGTTAATTATGTTTTGTTGTTATCTTCACAGTTTTTTATTAATGACATTATTCAATTAACAATTAAAATAATAAGGCTTTAATGTGATCAATTTTCAATAAGACAAAATGGGATTTTTTAAAAACTATGTTAAAGGATTTGAGTGTTTGTGATGGAAAAATTGTCAATGTGAACAAGGGACCTTTATTAAAAAATAATTATTATTATTTACTTCCTGTTCTTATGAATATATCAAAAATATATATATAATTAGTTAAAAAGTACAATAAGTTAAAGATTTTTTTCTTTACAGTCAATGAGTTTAAGAGTTTCAGGAGCTGTCAAAAAAATAATCAGCTAAAATTATAAAATATTATTGATACACTATTTTTGTTTAAACAAATACATATAACATTATGGCTTCACAAAATCGGTGGGATTTAATAAAAAGAATTGGATAGATTACCAAATACTTAAATAATTTACACATTACCATTATTAATTTACCATTTACTACAGCTTTAAGCATCCAGAAGAATGTTTTTTTTAATAAGATAAACTTGTTTTATAAGTGTTTCAAAGAGAAACAAATAATGAAAAAAAAAGCATTTTACATAGTGTTTAGATGTGTTTGTAAAAAATAATTTTGCAAGATACGATTTTATTCTTGAGTGTTTAACCTTCCCACTGCCGCGAACTAATATATCCGTTCACTAAGCTGTAGATTTCACTGCAATATAAACAATATTTAAATTAATATAACTATACAGATATAATCCAGTTTTAAAAAATTAAGTTATCATTAATACTCTCAAGGCCTATATGCCTATACGTAATACATTTTTTTATATTATGTAGGAAAAACATCTTTTTTAGCATTAAAAAAATACAGAGAAAACAACATTACAATTTTGCCCTTTTGCTCGGCGGTCAGGTGGTTAATCAAATATTATGACCTCCAGTTAATGTCCAAAGCATGTTCTTGTACAATTACAACCAAAGCTGTTCGACTATGGTTTATAGCGCAAAGGTGGCATTCTTTCTTATGTGTTTCGGGAAAAAATGAAATTATTCTTATCAATATGACTGTTTTTAATTACTTCAAAATAAGTAATACTGAGAGATTCATAGATTTATAGTGTGTAAAATCTACTATTGAGCTTAAAATTGGATGAAAATTTTGTATATTGTACGTTAAAACGCCATTATTTCTTTTCTTTACAAAAAAGAAAGAAGCTAATGTTTTTAAAGTATATCAAGATGAATTATTTTTGAATATATTGAATTGTAAGAACGATAATTCGCTATTTTAGTAAAATGGATAGCTGAGAGAAGAAGCTATTTGACGATTTAGTTTTGAGAAATGAGGAAAAACTGTTATGTCACAGATTAATTATAAACTATCAGTAACAAAATGTCCTTTACCTGGCAAATAACGCATATCCACAGTATATTGCAATATAAAATCAAATTGCCGATGTTTCCAGGGGATCATTTTTAATATTTCTGGTGGAATGCAAAAATTAAGGGTTTATGATATCCACGTACAACGTAAATATATGCGTCTCCAACATATGCCTGAAATACGGGATCGCCGAATATGCCGCTAACAATTCCCGGTCATATATTGTATAAATGCACTTCGCCGGTGATAACTTACGAGAGAAAAATCCAAGTGGTTTTGGTCCATCGGAGGAAACTTCTTGTAACACTTCACCCATAGAAAAATTACCGCAACCTGTTATAAGTGCAAGTTCCGCATTTTTATAAGGGTTATAAGGTAAAATCGCAAAACGATAGCCTCATTAACATGTTCTAAACTTCTTTATGTTTTCGCATCCCACTGTATTTCTCTTTTTATTTTACCTCATTTAAGAACCTATTCAGCGGTCAGAAAATTGCTGCTATACGGGGCGCAAAACGATGATAATAAATTACCATACCCAAAAATATCGTAAGATCGCTAACAGTCTTTGGTTTTGGGAATTCAAAAATTGCTTTTACTTTATCTCTGTGTGCAATACAGCCCTGTTTATTGCGTGGCCCTGAAAATCTATAGTTTATTTACCAAACTCACATTTGGATTAGTTAATTTTAACCCCGTAATCTCGAAATCGCCTAAAAACTACCTCCAAATGCTGCATGTGCTCAACGTCAGTTTCACTTGCAATTAAGATGTCATCGAGATAAGGAAAGCAAAAGTCTAAACCACGAAGGACCTCATTTATGAAGCGTTGAAACATCTGCGCTGCAGAGGATAAGCCAAGGATTAAAAATGGAAATTCAAATAAACCAAAAAGAGTTATAATAGCAGTTTTAGGGATATCGGGTGGATATACCGGAATTTGATGATATGCCCAGACTAGAATGCGGTACCTATCGTGCACTGTAATTCGATTAAGTGCCTTATAATCCCCTGTTCGTCTCTAATCTGACGCACCCTTAGGAACCATAGGCAATGTACTGGACCAATTACTTTTAGAGGGTCTACAAATACCTTTCTCTAGCATATAATCAAATTCCTGTTTAAATATTCGTTGTTGAGCGGGTTGCAACCCACAAGCTTTAGCCATAACAGTTGGGCCAATAGTAGGGATAAAATTGACTGGTTCATGTTTTACAGAGCGATTGTCCGTATTGCTAAAAGGATGCGCTGGGCATGATAAAAAATAATACACTTTAATTAATTATTTTAGAAAATTATTTCCAAAGTAGAAAACACAGAACAACGCCGACAACATTCGAATGTACACAGAGTCTAGCGTCGATAAGAAAAAGTAAAGAAGAGTAGTTTCAATTATTTTGAATTATCGTATGCGGATGAAAACGATTGAATATTTAAAAAGTATTTATTTGGCTTCGTCGCAAAAAAGATGCACCCTATAATGTTTAGACACCAGATTCTCACACTGAAAAAAAAACGAAGATAGATATTGTATTAAGAATTATATTTTCTTTCGAATTATAAAAACTTCTTATCTAAGTGCCCAAATTGTGCAAAAGTGTAGTATTTTCCAAACGAAGGCCCAATTTGGATGTCACATGGGATTTTTTTAGGAAATTTTACTTCAGAACTCTAAACTGGAATTCAGTAAACAAAATAGCGTAGCAGATACAAAGTGTAAATTTAAAGAATTGAACTCATAATTTAAAATTCAATTTTAATAGTCTGAAAACAAACTGTATGAGGGCTGTTTTTTAAGAGTAACACAAATCCTTTTTGGTGGAATTATGTATAGTTTAAAATTTACCTATTTAAAGTTTCTAGAAATCAGTTTTTATTCTAATTTTTATAGGTTTCAATGCCTTTATTTTTAAATATTTATAAAAAATATACATAAAATAGAACGTAACTATTCGAAAACTTTTGTATTCCATCCTAGAGGGATCATTACACGAAGTAGGTTTTGAATTATACTTAAGAAAATTATACACATTTTCACACTGTTTTCTAACTTTTCAAAATGAAATAATTAAAAATAGTTCTTCAAATTAAAAATAATTATATAAATAATTACATAAATAATGATATAAATAATTCTTTAAATTAAAAAAATAAATAAATATGATGCCAAAATTAAGTGTTCGTATTGGATATTTCAGAGTTTTACACAATTTCTCAATGAAGCCAGCTCCTAAATTTTTCTTTTTTAAAACAAAACTTCAAAGTAGACATAACTTCCAATTTAATTGACTTTTTAAGTTTTTCCTGTGATAATTTGGAAATAAAAAATATTTAAGGAACATTGAAATTTTTATATAACATATACAGGGTGTTTCATAAATATCGAAACAATAGGCTATTTCCTTAAATATTGCCCCTAGACCCATACTTCCAATTGCAAAGTTTCATAAAAAAGGTGCAAAATTTAATGACATAAGTTGCAACTCCATAGGGGGTCTATTTGAAGAAATACGAAAATTAAATTTTTATACGGCCCCCGTGGCGAAAAAATTCCAATCAAGAAAACTTTCCTTATCCATTCCTGAATTAAGCACAAAAAATTGCATCTTCATATGTATCTGAAAAACTGGCAGAGTTATGGCTGTTTAAATAATTCATCAGGTTTTAAGGGATTAGACACAAATTGAAATGTGTGCAATCGAAGAAACAATGTTAGTTTAAGAGTTCTAGGAAACATGTAAAAAACATATTTGTTGAGCTAGAATTTTGATTTTTTTTTCTTTTTTTGCGATGGTTAACCGTATAATTTTCAAACAAAATCACATCCTAATATTTCGCATAAAGTTTTTTAAAAATTTAAATGTTTAGTATTTTTTAGCGGGGTTAATTTAAAATCTTTATAACTCGATACATTATTCATCGGATTTCAATTTTTTTTTTCATTTTATTAAAGAGGAAAGTATAATTTTAGTTTTGTTTCGGGAATTTTTTTTAATTTAATTTTAAAAATATTAAAAATATTTACTTAAAAATATGTAACTTATTTTTTTAAAAAATCATATTTTCAAAAGTAATTTTTTTTTCAATTTGCCGAAACAAAATTATGTAAAATAATCAAAAAAGGCATGTTCCAAGTTTGCACCTTTTTAATTTACGTTTAAAAAAAGCACCATGCAGAAAAACGCATTTAAAGTTTTAAACATTGATTGGCTCCTAATAAAATATGTAAATGCATTTTAAAAAATTGCACGTGAAAAAGTCACTTCTTTCGGTAGCTTAAACTTCCGATTCCGTTTAACTTTTGCCGTTTCCATTACCTTTCTGCACTACTTAAATGTCCATAAGAAAATGTTTAATGTAGAATTTGAAACAAGGCTTTTTCAAACACGCTGATTAAAAGTTTTTCATTATTTTAGCCCTTACAAATTCAGGCTTTTTATCGCCCCGGCGAGGCCGATAGAAAAGTCTGTATACAGGGACCGGGCCAGACCCGGGATTTGCGACTTTTTTCTGAAGGCTCGGCCAGGCCGGGTCGATCGTATGTTTTTCATACCGAAGCGTGTGTTGGTGTGATTTATGACGGCTAATTATATATACGAGGGATCTGGGCCCGAAACGGGGGGGGGGTGCCTTCCGTGGAGGTCTTTCTAAGGGAACCTAACCAGTATTTACGCAAGGATACCCAAGGTTCGAAGAAAACCACTGAAAACTCCGAACGATTGGGCCGAAGGACACGATTGGGTTTGAACCCAGAATGAGAGCAGAACCTCTCGGCCACTGGTTATACCGAACCGGGACTGGCTTCCTTATTCCTAGGTCTCCCCTGGTCGAAATTTTCAGTCCCGATCTCGAGACAACCCATATTAAAATCATTATCCCTGACTGACCTAACACGTGCAAAAATAACTAAAATTTGGCTTAGGCCAAAAACTTTTTTCAAAAAATGCATATATTTTTAAATGGCCATTATTTTACAATAAAATTTTAAAATTCATATTTTTAAAGGATAGTAGATTTTAAGGCAAAAATTTTAAAATACAATAAAACTAGTGAAAAAATTCTGCCTATGACGGAATCCTTTCTTAAACGGAAATATCTGTTGATCCATGGAAAATGAATATAATAATACCTGAGAAAAAATAGACTACATTTACAACTCCTAAGAAGGGAACTTGTCTATAACGCTTTTTTTTTTCTTTCCTATGCGATTCCATCTTAAAAGATTTTACTTTATAGCATTTTTCATTGTCTCTAACACACGGAATATGGATTAAAATTATTAAAGGAGAAGTGAATCATTTACATATAAATAGAGATCATTAATAAAACAAATAATCACAGCTTTTTGCACTTCTTTAAAAATAATAATTATAAACATGAAAAAAGAAACGATATAATAAGTATTTTTGGTCAGAACTCATCCATACGAAACAACTTTTAATCATATCGATGTAAAAAACCATGTAGAAATTCAGTCAGTTTGGGCCAGGTTACGATTTGAACTTTTTGCCAGGGAGGGCCGAACTTTTTTCCCTATGGGTCGGTTCGGAACCAGACCTAGATATTTCGACCCGTGCAGACCTCTAGTGTAGACCACCAGCATACTTTGAAAACACGTTTAACGTAAAATATATACGTTGCCTATTTTATGTCCAAAGGAGAGGCACTGTCTTATATCGACATTTAATAATGTACAATTTGTGGCTGAGCCCTATCTTGCATCCAAAATGAGTCAAAAACTCGTCGCTCAGAGGCATGGATAAATAGTGTAAGTCATGAAATTTGGATTTTGACATCTCTGCGAATTTTAAACATATAGAGATTAATTTTTTTGTGTTTAATTCAGGAATAGATAAGGAAAAATTTCCTAATTGGGAATTTTACTCTACGGGGCCCGTATAAAAATTTAATTTTTGTATTTTTCATATAGACCCCCCATGGAGTTGAAATTTATCTCATCAAATTTTGCACCTTTTTTTATGAAACTTTTCAATTGGAAGTATGTGCCTAGGTGCAATATTTAAGAAGATAGCCTATTGTTTCGATATTTATGTACCACCCTGTATATACAGAAAGGGTGTGAGAAAGTTGAAACATTTAAATAGTCAAATACGAACATAATCAAATAAAGAAATATTTAAACGGTAAGGCTGCAGCTTAACTATAAATATATTTATAAATTGTATAATGTTTTGTAAAAATTAATTTTATATTTAGATTTAATGCAATTTTGTTTTAAAGTTTTAATAATGATAATAGTAATACAAATATCAAATACGTTGTCGCGAAATTTGTTTTCCTCAAAAAATGTACAAAAAATCTACAAATTATTAGCCCAAACTAATGCATTTCCTAGCTAACCCACATACTAACATAAGTTTGCAATTCCTTGTCGCAGTTTACCAATCCTCTAATCAAACCTATCAAGGGGTGGCCACTGAAGGTTATTATTCTTCCCGTTGAACACAAATGCACCGTATAGAAACCAGCATCCGGAAATAATAAACATAATTGCACATCAATCGCAAATTCGAAATTCCCTTGAAAAGGGTTGCAAAACATTACAGAAATCAAAAGCGTAACACAGCAATATTTAGTTGAAAACATTTAGTAGATATAACTTAACAGGAGCAATATAAGGTAGGCACTTTTCACTAAATCGCAAAAAAATAATCGAAGTTTCCGTCATACATGCAGTGAATTTGACTACGACATCTATATATATATATATATATGTATATATATATATATTACACTATCATATGTTTCACAGAAATCGCGATTATTTGTTAATTGTTTAATGACAACGTCCAAAAGAAACGCATCTCATTGGTTTTCGAGCAGCATTTAATGCATCTCCATACATATAATGAGGATTATCATAGGAGGGACCCTGTTCTGTCGCCAAATGCCGCCATGTTTGGGATAACTTGGCGATATATAGCTAAATTTGAGAAAACAAGTAGTCGCCAAAAGTGACCCCAACTTGGCGATATCTCTAATATTTCTCTAATTTTTCATAGACTTCCATTGTAAAACAATAGGGTTTACTTGCTTACAGAAAATCAACAAATTGAGATATTTTAGTGCAAAAAAAAAATAAAAAACTAATTTTATCTTATATTAATTTTATTTAAGGTAGTCCAAGTAAATTAAATTATGAATAAAAGTAGCATGATATAGTGCATTGCATTCTTTCCTAAACATAAATTTTAAGGGAAAACAAACTGCTCGCAAAGGACGGCTAGTAGTACTAATTGCTGGACAAGAACTAGTTTTGTTTCAGCAGCATGTACGGATCTTGAAACGAGACACATTTCAGACGCATTACTCCCAACAAAATGAAAACATTTTTTCATTAATCACGTAAGAGTGATGAATTTCAACGCATCAACCAAACAAAGTACATCTATGCCAGAATGTCCAGTACGATCCGAAATTAAATTCCAAAATGAGATGAAGCCTCATCATACTGCGTCATGTTATGATACACAGTTGCTAAAATATAGTTAATTTCGTTAAAACATATTCAAGAGAAATCGAATACATCTTAGAGTCTTGGCATGATGAAGAAAATTTAGCCTACTTAACAGTTACCTGCCCATACATTTGTAGCAAACTGCGAGTTTTACATATCGAAAAACGTTGAGATTAGTTTCACATTAGCCTTTCATTACCATTGTGCTGGCACAGTATTTCTGAGAAACGTGGTCTTAACTATGGGCAAATAGAATTAAGTATTGTTCGACTCTATTCTACTAAATCTCGACTATAATCTTCCGAGCGCAGTAACTGGAGTTTATTGTAATAACCGGAGGGACAATAGATGTATCTTGATAATTACCTATTTCATCCAATAAAGATTCTTCGATGAAGGGAGTTTAGACCTTTCACTTTTACTGGCACAGCTTACAATGTGTACATAGCAAACACACAGTGGTCTGTTACGCATATGGGTGAATAATAATGTCAAAAACGTCATAAAAAGATTGACAAAAACTAATCTAGCGCACAAAATTAGATAAAGCAATTCAGTACTAATATAAGACTGAATAATAACAACAATGCCGAGGTGTCAAAAGAACATTATTAAAGTATAAGAAACTCCTACAAAAATCTCATATTGTTCAAACGTGTGCATAATAGGCATTGGGAATAGGGATTTATCTGTGTTCAAGGCAGTGCATCATTTGTTTCCCGAAAAAATCCTAGTTCCAACAGCCAGCAATCATTAACAAGATAACAAGCATCTGTCTTTATACAGACAATGGATGTTAAACTTTGAAAAATGGAATCGTGTCTGATATGGTTTAGAATTTAGCTTATTTTTCACTAGTGGTATTATGAATATGTAGAAAAGATGCGAAACTGCGCAATTGTGTGGTATATAATGTGTATGGTTGTTGTTTTTTTTAAGACTACAGCTTCTAAAGTCACACATGCCAGCTTATTTCTCACACTTAAAGTTCCGACTGATCTTACCTCACTGTTTAGACGTTGTGTAGAATTTGTTATTGAAATCATAGAAATTGTGAAGAATTTAGAATTTTATACACATTTATAACTTTTGAAAACTTATAATTAAACAATAAATACTTTTACACTGTACTGCAAAATACGACAGATGATTATAATTTTTTTGTTATAGTTTTTCAAGATATAAATAGTTAGATTGTACTTTAGAAAAAGTATGACCACTAACACAATCATTTTCTTTTTCTAAGAAATTACAAACTAGAACGAATTAATAACGTTTCTAATAAAATAAAATAACACAAAATAAAAGTAATGCAATAATAATGATAAATAAAAATAAATGTAACAGAATAATGTCAGTATTGCATAAGATTAAATCTTAACTGTGCAATCGAAATTTTAAAGTATCTGAAGAATATTGAAAACAAAAATAATTTTACATCAAACTTTATGCTTTTAATTACAAGTAAAATTTCTATCAGATAGATTTCCATAACTGATAACTGTATTACTTCTACTTCCGTTCAATACATTTTAAAGGACATTAGTCACTACATGTCATAAACATTTTTATCTATAAAAATAATGATAAAGTATCTTGTAACAATCATTCTATTTCTGTATACGTCTTCCTTAATTTTATGGTCCTAAGAACCTCTGAAAGTCTGGAAAATCCCTTTTGACTCAGACTTTCAACGACAAAAGATTTGTCATTAAACAATTCATCAAGAAATCGAAAGGCACGAAAAAGTCCTACTGACAGTAAATACAAATATATATTTCATTTTCAAAACCGGATTTCGTGCCGAGAAGTAGGTGACAAAAATATAAAAATAAATTTAAAGCAAATTCATATTGTTGAACTACGCTACGTTTTGTCTATTTTATGTATAAAGTTTAAATTGGTGGTATTTATTCTAATTAGAGAATTGCTGAAATATTTAAAATCGTTATTTTACATAACGGAAATAGTCTAGTTTTTCTTATTATGTATTTTTTTGCAGTTTTTTTGTAACGAGATTCTCTGAAAATAATACTATTGTATTAGAATTACCATTATATAAGTGTTTATTCTGACTGATTATTGAGTAAGCTAAAAATATATTTTTAGTTAGATTTCATTACAAAAATCTACCTGTTGCAGCCGTACGGAGGAAAGCGATTCCGAAAAATTTTGGTATATTTCCACCGATCATGACCCCCAGACCCCCAAATTACCCTCCATTCAAATGTGATATATATATATATATATATATATATATATATATATGATCTTTGTTACACTGTAACTGTCGTATTTATGAACCAATTTCGATGTACCTTGGTACGTACATAGTACATACCAATGTCTCGACCGAGTTCGTTGACCAGCTTCATCCACCATCTTGTTTCACAATGGCAGCCATTTAATGTTTTTTTTATTTAAAATTTAAAATGAGGTACAAAAAATTTAGAATTTGAAAAAGACTTTTTCTCTTATGGGTTTGAGCTTGATAAAAAAATTCCGGAGTATTATTTGTTTCGTCTATACAATAAAAAAATGCCTGAGTTATTGCACTTTGAATTTCTAGCATGGCTGACATTTTGAAACGATCTAATTTTTGTCACGCAATAATACGCATATTTATGAACCGATTTGGATGTGACAAGACATGTGCATAGGACATAACAATGTCTCGACCGAGTTTGTTCGCCAGCTTCATCCGACATCTTGTTTCAAATTAGTGGCCATTTAAAATTAAAAAAATAAAATAAAATTTAAAATGAGGTACAAAAAATTAGAAATTGAAAATGATTTTTCCCTTATGTGTTTGAGCTTGATACAAAGATTCCGGAACATTTTTTGTTTTGCCCTTATCTTAAAAAATGGCTGAAATATAGCAGTTTGAATTTCTAACGTGGGTGACATTTTGAAAAATCTGATTTTTGCCTGGGACAGCACTCGTATATATCAACTGATTCCGATGCGATTGAGCATGTGCAGAAGAATTACTAAGGTCTCGACCAAGTTCATTGGTTAGCTTCACCACTCATGTTGATTTAAAATGACGGGCACTTCTAGATATCACAGAATTTGGCGACCAAATATAAATTACTTTAAATAGAACCAACTTGGATATAGCTGGCTAATTTCGCAAAATTTTCTTTCATTTTCAGTATTGACAAAAATTAGTATTTAATCTTCTATAATCGGGTTCCACTAATTTGAGCTCTGTGTGTTTGAATAATATAAGCTGGCTTTTTAAAAATAAAGAATATGAAAGCTACCTCTTCCTCTTGGCACTGGCCGGAAGGACTTTTTAATGTATAACTAGATTCACTTTGAAAGATTTTTGTATTCAGTGTAGTTTTTCTGAACACTTATAATTGAACAATAAATATATTTATTACATATGTATTCCAAAGATCGATACATCATTTGAATTTTTTTTGTGTGTGTGTGTGTGTGTTTGAACCTCTAAATAATTGGGGATTTAAAATGATAAATAATAGCAAATTTGTAGTGTTTTAGTATAAAGAATACTTGCGGATAAGTAACAATAGGTACTTTTCTAATTTACTACACATCTAACATCTAATTTACTATTTCCTTGGTTATTTTATAATTTCTTTAAGATGAACATTTTAACTATTTTCTTCCAGTGTGAGCATTTTCACAATGTGATTAATTTGAGTTGCTATATTTTGCTATCAATCCGGGAAATATTTTAAAATCTAAGAAATAGATAACGCTAGGTATTTAGAGTTTCATGCATAACTTTTCATTATAGAGACTTTTCAATATTTACCAATCTATCGTACCAAAAATATTAAAATTATTTTTTAACTTAAAATTTATGTTGCACAAAGACAGGCAATGACAATATTTAATAATAGTATTAATTCGATAAAAATTTAATCAAGTATTATTAAATAGCACCTTATGTATAGTTTAAATTGTGGATACGGCATTTTAAGTAATTTTTAACTCATTTAAAACGTTTTTGTAATTGGAACTATGTATCTATGACTAACTGTTCAGGAATTGACCAATTCACCGTTGATAGTGGACACCCTGTATAAATAATACTTTTTATATATTTTTTAAATACTATTTGGCAATACCGTACCTATGTTACCTATTTGCTTAACTTTCGTTAACGTCTAGGGTCAGGTGGGGTAATTATTACCAGGGGGTAATTATGACCGCCGTCATATTGGAGAAAACTGTGATGGTAAAATTTTGTTTCAAGCTTAGATATTAACCTCATAATGTATATTTCATGTTAGGTATTCTTTATTACTAGTCTGAAGCCTTTTTGAGATTCAAATAGCAATTTGAAACTAAGTCTATAAAATTTTTGATAAACGGATTTGTTACTTTGGAGTTCAAAGTGGTCATAATTACCCCCAAACAAATGTGTATTGGCAAATATAAAGAGAAGATATAGTGGTCATAATTTCCCCACTAGTGGTCTTAATTACCCCCAAACTTATGTGATTGTGAGTTTTTGGTGGGGTAATTATAACCACCCTTTTAACTTTAAAAGAAAAACAGCTATGAGAATTAAAACTTTTAAAATGTGTTCTTAAAGGATCAAAGTTACTTCCTATGTACTAAAAACAGCCCTTTTCCAAATAGAAATAAGCAAAAAAAAAAAAAAAAAAATCAATAAATAACAAAGTTGAAAATGCAAAAAGTGGTCATAATTACCCCTCCTGACTATACTCAATTTTACAACAGGGTCTATTTGATCAGGTATAATTAAAACGCATTGAACCTGTTTGAAGCTATTGTACGAAACAATTTTTGACTTATTTATCTGAGGATAATTTTTATCCTCCTAACGATTCATTAAGGAAATCCTAAAAAATGGTAAGTTCTAAGAAGATAAGGTCGAGCAATTTGGTAAACGGTTGACTGCTTTCAAGTAAAGTGTTTATTTTGTTACACAATCTGCCTGGCGTCTTTGATTTTTAAGAGAATAAATACATTCCGATCTTTGATGGAGTATTTATAGGACTAATGTCTTCCCCCAAAAAATTACGATATTTTTCGGCGTTTTATGCAAATCGTTAAGGAAAAAATTAACACACACATTATCCCGAAAATCCGAAAACACATGTATGAAAACTTTCTCAGTGTTTACTTCAGTGGAGCGGCTTCTGTTTTCACTTCTTTTTCGTAATATACGGCTTTTTTTACGTCTTTGATGTCCATTTTATAATAGATGTAGCATTAAGAAAAGAAAGAATAAGTAACGTTAGATAGCACAAATGAAAATATACAAAAGGTGTATACAGCTGTTTCGGGGCTAATAAAGCTTCATCAGCAGTGCCATTTAAAATTAGTGGCTAAAGCATAGAGAGCGAGAAAGACACACCTTACTGCTCGACCGTCAAAGGCGAAATAGCGGTGAGCGTCGCAAAACAAGAGGAATGTCAAACTTTCACGCGCATTCGAGAAGAACCATTAGAATTGCTGAGCAATTCTGGGTGAACTTAAGCAGAAAAGAAAAAAAGGGGGGATGGAAAAAGAGCGAGTTAAAAAAATATGGAGCCACACTTTTGAAAAGTTGGGCGAAATCGATAACAGAAATGTTAGAATTATTACATACATGATAAGCTCCTCAAAAATATAGATCGTAAATTGAGGAGCATTTCTGTATTATAGAACCTTAAGAAAATTTAAAATTGCGATTGCTAGACCAGCAGTGGTTAGCAATAAAGGAGCTTTTAATGTCACAATTTTTGACACTATATGTGCCATTTCCACGATCGATATTTTGATAGGGAGTTATTTTTAGGTGCGTTTGTAATTATCTATAGTCCTATCACCTATAGTCTTCGTTCAGTCCGTCTGTCCGCATATAACAGTGCAAAAACTACCCAACCGAATCATTTGAAATTTGATATATATAGTTTTCGAATAAATTTGTCGAGTCATTTCAAATTTTATGAAAATCGGATGTATAGTTTAATTACAGAGACAGTCAAAAGTTTTTCGTTACATTACGGCCAATGGAAATAAAAATGATTTCAAGTGTATTTCAATGATGATACAGCCTTTCGAAGAGAATGGAATGGATATGCACTTATGAAGTGCACTGTTAAAAATTTGCAGCATTCTGGCAGGTCATTTGACCATTTTTTTCCGAAAACGGTTACACAACCGTAATTTAACACTATTCTGACCATATTATTGGTCATTTTATGGTCAGAATATAGTTAAATTATGGTTATGAAACCGTTTTTTCAAAAAATGGTCGAATGACCTGCCAGAATGCTGCAAAATTTTTAACAGTGTGTACTAAAATATATATGCAGTACAATTTGCAGTGCAAAAAATATTTATAAAACTAGTTATAGTACGAACGCACCCCATTTGCCACGTTTGACGTGCAATTTCCAACTTGCTGAAATGTATATTCATTCTGTGCTAAATTTCAGTAGGTTGATCTTTTTAATTTGCTGTTCGTCAGTTGTGTTCATAATTATACATTGAGAAACTATTTTCTGTTTATTCATTATACTAGATATTAAATAAATAATAAAATCTAGCAACTAAATAAATAACGGCAAATAAAACAATGACAAACAAATTTGTGTACTATAAACAACTTAACATGATTTCCATGACGATACATATAAAATATTTCTATTGATATAAAACAATTCTCTTTTATATTTGATTAAAATTGGCATATTCTTTGAATATTTAGCTAAACATTTTATGAAAAGTATAACTTGCACAGTAAAACCTTCTTAAAAAAGAAATATGTCTCTGAATATTTTTAAAATAACATTTCAGTACACATATTTGTATTTTAAATCGGATCAAAAAATATTCCTTTTAGAATCCTTTTCCTGTATACATTCACATAGAAAGAAAAATGAAGAAGTGAAGAAAATCGAAATTCATCTCCACTGATATAAAGGGGAAAAAAATATTCTTTATTTTACTTTTCTATGTTAAGTAGCTGGTTTCTTTTCCTATAAAAGTTTTATAAAATTAACTTGCTTAAGAATTCTCTATAGTATAAATATATTTATTTAAGAAAACTCTCCTCATGCTTTTTTAATTATGTTACATAGTACTTTTATAATCCAAATATAAAAATTAAATGCTGTAAAATATATCGAGAGATGTAAGATTCCATTGGTATCTTTTTATATAAATTTTATTACTGCATTCAAATGTGTACCTCAACTTTTTGTATAATATCTAAAAGAAAAAGAAAGGAAAAAGCTGTTTGGCATGGATCCTTTTATTGACTCATTAAATATTTACCAAATCTTGAAAGAATGGATATATTTTAAAATAGTAATACACTAACGTACATGATGTATAACATTTTTTTTAATATTTCCTTATTTTGTGACTTCCATGTCAATTTAACCTATAAAATTTTTTAATATGGATTGCAATTTAGACAAAAATAAAAAATATATATATATTCCACATTACGTCTGCTTTCTTTCTATTTTTATTAGCTTATTATCTGTATGTCGTTTTTAAAATAAAATTTTCCAATATTTATGGAATGTAATGTGACTTAGTTTATTAAGTTATTATATTTATTTTTTAAATTATGTTACAAATAATTTTAAAAAGCTATGATTGTAAGTAAAAGAGATTAAAATAGATTAAAACATTGTCGTATAATCTTTAAAATGTCATAAATGTTTAAATTCGCTTACAGTATACGCTCTAACGGTTTATTTTTCTGTTCATGCAATGTTCAAACAATTTCTTTTAGTACAACATTTTCACATAATTGCATATAAGTAATAAGGTATAATAGCTTGGGCAGTTCTTTACCCAGTTTGGAGAATTACAACTACACTAAACAATGAATTTTTAAGGAGTCTCAGGACTTTTATAATCTGCAAAAAAGATGAAAAAAGGACCATTTTCAGCATTTAATAATGTAAAATGTATATGATTTAAAAAAATAATTTTTATTGGGAGCAAAGATATTAGTAAGTTCTTTCATTTCATGCATTTAAAAAAATTCAAGTTGCAGAATTAGTATTTATAGGGGGCTCCAAATTATCAGACACTTGTCGAGCAGAAAATTGCTATCACAGATTGCGCGCAGAATTACAAAATACATTTTACAACTGGAATGAGATTTTTTGTCCCTAATTATACTTCAGTTTATAATAATTACCCTGAACCTAAGTAAATTTGTATTTAAAGCATTTTTATATTTATAATATAAAGTTGTATTTAGCCAATACAAAATTTCAAAAATGTCAACAGAATAATCACTTAATAAATATTTTTTTAAAAATAAACGTCATTTGGAGAAAAATGACTTCAAAATTTCGGGAATGCCGCTTCAGCTATTGAGCGGAGATAATACTGAAAGCCATAAGTTCTGTTTTTAATGGAAATTTCATAGAAAAAGTTATATCAAAATGTTCAGAAAAGATAGGAGTTTAACATCTAAAAAAAATAAAGTTTCGAAAGTTTTAAAGGTTTAAGAGTCCTCAGACCCCTTAAAATGAAAATCATAAAAATAATTAAGTTTCTCCCTAAGGGAATAAATCTTTTACTATTTGTTTAAATTTGCTATATTTTTTTTTAGCTCGTATGCACTTTGAGAAAAATAGGTAACATAACTTTTCCACATTGCACTTCGATGGGTGATGAGATCTCACATTTCTTTTATGAAGTTTCACTGCAGCTATGACGTCAACAATCTAAGCTATGTTGATATAAAATCTTTAGACTTTGATGAGCTTAATGACTCTTTCCTTATTAAATACAGGGCATTGCGGTGAATTTTTGTCGTACATTTTTAAAGAACGCCGAATTCCAAAACAAAACCGTGCGTTAATTGTGTTATCGTTAATGGTCTTTCTTGACGACATTTTAGATTAAAGTACTAGTAATGATTCTTGGATTAGATAATTGAAAACTGAAAATTTATCTCAATATGTAGGAAGGTGTAGCCCAAAGATAGGTAGGAATGTCAAAGCGTCATCAAAACATATCCTATTTTGTCGAATTTACCCTAATAGACTAAAGACAAATTGTTGAAAATGAAATTTAAATTCTTCTTCTGTCCAAATATTGTACACATAATCATATTTTAAACCTCGGACTACCAAAAGAAAAGTGCACAAAAATTACAATAATTCATCCAGCCTCATTTAAAATTCATTAGTTTTTTTTTTCGATATTCTTTTAAAATGTTTCTTGAATTTGACGAATTTACATCTAAAATACATGTTTACAAACATATTTCTTAATTTTATCACCCATTCAGCTGGATTTTACTGTATTTTAACTAATCCCGCTTTATATGTTCAGTCTATTAGACACGTCTGGTAGGCAGAGAGTTAAATCAGTCATCAATTTCTGATAAGAAGTGACTAATGCAGCTCGAGATTTCACATGATTCATGTTTTGCTGTACTTCCAAGTATCAAATACATTTTACAGTACTCATTAAGGATTAAGGTGTACATTTTATGCGTATATTATTTTACTCATATGAATACATAAGTTCTATGGCTATAGTTGTCATTTATAAAACTCTATAACACTCGCTATCAATTTTGTGGTGTCTACTATTTGTCGAATGCGACAGCGAGGGTCCCTTCATCGACATTGTTTTTCAAAGATTTCATGAGAGTTAGAGCTTTAGCTTTCATGATGTGAACTTTTTTTTCGTTCAAGATTTTTTATTTCTTTTGCAGGGCTGCAGTTTTTTTTTTTTTAAAGATTAATTATGACACTGCCGGTCTTATCACGTATTTTGCAAGTATAACTGCAAAGACTTTAAAACACGATGTTAAATTAAAAATTAAAAGTATAACGATAACAATGCTTGATGGCGTAGTTTACTTAATGGATGTTTTCTGTTTATCCACTCGAAATACATGGTAGCATTTTGACACAGTTTTTTTTTTTTTTTAAACCAGGAGATTTTGGTGAATAGTACAATTCTTGCTGTATTTTAATTTTTATTTATTATTTTGCAGTGTCAGTGGAGCTGATCAAACGTGCACGTGGGGGACAGAACTCCGAGAAACACAGGTTTATAACTTATGGATTAAACCATTAACAAACTTTATCATATTACTTCAAATCACTATCTTTGACATTAAATTTTTGTAGTAAAATAAAAACGCTACGTACATTTATGAATAAGTATACTATTATATACCATATATTACGTATCTTTATATTATCTTGTCTCCTCAACTGTAACGTTTGACTATTAACAGGTTGAGTGCCAGGGTGACTGACACTCAAGCTGAAGAATTTACAATGTTTTAAGAAATTTTTAAGAAAGTAAATTCCTGTACTAAATAAAAGGTAAATAAATTTTAAATACATTTCAGTAATTACTTAAAACAATATATATATTTTTATTGAAAAACATAGAACTCAAATGAGCTCAGAGTGGAATGACAAATTCACCTTGCGTTAAAATAACTACAAATAAATTGTTTACTAAAAAGGTGCATAAAAATTTATTAAAATATACCATTACAAAATGAATGAACTGGTCTTTAAAACTTAAAAACCATTGATGTTAAAATCATAATGAAACAGAAAAAGGTGATTCCTGAGATCTTTCGATCGCTAACGCGATCATTTTCAAAGGACACTTTCACAGGAATGTCGCATTCACTGAACTATTTATACACCAGTCTGGGAAAAAGGGTCAGTCTATTATTTGTTGGGGGTGTCTATGAAGTTGGTTCGTTCCAATGCTGAAGTGTTAGATATTTTCAAAATGTTAAACCAGATTTGAGGTATATCATAAGACAAAACATCGTTACATACATTATTTTCTTTACTTAAAATTTCCAACGATTCCCTAAAGAAAAAGTTATTTTACCTACATCTGATCATTATACTTTAAGAATTAGGGAATCGTTGGAAATTTTAAGTAAAGAAAATAATGTATGTAACGATGTTTCGTCTTATGATATACCTCAAATCTGGTTTAACATTTTGAAAATATCTAACACTTCAGCATTGGAACGAAACAACTCCATAGACACCCCCAACAAATAATAGACTGACCCTTTTTCCCAGACTGGTGTATAAATAGCTCAGTGAATGCGAGAATTCCAGTGAAAGTATCCTTTGAAAATGACCGCGTTAGCGATCGAAAGATCTCAGGAATCACCTTTTTCTGTTTCATTATGATTTTAACATCAATGGTTTTTAAGTTTTAAAGACCAGTTCATTCATTTTGTAACGGTATATTTTAATAAATTTTTATGCACCTTTTTAGTAAACAATTTATTTGTAGTTATATATTTTTATTTTTATTTTTATATCATATTTTAGACCGTCAGTCATCGGTGGATGAAGCGTTATAAACTGGAAGCTCAGTGTTAGTCACCGGTGACTGACGTGGCGCTTAACCCCTTCGGGACGGGAGCCTTTTACGAAATTTTGAATCTTTTTTCACCGTTTTTTTTAAACAGAAATTTGAATCTTCTTGAATCGAGAAAATTCGCTGATTAAATAAGGCAAATTTTACAGTAAAATTTTACTGGTGAGGAAGAGCAAGGATTTTAAGCGCTTCTTGCGGCACGTATACGTGTCGCTCGTCCCCAAGGGTTAAGGTGTTAAAATAAGTTTACATACAAAAAAACACTAAAATGAGTGTTCAGAATTTTAACATTTCTTTCTTTTATAGATCTAGATTCGGAAAGAATTGAAATATACTGATTCAATTACATTGTTAAATATAACCTTTCATCCACAGGCTACTGCAGAAATTTTATATAGTGACAAATAACGAAATAGCACATGGTAGAAAATCAAATTCATTCGACCATCACAGTTTTATACGGTCTGTACCAAGTTTTGCACATTTTTCTGTTACAGTTAGAGCAAACGATTTATGACGTGATTTCACTTCTCTTGTATCAAAAAAGGATTTAAGTAGTGGTTAGATTTCCTTCAGTCGGACAATTTAATCGAGTGTTTTTAATAATCATAAATATATCCCTTTGTATAAATAATCAACTACCCTTAGGAATTAATTTATTATCCTGTCATATCTAGATCCGATATAATTTATAATACTTCCAGCATATGGTTTTTTTTTTTTTTTTTTTTTTTTTTTTTTAATTGTAAAGTCTTCGAAATAATTTGATTATCATCATAGTTCAATCTTTGACATAATTAAAAAGATCTTCTAAACATATTTGAAACAAAAATAATTAGTGCTTAAATGAAACATGTTCAAAATTATTTTGTTAAACATTATCACGAAGTTTTGCATAAATTTAAAACTTTCACAAAGTTTCGGAGAATATACTAAATAATACGACAAGAGTGTTGAACATTTTTCAATCCATTATAGAATAACATATAATCCTTTACCATTTTCAGGCAATTTTTTTCAATGTTGTTACGATACCTAATGAAAAATTTAGAGTTTCAAAAAAATATTCATCCCCACTTGATTAAAATGAATGAGCTTAGCCACGATATATTAAATACTTTTAAAGTAAAAGGATCATACTTTACAGCTAGTTATCTTTTCAATAATATGAAACTCTGAACTTTTATGTTATAATACAGTATGCATATATTTAAAAATATCATTTATCTGAAACTTGATCTATATTTTTCGAAAATATTAAATGTTTAATAACATTTTTTAGATTGGTGCAGTACACTTTTTTTTAATGTCTTCTTATTGTTTTATTAATCAGTTTTCTAAATAAAGGATATTAAATATTTTCGTAATATATAATATATATATATATATTATTAATGTTATTTTTTTGCATTATAATTAAAAAATTGAAAGATCATATTCAAATTTAAATATTAACCATTATTTTTAAAAACTGGAAGTATTAATGTAAGGTATTTTTGCTAACGAGGGAACATAAAAATTGATTTTATTTTGAAGATGTCACACATTTTTAATGTAGACTTTATTTAAACCTATTATAATTTATATAAATTTTATTTTTGAAAAATGGAAAATGATATCATTTTTCAGTATTTTATTGTTAAAATAGCAAATAAATTCCTAAATATAATTGTGATACATAATATGTAAATGTAATAAATAATTATAAATAATACGCTGAGTTTTAATTGGACGATGTATATTTCGTTAATAATTACACCGTTAAAAATGCAAAAAATAGTACGAAAAACTAATAAATAAAGATACAAATTTTATGATGTTTATTGCATAAGAAAATAAATAATTAGACTACATGTTTTTCTCATAGTTCTTTTTATAGCACTGAAGCACATGTATTTTATTTTCAGAGATAGGCATTACTAAAACAATGATACAATTTCACAAAGAAAAAGTATATAAAAATAAGGACATAGTAATTTAGCAATCATTACTTCATAATAATCGCATTAATTATTTTGTACAAGTATATGAAATATGTTGTTAATATATTGGGATATGCTGAAGAAATTTACGTAACTATTGATTACTGAAACATTAAAAAATGCTTTATTGACTGAAAAATGTACAGTAATCTAGCAGGTTGTCTACAGTTTAAAAAAGACACTTACAAGGAACCACTTTCAATGAAGCTGATACTTATCATTCAGATCTTGTGTACTGTATAGCTAGTTAGGCTAAAGCTTACCGATCAAATATATCTGCGAAAATCGTATTATATATATCGGTTGTCCTAAAACAGACTGACAGTTTTTAAAGTTCGAACATTTGCAAATGGTAAGATCTGTTTAAAAAATTTCCGAGGAGGTTTCTGTAAGATTATAGGAGCTTTTATTTCATAAATTTCGCTCCAAATATCAGCTATAAATGGCGCTATAAATAATGTGCGCAAAATCAAGTACCAAAACCGAAATCAAGCAGCATTAATGTGCACATATGAGAGTTGTCTCATTCGCCTCTACAATCTTGTTCTTATGTCCCAATTTTGAACTCAGTCCGAATGAGACCAAATCCATATGTTAATCTTATGTTTTTCTTAATCTATGAAAATTTAGTATAACCGCAAACGAAAATATACAATCACCTCTTCCAAGTTAAGCAATAAAACGAAAAGTTTATATATATATATATATATATATATATATATATATATATATATATTAAGGAACTCAGAAACAAATATATTTTAGAGGTTTAACCCTTTGCTCTCGAGCCATTTTTGGTATGGGAAACCAGAATCTCTTTAAAGCAAACACAGAAATTAAATTATTTATACATGAATAAATTTATTAATAAACCTAATTTATTTATTACACGAATATACACTATATGCCCATTGATGATCGGACACTTTCAATTTTAGACATTTTATTGAATATTTAAATGTATATTAGTCGGATTTTTCCGGAACTTCAGGATTATGAAGAATATGTTCGACTTCATATTTATCAACAGCGGTTTGATCAGAAGGACAATTGGGACGCCAACAAAAATCAAAGAAAAAGAATAATGTTTGAGATCACCCGATAAAATAAAATGCACCAAATGATCTATTGTTGGAAATGTGGAAAAAGTCTTGTCCTCCTCAATTTGTCGTATGGTTTGTTCGGAAGTTATATCATTCCGAACCAGGTTTTATTTTTCCATTTCGGTCGTAAAGGCACTCTCTTTTAACTGTAACTGTAAGCATATTTTTATTCCAGTTTCATGTACTGAGTAAGTACCGGGTGTCCCAAAAAGGACTGACTGATTTTAAAATTTAATAACTTGCAAACGGTGACAGATATTAAAAAAATTCTTGCAGGAGGGTTATGCATAAGGTCAAAAGTTTTATTACAGTGATTTTCAATTTTAGTTCGATTTACAAACAATAGATGGCGCTGTAAGCAATAGTCGCTAAATTCAGGCTCGATTTTTGGTACTTCGTGGCCCGGATAATACATTTCCATCTCCTTTTTCTGCATGGAACAAGATAAAGGACCAGAAATCGAGCCTGTATTTAGCGACTATTGCTTTCAGCGCCATCTATTGTTTGTAAATCGAACTAAAATTGAAAATCACTGTAATAAAACTTTTGACCTTATGCATAACCCTCCTGCAAGAATTTTTTAAATATCTGTCACCGTTTGCAAGTTATTGAATTTTAAAATCAGTCAGTCCTTTTTGGGACACCCGGTATATCTTGTGTGAAACAACTCCATAGAGTGTGTAGTGGTGTGAGGTGATGCAATGGAAGGACGATTATAATATGTCAATATAACAAAGTTCCCAGCAAAAGCTGTAGATGTATGTATATATCTTTAATATTTAAGTTTTAAAATGCAAGCTGAATTTAATAAATGAACTCTTATTTTCAAATAAACTGTTTCATCGATGTGATTTATACTTAACGCCACACCAAATGACCTTAAATCCTGCGTATTTATAACTGTCGTCTAATTATATCATTTATCGCTATAGCTTACTAAAAAATTGATATTGTGCAATATATGTATTCATTTGCGGAACATTAGAATATATTCATGGAGATATATAGAATTTTTTTTTTTAAGTTCAAAAAGTTTTTAGATGTTTTTTGCTTTTTTCATGCAGGGTTCTTTTACCAAATTTAATGCCAGTTTCAGAAAATTTGACAAAATATAATAGAAATAATATGGTGTAATTGGAATATAAAAATATTACATATGTGATGAAATATGAGCAGATGAATGAAATATTTTTTATCTGCCCATGCGCGCACGTTAAAAAGTCTTTTTTTTTCTTGATTTGATAGTCAACTATGGAGCAACTCATAAAAAAAGCCAGTCAAATATCGTGAAAATTCTGAAAGATATCGGCCATAAAATGAACTGATTTTTAGTTGTTCTGTAAAAACAGCTAAATGATAAGGCGTTTTCCATAAATTGTCTTTTTTGATTTTTACTTTTTTTTTACTTTTCATTTTTTACTGGTGCTTTAGATCTTCTTGGAAAATCACCAGAACGAGCCTATTCCAAGAAAAAACGAAGTATAAAAATCTGAGCATTTCTTCTAAATTTACTCGTTGACATTCATTAAGTACAAACGCCTTTGCTGAAAGACAGATAATAAAAAAATGGCAATTTGTTTAAAATCCCTTCGGACATTTTGTGTTATATTTATTAAAATTTCACTTATATACTTAGCTTTTTGTACGTAAAAATATTAATTATAATACGGCTTCTGTGACAAGGGATATTTCGTGAAATTCCAGTAAACCGAACGTTTTTCACAGGTCACAAACATCTGAAACAAATTTGTTTGCCATATTATGAAAATTACATTTTCACTAAATTTTCAGGAGATTAAACCAACATAGAGTTTATAAGTTGATTTTTTACAAAATGCTGATTTTTGCAAAATTTGAACTAAAAGAGTAATTTTTTCACCAATTTCTTCACTTTTTGCGCACTTGAAAACATAATTAATAAGTGAAAACTTACTTTTAAATACTTTTTTCACATATTATGCATCACTTCACCTAGTGATAAATATTTTCTTTAGAAATAAATAAAAGGGAAAATAAATCATGTTAAGAAATATTTTGATTATTTAATTTTAGTGAAGTTAACATTATGAAACATTCATCATGCTTAAAGTTTTATTTATTGTATTTTGTAAAATATTATAATTTATTTATTATTATTCTATGATATATACCTCTTTAATTTTTATTAAAATTTATGAGCCAGACACAATAGTGCTAGTTATTATAGGAGCCACAGTATAATCTGAAACTTAGTATTATATTAATTTACTTTAATCCTGGGTAATTGGAAATCCTAATACTGTTTGTTATATAAACATTCTGGTGTAATAAGTGACCCTATTTTGTAAAATAAACGATCCACAATTCTTATGCAAGTATATTTTACATTTTCTATATTCCAAATTTCTGCATAAATTGCACTAAAGCCATATTGATTCGCTGCGAAAGCAATGTGTTGTTCCATGGTTTTTAAGTCCTTTAAATTTTTTGAAAGTTTAAATATCCATATTTGTGTTGAAGAAATCTGTAGTGTAAACCAATATTTCATATTAAGTGACGTTAAAAGGATGTAAAATAAGGAATGCAATCCAGAGATTAATTTGTGAACATCGTATTTATGATTGCTTTCACTTGATCTCAGCACTGCTGCTGATACATGGTAAAATGACCTAAAACCTTTGATGATCCATTTAACTAATACATGTGACGGTGGGAATCTAAAATCCCTGAATTATGTGTGTGTTTAATTATTTCTTTCAGATCTCTTATCCGGTAATTCACGCTTGTAACTAAAACTGCTGATGTGGTATCTGTAAGGGAAAAAAATCTGTGAAGTTACTAAAGTTTTTCTAGGAAACTGGGATTCCTAGAACTTTTTATGAAACGGCAACAACAAAAATTCATATAACGGACACAATTTTGCGCCGAAAATCAAAAAATCTGCAAGGTTACTAAGAAATTTTTATGAAACTGGGATGCCTAGAAGTTTTCATGTAACTCAACCAGGGTAAGAGATAAAATTTTAGTAATATTACTGTAATTATAGCAGATTCATTTGTATACAAGTTTCTGTAGCTTTACAAAAGCTAGTTTTGTAGATTTGCAGCTTTTTTTTCGTACACTTACAGATGAAAGTTTAGTAAGCATATGATTTTACATCTGTAGAACTACAGATTTTTTTTTTTTTTTTTTTTTTTTTTTTTTTTTTTTTTTACCGTGTATGGTAAAATGACTTTAAACTTTCGACCCACCACTTTAACCCACTTTTGGGGGGAATTTCTAACATGGCTGAAATATGTGTTCGCCGTATATACTCGTATAAACTGTAAATTGTCTTTTAAAAACGGGAGTCGGCTTATACTCGGGACAGATTTTGAGATAAAAGTTATAAATCCCAAGGTTTTCTGACTCTCGTAGGCAAATTCGTGTTTGATCAACAAATTATTTAAAGACACATTCCGACAAAATCTGGATTGAGTGGACGCGTGTTCACCAGATGTTCAGAAAACAAAAAGCTGCAATTTGAAAAGAACGGTAATCGATGTTATTGCCTCTTTGGTTAATGAGGCGTGAATGACAATTAAAAGGGAGATGATTGTGAAATCCTTTTAAAAGTGCGATATTGGCAATGCTATGGATGGCACTGAGGACTTTTTTAGTTACGAAACTGGTGACAAAAATTTATCACATGTAGAGCCCGAATTTTATGATGAGGAAGCAACGGGGCGAGACTTCAAAGAACTTGGAGATTCAGATAGTGATTCCGAATTTGAAGAATTCGTTTGGTAGTTCTTATTTTATTATATGATTTTTTTTACTTGTGTACCATTTCCTTAACCCGGCGTTACTCGCGCCGGGCTTCTGAGGCCCGAACACTTTTTTAAAGCTCCGTAAACCCTACCCCTTAATGCTGAAATGGGCCGCACCCAGTCTAGCTGAGTTCAATGTCATCTTCGACACAAAGGAAGTGTTTTCGGAATTTTGTTTTATTCCGTTCGGAGGAAAACTTGATTTTCGGGTCTCTCAGGTCCGACGCGAGTAAACGTGTCTCTCATTTTGAGTTTGAAGTGCATCAACTTCGGAGCATATTATGGCTCGCAAATTAACGTATAATGAAGAAATGAAACGATTACGCAAATTGTTAGAAGAAGTACCGACGGATGAGGAATCTATCGAAGAAAATGATGCATTTTCTGATTGAGATGAAATGTTTAGTGCGCATGATTACTGTATTACTGGGGGGGGGGCGGGGGGGGGGCTGAGCCAAAGCACCGCGACCAGGGGTCTATTGCGCTATCCCCCAAAATGAAAGAGGAAAACATCCTCACTTAGTCCTTAAATAGACCAGTAGCTGACATAAAATTCAGCAAGCATTTGATAGGAATATCCTGAATTTCCCATGGCTCAATCAGATGTCGACCCATGTGTTCGAAACGGTGAGCAGCATATGCCTCACAGTTACAGAGCACATGTAAGGAAGTCTCCTCTTCATACTTACAGCCCCTACAAAGAGGATCATTAACCACCTTCATAGTACTAAGGTGTCCATTAAGTCTACAATGTCCTGTTAACAGTTCCACCATATTTCTTAGACTATTCCTTCTGAGCCCAATGAGTTATTTTGCCCTTTTGCCAGGGCATCCGCTATTGAGCTCTTTCGCTTGTCTCTGTCCTCTTGAGTCAAGCCATTCTTGATACTGCTGCTCTCTTAAAATTCTAAAAACAGTAGTTCTAATGCAGTCTTTGGAAATGCCAATAGCTGGTTCAGTTCCAATAAATGGAGTAACCGACCCTTTCCTTGCTAGACTATCAGCAGGTTCATTACCCAGGATGCCAGTATAACCAGGTACCCAATGTATAGCAACATCATTACCATTACTGGAAAGCCTGTTCAAAGAGCAGTAACACTCCCAAACAATCCAAGAAGTAATTGTATGTTTCTGTAAGGCAAGTAATGCTGCCTGACTGTCAGAGTAGATATTTACAGACAGGCCACTATACCCCCTCTCAATGCAAATGTAACAACACATAAGTATTGCATAGACCTCTGCCGGAAAGACAGTGGCGTGTCTACCCAGTGGGTAAAAGAAGGATGTACCATCAGCTGGGCAGCACACCCCAGCTCCCGTACCAGTATTCATCTTGGAACCATCAATAAACCAGATCATACCTGTCTTAAGCTCCGTTACAGAAAGAGTCTCCCATTCAGCTCTAGAGTGAAGACTAACTCTGAACGACTTATCAAATACATGCTTTAAAGGCATGCCGTCACCCTTCATGATAAAGACTGGGTGCTTACTGATTTTACAGTTAAGCCTGCCCCAAGTAAGATACCTCGAGTAACTCTGCCACTGCCCATGTAAAATGAGTCTATAAGAGCAGAGCAATGCTTCTACCTCAATAATGATATGCAATGGGTACACACACAACAGCAGCTCCATAGCAGATGTAGGAGTTGTCCTAAGTACACCTGTCATGGACAAGCAGATCATCCTCTGCAGTTTTGCTAATTCTGACTTCGCAATGTCAGTCATTGTTCTTGACCACCAAGCTATACTGCCATAATTGATCATAAAGCAGATCACCATATTGTATATCCACCAGATCACTTTTGGGCTGAGTCCCCATGTTTTGCCAATAGCATTTCTGGATGACCAGAAAATCTTTTTGGCCTTATTGATGCAGTAATCCATGTGCCTCTTCCAACACAATCTCTCATCGAAATAGACACTTAGATACATCAAGTCCTTTAAGCAACTCAAAGTGCGCCCATAAAACACAATCTCATTGAATTTGATTGACTTTTTCCTAGTGAAAGCAACAAGAGTCGTCTTTTCTGGGTTAACAGAAAGACCAACATCCCTGCATCACCGCTCTACCTTCTTAAGGATATTATTGAGGATGTCTGAAAGAATATTTTCAAACTTGGTTCTAATGATGATGACAATATCATCAGCATACCCAATACAGTATGCACCATGCAGATGAATCTCAACAAGGAGTCCATCCACCACCAAACACCAAAGTACAGGAGAAAGTACCCCGCTCTGTGGGCAGCCCTTCTTTACCTTAACATGAATTGTATCCCCCAACAACTCAGCATGGATAGACCTATCCCTGAGCAGACAGTTGATACAATTCAAAGTTACTTCATCCGCACCCCTATTGGCCAATGCCCTAATGATGGCACCCGTAGATACCTTATCAAAGGCACCCTCAATATCAAGAAAGACTGCCAAAGCAGTTTCATTTGCCTTAAAACTTTTCTCAAGAACAAAGGAAAGATTATAAAGAGCAGTGTCACTTGACCTGCCAGTCTCATAGACATGATGGGAGCTCGAGAGTGGCTTTACACTCGAGATCTGTTCCCTGATGTGCCTATCCATTAACTTTTCCAATGTCTTAAGCATGAATGATGTTAAACTAATTGCTCGGAATGATTTTGCTTCAAAATTTGTGTCTTTCCCAGGTTTAGGGATAAAGACCACCTTGGTATGTCTCCATGCATTTGGAATGTATCCAAAAGCTAGACATGCCCTGTAAATCTGACTAAGCACTGGGGCTAAAATCGTTTCCCCCTTTTGTAACAAAACAGGTACGATTCCGTCCATACCCGGAGTCTTGTAAGGGTCAAATGAATCGATAGCCCAAAAGATCCTGTCGTGAGTGATGATATCACCAGCAAGATTCCAGCACTCCCTACTGCTACTAAAAGCAGCAGGTGTGCTTGGAGCTACATCTGGGTCAACACTGGTGGAATCAGGAAAATCAATCCTCATCATTTCTGAGAGAATCTCCTTTCCTGTTTCAGCATACTGCCCATTTGACAATTTAATGGCATTCAGACTGGAACTACTATCTCTAGCCATAATTCTCATAAGTTTAGCACTAGTAGAGACATCATTAATACCATCACAGAAGTTTTTCCAAGAGTCATACTTGGACTTCCTGATGGCCTTATTGTATGTGGTGAGTGCAGACTTATTAGTGCGCATCATACATCGTCGGAAGAAGAAATCGAGTCTGATGAAGAGGATGCTGTTGAATCTAATTCAGATGATTGTTTTACTGGAAAAAATGGAAAGACGATTTGAAAAAAAAACAAAATTTCGTCAAAATTTTCGAACTTTAGCACGAAATATTATTTCAAAATTACCAGGAAATATTGGAGAGGCAAAAGACGTAACTTCCCCTATTTAGTCATGGAATTTATTATTGGATGAAAACATCTTGAATTCGATTGTCACCTGTACAAATATATATATTGACACTATCAGTGGCAATTTTCAGAGGGAACGCGATGCCAATAAAACGGAACTCGCTGAAATCAAAGCCTTTATTGGATTACTGTATTTATGTGGTATACATAAATCATCTCATGTGCATGTAAAAGATTTATGGTGCACTGATGGAATGGGACTAGAAATATTTCATAGGACCATGTCCAATAATCGTTTCTTATTTCTTATAAGATGTCTAAGATTTGATGATGTTAGAGATAGGCAAATAAGAAAAGAAGTGGACAAACTTGCCCCAATAAGGTATGTTTTTGATTCATTTGTGCATAACTGCCAGAAGTTGTATATACCTGGATCCTATGTTACAATTGATGAAAAACTCGAACCATTTAGAGGACGTTTTCATTTCGTCAATACATGCCGAAAGCCAGCTAGGTATGGGATAAAGATTTTCGCTCTTGTTGATGCAAGATCTTTCTATACATGCAAGTTAGAAGTTTATACATGTACTCAGCCCCAAGGTCTGTATCACGTAAATAACTCATCAGTTGAAGACGTGAAAAGGTTAACAGAAAACTTAAATTCTGGGAGAAATGTAACAGTCGACAACTGGTATACTAGTTATGAACTTGCAAAATATCTTCTTCAGAAAAACATTACTCTAGTGGGCACCATAAGGAAGAACAAGAGAAAAATACCGAAAGAGTTTGTGAATAATAAAAATCGCAAGGTGCATTCATCCTTGTTTGCATTCCAGAAAGACATGACTTTAGTGTCGTATGTTCCTAAAAAAACCAAATTTGTTAACCTCTTATCCACAATGCATAATGACGACGCTATTGACCAAACAACAGGTGAGGCAAAAAAGCCTGAGATAATAACGTTTTATAATTTGACGAAAGGAGCTGTTGATGTGGTGGACCAAATGTCAGCAGCGTATTCAACTGCAAGAATCAGCAACAGATGGCCCATGGTTTTATTCTATACAATCTTGAATACTGCTGCAATCAATTCTCGAGTATTACTACAATGCTCAAATCATCCATCCGTAGAGCCCAAGAAGCGTAGTCATTTTTTGAGAGCTCTTGTAACGGATTTGCTGAAAGAGCACACAGCGAAGAGAAGCACTGTAACATGTCTACCTCGACATTTGCAAGAAAAACTAGCTTCCCAAAGACCTCCTGCTAAAAAACAGAAAGTTGATGAGAGAAAAAGGTGCTATATTTGCCCAAGTTCAAAGGACCGAAAATCTAAAATAAGTTGTATAAAATGCGAAAAAAATGTATGTGGTGAACATTCTGTTTTTACGTGTATCACTTGTACATAAAATTTGCTAAGTTTTTTTTTTTTTTTTTAATGATTCTATACATATATTAATTAAAATTACTACTCTAAACAGTGTCTTAAATTATGTTGTTAGTTAATGCTTAATATGGTGTTTAATGCCCTGCGTGACATATACATCCGTAAACGGACCTCGTAGGCCCGGCGAGAGTACATGCGTACGTACGATTAGCGCGAGTAACGCCGGCTTAAAAATATGATTTTTGTTGGAAAAGTTATTGGGATTTTTAGTATCGGCTTATAAGCGGGTCAAGGATTTTACCTATATTTTGTCACTCAAAATAGGGGGATCGGTTAATACGCGAAAGGGCTTATATGCGATGATATACGGTAATTATTTTTTGTAGGTTTACTATCTCGAACTTCACGCTTCTATCAAAAACTGCTACTGACTTATGGCGAAATGGCCTAAATCTTCAGACCCCTTTTAGCCCGCCTATACGTGGGGGTTTAGGATTGCTGAAATTCTTGTATAATTATTTATTTAGTTGATTTGTTAGCTTGAATTTCACGCTCTTACCTAAAACTGCTGCTGAAATATGGAAAAATGACCCAAAATTTAAACCCACTTTTAACACCCTTAAGGGCAGAATTTCTAAAATCGCTGAAATACGTATTTAATTATTTATTTAGTAGTTTTTTATCCTGAATTTTACGCTCCTACTTAAAACAGCTGCTGAGATAGGGCGAAATGAACTAAAACTTTCGACACCTTTCTTAAGAAAGGAATTTTCTGAAATCCTATATTATCGCTTGCCTAGGTTATAACTGGAATCTAATGTCCGAATTTCGTTATCCTGAATTTATTCGTTTCTGATATGCATTGATGTGTTACTCAGTCAGTCAGTCAGGAGTTCCTCTCTGTATTATATTATTAAAGATAAAGGTAATATTTGATATTTTTTATTTCGTTTAAAATTACTTTACTATTTTTTGCATATTTTAACACTAAACAAATTTTCGGTTTTGTTTTTAGTTTTTTGAAAGAGAATCCTACGTGGAAAACTATTTATTTGACTTTCCATTTATTATAAGATTCTGAGAATAACAAAATAATATAAAACTACGTGTAATATTCTAAAATTGCACTTTTCAGTTACAATGTCTTACTTGATGTAATAATAAATTTTATTTTTTCTGTCACTTTTGGAAATCTAAGATGACCTTGAGGAATACAAATGTAATATTTAAGGACCAATAGTGGTCAGCGTAACGCATTTCGAGAAACCCTGCTTACTACATGGTAGAACATGTAGGGGACACTGGGAAGGGTTGACCCATTTTTTACAAAATGATTTTTTATTTTTTAAATATTGAACCTAGAATGAAGTTTCATATATCATTTTATCCGTTATGCATTGAGATATCAAAATAAAACATGCGACCTAAGTGCACTATGTAAGAGAAAAAATCATTGATTTTAAACATAGGAAAATAATGGGTCGAGGATAAAATCAAGGAAATCTATGAGAGGTTTAACCTGCTTTATTTTACATTGAATTATTTGTTAAGGGAAATAAAATCAGTTTTAAAAAAGGGAGAATAACTTTATGGTACATGGTTGACTTATCATTAAAAAATATATGGGAAAATGTGATGTGTAACAAAACTGCTTAGACAGAGTTCAAGGCACAAAAGGAAAATTTCGTTTTAAACAGCCACTTTTTGTGACCACTCGACAAGGCAACATTTGTTGCCACATAGTTTGACTTCATCTCACTGTGTTCATCTTGGTGAAATATTTCTACATACCTTCCTAAAGTGTTTTGATCAATGTTGCAGTGATGGAACAGCGTAGCACAAGAGAGTCAATTGACACCGCTAAATTATAATAGTATTCGTCTTAATTTAGGATAGAATTTCTTCTGCAGAGAAATGAATACCTAACATTTTTTAAGCCTGCTGTTTACCTCCTTTTTAGTCTTTTCCATTCTTTCTATTTACCTACTATGGGTACTATTTAAATGAAATTAAATCTCTTATCAGATTTCTAATTTATATTTTATTAAATGTTTTTTTTTTTTTTTTTGCTTCTGTAGCAATTTTTCACATCTTTATTTAATCAGTTTTAAACATTTTCTTTTCTATCACCCAATTTTATTGTAGCTTTACACATTAAATTTACATTATTTTAGAAGTATAACCGGTAACCCTTCATTATGTACAGTGTGGAGTAAAAATATTTAAAAAAAAACCTTAATTAATGCGCTTTGACCATCTGGTGACCCCTCCTCAGATTGGTTGGGTCAAGCCTCCCCAAATAGCTACTTTTTAAAGTATAGCACATGGTTATGTTTAGCCTAATTTACTGTACGATCTTTATGCCCGGAATGGAAGCTTAATGTTTGTGGATTACGTAAAACCTACCTACTTAAATTTCCACGATATATTTTATTCGAAAAAATCTTACAAAATGTTTCTAAAAAATACAATTTTTAAGCACAAGACATTTCACTATTGGTTTTTCCCCACGCGCTTCAATTATATTCATGAAAGAAAGACTATTGTTTGAGTATTTCATTAGCTTTGGTTTCCACCTATTGGCAAAGTTCTGAAATTGTTTAAAATATGTAAACTGAACGATGGGTCAATCCTCCCCTATGATCAACCATCCCCTGTCTTGTCTAATCGGTATTTAAAATTATGAATTGGTTGAAAGCACTTTATTAGGGGCTAGAACACGGCAAAGCGATACTTTTCATACTAATGATTGCCGTTTTCTGGTGCAATTCACAGATTTTCATTAAAAATACAACTTGAAAATTATTTCAAAGATTTAAAATGTAAAGTTACTGCAAATTCAGTATTTGCGAGTCTGTACTTTGAGTCAGCTCGATTCAGTAGTTTTTGAGCAATCATTTTCAACGACTCTGAAAATGCACTTAAAAAAACAGTTGTATGTTTGGTAATATACTTACAGTTCAGTACATTTTTTCTTACTTATATTCAATGGTCTATTCCAGCACCATGACATTAACTCGCCACATTTGATAAAGCCTTTAAAACTGCAACTTGCATAAATCAAAATTTATGTTTAAGCATATTTTCTTAAGTGTATACAAAGGAACACAGATCTAAATAATATTTATTGTTGCTATAATATTTATTGTTGCTATAAAAAATCATGTGTTTCATATATATTTTTTAATTTCTCTCATAATTTATCACTCTAAATTTCTGAAGTAATATTTGTCAGCAAATTCCCTGAACACTACTTACGGTAGATTTCGGTCGAAATCCACAACAAACAAATTGATAGACTTGAAAACATGTAAACAGAGTCAATTTTGTTATTAATATAGATACAATACTAAAAGTTAATTTTGACACTTAAAAAATGTATTTTTTAATTATAGCAGCTCTCCTGGTGCTTCATCTCTTTCTGTTTTGTGATGATCCCTTTAGCTTAACCACTTAACCCCCAGTCTTAATTTTGCCGGTAAAGGGCTATAAACCAAGCTGTGAGGTGTAAAATAATTGTGTGATAAAACTCACCTTTGACCAGTGCCCTGTTATGTCAGTTGCATATCACAGACCAATCTGGTTCAAATATGCAACCATTACTGAGTAGTGAACGGCACACGGGCCGTACGTCATGGTCGTTGATTACTGAACTGAAAGGACGTACGCAGTGTACGTCATGGAGGACAAGGTGTTAAATTTGGCTTATTTGAAATTATAAAAAAAATGCTCAGTTATTGATTATAAAATATTTTGATGCTGAGGATTATTATACAGACAAGAGAATTTATGAAAAACAAATACTTTTCAAAGAAACACATTGGCGTGATGGTCAGAGCGTCTAACTGTCACACAGGTCCATAGTTCCCCAGCGGGCTGGGCAAGTTACACTAAGGCGTCCCTTAGACGTCAGAAACATGATTACCATGCTTTATTGGGAAATAAACAGTGCTGGGTGCCGCGTTAAACTTGCCGCCTGAATGGGACATATGCTGCATAGAATCTCAGTTCACACAGTTAAGAGGTCTCAAGACTCTTGTATCTTCAAAATTATCGAAATTTTATTTTTTTATATGACAAACTCCTATTTTTTCTGAACATTCCCATACAATTGCTTCCTTGAAATTCCCATTAGAACAGAAGTTATGGCTTTTAGAAGTATAGCCGCTCAATAGCTGAAGTGGAATTTTCGAAACTTTGAAGTCATTTGTCTCGAAATAACGTTTTTGTGTATAACGCACAGAATACTGAATCCAAAATTTCCTTCTTATTACTCAAAAAAATATTTTTTTTCGGTGATTATACACTGTAAAAAAAAATCTGTAAAGTTACTAACATATTTCTCGGAAACTGGGATTCCAGGAACTATTTATGTAACGGCAACAGCAAAAATTTCTGTAACAGCATCTGTTACAGGAATTTTTCTTGTTGCCGTTACATAAAAAGTTCCTGGAATCCCAGTTTCCTAAAAAAATTTTAGTAACTTTACAAATTTTCTTTTACAGTGTACTGTCGAAATTTTCAAACTTTCGAATTCTCTAAATACAACTATGTATTATAGATATAAAAACGCTTTAAATACATATTTATTTAAGTTCAAGGTAATAATTACAGTCTCAAGTAAAGGTGGGTACCAAAATTTCTATTCTAGTTGCAATATTTATTTTGTAATCCCACGTGAAAATTTTTATACCAATTTTCTGCTCGTCAAATATCTGACAGATTGGAGGCCCCTATAAATGCTAATTCTGCATCTTACAATTTTTTAAATACATGGGATGAAAGAACATACTTATATATTTCATCCCAATAAAAATTTTGTTTTACAATCTTACACATTCTAAAATAATAAATGTTCAAATTGGTCCTATTTTTATTTTTTTTTTCAAATTTTAAGAGTCTTGAGCCCTCTTAAGAAAAGCAGAATTCAGCACTATAGAACCTTATGTTTAGAGGATCGTATCGCCACAGGTTTAAATTTTTAGATAATTTTCAAAGTTACAAAAATCTGCAAGCTTACAAAAATTTTATCTGTAAATTGTACAAAAAATATATAAATCTACAAAACTAGTTTTTGTAAAGCTGCAAAAATCAATAGCTTTACAAAAGAATCTACTAAAGTTAAAGTAATCTTACTAAAATTTTACCTGTAACACTGGTTGTAGTTACATAAAAAGTTATAAGCATATTACATAAAAAGTTCTCAGTTTCTTGAAAAAGTCTTAGTAACCTTACATATTTTTTGATTTAAGGTGCAAAAGTTATCTGTTACATGAAATTTTGTTGTTGCCGTTACAATAGTTCTAGGAATTTCCTAGAAAATTTTAGTAACTTTAGAGATTTAATTTTTTACAGTACAACGTTTTAAAAAATACACTTAAAACTAGCCGGATCTGCCAATCCCAAAACTTTCTTCTTTTTTATATAATTTAACATGTTAAAAAGTTGTTACACATATTAATCATTCAGTGTTATTACTTAAAAATTACATCAACTTTGATTTTCATCTTAAGCTACGCCTTTGTTTCACTAATAAGAGTAAAAACGATTTAATCTCGATCATAATATTTAATCAAACCAATATTTTTAGTTATTCCATTGTATATCAGATGCTTTACAATCGCCTTGTTAACTGAATGCGAAAGCCGCCTAAACAGCCGATGTACAAGAGAACTACCAGAAATGTATGAAAATCTCCAACAGAGCGTCCACTTCCGAGGGAAAATTCCCATTTTCAACTGGGACCTGACGTCCAAAGCCAAAAACATATATGTGAAGTTTGGTTCAACTTCTTAATCTTTTCGATGAATATAGAAATTGGCACAAAATTTGACATTACAGCCTCCCCTTCATGCGGAATGTTTCCGAATTCGCGTGGGACCTCCAGGCAATAGGCAAAAATATACATATGAAATTTGGCTCAGTGTTATGCATAACTTCATACACTTTCTGAAAATGACACAAAAATACTATTACATCTCTATTACTACTTCCGCGGATTGTTCCCAAATTCACGTGGAACCTGCTTGCCTTAGTCAAAAACATACATATAAAATTTTGTTCAGTTTTATACATAACTTCATACACTTTTCGATGATATAAAGCGGTAATATGGACTTATGGACAGACATACAGATATTTTGTATAAACATGTGTTGCAAAAACTCTGAGCGCTGATACGTGTAAACCTGTCGAACACCGATAATCGAAAAACATTTCGTTACAATACTTTGTTCTTTAGAAAGAAGAAAGCAAAAAAGATTTAAAGTTTTGTGTTATAATATTACAGTGCATTTTCCTTAATTACATACAAACTTATTCCAGCAGAAAAAAGACCCTCTGCAGTTGGTAAAGTCTATAAAATAGCAGCTTGGAAAAAATCGATTTTTTTAATTTATGATCAAGTGTAAACCCTTAACTGTGTTCAACGGAACAGGTATGTAAATAATATTTATTGTTTTTTCTACACTGTAAAAAAAAAAAAAAAAAAAAAAAAAAAAAAATCTGTAATGTTACTAAATATTTTATAGGAAACCGGATTCCTAGAACTATTTTATGTAATGGCAACAACAAAAATTCATGTAACAGATACACTTTTGAGGTGTAAATCAAAATTTCTCTAATGTTACTAAAAACTTTTTAGGAAACTGGGATGCCCAGAACTTTTTTTTGTAACCGTAAACCGGGTTACAGATAAAAGTTTAGTATGATTACTGTAATTTTAGTAGATTCTTTTGTAAAACTAGTTTTGTAGATTTATATCTTTTTTGTACAGTGTACAGGTAAAAGTTTAGTAGGCGTACAGATTTCTCTAACTTTACATCTGTAGAAATTTTTCTGCAGTGTACACTTTCTAAAAATGACACAAAAATGCTATTACAACTGTATTACGTCTTTCTGCGGATTGTTCCCAAATTCACGTAGAACCTGCTGGCCTTAGCAAAAAATATACATATAAAATTTTGTTAAATTTTATGCATAACTTCATACTATTTTCGATGATAGAAAGCAGTGATACGGACACATGGACGGACATTCCGATATTTCGCATAACCATGTTTCGCTGTGATACGTGTCCTTTGAACACCGGTAGTCGAAAAACAATTAGATACAATATTTTGTTCTTTAGAAAAGAAAGTAAAAAATATTTAAAGTTTTGTGTTATAATTAGAGTAATTTTTTTTTTTTTTACTTACCTACACTTTAAAAAAATCTGTAATTCTACAAATGTAAAGTTTCAGAAATCTGCATGCTTTCTAACATTGTATTTGTATACTGCACAAAAAAGATGTAAATCTACAAAACTAGTTTTTGTACAGCTACAGAAATCTGTAGTTTTACAAAGGGGTCTACTAAAATTACAATAACCTTATTAAAATTTTACCTCTAACCAGTCTTGCAGTTACATAAAAATATGTAGGCATTCCAGTTTCATAAAAAATTCTTAGTAACCTTACAGATTTTTTGATTTTCGGCACGAAATTGTATCTGGTACATGAATTTTTGTTGTAGACTTTATATAAAAAGTCCTTCCGGCCAGTGCCTGGAGGAAGAGGCAGCTTTCATATTCCTTATTTTAAAAAAGCCAACTTATATCATTCAACCACACGAAGCTCAATTTAGTGGAAACCGAATATAGGAGATTCAATACTACTTTTTATCAATATAATGAATGAGAATTTCGCGAAATTAGTCAGCTTTATCCAAGCTGCTTTTCATTAAAGTAACTTATATTTGGCTGCCAAATTTGGCGATTTCTTAAAGTGCCTGCCATTTTAAGACAACATGGTGGATGAGGCTAACCAGAGAACTTGGTCGAGACCTTAGTAATTGCTGTGCACACGCTCACTCACATCGGAATCGGTTGATATATACGAGTGCTGTCGCATGCAAAAAATCAGATTTTTCAAAATGTCACCCACAATAGAAATTGAAACTGCTATATCTCAGCCATTTTTTAAGGTAAAGACAAACAAAAAATGCTCCTGAATCGTTATATTAAGGTCAAATACTTAAGAAAGAAACCTTTTTCAATTTCTAATTTTTTTGCACCTCACTTTAAATATATATATATATATATATATATATATATATATATATATATATATTATTTAATGGCCGCCATTTTGAAACAAGATGGCTGAGGAATCTGGCCAGCGAACTTGGTCGAGGTATTGATGTATACTATCCACATGCCGTCTTACATCGAAATAGGCGAATATGTGTGTTATCGCGTGACAAATACAAGATCGTTTCAAAATGTTAGCCATGCTAGAAATTCAAAGTGCTAAAATTTAACCATTTTTTTAAGATATAAACAAAAGAACAAATTTTCAGAAACAAAAACTGCTCCGGAATCTTTGTATCAAGGCCAAACACATAAAAAAAAACTTTTTCATTTTCCAATTTTTTAATACCTCATTTTAAATTTTAAATTTAATTTTTTTTTTTTAAATGGCAAACCTTTTGAAACAAAATGGCGAATGAAGCTGGTCCAACGAACTCGGTCGAGACATTGGTATGTACTATGTAGAGACCAAGTACATCCAAATCGGTTCATAAATACGCCTGTTATCGCGTGACAAAAATCAGGTCGTTTAAAAATGTCAGCCACAATATAAATTCAACATGCTATTACTCAGCTATTTTTTTAGATATAGACGAAACAAAAACTGTTCCGGAATCTTTGTATTAAGGTCAAACACATACGAAAAAAATCTTTTTCATTTTCTAATTTTTTGGTATCTCATTTTAGTTTTTTTATTTTTTAATTTTTTTTTAAATGGCCGCCATTTTGAAACAAGTTGGTGGATGAAGCTGACCAACGAACTCGGTCGAGATATTTGTATGTACTATGTCCACACCTAGGTACATCCAAATCGGTTCATAAATACGCCTATTATTACGTGACAAAAATCAGGACGTTTCAAAATGTCAGTCACGCTAGAAATTCAAAATGCTATAACTCAGCCATTTCTTAAGATATAGACGAAACAAAAACTGCTCCCGAATCTTTTTATCAAGGTCAAACACATACGAAGAAAATATTTTTTCAATTTTTAATTTTTTGGTACCACATTTCAAATTTAAATTTTTCTTAAAAATTTAAATGGCCGCCATTTTTAAACAAGATGGCGAATGAAACTGGCCAACGAACCCGGTCGAGACATTGGTATGTACTATTTATAAACGAAGTTACATCAAATCGGTTCATAAATACGCCTTTTATCGCATGACAAAATTCAGGACGTTCCAAATGCCAGCCACGCTAGAAATTCAAAATGCTGCAACTCAGCCATTTTTTAAGATATAGACGAAACAAAAACTGTTCCAAAATCTTTGTATAAAGGTCAAATGCAAAAGAAAAAAATTTTTTTTCTATTTTCAATTTTTTGGTACCACATTTCAAATTTTATTTTTTTTTTAAGATTTTAAATGGCCGCCATTTTGAAACAAAATGGCGGATGAAGCTGGCCAACGAACTCGTTCGAGACATTGGTATGTACTATGTACACACCGAATTACATCGAAATCGGTTCATAAATACGCCTGTTATCGCGTCACAAAATGCAGGACGTTTCAAAATGTCAGCCACGCTAGAAATTCAAAATGCTATAACTCAGCCATATTTTAAGATTTAGACGAAACAAAAACTGCTCCGAAATCTTTGTATAAAGGTCAAATACATAAGAAAAAATATTTTTCCGTTTTCTTTATTTTTTGGTACCACATTTCAAATTTTAAATTTTTTTTAAAAATTTAAATGGCCGCCATTTTGAAACGAAACGGCGGATGAAGCTGGCCAACGAACTCTGTCGAGACATTGGTATGTACTATGTACATACCGAATTACATCGAAATCGGTTCATAATTACGATAGTTACAGTGTGACATAGGTCATATATATATATATATATATATATATATATATACATATTATATCATTTCAAAATGCTAAAACAACATAACTTCAAAAGGAAGGTGTATATCTGCAGAAATTTTTAAACTATAAAATATTTATAAAAACAAGAAAGACAGGTAAAAAACAAAAACAGTCTGTTCTTCATCAGTAGGAGGACAGACAGAAAACTAACTCCACCCCCCATTTTTTAAATTTTGCAGGTTTCTGAACACATGTTCACCCCGCATTCAATACTGAAAACTATTGTCATTTTATTAATCTAATTATATAAAAAACTAAAACAACTCAAATTAAAAACTAACAAACATAATATTAACCATACAAAAACAAAAAAAAAGTTTAATAAAAAGGTCTTTTAGAGGAATGCTTAAATTATCATTAAACTGAAAACAAAAGAAAAAAATATGTAAGAAAACAAGCATGAATGCAGAATAAACATGCGCCCCCCCCAAACCCGCAAAATGAAATTTCTCAAAACATGAATACCTGTATAATGTTTCCCACACGTCAACTATAAACAAATAAATTTTTCTTCCAAATCCATTATCAAAAGCCAGAAATTCCAAGTCTGCAACTTTCTTTCGTTTCAATATATATATATATATATATATAAATTTTGTACGGAGGGTGGTTTCGGGGTCTGGGGGTCATGATCGATCAAAATATACCAAATTTTTTTGAAATCGCTTTCCTCCGAACGGCTGCAATAGGTAGCTTTTTGTAATGAAAGCTACCTAAAAGTTCTAGGAATCCCAGTTTCCTTGAAAAATTTTTGTAACTTAACAGATTTTTTTCCAGTGTAGAAACATCTATTTTAGTATCAAAAAATACAATCTCTGCAGTCGATAAAGTCTACAAAATAGCAACTTAAAAAGAATCGATTTTTTTTTTTTAAATTTATGATCAAGTGTAATCCCTAAAGAGTGTACAATGGAATAATGTACGTGTATGGAACAACAGAACAACGTATGTAAATTGAATTTAAAAAATCAAAAAACACGACTGCGTAAAAAGCGAACTAATTAATTATTTCTTATCAATGTGAAACTATTTTTTTATATTACACTCCCATTTTTCTGATTTACTTGTATTAATGACTTTTAAGTTGTATTTAATTGATATTTCCTATCTATAAACACTCTATGGATGAGGCCTATAGATGCCTATGAAGGTCAGAGTTGCAGTAAAGCTAGAGATTCTACCTACACAACTTCTGGTTTTGTAATATTTAAACGGAGCTTCTGATTGTAAAATAGTCAATGAAACATCGTCTTCATTTTGAAAGACCTATCCAATGATAGGCCACTCAATATGGTGCGTAATTTTTTTTTTTGTCTCTACTGCCATTTTGTATTTTACGGCCGTCATTTTGAATTTATAAAAACACAACATAGCCTAGGACCATTGAACGGTTTAGACGAATCTATAGAGACCTCATTCATTAAAATCCATCCAGTTGTTGGGATATTTCAAGGGTATAAAAAATCCACATACATAGATACGCGTGAAACACATAACCTTTCTTGGCAGTTGGGTAATAATATTTATTGTTGCTTCTACACTGTAAAGAAAAATCTGTAAAGTTAATAAAATTTTTCTTTGAAATTGAGATTCTTAGAACATTTTATGTAACGACAGCAACAAAAATTCATGTAACATATACACTTTTTCACTTTAAATAAAAAAAAAAATAATCTGTAAGTTACTAGGAATTTTTTAGGAAACTGGGATGCCTGGAACTTTTATGTAACTACAACCCGGGCTACAGATAAAATTTTAGTAAGATTATTTTAATTTTAGTACATTCCTTTGTAAAGCTGCCGATTTTTGTAGCTTTAGAAAAACTAGTTTTGTAGATTAACATGTTTCCTTGTACAGCGTATAGATAAAATTTTAATAAGATTACAGATTTTTGTAACTTTGAATATTTTCTAAAAATTTAAACCTGTGGCGCTACGATCCATTAAGGATAATGGGCTATAGTGCTGAATTCTATTTTTCTTAAGGGGTCTGAAGACTATTAAAATTTGAAAAAAAAAAAGAAAAATAGGACCATTTTGAACATTTATTATTTGGAGATAGTAAGCATACAGATTCTGTTAATTTACATCTGTAGAATTACAGAATTTTTTTTTCAGCGTAAAAGATAAGCATTTAAGCATTTATTTAAATTTATCGCATACTAAGTATTATTTGACATGATTTTTATTTAAAAATTTAAAAAAATATATCTTAACGATATTTTATAAAAGAATACTTTTAAAAAATATTGTTGATTTAAAGTTTTCGTGTACAAATATTTGGATACAGTTATATCACAAGAACAAAATAGCTGACGGTTAATGATATTTTCTGTAGGAAAACAGAAATTTAAAGAATATGGAAAATAAATTTATTTTTCATATTATTTTTTGACACGTTATTGAATATCTTTATTCTATCTAATGTAGGAGAAAAAATAAAAATGACAAACTCATGACTTCCTTTTATCAAAAATGTTAAATATTGCCATGCAATCTTCTTTTAATATTTTTATACTTTTAATTTCTTTTCTGAAAGACAGAAGCATTATTTAACATAGATTTAACTTGAAACGGGTAAAAATTCATGTTTAGAACAAAACTGGTGAATTTGTAAATTGTCAGATGAAAATATTATAAAGATTAAATGTGTTTTATTGGTTTGTAACTGAATATAGTGATACATAAATTAAAAATAAATTACTTTTACTAAAAATAAAAACTAAAAACTGCAAGTGGAATTTTCATGAATTTTTGTTTTATATGCTTAAGTAAAAGTGTATTTTGAGCGTTTTAAAATTATTATTATGCCTTAAAAAAAGAAATTTGCAAATAGATTTTTCGAAATGTATGATTAGTTATAGTTTCATTTAGATATATTTTGCTGAAATTTTCAAAATTTGGGATCTTTCAGGCGCTAAACAAACGCGTGTCTGTTTATAGCCGAAACCTCCAAAATAAACCGCTTTTTAATTTCCTGAAAACGTAATTGTAGTATTGTATTTTTAGAAATACTTTAAGTATTTTAAATTATACCATCCATAATTAATTCATTAATAAATTAGACATATTAAAATTGATTTTAAAATTAATGCAGAGCATATCTGTGCTGCGTATGTGAAATATATGTAGCATAATAAATTGGCTTAAATGTTAACATATACCCAAATTAGTAAAATTAAGCAAAAATTTAAAATTATTAGCATTTACCATTACATTGTTTGAGTATGAATTACATAGTATGCAGATAAATGATGAATTCTCTAAAGAATTATTGGATTCCTAAATGATATTTTAATAATTTGAAAATGTAAACTGTGTTTAATATTTACATAATATAATGTATTTGCACGAATATATTAAAATTAATCATGCCATTTTCAAAATTACTAAACATTTAAAATTTAAATATATATGAAAATGTAATGGATATATACATTGAAATTTAATTAATGAGGATATTGCTTCTTAAATGTCACTATTATTTTTAACAGATACATAATTTAATAGTTGTAATATTTATCAAAGCTTAACATATTTTAAACGTAAACGCAATTTATGATATACTTAATTATACAGATTATGAATTTTTATGTGCTAAAAAGTGTGCGAAAATTTGAACTTTTTTAATATTTAAATTAATTTAATCTTAAAAAACTTTTTATTTACATTTAAATTTTAGAGGAATCGGAAACGTAATCCTTAATCTTGTTGAATTATTTTATTTATAGGTATTATATTTATTTCAAAATTAACTTAAATTACATTGCACAACAAAATACATTATTAAATTCCATTGTCAGTTACATGTCAATCACCTTCACCTGTTCCCACTCTCTCACACTTCTTAAAGCGAAATATGTCATTACTTATTATAAAATTTCCATCAATAATCCTTATCTCAAATTTTCCAGTCATTCCGTTTCTGTATACGTCTTCTTTAATTTTACGGTTCTAAGATTTCTGGAAAGACGGGAAAATCCATTTTGACACAGACTTTAAACATCAAAGGATTTGTCATTTAACTATTCATCAAGAATTCGAATGGCGAGAGGAAGCTCTTTTGACATTTGATACAAACATTTATTTTACTTTCATGTGACAAAAGCTTGGCTTTATTTACAATAAGCAGTAACGATACGGCAGTATCGATAAACGTAAGTTAAATACTTTTACAAACATAGAAGTTTCTTCAATGATATTCAAATACAGTCGAACCTCGTTAAGACGAAAACGCTTAACATGAAATTTCTGTTAAAACGAAGGGAAATAGTTTCCCCATCACGTTATCTTGAAATACAATAATAATTGCATCGTTCAATACGAACATGAAGAGAAACTTCTCCCGTTTAAGATGAAGTAAATATTGCGCCTAATTAAAAAAAAAAATTCTTGTTGCGACTTTTGTGGCAACATTCCATCTTGAAAGGAGTTTATCGCTTTTCTGGGACTGGACGAGGGAGGATATGCGTTTGTTCTTGTAACTGATGTGGGTGAAGAGAGGTGGTTGCAATGGTGACCGCGACGCAAAAGAAAAAACGTTGCATTCTTTCTCTGCTGATGTTGAAATTCTTTTGTGAGTGATTCATTTCGTTGATAGTACGTGGTTGATCAGTTGATATGAATAAAGTTCTTTGCTAGAAAAATTTTATTGACTGAATTATAATTGCATTGGAGCTCTAGTTGTGAAAAAAGGCTCTAAGTTTGGAAACTAAGCAGAAGATTTTATGTAATGTTAGTGATGGCATTTTTAAAAAATCAGATCTTTCAGCAAAGTACGGAATACCTGCCAGTACTCTTTCGACAGTTATTAAAAATCGAAAACGCCTTTGAAACGCCTTTGCCATCAACCTCCTTACACATTTATTTTTTATAAGAATATTCCAGTACATATAGTACTACTATCGTCATGTGTGAATATGGATTTTGTGTTTTTATGGTGATGTTAGGAATGTACTTTTTAGCACAAAAATACTAATTAACATAAAACGACTATAAAATATTTCTCTGCAGATATCATTTACATTCTTTGATATCTTTGTTTTAGTGGTTTATATTTAAAATAATCCTAAATGCCTATTGCTGTTTTATCGGTTAACACGAATTTCGGTTAATAGGAAAAGATTTTTGCTGCGCTGCGACTTCGTCTTAACGAGGTTCGACTGTATGTAGAAAACGCTTAACTTGAAATTTACATTATTGCGTATATACCTTTTTTTCTGTTTTTCCCATGTATGCCTAGCGTCCTATATCTAGCGTTCTTCTTTATAACATGAAAATTCCATGAAATGATTATCTATAACTGTCTTTATCTGTTACCGAGAGATGGTAGCATAGGATGGATATTTATTTGCCTAAAATGAAGAATTTTTCGGAGTTTATACTTTTCTTATTTTCAAGATGACGAAATGGAAAAAAGTTTTAACGCAGCGGCGAGCGGCCTCTGTTCGTCCGCAGCCCTTTATTCTTCCACTTAGTCCCACTTTTTTGCGGAAGCAAGATTCGTAGGTTCCCAGCCACTTCCCGAGTATGAGACATTCTAGCGGAAGCCAGAATGAAAAAAAAAATCAAAAATTGAACCCGGACAAATTTAAAAGGGAAATTACTCAAATTAAAGACACCGAAAAGCAGTAAGGGAAGGCTCGGGGCGGTGAAGCTACCGAATGACTCCTAGCTACTTCGAGAATTTCATTTTTGTTTTTCTACCAATTATCCAAAAAAATAAGTCATAATCGTATCTTGTAGACTTCTTTGAAATATGTATTTTTTTAAATTATGAAATTATATGTTCAAGCCTATTTTTATTTTGCATTTTTGTAACGTATAAATTATAGGGCGCTAGGCACGAATGGGTACATATTTTTATTAGCCATTTAGGGGGCCGTTATTTATGTAAAGTTCTTTTCAAGATGATTATGAAACAAGTTCTTTTTAAGCCCCAAACACAATTATTTTTATTTTATTATTACTAATACTTATAATGTTATTAGTCTCTGCTAAAAAAATATCTATTTTTTTTTTTTTTTTTTTTTTTTTTTTTTTTTTTTAGTAATTCATAAAAATACAAATTACAGTATATGATATGTAATTTAAAAGTTTATTTTATATAAATATAAACAAAACATATGATTATGCATAGTTTTACAAATATTATGCATATTCTCATTTACGTTTACATTTTATCAAATGAAAACAAAAACAAAAAACAAAAAACAAAAAAAAGTAGTGTATTTTATTTTTTAGTATGTTTCTAGTTCATTTTGCAACTTTTTAAAGGGATTTTGCCAACAAATTTAAGGAAATAAAAATTCAGACACAAATGGGTTAAAAGAAAGTTAAAATATTTTGGATTAATTAAAAAAAAAGAAAAAAAGAAAAAAGAAAAAAAAACAGGACAAGTATTTGTCTCGCACACTGAGGGTGGTACATTGACAAATATACGAAAATTTTCGTTACAAAATGCTAACTTGAATTTGATCCCGATTATGGAATTTCATGAGTTTTTAATGTAATTAACCAACATGCAATTATAAAGTAATGAATTTCTGATTTTTTCTTTGGCATGTGCTCTAAGGCATTCCTTCGTTCAAAATTTCAAGGCAATTTTCAATTCACTTACAGTGCCAGCAACCAAAATCTTGACACTTTAGCCACAATGTCAATGTTCAGATGTTTTATTTTACTTTTTCTTGTTTTAAATTGAGGAGGCGGAAGAGAGTTTCTATCGCTCGTTGGTTAGTGGAGTGTTTGCTCTTGCTGGTTGATATGACTCACTGTTCTTTTTTTTTACTTTCTTCTACCTTTACAAGAAGAAAGTATTGGATTCGTGAAAGTATTCGACTTCCGGTTTTCGACGGATTTACACGTTTTAGGGGTCAAAGACTCCAAAAAACATGTTTTTACAAAATGTCTGTCTGTAAGTCTGTGAGTCTGTCTGTCTGTGTGTGACACACATTTTGTGGGCGCTCTATCTCAAGAACTAATGAACGGAATTTTATAAAAATTTATATTCATGTAGTCCCTGATATAAATTGATGCTTATTAGTTTTTGGTGTAAATCGCCCAACAGGTGGCACTGCTATGCTGCATTTTGTAGGATTTCAGCAATAGCTGTATCTCAAGAACTAATGCACGGATTTTTATAAAACTTCATATTCGGTTACTCCTTGATATGTGTTGGTGCTGATGCAAATCTCCCAACAGGTGGCGCTGCTATGCTGCATTTTGCAGGATTTACACGATTTCCGCAATAGCTCTGTCTCATGAACTAATGCATACATATTCATAAAACTTCATATTCAGTTAGTCCTTGATATGAAATGATGCTGACTACATGTTATTGTAAATCGCCCAATAGGTGGCGCTGCTGTGCTGCATTTTGCACGATTTCCTCAATAGATCTATTTCAAGAACTAATGCACTAATTTTCATCAAACTTCAGATTCAAGTATACCTTGATTAATGTTGCTGCTGATTATGTGTTGGTGCAAATCGTTCAACAGGTGGCACTGCTATACTGCATTTGTCATAATTTGCCCAATAGCTCTATCTCAAGAACTAGTGCACGAATTTTCCACAAACTTCATATTCAGTTAGACGTTGACATAAGTGGAATACGTCTACTACACTAATACTAAGAACTAATGCACAGCATTTCATCTTTTTGGAATCCTTATGATGAGAATAGATTGCCATTTAATTTCGGCAGAGTGATAATGAATTTTGAAGTATTGACATGTATGAGATAGAAGAAAGTTTTGGGATTGGTACATCCGACTAGTTTTAGTTCTGGTAGTGGAGTGAAAAGCGGGATTTTTAAAAATTTCAATGACTGTCAAGATTTTTTACTGACACTGTACACCCATGAAATTCAGTACGGAGGATGATTTTATAGCGTATGAAAGGAAAAATATCTGAAATTCATTAATTTATAATTCTATGACTTTTTTTTAACATGATCGGTATTCCAGATTATTGAAATTCATGAGTTTGTCAGGTACGAAATCGACATGGAATATATATATATATATATGTTTCAACTACAATAAATTTTCATTAAAAAAATTCTTGTGTAATACTTGACTTTTTAAATCTAAAATACACTTGATAAATTCATATCATCAAAATACAATCTTTGTTAAATTTAAAAGGACTTTCTAAATACATTAAAGAAAAATAATTAGTACTTAAATGAAATATGTTTAATATGATTTTATTAAATATTAGCACGAAGTTTTGCATAAATTGAAAATTTTCTCAAATTTACTGACAATAGTGAGATTACACTAAACAATACTGCAAGGATAATATACCATTTTTAATTCGTTGTAGAATAATAAATAACTCTTTAAAGTTTGAGGAAAATTTCATTTAAAAATTCTTACGACACTAAATAAAAAATTTATCGGAGACTTTCAAAATAAAATTTTCATCATGACTTGATTAAAATGAACTAGCTTAGCCACTATACGTTAATAGGATATATTGTTAGAATAAAGTTACTTTAGAATTATTTACCTTTTCAATAATATGAAACTATGAAATTTGAACATAATATAATATTCATGTGTTATATGATTTTAATGAAATCTTTTCGGATGAATTAATTTGTTTTGGATAAATAATAAATATTTTCATTTTTATTGTTTTAGTTTCGAAATTTTAACTTTCACTTATGGTATTATTAGCCATATTTGCTGTTTAAAGAGTATAGATTATTTTCACAAAATATAAATATCTATTTTTTATTTAAAAAAAAAAAATATTTGTTTTTATTTATAATTAAACAAAAATATTTGCGTTTTTAAATAGTAGTAAATAATACGCAAAACCAATAAATAATGTGCAAAATCGATGTTTAATACATAAGAAATTTCATAACTAGAGTACATGTCTATATTATAATGCTTTTATAACACAAATGCATAAGTATTACATTTCTAAAAATATGCATTATTTAAACAATAATACAATTTTACAATGAAAAAAAAAACATGGAAACAGCGACAAAATAATTTATAAATTATTGTTTCATAATTTCTTCATATATAACTTTAACTAGTTACATACAAGTACCTTAAGTAGTTAGTTAACACTTTCAGTGACACAGTTCGCCTAATCGTAAAAAGCTGAAGTGACTGAAAAGCAACAGAATTTACGAAATAAATAAATAAATAAAACTTATGTTCACGTACTTATTAAAAAGAAAATTTTTATTCTAAAATTCAGGTGCTAGTCTCGCATTCATGGATAAAAATTAAGTCGTCCAAAAATGAACCACCGCCTCACCAAAAACTTTAGCAGATGAGAGATGCTGAAGAAATTTTCATATGGTGAAAATTAAAACATAAAAAAATGCTTGCTTACCTAAAATTGGTACGCATGTCTAGTCCTTGGTTTAACCCTTTATCTACTGACGGTACTTATAAGTACTATTAAAATAACTTCTTATAAAATTCATTTAATACATCGATTAGTTATAATACTGTTTAGAATGAGTTTTAGATACATTTCTTTATCTTGTTCCAAAATCATTATTGGTTATACAAAACAAAAGTACTTTTAAAAGGATGATTTCTTTTGCCTTTGCATCTTTTCAGTTTCTTGAAGTTGGGGAGGGGATTTTTCAATTCGGAAATATTTCACTATTTCTATTATGAGAATATTATATTTGTACATTTCCTAATTCTACAAAATACTCACACAAATATTTAAAATAAAATATATGAGTGAGGTTATAAATATTGCACAAAATCCCTATAAATTCAAATTTAATTTTTAGAAGATAAAATTTTCATGAATTCATAATTCAGGGCATAAAAGGTTAAAGTACATTTAGCACAATCTAAAGGTTCATAATGAATGGTATTTGATTACGGATGACACTCGCTCTACTGTGTAGATCATCAACACTGAAAAAAAAAGAAATATTTCTTAATCGATGAAAATCCATTATAACCACGAACGAAAATTTACAATAACAACTTTCGAGTTACCCATAAACCGAAAAGAGTTCTTTCTTATTAGAAGGTTCACAAACTAATATATTTTCGAGTTGAATTTAATTTAGTGGAGAAAGAAATATACAGTGGGGCAGCACTCACTCTGTATACGTGTAACTTTTATATTATTATATAAAAGTTACACGTTATTATATACACTAATTATATATACGTGTAACTTTTTCTCCTAGCTGCTACTCACACATAACCACCTCATCTTAAGCGACACGTGGATGTAGATTCAGTACTTCGGTTACTCTTGCGACAAAATAGTAAATAATTCTTTATTTTATAGTGATAAAAATTACATAAACGTCTGTTTTAAAATTAATTTACTTCATTATGGCATATATTTACTTAACCAAATCTAGCTATATCTAATAATAGACTATTCAGACAAAATGACCCAAACTTTTTTAAAGCGAGGAAATTGTGAAACAGTTTTATATATAAATATTTTGTTACAACGTAACGAAAGTACACAGTGAGACACATAGCTGTGGTAAACAGTGAGAAGTATGTCACTGTGTACCTCTATGTGTTTATGATGTTAAAAAATGTTATTTATTAATAAGAGAATATTTCGATCTCTCTCTCTCTCTCTATGTGTGTTTGTGTGTGTGAGATGGCTAGGGAAATCTACTAAATGTACGTGTCTGAAAATTTGCGGGGAGGTAGCCCAATGTGTGGCATAGTGCAATTGATGTTCATTGTTTTGAAAATCTATAAATATAATTATTAGAAATCCTAAACGACATCTTAAAGCGGAGCAAGACTGATCTAGGCAACAAAAACCCTTGCCGTAAAAAGAAGAAAGGAAAGTCGGAATCCATAAATTTATTTCCGAAGCCTTCAAAAACACACCAAACGCTGCAGAATGGTTCGTCCTCACATGGCACATCTGGTTAAGATACACTGATAGTTCTAGACGATTCTTCTGACAACGATGCAACATTTAGGTTTCAGGAACGAAACGGCAGTCTGTCGTTCATGATTATGTTCTTCGGCAGTTTCCAAATAGTGTGTTCTATGTGGGAAAACTCTTAACCTGTAAAGATGAATATGGTGATTTTGAAGTGATTTACCTTCGTAAGAGTGTGAAAGCAGCAGGCTTCGTGCCTCATGTTCCAGATATGGTGTCTGTTAATGAATCCGACATTTCAATGCTACTGCCAGAACTAAAATTTATGATAACAATACAACTATTCGGATAGTACCAGTTTCCGATTTTTTTCCGAAATTTGGATGTACGTTCAGCTACACACCACCATTCTTAGATATACTCTTAAACCTTTATTTGAGAGTGATTACTATATAGTTTATGTACCACAATCCGCTTACGTATCCAGTTGAGCTCAAAATATATATCAAGTATGTAATGATATAAACTAGAATAATTTTTCTAATTATATTTTAAAATGACTTATGCCTTGCTATTGACCTATTTGGAATATTCATTAACAAAATGTACGAGAAAGGGTTAAAAATAGTGTAATGTTTCAAAAATGCTTAACATTAATTAATGTTGTGCAGATTTAAATGATACATAGTGTTAAATATGCATGTGTATGATATAAAACATACGATTAATGCTTTTAATATATATACACAAAAAAATCATAAAGTTCCTTTTAATGCGTTGCAAAAAGTAAAATATATTAATTTGTAAATTTTGAAGGGGGAAATTTAAGTATTATATGATAAAGCTTTTAAACTTTATTTTTCAGCAGACAATGTCGTTACATAAAATTTTTTGCAATAGTTACGAAAATATGTATGAAATTAGCAACGAAATAACTTAATTGTTAAATTTATTTTCATTTATCTTAAATTTATCTTATAAACTATACTCTACTTGACAATCGTAAGAAAATTTTGATTTCTACTCCTCACTGAGTTAAAATTTTACAACCCTTTTGCAACACCAAAACAGAGTATATCAACTTAAAATTTTGTTGACTCATCGGATTTTCATTTCTAGTGCCAAAAACGAAGCTCTTCCCAAATTTTTTTGAATGGGCACCAGTCCTGAATGGCCAAATTTTGGATTATTTTACTTGTATTATTAAATATACAAGGGCTATTACAAGAATTTTATAACATTAATTAACAAGTTTAACTGTTTTAACTGTTCTATTCTTCGCATTAATAGCCACAAGGTGTCTCTTCGCACTAAATCTGTGATACTGTACAACTTTGTAGATCACCTATTTTCCCTAAGTCTTTTCGTTATCAAAGGTAAGAATTCTAACCCCTCATTTTCCCACCAGGTGGTGGAACCATTCAGAAGCGCATGGTTACTTTACTATACCTAGACACCATTTTTATAAATATAGTAGCAGCCGTTCCGAAGTTAAGAGGGTGGCAAGGAACTTTAAGTGTGTATACGTTAATTATAGCTCTATATATACTATATGTCCATACGTGACCGGTCACTTGCGATTTTAGACGTTTTGTTAAATATCTAGAAAAATACATGAGGAATTATCCTGAAACTGCAGGTGCATAAACAGTATAGTATAGGTCATATATTTCCGCGAAGATTTTTTCCCGAATCCCCATAGTGGACCAACAACAAATTGAAATTTCTTTTCTTTGTAAACAACGGATTTCGAGCTTATTCTATCGATGATAATTTTCAGAATTTTCAAGCTATGATTTTGAGACTTTTACAAAAGCTCTCTGTATACTTAGCTATTTCATAATGCATATTATATTTTAACTAGAAAGGTAGCCCGTCAAAAATGACGGAAATTTAGATATAAAGATATGTACAACTAATGTGCTAGAATATGAGTTTTCTCGCTTGTTCCGCAGTGATAGATGAAAATAACACATTTAAAGAACGAAACACATTTATGAAAAACTGTGTACAGTAGAAGACCACTTAATCTGCACAGTTTGGTTCCAAGTGTTATGCAGATTTGAGGCTTTTTGCGGTCATGTCTGTTCAATCATTGTTTACATTTTTTTAAATTCATATATTGGACAATTTAGATTGTTAAGCCTTAAGAATAAATAAATTTTACGCTTGAAGTAAGGTAAAAACTATTAAATTATCGTATACGATTTCATGAAATGGTATTATATGGTATTATATGTGTGTGCTTCACGATCTTGGTTACGACGTTGGCGAAATTGGCTGCAACTTGTCCTAATCCTAATAGTGTGGGCCGCTATAACAAAAAAGTAACCAGTTTTTAGCAAAATTTCTGATATAAAGTAGTTTTCAAAAACGTGTGTAAAATTGCAGGCCGTTCTCATGTTATGTCAGTCCTAAGAATAATATTTCTAACACTGAAGAGTTTCCATGTATATATGAAATTTAGAAAAGCTTCTCCAAAAGAAAGGTCCTGAAATGACATTGTAATTCCTCTAACTTCAAAGTTTAATCGGGCCCTGATGTTGGTTACTGAAATCTAATAAATACAGTTATTTTGAATATTACAACAGAATTAAACAGTTAAACTTATTTAACTTAAACCCGGCGTTACTTCCCGATGTTATTTTTTACTATTAAGAAAGAAAATTATTTAATTTTTTCAAATCATGCATTTAAAATTTTTTTCCGTCTTTAATAACTAAATGATGAAAAAATATGCTTTTGTTCTGAGCTCATAAATATGACAATAAAAAAATGTAACTAAGAGACATTGCAAAATTAAATCTTTGTGATTTCAAACCATAAACAAACGACACCGCCACAATTTTATCTACTATGATGTCATTAGAATATTGTCCATTGATTGTTGGAGAACTTACTTTGTGAATGATTACCTCAATGATTTAAAATTTTTTTAAGTTTCACGATGAATGAATCACTTGTGTTTGTTTAGGTTTATGGAATGAGATATTAAGCTGTGAACCTAATTTCAATTAAAACTATCCAAGGATATATGTATTTTTAATTGAAATCAAAAACAATGCTTTGATCTCGAAATAAAAAGTTTTAGTTTGTATAATTGTTTATTTCTGTTAATTATTTATTTAGGTATTTTTCCATTACAGCGCATTTTTAAAAAAAGCTTGGCGCAATTCGGGCATCAGAAAGTGAGATATGTTGCCAAAATATATAAACAACTATGAAAACAATTCTAATGAACTTTTATTTTTGCACAGATGTCATATTCGCCCCATATTGGCGCGATTTTTTTCTGTCGCCAATATCATATAGGCAACGGGTACTTAACTTGTGCCAAAGTGTCGTTATTTTGCTTGATGTGGTAACCCGGATTATGTTGTTTATGCTGTTGATGTTTTTGCCAAATTGGCAACCGAAAAAAATCGCGCCAATATGGGGCGAATATGACATCTGTACTTTATTTTTGTTTATATATGCACTTATATACATAAAAAAATCGTTTCTAAATATATATAATATTTTTTTATACACAAATTACGGTACAGATTTCATATATGAACCGGGATACCTAACTGGCGCCAAAATGGTGTTATTTTGCCTGCTATGGTGACCCGGCTATTGTTTTTTATTTATTAATAAATTGTTTATTTACTTTTATTTTCTGTTTTTAATTATATAAACAGTTGGTACAGATGTCATATTCGCCCAATATTGGCGCGATTTTTTCTGTCGCCAATATCATATAGGCAACGGGTACTTAACTTGCGCCAAAGGGCTTGATGTGGTAACCCGGATTATGTTGTTTGTGCTGTTGATGTTTTCGCCAAATTGACAACCGAAAAAAATCGCGCCAATATGGGGCGAATATGACATCTGTTCCAAACAGTTTTGTTCTATAGCTATTATTCAAACTTTTATTTATTTATTGTTATTTCCTTTTCAAAATGATAGCAAATAATTTAAAAATATATAAGTAACTGGTATTCGAAAGCGAGATTTCTGCCAAATTGGCGTCAGAGAAAAATTACGCCAACCCCGATGCGTATATGACATCTGTGCAAAAATTACGGCACAGATGTCATATTCGCCCCATATTGACACGATTTTTTTTCTGACGCCAATGTCATATACACACGGGGTACTTAACTCTCGCCAAAGTTTCGTTATTTTGCTTGATATGGTAAACCGGATGTTGTTGTTTATGCTGTTGATGTTTTCTCCAAATTAGCGTCGGAAAAAAATCGCGCCAATATGGGGCGAATATGACATCTGTGCCAAAATTACTTCTGTTAAAAAATGGGTAAATAGCTTTTTTTACATTAAATAAAGGTACTTGTTAGTTATCCCGTCGACCAAATTACTGTCGCCAAATTGTAAGATTAAATGCCAATAATGGTTGACATTAAACATGATCATGTGTTTCTTACGTCATCAAGTGATTTTTAATTCGGCGTTATATTTGTATTTTTATTAATGTTTTGCTAATTTAATTGATCTTTCGTTGTTTAAAATAAAAATTATGTCAATTTGTATAATTTGGCGAGTGGTTTGGCGATTTATATAATTTGGTGAAACTGGTCATCGGGATAGCTAACAACTACCTAAATAAATTGCATACATATGGAAAAAATTGCTTGTGAGTAAATAGTTGAACAGTTGTTGTTTGTTGAGCAGTAAATATGTTGTCAGAAAATACGTTGGCAAACTTCTTTCTCGCCAAGCAACTTTTCTCCGAAGTATTGTACATAAGCAATGATTGCTAGAATTGCATTTTTAATTATGATATGTGCTTTTATGTTTCACTACATTTATGCATACTATAATGTGTGTATAAATGCTACAGTTCATATGCAGGGCTACACAAAAGAATTCGTAAGGGTTACTGAGTATGAGAGTAAATTGCTTAAAGGTGGTTTTTAAAGGAGTTATGCGTTTTTACGCTGAACTGCATTTAGTTTACTAAGAAATGTTTGTAGAATATAGATAAAATGATATACAGGGTCACGCAAAGAATAGGATACATAACCGTCTATGGATGATAATATCTAGAAATGTGGTTTCAGTAGTTTTAAGAGTAGTTTAAATTAAATTTTTTGCTAAATAGTGGCATGTAATAACGATACTATTGGCTATGGACGGTAACTGCTGAAATCAATTTTTAAGATTTTTTATGCGTCTTCTAAAATGTTTACTTAGTTATCTTATTTCCCCAAATAACGAAGTTTAGTTAAAGCATTCAGGATGTGTTGGAAAGTGTTTCATATTAAATGCTTAACGCATGAATTTTCTTTCTTCTTTAGTCTTATTTTGAATTTGTTTTATTCTTAATTTTTTAGTCTTATACTGCTTTATAGAAACTTTGGCACAGTTGTCATATACGCCAATTTGGCGAAAACATCAACAGCATAAACAAAAACATACGGGTTACCATATCAAGCAAAATAACGACACTTTGCCGCCAGTTAAATACCCGTTGAGTACATGACATTGGCGTCAGAAAAAAATCGCGCCAATATGGGGCGTATATGACATCTGTGCTGAAACTTAAATATTTAATTTTTAAACTCTTAGCTCCACACCCCTTACATATAGTACAAACTATAACACAGATAGCGCAAAATAATAGACAGTTTGGTACTTTTCCACTGTAGGAGCTTTGGCGTTTTTTTTTAAAGAAAGCTTGGTGTAATTTGGGCATCAGAAAGTAAGATTTGGGTTTGTTTCCGTTATACGGATACCTTTGTCGCCAAGCGTAATCGATGGCGCAAAATGAAAATCACGTGAATTGAAGCATTTGAAAAATAAAAGAAAAAACATTGTGGATACTAAAGTGAGCATTTAAAAAATATAACATTTGAAAATTCCAGACCTTTACGAACTATTTCATTAAATCACAATTATATACTTAAAATAAGTGAACAAATAACTGCTATAAAATAAAGCAATAAAATAAAACTCATATTAAACTGCTGGCATAAAATTAAAAATATCTTTTAGCATTTTGAAATAATTGGCGCATTAGCATACATTTTTGCATGGTGTCCGTATAACGGAAAAATATCGAGATTTGTTGTCAAATCATATAAAAAGCTATGAAAACAAACTTGATGAGCGTTTTGTTTGTTTTATATGTTTATTTTATATGTATATTATTGATGTTTTTATGTACAAATCACATCTGTTTCTTTATAAAATTAGTGAAACGTCTTTTTTATATTAAATAAATCGTATAAATATCGAAAAAAAATGCGTGTGTATATAAAATGAAACAGTGGATAGATTCCCGGAAAATATGTTGCCAAATTTCCTTTTTCGCCAAGGCACCTATACTGGAAAAGTACCTAAAGCCCATTAAAATTGCGCAGTTAGGAGCTCACACAGTACAGCTTCGTCTATTGGCGGTTATTTTATTAGTAGCATCGGGAGGAGGATGTAAAGATGTACTTTAAATTCTCACTCATAGATTTTGAAAAATATCTTAAAAGAGCAAAGTTTAAATTAAATTTCGGTGACCTCCTTTATGAAAGATTAATGGTTTTAAATGGGAATTTCGCCAAATTAGCCAGCTATCACCAAGTTGGCTAACATTTGGTGCTACTGTGGTAACCCTGCATTAGTTTTTTTCAACAATTACTCATTTCAATGAGGCGGTCCTACCGGAATCGTGAGGGACACACAGAGACTTGGATTTTATATAAATAGATTGCATTCACGCATGGGCAGTGAAAAATGTTTTAGTAAACTTGCTCATTTTTCATCCAATTTTTATTATTTTTTAATTGTGATTGCAGAGTATTTTGTACAAATTTGTTTGTCATATTTTCTGAAAATAACTTTTTTTTATATTAAGAACTCTGCAAATTATAAGCAAAAAATTCGGTGAAATGTGGGACTGTTTTTATAAAAACCTTAATTTCTCTACGAGTATGCATGCTATCCTCTTAAAAATGAACACATTATATTACAATAAACCACTTAATAATAATCTCGAATTTGAATGCTATTGCTACATTAGTTTTTACAGGGTTATCCAAAAGATATTTGTATTTTTTTTCAATTTGTTGACGGTACCCTATGGTGTTTCGGGAAAGAATATTCGCGGAAATATATGACCTATACTATACAATTTACACACCTGCAGGTTCAGGTTAATTCCTCAAGTATTGTTCTAGATATTTAAGAAAACGTCTAAAATCGCAAGTGACCGGTCACCTTTGGCCATATAGTGTATATATGTATATATATAGTTACATTGAACGGTCTATTCCAGCACCAAAAAATGGAATAAAAAACTTGTAGAAAATCGATTATTCGATTTTTATGATTATGTGTAAGCTCTTAAGTGTGTACAAGTGAAAAAAGTTGTAAACCATATATATTGTTTCATCTATAAGAAATAACGTTTTAAATCATTTTTTTAAATTTATCTCGTACGTTATCCTTCCGTATTATTTGACAAGATGTAATCTTAAATTTATGAATTAATATTTATACACCAATTCCTGAAGCCTATAGATAATATGATTAAGTACGAAGGAAATTTATTAATGAAATCGTACGATATATTTTCAATCGTTAGGTACGATCGTTGTTGGGCAAGTTTCAATCACAGTTTCATCCCTTCGCGGTCATTTAAATATGCACCAAATTTTCTTGGGAACTAAACACCGATCCCGCGTTAGACTGACCGAGACATATTCTGTATATCAACTCAAGATCCGCGGTCAAGAAAATAGGATTGGTCCCAGTAGGCCCTAATTCTTTATGGATCACATGACCACACGTTTATTATGTTTTAGATTATTTTCAAAATGATGTGTGTCTGCAGATAAAGAGTTTATTCTTAAAAAAAAATGACTGTATTTCAGACGACAAAAACTGAAACAAACTAACAACAACAACGGTATCATTATTCTTTCCTACTGAAAATAATTATATAAGAAACGATTTGGAAGATTTAGTAATGAATTGAGTCAATATATTTTAAATAATCATGGTCAATAATTTGAAACATCCACATAAAAAAAAAAAAGATTTAAAGTTTTGTTTTATAATTACAGTACAGTTATTTAACAAACATACAAGCGTCTATTACGCTGCATAAGATAGTCCTTCTGCAGTTGACAATGCCTCTAAAACAGCAACTTGCGAAAAATCGATTTTCTTTTTATTGTTAGGTGTAATCACTTATGTGTTTTTATGGGAACAAGTATATAAATATTAATTACTGTTGCATGTATAATATATATGTTTTTATTATTTTTAAATTTATCTCATACATTATCCTGCAACAATATTTGTCACGATTTTAAACTAAATATTAGTAAAAGTTATATTTTAAAGCTATTTATTAAAATAATGCAATTTTAAAAATATTGGTGATTCAAAGAGTATATGATTTTAAAATGTTTGATACACGTATATGATAAGAAAGTATAGCTGACGTTTAATGACATTTACTATAGGCAAGCAGAAATTTAAAATGTATTTATTTTTCAGATTACTTTTGGCATGTTATAGAATATAGTTATTCAATAGATTGTTGAAGAAAAAGATAAAAAATGACATACTCATAACTTCCCTTTTATCAAAACTGTTAAATATATCCCTGCGATATTTTTATTGTTTTTATGGGTTTTTTACAATATTTTCTGTAAAAGAAAAGTGTTGTTTACATTTCTTCAATTTAGTTATTTTGCTTTAACTTGAAAAGGATAAAAATACGTTTAAAACATAATTCATAAATGATTAAATGCAAGTGCCACAAAGATGATTTTTTACATGATAGATAAGATTAGATGATATTAGATAATTTTACGTACAAGAAATAAACATTTTTAAAAAAAAATAAAACTATTAAAAGCAAGTCAAATTTTCAGAACATTTTTTAATTACTTTTCTTGAAACTTTTGGAACCGTCGTATAAAGGAAGCAAAAAAATTACTACAAAATTAGTATTTATGACATTATAATCCATACTTGGAAACGTCCATAAGACTTCCTAGAAAAGGCACAAAAACTAAAAATGAGACAAGACAATATAAGTAGTAGGGTGGAGCGAAAAATTATTATTATCCTTTTTTACCAAAACTGGGTAGGTGACAAAAGTTACATTTATACTAGTACACTAACTGTATGTAATTTTACCGCTGAAATAAAATCCCTTGGGCCTGCGCTTATGAAATTTTTGGGTAAAAATAGGCATTTTTTCAAAAAACTAATTCCTATAGAGCTGGTTATTATTTAAAAGTGTTATTTAAACCTTTATAATTAAAGACTTAGCATATTTAAACGTTAAATCGTTATCTTTATTTTGTATAACCTGAGCAAAACTGACAACTTTCAGAAAAAAAAAGCGCGTTCCCACTCTGCTGTGGCATACAGCGAATTGTTGTTTTGAATACAGCTCTTACCTAGTTGCTTTCAAAACTGCCCAGAACATACTAACTGGAGGTTGCAGCATATCATGTCCCACCCGTGCCTAGCTCCAACACCCTACCATCTGAGTACAATGTTTTATTTATACATTGAATTGTGATTTTTTTTATCAAAGGTATAACTTTTCTATGTATGAAACTAGTCCATCACTTCTTTGTATCCATAGACTTTGGATGGTGCTGCTGTGACTTCCTTTTTCGTATCTTTCTACTACTTGTGTAAGAGATGGCAAAGAATATAAGGCAGTGGGGATGTTATTAATGGAATCCATTTAACCAGCTATTATCTTCACCGAAATTGCATCCAATTAATGATAGAGATTGGGAGTTCTGTTAGCGCAACAATATTCCAATATATTTGATTTATATAATTTTCCGCTTCAAAGTTGATTGTCGATATTTGAGATTTGCGTATGCCATCATTTATTCTTCTCTTACATATATTATATGCTCAACAGTTAGCTTTTTAATGTCATGGCGATTGTCAGAGGGCATTGCAATCGGAATTTTCTCTGGATGTGCAAAAGTAACCATTATTATACATAAATATTTTTAGTATTTGTTTTATGCCGTTGTTTTATGTGTTGTTTATTAGCCGAGTAATGTTTCATAAGTTTTTAGATCCATTCTTTAGATGTGTATTTCATTTCACAGTTACACATCCTGGGGCACAAATTTGGATTACATAGTCTTTTGTGAGAGACTCTGATGGGCAGTGAGTGCTCATATAAAGGCGAAGAATTCTAATCGGCGTTGTGAGCCATTTTGTGTGGTACAAGTTTAGAACAGACCATTACTGAAAATCATATGCCACCTCCACTCCAGTAAATTTCCTTGCGTCATTTATTAGACAGCAATGATGGCGAAATTACCTACCCATTTGCATCCAGAGGACCTATAGGGAAATCTTTGTCCACGTGTAATTCACTTCTTACTGCAATTTTTGAAGCCATAGAGAAAATTGGTAAACATATTTCCTGAAATCGAAAAAAAGGTACTCAGCACAGACCAGAAATACCTGTTGGACATTTCCAAACCTATTTTATCAAGATATTGAACAGAAGAACCAGCGCGTAGGAAACTTGGAAACTTCTCCCATACAAGATGGCTCACAAAAGCGACTAAAATTTCCCATCTTTATATGAGCAGTGATTGACCATCAGAGTCTGTAGGTTCAGTCACAATGTATGTATTCAAACTTTATGCCCCAAGATGGTTTGCACCAAACATAATCAACATCTAAAGAATGGATATAATACCTTATGGTAAATTACTCGACTGCTAAACGAAACAGAAAACGGCATTAAACAAATACTAAAAAAAGTTATTTAGGCCAATGGTTGCTTCGCATACCTGAACAAATTCTGATTACAATACTCTCTGACGATCGCCTTTACATTAAACAGATAGCTTCTCAGTATATAATAAATGTAGGAGGCAGGTTAAATGATGCTATACGCAAATTTTAATATCTACAATCATCTTAGAAGCAGATGATTACATAAATATTAATTGATTGAAAAACTGCTGTGGTAATAGAACTCCCAATCACTATGAATTTAGTGGATGCAATTTTGGTAAAGATAATAGACGTCTGAATAGATTCCATTAATAACATCCCCACTGCATTACTCTGGTTTCCTTCTGATACACAAGCAGTAGAAAGTCTTCCAAAGTATATGCATTCAAAGAAGAGATGGATACATCAAGACTATGTTGATACACAAAATTTATGCCAGTATTTGATAAATGTGACAATTCAATGTATAAATAAAACATTGTGCTCACTTGGTTCGGTAATCGGGTTGGGCACGAATGGGACATAATATGCAACACCTCTACGTGGTGCGCCCTGGATAGTTGGGAAAGCAACTAGCGAATAGCTGCTATCAAAGCATTCGGTAAATGCTGTAAGAGAGTGGCAACGACCTACGACCTTTTTTACCAACAGTTGCCAGGTTTATTCCAGTAGTATAGAATAAAGATATCGTTTTATCGTTTAAATATATTCTTTAATAATAAAATTTAAATAACACTTTTAAACACTAACCAGCTCTACGGATTTTTTTATTATTTTGTTTAATGTCAAATTTCCCCCAAAATCTCGACTATTTGACCAAAAACGAGACCAAAGCCATTTCTTTCAACGGTAAAATTGCACACATTTTTTTGTACTAGTATAAAGTCACATTTTGGCACCTACCCGTTTTTGGTATAAAAAATTAATATTTTTTGCTCCACCCTAATAAAATATTGATCAGAAGTGCTATAAAATACACACGAGGCAAAAATAACAGAATACAGTAATTACATGGAAACATATATTGGTGATAATTTAACAGATACATCGCTAAATGGTTATGTCTCACAATTATATAAGGAATAATTAAACGTTGCACAATTAGCAACAACATATCCACAAATAAAGCATTGATTACATAACGATGATAACTAACCTACTCTTCATTCAGTAGCAGCAGCGTTGAAGAACCGTCCCCCACATTAATTTATATCGCAACAAGCACTCCGTGCACAGTATCTTTAAGAGTCAACGCAGAATAAAATAAGATATAATAAAATATGATGGCGTTAGAGACCAAGAATCTAGTCCATCACGCTTAAGTCATTGTTCCCAAAGGTCATTTAAACTGCGAAAAATTAGTTGGATCCACGTCATGTTAAAACCACATTGCGGGTACATATATAAACCCGTTCACATTTTGTCAAAAAATAAAAGTTTTAGAAATTGTAGAATCAGAAATCAAAATAGATGTAGAAATCACAATTAACAATATTTTAATGATTTTTTATAAATATGGATCTTCAAGAAAGTCAAGTTCATGAATGGAAATGGGTTTTGAGATAATGTTTGCGGAGCTAAAATAAAAATGTGATTCATTCTCCAGCAATGTTTCGAATGGCAGATTTGTTAATTTCTTCATTCAGAACGTTTTGCTTGTGCTCTTTAACCCTCCGAGCGTTTTGCAAAAGGGTAAAATTGTAATGTTGTTTTCTTTGCATTTTGGTTTAAATGTTAAGAAAATATGATTCTTTCAACATTAGAAAGAAAAACTCAATTACAAATATGAATGGAATCCTTGAGAGTATTAATCATTCTTCAATGTATTTAAAATTCATTAAATCTATAGAATTATATTATCTTAAATATTGCTTGTATTGCTGTGAAACCTGGAGCTTAGTGAACGGAATATTACGCCCCAAACACTTAGAGGGTTAATTCGAAACTTTAAACTGCGCTTGGTTTGTCTATTATAAGAAAATCACATTCAGAACTTATACTATATATACCCCAAGAATTGTATATCTCAATAGGATCTTTCAGTTTGGAGAGAGTAAGTTTATTACTAGGAGTGAAAATTGATATGAAGTCAAATTGCATAAGGATTTTGGCGATGTGAAAGGTGGACATGGGAAATAAAGGTAAAACGATACTATTATTTGGCGGAGGAGATTTACGTGAACTTGAGGAACGAGGATGCTGTAATTTATATAACGTAGTATCGATAAAAGAATGATTGTAACCTCTGTCAATAGCAATGGCTTTTAGATACTAAATTTCTGAATTTAGTGATTGGGAATCAGAGTAAAGATGTAAAGCACGATTTACAAAAGTATAAAAAGCGCACATTTTCTGACAAGCGGGAATGAAATGAGTGAGCATGAAGTGGTACGGAAACAGCGAAACTTTCGCGGTAGACGGATATACTTACTATATCCGAAATATCTAGATACCCTTGTGACTCGCAGTGAAAACGGAGTCTCATATTCATATACCACAATCATATTTTGCACAGATAATGGTACACTATAGCTACTGAACTAATTTGCAACAGCAAATAAAGTATTTTTGTGCTTTAAACGTTGTTTTAAATTTATGATATACTACCATCACTACCATTAGTTAGTAACAAAAGTAATTGTTAAGATAAAATAATACTCAATGAAAAGACATGTACTATTGATAGGACCCCTGACCCGAACGTTTAAATTGACGAAAATAACAAAACAAATTCCCCTCGTTGAAAAATGTTCCCATGCTTACCGGTTAGAAGATTTTTTTTATTCTATTTATTTCCCATAATTCGCAATAAACGCATAAATATTAACGCAAATACGGAAACAAAAAGTGGTCTTTTTTGTATGGGAACAATTTCGTATAAATATGCTTTTTACCTTGTAGCCTCTGTGAAATAAAGTGTAGCCTCTCTTAAATAAAGGGTTTGAATGTTAATCGTCGACACTAAGTGCTTTACACGGGAACTAAACTATGACGTTACAGTATATATTTTATAATCCACATACTAGGAACATCTATCCACACTATTTGCCTCTCTGTTTTCGAGTTCGGATACCTATGCACCTTTTAATGCTTCAACGTATTGTTACAGACTTTTTTAATGAGACTGCAGCTGTATTGAATAAAGAAATATTTGTGTTCCTCACACGCATGCAAATAACACTGCCAAAAACTCACGTTACGAGTCATGTGTTCTGAGGGAAATTTGGTTACCTTTGATGTTATCTACAATGTCTTAAATTTTATGCTAATAAATTTGAGATTCTGTATGATATTGAGAAACGTCGTAGAATATGGGAAACATCTTTCGAAAAAAATAGTTACGTTATAGGAATAATGGATTGGTTCAAAAGTATTTTCCTATTTTCTCTGTACTTTACTTGAGTAAAACGTATTTTACGCAAACTTAAAAAATTCTTGCGCACTAGAATTAATTTTCTGGAATAGGATTTGGACATGATATTCTCTGTCAGTTAGTTAATATCACGTGTACGCATATGTGTTGCATCCTGCTATGCCGCCTGACAAAAGACAAACAATTTGTTTCACTTGAGGTTTTTTTAGAAATAAAATCTTAACCCAAGAGAAGATTCTAAGTTATCTAAGTGAAATGTACCGTATTCCTTAAAGAGCCTGCAGAACAGAATTGATTTTAAATATTTAAGAAAGGTGATCCTAGACTTGTAGAAAAACAAGATTTGGGCTAACCTCTGTTTCAAAGAATGAGATCTTTTTTACTTATTGTAGAGCTAACAAGGTCAACAATTCGTACGTTACCGACAGTGCATTTTCCTTCCTAATGCATCATAAATCGACACATTCTCAAAATTAGACTTGCAAATAGGCACAGTTGAGAATACCACAAAAATGCACAGACGCAGCAGAAATGGAGTATAGACATATGCTTACCAATTTCAATATATCCAATTTTTGAACAGAATTGTGACTAGAGGTACAAAAATAGATTATTTCTAAAATTCAGATATAGTAAAAGAATCGAAACATGAGCACTGAATTTTTTAAAAGTAATTCTTACGCAAACTCATGTTGTGGGTTTTTGAGAAATTTTGATGAGATATTGAGATTGAGTTTCCTTAGCAACGTTGCTCTGTAGAGGATAAAGACTATAAGTCAAGAACGAAATTATTGTACGACATTGTCAGAGCACTACTCAATATAAAACGTTCACGCACATAGTTTGACAGCTATTCCAAAATGCACAGTTTATTCGATAAAAGCACAATTCAAAGAAACCCCTAGACCTGTTGCCTCGTTTTGCCTAAAGCTCATACTTTACACACGCATATGCAAAAAACATGATAGAATTTTAATTCGATAAATCAAAACCTTCTAGTCTGTCATTCTTGTACTACATACTGCCAAAAATCTTAAAATAAGATAAGAATAAAGATTGTGTCGATAAAATAGTACTTACACTAACTTTGAAAAAATTACGGTTATTTTATATTGTACCTGGATCCGATAGGTTATATTTAGAAAAATTTTCTTCATGTTCTGAAAAGTACGCAGTAGTTCATTCGTCTACGACCCAAACTTCTCGACTATCCATATATTGAGTTTTAATAAAGTTTGGAACTTTCCGTTGCTAAAAAGTCGTTTGTTCATTTATAGTGCAGGAGAGCTCCAACGTTGTCCGCTAATTTTGTTTCTAAGTACATTATAGTGCGGTTGTCTACTGCAGAAACCATTTCCTAACCGATTTCATGGCTGAAATTATATGATTAGATAAAACTCGATTAGCATATTAAAATGAAACTGGTCAGAGATCACAAATTTCGGCGGAAACTATCTGTAGATTAAAATTTGTGGTTGATGATAGGTTCCTATCGAGATGTTCAATGAAATTCACGCAATATGTTTCACTTCCAATCTCACTGACTGATCCGTTTCCATTGACATATGTTATCTGATGCAATAATGTTATTAGAAAAGTTAATATCCTACCAAACTACCACAAAATATGTCTCCACCAAGCTATGAATTGGTAGACCATTTCCGTTTTAATATTTGAATCGAATTCTATCTAATCTTAGTATTGCAGTCGAAAACTCGATGTCGTGATAGTTTGTGCCGCGGCATCCCGGTCAATTAATGTAATATAATATTTTCAGAAATTCATTAAATATTGGTCCATCACGCTTAATCTGCTTTTCTCAAAGGTCGTTCAAATAAATTATCAAAAATTGATTGAAGCCACGTCATGCTAAAATTATTGTAATCGACTTCTATCTAATGCTGGAAATCCAGTATTGAACTTGATGAGATGACGGTTTGTGCAGCTGCCTCGTGGTCAACTGATGTCGTGTTATATTCTCAAAAATACAATAAGTTTTTTAAAATTATATAATATTTAAAAAAGTCACCGATAAATTAAACATTTTTAAAGCTTGATTTTAAATTCATGCTGAGTATATGTGCACAGCATATGTGAAACAACATGATACAATAGAATAAATATTCATGCATACCTGGTAAGTAAAATATACACAAATTTTAAATTATTACCATTTATCATTTACATTGTATATATACCAGTTACATAATATGCTATTATGTAATTAATTTCCTAACGAATTAATGCATACCTAAATTTGTAATACTTCGAAAATGTAAACGGTGTTTAATTTTTAATTTACAAAATGATTTTGCACAAATATTTAAAAATAAATAAGAAAAATTTCAAAGCTGCTTAAGATTACTGATTTAAATATTTAGCAAAATATAATGGAAATATATATTGTATTTAAATAATTTAGCATTCTGTCTTTTTAAATTCGGCTGTTATTCACAAAAATATAACATAATTTAATGTTTTTTAAAAATCTTTTAACGAAGCATAAAATATTTTAATTTATGCACAATTTATTATAAATTTCCAACCTTCATACCGATATTATGAATATTTATGTGCTAATCGTTATGCTAAAATTTAACCATTATTATTATTTTTATTTAATTAAATTTAAAGTAAAAAGGAATATTTCTACTTACATTTAAAATTTAGCAGGAAACGAAACTTTAAACCTTGGGCTTTTTGAATTATATTTAAATACAGATATTATTTTATACTTAAATTATACTGCGCAACATATTACATTAGTGAATTTCATTGTCAGTTACATGCCATTCACCATCCCTCCTCTACTCCCCCCACCCCCCGTCTTGCTTCATAAACGGAAATATGTCATTACTTATTACGAAATTTACATCAATTATGCATATGTCAAATTTTCCTGAAACAGTCATTCCATTTCTGTATATGTCTTCTTTAAAGTTACGGTTCTAAGATTTCTGGAAAGACAGGAAAATCCATTTTGACACAGGCTTTAGACATCAAAGGATTTGTCATTTAACTATTCATCAAGAATTCGAATGGCGAGAAAAAGCTCTTTCGACATTTTCTACATACATTTACTTAAATTTCAAGTCATAAAAGATTGCCTTTTTTTATAATAAGCGTTAACGAAGCAGCAGTAGCGATCAATTTAAAATAAATACTTTTAAAATCTCTTATACTCCATTATATAGGAAATGTTCAAACTGTAATTTACATTATTACGTATATATTGTCTTCTGCTTAAAAGAAAGTTAAAATATTTTCAGATTTGTTTTTAAAAACAAGACAAGTGCTAATCTGGCACCCTGAGCTGAGGGTTCCGTACCATCATATCATACTACCGTAAAGGTTAAAGCGCCATGAGTTTGACAAGTATATTCAAAATTCTGTTACTAATTGTTAATTTGACGTGAGTCCCGATTATAGAAATTCGAGAGTTTACAACGTATGAAATCGACATATAATTGTAAATCAATAATTTTCGTTATGTAATATAAAATCTTCATACTACAAAAGCGTTCAAAATACATTAGAATTATATTCATAAAATAGCCCTGCTACTATTTTTTAAAAATTATAGGTTTTAGTATGTTTTTTACGTTCCGAGTGTCGCATAAGTTAAATTTCTGCATTAAAAATCGTCTGTCCTTCTATTGTAACGGAAAGCTCCAAAATATTTCGTTATTTGCCTTTCTGAAAATATCATTGTAGTATTGTATTTTCAGAAATGCATTATGTATTTTAAAATTGTTCAATCGTTTATTAATTGACTAATAAATGAAACATTATTTTAAAACGTTTTATTTTATTCCCTTAACTGTTTAGACCGAGTGCCGTTCGGACAAAAAGTGTTTGCTATCATCGATTCTAAAAGGATACCACTTAATTTTAACTGTAATCTTTGGTTTATTAAATATGGCATACATTTTTCTATTGTACAAAGTCAAATATTAAAAAAAAAAGACAATTGTTGCGGGTTCCCTATTTTAAATTGATTGTGTCAAAATAAGAAAGAAAGAAAGAAAGAGTTAATGCGTTATAATTAATCCTTTCCAGCACAGACAAATTTTGTTGTAAAATGACGAATCATCGACTGACGCCGGAATTTATATACAACTTTTTTGAAAATTAAATCTTGTTACTTTATACTTTCATTGTTAACGCAAAATTTTATTAAAATATTGTTTTTGCTGTTCGTAAGTTTGGAATTAAAATTAGATATCCCGACCATTCCACAGTTCTTCGGAAAGGGTTAATGCAGAACACATGTGCAGTAGGGTGGAGCGAAAAAAATTATATTTTTAAAAATTAAAAACGGGTAGGTGCCAAAAGTTGCCTTTATACAAGTACATCAACTGCGTGCAATTTTACCGCTGAAAAAAAAAAATGTCTTGAGTCTGCGCTTTTGTTTCAAAGTCGAAATTTTGGGTAAAATTTGACATTTTTTTCAAAAAAATTAAAAAATTCCTATACAGATGGTTATTATTTAAATGTGTTATTTAAACCTTTATTTTTAATGACTTAACATACTTATACGATAAAACAATATCTTAGCAAAACTGACAACTTTCGGTAAAACAGGGCGTTGTCACTTTGTTGTGTCATTCAGCGAATTGTTGTTTGGAATACAACTGTTTCCTAGTTAATTTCAAAACTACCCAGGACCTCTAGTTCGACCACGCTATCATCTGAACACAACGTTTTATTTATAAATTGAATTTTGATTTTTTACCAAAGATTGGCATAAGTTTTCTATGTATCAAACTAGATCATCTCTTCTTTTTAATCACAGAATTTGGATGCTGCTGCTGTGATCTCCTTCACGCATTTTCTAGTGCATGTGTATGAGAAGGCAACCAATGTAATACAGTGGGGATGATATTCATGTAATCTATTCAGCTGTCTATTATCCTCACCAAGATTGCACCCGATAAATGCATGTTGATGAGGGGTTCTGTTACCACAACAATTTTCCAATCAATTAGATTTATATAATTATCCGCTTCAAAGTTGATTGTCGATATTTCAGATTTGCGCAGGCCATTATTTACTCTCATGTTTGATTTTTCCACTATTATGTGCTGAGCAGCTAGCTATTTAACGTGATGGCGATTGTCAGAGAGCATTGAAATCAGAATTTCCTCTGCGTATGCAAAGCAACCTTTGTTCTAAATAAGTTTTTTTAGTTATTTTTTAATTCCGTTTTATGTGTTGGTTAGTAGTTGAGAAATTTCCAATGAGTTTTTAGATTCCTTCCTTAGATGTGGATTACATTTGATGGTAACCCATCCTGGAGCCAAACTTGGATTACATATAACTTTTTGAGTGAACATAAAGACTCTGATGGGCAGTGAGTGCTCATCTAAAGATGGAGATTTCTGTTCTTCCATGCTATCCATTCTGTGAGGGACATGCTTAGAATGAACCATTACAATGAATCATATGTCCCCTCTAAGTCCAGTGAATTTCCTCTGCACTATTTATTAAACAAGATTGTTGGCAAAAATTAGATTCTAACCCACAGGGATTCACCAGACCAATAAGAAAACCTTCGTCTACGTGCCATTCCCTTCTTATTTCAATTTTTGAAGCCATAGAGAGTAATTATGAAATATTATTTCCTGAAATTTAGAAAAGGATACTCAGCACAGACCAGAAATACCTTCTAGGTATTTGCAAAGTTATTTTGTCAAGATATCGCTCAGGAGAACTAGCGAATAGGAACCCAAGAAACGTGTCCTACGCAAGATGGCTTCAAATTTCGAATAAAATTTTTCGCCTTTATATAAGCGCCGATTGACCATCAGAGTCTGTAGGTGCACTCACAAAGTATGTAATCCAAGTTTCCACCGCAGGATGGTTTGCTCAAAATGTAATCCACATCTGAAAAATGGATATAATAAAAACCTATGGGAAATTACTCGGCTACTAAAAATCACAGAAAACGACATAAAACAAATAATAAAAAAATATATTTAGGACAATGGTTGCTTTGCACATAGAGAGTAAATTCTTATTGCAATGCTCTCTGGTGGTCGCCATCACATTAAACAGTAAGCTTCTCAGCATATAAAAAATGCAATAGGTGGTGATAAATGATGGCATACTCAAAGATGAAATACTTAAATGCGATAGAATGTTGTAGTAACAGAACTCCCAATCAGTATGCATTAACTGGATGCAGTTTTTGGTGAAGATAATAGATGGCTGAATAGATTCCATTAATTACACTGCATTACTCTACTTGCCTTATAATACACAAGCAGTAGAAACATACGTGAAGAAGTGTCACAGCAGGAGCATCCAACGTATATGAATACAAAGAAGAGAAGAACTAGGTTGATACACAGAAAATTTATGCTAGTCTTTGATTAAAAAATATCGCAATTCAATATATAAATAAAACATTGTGCTCAGATGTTAGGGGGTTCGAGCTATGCTCTGTTGTGACATGAAATTCAGCCACCTCCACGGCGTACTTCCTGGGTAGTTTTGAAAGCAACTAGGTAAGAGCCGTATTCTAAACAACAATTCGTTGTATGACACAACAGAGTGGCAACGCCTTTTTTTTTTACCAAAATTTGTCAGTTTGGCTCCAGTTATACAGAATAAAAATATCATTTTATCACTTAAATATGTTAAGACATTAATAATAAAGGTTTAAGTAACACATTTAAATAATAATCGTCTGTATAGGAATTTTTTAATTTTTTTGATAAAATGTCAAATTTTACCCAAAATTTCGACATTTGGACCAAAAGCGCAGACTCAAGCCATTTTCTTTTCAGCAGTAAAATTCCACGCAGTTAATGTACTAGTATAAAGGTAACTTTATGCACCTACCCGTTTCTGATTTAAAAAATTTAATTTTTTTCTAATATGCAGAATATTCAGAGTATGCAACATAATATAATTAATTAAATATTAATGTATACCCAAGTTAATGTTCAGCTACAATTTTAATTTATCAGCACTTATTACTACATTGTTTTAGTACTAATCAAATAAAATGCTTTTAAATAATGAATTTCCTAAATAATTAATGGTTTCCTAAATTTATAATAATTTCAAAATATAAGCTGTGTTTAATTTTTCAAAAGAAAATGTTTTTGTACAAATGTATTAAACTGTGAAAATTTTAGTAACCCCTAAAATTTTCACAGTTTCTGAACATATCAGATTAAAATGTATATTACACTACAATAGAAATATACATTGAATTTTAATTAATTAGGATTTTGCTTATTGAATGCTACTGTTATTTAGAACAAGGTAACATAATTTCCTATTCATAGAAATGTTTGTTATCAAAGCTTAAATTATTTTCAAGGTATACGCTTTTTATGATAAATTTGCTTATCTTCATACGGAAATCAGGAATATTTATGTGCTAAAATAAGAACATAATTTTAATTTATTTTCAGTTAATTTCAGCTATAAAAACATTTTTTTAATAATAAATATTTCCGATAAATCTAAATTTTAAACCTTAAAGTTTTGTATTATATTTAAATACAGATATTATTTTACACTTAAATTATATTGTACAACTAAATATTAGTGAATTTCATTGCCAGTAAATGCCAATAACCTTCCTCCCTCCCGCCTTTCTGGCACTTCATAAACCAAAATATGTAATCAATTATTATAAAATTTACATCAATTACGCTTATGTCAAACCTTCCTGAAGCAGTCATTCCGTTTCTGTATACGTCTTCTTTAATTCTACTGTTCTAAGATTTCTGGAAAGACAGGAAAATTCATTTTGACACAGGCTTTAGACATCAAAGGATTTGTCATTAAACTATTCATCAAGAATTGGAAAGGCGGGAAAAAGCTCTTCCGACATTTATTGCAACATTTATTTTACATTCGTATCAAGAAAACTTGGCTTTATTTCCCATAAGCAGTAACAAAAGAGTAGTATCGATAAATACAAATTAAATAGTTTTAAAATCAAAGAGACTTCTTTAAGGGGACGGTGGAGCTTAAAATCATTAAAAAAATAAATATATATATATTTTTTTTGTAAATTTCAGCTTAAATATTATTCAAGGGTACACTATATACATTATAACATGCATTTATCACAAAAAAATTAAAAAAAAATTATTTTTGAGAAAAAAATGGAATTTTACGCGTCGTCTTAGAAATCTTCGAAATGCCCCATGCGTCTTCCATATCAATGAAAATCCCCAATATTTTTTTATAAAAGTTTGGTTTATATATAGAAATAAAATAGAGCATCGAATTTTGTATATTTGAATTTAAAGGTTTAAAAAAAAAATTCAAAATGTTTTCGAAAAAATTTCAAAATTTTTCAAAATTTTTTTTTTTTTTTAATTTTTTAATTTCTTTAATTAGAAAAATTACCTATATATATACACACTTAAACCAATCGTTTCCAAAATTCAGAATGAAATTCATTTCTCGACTATAATTTTGATTAAATGTTTATTATCACTTGAATTACTACACACTTACACAGGCATAAACACTCATGCAATCAATAATATTTTATGATGTGAATCACATGAATCTTCCAATTACATGAGAACAGAATAAGATCATACTATTTACGCGGAATTTGCTTCTAAACTAATAGAAGCTTCTACATTTATTGAGGAAATTACTCCTTCAAAGTTACCTGAAGTAATTATTAAGTAATAAATGATGTGTTCCAGAAGAAAGCATTAATTAAATTATCGTTATGCCCGAGGCAAACAAATTAATTTCCGTTAAATACCATGTAATATCATTTTAACTGCTTCATTTGTCCTGTATTTATGTAATGAATCATTGTAAGCCCACTTCTGGAAACTCACTTATTATTTCAATGGTAAAAGCATATCTAGAGTTTTCAGGAAAACCATTAAATTAATTTTTGTAGTTATAGTCACAATAGTTTAGCATATGTAAATTTTAATACATTGTTAATAAAGCATTTAAATATTTATTTTACTGTTTAAACACATAGAAATCACTCATTTCTACTCAAAACTTTATATCTAAAATTAATTTGTGAGACTTTTCTATATAAAAATTTAATAAAAATTATCACTTTTCAATAGTTGAAGCATGTGCCACTATAACCCTCGAAATATTAAATACATTAATAATTATGCTTATAACCAGTGTGTTTTGTTTTCGGTTTGCATCCCTAAAGGTTTTGCGAAATTGGCGAAAAGAATTATCATACATACCAAGTATGTGTGTATGCTTTTAGCAAAAAATTGCTAGTGTTACCTCAGTTAGCTCCGTTAGCTCAAATTAATATATAATTATGAAGATGCATTAGTCGTGTACAGGAGAAACAAAACATCGGATGACATACGATGATATAAAGTGTTGATTTACAGCATTCAAAATTTATGTATTTCTAAATAACCTATTAATGTTAAGAGTAACCAAATGCATATAAATATGAGGACGCGAGTTTCAAAACTCTCGGAATCCTGAAAATAAAATTTTGCGTAATCGCGAAAAACCTCTAACTTCGTCCATTGGTTTCCATTGTAAATCAAGATTTTGCATGGGCAGAAATGCAAGACAAAACTAGTTTTTTTTTTTGTTTTTTTTTTTTTTTTCACACTCTTGTATTTTTTAGGTGCAGGTTTACCAATTGCTTTGAAACTAACATTCTCATATCATTGTCAAATGGAGGATATTCTATCTCCGTTTTGATCACGTGGTCAAGGTAAAAACTTCTAACGTAAAGAAGGGAAGGCTCCGTAGACGTGTAATGTAAATCCCCGCTAGCCAATGAAACAGTTCGTGAGGCAAAGCAGTAGTATTTTCCAATCTTATCAGTTAGAAGTTCCTTGGGTAAATTGCCGGTATCACGTGACTTTTTTCAGCCTCGAACCCATATTTGGAATATCCCCCATTGTTGTAATATTCCTGCCATCTAATGTACACAAATGAATCGAAAATTCTGATTTATACAACTTTGGTAATTTGTATTACCTAATCAAGAAATTCACAACTATAAAAAAAAGTATCCTGAATCATTCACTGTACCATTGTACAAAAACACATTTGATCTAATTCTTCTAGTTTCTAGCGTTATTTTAACCAGCTCCTGTAGCTAATTATTGGAATATTTAGTATGAAGAAGGAAGTAGAAATATTCTGTGTAAAGTAGAAAAAATTATTTCATTAAATGCAGTATTTTAGATTTCATAATATTTTATAATTAAATGAAATTAAAGATTGTTTTTTCTTCTTATAAATTTTTATATATATATAATGAATTCATTTTAAGACATTGTACTAAAATTAAACTATACAATTTAGAGTTATGTTATTATACTGTGATTAAAAATTACTTTTGCTAAAGTAAAACTAAAGAATCGAAAGGTCTTATATGCGGAGGGATTTTTTTTTTCCTGATTAGATTGTATGGAAAAAAAGGAAAGAAATCCATACAATCATTAATCACCGAGAAAAGAGAAAACTGAAAATAAAAAGTTACGCAGTGTATTGATTTTTGTAAAAAAAAAAAAAAAAAAAAAAAAAAAAAAACTATTCTGAAAGATTTATGTTACTATTCAGTTTTAATGTCAGATAATTGGTACATTTTTTAAGTGTAATTTTCCTTTTGTTTTTTACACAGAAGTACGATAATTTCTCCAATAATTTTGTTTCTGAATATGAGTTACTTTTAAATATTCTAAAAAAGAAAACTGTGAAAATATGCAAAACGATCTATTTTGTATACCCAAATTGCACATTTTTATTTAGCGTAATAGATTCGGGAATTATTTAAAAAATACTTTTCGGCGTTTATTTCTATTTTTTTTTTTTTTTTTTTTTTTTTTTTTTTTACTTTATATACGTATAGTTCCAGATGTTGTTAAAATGTCTGGGTTAAGAATGTGTAATGAAATCTGCAATCAATAAAATACTTTTTAAGAATTAACCTGCAAATTTAAATATAAAGATTTTGTTTTCATATTTTTCTAGTCTTAAATGTTTTCTAGTAAAAATATTTTAATGAATTTTGTATAAAAAAAAAAGTGTTATAATTATGTTTAAACGTTTGTTATTTGCAAACAGAACGTGGAAAATTGAATTTGATTTTTCCGTTAAAATCATTACTTTTCGCAGGGGTTCCGATATGTTATAGTGTCCAGAATGTAGCTCATAAGTATTTTTTTTTTATTCGAATTATTAAATGCCAATAAAGCTAACTATTAGTTTAAACTGATGGATTTTTTTTTTCAAAACAATCTTTTTATGGCTTCTTGGACTTTAGGGAGAACCGCTGTACCAGTTTCCTCGAAATTTTAAAACAAACGGTATGCAGTCAGCACACGCGCCGGGTTACATCTCACGCCAATCCCATGTTTTTCTTCGAAAAAAAAAAAAAAGAATTTTTTTCAGGATGTTTCTGACCTACCTAATCTTCGGGCAAACCTTAGTTGTCAATGGTGATTATACTGAGCAAGCCTTTTTACTGACTCTGGCGTTGTAGGATTTCCATACTGGGAGATATAGCGATGAGTTTGGCGCGCAGAAAATCCTTTTTCGGATTTAATTCATATTATTTGTTTACTGCTGAAGTATATTCTTGGATCGCTAGGCTGTTTATCGTTGTTTGGAGGAATAAATTTGTGCGAGTTGAATTTACCAATTTGTTTTTTCCCGTTCCACGCAGATTTTTTTTTATATTCTTGAAAGAATTCCGGTTGATGATAGACAGCCAAAATACATTTAGAATAAAATTATAAAAAAAAAAAAAAAAAAAGAAAAAGAAAAATCCCCTTTAGGGACGCCGGCTGGGGAGGAGCCAGGAAGGGCCACCGCCTCTCTCTGGATTTTGAAAATTAATTTTAAACGAAACTTTCTTCATTTCTGATTGTTAAAAATGAAAGATAAAAAACTGCCTTGCCTTTTTTAACCCCTTTCGTGGCAAAGAATTTTTAATTCTTTTTCTTTAGTTTTCTTTTTACATTCACGTGTTTTTAATTTATCCAAAAGGGATCAGAGACCCTGTGGCGGGATTTTTTTTTTTTTTTTTTTCCTTAAATGTTGCTAGAAATCTATTTTTGAATATTTAATATTTTTTAATCGTTGTATTATTTTATTGCTTCTGAGTATGTTTAAAAATTGTCTTAATTGGAGAATTCTCTCTCTCTTTTTTTTATTTTATTTTATTTTATTTTATTTTATTTTTTTTTTTTAGCTTATTTCACACTTACATTCTGCAACGGGCGAATGTAGACCACAGACCTCAGCCATCCAACAACAACAAAAAAAAAAAAAAAAAAAAAAAAAAAAAAAAAAAAAAAATTAAAAATGTGTAAATGCCAACGAGATATTAGAAAAGAACCTTCCCATTGGTTTAACATTAACTAACGTGTAAGGCTCCTGTCCCTACAGACGAAGACACTCGTGATCTAATGCTAACCCTATGGGGAGTTTATTTTCTAATATCTCGTTTGCCCCTCGGAATTTGTAAATATTTTTTTGCATTGGATAGATGAGGTCAATATCTACATCTCTCTCTCTCTTTTTTTTTTTTTTTTTTTTTTTTTTTTTTTTTTTACTTTTTCAATTTTGGTTGCAGATAATTTTTATTAAGTTACTTTCACTTTCGAAACCGGTTCCGAAAATAAAAGTGTCATTCTAAAATAATATCTGCAACCAAAATCGAAAAAGTAAAAAAAAAGAGAGATGTAGAGATAAACCTCAGCTATCCAATGCAAAAAAAAAAAAAAAAAAAAAATAATTAATTAATTAAAAATGTCGAAACAAGTTTTTAAAAGGAAGAAGTCCTTAATCAGAAATTTGTATTCGGGTATGGATTGAGGAATGGTGAAACTTTGAAACGAAAAATGTATGTATTTTCATTTTGAAAAAACATTCTCGATATGTATAGCTATAATTTCTTGTAACAATCAAAATAAGATGTTTGTGTTGGTAGTCGCGTCCCTCAATCTCCGCGCCTGGGACGACTGCCCCCCTTCACTCCCCCCATTTCGTACGGGCCTGATTGATTTATGTCAAGTTAAATTATAATTTTACTTATCAAATCAAATTAACTTACATTTATGCATAAAACTGTAGCATGCATTATGAATAACTGGTGAAGTTTTTCTTGTTTTTTGTGTCTAAAATACTGTTAAAATATTGAATTTATACTATTGTTTAAAAGACAAATTAATTTAACTGCTGATCAATTCTTTCTAAGTAAAATAAGAATAGTTTAAACTTCTGTTTGCGGAAAGATAGAAATTATATCGTGAATGTACTTAAGAAAAGCCGCATGAAAAAAGATTAGTTTTAATTTACACAAAAAAGAAAATTCTTGTTATTTTACATATTCTTTCCAGGTGCTTCATATTTACTTGAGATGAAATTGTCTAATCCACTAAAATTTTCTATCCAACGCGATTGTCCAGTAAATTAAAGAAATAAAAATACATTCTTAGATAACAATTGCTTGTAATTAATTTACCGGAAACTAAGAAAAACTGTTCGATTTCAAATCCCTTCAAATATCATGCCTGCAAGTATCCTATTTTTACGTTTAAAAACAAGCCCTAAAATAGAAAGTTTCCGGTTCTTGGGCGGGGGAAAATAGTTTTATGAGAACAGTCTTAAAATAAAGAGCTCCTTTTATTCGTTTTAATTTGCAAAAAAAAAAAAAAAAAAAAAAAAAAAATCTTTGTTATTTTAAATGTCTCAGCCATATATTGGGTATGTACTTGGGGTGAAATTTTCCGAAAAATTCGAATCAACCGAAAATTTTTCTCTATATTTAATAGTTTAAAAAAAGAAACTTTTGATTGGACATCAAAAATCTACTATCTCTAATAATAAGAGGAGGCTTTATCTATTGACCATCACCCCGCAGATCTCAGCTTGGGGTTTAAGGTTTCTAGCCATTTGCTTGCACCGCGCCAAATTCTCGCCAGAATCCTTCCTTGCGAATAAATACATTTCCTTGATTATTATTAGATATTTAACATAAAAATGAATATATGTTACGCTCAATCGATTTTTATTAATGAGTCAATCATTTTTCATATAAAAATGTGGAAAAAAAGAGATTTAATATGCCATTTCTTTCAGATTCTGTACAGAACTATTTATTGGCGCGGACTTACACTCCTCTCTAGTATAATCTCCATTGACAACTAAGGTCTGCCCAAGTGTAGTACCTTTCAAGGTCAATGTCGAGAAGGAGTTATTGAAGGAATAACGTTTCTCTATTCGCGAGCAGTGTTGCCGCATCTGTCGGATTTTTTATTTAGAAATATTCAATTAAAACCAGAAAATTGTGAAATAATTTTCTTTGCATTTATTTATGGTTTATCATTTTATAAACAAGAAATATATATTAAAACTTACCGGTGATAACTTGGAATGCGTAAATAAAAAATCAGCCAGTTGTGCCAACACTGTTCGCGAGGAGGGGAGAAATATACTTCTTGAAAGTGAATAATCCTGTTTGCGTACAATCGTTTCATTTCGATGCGTTCATTTCTTACCGTAAAACACACACTCAAATTATTTAATGAAATAGTAACGTAAAGGCTACTTCTATACATTGATAAAAGGATTTTAAATGTAATTAATATCAATAATGTGAAAAATACATGTTTTAAGATGTGAAATAAATGCTTTTACAATAATGAGGTAGTTGAATGATTTAAAATAATAAGGTGAAAATATTGATTTTGTATAGCATATTTTCTCAAAAAGTTATTTTTACAGGAACTGTTACAAAATATGTAAATAAATATAAAAAGTATGATTTTGTCCCTAAAAATTAAAACTGGTGCATGTTACAATATACAGCAGTAGTTTTATTTTTAAAACATTTTTTAGCCAAAAAATAATGGGAGAAAAAATGGAGTGAGATTTACCCCATGCGTGTGCCAATGTTACAAAGACAGACGCATGTGCGCTCTGGTTTAGAATTGAAATTTCTATATCTGTAGGTAAGTTTCTTTTAAATTTTAAATTGCCGATATATTTAACAGCCAAATTACGGCCATTTTTAGGCAATATTGATTTTATTTTTGCAAATATTTTCATCAATATTTACTTTTTAAAAGACCCTACGCCACGCCATAGCCAATGCGTTAAAGATACATTGAGGTTTATTATGTTTATTTACACTTTCCAACAAAGTTGAAAAGTATTTGTGATTTCGATTGGTCTATCAGACTGTCTGCGTTCTAAATATACAAAAATTACTCTGCAATTTAAATATTTTATTAACGTTTACGTTAGCACAATCGCTATTAAAAATGAAGAGTGTTGCATTTCATGTTCGTTTAGACGTTTAAAGGGATAGTTAAAAGTATTCTGTTACATTACAGTTAATGGGGAAAATTGTTCCCAGGGCATTTTGATGAAGTTACATCATTTTAAACATAACAAAATTAATGCAATTTTGAAGTGCAAAAAAGAAGCATTCTGGAGAAGATCGGATGCAAGTCATTCATTATTTACACTGCTCAAAACAATTAAAAGATATTTGAAGTTTTATATAAAATAAAGATATAAACGAAATTTTTTTTGCCGAAAATAGAAGAAGAGAATCACAAATGCAAATTTTTCTGGTTTTCAAACTGTGGAGTATGCAAATTTTGAGTTCGACGTCAAAAACGTCGCTTCAGCGGCAGCGAATGAAATTTGACTTTCAACTGGATAAAAGAGAATGAAGACAAGGATGATCGGCATTCAGTGATTGCTTTGATTCGATGAGTACGATGCCTCAGCGAAGTCATTTGACAGATTCAGAAGCTTTGAGAATTGTTGGTAGGTTAGAAGGGGGCCAAACTCAAGCCGAAGTAGCGCAAGCCATTGGAGTGTCACAAAGTGTCATTTCCAGGATCTGGAACCGTTTTTTGGAGAGTGGATGTGCAGGCCGAAGACCAGGGCAAGGTCGTAGACGGGCAACAACGCCCAATGAAGATCGGTATTTAGCGTTAACAGCTCGGAGACACCGAACCATGAACGCTACTCTCAGGGGCGTGCCTAGCGGGGGGGTTTTGGGGGTGTAACACCCCCCCACTTATTTGGAAGAGTCGATAAAATTTAGAATAGTTGGAAAGTTGAGAACACACCCTGCAAAAAGTCCCCTCTCCCATCGTCAGTATCATTTCAATTCTCTGTTGTTGTTCTTTAAAGGGGAAAAGAAAGAACCTCTCACGAAAGATTGTGTATGATTCTGTGTGGGAGGGAGGGGTTGTCAGAGAGCGGAGGTGATAGATTGAGAGAGAGAATCGCGTTTCTGAGAATTTGAGACTTTCGTGAAAGGAAGGGGTGGGGGTTGTTGCAATCTCTATTGTAATTTTTCCCATGTAGCATCTTTAATTGCTCCCTTCTGCTATGGACTGATTCTTAGAATTTGGTGACCTCTTGGATCTGGATTTGGTGCTAGTTATTTGAGGTTGCTGCACTTGAAAGATGAAGTCACAGACACAGAAGAAGAGTGATTTGCAAAAGTTTGTTTTTGTCGCATGATGGCGGATAATTCAGTGAAAATTTTATGCACACACTGTGATCGCGTACACACACATTTCACAGAAAAAAATAAATTTATATCGCCATATAAGAAAATTTCATCCAAATGAAAACATTGACCTCCAGAAAGGAAAGCGGATTCAATGTACAATATGTAGATATTTCTGCATTTCTATTAGAGGTCTGCATAATCATATTCAAACAGATCATCCAGATATAAAATTCAGAGCTTCGTAAAAATGTTTCTGAAACATCATTTTCATCACAAAATTTTACTGCGAATGTTAAGGCTTTTGCAGACCGGATTCGGCACTACAGCGAAAGTTTGATTGAGGAATGCGATAAAATCCTAACTAGCAATTCTATGGAAAATGTCAATGTTTCTGAAAAGGAAGATACCTCGACTTTTCTAAGTTGTGATCCAGCCGATCGTATTGGAAAGAATTTAACCGAAAACCAGAATCTTTTCATCCTGTCTCGTGGACCTTATCAACCTCAAAGATCATCGTACCCTGTGAATCATGACATAGATCCCAAGAAGCACAATAAGTTTAGCTCCTGCTGGTATAAAGAATATCCATATTTAGAATACAGCGACCAACTGGATACCGCATTTTGTTTTGCTTGTTCACTTTGCTCTGATGGCCGGGGGACTGAAAACGCAGAAGAAGCTTGGATCAGTGTTGGTATTCGTGTATGGCGCAAGATGAAAGGCCGAGGAAAAAACCGTAATGGCAAGTTAATGGCTCATTTTACGAGCAATGCTCATAGAGCTGCAGTGTATAAATTAGATAATTTGGCCCAAAAAAGTAAGCTCGTTGACAACTATCTAGTCAACGTAGAGAGGCAGCAGCTAACGCGGAGCAAATTCGTCTAAGAAACAGAGATATTATTAATTTACTTCTAGACTGCACCAGATATCTAAGTCGTCAAACAATCGCATTTCGGGGACGAGAAAGTGATAGCGGTAACTACATTCAGCTCATTAGATTAATGGCAAGGTGGATTCCAACTTTAAAAAACTGGATTTATGATAATTATCTTCGCCCATACCATGCCAACTATCTTAGTAATAAGTCGCAAAACGACTTTATTGGGGTTCTTGGATCATGTGTCCGTGAAAAAATAGTTGCAAATGTCAAAAATTGTGGATTTTTTAGCGTTATGGCTGACAGCACACCCGATCTCTCTCATCTTGACCAGCTCTCAATTGTAATCCGATACGTGACCCCAAAGTTTCAGCCAGAAGAAAGGTTGTTAAAACTAAAAAAAATATCTGGATAAAACAGGCGAAGGAATGGCTAAGCTTATTTCTGAAATTCTACAGTCAGTTGGAATATCACTTTCCCAAGCTCGTGCACAGTCTTACGACACCACGTCATCTATGCCCGGCCGCATTTTAGGCTGTCAATCAAAACTTTCAGAAATAGCTAGTAGATCTATTTTATACATACCCTGCCTCGCGCATAAAGTGAATTTATGTGTTGAACATGCGTGCGAAGAAAGCAATATTATAAAATTGTTCTACGACAGTATTCAGGATCTCTATAACTTCTTTTCACTGAGTACAAAGCGATTCGGTATACTGAGAGAGAAAATGGAAGTTCTTCAGAAGAGCCTTACCTTGAAATCTTTGTCGAAGACAAGATGGACTATGCGAGCGGATTCAGTCAGAGCTATTTTATCGTCCTATGATGCCTTCATCCATACTCTGCAAATTATTTCTGAAGACATAAAGGTTGACAAGGATGCTCGAGCTAAGGCGGCAGGATTAAGAAGAAAAATGATGTCATACGATTTCATTGTTTCTTTACTTGTAATGAAAACAATTATGTTTAAGACCAAGTTAGCAACAGAGCAATTGCAACGCGAAGACCTGAACATTTTAGAGGGAACCGTCATAATGCCGAAAACTTACTAAAGCATTCAAAAACTCCGGAATGATGACTCGGCGGCAATAATGAACATCATTAAGGAAGCTGACAACATCCGCGAGACACATGGAATAAATCAAGATTATGAGTTCAATTTGCGGCACAGGCGACGGAGGCCTCCATCGAAGATCGACGAAAATCCTTGCAGTTCTATTTACACGAGAGAATTATTTTAAAGCAGAAATTTTGAAGGTGGTAGATCGGCTTACAACTGCATTTGGAGACATTCATGAGTTGGTATTTGAGAAAGTTAAACCACTGGTCTGTCTCCTTCCATCTAGGATCAAGTATAGCTCTAGCGAGGGCATTTCTAAACTATGTCAATTATTCCCTGATGATCTCAAAGATGTAGATAACTTGGAATGTGAAATTGATCTCATGTCCTCAGAAATAGCTAGTTCTGAATCGGATACAATTGGCGCAGCAGCGCAAAAACTTGTGGGGAAGGCTCATTTGTATCCTAACCTTTCTTTGGTTAACTCAACCTACAAGTTGGCCTTATTTATTCCAGTAACTGTGGCAAGTAATGAAAGAAATTTCAACATGTTAAAGTTAGTAAAAAATTACTTGCGTACCACCATGTCGGAAGAGCGACTGGACGAACTAATGCTGTTAACCTATGAAACAGACATAACTGACATATTGGATTTAGACAGTGTAGCTGGAAAATGGGCTATTCTAAAGGATAGGCGGATGATAATTTAAAAATGTAGAAGGATAACTTTTAGTCTCTTATGCTAATATCTATACTAATAACTCTTATTTTTAGCAAGCAAGATTTGTCTTTTTTATGTATTTTAAAATTTATACACTTTCATTACACAACAGCATGCGGTTTTATTTATAGAAACATAAATTCCGAAGTACTTCAACATTCTTAAATTGTTACTTTTGAGAACTGGTTAATGTACAGTACATCCGTACACATTTCCTTTTAAATCGTAAGCAGAATCCTAATTAATAACAGGATTCTCAACTCTACTTATATAGTAAAATAATTTTTAAAAAATTACACATACCGAATAACAGTTTTTAATTTCGACTGTGGTTAAGGAGAATGCATGTCAACACTTAAGACTTTTAGTGATTTTTATAAATTCACAGTATTGTAGAACAGTTGGCTCCGTCGCTGAGGGAGGGGGGGGGTCTATCACAAAGCCTTTCTCATCCCCGATCTTGCAGTCGGCAAAATTCAGTTCACACCCCCCCACTAAAACAGCCTTCGGCACGCCCCTGGCTACTCTTCTCCAACAACACCTTCGCTCGGCTACAGGCACCACGATTTCAACTCAGACTGTCCGAAACTGGCTCCATGCTGTAGGTCTGTATGCTCGCCGACCGATGGTATGTGTTAGATTAACATCAAGGCATCGTCGCGACCGCAGGGAGTGGGCAACCGAGCATGTCAACTGGAGGAGAAATGAATGGAGCAATATTCTGTTTTCTGACGAGTCCCGTTTTTCTGTGCATCCAGATAATAGGCGTATTTTCATCTGGAGGGACCATGGCAGTAGGAATAATCCTGCGTTCGTGCACGAAAGTGTCAGATTTGGCGGTGGAGGAGTGTTGGTGTATGGTGGCATCTCCATTGACGGGCGCACTGACCTCTGCATCATTCGAGATGGAGCTCTGGCTGGTCGCCGATATAGGGATGAGATCCTCAGACCTATTGTAGTCCCTTATGCTGCAGCAATCGGAGATAACTTCATTTTAATGGACGATAACTGCAGGCCACATCGTGCAAACCTGGTGGAGGATTTCCTTTTCGAGGAAGGAATCGTTCGAATGGAATGGCCAGCGTGTTCTCCAGACATGAATCCAATCGAGCACGTTTAAGACGCTCTAGGAAGACGAGTTTCTGGCCGCCAACAACCCCCACAAACTCTCCAAGAACTGGAAAGAGCTCTTCTGGAAGAGTGGGGCAGAATACCCACACTCGTCATTAATAGCCTCATTGAGTCCATGCATCAAAGGTGTTCAACGTTGCTGGCCGCCCGTGGAAACCATACCCCCTACTGAAAATGATTTTCTTTGAAGAAAACACCTTTTCTTATTCTTTTTTTCTCATATGCACAAATTGTGTTTTTTCCTTTAGTACACAAATGCACAATAAAATGCATTTTTTTCTGCCAAACATGTGTAATTTATTCTCATATAACCTACTATGTCTGCCGACCATGTATCAATCAGCTAAACAGTTTACCAGATACAAAATCCACCTAAAACTGCAATATACTTTAATTGTTTTGAGCAGTGTATTTACAGGGTCATAATAAAAACTCTTTTACACAATGATATGCGGTGAAAAATCGTATGCAATATATTTAATGATGTTATACTATTTCAAACGGGAGGAAATTTATATGCATTACTTAGGTGCACCATAAGTTGCTTACTAAAATATATTACGCGCCTTTTATTTACAGGGAAACTTAAAATAATTCGCTTTAAGTAATGGGTATGAGGGATAATTTAGGAAATAAATTTCAACTTTGATTTGCGTTTTTATGTTAAACTACTTTTTTGCAAAGTACATGGTGAGTATAAATTGTGTTAATCATATGCAGTTCCATACAAATGAGCTTGTAAATATTACTGACTACGAGAGTGTGTTGCTTAAGGAAGTTTTTAATTGTGTTATTCATTTTACATGTGGAACTGTATTTAGTATACTAATAGAAGTTTGTGCTACATAAATACATTCAAATACAGGGCAAAGCAAAGACCGTTATACATTGCCATTTATGGTTGGTAATGCTGAAATTGCATTTTAACCCGGCAGTAGTTGCGTGTCGGTCTTTTTGATGCCCATATAAATTATCTCCGCCTAACTCATATCCCCTTACAAATAAAATGAAAAACTACCATGTAGCTCACTTTAAATGTTTCTGCAGAACCATAGTAAAGTAGCAAGACATTTCTGTTTTTTTCTTCAGGTACATTTTTACAATTAAATTTGAAATTGGTGGAAAACTTTGCGCAACGTTCACTAATGTTACTTCATTTTTACTTTTTCCCATTATACCAACTCTCATGAATATAATATATAATTTAAGTAAACTGCAAATTTATAACTTCATTCAAATATAATATACGTATATTAAGTAAAAATTGTTTCTTATTTTACATTTTCTGTATGCTGGGGACCAGCAGTAGCAAGACTAATACCGTTCTGATAAAAGACGCAACTACTCTCAGGTTAAGTGGTGGAATTACTTTTTTACCTCAATGAAATTTTATCTTAATATGTTGTGTGTACAAATGTCTTCAGAAAATACAGGGTTGTTCAAAAGAATTCGAGTGGGTTTCAATTTGTTCGGAAAATTTTCTAAAAGTGAATTTTCTAAGTGAACTAAATTTTATTATGCTAATTAATATTATATATGGAATTCAATAGATGATATAAAAATCTGAACAAAGTAATATTAAAGGAAAGTAATTACTAAATTTTTAACTTAAATTTTTACTTTTAAGTAATTTTTTCAAAAAATTTTCAAAAATTTTCAATTTTTTTGGCCATTATGCATATAATGTACCCTTGAATAATACTTAAGATGAAATTTACAAAAGAAAAAAAAAAAAAAAGAAAGAAAAAGAAAAAGAAATTTAAAAATTTGGAAATTTGGAAATTTTTTCAAAAAAATTTCATTTTTTTTTACCTTTAAATTCAAATATATAAAATTCGATGCTCTATTTTTTTATATATACAAACTGGTATGAAAAAATATTGGGATTTTCATTGATATGAAATGCGCAGGGGGCATTTCGAAGATTTCTAAGACCGTAAAATTCCATTTTTTTTCTCAAAAATGTTTTTTTTAATTATTTTTTTGTGATAAATGTATGCTATAACGCATATAATGTATCCTTGAATAATATTTAAGGTAAAATTTACAAAAAATAAAAAAAAAATATTTTAAGGTCCTTGTCTTCATAACTGTGAAGATTTATTATAGATATCTGTATGTGTGAAAGTGTTTCAAAATCTACGCTTGATGTAACAATTTTATTTTTTTGATGTTTCAAATTATATGTTATGGAACGCTTGATGTAGCTGGCCCAGCATTATCAGGAAACCCTGTTTTACATGGAAGGCAAAGCTTAGGTATGGACATATTTTTCCTGAAAAGAAAAATATTTATATTGCTCAAAACGTAACTCAATATGTTGCTCACACCCTCCCCCACAATAATTCACGTCAATATGGAAAATCACAAAACTCATTCCTTCTTTTTCAAATATCACATTTTCTTCAAATAAAAAAAAATAAGTAAATTCTAATATTTACAAGTACTTTTGTTGTGAAATATTTATAAACTCATAATTATCATATTTTGTTGATATGATTCGTATAACAACCATATAAATACTTCTCCATAAAGCACTTGTGTTATCTGTTAGAAGTAAGATTAAAACGAAGTAAATGGACATTGTAGTGTAACAAACACTGAATTTTATTATTTAAAATTTTAAACACGTTTCACACGAATGTATATATTTAATGTTTTTTTTTTCACATTTATTGCTCTAAGTGAATCCGATCGCCAATTCTGATCGCAATGACCACGAGCGGTCGGAAATATACCACCGTTTCTAACTATTATTAAAATAATGTATCTTTAGTACATTGATTTATTATTCTACGAACTCTAGTTCAGATTTAATTAATTTAACTTTCAACATGTTTTGTTTATGGTATTTAATTTATTGCAGCACAATATAGATTTACACTTTATTAAGAGATATTGTTTTCAACTCTATTCACTTTTGTAGAACTACAATTGTAATACTAATCTCTTTTAATCTAAAATCCTCTTGCAAATGTCATTAGCATCAAGGTACAAACTTTATTAAGTTAGCTGTTTGTGTAATTTTAATTATAATTTACTCTTCAGACTAAGTACTCCTTAATCTACTTAAGAACTGACATATCAATAGTAAATACCATACTCATTTGATTAGACAAATATCGTGAAACTCAAAAAGACATCAACGATAAAATGAGACTGATTGGAAAATTGTGGAAATCCAGCCCTTTTTTATCCAAGTACTGTTAAAAAGGATCTCACTATATTGCCAATATTTGTTGAATTTTTGCGAAATTTGCCTTACGTTTTTATACAAATTTCCCTAAATAGCTGAAAACCAAATTATGATATATAAATTTGAACTTACACGCATGCTCGTTTTAAAATTATTTCATACAAATGAACATATCGCATCAAATATTCAACATAGTCATATTTTAATTATAGTACACTGTTTCTATTGTTTGTTTTTCTTTAGTTTTCAGAAAATGGTGTTAAATTTGGTAGAAATTTCTGTATACATTAAAAACATATGCATTTTTCACTGAAACGTTAACATCGCTACGGATATGTGTATCATGTTTACACAATTGCACACTAACGTATAAAAGAACCTACATAAACATTCGATGAAGTGCCAGACCATTTTGAAACTTTTCTTTTACATGCGGGATCGAAAATATTTTTTATTACTGAATTTATTGTTGCCCCCTTAATAGTCCTGTCGACAATCCATGTAATTGTATTTGACAAACCGTGTCAAATTGAAAGCATCTGGTCACTGTCCCTTAATTTTTTTAATATAAATACGTATCAAGATACTTTTTTTCTTGATTTTGGATATGAATTTGTAGTCGAATTACATACACTACCAGCAATGAAAGTAATTATTTGCACCAGATTGATTTGTCTAATATAACTTTGAGAGTTTTCTTGGATGTTTTTGCTCTGGTAGTAAGGTTATTTAATACTTAGTCTTCTGAATTTCAATATTTTAAAATAAATTCAGGCGTTTCCAGTTTTGGTAATGTCTGGGGTAATCATGGAAAATGTTACCTTTAATAACTTATAACGTTTATTATATATCACATATAAGTTATTTAAATCTGTTCAGGTGCGCAGTAAAAATCATAAATTATACATGTTACTGAAAACAATTAAGATCTATTAAGTTAAAAAAACCATTACCTGTATCAAACAAAATATTGGGGCAGTATGATTAACAGGGAAATCAATATAATTTTGCAAAATGTTTCATAATTAAGCGGCTATATATGCAAAGAAATGAAAATGATTCTTTCAGTTTTTAAATATCGACTTTTACCAGTGTTTTCTAAGTTTGGGAGATGGGAGTGAAATGGTTTGATTCCCGATTTTTCATTTAGAAAATTCATTTCTTCATTTCTGTGTGGTTTCATTTGTGCCATTAAATAAATTGACATTTCTAACGCCATTTTTGACCTATTTATTTTTTAATTGTACAATATGGAAACATAACTTCTTCTGATTAAATATTTATCGGATATCATGCGGTTTGCACAATTATGAAGTTTTAGAAACTTTGTTAAGGACCATTTTCCTCCATATTATTGTTCGGTATAAATCTAATACATTGAAGAGCCAAAACTTTATGACCATCCCTACAATTTTGCAATCCCTACAATTTTGCAATTATGACCATCCGTACAATTTTTCGCCTGGATGACGTGGAGGGCTAGTAATCAGGTGGGAATGGTATTTAATTACTGCTAGGGAGTCTGGGGAATTATATTTGCATTTACTTTGCCTGTGATGGGAAAGGCTGTTGATATAAGTGACTTTGATAGAGGGCAGAATTCAATATCCCGACGGCTCAGAACGGGTATCTCCGAAACCGTACGACTCGTGTGTTGTTCGTGACATATCGTAGTTAGTACTTATGTAAAGTGGATGAATGATGGTGAAACCATCAGTAGACGCCATGGCGTTGGACGTCCACTTGTTATAAAAAAGGACGTCCGAGACTCTCCCGCTTGGTAAACCAAAATCGAAGCCAATGTCTGTAGCAACTGACACCCCAATATAATACACTCCATAGCAGAATTGGTTTGAGCACACAGTTCAGATGGCGCTGTTGAATATGACACCACGCAACAAACGTCTCACTCATGTGCCTCTGTTGACCAAGCATCATCGCCAACTACGCCTACACTACGCCCAGGAACATCATGGCTGGGCCATGGAACATTGGCAGACAGTTGCCTCATCGGAAGAATCTCCATTCATCCTCCAACAATCAATGGACGCGTCAAGTGTACGCCCACTTTCAGGCGAGCTGTTGCTCCCCATTATAAAGCAGGTCATACACAGGCCTGTTGTGACGATATTATGCTTCGGGAACAATCTCATGGGAATCTCTGGGACCTGTGTTTGTGGTAGAACTGACCATGAGGACCGCGGTCTATCTGAACATCACTGCGAACAAGTTGCACCCATAAATTGTATATGTCTTCCCAAATGGAGAAGTCTTCGATCAAAACAAAGTTCCATGTCACAGGCCTCGAATTGTGCAGGAGTGGTTTTAGTAACATAATACTGAATTCCAGTTAAGGTCCTGGCCACCTAACTCAGCGGATCAGAATCCGATAAAACAAATCTGTGGTGTCATCGAATGGTAGCTCAGAGCTGAAGAACAATTATATTGGAATATCCCGGATTTGCGTGACCGCTATTTGAACATCTGGTACAATCTGTCTTCGGCTATCTACCAAAGACTTGTGGTATTCATACCAAGGTGGTTTGCAGCTGTTTGCGTGCCAAATGCGGACCAACGCGTTATTAGTTAGGTGGTCATAATGTTTTGGCTCATCAGTGTAGATACTCCTCCGAGATCCATGAGGATTTTAAACACCTAGGCAAACCGCCATTCTAAATTTGAGAAATACTCACGATTTGATTTCTATAAACTTTAAAAAACTCTGTAAATACTTAAAATGAACGTTTAAACACCTAGGCAAACCGCCATTCTAAATTTGAGAAAAACTCGCGATTTGATTTCTATAAAGTTTTAAAAAATCTGAAAGTACTTAAAATGAACGTAGCACGTGTACGATTATTCTCAGGTATCGTCAGAAAAGATGTTTTTTGTTCTAAATACAGGTTGCTGTACAAATTTGTTATTCAGCATTTACGGCATTTTGAATTCCATTACTCTTACTCCTTTTCTTTATGCTACGTGACGTTGTAGACAGTCTTATAATGTACAGCATGTCCTTCTTTTTGTATATACACAGTATATTTCTGACTGTCGCTTCTAACTGAAAAATTAAGGGATGAAATGCTTTTCTGGACATATTGTATTTTCATTTACACACTGCAAGCGGCACATTTCAATCGACGTTATATTGAGATTTATTCAATTTTTAAATATTCCTTCACTTTAGTTTTACCTCGTATCTATGGCTTTCAGCAATAGTTTCTGATCAGAACATTTATAGTAGGATTTTTAAGCAAATGTAGTTATTTACTGGAACAGTCTGGTCAAATAGTGGCTCCAGATGGTAAATTCCTACACTGTATTGTGATTATTCCTGCACTTTATGTTATATTTTTTCCAACACTGGTGTTGTGAAATCGAGTTCAAGAACAAATGAAGTAAAAATCTAATTATTTCTGTCATGTGCACCACGCAGCCAATAGCAACGCGACTTTACGCAGATTTAAGACATTTTACAGCATTCATAAAGACAGAAACTTGTACATTTTTCAACAACTGCGTTGCCAGAACATTTTGTTGTAAAATACAGGGTTTTTTTTTTTCTTTTTTTCAGTGCAGCGGAAACTGGATTTCAATTTCTACTGTTAATGTAAATTAAAAAAGGGAAACGATTTTCTTATTATTTATCTTCTTATACTAATTGGAATTTACATATGTTTGTAAATAAATATGCATCAAAAAATTGTACCAGAAAAAAAGTTGAAACATTTCGAGTAAATGGTCATATTTTGATACATTCACGCTAGTTTACAAATCCCTTATTAATTTACGTAGCTTTTATTAAAGCACAGAATTTGTTTTTCTGAAAGAAATTAATAAGCTGAAAATCTAACATGTATTTAGTGCACGGTCGCGACAAACTTTTAAAATGGGGCTCATTTTGCTAATTATTTTTTAGATTTTTTTCTGAACTTTTTAATTTTCCTAACATTTTTAACATTTTCTAACTTTTTTAGATTCTTTTTTTGAAAGGATAATAGAAGTATATTAAAAAATTACTGTTTACAAAATTCTTATTATACATTGTATTATTGCAATTTTTTTTCTATAAATTGGGTGACTAATTCCAGTAACTGACAGCAACCCTATTTTGAAAAACGATTAACTGCCACAAAGTGAACCAGTGTCTGACTTGCAAAGACAATATATATACTGGGTGCCCAAATATAACCTGACCGACCTTTATTTTGGCAACCGTTGGTCCTAGATGCACACTTCAAATAACAAAAATGGTTTAAATAAGTGACAGAATTATTTTTAAAGCGATTTGGGCCAAGAAAAACATTTATTAAAAGATTACGAAATTTAAATTTTTGTATGGTTCCCTGGTCCTAGAAGGGGTATTTAGTAAAAATTTATTGTGACACTAATAAGTAAGACAAAAAAAGTCCCATCCATCTAACATAAAATTGACCGAATTATGAAACTTTGAAATGCATGACTTATACCACTTTTTTGCATCTCAAAACAGATGATTTCGGCCATGCTTTCAATGGTCGTATATAAAGTACCTAAACTTATTTGAAGGTATCTGCGCTTTGAAAGAAATTGTACAACTATTACGATTGAGTTAACTTTTATTAGTTAAGTTTCAGATTAGTTAAAATAATTTTACCTTAACATATGTTTTATTTTGTAAAGATATGAGGCTATGATTTCTTTTAACAAAAATTATGTTATTTTCAAACGATTTTATTTAACTTGCAACGATGGTCTTTCCAGTTTAAAATTTGTACTCGAACTTTAACTCATTTTCATATGTCCGATTGCAGTTAAATTTTACATACTGACTTAAATCCGATGACAATGTAATGTTATTACGATTTTCGACGCTTATCATCTTATTCATACTTATATCAGAGGATAACACAAAAAATTTCGGATAGATTACCGTCAACAAGTTTTAGAAAGAGTTTTATATTAGATAACATAAAACTGAGATAGTTGTGTTTTTTAACTTTTATAATTACGTGATATGTATTTTGTAATTCTGAATAAAAAACAATCTTCACTTTTAACCATCATGTCAGGATTTTCCGTAAATCGCAAATTTCAAGGTTAGCGAAAAATCTGATACTATAAAATGGATGTAAGACTTTTTTATTCACTTTAATTTTATTTAATTCAATAATTTATTAAATTTTTTGCCTTATACTGAATTCCTTACAGCTAAAGAGCTCAGGGGTCCGATGAGATTGGGAGGGGAAGGGAATCAGTTTTAACTTTGAGCTTTTTAACTTTGAAAGTTGCGATTTTAGAAAAATCCTGACGGCAACCGAAATGAAGGTCATTTTCAGATTCAGCGCTAAAAATACATAAGAAACAATTTTCAAAAGCTAAAAAACATGACAGAACTCAAAAATTGAAAGACAGTGTAATCTAACAGAGTTTAAAAATATGTATAATTTTGTAAAGAATTGAGACAGTTGTTTTTCACCCTTTTATTTAACAAAAATTATGTTATTTTTATCATCTTATATCTCCCATACAAGTTGTATATTTTGCAGTAATAACTCAAAATGATCACAGATTCACATTTACGTTATTATTGCAATGTTAATTTTGCTCTCAACTACTTTTTGGTTATATATGACGATTATTTATTTCTGGTACATTTGTGAATGACCCCTGTTTCGCAGCAAAAAATATACTCCAACTTTAAACAGCTATTATTCGGTCAGTTTTATTCGTAGATGAAATCTGTCGAGTATGCATGATTATAATCCTTATAAAATTTCTCAAAGCTGGGCAAATCCTCGTTGTTATGTTGTGTTACTGGAGTTCGTTGTGAACCAAAACGCACTCTTATCATTTTGAGCGGCCCATTTAGCAGCTATAACGCGGAAAGTAGGTTTTTAAGTTTCGGAAAACTGAAGTTAAACTAAGATTAGTCGATTTTACTTCCCATTAACGATCTAACTATTAACTTAAAGAGTGATCACTTGATTTAACCCTATACCTACTGCAATTTTTTTCATGTAATATTTTTTTTCAGTTACTACAATGAAAATTAAAGGATATATATAAAAAAAAATACTCACCCGTGAGAAATTTAATTATTTAGAGGTAATTAATTAAAGTCGTACTTTAACTCCTTAACGGCCGCATTAAATTACGGCTTAAAAATTCAAATTGCTTATTGGGACCAGTTTTTTGAAAAAGAAATATTCACCCTATTTAATGACAGGTAAAATGACACCATAATAAAGCCAATTGCACTATTCTTTAAAACTGGTGAGAATCAAACAAATATAAATACTATGAATAAAAGACACAGCCAGTTAATATGACGGGAGCGAGAATTAAGGGGTTAAAGTACCGTCAGTACACTATGACTAAAATATCGTAACAGAATACTCACAAGGAATTTCAAATGGCACCAGAAAATGCTTTCGATTTAATAAGTATGTGTAATGTAGTATCTTTCTTATTTACAAATAAATCGTTTGGCAAATTCCGGTGCCAATCTTTTATTTCAACACTTTAGAATTGAAAATGCTTTACCCCTGAAAGGGTTTAAAAAACAATTTTTTTTTTAGGTTTCGATCTTGTTAGCAGTCCTCTAGTTATGCGCCGTCTATATTCCAGGGACTACATGTTCTCTCGCATCTCCACATATGCAATATATGAATCTACCTATGTCTTTTCTAGCATAGCAAAAACGACTCGGTGCCACAACTTTTTCGATTTCGTATTAAAAAAAAATGGCAATGAAACAGAAGAGAAATACCAGGGAGATCATTACTACACTACATTTTAGTAATTACATTTTAAAGCAAATGAAAACGATGGATACGTACAAATACGAAAAGTAAACAAGTAGTTGTTCTCCAACACCCAGTGTATTGACTGTACTTATAAGTACCACCGAGTAATTCAACTGTTAAATCAAATACATACACCGTTCGCCTAAAATATTAGCTAGTAAAACAGTATTCTAAGACCATAATGAACACATAAAAAAAGTTCAACACTTATCTTATATCCTTTACTGTAGTTGCAGCAATAAAAAGACGTGCGTGACAATCTGTACAAAATGTCGGCACAAAACACATCATGTGTGTCAAAGATAGCCTCCTTCCTCGCTAAAATAACAAACCTAGAAGTACTGCTGCCATGTATCTAGATAACGTGGAGTTAAAAGAGTATTTTTGCGAAGTACCATTAGAAAATTAGTAATATACACTATGGGATGAAAGTTTAAAATTAGTGATACTTATAAGTACCGTCAGTTGATAAAGGGTTAACCCAAAGACCATAATTACTTGAAGACAAAATCCCGTTTTGAATATCCCCTACCCTTATTATGTCAAAGCAGTATGCAGTCCTGTGGTATTTGCAGGTTCCTCTGCAAATTTCACTCACTCCACAACATCTTTGTCCGATTGGTAGACAAAAATGACGTAAGCCCTTCATTGTTGAATAAAAACGACTTACACGAGATGTATTTAGTTGATTCGTCCATGCTTGTAGTTAAGATGTTCACCTCGGAACAGTACATAGAAATGATATTACTTTATGGGTAGTATAGTCAGAAAGGGCTGCAAAGCAATACGCAATTAAATTTCCAACGATAGCCATCCGACTAAAAACTCGATTTTAAATGTTGCAAAGCGCTTACGAGAAAGGGGTAGGGTTAAAAAATATCCTCGATCTGGAAGCTCAAGTATGCATGTCTCTGACCAGAAGATTTCGGGGTATGCTCTTGCGTATCTATAATATAGTGTTAAGGATATTAGTGAAGCTTGTGGCTGCTCAAAATCCCATGCATGGAACGTTTTAAATATACACAGAGCACATCCTTATCGACCGCAATTGGTACAAGCGTTTTTGCCTGGAGATAAAAGTAGATTGATCGATTTTAGCATTTTCAATTATGAACAAGCTACAAACATAGTCATCGTTTCTTAATGACATTCTTTGGACAGATGAGTGCACATTTTAAAGAACTGGTGTTGTGAATAGGCAGAATACACACTTTTGGTCTGTTCAAAATCCGCATGTCATACGACTCAACAAGCATCAAGTACAATGGTGTGTTAACGTTTGGCATCTGGAAGGTAGCGTTAGTGGGGCCTTTCTTTTTGATGACATTATAACAGGTACAAAGTATGTAGATCTATTACGAGGACCATTATATAACTTCTTAGATGATCATGGTTCGTTAGCAGAACCTACCAAGATGTTGTTTCAACATGATGGAAAATCACCCCACAAAACGCCTCCTCCTAAACACTTCTACGTAGCATGTTTCAAGATAACATCATAGGTTGTGGAGGCTTGGTAGAATGGCCTCCTCGATCGCCGTACCTAAATCCCGTAGATTTCATTCTTTGGCGTTATTTAAAAGATTTACGAAGTAGAATCAGTAAGCCGAGTACATTTCTAGAATTGCATTTTATCCGTCATCAGATGTGTCACGCCTGTAATGCTAAAAAATGTTCAAGGTGAATTTTTGTCACGTGTCCTTATATGCATTGTACTCCAGGGAAGACACTTGGAACACATATAGTGAGAAAGTATGAAATATGATATTTATCCATGTTGTTTATTTCTATTTCGTTTTTATTTAAGTTTATCTGCGAGAAAGCACTACTTACTATGTTATTATTTCAAATTACTTTATTAAATCTATATGAGTTTGTGCACTGTGATTCTATATATTATACAAAATATACATTTTTATTTTCAATACCAGTGATTAGACAAATATTATACTGTTTTATGACTTGAACAACAACCCTTTTGTCATAATCATAGTTAACACTAAAACCTCCCTGTCTTTCTGATAAGGGATATATTCGCATCTCCATTTGTAAACGGTCCCCATACTATGCATGATAACTTTCAACTCAAGTTTCTCAGTCAATATTGGTCGAACAGATAAAGAACTTTTCGTTTTTGCAATAATTTTGAATAGACAAAACCTCCATAAACATAAATATAGGAACCTGGAGACTGTATAAAAATTTAGATTCTGTAACTCTTCACTAAGTTGTTTTTTCGCTTCAAACTTTTGTTATCTTAGCTCTGAACATAATTTTGACTACTTTTGTAATTGGAAGTATGCATCTAGGACCATCGGTTGCGAAAATAAAGGTCGGTCAAGTTATACTTGGACATCCTGTATATATATATATATATATATATTATATATCAAGAAATGATGCTTTAAAAATAAATTAATCTGTTTTATAAAAACAAACGGCTAAACCTCATTTATATGTAATATCATACTACAGATGCAAAAGTCCTTGCATAAGTCTTTAAATTTTAGGTAGCTTTCTTTACAAAAAAGCTACCTATTGCAGCCGTTCGGAGGAAAGCGATTTCAAAAAATTTTGGTATATTTTCATCGATCATGACCCCCAGACCCCGAAACCACCCTCCGTTCAAAATTGATATATATATATATATATATATATATATATATATATATATATATATATATCTGACCTATGTCACACTGTAACTCCCGTAATTATGAACCGATTTCGATGTAATTCGGTGTGTACATAGTACATACCAATGTCTCGACCGAGTTCGTTGGCCAGCTTCATCCGCCATTTTGTTTCAAAATGGCGGCCATTTAAAATTTTTCCAAAAATTTAAAATTTGAAATGTGGTACCAAAAAATTGAAAATGGAAAAATATTTTTTTCTTATGTATTTGACCTTTATACAAAGATTCCGGAGCAGTTTTTGTTTCGTCTATATCTTAAAAAATGGCTGAGTTATAGCACTTTGAATTTCTAGAGTGGCTGACATTTTGAAACGTCCTGAATTTTGTCACGCGATAAAAGGCGTATTTATGAACCGATTTGGATGTAATTCGGTGTGTACATAGTACATACCAATCTCTCGACCGAGTTCGTTGGCCAGCTTCATCCGCCATTTTGTTTCAAAATGGCGGCCATTTAAAATATTTCTAAAAATTTAAAATTTGAAATGTGGTACCAAAAAATTGAAAATGGGAAAATATTTTTTTCTTATGTATTTGACCTTTATACAAAGATTTCGGAGCAGTTTTTGTTTCGTCTATATCTTAAAAAATGGCTGAGTTATAGCCTTTTGAATTTCTAGCGTGGCTGACATTTTGAAACATCCTGAATTTTGTCACGCGATAAAAGGCGTATTTATGAACCGATTTGGATGTAACTTCGTTTATACATAGTACATACCAATGTCTCGACCGGGTTTGTTGGCCAGCTTCACCCGCCATCTTGTTTAAAAATGGCGGCCATTTAAATTTTTAAGAAAAATTTAAATTTGAAATGTGGTGCCAAAAATTGAAAATTGAAAAAATATTTTCTTCTTATGTGTTTGACCTTGATAAAAAGATTCGGGAGCAGTTTTTGTTTCGTCTATATCTTAAGAAATGGCTGAGTTATAGCATTTTGAATTTCTAGCGTGGCTGACATTTTGAAACGTCCTGATTTTTCTCACGTAATAACAGGCGTATTTATGAACCGACTTGGATGTACCTTGGTGTGTACATAGTACATACAAATCTCTCGACCGAGTTCGTTGGCCAGCTTCATCCGCCCTCTTATTTCAAAATGGCGGCCATTTAAAAAAATAAAAAAATAAAAAAAATTAAACAAGATACCAAAAAATTGGAAAATGAAAAAGATTTTTTTTTGTATGTGTTTGACCTTAATACAAAGATTCCGGAACAGTTTTTGTTTCGTCTATATCTAAAAAAAAATGGTTGAGTAATAGCATTTTGAATTTCTCTTGTGGCTGACATTTTAAAACGACCTGATTTTTGTCACGCGATAACAGGCGTATTTATGAACCTATTTGGATGTAACTTGGTCTGTACATAGTACATACCAATGTCTCGACCGAGTTCGTTGGCCAGCTTCATTCGCCATCTTGTTTCAAAAGGGTTGCCATTTAAAGGAAATTAAATTTAAAATTCAAAATGAGGTATTAAAAAATTGGAAAATGAAAAAGATTTTTTTATGTGTTTGGCCTTGATACAAAGATTCCGGAGCAGTTTTTGTTTCTGAAAATTTGTTCTTTTGTTGATATCTTAAAAAATGGTTGATTTATAGCACTTTGAATTTCTAGCATGGATAACATTTTGAAACGATCTTGTATTTGTCACGCGATAACACACATATTCGCCTATTTCGATGTACACCTCGACCAAGTTCGCTGGCCAGATTCATCAGCCATCTTGTTTCAAAATGGCGGCCATTAAATTAAAAAATATATATATATTTAAAGTGAGGTGCAAAAAAAATTAGAAATTGAAAAAGGTTTCTTTTTTAAGTATTTGATCTTGATATAAGGATTCAGGAGCATTTTTTGTTTGTCTTTACCTTAAAAAATGGCTCAGATATAGCAGTTTCAATTTCTATTGTGGGTGACATTTTGAAAAATCTGATTTTTTGCATGCGACAGCACTCCTATATATTAACCGATTCCGATGTGAGTGAGCATGTGCACAGCAATTACTAAGGTCTCGACCAAGTTCACTGCTTAGCCTCATCCACCATGTTGTCTTAAAATGACAGGCACTTTAAGAAATTGCCGAATTTGGCAGCCAAATATAAGTGACTTTAAATAAAAGCAGCTTGGATAAAGCTGACTAATTTCACGAAATTCTCATCCATAATGATTTAGTATTGATAAAAATTAGTGTTGAATCTCCTACATTCGGTTTCCTCTTAATTGAGCTTCGTGTGTTTGCATGATATAAGTTGGCTTTTTTTAAATCTGGATTATGAAAGCTACCTCTTCCTCCCGGCACTGGCCGGAAGGACTTTTTAGTAATGCATAAGTCTAATGACTGACATTTATAAACCAGTAATCGACAATTGATGTCAGACCCTGGTTAAACAACTTAAATTTAAATGATGTTGACTACAATCTAAATTTAATTTATTATTATTCTTTTTAAACAGTTCAGCTAATAGATTCCAAATTTCTTTAAAATTACCGACAATAACTAACATCTCTGTCAGAGATTGGTGAAATCAAATTATTGGAACCAATAACTGGGACAACCTATTATTCTAAATTAAATACCTATGAACTTGAAATCATGGTCATAATGTATCGTATGCAGCTTTTAACTAATTTATACAAGTACTTTAAAAATGTTATACTTTAAGGAAAAGTTTAATATGGTTGCAATACAAATACATTTAAAAAATCATTACCTTAATTTAAGAAATAAAATGGATGTCTCAATATGGTACTTTTTGTGTTCTCAAAATTTTCCTTTTCCTTGAATGACCCACTATTGGTGAGCACATTGATTCCAAAATGAAAATAATTGTCTAAGTGGTACTACATGGCATTAATGTTAAGAATTTTATAAGAGGAAAAAATTATTTCAGTTAGACTTTTGCTGAAGTGAGGCTTTCACTATAGCTAAATATATTTAGAATAATATAATGTGATTGTTGTTTAAATTCTATTAATACAATTTTTATATTGCAAACTGTTTGTCACAAAAGCATAATAGTTAACAAATTATTATGACTAGAATTGTTAAAATTTATAATTAAACATTCCGAATAAAATGAATACATATACTGATTTAAAAATTACGCTCACAGTGACATCATAGTGGCAATTTTTTTTAATACTTTATCTAATGTTTTATAGCTAAAATTCGATTCAAGACTGGATTGGAAAAAAAAGCGCGCGTTTTAACATGCTTGTAGCTTCATGTTTAACCTGTTTACATCATTAGCAATTATATGCGTGCATTTCAGCAATTCCTTTTTTATCCAGAAATTCTGACTCCATGCGAGAAATTCCGAATAAGAAAGTTTTATTTTAAATAATCTCTCATTATATAATGTAATATTTACCAAGCAGAACTTTTAGTGTCAGTTTTATTTTTTAAAATAAAATAGATATTCCGAAAATGCACGCATATATGAGGCTAATTATGATATAAAAGGGTTAATATGGTGACATTGGAAATATTTTTTGTTAAACCGATTATTAAACACTGGTACTTCTTATGATGTTCAGGTGAACGAATGAGTTAATGAATATATTTTTGTATTTCTAACACTATATATTAATATACTACATACCGTATATTTCCGTGTATAAGCTGAGCATTTTTAGGCATTTTTTTGTTTCGAAAGTGCATGGGTCAGCTTATAAGACGTGTCTAAGAAAATTTCCAAATTCGATATTCTAAAATAAAAAGGGTGGTAAATATAAAAACATAAAAATGGCTGAAAATACTTTAACACTCCATTCTTTTACAATGAAAAAGTCACCAATCATCATTTAACAATCCAAGACATTATCAGAATTTTCAAGCAAAACAATAAAATTGCTTTTATTGGTATATCAGGGTGAATATCGGCCGTATCTAATTCATCATCATCGCATCTTCTTCAAAAATAGCATTATTATCAGTTCCAGCCATTGGATTATTGATGTAACAATTTTTGAAATATTGGATGATAATTTCTTACAGTACTTCAAGTCAAGCATCTTTCTCCATTCAAAGCTAGCAACGATATCTACCTTTTTTAAAAAAAATTACTGCCACTTGTCACCGCTACATCGGTAGATGACAAAAATTCTGTCCATTTCGAATGGAGTCTCAAAATTATTTAGATTAATTAATTTAGAAAAATGTCCGCTTGTTGAAAATAGATGTAAGGTCACCAGTGATCTAACCCCGGGATATATCAATAATTTCGGAGAGCGCATTTTTCGCTATTTGATATGCAAATTTTCGTTTCCTGAATTTTTCATCACATTTGTTTAACATCGGCTTATATACGGGTTTCCGATTTTGGACGATTTTTCACTGTAAAAGTCATATACTTAGCTTATACAGGAATAGGCTTATACACGGAAATATACAGTATGTATAGAATGTATACAATATTTTATTTTTCTCACTATGTGGAGTAGAATAGTGATAGATTAACACTGAAATACCTTAAAATGTATTTTTGTAAGAATCTACCAAACTGGGCATGTAAACAAACGACAAATGTCTTAAGCATTGCTGTTTAGTATAGCTGCCATTTCGCGAATTATAATCTAAGAAATACAACCTGAACGCCATATGTAGTTTTTAAATTAAAAAGTACATACCGATCTTTCAAAATCATTTTTAAAAATAGTTTTCACTGACATCTTATTACTTATACGTCCATAACAGGAATTCTGGATAGTTTTTGTTTTTACATCAGGTTAATGCCTTTCAAACTTTTTCGGTCACACCCCATCGTAGGATTTTAATAATCTTCATACCCGCTTGTAATCTTGATAAAAATGCTATGTGGGATAGAAGCAACCAGTAGTTATGAATGAATAAGTAGATTGCGACTGTGGTTTCCAAGAAAATGTTTTGTTGTACTGTTCTTTAACGCTTTTTAAAGATATGCAAACTGTAGAATTTTAAAAATAGGAAAATATAGAATTTTTATTTTGAAAAATTGAACAGTACCTTTGGTTTCTAATATGGCCGTTTATTACTTCGTAGTATAACTTGTTCTGAAATGAATAAGGTATCAATCGATGAATTAAAAAAAATCAGAAAACTTTTCAGACTCTCGTTGAAGATTGAATATTTGCATAAAGTTATAAGTAAAATAAAAATAATTTACTCATCACTACGAATCAAAGAAAATAATATTTATATTTTCATATTTTAATGGAATAAGATTTAGGTTTTCAGAATTCAGAATCATAAACATTCAATACTCGACTACTGTTCCGCAGAAAAGTACACAAATACAAAAGCAAGTAAATTTATCTAATAAAGAAAATATATATATGTATCATTTGTATGCATATATAGAAGGAAAAAAATAGGATTTTAGAAATTAAAAATGAGTTAAAAATAATATGAATTGTAATTAATTAAAAGTCTATTTAAAAAGCAGTGAATGTTCTTTGTGGCAGATTCCTGAATTGCTGCCATCTGCTGTGAGTTCAGTCTACTAAAAGGAACTTTCATGAGAATTATACACAAATGTATTAGTGAGACATCGTGAACAAAATTTATACAAATTATAAATTTATTTCTATAAACCAGTGGTTATTAAAAACACAAAGTTTGGGCAGTGTGGTGGGTACCGTCGCTTTTACACTGTACAGGAATGGGACGAATTTATGCGCCATTTATAAAACTCATGTAAAGGAATTCTAAATTCTCTCCAGAAAGTTTGGATATTTATTTTTGATTACCATAATGATATCCATAATGATTTCATGAATAAAGTAAGTGAAAATTACTGTTAAAAATTTTCTGGTCTGAACAGGTAATTTCTGAAAAAAAAGTATGAATTTGCAACAATGTTAATATTTCAGAACAATATGAAATACTAATTTGCCAAAACCAATGTGATGTAAAAATATTTCTTTAACATTTAGCAGAAAAAATATTTATTTGAATAGAATAATCGAGCCTCTAAAATTCCTTTAACTTAAAAAACAATGAAATTTCTTTTCAACTAACGATACAGCTCTGCATTAGATTAAATATTACTTTTTTTTTAAAATTCTCAGAATGTAGGAAAATATAGTTTATCGCGATGTATAATTGCATTTTTATGAAACATATTAATCGTATGTTCCCGAAAAAAAAAAAAAAAAAAAAGAGTAAACAAAACATTTCACAAGCAACGAAACTTTTTTTCTGATCGAATTTCGTGGAAGAGCAAAAAAAAAAAAAAAAAAATCTATACAATCATTAATCACAGAGAAAATCCAACACTGAAAATAGAAAGCTTCGAGAACAGTGTATAGCTTTTCGAAAGATAAAAAATCCCTTTCTGAAAGATTTATGTTGGTATTAAGTTTAAATGTCAGATAATTGGTACATTTCTTTTTTTTTAACTTCGCTGATTTCTTTTCTAAACAAGCTGAATAATTTGATTGTTTTGTTTCTGAATATCGGTTGCCTTTATTATTCAGAAAAATAATAAGGAAAAATTGCAAACTATTTTATTTATGAAAAAAAAAAAATTGCGTATTTAGGAATAAATTAATGCATTTAGTTATTTTCTTATAAGAAGAATATATTGCATTGAATTTAATATATTTTATTTTTATTTATTTCATATTTTGTCTACATGCAATTTTTCATTATCTTAAAATTTTTGTTTCACATTCTAAATGAATTTTACGCAAATAAGGCTAGTTTTTATTAATTATTAATAAGAGTAAGGAATCTGTATATAATTATTTTTTGGTCTTTATTTTTTTAATATTGGTTGTCTTTTTTTAATATTCAATTTGCAAATAAATTTATTTCGGAAACAATTACAGTAGACTCTCGTTCTTACGAACCTCTTTTTCACGAACACTTGCGATTTTACGAACTATAGAGTGGTCCCGAATGCACCCCCATAGAATCAATGTAATTTTTCGCTCCCATTTACGAACTACAGATTATGAAAATCTCTTTTTTGCGAACCCAGTTTTCGTACTTCTGATTTTTTTTTTTTTTTTTTTTTTTTTTTTTTTTTTTTAGTATTGGAATGGAGTGCCAACTTCAGTTAAACTCTATAGAGGTACAATGAGACATCAGGTACAGTTCAATAATGTGCTGATTTTCCCCAATCTCTTTCGTAGGGAGGGGCATAGCAATAATTTCAAGTTGTGGTTGTCAGGACTAAGGCACTTTTTTGAAGGAAACAATAACTGTGAAAGGTAAAGGTAGTAAAGGTTTCCATAGATAAAATGGAAACACATTTTCCAAAATGTGAGTTTTGTAAAAAAAGATAAGTGATTATTTCCATTCCTAATTTTTTATCTATGTTTTCATCTATGTATTTTCATCTACTAACAAGGGAGGTCTCTATACTGGGCATACTCAGAATATGTTGAAAAAATTGCTAATGAAACTACTCATGTATATAATAAAGGACCAACTGAAATTAGCGGCGGAATTACAGTAGAAAATCTGTAGAAAAATAAAATACTTTCGAATAATTGGCGTGAAAAGACGAAAGCGGCACGCAATTTAGCGAGCAGCACTTTTCCTCGCCAAAACGATTTGAATGAATCTGAAAATTGTTTGCTAATTGATTTTGAGAATATGCGGTATTTACTGAATTTAAGCGTAAACCATGAAATAATTTATTATTATTATTATTATTATTACATTTTGTATTATACTTGTTGCTTGATGCCGATTTGAACGAAATTTTGCCATTGTTTTGTTCTCCAATCCACATTTTTTAAAAAATTTAAACGGCTTTATCGGTTATAAAAAAAACTTTTAACGCCAGATGAATAATGCTGCCGTAATACATTTCCATACCGAAGAAGTTGTTTCCATAGCAACAAAGTTGAATCGACGGTGCTCGATGGGGCATATTTTTGAGTTTGGAACGATTTTAATCGATACAAATTTTGTTTTAAATCGTAAAATATGATAGTTAAAATTCATTATAAGTACATATAAATATATATGACAAAACTATAGTTAAAACAAACTAAAAATGACAAAACTAAAGTTATTTAAATTAAACTTATTTAAACAAATTCAACATAAAAAGTTTTTTCCTTAAAGAGTATTCGACAAGCGTATTTTTTTTTAAATTTAATTTCCACGCCAAACGGTGATAAGTCGCCAAATAAGCGAAATTTTCATTATTTTTTTACGGACGTTCTACCGAGGTTCCGCCAAATTTTTTTATAAACATATATACCCATGGGAGAAGAACATTCTGTATTTTTTTTTCAGATTTTTCTGAGTATGTCCGTATGGAGACCTTCCTTGTAAGTGCTAACACAGTCTGCGTTTTCATATGTAATATTTTCAAAGCATGCTAACGTATGTTTCTGTGTACTAAAATTATTTTTTGTGCATAAATTTGCATTTATTTCTAGTTTATTTAAAAAGACATGTATAGCTTTATTAAATAATAAATAATCTTGAAATACTGCTTCATCCGTGAAGGGGGGGGGGGGCAGTTTGATAAAAATAGACATAAATAATGTACGTATTCATATCATTTTTGGTGTTCTTCTATGTTACGAACTTTCTATTTTACGAACTATTTGGGTGCTCCCTACGAGTTCGTAAAAACGAGCGTCGACTGTATATACTTGTTATAAAAAAAAAAAAAATTTGTTTTTTACATGTTTCTTTTAATGTTAATCAAACTTAGCACTGTCTTTTTCAAAATGTTGGAATACTACTTTCTTATTAGCTCATACAAAGATAATAGCAGACTGCTGATTTCACTAAAAATAAATGAATAAATAAACACTAAAAATTTGCTTCAAAATTTTGCATAATATTTGTCATAGCGTCAATAAATTTCTAAAATGTATAACATATTTCGTAAGACTCTTTTATTATTGCAAAAAAATAGTTTATTACTTATTTTGATTGTTATTCTCCACCTTCCACTAGTTACTTTCGTTAAATGTAATCACACACAATAAATTTGTTTTAGAAAATATTTATTTTAATCAATCACTTATTTTCTTACAGTAAGAAGTAGTAATAGGCAAAATGAATGATTTTACTATTCGTGTGAATCATTCGGCCATGCGCAAAAACATAGTTTCAACCTTTGTATACATTTTTAATCAATTATCCCAAGAAATTTTTTAAACAGAAAATAAACAAAAGCACAGTTGGCACCCTGCGTAAAAATTTTAATCGATTGCCTTCAGAAGTTTTAAGAAAAACTGAATTTTTATTTTTTGATTGGGTTCATAAATTTATACTAATTAAAATGTAAATTTCTTTTTAGATACAAAATTTCTGGTGCGAATTGAATTTTAGAAAGCAAAGATTAGCAGCTATGCTTTTGTGCATACCCTAATGTTTAATTCGAATATTAAAATCAATAATTCTGTGATGTCAATAGTAAGAATAAGATATAGACAGAGGTAAGATAAGGGATTTGTGACTAGTTTGCATTGAGTGGATCCCTCAATACTCCTCCCGTGTCTTTAAAAGTTAATTAAAAACATATCTGGAGAAACGCGTCACGGACCAAGCCGGCGTTTCTACTTTGCGACCTCCTTTCGAAGCGCGCTTACCACAATGCCTAGTTTAAACTATGAACAAGGGTTTTGTTTTAGCGTTTTGTTTTAGCTACACTGTAAAAAGAAAAAAATATATTACTACGCAGAATTTAGTTCTATGAAATGCCAAACGAAGTTTAACCTCTTGCGCACTATGACGTACTAATAGTTCGTCATGCTATTTTGATTATTTCAGACAATGACGTACAGTCGTAGGGGTGAAAAGTAAACATACTCTACTAACTCCTCAAATAATTATCGTTAAAGAAAGTTACTGGTACCGAACGATTGAAAATAAAGTCTACTTTTAAATGATGTATATAAAATTTGCTTAGGGGGCCATCTACATATTAAATCGAACCATAACTTCTTTTTATTCAATGGAAATACCCAATTCTGACAGCATAAATGAACTCTACACCCTTCAATTAGCATAAAAAAAATGTTTATTCAATTCGTACCATAAGTTTCCGAGAAATTAATTATTTTAAAACGAGAGTATTTTAAGGGCTGTATTCAAATTGAAGGCCCGTACTCGATTGTTAACCGAGAAAGCCACCTTCTTGATCAAGGCACCTTAAGCACAACTTAAGCAGTCAATGAAGCCTGTTAGATAACAGGACATAAGAAGAAATTTCAGAATATCTACTAACTTCTATCATAGACGGCCCCTTAAACCGTCATTTTGCAGTTTATTAAGCATAATTTGAAAACTATTTGGAATAAAAATGTGAAATTTTGGATTTTCAAAAAGCAGGACTTAATAAATCTAAATCTATCAAAAAAATTGTAGGTTGCAATTCATAATTTTTTCGAATATGAATTTCATATTTCATAATTCATATCATAAAATTATAAAAATTTCAAATTCAGTGTATTTATGTTTGGGCACATTAGTATTATTGCTACCCAAAAAATTAGCACATTACGAGCATAATTTCAGGCGATATAAATAAAAATATGAAAATGTAATTTAACATTAGAAGCACTAAATTTTGAATGTTTATAATTCAAAATCTTATCATTCAAATGACTTAAAATTTGGTGTCTAGGCATAGTTTGAACCAAAGATTTGAAATATTTCGTTAAAATTGGGTATTGTCAATGAAAAAATTAGGTTTGGGTTCGTTTTAATATGTAGATGGCCTCCTATGCAAATTTTATATACATCATTTAAAAGTAGACTTTATTTCCAATCTTTCGATACCAGTAAATTTTTTCTACGATAATTTATTGAGGAGTTAGTAGGGGGTGTTTACTTTTTTTTTCCACGACTGTACACTGTGTAAGTCATGATATATGGCTGATTTTAGGTAACTTTCATTACAAAAAGCTACCTATTGCAGCCGTTCGGAGGAAAGCGATTTCAAATTTTTTTTTTATATTATCAACGATTATGACCACCAGACCCCGAAACCACCCTCCGTTCAAAATTGATATATATATCTGACCTGTGTCACACTGTAACTCTCGTAATTATGAACCGATTTCGATGTAATTCGGTGTGTACAAAGTACATACCAATATCTCGACCGAGTTCGTTGTCCAGCTTCATCCGCGTTTTGTTTCAAAATGGCGGCCATTTAAAATTTAAAAAAAAAAATAAAATTTGAAATGTGGTACCAAAAAATTAAAAATGGAAAAATATTTTTTCTTATATATTTGACCTTTATACAAAGATTCCGGAGCAGTTTTTGTTTCGTCTATATCTTAAAAAAATGGCTGAGTTATAGCATTTTGAATTTCTAGCGCGCCTGGCATTGTGAAACGTCCTGGATTTTGTCACGCGATAAAAGGCGTATTTATGAACCGATTTCGATGTAATTCGGTGCATACATAGTACATACCGAAGTCTCGACCGAGTTCGTTGGCCAGCTTCATCCGCCATTTTGTTTCAAAATGGCTGCCATTTAATTTTTTTTTAATTTAAAATTTGAAATGTGGTACCAAAAAATTGAAAATGGAAAAATATTTTTTCTTATGTATTTGACCTTTATACAAAGATTTCGGAACAGTTTTTTTTTCGTCTATATCTTAAAGAAATGTCTGAGTTGCAGCATTTTGAATTTCTAGCGTGCCTGACATTTTGAAACGTCCTGAATTTTGTCACGCGATAAAAGGCGTATTTATAAACCGATTTGGATGTAACTTCGTTTATACATAGTACATACCGATGTCTCGACCGGGTTGGTTGGCCAGCTTCATCTGCCGTCTTGTTTAAAAATGGCGGCCATTTAAATTTTTAAGAAAAATTTAAAAATGTGGTACCAAAAAATTGAAAATTGAAAAAAATATTTTCTTCTTATGTGTTTGACCTTTATAAAAAGATTCGGGAGCAGTTTGTTTCGTCTGTATCTTAAGAAATGGCTGAGTTATAGCAATTTGAATTTCTAGCGTGGCTGACATTTTGAAACGTCATGATTTTTGTCACGTAATAACAGGCATATTTATGAACCGATTTGGATGTACCTTGGTGTGTAGATAGTACATACAAATATCTCGACCGAGTTCGTTGGCCAGCTTCATCCGCCATCTTGTTTCAAAATGGCGACCATTTAAAAAAATTAAAAAAATTAAAATAAAATGAAATACCAAAATATTGGAAAATGAAAAAGATTTTTTTCGTATGTGTTTGACCTTAATACAAAGATTCCGGAACAGTTTTGTTTCGTCTATATCTGAAAAAATGGTTGAGAAATAGTATTTTGAATTTCTATTGTGGTTCTTGTATCTGTTGTATTTTAAAACGATCTGAGGTTTGTCACGCGATAACAGGCGTATTTATGAACCGATTTGGATGTAACTTGGTCTGTACATACTACATACAAAAGTTTCGACCGAGTTCGTTGGTCAGCTTCATTCGCCATCTTGTTTCAAAAGGGTTGCCATTTAAAAATAAATTAAATTTAAAATTTAAAATGAGGTATTAAAAAATTGGAAAATGAAAAAGATTTTTTTTATGTGTTTGGCCTTGATACAAAGATTCCTGAGCAGTTTTTGTTTCTGAAAATTTGTTCTTTTGTTTATATCTTAAAAAATGTTTGAATTATAGCACTTTGAATTTCTAGCATGGCTAACATTTTGAAACTATCTTGTATTTGTCGCGCGATAACACACGTATTTGCCTATTTTGATGTAAGAAGTCATGTGGATAGTATACATCAATACCTCGACCAAGTTCGCTGGCCAGATTCATCAGTCATCTTGTTTCAAAATGGCGGCCATTAAATAAAATATATATATATATATATTTATTTAAAGTGAGGTGCAAAAAAATTAGAAATTGAAAAAGGTTTCATTCTTAAGTATTTGACCTTGATATAAGGATTCAAGAGCATTTTTTTGTTTGTCTTTACCTTAAAAAAAATCCCTGCCGGCCCGGCCTACAGGCAGAGGTAGATTTCGAAGTCAAATATACTAATTTCACAAACAAAAACTAAATCATGATTATAGATAAATCCACTTTAACAATTTTATCTGGCCGCTCTTGGCGAGTTTTTATTTCATTTTCATATAATAGCTGGTTTTATCAGAATCATGTTAGGGCGATATTCAAAAAAATACTTTTCCATGCTCAACAACTCGAAATTTTCTGGCATAATTCCAGATTCATTTTTAATTAAAAAAAAATATGAAACTTGCTGACGAGATTTTTGAAGAGATTTATAAGCGACCTGTGTTTTTATTTTTTGTTCAATTAATTAAAACTTGATATATAAACAATTATTTTCTCAGAAGGACAATATTTTTCGTTTCTAACACAATCGCTTCGGGAAATTCCGTTCAAAATGCCCACTTTGACATCATTTTTTGAAATATATTCTGCCTCTATCTAAAAATCGATTATTACGGTACATTATATAGTTTCTGTATAAGCGAATCTACAAATTAAATGCGTTTGAGAGCAAAAATGAATTTAAAAACCAGTCAGAAAATAAGCAGTTTGGATTTAAGCGCATCCTTAATACAATGATTTTTCCAACACAATCCGCTTCGGTAAATTCGGTTCAAAATGCCCTTTTTAACAGCATTTAAAAAAAATATATTCTGCCCCTATCAGAAAATACACTATTACGGTACATTATATAGTTTCTGAGTAAGAAAACGTACCAATTGGAAGCCTTTGAGAGCAAAAATGAATTGTAAAATGAGTCAGAAAATAAGTAGTTTGGATTTGAATACACCCTTACTAAGATCATTTTTACTTCAACCGGTATGTATTTTTAATTTGTTTTTGCTCTAAGAATTGGTCCTATCCAAAACTTGTCTGTATAGATGTTGTAGACAATATTAAGAAGATATATGATAAATTCATGGGGATTTTATATCTTTTGAATTGACGGAGTTATGGATTTTTTTCTTCTTCAAACCGCCTTTTTGTTTTCGTTTTTAATTTCTTTTGCGGTACGAATTGGTCCTATCAAAAACTTGTGAATATAAAAGTTGTAGATAATGTTAAGGAGATTCATGATAAAATTAATTGGATTTGGTATCTTGAGAATTGACGAAGTTATGGATTTTTTTCTTCTTCAAACGCCCTTTTTGTTTTCGTTTTTAATTTCTTTTGCGGTACGAATTGCTCCTATCAAAAACTTGTGAATATGAAAGTTTTAGATAATGTTAAGGAGATTTATAATAAAATTAATTGAATTCGATATCTTGAGAATTGACGAAGTTATGATTTTTTTTCTCCCAAAAACCTTATTTTTTGCGCCCCTTGAGCCCATTTTTAACTTTATCAAAAATCTGTGATACATAAATTTTTGGCCCTATTTTTAGAAGTAATAAAAACTTTAAACTGTTTTGATATGTACAAAAATTAAGAAGTTATGGGGGGGTTTCTGTTTTCACAAAACCCCTCCCTATTTCCCTCCCCTTGGTCCGATTTTGCCCATTAACGAACTTGACCGAGATTTTATGCCCATTGATTTTATGTATCAGTTTGGAAGAGATTGGTGCAGAATTACGAAAGTTATCGTGTCCAGAAGAAAGTGATATATATATATAAATAGATAGATAGATAGATAGATTAAGTTTTTTACTGAAAGTGGTTTTAGGTTCTAGGGGTCATGATCGGTGTAGATCTGCAAAAACTTTTCAGAAATTCCAACATAGGAACGATTCCAATAGGTAGTATTTCATACGAAATCTACCTAAAATGTCTCAGATATAGCAGTTTCAATTTCTATTGTGGGTGACATTTTGAAAAATCTGATTTTTTGCATGCGACAGCACTCGTATATATCAACCGATTCCGATGTGAGTGAGCATGTGCACAGCAATTACTAAGGTCTCGACCAGGTTCACTGGTTAGCCTCATCCACCATGTTGTCTTAAAATGGCAGGCACTTTAAGAAATCGCCGAATTTGGCAGCCAAATATAAGTTACTTTAAAGAAAAGCAGCTTGGAAAAAGCTAATTTCGCGAAATTCTCATTGATTATATTGATGAAAATTAGTATTGAATCTCCTATATTCGGTTTCCACTAAATTGAGCTTCGTGTGTTTGAATGATATAAGTTGGCTTTTTTAAAATAAGGAATATGAAAGCTACCTCTTCCTCCCGGCACTGGCCGGAAGGACTTTTTTAATTAGACACTCCGAATTCTCACCTGAAAGTTTCAACTCTTATTTTTTATTTACAAGATGATTGATTTTACATAAATAAAGTAAAAGAAAATTATGATATAAATTTTTGTAGTGTAAGTTCTAAATTTCTATTAAAAAAACTGCCATCTGCGACAACACTGGTAGCTAGTGACATACATCCGATAACAGCGCCAGACGCAAGGCGTTAAATATGATTGGTTGGTTGGTTGTATTTATGACAGCCAATTATCTGCACGATGGATATAGGCCCAGGGGCTGAGTGCCCTTCGTGGGGGTCTTTCTAAGGGAACCTAACCCGTATTACGCTTGGAAATCCAAAGTTCGAAGAAAACCACGAAAACTCCGAACGATTAGGGCGACGGGAGTGATTGGGTTTGAACACAGCGCCCCCCGTCTACCGGTTTCGAGAGCAGAACCTCTCATCTTGATATCTGGCACTTGATATCGTACGATATCTCTAGGGGCAGGTGGGTTTTGCTTTTTGATATTGTTATAATTTTTGGTCCACTCAAACTTTTCTTTTTTGAGTAACTTATTCTTCACATCCAAATAGTCTGATACCTTTTATTCATTATTATTTTTGTATGTTTCTATGAAAATACAAAGCTACTATTAAAGCCATTAAAGGTTTATAAAATAATTTCATTCCAAAATTCGCAATACCCCAACGTTTGACATTCCTGTTCTTCTGCCATGCGTGCATATAATTCGCCATTAGCGAAACCAGGAATATATGTTGGAAATGATACTTGCGTTTACCAGTAAAGAAAGAGAAATAATGTTATCTACAGTTTTGATGACAAGTTCTGCTTTTACCCTTCCCGGGCAGAGGGCAATTGCAAGAAGACAATATTGAATTGCATAATGTAACAATAAGCTACTATTAAATACTTTTAAATAGTAACTAACACATTTAGATGTTGTTTGATACAAATTTATTTCATGTATGTATATTTTATTGACTTTTTGAATCCGTAAACTATGCGAATAATAAATATATAATCATATGTGTATATTACTGCAAACGTATAAAAAGAAAAGAAAAACGTGTGTAAAAACAAAATCAATTTTACACATTTATAACGATACCATCGGACGAGAGAGGGGGGGGTAGTCGACGAATGATAACGTATGATATCGTAAGGGGAGGTGGGGTTCAAATATGGCAAAATGTTGATATTGTTATATAAGTATAGCCCCTATCAGATAATATGAAAATCACTTTGATTCCATTCTCAATTAAAGTTCAATTTACATCATCGATCTGTCAGGTTTCTACAATCCATGTGAAGGTTCTCAATATTATGTCCGTTCCGAAAATGAATTTTAAAATATTATTTATTTCATTCCTTAAATTTACGATCTACTCCCACACACGGAATTGTCCGGCCTTTGTAAACCTGTTTTGTCGTTCAAACATTCGTATATTGCACTGCCTTTTTAAATTTTATTTCAGTTGTTTGTCTACCCAAACATCTAAATATTAAAATTCGGTTAAGATATAACGGTTATGCCAGTTTTACCTTCGCATATTATTATTTTTTTATCTATGCTACATGCATTTAAAGAATATTAGCAATGCGATAACGCGTAATATAGCCAATATACCTAGGATTTGAAAAATGCGGTTTCATATATTATGCGCGTGTTATGCTTCAGAACTTAATTCAAATTAAATTATGTCTGTATATATATTCTATAAAACCTGAAAATAACGAAAAATTCTAGAGTGCAGATTTTGTGCGATATTAAGAGGTGAAAATGTATAAATATAGATAATGGAAATTGAAATTTGTCTCCTAAATAGAGCTGATCGGTATTAGGGAGTGTAATTTATGTAGGTTGTACTATGCACATATATATATATGTTAAGCGAGAGTACTAAGTTCAGGGTTGCTAAAATGACCACTTGGTAGCTGGAGCAATAGTTTTAACATTTACCTGCAAATGGCTCCACTATTTTGAAATGCAATCTAATAAGATGCTACATCCGTTTACTAAGCGTAATTTTTAGATTAACATGTAGATTTTATTGACTTCTTGAATCCGTAAACTATGCGAATAATAAATATATAATCATATGTGTATATTACTGCAAACGTATAAAAAGAAAAGAAAAACGTGTGTAAAAACAAAATCAATTTTAGACATTGATAACGATATCATCGGACGAGAGAGGGGGGGTCGACGAATGATAACGTATGATATCGTAAGGGGAGGTGGGGTTCAAAATTGCTGTAGAAGAAGATATCATTCTGAAACCGAAGAAAATATAGATATTTGTTATTTTGATTTGGTAAGATATCCTTATTTTCAGTAGATATTATTATAATCTGATAGGCATTTTATTGCTCTTAAAAAATATGTGATGAGTTTTTTAGGGGGGGGGGGGGATTTGCTTTTTCTATGTTGAAAACATCATTTATTTTTACAATTTTCTTTTCCCTATAGTTGGTTAATAATTCCTGTGGAAAGATTTGGAATTTGAAGTTCTTTCGTATTTATAGAGTGCTTTAGTACATCGCGTCCGTAGGCTTGCATTGTTTTGGAGCTCTAGAAACGAATTTTACGTAAAATAACTTTTTTTTTTCAAATTGATCGAGATCAGAGCACAAAAACTATTAAAACGATATTCCTATTTTTTTTTAATTAAAGGTAATATAATTTATTAGAGCTTGGACCACATTCAGCCTTTTTTATAAAAAATAAAAAAAAAATATAAATATGTTAAATTACAAAAAAGGGTCAGAAATAGGCCTTTTGATAATAAATAACATGCAAAAAACCCAGAGCTAAAATCTTTATTCCTATTCGAGAAAAAAACGCTAAAAAACATCCTCTTTTTCGCCTTCTAGAAGCAAATCCCCATTAAAATCATTTATGGCTCCTGAAAGAAATATAAGTGATTTCGGTACCTTTCCATAGAGAAAAATGGTCACTAAGAAATAAAGTAAGACAACATTATTTCGATAAGCCAGATTGGAAGTTTTGAGCAGCTATGTCTCTTTTATATCACTTTTATTTTGAATGCAGCAGGTGATTTCAAATATTTGACCGTTTTTGATTTTGTCAGTATATGTTAAAATTTAGATTTTTCAATTATTTTATTTACATTAGATTAATTTCAAATAGAAATAAAATTCACATGCTAAAAATAATAATGTAACAAAATGACTGCCTTCCCTTATTTTTATAGCATATAGATGGCGCTGTTGCCACTGTCGGCAAAATAGCCTGAGATATTTTGCCAAACATGAAGTGAAGTGAAGGTATGTAATTATGATTGTTCGGGTTTAAGTAAAGTTTCGGCGTGTGTTCGAAATGTATCTCACCTAGAGATCTTTTCATGGAAATATGTATGTTTCAAAGATAATAGCGCTTTTACGCGAATTGTATATATTTTGTGTGTGATTGTTAATAAAATGTGATTGTTTAAGTATCGAACAAGTTAATCCTAACTCAGAACGGCACAAAATGACGCCCAACGTGAAAAAATCTCCTTCTTCAAAAACGAAATAAAAAGGAACCGCTATACCAGGTTCAAAATATTGTCATCCGGACAATAATGACAGTGGATAATTGTGTATTTGTCATCCTGACAAAGTAAGTGATTAAAAAGAATCTCCAAATTCTAAAGTTTGAGAAACCATTCTCAATTCTGTGAATGTGAAAGCCTAATTTCAAGTAAAGCGTTTTCCTTCTAAAGTGTATTGTCGCCCTGGCAAATGAATAAAAAGAATCAGCGTAATTGTGTGAAATCATCATTTCAAGAATATGGTAAAAGGAAAAAAGAACCACTTCGGTTCTAATGTGTGCATTCTTTTTGATATTAAATCAAGTAATTAGTGCCATCTTATGGAATAATTATTTGTGGGGTATGCTTCAAGCTTCAAAGTTCTCAAAGCGAAAGTGTGCTGTTAAAAGTGAAAAAAAAAAATCTTTGAGTTTGTTACATAATTGCTGTTTGTGATCATCGAAGATTCGTTACGCAATTCTAAAATGTTTTCGGAATAACTTTCAGTGTTCTACTATCGCCGATATTCTGTGTGTTTAAAAGAAATCTGAAACTGTCACGTGACCACCGAAGTATGATTATCTAAAGATAAATTTTATTTGTTTTCTTACCGGTAAAAAGTTGAAATTTTTTTTTCTCTTTATTGCTGGCCAGCTGGTGGTTTATTTATTTTTAAATGCTGTTTTATGTATGTGTTTTTTTTTTGTTCTTTTGAGTATTATGAAAGATTAATTTTCTGAGAAAGAGTTATATAATTTCTTTTGGTAATTTTTTTTCTCAATGCAATATTATTTGAGTAAGTCAATTTTATGATTATCTGTTCTAACTGTGCACAGCGTAGTATATTAGAAAAGAAAAGTAATTTCAGTAATCGTCAATAATTATTTAGAAGGTTGTTTATTTTAAAGCAGTAAGTAAGTACTTTATTTTGATATGTTTGTTGCTTTCATATTTATTTGTGAATGAAAATTTTTTTCACATCAAATTATCCATGGTATTTCATATACTTAAAATTTTATGATTTAAATATTTCTGACAGTTTTATACGGTAAGTTATATTAGAAAAAAAAGTTGCATATTAACTGATTATAATATTTTTGCATTAATATTTACATGAGCTCATGTTTAATTAGAGATAGATTTTAGTATGGTATGGAATTATTTTCTTTTTTTTGTATGTTTCATCAATTGTTTATGAAAGTTTATGCATATTTACCTGTAAGGGGAAGGTAGTTATTTTGTTATTTGATTATTTAGTGGGTCAAGTATTGCATATAATTTTGTAATTTAAGCATAAATTTAACTGATTTGAGGAAAAATGGCGTTTCTTTCTAAAGGGAAAAAAATCGATTTATATAATTTGGCTACCGAATTAGAGCTTCAGGTAGATGCAGATGATAAAATAGTAGTCTTGCGTGAAAAAATTATGAAGTGCGTCCTTTTTAAAGACGATGAACAATTTGTAAAAGAGGCATTGATTGCTATCGTGGAAGATAGAAAAAAACAAGAGAGCATAGAAGAACAAAGGGTTGAGGACAGACGTATCGCAGAGGAAAGAGCTTATGAGTTAGAAAAACTTAAGCTGCAAGCTCAAAACCATACCGCGACAACTATTCCACAAAATCAAATGGACCAGATGCGTATAGATATTAAAAACATCCTACCACCATTTAATCCGGAAAAAGATGATATGTCGTTGTTCTTGACAATGTTTGAACGTCAAATGAAAATGTTAAATGTCTCCAAAGATTTTTGGGTCTCACAATTAGTCGCCGTACTTCCGAATGGCATTGCTAAACTTATAGCAAGAGAGCCTGAAGAAATGTGAAAAAACTATGCACATATTCGCGACATATTGTTAAAAAGATTTAAATTAACAGCGGAGAAGTTTAGGGTATTATTTAGCCGACATCAAAAAAGAGAGAATTCTACTTGGAAAGAGTTTTACTTTGAAATTAGAAATTATTTTGAAGGTTGGTTATCCGAATTAGAAGTTAATTCATTTGAAAAGCTCTCAGAACTAATAATCGCTGATCAGATTTTAAAAAAAGTGCCCACCAGAACATAAAAATCATTATTTAGATGGTTGGGACAAACTAAATGACCCTGTGTTGTTGGCCGAAAAGCTTGACATATATGAAAATATTAGATCCCCTTTTCAAAAATCAGCAAGTAATTCAAAATCGCGTGAAACACAGAAACATGTTTTATCTAAAAATTCAAATGGTCAGGAATTCTGGAAAAATCAGATAACCAAAAATGAAGCTAGCGAACATTTTGGAAGTTACAAAAATACTTTTCCTACCTCAAAATATACGAATTCACGCTTTGTAAACGATGATAAGCGTCCAGTTATAAGCTGCTATGGCTGTGGGAAACAAGGTTTTGTCAAAGCAAAATGTCCTAATTGTTCCCCATCTACGCAAGTAAAATCAGCAAATTTTAGCTCCCTACATCACCAATCTTGTTATATTAATACACAGGCAACACCTATGTTGTATATAAAGGTAAATGGTATTACTGGGGTAGCTTGCGCAGATACCGGAGCTACACATTCCATTGCTGGGGAAATGTTGTTCAAGCTTCTCCGTGACCAAGGAACTTCGTTCGAAGAGACCAGTGTGAACATAACGCTCGCTGATGGCATACGAAAAGAAACTAACGTTCGTCAAGCAACAATCACTGTTGAAATAGAAGGTCGTAGAACTAATACAACGATTTTTGCGTTACCCGGAGCCACCGGAAATAGAACATTGTTAGGCATAGATTTTTTGAATAAAATGGGGATTGTGTTGGATATGCGAAGCCAAAGTTGGTATTTCCAGAACAATCCAAGATATAAATTTCCTTTTGTTGATGATACTTTCAAAACGACACCTGAAATCTCAACACCAAATGTCAAAGTTAACACAGTTATGTTAAGAGAAAATGAAGGTCAAAACCTATCTGCAATACAACGAAAGAGACTTAATGACTTGCTTGAAAAATTTTCCAATACCTTTCAACCAGGGGGAGAAGCAACACCCGTCGTCGAACATCACATAAACACTAGAGAACATCGTCCAATATCATTACCACCGTACAGGTTATCACCAGCTAAGAAAGAGTTGTTGAAAACAGAAATTGATGATCTTCTTGCCAAAGGAATTATTGAGCAATGCTAATCTCCATATTCTGCACCAATCGTGCTCATTCCTAAGCCAAATGGTAGTGTACGTCTATGTGTAGACTACAGGATTCTCAATGAGGTGACTATACCAGATACCTCTCCACTTCCTCGTATGGACGATCTTCTACATCAGGCAAAGACTGCCCAGTTCATGACCACTCTGGATCTGAATGCTGGCTACTATCAGGTGAGTGTCTATGGGCCTGATTGTGATAAAACTGCTTTTGTATGTCCTCTCGGAACATACCGCTTTCGAAGAATGCCTTTTGGACTCCGTAACGCACCTGCAACGTTTCAGAGAACGATGGATAACTTTCGCAACGGACTCCCAGATGTAAATATTCTCTCTTACCTTGATGACCTCATTATTTTATCATCAAGTTTTGAACAACATCTATCTGATCTTGAAGCTGTTTTTCAAAGATTAGACAAATGGAAACTTTCTGCAAATCGAGAAAAATGCAACTTTGCATGTACCAGAGTAAAGTACTTAGGACACTGGATCACTCCAAATGGCCTAGAAGTTGATCCTGGGAAAATTGATGCTATTCTGAGGATCCCACCTCCCAAGAATATAAAACAACTGCAATCGTTTCTGCAGACATGTTCATGGTATCGTCGTTTTATACAAGATTTTGCAGAAATATCCAGACCACTTAGTAACCTCACTAAGAAGATTGTTGAATGGCATTGGGGTGCCGATGAAGAAAATGCATTTCAAACCTTGAAGCCTGGTTTCAGCACCAATATTGAAACAGGCTGATGAAACAAAACCTTTCACCATTCGAACCGATGCAAGCAATTATGCTCTTGGAGCAGTACTTCTTCAGGGTAAAGGTGCGGAAGAGCATCCGATTGAGTACGCCAGTAGATTACTGACTCCTGCAGAACGCAACTATCACACCACGGAACGAGAAGCTCTTGCTGTTGTCTGGGCTCTTAATAAATTCAGAGGATACATCGATGGAACAGAAGTTACTGTGGCATCCGACCACCAGCCTCTCCGATGGCTCATGAGCTTAAAGTCCCCTTCTGGAAGACTTGCCAGATGGGCTTTACAGTTGCAAGAATTTAATCTGAAAATAGAATACATTCCAGGTAAAGCAAACGTCATAGCTGATATGCTTTCTCGTCCTGCATGTGATCATATCGGTAAAGAAGATTGTGATATTTGCACCATAATGATTAATATCCCTGCTAAAATGCCTAGTAATCTACGTGCTGAACAAATGAAAGATGAAGAATTAAAGAAAATTATTAAAAGTTTCGAAGATGAAGAAAAAACTCTAGACTACACTAACTGAACTGAACGCGGTTATGTTATGAACCAAGGAGTTTTATACAGGTACTCCCCAACTTCGGAATCTGAAGAAGCACAACTAGTAGTCCCCTCACATGAAAGGGAGAAAATTTTAAAAGAAAACCATGATTCACCTAACGGTGCTGAAGGTACATTTAATAGAATATCCAAAATATATTATTGGACTGGAATGCGTTCATACATTGCAGATTACGGCAAACATTGTGCTGAATGTAATAGGTAGAAACCTTCTAATCAAACACCATCCGGTTTGTTACAAACACCAGTGTATTCACAGCGATTTGAAGTTCTATCAATTGATCTTTTTGGCCCTTTACCAAAAAGTAAGAATGGTAAAAGATGGATATTCATAGTAGAAGACTGTGCAACAAGATGGGTTGAACTATTTGCCCTTACAGAAGCTACTGCAGCACAGTGTGCAACTACGTTGCTCGAAGAAGTTATCCTTAGATATGGTTTACCCAGACGTATAATATGTGATAACGGACCACAATTTGTTAGTAGTGTAATGCAACAACTTTGTTTTCTTTTAGGTATCAAACAAAACCCAACTCCCATATATCATCCTCAGGCAAACCCTGTGGAGAGAAAAAATAGAGATCTCAAGCCGAGATTGGCTATATTAGTAGAGAATGACCTCTGTTCATGGGAAGAGAAACTTCCAACAATACGTTTTGCAATGAATACTGCTAAGTGTGACACCACTGGAGAAACAGCAGCATTTTTACAATTTGGGAGAGAATTAAGAACGACAGACGATGTTCAACACGACATTCGTGCTGTAATTCACAATGACAACTTTGTACCTGAAATTACACCATACCTCAAGAAATTTGCAAACTTCACCAAAGACATTAAGGACAAAGTTGAAGCCAAGCAAGATCAAAGAAAGAAATACGCTGACCGTAAAAGAAAATCAGGACATTGTTTTGCTCCTGGAGACAAGGTTTGGGTTGACTTACATCCAGTAAGTAAAGCCTCTAGCAATAAAAATGCAAAGTTCATGCCTAAACGTGACGGACCATACATTATTTTAACTCAAAAATCGCCCACCACATTTGTTATAGCAAGCATGGACAATCCAAATGAAGCTCTTGCTACATGTCATACTTCAGCTTTGAAACTGTGTAATGACTCTGGCATTGTGCCTGTTGCACCTATTAGGAAACGCGGCAGACCACCTAAAAGAGTTACTGGTTCCTCAGCGTGACGTCCGTAGAACCAGAGGAGGAGGTTGTAACAAAATGACTGCCTTCCCTTATTTTTATAGCATATAGATGGCGCTGTTGCCACTGTCGGCAAAATATCCTGAGATATTTTGCCAAACATGAAGTGAAGTGAAGGTATGTAATTATGATTGTTCGGGTTTAAGTAAAGTTTCGGCGTGTGTTCGAAATGTATCTCACCTAGAGATCTTTTCATGGAAATATGTATGTTTCAAAGATAATAGCGCTTTTACGCGAATTGTATATATTTTGTGTGTGATTGTTAATAAAATGTGATTGTTTAAGTGTCGAACGAGTTAATCCTATCTCACAACGACACAATAAGTTTTGTTTCTTTTTTCATTGTCGATTTTGCTTAAGAGAAATAACATTTCGCAGAAAGGGATATATTGAGAAAAATAAGAAAGCAGTCGTTTTAACTTCAACACCAAATTGGCTTAAAAATATGTCTGGTAATAAAAAACAAATATTTTTGCAAAGTTCTTAATATTTTAAAGAAAATCAACCAAAATTTTGAAAAATAATATGTTTTAAAAGCTTAAATAAAAGAGCTAGCACTAATAACTGTGCATATTTTTTTTTTTAACTTTATAGTACCAATCACAACTTTTTAATTTGAAATAAGAGTGGTCTAACACCCCCAGCCACCTTATATTGTGGATTATATGCAAATTGGGAATTGCGTTAAATAATAAATTTTTTGAAGCCGTATCATTTTAAAAAAAAAAGCTTATGATGAATATTTTTTCTTAATACCTTAATTTATTTACAAAGGTAATTTTCATTAAGCATACATACTTAATAAAAATATACCATTAAACAAAACATATTTAAATTTCAGCCATTACATGTTATAATGGAAATTGGCTTGGGATTAAAAATTTTATACTTTTACTGAACGGTTCTAAACTTACATGCATACTGCTTCTTTTGTAATCCATATAATGGGAAAGGAACACTTAATCCCTCAAGTTTCGTGAAAATTTATTTAAAAATCTCATGAAAAGGAATGGAAAATTTATTACATTCAAAGTTAAAATTTCATCATGAGTTGATTAAAAAGAACAGGATTTTGCGTGTTCTATTAACTGATATTTTAAATAGAAATATAATTCTTTACACTTATTTACCCTCTTTACTATTTTGAAACTGCTAAATTTTTAATTTGATAAAATATTATCTAAACATATAATGAGAGGCATCGTTTAGTAAAAGGCATTGTTTAATAATTTTTTTCTGTAAAATATAATATTTAATTTCATCCTTTTAGATTAATCCGAAACTTTAATAGAGTTTTCGGTTAAATATTAATTTTATTTAACGCATATTAAACATGTTTCAATTTGTGAAGTACTTACATTATATTAAAAATTTCAGATGTTATATTTGAATTTTAACAATAAGCTTCTATTAAAACATATATTAAAAAAATGCGATTTTTTAAATTTATTTATATAAGTTTGGAATCACGTAAGAGTAAAATTTTGAAGAATGATTAATTGTAAATGTTAATATTTTGTTTTTTATTTGTTACGCAGAAGTTTTAAATTATGAATGAAAAATAAGTTGAAAGGTAAAGTGAAATCCTTTTTTTGCTTCGCATAAAAAATACATTTAAAACGTTTAAATATAATTAAGAAATTTAATCATAAATTATCAAGTTATTCTTTTTGTAAAATCCACAAAGTAGTATTCCAAAGGAATCGGAAAAATTTGGTTTAGATATGTTTCCGACGAAGCAGTTAAATGTATGCGTTTTTAGCTCCTTTGGGGTCAAATATTCAATCATTTTAAACAATATTGTTATACAGAGGTTCTCGTATTACAGGTTTTATTGTATGCTATTAATATAATATTGCTAATTTTTATTTAAATAGATTTAACGGAGAGAAAATATAGTAGAAAACAATATATTATCTTTGCAAATATGCCATTCGTTTTCTAAAATGTGTAATACATAGTGAAAGTTCTCAAAATAGTTTTAGAGTCATATTGACAGATGCTGTGAAGCTAAAAACATAGATAGTATATACTTGAAATATTCAGTATTAAAACACTTGTAAATTTTCTAACACGGGAATGAGTTTTAGATTAAATAAAATAAAACTGCGATAGTTGTATTTTTTTAACTTTTATAATTACGTTTTATGTATTTTTTAACCCTGAATAAAAAACTTACCTTCACTTTTAACCATCATGTCAGGATTTTTCGCAAATTGTAAATTTCAAGGTTAAAAAATAGCGATTAATCTGATACTGTAAATTAGATGTAAGACATTCTTATTCAGTTCAATTTTATTTAATTCAATTATTTATTCAATTTTTTGGCTTATGCTGGGTTTCGTATAGCTAAACAGCTCAGGGGTCCGATGAGGTTATTATAGGAGGGGGAATCAATTTTAACTTTGAGATTTTTAACTTTGAAATTTGAGATTTGAGAAAAATCCTGACGTGATGTTTTAAAATAAAGGTTATTATCGGATTCAAAGCTAAAAAATACATAAGAATCAATTTTCAAAAGCTATAAAACATGGCATAACCCAAAATTATAAAGACAGTATAATCTAACAGCATTTTAAAATATGTATCATTTTGTAAAGAATTGAGGCTGTTGTTTTTTATCATTTTATTTAACAAAAATCCTGTTCATCCTCTTATACGTTCAGTGCAAATTGCATATTTTGCAGTAATATGTCAGAATGATTAGATATTTAAAATTTATATTGCAACGCTAATTATACTCTCAACCATTTATTTAACATATTTGACGAAATTATATTTCTACTAAATTTGTGAATGACCCATAATTTCTAGCAAAACATATGCTCCAACTGTAAACAGGTATTACTGGGTCAATTTTATTCGTACAATAACGGGGCTTTTCTATGCCTTACTTGTCAGTGTAACAGGAAAAGTTTACTAAATATAACTTATAGGACCGGCGGACAGTGTAAAAGTTTAGATTCTGCAATTCTTCCCTAAATTGTTTTTTTGCTTCATTTTTTTTTAAAATCTTAACTCTCCACCTAATTTTCACCACTTTTGTAATCGGAAGTATGTATCTTGGACCAACGGTTGCGAAAATAATGGTCGATCAGGTTATACATGGGCACCCTGTATATATATTCTGTAGAATTTGTCTTTTCATTAAGTATATGTCATCAAGTATATGTCGCAGGCTGAAATCCGGCTCTTTAGAAAAAGCGTAGGCTGTTCGCGAAGTGTCCGGATATTTGGAGAATCATCTTACTTTTTCCAATCAGCTTCTTATTTTTAAGGCTTATTGCAAAGAGCCTAATCAGTTTTAGGTTAATTAGAAAATTAGCATTTGTTTCTTAATCAGCGTAATTTGTTTCCAGGCTTATTGCAAAACTCCTGTAAAGATTTAGACTAATTGGAAATTATCCATTCAATTTCTCAATCTGCTTGATGTTTTTTCAGACTCATTGCAGTTTTAGGCTAATTAGAAAATGACCCAAAATGATCAACGATGACCTGGATGACCTCGTCCAAATAGTCAAGATTCATGAAGGTTTTTGACATATGTCGAGATAGTGAATGTTTAATCATATATTTAGTATAAAAAGTGATAACTGTACGTTGGCACGTTGGTAATTATAATACCAGATGATAATGATAACTGTATTATTTAGAATAAAAGAAAAAGTAAGAAAATTACAGCAAACGTAAAAGAGAAATATTAGTTGTATGACAAATGAAACCCCGTCTTACACATTCGAAACTTTGGAAAGTTCTTCTAAGAGAAATTCGGATACATTGACAGCGGAAACCAATAATATGAGTCCAGTTGACCTGTTTGTAGAGCTTTTTACTGAAAGGGCTTATGATATGTTCGTAGAGGAAGCTAATCGATATGCTCAGGAAATGAAAAATAAATTGAACAATAATGTAACTGTAAAGACGAAATAAAAACAATTATAGGATTTCTGATACTTTCGGGATGTCATACTTTACCAAGTGAACGGGACTACTGGGCTGGAGCAGATGATTGAAGAGTAGCAATATTGAAGGATGCTATACCCAGAAATTTCTCCTAAGCTCAAGCGATTATTACATTTCCAAGATAATAAATTACATTAGTATGACAAACATGATAAATAATTTAAAATACGTCTCAAGGTAGGAATGCTTTCCAAGAATCTTCAGAAATGGCATTTTCCGTGAAAATGTGTCTGTTGAAGAAATGAACGTTCGGTATTATGGTCATTATGCTGAAACAGTTCATAAAATCTAAACTTATTAGATTTGGCTATAAACACTGAGCTTTGTGTGGCAACTATGGTTACTGTTGCAACTTTATACCTTATTGTGGAAAAGAATCAAATACTTCTGAATCTGACAAACGTCCTTTAGATACAAGAGTGGTGTTAAATTTATTATCTATCGTTAAAGATCCTATGAGCCATCGTGTTTATTCTGATAACTTCTTTACCAGTCATATATTCCTAAAAAAAACTGAAAGAAATGTAGCTCAGGGCTAGTGAAACAATACAAGAAAATCGTACTGAAAAATGCGCAATAATAGGTGATAAGAAAATGAGTAAAAAAGAGAGAGGGTTTTACGATAGTAAATTTGAAAAAACAAATGAGATTCCTATTGTTAAATGGAAGGAAAATAAGTGTGTTTTTTTTCCACTAATTTTGATTCCATATTGCCGCTTTCTCCAGTACAAAGATGGAGTGTCGAAAATAAAAGAAATGGTGAAAGTGAATTAGCCTCATGCTATAAGTTCCTATACCTCATTTATGACAGGTGTCGACCTTCATGATTGTCTTCTTGAGAAACATTCTATACCCATACGAGGAAAGAAATGATATTTTTGCCTTATTACTAGGCTGATAAATACGGCTGTTGTAAATGGCTATGACATGTATAAAAAGATCCACGGTTCTAAGTGGTGCAATAACCTACACTGCTCAAAACAATTAAAGGATATTTGAAATTTTATATAAAATAAAGATATAAACGAAATTTTTTTGCCGGAAATAGAAGAAGAGAATCACAAATGCAAATTTTTCTGGTTTTCAAACTGTGGAGTATGCAAATTTTGAGTTCGACGTCAAAAACGTCGCTTCAGCGGCAGCGAATGAAATTTGACTTTCAACTGGATAAAAGAGAATGAAGACAAGGATGATCGGCATTCAGTGATTGCTTTGTTTCGATGAGTACGATGTCTCAGCGAAGTCATTTGACAGATTCAGAAGCTTTTAGAATTGTTGGTAGGTTAGAAGGGGGCCAAACTCAAGCCGAAGTAGCGCAAGCCATTGGAGTGTCACAAAGTGTCATTTCCAGGATCAGGAACCGTTTTTGGGGGGGTGGATGTGCAGGCCAAAGAACAGGGCAAGGTCGTAGACGGGCAACAACCCCCAATGAAGATCGGTATTTAGCGTTAACAGCTCGGAGACACCGAACCATGAACGCTACTCTTCTCCAACAACACCTTCGCTCGGCTACAGGCACCACGATTTCAACTCAGACTGTCCGAAACCGGCTCCATGCTGTAGGTCTGTATGCTCGCCGACCGATGGTATGTGTTAGATTAACAGCAAGGCATCGTCGCGACCGCAGGGAGTGGGCAACCGAGCATGTCAACTGGAGGAGAAATGAATGGAGCAATATTCTGTTTTCTGACGAGTCCCGTTTTTCTGTGCATCCGGATAATAGGCGTATTTTCATCTGGAGGGACCGTGGCAGTAGGAATAATCCTGCGTTCGTGCACGAAAGTGTCAGATTTGGCGGTGGAGGAGTGTTGGTGTATGGTGGCATCTTCATTGACGGGCGCACTGACCTCTACATCATTCGAGATGGAGCTCTGACTGGTCGCCGATATAGGGATGAGATCCTCAGACCTATTGTAGTCCCTTACGCTGCAGCAATCGGAGATAACTTCATTTTAATGGACGATAACTGCCGGCCACATCATGCAAACCTGGTGGAGGATTTCCTTTTCGAGGAAGGAATCGTTCGAATGGAATGGCCAGCGTGTTCTTCAGACATGAATCCAATCGAGCACGTTTGGGACGCTCTAGGAAGACGAGTTTCTGGCCGCCAACAACCCCACAAACTCTCCAAGAACTGGAAAGAGCTCTTCTGGAAGAGTGGGGCAGAATACCCCAACTCGTCATTAATAGCCTCATTGAGTCCCTGCCTCAAAGGTGTTCAACGTTGCTGGCCGCCCGTGGAAACCATACCCCCTACTGAAAATGATTTTCTTTGAAGAAAACACCTTTTCTTATTCTTTTTTTCTCATATGCACAAATTGTGTTTTTTTCCTTTAGTACACAAATGCGCAATAAAATGCATTTTTTTTTCTGCCAAACATGTGTAATTTATTCTCATATAACCTACTATGTCTGTCGACCATGTATCAATCAGCTAAACAGTTTACCAGATACAAAATCCACCTAAAACTGCAATATCCTTTAATTGTTTTGAGCAGTGTATTTAAAAAAAGGAGCCTTTCAAATGTAATTCTGGGAAGTTCCGTGCAAAGGCATATAACATCCAGATCCAACGTGCTTCCAAACGTAAAATTCGACAAAATACAGCAAGTTATTGGCAATTGGTAGAAACAAAGGCGTTGCCAAGAACATATTGTATGAAATGCAATGCAACTTTATGCATACAATGTTTTCCTCTTTTTCACACTAAAAATCAATCTTAAAAATGTTGACAAAAAGTTTTCTTGCATATTAAAAAAAAAAAAAAAAAAAAAAAAATAGATTTTTATCATTATTTTACCCATTAATTAGCTTATATATTAAAACGAAATAATTTTTATAAAAATTTTGATTTTTAAAATTTTTAGGTTTTTTACATACAAACGCCCAGCGTCATCAAATGAGGACGGCTTAAAAAATATGGTTGCAGTTAAAATTTTTCAAAATGCTTTTGAAATACTCTTAATTTATGCATTTCTACCCATATCTATCAATTTCAAGAAAAAATTTCAAAAGTTGTTAACTAGGCATAGAGTACGCCGCCCCTGTCCTTGTGTATACTCAAACTGACCGTAGCTTTAAGGGTTAATTTCTGGGCTAATTACCGATGATTTTTTTTCGAAAATCATTATCAACAATGCTTTTATTCTTCCGAAACGATAGGTATATTCAGCGATGCTCAACAATTTTTATGAATGCCCGTAAATCGAAATTTGTGTGTAACAGAAAAATGCTAATTACTAAAAAACTATGTGACCGAGGGTAATCGCTATAATTTCTCGGCAAGGTTTACATTAACGTCTACTACCTCTAATTTTTTCATAATTTTAGTTTTAGTAGATTCGGAATTAGATGGATGGGAGCATATTTTTGCGCTACATTTTCAACAATATCTTTGAAAATATAATAACTAAAATTAAAAAGAATATATTTTTGAGTTCAGCGTTACAAAAGCTTTCACAGGATTCCCCACATGATATGCAAAGAAAATATTTTTTTTTTTCAAGTAGCATAATTAGCCCTCTACTTTTTTACTAAATATATTTATGAATGTTTATTAATATAAAAATATGTGGGTCAATGGTCTTTATTACTTCCCCGAATTTGAACTTTCCACGTTCCATAGTTTACGAGTAAAATGGCTGTGACAGACAGAAAGACAGACAGACAGACACAGGAATGATCTTATAATGGTTCCGTTTTTACTTTTTAAGTACGGAACCCTAAAAATATATCGGAGTTAATTTAAATGGATTATTAAATAAGTTCCAAATAATTAAAAGTGTTTTCAATGATAATTATTATAAAACACATTTAAATGAACTGTTTCAAATTATACAAAAATATTTTTAACTAACAAGAACATAATTAATTTGGAATGTGGTATTACAAAGAAAAATAAAATGTGCTTTAATAAGTCTGAAGTTAAAGAATCTTGATAAATCCTCCGGTTGGAAAATTAGAACTTATATGATTTATTTAACAATTTGAATAAATATGTTGAAAAATTAATATAGTGTAATTACATATCCAGCATTTACTGGAGTTACATTACCTGCATTTATTCTGTTTCGCTGATTAATATATCAGACCAGATGCTTCGATCAATAATGTTAGCTGAGTGTATTAAGTCCTCCAGATTCGTTCCGGATAACTCAGTTGGCAGAGAATTGGCAGGTTCAACCAAGATATCCATAGTTCGAATCCTGTCGAATCCTGAATACAGAAAAAAGACTTTAAAATGCAATTTTAACTGCACACATGAAATCCATTTTTATTTTCGCGAAATAAAGTAAGTTATATGGTACTTTTTTATACATAGCTACTGCAGCTATATCTGTTTTATATGTATTTATGTAAATCAGTAAGCGATTTCAGACTTTTTAAACAGTTCTGATGATTGAACAAAAATCAACATTAAATAAAAACATAAAACCGACACCAATTTCGTTAAAAATAAAATAAAATAAAATAAAAACAAATAAATAAATAAATATTTTAGTAGCCTATCCTGCCTTTCCATACTACAATAAAATTTTTACACAGCACTAACTTCGACAGGCCTAGCCATTTTAGTTTTCTTTGACAGTAAAAATAGCACTGTGCAATTTTTAAACATCATTTTATGATTTTGACACATCGTTAATAGATTTAACATGGAAAGGATCAACAGACATGGTTTTAATACGTCCAAAACACAAAACAAAAAGGACTTGGCAACAATTTCAACTTGACCTTTTTTGGACACCAATATCGAACATCCCCAAGCCAGTTTAAAAATTTCACTTCAACTTCCAACAGATTTTTCTCATAGTCATCTTTGTGGAATAACTTTTGTACCTGTACCAGATAGAATGTTTGGTCATAATATACAGTATATACAGTGGAACCCGGTTAAGACACTCACGGTTAATACGCGATCCCGCTTAATACGCGGATTTTTTTCAGATCCCTTGAACATCGCTCCTAAGGCTAATGCAAAAATATCACGTTTAATACGCGAACGGTTATTACGCGATCCCGCTTAATATGCGATAATTTTTCGGTCCTTTGAGGAAAAACATCACGCTTAAGACGCGAATTCATTGATTAAGATTCAAATTCCTTCTCTCTTCTCAAGTGATGCCAATTTTGTCGATTATTTCTATTCAGATAAAAACAACTGTTTTCTACTAGTATTATTTACTTTATTTAATAACAGATTAATTAACTCGAAAATTACAAATGGGAAATGGTGGTAGATATTTGAATAAAACAAAAACCCGCTAAATTGGTAAAACTGCAATTCTTTGATACCGCTTCCTATCATTCTTTGTGTCTGGCTTCGTGTACGTTTTTACTGTAGTAGAGATATATAGACGGTTTCAGGTTACTCAGATGCGAATTAAAAATTATATGATTAGAGATGATCATACCTATATTTAGTGAAGGTTTTAAATGTACGTTATATCACTACTACGTTTTATAATGCCTATAGGCAACAAAAAATGAAACTCATAAAGATTAAACAACTGCGGTTGTATAATTTTTTGTTTTCTTTACTTTTTGTTATGCTAACATGACAATATTATTTACACAAAAATTAATAATGATACGTTTTTTCTCATATTAAAAAGAAGGACTGATTATAATGCTACTCATTAATACAAGTACTTAATATGATTTAAAAAATTGGGTTGTGCTTCAAAGATTTAACTTTTTTTTTTGTTGTTTGTTTCTGTTAAAAAAATTAGCCTAGTAGGAAAATTATTTCTGTTGTTTCATTTTTGGTTGTAACGTACAAATCGACAATAAAACCATGTTGGAATCCACATTTATTTTCCGCTATTATTCCAGTCTGTCCTATAAAAAGAAACAATGAGTTAAAGTGAATTACAATTAAATTTTAATCTAAATAACACAAGTTTCGACCGTAAACGTACAAATGAAAGCTCCAAAGTTCAGTCAGACGATTAGATGTGTAAATAAGTCCATTTCCTGCAACATTGTACAAATCACGTTTAATTCGCGATCCCGCTTAATACGCGACTTTTGTCCACTCCCTTGAAACGCGTCTTAACCGGGTTTGACTGTATTTTATATTTGATTCTGAAAGGGCATCTCTCACTTTCTTCAAAAATCTCTATCTTTCATCGTAAATCTCCTATTTTAGCGTAGTATTTTTATTTTAACTTACAGATGGCCTTTTGAAGTTATATTTTAATATACAGCATTTTTAAGTCAATCTCCAACAATTAATTTACCATGTAGCATAATTCAAAACACATTTATTACACATATTAGTGTCTGGAAATTACTCCGAAGGTTGTCCGATAATTACCAAGGTGTTTCTTAAAATCTGATGATTACTAAGGTGTTTTTTAAAAGCTGATAATTACCAAGGTACTCACCAAAATACTCAAATCATCAAATAGTCACCACAACACGAGAGCCACCGTTTGTTGCAAAATCCCACAATAGGTTAAAGATCGTATTTCAAAACCAAAGTTAATCAAACTTTTAAAGTTTTGATGTTGATGACGTTTGTCAGATGAATTCAAACTTTATCTTGAAGAACTAATTTTTTTTTTCAGTGACATATCTCTGGAAGCGCGTCTAGTTGCTTAAACATACAAGAATTAGAGTAGTCTTTTAAGTAAAGAATTAGACTCTCGCATGAAATTATCAGCATAGTGGCCGGAATTCAGAAAATTGAGAAAAAATTCGAATCAGATTTTTTTCATTAAATTTCTATGCTTTGTTCTTTGTCACTCTAACATCGTAAAATTTATTACAAGACAAATGTAACTATTTTTGGAAATTTTCTAAATTTTTTTCTTATGGCAAAATGTTGAAAATATCACCTGTATTGATGGCAATAGAAAATAAACCGTGTATTATGATAAAAGATCAAAAATATAATTTTAATCTTGGGATAATCCATGGTAGTTTAGATTACTACCTATCTTCCTCTGCTCGGTTTAAATGCATATAAAAACTATTGCCTTGTAACAGGGAGTAATATTTGTTTACGGTAGGCTCTATCACAATAATGTATTCTAAAAAGTGCTCAACGAGTCAAAAGTTAGGGAACCACTGATTTAGATGTATGTGACACAGAGCCTTGTATCACATTGGTTTACGGTAGGCTTAAGGGGCTCGATGACATAAAGGTTTTCTTGAAAATGCTCCACATGTCAAAAGGTTTCAGAAAAAACGGATTTAGATAATTGTGAAAATAGAATTTAATATGTAGTACATTAATTTATAACCAAAAATTGGTAATTAATTATTTTTAAAGCTTAGAAAATGCAACATTACTCTTACTAGGGTCATTCCATGTCAGTTCAGGCAGGCATGTAACCCACCATCACAGATTTTGATGAAACTGCGTGTGTTTGTTCCTTTTATTAAGATATGATTCCCAGTATTTTTTTTTACTCCTTGGTCAAATAGTTTCTGAGAAAAAAATTGTCAAAATTTTGAAAAACTGCCATCAGTTGGCATTCTTGACTGCTCGATTTTCAAATGTAGCATGACATAAATATGATCATATTTCAATATCTATTCCACAAATCATCTTCAAATAATTTATGCATAATATATAGGGTACGTATTTTATGAAAAAAATACTGTTACGCTTATATAACATTTTAAGTGTGTCTAAAAAAATGTTTAATCTTTGAAGTCGTGATTTTTTTATGAAAAATAATGCATTACCTAAAATAGCATTATTAACAAAAGGCGGTATTTTTATTAAATTTATTTTTTGTGGGGGATATACTTAAAGGTGTCCTTTACCTGATTCTGAAATAAAAGTAGTGGGATTTTGGGTGTTTTTAGTAGTATTTCATATTTAAAAATATTTTGAGGCGTATTTCAAATCAAATCAAGCAGAGTCATTCCATGTCAGTTCACCTAAGATATTTAATTCACTGTCACAAATTTCAATGAAATTGGGTATGTTTATAGCTCATTTTAAGACAGGATCAAGGAAATTAAAGGTGATTACAAAAAAAATATTTTTTAAGATAAAAAAATATCTAAATTTTGAAATTTTTTTAAAAATGTTTTTAATGGCAGATCTATATTCAAAGACTGCATAAAAAAAAGTCATTTCAATATAAAATCACTAAATAAGTTTCAAATAATGTATATGTGACAAATAATGTAGGCAGATTATTATTTATTGTTGTTTGTCATGTTTAAATGCTAAGAGTGTGTTTAATCTTGTGAATTCTTAAAATCAAGAATTTTGTGAAAAATAATGTGTTAATCAAAAATTTATTATTAACCGAAGGCAGGCTGTTATTACTTTTCTTAATTGTACGTAAAAATATCTTTTCAATAGTTATAAAATAAAAATAGTGAAAATATGAGCAATTTTAACAAAATTTTCATAAAATGTGAATGTTTAATGATAAATATTGAAGCTTTTCATGCTAAGATGTACTAAAATGACTACGATATCGTGTATTTCTACTCTTGCTTAAATATAATACATACAATAATAAAATAACAAATATTATTTACAGCAATAAAAATTAAATTAAATAGTACCAGTTCCTTTACCAACACTACATTGCTCAACAGCCGACTTAAAATCAACAGCCCGCACTCTTATTGAAAAATACTTTCAACTGTTCAAATAATAAATAAACTGCATTTAAAAATTTTAATATCAACTTATTATCTTAAGACGATAATAATAACTAAACAACATGATGAATTTATAAATCAGCTTTTAATTGAAAAGTCATGAAATGGTCCCTTTAAATATTGTTGTTCATCGAGTCAATCAAAACAAATTATATAAAAAAAATAGTGAGCCTTATATGCTGACTGCAATGATACTTCTAACAAAACTAATTAATTCATTACCATCTGAAATCAAACCCGAAAGATCAAAAAGAAAAAAAATCATCTGTAGTGTGAATGTGACATACTCAGTGGTTGTTGAGGTATGTCTTTGTGACATTTTCACATGTACTTCAATAAAATATAAACATGTAAGCTTTTTTCATTCATCCAAATTAAGTAAAACAATTATAAAATTTTGTTGTCATTACACCAGATGTTAAATTTTTCGTTACATACTATTAGATAAGTTCTTTACTTTTAGACATTATTGACATAATATCATAAAATTTACTATATGTATTTTCTGTAAGTGTATAATCAATATATATATGCTTTATTAAACATAAATGAATAATTTTTAAATAATTTGTTTGAGAACAGGGATATATATATATACACATATATATGTTGAAAATCCATCTTTCAGCAATATTGGGATGAAATAAATCAAATTACCGTAATTTCCGGCGTATAGCCCGCGGATCAAACAATCGTGTTTCGACCCAGAAATTTTTAAAAATAAAATGTAACTTTTTAGATCACAGTAAATATTGGTCTTCAAATATTGAATAAAATTTCTGGGTCCAAACTGAATTGTTTGATCTGCGGGCTATACACCCGAAATTACGGTACATATCATTAGAAACTGAATAAAGTTACAAAAGTGCAACTCATTAAGTTTTAAATATTTTTTTAGATATAGTTATTTGAAAGATATAAATATAATATATTATGCATTTTTTGCATATATTTAAAGCACAATACGTCAAAATTTTCTTCAACAGAGTGAAATTTGGTATTTTTTTTTCAATATTAGCAGCTCAATGCTAAATTTTCAATATTAACAGCCAAATATGAGTTTAAAGATTAGGACTGTCATTTTGAAAATTTCTATTGGGCGGTGAGGAGCTAGTGATTTTTCTCTTTTTTGGAAAGGGATAATTGCTCTTCGCCCTAGAAGTTTTACTAAAAAACAATATTGTTTATTTTTTTCCTTAAGAAACGAACATAAAAGATAATTTGAAAAATAAAATAAATGTATAAATAAAAATATTTCCAGGTATGATACATTGGATAGGTTTTACATTTGAAAATATTGATAATTTTAAATATGATTTAAATACTACTAAAACTAATATGATTTAAATACTACTAATTTCAGATCCAGTTATAATGTAGTATTATGTACAATTTAAAATTAAAAAATTAATCATAGAAACTCCGCCTCTGATTGATAAAGATTTTTTAATAATTTCATTATTTTTTGTAAAATATTTTTGATTTCAAAGATTATACAATTTTTTAGACACATTTAAATATTTTTTAACATTACAGCAATATTTTTTTCATAATCTACATACTTTATTTACCTTGCTTAAATTATTCGAAGAAGATTTCTTTATTAGTTATTGAAATATGATTTTATATATAAAATGAGGCCTTTGAAAATTGAACAATCATTAATGGCAACTCGTGGCATTTTTCCAAAATTTTGATAATTTTTTCTCATGTGTTCACTATTTTTATTTTATAACCATTTAAAAGATATTTTTACGTACAATTAAAAAAAAAGCAATAACACCCTGCCTTCGGTTAATAATAAATTTTTGATTAACACATTATTTTTGACAAAATTCTTGATTTTAAAAATTCACAAGATAAAAGACACTCTTAGTGTTTAAACATGATAGAAAACAAGAAATAATAATCTGCCTACATTATTTGTCACATATACATTATTTGAAACCTATTTAGTGATTTTATATTGAAATGACTTTTTTTTTTATGTAGTCTTTGAATATCGAACTGTCATTAAAAAAATTTAAAACAATTTTTCAAAATTTTGATATTTTTTATCTTAAAAAATATTTTACTTAGGATCAAGAAAATTAAAGGTGATTACGTCTTAAAATAAGCTATAAACAAACCCAATTTTATTGAAATTTGTGACAGTGATTAAATGGCTTAGGGGAACTGACATGGAATGACTCTGCTTGATTTGAAATGAAATGCACCTCAAAATATTTTTAAATAGGAAATACTACCAAAAACACCCAAAATCCCACTATTTTTATTTCAGAATCTGGTAAAGGACACCTTTAAGTATATCTCCCATAAAAAATAAATTTAATAAAAATACCGCCTTTTGTTGATAATGCTTTTTTTGTTAATGCATTATTTTTCATAAAAAATTCACGACTTCAAAGATTAAACATTTTTTTAGACACACTTAAAATGTTATATAAGCGTAACAGTATTTTTTTTCATAAAATACGTACCCTATATATTATGCATAAATTATTTGAAGATGATTTGTGGAATAGATATTGAAATATGATCATATTTATGTCATGCTACATTTGAAAATCGAGCAGTCAAGAATGCCAACTGATGGCAGTTTTTCAAAACTTTGACAATTTTTTCTCAGAAACTATTTCACCAAGGAGCAAAAAAAATTACTGGTGATCATATCTTAATAGTAAGAACAAACACACGCAGTTTCATTAAAATCTGTGATGGTGGGTTACATATTGATATTTTACTGCCTGATTTGACGTGGAATGCCCCACCAGTGAAATTTTAACAGTTATTGTAACAGTACATTAAATGTTTCTGAAAACTATTTTAAAATTGTGACTTTTTTATCCTTCTACTTAAATAAGCTAAACAAATTCAGTTGTTGTTAATTCAAGTAAATTTTCTTGACAATAAACATTGATAATGCGCGTTTAAAAAATCTATGTATTTACAATAGAAATGCAACAGTAAATCATGAAAGTAATATATTATTCAGTAATACACATGACAAATTGCTCTGAAGCATTCATTCCATTTCTATGAATGTCTTTCTTATTTTACAGCTTTAAGATTTCCAGAAAGACGGGAAATCCATTTTGACACAGGCATTAGTCATCAATTTGTATTTTAACTATTCATCAAGAGTTCGAAAGGCGAGAAAATACTCCTGTGACATTTACAATAAACGTATGTTTCATTCTCTGAATGTCGAAATCAGTTATGTTTCCTATAAATAGTGACAAAGTTCTTCGAATAAAGTTAAGTCTTTTTAAAAACCAAATTGGATTATTTATGAAGGTTACACTTTTTTATATGTTATTATTATTGGTTGGAAAGTTAAAACTTACTACTATAGGTTCTGAAGGTATCGCATTCAAAAATTCGTAAATAATTATTACAATTAGTTTAATAAATCAAATTTTCATTTTATTTATTATTTGATATTTATTCATAATGTCAATTTTCAATGGATAAATACCGGAAAATTTTATTTTAAATGATGTAAATTTGATGTAGTTTTTAAAAAATACTAAACATCAAATTTTGTTTAAAAAAAAAAGAAATATATATATTTTTTAAATAGTAATGAATCATTTGCTTCTAACATGTGTTAATATTGCCAGTAATTCATATAAAATCAAACCTTTTCATTATAAACGCAAATCGGAACTTATCTACTGATTAAGAATCTTTGAAGGAAAATTCTCTTCAAGAGCTACACTTATTGCTCTTTAGAATTCATTTTTAAATATGCTCCCTGATACTGACGAAATATTACCTATGTTGAGTATTCTTAAATATATGCATACATTTTATGATATACCATTCTGTTGTATTCCGCCACTAATATTAAATTTAATATAACAACTACAAATTCCGAAGAACCGTCAACTGGGGTAACTTTGGCCCAATAAAGAAAAAAAATAAATCTTCTCTTTTTCTACAGCGCTTGAGCTATCGACAAAGATTTGGTCTCTGCATACAGATGGTAGCCTTAATTGGAGGCTGGCAGCTCATTGTGAGCAATTCGCCATGTTTCCACCGTGGCAGCGCCAGTCAAATAAAAACGTGTGAAGACTATGAGAAATTAGTCCTTACAACCTTTGTCTGCCAAGCTGTAAATTAATTCATTTAAACCTTGATAAATACGTGTTATTATAACTGTGTAGAGTATATTAAGGCCTAATGTAGAATTGTGTGTTGTATTTCCTGCTATAAAAAAGAAAAGCGTTTTTCTAATTCGGGTACTTTGGCTCAACATTTGGGGTAATATTGGCTCTATCAATCATCATTTAAATTTTTGTATATGCTTCCTTTGAATGCATAAAGAATGTTTTATTTGAAGGGGTGCATTTTGTTATTTTGTTGAATTTAAACATTGATGTTTTTGAACTAATGATTCTTAAGGTGGGCCGAAGAAAACTTTTTTCGATTTCCGATGATTGGTAGTGAAGAAAAGTTGCCGCTAGTGGCACTAAGTTTACCAAAAAAATTGAGATTTTTCGGAATATTTGGCGCAAATGGCTTGAAGTTTCTCTCAAATGCTGATTTTTGAACTTTTTTACTAAAAATTTAAAAAATATTAAATGAAATTTATTTTCGCTGAATTTACTTGAAATGTCATGTTTAGTGTACGAAATGTTTAAATAAGCTCTGATTGTCTATTACTTGTCATTTATGTGTAGTCTGAATTAGGCGATTTTTTATAACCATTTCGAGTAGAACTGGGCAAAAATTGTAAGTATTGTTTGGTTCGTTCGTCGGTTTCTCTATTTTGTCTTCATTATCTTCCGCGTTCTTCCTTCGGTTTTTCGATGTGTTCAGAGTCATATATTTGAATGCTGGACCAAAGCATGTCTTGACGACGATTTTGAAAGGAGAGGAGGATGTGGAGTAGAAACCAATGAAAACGATATCAGTCATCATGAGGATGAGGGAGGAAATAAGAGATGGGAGTAACTGCGAGATGGTATGTTAGTTATTTTCCTTCTATAAAATACAGCTTTGTCAGAACATCCAAAATGTGTGAACTTTGAAGCATGCAGTTCGTCTGAATCAGAATTTGAACCAGGGCCTTCAAAAGCAGACACTTCCAAAAGCATATCCCTTTCTTACACAGCGTTCGCCGGATTTAGAACCGATATATTATATAGGTAAATTGCGCTAAGATCTGCTTCATCTGTACTTCGGGATGCAGGAAATGTGACAACCAGGAACAAGAATCTCGTCATCGATAAAGACTTGGTCAGGAGACAAAACAAAAGAAACTTGAAAAGAAGATACAGGAGGAAGAATATCTTGGAAGATGAAAAATTACACTATATTTTTTATGGTAGAAATAATAACAAGATCTTAATAGAGAAAAGGGAACAAGCGGCAGCGACGAGAGAAATATAAAACTTATATCACTAATGCCGTGCGAAAATGTACGTTGCCATTTCTACGAGCCTATTTCTGTTTCATGGACATCAGGAATGCAAAAAGCTGAAGATTTGAGAACTCTATTAATCTAATTCCGTTTTAGTTGGTAAAGGTCTTAGGTCAAGTGGTTCTACCATCTAGTTTCGACAGTTTATGTCGCTGTCATAGTGGAAGCTTGTTCGTATGAAAAATACATATCAATTGTTGAAGTTAACTTCTTCAATTTTTCCAAGTCAGATTTTATTCTGGCTTAGAAAATTATATAAGGATTTTATATTTCTCCGCATTGACCAGAATCAGGTGTCAAGCGTCTCAAATATTTCGAACCACGTTTACACAACATGTTGATATTTGTTTCGCGTTTCTGTCGACGATGCTGCTAGTCCCCTTTTTTGTATGAAGGTCGTTTAATTTTTCCTACTATCAAAAAAGATGCTTGTAATTTTTTCTTCTTCCAAGATCTTCCTCCTCCTGTATCTTATTTCCAGTTTTATTTCGGCATCTTTACCAAGTCTTTATCGATAAAGAGATCCTTATTCCCTGTTGTCACAATTCCTGTATTTTTTTTTTCTCACTTATTCGCGAAAAAGCTATAAGAGTCACCGATTTCAAAATGCACATATCTATTCTATTAAATAATAGATAATCAGAACTTATTTAAACATTTCGTACACTAAACATGACATTTCAAGAAAATTCAGTCAAAATAAGTTAAATTTCACCTTTTTAAAATATTTTATAAAAAAAGATAAAATATCAGCATTTGAGCAAAATTCCATGCCATTTGAGGCAAATGAAGAAATTTTCCGGAAAATCTCAAATTTTTTGTGTGAAATTAGTGCCACCAGTGGCAACTTTTCCGCACTACCCATCATCTAAAATAAAAAAAAAAGTTTTTTTATACTCACCCTAATGATTATATTTATTTTTGGTATAATTATGAAAATAGACATTTGTGCTTCAACAAATAACAATTTTGCTGAAAATTAATCCATTTTATTGGTCCAACTGAACTAAAGAAGAAAGATATTGACAAAGATGACTGTAACGTTGAAAATTTTGTACTTGTGCTGTTTTAGGGCAATATCTATCATGAAAGCATTACCTTGAAATCAAAGGAGTATTGTGTTGCTGACTGCGTGGTAAAGAAGTTAAAATGTTGACGTTGCCCACAACGACCGGAGTCGATGGTGTATGAATCAAACGACAATGTTTCAAAAAATAACCCACCTAAACTTCTTTCTCAGAGAAACCAGTATTCTGTAAGACCTGGACAATCCACGTTAAGCAATATTAATGAGCTTTGTAATATTCTTTTAATTAAAATATGTGCTAATTTACTATCTTTTTACATATTTACACTTCTTACCCTCCCTTCCCTGTCTTTTTCAATAAAGTAACATTGGTCCAAATCATGTTATATGTCTTACAACATTCGTTTTAACATATGGACCAATGTTAACGTAAATAAAGGTAACATTCGTTCAAAACTTTGAAAAACAATTTTTCATCAAAAAACTTCAATGTCGACAAATTTATGATAAAGGTGTGGTTCAATATGTTCTTAACAAACAAAAAAAAAATAACATGATATTCATTTCTTAAATAAAATAAGAGAATGTATTTACTGAACATGCCAAGAAACAGAGAAATTTGGGCGAAGGTTACCCCAGATGACGGCACTGTAAAAATAAATAAATAAAAAATATTGAAATTGAAAAATTAAAAACGCTCATTGGAAATAAAATTTCAGCATATAATAATATAAACAGTCAAGTGCGAGTATTACTCGCGCTCATAGGGTTCCTTACAATAAATCTATGAAGTATTAACTGTATAATTAAAGAAAATGTTGCTAAAAGAAAAATGGGACTTATGACAACATAGGGTTGGCTATAGCTCTATATTCTAGTAAAGTATGAATGGGTATACCATAAAAGCTCAAAGAGATATGAAACTTAAATAATATCAAATATTGCTATTCAGTATAACTCTTTTTTTTTAAATCTTAATCTAATATGTTTATGATGAGCTCAATTTGGTACTGACAATAAAAGTAGTGCGTATTTTAACTTCATTTGGCATTTTATAAAACTAAATTCAGTGTAGTAATAATCTTTTCTTTTTTTCAGTGTAGCTAAAACAAAACCCTTCTTCAAAGTTTAAAATCGGCACTGCACGAAGAACGCTTCGAAAGGAAGTCGCAATTTGCACACCGCCTTGGTCCGACCGCGTTTTTCCAGAGAGTTTTTTAAATTAGCATTTAAAGCCACGGGAGGCGTATTGAGAGATCTACTCAATGCAAACTAGCCGCGAATCTCACATTATTTAAGTGATTAATTCTAATTAAATTAGTCCGTTTTTAACAATTTGACGTGTATTGCTTTAATATTGCTACTGGACATTGCATTATACAAATATGCCATTGAAAGTCGTTATCTGTGCTTCAAAAGCCGATGGTACACAGCCGCCCCTGTCATTATATATGACCATGTATTTAAGGGTTAATACCTCGGCTAATCATCAACGATTTTTTTTTCGAAAATCATTATCAACAATGCATTTATACTTCTGCTACAAAATAGGTGCCTCCAGCGCTCCTCAACATCTTTGCCTGTAAACTAAAGAGTGTGTGTAACGGAAACATTCTCTTTTCTCAAAAGCTATGTGATCTAGGGTAATGGTTTAATTTTCCTGCAAGGTTTAAAATAATGTCTACTAACTCTATTTTTTTTTTTTTTATTTTACTTTCAGTAGATTCGGAAATAGAGCACTGATAGAAATCACACTGTCAAATCTGAACAAATCGATGTTTTCATTTTGTTATGAAACGGTTTTTTTTTTTTTTTTTTTTTTTTCAAATATGTCGACCCAATGCTTTCAAATGTGAAATACGGGAAATACTCAATTTCACACAAATTTACATTTTATTCGGTAAATGAAGTAAATCTCATCAGTGTACTTTCATTTATTCATATTATTTCATATGTTATGATTTGGAACGAAACACTCCTTTCAATAATATTTTATTTCATGAAATGTGTCGAACTACATTTTTATTGTAATCGCGGAACACTCAAAAACCTTCCTAATGTGATCGCAGAAGCGTAGAGTTTTCTTTTTAGCCTTCGAAACCGAAGAATGTACGACTTGGTAAAAGAAAGACTTCACAGGTGGAATTTGCAAGGTTTCATTGAAAATTTTGAAGGTAATTTCATTAATTTTGTTGTTTCGAAACGTTTATTCCTATTTTTATTGTATGCAGACGTAATTTCTATAAGTTATATCAAAATTAGGTTTAGCTATGCACCATGTTGTGTACACTCTAAAGACGACATTTTCAAAACTGAGCAAAAAATACTTAAATCTGAGTATGTCGCATAGTCAAAATGGCTCCGAATCAAAATTACTCAAGTTTGAAAACCGTATATAGGGTAAGGTGCCCCATTATCGTCCCCCAGTCACTTTTAGGCTCTTGGAAGTTGTAATTTTCAGTGAAAATTTACCAAATTTGGATTTTACATAGACTAACTACCCACGCACATAGAAACATAGGCATATATCTTACAAAAAAATTTTAACGATGGGAATTTTTTTTCAAAAGTATCTAAAAAATGCAAAATAAATAAATAAATAAATAAATAAAGGTCCCATTTTCGTCCCCCTAAAAAATCCAATATAACCAGGCTTAACTAATAACTAAATCAAAATTTATTTCTGAATGAGTAAGTAATTTAATTTACATTAAAGTAAGGCACAAAGAAATGTACTATTATCAGTGGGAAAATAACCTAACAAAACATTAGCCATCCAAACATGAGGAAAAAAATTCACGCTACTTCCCAATAAGACGGAGCTTCCGTTCCAGTCAGATGAACTGAGCGTCATAAACCTCACTGTAAATACTTACAGTACGGTACAACGTTCTACAAAAGACGTAATAAGAACTCAGATCTTCTTAAATTGGGAAATTCGCCATCTTTAATTTATATATACGTCTTGTCGAACGAAACTTTCAACACTGACCCCTTTAACCCCCCGACCTCTGCGCCCTGCGTCATAAGTGGCGCAACTTTCGCAGAAGCGGAAAAGTTAAGGGGGCGAAATTAGGAGAGGAGCGAAATATGGGCACTTAACCCTACTCATTTCTGAAAACACGGACATACTCAAATATGAGCATGCACACACTCAAGAATAAAACATCATGTGCTCATATTTGAGTATATCCGTGTTTTCAGAGATGCGTATATGCGATTTTCAAACTTGAGCAATTTTGTTTCGTAGCCATTTTGACTATGCGACATACTTAGATTTGAGTATTTTTTGCTCAGTTTTGAAAATGCCGTTTTTAGAACGTACATATAATGCCTTTATATATTTTCTTTGTTATTGTATTTGGGTTTTACCATTTCCTATTGTTATAATGACAATGTTTTATAATATTTCATAGTGCATCTGGATATTTTTATGTAGAAGTAGTTTCTTTTTTTTTTTTTTTCAAAACTGTATGCATTTTTTTTCAATTTTTGAAAAAAGAGATTGTAATATTTAAGACATATTGTACTGGCGAATGAAAAGGATAAACATAATACAGGTTTTCATTTATTAATATAAATGTAATTCTATGATATGAATACATAACGGGAATTTCTTATTATTTATCTCACAATTTAATTTTTTTCATAATATATTCTTCCATTTAAAATTCCTTTTAAAATAAAATGTTACGAATCTAAACTTAAAGTTACAGATAACATGTCAGTTTCTTTTATAACCAGAAATATCTCAAACATAAATAGTAGAAGAGTACATTATATCAGAAAAGAGGCTTATTTTGGAATACAGTGGGTATTGAAAAACATACACTAATCGTCTTAGCATACAGTTATGCTTACAATCTTACCAACCTTCTACGATGTCCATTGCTCCGTTTAAAATAAGTTTTATAGAGTATAAAATGGTTCTATGATAAACTATTGAAGGTTTCTTTAAATATTTATTTGCTATTTGTTTTTACATGACCCCTGACATGATAGTGCATTATGTTGAAAAATTTTGTACTGTATGGTGAGAAAAATAATTAATAGTGCACAGATATTAAGAAATGTTTTTCAAGGAAGATTTTAGTACTTATTTTCTCTCTAAACGTAATTAACAAACATATTTGTTTGACAATATTTGACTTACTCTCCAATTCCGTGACATTATTATGAAACCAAGACTATGCTTCCGGCACAGATGTCTCATTATTAACCATTGAAGCCAAAATTTATTTCCTTTCTTACATAGTAACTTACAGAATGGGAGGTGGCAGCATAGACATCAACTCATCGAGTTCGTGGCGGAAATTCCAGAATTAGTTAAATCCCGATTCACATATTAAAACACAATCGGTCTATCAAGTCATATCTTGGCGGAATCAAGTCATATCTTGACTAATCATATCTTGACTAATAGGTTTACCATTGTGTTTTCCTACTCCCAGTCATCCATTTTTTCATAGCTTTGGGTGCAGGAAAAAACAGTGGCAAACCTACGAGTCAAACGCTAAAATCGGGTATAATAATATATCAGCTGGAAAAAAAATTATTCATCGTTGTCACGTCATCCAGTGCTATCTAATAGATGGACGGTGACGTTCTCCAACTTGATTTATTAGTGAGAAATTTCCAGGCTAGGACATCGGCCAGGGTAGCTTAACGGTAGAGCAACAGCACGTTACGCTGTCGACCTGTGTTCGAGTCCTGGCACTGGGTAATTTTTCACTCGAGTTGGGTTTATTTTATTCAATTGTATGTATATTCTGTCTTAATATATGTGTACCTTTAATAATTAAACATAATATGACTACATATGTCGGTATATTATCATACGAACTGCGCTGTTATGAATGAGAATTTAGTCTAGGAAGAAACATATGGCATGGACAGAGCAGTGTTATCTTTCAGGGAATTAGAGGAGCATTGCGAAATATAATGTTTGACAAATTATTTCCAGACATTATCCGAGTATTCTTCTAACATTTCCTCTCGAAAACTATCGTATATCCTCTCGCATTTTCATCTCTTCTTATGTATTGAAACATCCCTTCGTAAATTAATATTAACAGCGCTTTCCAAAAAAGAAGAAAAATACATGGTATCGTTCGATCAAGAAAGTGCTAAATGATTTGTTATGGTAATTTTCTCAGTTTTTTTTTTTTTTTTTTTTTTTTTTTTTTTTTTTTTTTGTTACGTTTAAAGAAAAGTCTGACTAATTTAAACTTTCTACAATTAAAATTTTTAGGTGCCTCTTAAAGAGAAAATGTTCGTTAAATGTTGTTAAATTCGAATAAATTGTAATTGTAATACAAAAGCTTCATATGGGTGTAAAAAGAACAGATTAACTTCTTCTCAAAATAAAATTTTATTGATGTGATATTTAATTTCTTGATTTTAGAATTGAAAATGTATATTTTTCATGTTCTTAACTTTAAGATAATTATTGAAATTTTAGCTCATATCTCAGTAAAATATATTTTCTCCTTTATACCTTTAAGCCCCACTTATTTCAGACGGTTACAAAATAACGAGCTTACGTTATTTTCCAAGCTTCAAAACGAGCGCAGTCCATGTGGTTGCGCAATTTTTACGTGGTTTGCCGTGAATGATAATTTGGATCACATTCACTACAAAAATCATTTCTGTAGATATCCCTCCTACAGTAATATTGCCAAAACTTGCCCATCCTTAAAAAATTCAATAAACAAACTTTTACATAGTTTGCTGTGGTATATTTTAAAACTAATTTAATCAATATATATATATAATATAAATAAATACATGCATATATAAATCTCACTTGAATCGAATATTCAAGTATAATGTAAATTTTATTGAAATGTTACATAATAGTAAATTAGTAATTTTTTTTCTGAAGAAATTTTATATCTTTTTCTATATCTTTATAAAATACATTTAAGGGATCCGGGACACAAAAATCTTAACATTTTCTTAATTTTTTTTATTACATTAAAAATTTCTCTGTTTTTTTTTTCAGCTTAAAATGAAGTTTAAATTATGTTTCTATCTTAATTGGAACAGGAAATATTCATTTTTAAGTTTTAGTTTGTTTTCAAAATCTAGCTTCCAAGCCATGGTTGTCATGAAAACGACTTTTTGCGAAAATGCGCTTTTCTTCGTGATGGGTTATTTGATTATTTCTCCTATTTAAATTGTTATAACTCAAGAACCGTTAAAGATAATTGTTTCAAATTTGTAACAGGTATTTTTCAATTGATTTACTTTAATTTCGATTTAACAAATTAAAAAAAAAATTACTTTTGAAAGTACGATTAAAAAAAAAAAGTTACGTCATTTTTTTTAAATTTTTAATTTAAATATTTTTACTTCTTATTTAAATTAATATTTTTTTAAATGCTGAATCTAAATTAAAACTTTCATATTTCTGTTTATTTAAATGCAAAAAAATTGAAATTCTACAAATAATATTTCGAGTTATAGCGATTTTAAACTACCCCACTTAAAAAAATTAAATTTTAAATTTTTAAAACACAATTATGAGAAGTTTTATCATGTGATTTTATTTACAAATGATATGATTAACCATCACAATAAATTTCGAAATTTTAACTCAATAAATAAAAATTATTTAAAAATGTGTCCCGGACCCCCTTAAAATTTAAGTCATAATAGTTTTTATAGAGTTTTTTGTAAATGCTAGTTTTCGATTGGTTATGAATTAAACAAATATTATTGAAAATACAAATACCAATCCCTGTGTGGATTCTACAAGAGTTTGTTCAGATTCGGTTTGATCTGACTTTGCAGCACAACCAAACAGCCTTTTCTTTGTAAGCAGTAATTCATCTTTTTGCAATAGGAGAATGGACGTAAACGTAGTCAATGCGTGGAAGCAATGCATAAGAAAATATTAAAAATTTTGTATATGTAAAGTATCGATTGTAAAATTATATACCCTAAACGTCAGTACGTACCATTCTGGATGCATGTTTGTAAAATATTTCTGCCAAAGAATCGTTTAAACTATCACAATTATCAAAATTCGTCTAAACATGTATTAAAACTTATGAAAAAGTAAACATTTTTAAAACTGTTATTTTTGTTATTATTCTGCATCATTAGATTCACAAATTGCTCAGGGGGATGTGGCAGAATAAAAACTGTGGTTTAGGTATATTCAATGATTCGATTTTGTTTTGGTATTATCGACTAACGGCTACTAATTATAAAAACACCAACAACCCAGAAAGGATAAATAATTTCAATAATAACTGATAATTTACAACGAATTAACCAATAAATTTCGATTAACAATTGATCAATAATAAAATTTAATGTTAAATCATGCATAATTTACGTAAATATCAGCTACCAAAATATTTCGAACAATGCTTACGAAAATATAAAATGTGTAATTTTAAAATATATTGCATATTTTCTATAATAAAAAATATGATAAAGCAAAAGCTTAAAATATATTGTATATACTTTCTTCCTGTAAAATTTTTATCAATATAGTAATATGTTAAAGAATAATTCAACTCGAAAGGCAAAGTTATCATGGCGTGAAATGAAAAAACAAAATCATGAATACCCGATTTTGTTACGCAAAATATACGATTATGTGTGCACTGAATGTCGTTCAAGGATTACTTCCTTGAAATAAACAGAAGTAAATATATTTTACTGAAAAGAAAATGGTATAGATAAATCTTCTTTTCTAAACATGACAAAAAAGGTATTAAAAATAAATATTCCAGTATAAAAGAAACGTGCCTGAAGCTAAAAGATTTTCTTTCAATAGTTTCTTATGAATACAGTTCTGTAGAAAATAAATTTCAATCTGCATGTGTACTATATAAAAAAAAAAATGGAGGATGCATGCAGTTAGTTGATATTTTCTGTAATGTATCTTTGAAGTCTATCTATATAATTTCATATATATGTACTTTAACGTTTTTATTCAAATTATCTTTAGGACTATTATTGTATAATGTATGTAATTTATACAGAGTGATTCAAAACTTACGGGCAAAACTTTAAGTCTAGATGCGTCTAGAAAACTATGCGTCTAGAAAAGCTCAAAACTCCAGACAATGCATGGTCTTAACTCAAGCATTGGACAACTGCAGTACTCTTTCTGATTGCTGCTATAATACGAAGTTTGAGCTTCCAAAAAATTTCCATTCCCATCATCATATATGAAAGAAATTTATTGTTCGAAAAAAAAATGAAAATATTTGTATCAACAAAGATCTTGAAAATGTCGCCGTTTGCACGATGAAACATATTCCGATCTACATAAAGATATTTATATGCTATTTAAGTGTATGTTTTATCATGTTTAGCAATTTTTAGCGTGGTTTGGATGATTATAAGTGATTTTCATACATACGTTTAGATTGAATTATATTATTTTACAAATACAATACGATATAATTAGTTTACAATATAATAAATTTTAATGTAATTATTTTGCTATTATAATTCAATTCATTTAAATTTCATTAGTGATCTAATCAGGAGTACATCGAAATGATGATTAAAAAGTTTTTCATTGACGTTCAAAGATTGTTAAGTACATTACATTTTTACAATTTTATATACACTGTAAAAAATTATGTAAGGTTACTCCATAAAATTTGTGACAACTGTGCTGCCTCCATTTTATTGTGCAATTTATCCGATATAACCTGTATCACTTTACACTAATAAGTAATAAAACACCAGTTATATCAGTTTAAATTACACCATTATATAAGTTAAATTACTCCATAAAATTTCAGACAGGTTGTTGTCACCAATTTATTGGAGTAACGTTACATAATTTTTTACGGTGTACTACTTACATTTTTTAAGTATATAAATAAAGAAAGTTTAAAGACAGAAATGAAAAAGAATGGAAGAAGAATGCTGGATCTGTAAACGGCTAAATTTCTGATTACTGTATTTTTACAGAAGAACGTATTTGCTTTTACCTGCACTGTAAATAATTTATGGAGTAATTTAACTTATAAAATGATATAATTTAACTTATAAAATGGTGTAATTTAAACTGACGTAACTTGTATAGTGTTACATATTAGAGTATCGTAATAAAAATTATAGTAGTTAAACCACTCAATAAAATGGAGGCAGAAACGGGGCCAACAATTTTATGGAATAACATACTCTTTTTTCAGTGTGTTAAAATAAATAATACAAACGTTATATAGTTTTTTTTTAATAATTTGAAATATATCAGTAAAAAATATCATTAATATATAAGATGTCATTTATTTATTATTTACGAAATGTACATAACAGCTTTTCAGTTGTAAACAAATTCAAGGGGTCTCAACGCTCTTACAATTGAAAAAATAGAGAAAAAGAAAACACCATTTTCAATATTTAACATCATAAAATGTATTCGATTTTTAGACACACTTTTTATTGGAATTGAAAGATATAAGTATGTTCTTTCATTTCATGTATTTAAAAAATTGCAAGATGCAGAATTGGCATTTACAGAGGACTCCAAATTGTCAGATATTTCTCGAGCAGTAACTTGGCATAACAGATTATGCGCATGATTACAAAATAAATTTTTCAGCTAGAATAAAATTGTTGGTGTCTATTTATACTTCAGATTGTAATGATTACCTTGGAACTAAGTAAATTTATATTTAAAGTATTTTCAAATTTGTATACAAAATTGTATTTAGCTAATGCAAAATTTAGAAAATTTCATCAGCGTAATCACCTAAAAAATATTTTTTTGAACAATAAAAAAGAAATTTTAGGTTCAGTTTATGGAGTCTAATATGAAATATATGTTTCGAAAATTTCATGGAAAAATATTCAGATGGCTGTTGAGATATCGCGCGCGATATGGCCAAAAGCGTCATTTGGAGAAAAATGACATAAAAGTTTCGAAAACCCCGCTTCAACTATTGAGCGGGTATAATTCTAAAAGCCATAACTTCTTTTCTAATGGGAATTTTAAGGAAACAATTATATCAAAATATACAGAAAAGATAAGAGTTTAACATCTAAAAAAAGTAAAATTTCGAAATTTTTAAACCTTTAAGAATCCTGAGACCCCTTAAAGACAACACATATCTTAAGTAAGTTTATCAAAGTGCTGATTATAACTGTATTTAAAATCATAATCATTTCACGTTGTGTTTATCAAATTTATGCCTAAAATAATTATAGTACCGTACTAAACACAGAGTAACATATAATTAAAAAAATAGAAATTACTACGTAGTATATGAAAAAAAAACTGTCGTAAATAATAATTTTAAAGCTTTCAAAAGACAGTGTTATATTTAAGTGTTAAAAATTAATAGTTATTGTGAATTAAATATAAATATTTCTAACATTTAGCAGTTGTGATTTAATTTATGTCAATTATCTTCGCAATAACCATTGACAATGTGTGTTTCAAAAATTATATATTCACAACTGAAATGAAAGGAAAAAGGTCCTAAAAGATTTAATAATATTTTATTCAGTAATACTCATGACAAATGATTCTAAAATATTCATTCCGTTTCTATGTCTCTGTTTCTTATTTGACAATATTAAGATTTACAGAAAGAGGGGGAAATCCATTTTGACACAGGCTTTAGTCATCAATTTGTATTTAACTATTCATCAAGAGTTCGAAAGGCGAGAAAAGGCTCTTGTGACATTTACAATAAATGCGTATTTTACCCGGAATGTCAAAACCAGTTATGTTTCCTATAAATATTGACAAAGAGCTTTAAATAAACTGAAGTATTTAAAGAAGAAATTGGATTATTTATGAAGGATACACTTTATTATATCATTTTATTGGTTGAAATATTAACAAAAACGTATTACTAATGTGACTGAAATTTCCAGATAGAAAAATGTTTAAATAATAATAATTATTATTTTAATAAATAAATATTCTATCTTCCATTCATTTTAATTAGGTACTGTCAGTTTTCATTAATAAAATATTGAAAATTGTTTTTTTAAATAACATAAATTGAATACAATATTAAAACAAGTTGGAAATTGCTCGTCAAACGTGGCAAATGAGGTGCGTTCGTACTATAACTAGTTTTATAATTCTTTTTTGCACCCAATATTGTACCGAATGTATATTTTTTTGCACTTCATAAGAGCATAGTCTGTAACATCATTAAAATGCACTTGGAATAATTTTTTCCTATTCCCCGTAATATAGCGGAACACTTTTGACTGTCCCTGTAATTAAAATATAGATCCGATTTTCGTAAAATTTGAAATGGCTCAACAAAATTTTGCAACAATTATATATTTAAAATTTCAGACCATTCGGAAGGCTTTAACATCATTAAAATTCACTTGCAATATTTTTTTCCAATTGGCCGTAATGTAACGAAAAACTTTTGACTGTCCCTGTAATTAAATTATGCATCCGATTTTCATAAAATTTGAAATGGCTCGACAAAGTATTGCAACAATTATGCTATTTAAAATTTCAGACCATTCGGAAGACAGTAACATCCTTAAAATGCACTTGCAATAATTTTTCCCATTGGCCGTAATGTAAAGAAAAACTTTTGGCTGTCCCTGTAATTAAACTATACATCCGATTTTCATAAAATTTGAAACGGCTCGACAAACGTTTCCATGAATTATATATTTAAATTTTCAGACCATTCGGTTGGGTAGTTTTTGCTCTGTTATATGCGGACAGACAGACAGGCGGGCAGACAGACAGACAGACGGACAGACAGACGGACTGAACGACGACTATAGGTGCTACGCATTTATATAACTAGTAAATCTACAGATCAGGGGCCTCAACGTCATATTTGAAGTAATGTATGTTTTGTTTTATCTTTTTTTAAATGTTTCTAGCCTTTATCCTGCAGTTTATTTTCTTTTTTATTTTGTTTTCAATCATATTTATTTAAATTGTATTACTTCTATTGCGTGTAATATTTCTTGTAGTTATGGCAGATTTAACTCTTAGAAATAACAACAACAAAAACAACTGCTAGCTCTGATAACTCAGGGCTGTATAATTTTATAAAAATATTTATTACATATGAAATAGTTTCCTTTCAGGAGGCTCTGCCATCCCTTAACTGAAAAATGCTCTCATAGCTCATTAATTTCACCATCTTTAATATCTAAAATTCAGTATTTTATGATTAGGTCTCAGGTCTTCAGTTTTTTTGTTTTAAATATTCAGAAATCTCAAGATTACTAAGAGGACCAAATAAATTTTATTTAATATCTATTTTAGTGTAAATGCTATATGATTATATTTACCTCGTATTAAATTATAAGTTATAATATAAACCAAGTGAAGAATTTGTCTTATATTTTAGATACTTACCAATGGGATTTGCACATCTTCTGAATGTTTAATTCTTGCATATATATAAGCATAATGACCACTGATTTAGTAGGATATGCGTCAATAATAAATGCATGCAATATTTCAATTAATAAAATGAATACACTTTCAAATGCTATAGAACTTGTTTATTTAACGTTTGGCTTTTCAAAATAGTATGGAAAAAATTAAATTTACAATTGCAGTTTGAATAAGCAAATTTTACAAATTCAGTAATTAAAAACCTAAATCATAAGATAATATTCTATTGTAAAGAAAAAACTCAGTATAAATTCCTTAAGGAATTTTAAGCGCTTCTATTGGTGAAAAGCTCTAAGTAAAAGCTGATCGTAAGGAATTCTCAAATGGCTAATTATTTCAAATTTTATAAAAGGTATTTTATACAGATAGTATGTACTATAGGATGAAGAAATATAACAATGTTTGAATTTCTTCGAAAGAAATTATTAAGATTGTAATAATTTTACTTATATGGAAATTTTTCTGCATAAAATTCATACCGATTACACTTCATAATTAAATTTCCTAGAATTTACCTAATCAGCAACTGTTTCGATGAAAAAGTATTAACAAATGCTTACATTTCAGCAGTCATCATACAACTTTTTCTTACATAAACTAAAACATTGAAAAACATGGGATTTTCATTTTAATGCATATAAATTTAGTATTCTGTTAGGTTATACAAAGTAAAACAACCTCACCATTTCAGTAAATGCAAAATTTAAAGTTATACCAAAAAATTTAAAACTAACAATTCTTTTCTCAAGTTAAAATTCAGTAGTATAGTTTAGTAGAAAAAAAATAACATAATAAATAATACATAAATAATGTTTAATATTTTGCCAACATAAATAAACTTACTTGATAAGACAATTTACATTGGAAAAGATTAAAAGAAAAATTATGTACGTATTTATACAAAGCATTATTGTTCGAAATACTCAATAATGTTATATATATCATACAAATGCAGTACGAGCTTTACTAAATTCACAACATTTTTATACTAGTTTTCAAATATACATTAAGTACATTATTCATACAGAAATAGTACGAATGCTCGTTGTATATTAACTTAATTTATTACGCTATACATATTAATCAATGCTATATACAAAATTGGATAATATAAGACTTCATAGCATTTTTAAAGTACAAATTCAACTAAAAATTGATTTTCAATACTTTATCTACATAATTCCACTTACTTGATACTGCAATTTATATACCAAAGAAAACAGTGAAAGAAAAAAATTATATACAAACTTATGCAATTCCAAATTACTCTACATATCCAATAAATAACATATTACAATGCGAATGCAATACAAGTGTTTTCTAAATTAATAACATTGTTACAGTTAAAAAAAAATAACAATACTATACAATACAAATCTACCATAATATATTTGTTGTACATTAATTTACTTTTTATGTAATACAAATTAAATTAAAAGTACATATAAATGCATACAATATTGATATTAATGACATTAGTACTTTGCAATTTAAATATAACAAAATAAATTTCACTGTGCTAATTCGATTATTAGAGTATGTAAATATAAATGAAACATAACATTTAACAAATAACCGATAAAATACTTTACTACATAGGCCAGCTTGTAGGAAAATTTTTCGCAAAACAAATAAATCAAAGATATTTTGTGATAAATAAAAATAGTTTTTAAAATATCGTAATTTTTTTAGATTTTTAGATTTATTGTAATTACAATGGAATTATGGTATATTAATTAATATTCACAGGCGTATACGAAAAAAAATAATTTAAGTTAAATATGTTGCTAAAGAATATATGGCATGAATATTCTAAATCAGGAATTTTTAACTGTAAAAAGGACATCATAAGAAAATCGACTAAACTATAATAAATGATGATACAATTGTTTTCACTTGTTACTTATGCAAATTTCAAATTCTTAAATAAATTTGTTGAGCAAGTTCTTTAAACGAATTTGCGAAATGTATCTTTCAAGATATTTTAAGTCAATTTTAGAAGCCGTTTTTCTTCAGCTATTCTTGATTCTAACAATTTACATTTTCTTATGTTCTCAAGCCTTTCGTAAGAAAAACCTGGATCAAATACGAGGTCTTCGATGCATCGCACTCTGAACAATGCTACGTATGTTATACCTAACATTAGTTCTCTTTCGCCAATGTTCATTACAGATTTAACAACGTGAGGCCCTGCGATTTATGTATTGTTATCCCCCAGGCCAGTGAAAGAGGGAACTGCGTTCTTGAGAATGTCCTTCCATCTGCTGTCCACGAACGGCTTATAGGAGGTATTGGGACTAATCCATTAACAGAAGGTCCTGTGTACTGGTCAAACTGCACGAGAATTGAAATTGGGAAATCTCTCGGTGGCATAGTACCAGGCTTGTACAAGATGTCTTTGACTGTACCCAGAGCACCATTAACTAAGCCTTTTGAAATCCAAAGATTACTTCGCAACATAGCTCGTGCTCCAATTGATAGATAAATAGTCTTTTCTAATCCTTGAGAAATATCGTGATCATATTTGTCAGCATCCTTGTTGTTATCCTGTGCTGTAATTATGGCAACGGGAGAACTAAGAGTTTCGAGCTTTTGCATATTATATTGGTGAACTTCGGAATTTGTAGAAAATAAGTGTATACTATCACGGAAATGTTTCATTTCTTCATTTGAGATATTTGTTATGTTTCTGGACATGAGATATTTCCAGTCATCTACGATAGTCTGGCCGACACTCAATCTGTCTAAAATTTCTCGAAATCGCTCTTGTGATTTTCCTTGCTGTCTATGACAATTTTTAAGAATAATGCATTTTTCAATGCTTTGGAATAATAACTGCCCTTGGTCATATATAGAACCTTTAAAACTGGTACCGTATAATGGTCTATCCATTACAGGTGGAAGCTGTTTTATATCACCCAATAGATATATGAATAAGCCGCCAAAAGGCTCATGGGCTTCATTAGGTTTTGCTTCACGGCATCGAAGATCAATTTTCTTCAAGAGAGAGCACCCGAGCATACTCATTTCGTCTATAATAATAAATTGGCATTCATTCATTTCACATTGAAATGAATGCAACAATTCGTTGCTTAGGGGCCTATGTTGTCGCTCATTTCCAATGTGAAGTGCTGAATGGATTGTAGACCCGCCAATATTCAGTGCTGCAGCTCCAGTAGGGGCTAGAAGTATATAGCCTCTCTTTCCAAGTTTCTCATTAATTTTGTGTATCATCGCATGAATAAGAGTACTTTTACCGCTTCCTGCACGACCCTGAATAATGACAGATCTTGGTGGAGTAATAGACTTGTCTTCGATACATTCTAATTGCTGGTTAACAATATCTAATACCTTAACTTGCTCCTCTGAAAGAACAATGTTAGGCATGGTGATAATATTATCATATTCCACTGACTTTGTAATTGCTCTTTGAACAGAAATAAAAGATTGTAAAGACAGTGGTGATTCATAAATCAAATAACTGGCACTCCAATCGAAATTAATGTCTTGAGGCGTCATACCCATTTTAATTTCGCTTTCCTTAACTCCTAATCCAGCTAATACCATCCAATCCTCTTTGTCTTGTTCATCCCCTGCCTCTTCTTCAGTTTCGAACTCATTTTCAATTTCAGTAATGTTTTAGATTTCTTCCGAAATATCTGCTTGAGGAAACTCGAGAAAATTTTCATAAATTACTTTCCACGTCGGTCCACGGCTTCTTAAATCCGCTATTTTTCGCCAAGGAATTCTAGTAATTACTTGTTGTCTATAAAATTCTTCATTATCGTTTTGGCAATCTAGAGCAAACCTTGGTAAAATTCGGACAACAGCTGGGTTCAGTCGTTTTATAAAAGTATTGCCCCTCTTATAATACTGAGAAAAATAGTCATACATAGACAAACTTTCTAATTCAGATGACCGTAGAGGATAAGTGTCATAAAGTGTCTGTTGTGTTTGTACATTGTCGATTTCGCTATTTTCTTCTATTGAAATCCATTTGTCTTCCTCGATATTCAGTCTTACGAATTCTCGAGAAGAGTGATATAAGGGCCATCCCATGAGAATGTGAAATGACTCTTGTGCTGAATAGTCTCTTTCACTACATATTTTTATGAAAATTCGTTGAATTACTGATTTAAGAGTTCCTGCTTCTGAGGAAACTTTTGATAAAGCGTCTTCAATAAGTGATTCCAGGCCGCGTGATTTCGGTTCACTTTTGCTGGCATATTTTGCTATGTAATTCAGCACAGCTTCAATAGATAAAATCGGTTGAATGTCAGTATTCGCCCTCCAATGTTCAGTAATAAACCTATTATGGGTGTTCATAAGGGGATCATTTCTTTCTGTTTTTAAAATCCATTTACCTTCTTCTTTACATAAATGTGTTCTTTCCTCTAAATTAAATGGAAATTTAATGCGGCACACTTCTTCTCTTGATGTTTTCAACTTCCTTAAGCATTGTGGCCCATGTTTTGTATGTCTCTGACACGCATTCAATAAATTAACATAATCTTTTTCGTGATCTGTAACTTCAGAATAATGTAAAGAACAGGGATGAATAGGAGGCTTTGTAGAATTAAAATCCGGATTCATGGTGCTTATAATTTTTCCAAAATACTCAGCAATAGAATCTCGTTCGATTTGTGTTTTGTTATCCAGATTTAGAATATCGGGTGCTCCTTCTAACCAAAAGATGCCATGAATGTGTGGACTTCCCCTGTGTTGAAATTCTGTTCTATACCAAAAATCTTTTACTTTGAATTTCGGGCAAATTATTTTACGAATGAAAAACTCTGCACGTTCTTTGAAGAAATAGCTAAATATTAGAGGATTTTCGTTCAGAATTACTCTTCGTATTTTCAATATTTCACTTTCGGAGAGATTTTCGGCCTCCTTATCATGCTGTATAAGCCTAAATACTTCAGGTCAGTACAAATCCGCAGCACTGAGGGTTACAAAAAGGGTAGGTGGACCCAGGAATTTCACCATATCTAGCAATTCCCTAGATCTTGCGTACCAATACGTACTGCTACCTCTTAGTGATGAATTGAAAGCTAAAAGCTTTCGGGCTATTCCAGGGTTTGATTCTATAGCTTCTTTCAGCTGTTGTACTGTATAATTGCGAAATTGCGAATTTTTCTGTATGCAGACACTTCCTTTTTTCAATGCTTCCCACCGCATTAAGCTGTTCATAGCAAAAAATCTAAATCTCGGATGCTTTGCAAAACGTTGATCCTTATATAAAATTAAATGGCGAAAGTACTCAAAAGGAGAAATTTTTTCTTGCCTTGCAGCTCTCAAATCAGCAGCTCCAGTTGGGAAAAGTTTTGGAAATGCCATTGCAATGTAACCAGTATGATTAAATTCATTTATTGGAACTGGAATTAATGCTGGCCAAGGTACCGGATCAGTAGCACCCAAAGCTTGACGAACAATAGCTTCATTGTTTCGTGGCAATACATTTGGTACATCAGTAATGCTAATGATGTCATCATTTTCATCTTCAGGCTTCGTATCTTCTTTCATTTTCGTTGATAAACTATCTAATATATTTTCATCCTCAGGTATAGAATTCAAAATGTCGGTATTTATTTCAATATCTTTGTAATAAATATTATGGCTTTTTAACCAATATAGTGCATTATAAACCCTATTCCTGTTTACCATAAAATCTGCATGAGTTGATCCCGTATTTCGTCTGAAAACAATAATATTTGACAAGTCGCTTATGCATTTTGGAAGTACTTTGGCAACTTCGTGGATATCCTGAGGAAAATTGATTACCTGACCACTATAACCTAATTGCCCTCCACGTAATTTATATACGGTTATTACAGGATGTACTCGAGCTGTTAAATGCTCCTCGATCATTGTTAAATTACATAATTCATTTGGAACAATACCTGGATCCATGTCGTTTTCCAAACTAAACTTATTAAAGCGTTCTTGGAGTTTCACGCATCGTCTACATGTACCATTAATAGTTTTTAATCCCACAAATCTTTCAAGACAGATGCTACATTCTCCCCAATTAAGATTTTTTTGATATATTTCAAATGGTGTAAACTGAACTGAGGATAAATTTTGATGATCAGCGGTTGATATTTTAAGAGAATGCTTCATTCTTTTTTTGAAAAGTTCATCAACTTTTTCCTCATTTGATTCATCCGTTCTAAGCCCAGATTTCCGGATTCGATCTTGCGCTAAACGAGCAGTTTTTTGCTTTTGATCTTCTAGAGACCGAACTGTCGACTTGCGGATTCGAGCTTGCGCTAAACGAACGGTCCTTTGCTCTTGATCTTCTAGAGATCGAACTGTAGACTTATGAATTCGATCTTGTGCTAAACGAACAGTCCTTTGCTCTTGGTCTTCCAGAGATCGAACTGTAGACTTATGAATTCGATCTTGTGCTAAACGAACAGTCCTTTGCTCTTGGTCTTCTAGAGATCGAACTGCAGACTTACGGGTTCTATCTTGCTCTAAACGAGTGTCCGTTTGTTCTTGGTCTTCCAGAGATCGAACTGCAGACTTACGGGTTCTATCTTGCTCTAAACGAGCGTCCGTTTGTTCTTTGTCTTCCAGAGATCGAACTGCAGACTTACGGGTTCTATCTTGCTCTAAACGAGCGTTTCTTTTTTCTTGGTCTTCCAGAGATCGAACTGCAGACTTACGGGTTCTATCTTGCTCTAAACGAGCGTTTCTTTTTTCTTGGTCTTCCAGAGATCGAACTGCAGACTTACGGGTTCTATCTTGTTCTAAACGAGCGTTTCTTTTTTCTTGGTCTTCCAGAGATCGAACTGCAGACTTACGGGTTCTATCTTGTTCTAAACGAGCGTTTCTTTTTTCTTGGTCTTCCAGAGATCGAACTGCAGACTTGCGGGATCTATCTTGCTCTAAACTAACTTCTTTCTTCTGTTCTGGTTCCACCAATTGAGCTTTCGCATGGCTTAATCTGTCCCTTTTTAACCGCGTTTGTTTTTCTTCATCTGTTTCTTGAAGTCGTTTTCTAGCTGTTGCTAAACTTTTAGCTTTTGCTGATTTTTTCTTCGTGCGAGGCATTTTTCAATTTAACGAATATTAAAGATATTAAAGATACCTAAATGTTTAATTCAGAATCATAGATTTACGATTTCGCTTTAAACACAATATCAATTCTCTATGCCAAAAAAGTCACTTTATGTGAATGATAGGACTCAGAAAGTAAATAGAAATATTTTATGTAGATAAAATCATATACGAAATCAAGGAAAATAACACAAAATGTATAGAAAAAATCCTTTTTACAAGAACTAAACTAAAATGCATATAATACAATTAATTTTTAATATTTAGCAAAAGGTTTCTATCAAATTGCATGCTTTAAAGTCGAATGTCGAAACAGGGAAACTTAAGATGCAGATGATGGTTTTGTACTTGTCGAATGAATGTACTATATGATCTATGAAGTCTAAAAAGTTCAAAGCAATAAATTATATTTCCATCTATGACAAATTAGAGTATAACAAACAAAATACTAAAATATATTATTTAATTTTTAAAAATAATAAGCAATGCTGTTAAACACCTTCAAAATAATTTCAAATTACAAAATTTTTCCTTAGTTACTTAGAAAAAACTGTAGTAAAATCACCAAAAGCAGTATGACCATGTAAACATTCATGAAAATAAGTCCGATAATAGAAAGTATATTTCTATTTTTAAATAAATATTTAAACTAAAAAATTGAAAAAAAAAATGAAATAAACAATGTGCCATTTATCTTTTTGAAACCTTTTTCGCACAAAAAACGCTATAGTAATATGCCACTGCAAGACATTGTTTTACTTTTTTTAAAGTAAAATAATAGTAAAATAATAAGTAAAATAATTAGTAAAATAATAAATAACAAACAAAACAGTAAATTCTAAAAAAATATTTTTTGCTCTTCACAATGTTATTCACACGTTAATTTACAATTAAAAGTAAGTAATTTTATCTTACCATAACAGAAATGATCTTTTTTCTTTTCCATGAGATCTTTATTCCATACACATATTGAAATAGAAATGTTAAAATTCGATCCAAAGTTCTCTACTCATGAAAATATGCTTTTGACTGGAAACTAATTTCATTCATTAGTTTGGTATTGAAAGGAGTTAACCGAGTTTGGGCTAAAGTTGTTTAGAAATAACGGAAGAATCTTTATTCTTGCAGACGCCAACACATTATAATGATGAATTTATTCCAATGTAAAACAACCATCAAAATATTTACAGATGCCACAAGTTACCAGATGTTTAAAAAAGATAATACCGTTCTAAGTACTAATTTGTTTTTTTTACCAGGCTCAAGTCCTAGTAATCGTTTTAAATACAAACAGTTTTTTTCAATATCACAAACTTGACTTGATTCAGCCCAGAACTTAGATTGGATAATTCAGAATTCCCATTGTGTTGGGTAATAAACAATGTCAAAGCAAACGGGCGATCATTTAAATAGAAGGCACTCTAAACGTTTAAGCAGCAGGATTAAATAGTTCGTAAACGAAGATGGCTCACATAAATTTTCTTAATTATAAATATTACAATAAAAATCCTAAACTACGTAAAAAGACTTATCATACAAATGCATCACAATGGAATATATCATATTGTCGAGCTACTGACTCACAGAAGAAAACCACCCAGAGAAAAAACGCAGGATATTAAATGCAAACAGGCAGGTGGTTACAAAGACATAGATTTTAGCTAATTAAAAAGAGTAAATTCGATTTATTTATTGGGCAATAATAAAAGATGTTTGATTACGCTTTAGTCAGCTGGAAAGTTTCCCGCGTTTCGGCTGTTGTTCATGACAACAGAAAATCGTCTGCCTAGATTTCCAAAGAAATTTAATCATTGAAAATGATTTTATCTGAAAACAATGTGTTTAAATAAAAGTATGAATTTAAGAAGAATGTAATCAAAATTAAAAATAGATTTAATACCTATACGCTACATGACATTAAACTTTAATTTTAGAATAGAATATTATTGATGATTTAATTTACAATATATATGCACATTATCGCATTTAATATTATATTGCTTTTGCAGGATGTTGTAAAATATGATGCAGTTTGTCTAGCACATACTTTCATGTATTTGACTTAATACTTCTCAACTTTTCCAGCACAGAATCGTAATGATAATACATTGAATGCATTCGCTAGTATAGTGCAACACGAACTGTTTAAGAAGATATCATAAATAAACACTTTACATTCTTTCTATTTTCAAAGAAGTCTCCTTTATATAAAAAAGCGGGAAAATATACGCAAGTATTATTCTTATTCCCTTTTCTAACATTATAGTCTGTAGAATAATATATAAAAAGTGATCTAAAAAATGGAATAAATACGTAAACAATAAAACGTTGCTTATTTTCTCATTAAAAATAGCGCGAAATGCACGAATTTATTTTCTTTTTATAAATATTTCTACTTTTTCGCCATTTAGCCCAGTCGTAGGGGAGGAAAAAAAAGGCCGAATTCGGAATTAATTAGGGGAAAGCTGGAAATTTTTTTAATCCTTTTAGTTTAGGTCTAGAATGAATATGCTAAGTTTTCCCCTTCGTAGTAGGTTAGCATTAGAAAATATGTACAGATTTATAGTAAAAAAACACGTTTTTTTAGATACCATAACAGTATCTCAAAACAGCTAACTCTGTTAAAAACATTGTCAATGCAAATGTTGTAGAGCTTAAAATTCCGAATAAAATGAGTACCTACACTTAATATTTTTGTTGAACATTAAGGTCACAATATTACTTTAAAGTTTTAGACCCGTGGTCAGGGGGTTGAACTCAGAATTAATTAGGAAAAAACTGGAAATTATTTTAATCCCTTCAGTTTAGGTCTAAAATGAATGTACTATATTTTTTTCCTCGTATTTGAGTGAATGTTAGAAAATATGTATATATTTATTTTCGAAAAACACGTTTTTTTAATTTCATTAACAATATCTCAAAACAGCTAACTCTATAAAAAACATTGCCAGTACAAATGTTGTAGAGCTTAAAATTCTGAATAAAATGAGTACCATCATTAATATTTTTGTTCAACGTTACGGTCGCAATTCTATTTCAAAATGTTTTAAATCAAGAACTTGAAGCGTGACCAAGTTAACTTAACATCTCAAAATTGCGGCCTTAATATTGAACAAAAATATTTAGTGTAGGTACTCATTTTACGCAGAATTTTAGGCTCTATAACTTTTGCATTGATAATGTTTTGGTGGAGTTAGCTGTTTCTTCAGGGGGGGGGGGGGGGCTCTGCCCCCCTGAACCCCCCCCCCCGTGATCTCATTAATTTACGTATGTAACTTTTTATTGATTGCGCTAATTGTTATCGCAAATCTTAAATTTCTTTTTACACTTCCGAGCCTTAATTTTCAATACTGGTGGACAGAAAATGATTTACATTGACGCAATTATATTAAAAGTTTAGGTTTTATGAATGAAAATGTAATTTCCTTTTAATAATAAAATAATTGTCATTCATATTTTCTGAAATTAGCGGCATTAAGAACTAACACTCTTAATAAAATATTTTTTCAATCAATCTTGTTAATGCTTGGTTTTTAAGAATGAAAATAATTATTTCCTGATACAATGACGTCATTTTCGAAAGCGATAATTTTGCGGTGTATAATTTTGACATTTACTATATATTTGATTTTCAAAAGTTTTTTTTTCTCATTGAAATTTTCGATAAAAAATTAACATTTCTGTTAGCTGTGTGCAGACGATTAACCATGAGATATTAGTAACATTTCTTTTAATAATAAGAATTAATATCTTAACGCAAGCCCTTTTTATTTCAACCTCAAAGCATATTCGTTTTATTTTTGATACATGAGATCAAATTCACATTCTTTTCGTATTTTAGTTTTATTTCCAACATGAAGACGTATTCATGTCTATTTTTTATTTCATTTTCCTTTTGCACATGAAAATCTTTAAATCAAAACTAACTGTTTAGAGTAAAATATTATTCTGGGATCGGATTTTTTGGCAACGGTAAGAAAAAAAAATTGTTGAATTTTATAGCAAAATGTCGATTTATTCCTTATGAAAATAATGAACTTCTTAATTTAAAAGAAAAATATTTCAACAAAATAAGTAGAACATAGTCTTGCTTTATTTCTGGGATAAATTCCATCTATATGTAAAGTCACAAAGGCATGAATTCGTCCCTTTTAACTTTGATTTAACTTCAAACAATTGCACATACTTTCACATGTACGATATTTTTAGGTGTAGTTATGTTGCTAGGCAACAGTTAAAATAAAATAAAAACAATGAAATATGTGCTTTGAAAAAAAGTAAATTTATAAAAAGATATATTATTGGAACACATATATAAAATCCCTCCATAAGTTAAACACCGAATTTAAAAACTCTGACAAATGTATACACAAAATTTCAAACTAATATGAATAATGTATGGTTATAATTAGGAAATTTCATCAGCCATAATTTACCATTTAAATCCTTCAATCATATGAGCCATTTCTTTTCAACAAATACAAATGGAAAAATCGTCTGAATTGCTATAGGAAAGCATTAAGTCGCAAAATAAAATGTCCTATATATTCCGAACGAATGAACCAAATTTAACCAAAAACTATACAGCTTAATTCGGGGATCTTACCAACATGCATCCTTAATTTTAAGCTAAACGGATGCTTTTTACGGCAGTTATCGCGGAACAGACGGACAGACAGACAGACAGACAGACAAACGGAAACCAAAACTTTTCGTGTCTCCACAGTAAGCCTTCACTGACGTTTCGGCAATTACGAACGCACCTAAAAAGGAAACATAATTTTTTTATTTATAAAATACCATAATTTCAGGATTTTAATACGCGGATCAAACAGCCCTGTTTCTAACAGACATTTTATTCATTGATTATAGTTAAATATATACCGCGATTTCATAAGTTAAATTTTATGAAATACGATTTCTGTTAGATCCGCGGATTTTAGGCCGGAAATTACTGCAATATTTTAATCTTTTAAAAAGTCATAATAGATAATATCATTATGATATATTTTAATAGTACCAGTAATTCTTATAATATCAAACATTTTCAATATACTCCTAATTGATAACTTTATCTATTAATGAATTATCATTTAAACGTTATTCTTTAAAATTAAATTCCATTTCCAAATATACCTTTCAACAGCTACACTTATTGCTGCTTAGAATTAATTTTTATATATATTTAATAAAATTAAGATAAATGCCATAAATGTTAAACATATGTAAGTATATATTCATACATTTTAGTATTTGTTGATGTCAATGTTGTTTCTGTTTCACCATTATTTTATCTGTAATGAAATAACCACGACACCCGAACTGCTGAAGAAAAATGAAACTTTAGCAATTTTAATAGCTTTGTAACATAATCTAAATTGACACTGATTTTAGATGAAAATATTATCTGTTTTCAATGTATTTATGATTTCTAACCACACTTTCATAAATTTGCTTTATAAAATTTATAACCATAAACAAAATTAATAGATTTAAAAAAAAAAAAAACAAGGTGTGATATATATACATAAAACATTTTTCTACAAGAAATTACAAAAGACTGCATTGATAAATTATTTAAATTATGCGTGTATTTTCTTAGAAAAATATGTTCAAAATAAAAGTAATGATTTTTTTGAAAAATAAGATTATGTTCGTGCGTGAGCCTTTCAGGTAGATTTCGTAAGAAATACTATCTATTGCAATCTCCCCTATGTTGTAATTTCTGAAAGATTTTTGCAGATCTACGCCGATCATGACCCACTAACCCTAAACCACCCCTAGATCAAAACGTTATCTGTCTATCTGTCTATCTATCTATATGACCATTAAAAATAAATACAAATTACCATCAAACATAAAAAACAAATATATAAATAAAATGAGCAGAAAAAGAAAAATGGATATTTCTAGAACTTAGACAGAATCTTCAGGTCCCAAATGCCAAAAATTCCACAAATAAAGTGTGTGGTTTCATCTTCATATTAGCCATAAAAAGGCTACAATAAATATACATATAACCATTATATAATATTACAATTCATCATCTTTTTTTTTATTAAAACATAAAATTTAATAAATTGAGTACCAATACATTACACTAACATTATCATATCTATACTCCTATTATAAAAAGGAAAAAATTGTTTATTTGTCGGAGATAAGCTCTGGAACTACCGAACCGATTTCAAAAGTAATGGTATCAAAATGATGGTCTTAGTCCAACTTAGAACATAGGCTATATCTTATGTCGGTGCCACTACCCCAAAGGGGGTGTAGGAGCAAAAAACGTTCTAAAAATGCGATTTTAATGTTACTGAAGGGCTTAGAAATATGAAATTTTGAATACTAGTTACTTATAAGATATAAATGATGTCTAAGTACAGTTCTTAAACAATTCGAAATTTAAAAGGGTTGAAAATGCACAAAAGTGTTCTAAAAAAACGTTCTAAATGGTAGTTTCTACACAATCTCAGGAAATACCAAACCGATTTAAAAAGTATTTGTGTCAAAATGATGGTGACAACGCTTGCTCCAAGATAGGCTATGTTTTATGTCGGTGCCACTACCCCTCAAGGAGGTGCAGGAACAAAAAAACGTTCGAAATTGCGATTTTTGTGTTACTGAAGTGCCCAGATACATGGAATTTGGAATGGTAATTACTTATTACGTATAAATGTTCGAAATTGTGATTTTTGTGTTACTGAAGGTCCCACATACATGGAATTTGGCATGGTAGTTATTATTAGATATAAATTAGCTCTAAGAACATTTCTTAAAAAATTCGAATTAAAAAGGGGTCAAAATGTGCAAAAAGCGTTCTACAAACGTTCTAAATGGCGATTTTTATGCAATCTCAAGAAGTACCAAACCGATATAAAAAATAATGGTGTCAAAATGATGGTGACAACCCTTGCTCCAACACAGGCTACATTTTATGTCAGTGCCACTAGCCCAAAAGGGCGTGAAGGAGCAAAAAATCGTTCGAAATAGCGAATTTAGTGTTACTGAAGGACGCAGATACGTGGAATTTGGCATGGTAGTTACTTATTAGCTATAAATTATTTCCAAGAACATTTCTTAAAAAATTCGAAATTTAAAAGGGGGTGAAAATGAGCCGAAAGCGTTCTAAAAAATGTTCTAAATGCCGATTTTTTCGCAATCTAGAAAAGTACCCAACCGATTTAAAAAATAATGGTGTCAAAATGATGGTGACAACCCTTGCTCCAACATAGGCTATGTTTCATGTCGGTGTCATTGCCCCCAAAGGGGGTGCAGGAGCAAAAAAACGTTCGAGAACTCGATTTTTGTGTTACTGAAGGGCCTAGAAACATGAAATTTGGAATGGTAGTTACTTATAAGATATAAATGATCTATAAGAACATTTCTAAAAAAATTCGAAATTTAAAAGGGTGAAAATGCGCTAAAAGAGTTCTAAAAACGTTCTAAATGGCTATTTTTACGCAATCTCAGAATGCACCCAACATATTTCAAAAGTAATGGTAGGAAATTGATGATGACAGACCTTGCTCCAACATAGGCTTTATTTCATGTCGGTGTCACTACCACCTAGGGGTTGCAGAAGCAAAAAGTGTTCTAAATTGCGATTTTTGTGTTACTGAGGAGCGTAGAATCCTGAAATTAGACAGGACAGTTATATATAAGATACAAATTATCTCTAAGGACATTTCCTAAAAAATCGAAATTTTAAAGAGGCGAAAATGAGCGAAAAGCGTTCAAAAAACTTTCTAAATTGCGATTTCTACGAAATATCAGGAAGTACCGAACCGATTTAAAAAATAATGGTGTGAAAACGAAGGTGACATCCCTCGCTCCAACATAGGCTGTATTTCATGTCGGTGCCACTATCCCAAAGGGGGTGAAAGAGCAAAAAAGATCTAAATTGTGTTTTTTGTAATACTGCAGGAGCTAGCAACTTAAAACTAGGCATGGTAGTTACTTATAAGATATAAATGATCTCTAAGAACATTTCCTAAATAATTCGAAATTTAAAAGGGGTGAAAAGGGACGAAAAACGTTCTAAATTGCGATTTCTATGCAGTCTCAGAAAGTACCCAACCAATTTCAAAAGTAATGGTTGGAAATTGATGATGACATATTGCTCCAGTATAGGATCTATTTCGTGTCGGCGTCACTACCACCTTGCGGTTGCATTTTAAAAAACCTTCTAAATTGTGATTTTTGGGATACTGAAGGGGCTAGCAACTTGAAATTTGGCATGGTAATTACTTATAAGATGTAAATGAGAAGAGTTCCTTAAAAATTTGAAATTTAAAAGGGGTGAAAATGAACGGAAAGCGTTATAAAAACGTTCTAAATAGCGATTTCTACGCAGTCTCAGGAAATATAAACCGATTTCAGAAGTAATGTTTTCAAATTGATGGTGACAGTACCCGCTCCAACATAGCCCATATTTTACGTTGTTGCCACTACCACCTGGGGGTTACAGGAGCAAAAAATGTTCTAAATTGCGTTTTTTGTGTTACTGAGGGGGTCTAACATTTTAAATTTGGAATGGTAATTACTTCAAAGATGCAAATGCTTTCTAAAAATTGTCGAAAGAAAATTCCAAAATTAAAAGGATGAAGTGAGCGAAAAGCGTTCTATAAGCGTTCTAAATTACGATTTTTAAGCAATCGTAAGAAACCGATCGTAAGAAGAAACCGACTTCAAACATAATTGTTGCAAATTGATGGTGATAGAACCTGCACAAACATAAGCTATATTTTATGTCGGTGCCACAACCCCTCGAGGGTTGCAGGAGGAAAAAAAAAATTCTAAATTGCGATTTCTGCGGTACTGAAGAGGCTAGAAACTTTAAATATAGCACGGTAGTTACTTATAAAATATAAATGTCCTTTAAGAGCAGCCCAAAAATAAATTCGAAATTAAAAAGTGGTGAAGCGAAGGGAAGGAGCGAAAAGCATTCTAAAAGTGTCCTAAATTAAGATTTCGGTGGAATCTCTGGAAATAATAAACCGATTACAAAAGTTACTGGCTGCGAATCAAGAGTGATAGTCCTTGATCCTAAACGGGCTATATTTTATGCCGTTGCCACTACCACCTGGTTGGCAGGAACAACAAGAAAGCCTTTAAAAACATCTATATTCCGTTTTCTATAGAATATTAGGAAATACCAACCGATTTGAAGGTTAATGTTGGCAAATTAATGGTGACAGTCTCTGTTTCAACATTTTTCGAGACATTCTATTTCAACTCTATTTCGGCATTTTATGTTGGTGCCACTAACACCAAAGAGGTGGTAGACTGTTTGACAAGAAACTTGGAATTTGACATGATGGTTAATTTTAAGATGTAAATGTGTTAAGATGGTTTCTAAAAAATTCAAAATTTCAAATGAATACTGAAATGAGCGTATGAAATGAGCAAAAAAGACCCAAAATATTTTCTAAATTATCATTTATTTGGAATTAGTTTTAGTTCTTCTTATTAATTAAAATCTCATTTCTGTCTATCGCACTTTTATAATAAAGTTTAGTCAAATTGTGGCTTAATTTGTAATTTTGAATTATTCCAAAAAGTGTTTTTCTAATAAAAAATAGTCATGCAAAAATCACTTGGCATATTTCAACTATTACGCGAGCAAAGCCGCGGTATTTGCTAGTATATTATAAAGCAGTAAGATCTAAAAGTTCCGCCCGAATGTTTTCAAAATCTACCCGGTGGATTTTTTTGCAAATAGTGTCATTCGATAGAGAATATTCACGTGATGGTTTATGAGTAAAATGTACAGGGATAACTATGATTTTTGGTAATAATTTTTGCATTTTATTGTTATTTTGAACGAAAAGGTTGCCAGAGGTTATTTTTTGGCTACAAATGAATTGAAATCGCTGTATCCGTTAGAAAATAAAAATAATTGTATTTAATTGTAAACTAGTATGTTGTGGCCATCACAAAACTTTCTTCTACATAAATCACGTCAATTAAATCATTTAAATAGTACAAGAAATGACAACGATTTAGCACCAATTCATATCAAAGTGTATCTGAATTTGAAGTTGGATGAAAATTCGTGCATTAGTTCTTGAGATAGAGCTATAGCGGAAATTCTGAAAAAAATGTAGCATAGCAGCGCCACCTGTTGAGAGATTTACACCAAAAGTAAACAGCACTAAACGATATCAAGGTATACCTGAATCTGAAGTTTGTTGAAAATCCAAGCATTAGTTCTTGAGATAAAGCTATTGCGGAAATCGCAAAAAAATACAGCATAGCAGCGCCACCTGTTGAGCGATTTACATCAAAAATTAAACAGCACTAATTTATACATCAATTCATGTCAAGGACTAACTAAATCTGAAGTTTGATGAAAATCCGTGCAATAGTTCTTGAGATACAGCTCTTGTGGAAATCGTGAAAAATGCAGCACAGCAGCGCCACCTGTTGAACGATTTACACCAAAAATTAAACAGCACTAATTTATACATCAATTCATGTCAAGGACTAACTAAATCTGAAGTTTGATGAAAATCCGTGCAATAGTTCTTGAGATGCACCTCTTGTGGAAATCGTGAAAAATGCAGCACAGCAGCACCACCTGTTGGGCGATTTGCACCAAAAATTAAGCAGCACTAATTTATATCAGGGACTAACTGAATCTGAAGTTTGATGAAAATTCGTGCATTTTTTCTTGAATTAGAGCTATTGCGATAATCATGAACAATGCAGCATACGAGCGCCACCTGTTGGGCGATTTTCACAAAAAAGTAATCAGCACCAAATTATATCCTGGACTAACTGAATCTGAAGTTTTATGAAAATCCGTGCAGTAGTTCTTGAGATACAGCTATTGCAGGAATTGTTAAAAATGCCGCTTATCAGCGCCACCTGTAGGGCAATTTTCACCAAAAACCAATCAGTTCCAGTTTATATCAAGGTCTAACTAAATATGAAGTTTTGTGAAATTTCGTGCATTAGTTCTTGAGATAGAGCGCCCACAAAATTTGTGTCACATACAGACAGACAGACGGACAGACAGACGGACAGACAGACAGACAGACGGACAGACAGACAGACAGACAGACAGACAGACAGACAGACAGACAGACAGACTCACAGACAGACATTTTGTAAAAACATGTTTTTTGGAATCTCTGACTCATAAAACGTGTAAATCCGTCGAAAACTGGAATTCGAAAATTTTCATGAAACCAATACTTTCTTCTTGTAAAGATAGAAGAAAGTAAAAAGAAAGTAAAATCCATTTAAATGAGGGATTATGTTAAAAAACTAATATATTTAATTTAAACCTAAAAGAAATATTTGCAATTTATTTTAAACCTGAAAGAAATATTTGTAATGCTTAAAAATTAATTTAATGAGAAAGATTACAATTGATACGCAATATTTGGCTCTTTATCGCTTGCGTTAGATTATAGAAATGAATCTGAAAATTTGATTAGATGAATTTTTAATGACTTTTAGGTAGATTTCGTAAGAAATACTACCTATTGCAGTCGTTACCATGGTGCGACTTTTGAAAAATTCCTTCATAACTTTTCATTATAGGACCCCAGGAACCCAAAACCACCCCCACCTAAAAAGTTTATATATATATATATATATATATGTGTGTGTGTGTGTGTATGTATGTATGTACTAAATTTTGTCCGCACGATAAAAGACGCAATTATGCACGGATTGTCCTCAAACTCGCCAACAACTTTGATATGGCTAATATCTCGGCGGGGATTGAAAATGGGCGAAATCGGCCCAAGAGGGTGGAAATCGGGAGGGTTCAAAATTTTGAATACTGTCTTAACATGATTCTGATATAACCAGCTCTTACACAACAATGGCAGGAAAAAAAATAAGTTTTTCGTTATAGCAGTTGCCAACAATTAAAAAAAAAACAATGAAATTCTCACCACAACAATTACTTTTCTAATGTAAAATTTTCACGTGTAAAATTAAATAGTTTGACAAATTGAAAACAAATTGAATATTACGTCATAAGTTTTCTACAGCAAGATTTCAGCATGAAAACTCAAAATAAAAAAATAGTTTGACGAATTAAAAAAAATATGTATATTGCGTCATATTGGATATATAATGGATCTCAGCAGGTGAATATGTAACGCCATGTGAGTTTGAAGAAACGTATTAAAACATGATAAAAACCCGACTATGGAAATATTAACATACTTTAACACTTTAAGGTTCTCTGAATTTTTTGTAGCCATTTTTTAAACCTATTCCATATACATGTGTGTGTATTCGTGTATATTATAATTTTCACAAAAAGTTTAGCTCCCTACAGCTCACTCTTTGTGAAGAAACTGGAAAATCTCTAATCTTGATTTAAGTTTGTTGGAGAAATTAGTACTTAACTTCGAAATCTACCTCCGCCTGTAGGCCCGAGCAGGCAGGGATTTTTTTTCTTTTTGTTCTTTTCTTTTTCTTTTTATCTAATTGCCCCATCACGTAACTTATAGAAGAAACAAGCAGATGTAATTGTGAGTGAAATGTGTAATTATTTATTTCTTTACGATTTTTTATTTTACTTTTCTCGCCAAACAATGTGATTTTAAGTCAAAAATCTAGCTTGAGGATATTCTCATAAATGGTGTTTTTTCAAGTGAACGAGATCTTTTTTTGAGTACATTTTTATATTCAATTGTAACTTATATAGATATCAGTTAATATTTAGAAAATGAAATCAAATACTTAAATTTTAGTGTGAATTTTTGCCACACATACATATTGTAAAATAATATCATACTTTTTAAAATGTTTTTCACCGTAATTCCGAAAGCATGTGATATTTATAAACTCGAACTCAGATCAATGAATATTATCCATTTTTTTAAGCAAATATTATCTATTGTTTATTTCATTTTTTCTTAAGTCATATCGCCAATATCATTTATAGGAAAATTCACACCTTCGAAATCTAGGAAATGAAGATAGTTTTTAAGGAAATTTATAAAATCATGCTTTATTATTATCGGAAAATTCAACATTTAAAAAAAAAAAAATGCAAGTCTTTTGTAATTCGTCATTTCTTCTTCGACTTTTTTCGTAAATTCTCCTCTGTTATGTAATATTTCAAATGATATTGGACTAATTTTCGATCATCGAGTCACCGCCAAATGGCATATCTATATATTATCGCTAAGAAAGGATTTTCTAAAATGTCACCCCTAACGGCGTATTTTGCAAGGGGAGGGAAAAAAATTCCTTAAAAATCGGATATTATAATTATGCGTCAGATGATAGCATAAATTAATGTATTTTTGTATGCTGAATCGATTGGTGCCAAGTAAATTCTTATAAGTCCAACAGTTCATGACATTTTTCATATTTTTCTAATTTGGCAGTGTCTTTGGCGTCTAAACATCGAAATATCTAACATTACATCCGTTACTGTATAAACGAAAAAAATTCAAATTAACTCTTTTGAATAAAGAATAAAAACGGCTCTATGAGATTGAAAAAAAAACGAACATCTTAATAAAAAAATGGTACTACTTAGTTATCCCGTTGACCAATTTCGCCAAATTATATAAATCGCTAAACCACTCGCCAAATTGCATTAATTGACATAAGTTGTATTTTAATAATGAAAGAACAAATAGATTAGTACAACATTAATAAAAATACAAATAAAACGTCGAAATAAAATTAACTTGATGACGTAAGCACGTTTAACTTCCTTGAAGTCAAGCGAATGTGACATTTACGATCAACCGTTATTGGCATTTAATATAATTTGACGATAGATTTTTGGTCGACAGCATAACTAAGTAGTATTAAAAAAAAAAAAAAAAAAAGTGATTTTATGTAAAATAAAAGGAACAATTTTACTAAGAATTTAGCGTTATAGAACGAAAGGGTACTACTTAGATATTCCGTCGACCAAAAATCTATCGCCAAACTATAATATTAAATGCCAATAATGGTTGATCGTAAATGTCAAATTCACCTGACTTTAAGCAAGTTACACGTGTTTGCGTCACAAAGTGATTTTTAATTCGACGTTTCATTTGTATTTTTATTAATGTTATAATAATTTATTTGTTCTTTCGTTATTTAAAATAAAAATTATGTCAATTTGTATAATTTGGCGAAATTGGTCGACGGGATAACTAAGTAGTACCAACGAAAATATTTAAATATGAAAGCAATGTTTGTAACGACTTAAAAATTATTTTCAATGAAAGAAATTGGAATTGGAATAATATTTGGCGATTTATAATTTGCTCCTCGATAAGAAGAAAAAATGGGTACATTATAACAGCCGTGCGCAGATCTCGCCAATAGATTTTTAAAAATTGCCAGTAGCAGTAGTTACATTTTGCGTATGTAAATTAAAAATAATTCTTTGTTTTTAATTATGGAATTATTTCCTGTTATTGTTTATCTTTTCAGTTTTTAGGTGCGTTCGTAATTATATAAATACGTAGCACCTATAGTCGTCATTCAGTCCGTCTGTCTGCCCGTCTGTCTGTCCGTCCGTCTGTCTGTCCGTCCGCATATAACAGAGCAAAAACTACCCGACCGAATGATCTGAAATTTTTAATATATAATTGCTGCAAACTTTTGTCGAGCCATTTCCAATTTTATGAAAATCGGATGTATAGTTTAATTACAGGGACAGTCAAAAGTTTTTCTTTACATTACGGCCAATGGGAAAAATTATTGCAAGTGAATTTTAATGATGTTACAGACTTCCGAATGGTCTGAAATTTTTAATATATAATTGCTGCAAAATTTTGTCGAGCCATTTCCAATTTTATGAATATCGGATGTATAGTTTAATTACAGGGACACCCAAAAGTTTTCCGTTACATTACGGCCAAAGGGAAAAAATTATAGCAAATGCATTTTAATGATTTTACAGCCTTCCGAATGGTCTGAAATTTTTAATATATAATTGCTGCAAAATGTTGTTGAGCCATTTCCAATTTTATGAAAATCGGATGTATAGTTTAATTACAGGGACACCCAAAAGTTTTCCGTTACATTATGGCCAATGGGAAAAAAATTATTGCAAATGCATTTTAATGATTTTACAGCCCTCCGAATGGTCTGAAATTTTAAATATATAATTGCTGCAAACTTTTGTCGAGCCATTTCTAATTTTATGAAAATCGAATGTATAGTTTAATTACAGGGACAGTCAAAAGTTTTCACGTTACATTACGGGGAATGGGGAAAATATTATTGTAAGTGCATTTTAATGATGTTACAGACTATGCACTTATGAAGCGCAAAAAAATATACATTCAGTACAATATGGGGTGCAAAAAATAATTATAAAACTAGTTATAGCACGAACGCACCTCATTTGCCACGTTTGACGAGCAATTTCCAACTTGTTTAAATGAAATCAGTGTAAGGCATGTATTTTAAATGAAATGAGTGAAAGGTTTGTATCGTAAATGAAAATAATAAATATAAGAATATGATATGAAAACAATCTTTGTTGATTTATTACCTGCGCCCGGGTAACATAAAAGTATCACAAAAGCCACATATTCACTTTCCTTTGGGCTCATAGGAATCCAGGTTAGCCTTCCGTAATCGGATACTTCACATATTGGTGTATTAGCTATAATGTTGAAAGCATCGTTTATGTTTGAAGCGAAAATTTCACGATGAATTCTATTACACAAAATCGCATCATCATCATCTACTATATATTTAAAACGGAAATTTGCATTTCATTCCGATTGTTCATAATACTTTGATAGGATATACTACAAATGGTGGTACAGGTGTCATATAAATATTGGCGCGATTTTTTACCGACACCAATTTGGCGAAAACATAAACAGAATTAACAACAACTTCCGGGTTACCATATCAAGCAAAATAACGACACTTTGGCGCCAGTTAAGTATTGTTGCGTATTGCAATGTTTCTGACATTGGCGTCAGAAAAAAATCGCGCCTATATGGGGCATGTATGACATCTGTGCCCAAGTGGTTAGGTAATAATTTTGGAAAGGTTTTATTGTATACATATTGTTCAACGCTACTTAGTCATAGAGCAAAAAAAAAGTTAAAAAATTAAGTGAACCTGATTATGAACGTTTAACCTTTTTTTTTTTTTTCTTTTTTAATTTACAGAACGTATTTTGATACAAGTGACACTGTTACATGACGTTTCACGAATGGTATTATTATATAACATTTCATTATATGTTGATTAGTTATAGAGCTATTAATTCCTGTTGTCATAACGGTCTCATTACCCTACCAAAAGTGCATTGTTAGTAATCAACTAAAAGAATTACTTCTTAATAGCTAAATTTTGTCCAACGCTTAATGTAATATTATATCAAATTTGGTGTTCGCATCGTTTTCAGCAATGAGTAAGGTCCAGCTGAAGGTCCATATTGTTTAAAATGCAAGTTCAAATTTACCTATGTTCGTTTGGAAAAATTGAATAGCGCAGCGGGCATAGCCTGCTAGTACATAATAAAGCAGGATCAACTATTTTTAATTTAAAGAATCATTAATGAATAGTTTCGACTATAATGAAGCAATATCCTAATTACCATTATATGAAGTATTAAAAAATTAAATCTTTCAAAATTGGCGAACGGAAAATTATTAGGATGGCGAAATCATTTAAATACCCAGAAAATAATTAAATATATGTAGGGAATCATAATTTTTTTTTAATATATCGTAAAACAAATTATAACTAAAACAATTTAACCAATTAAATAAGACCTGAAATAATGAATCAATGTCAGCATCAATATATATATATATATATCACTTTCTTCTGGACACGATAACTTCCACAATTTTGCACAAATCCCTTCCAAACTGATACATAAAATCAAAGGCTAGAAAATCTCGGCCAAGTTCGTTAATGGGCAAAATCGGAACAAGGGAATTGAGATAGAGAGAGATTTTGTGAAAAAAAAAAAAAAAAAAAAAAAAAAAAAAAAAAAAAACATAACTTCTTAATTTTTATACATATCAAATCAGTTAAAATTATTATTAGTTCTAGGTAAAGGGACAAAAATTTATGTATCACAGATTTTTGATAAAATTAAAAATGGAGTCAAGGGGTGCAAAAAATTGGGTTTTAGGGAGAAAAAAATTCATAACTTCGTCAATTCTTAAGATATCAAATTCGCATAAACTTATTAAAAATCTTTTTAATATTATCTACTACTTTTATATTAACAAGTTTTTGATGGAACGAACTCTTACTGAAAAAATAAACATAAATAAAAACGAAAAAAAGGAGGGGGGTTTCAAGAAGTAAAAATTCATAACTTCGTCAATGCACAAGATACCCAGTCCGCTTAAATTTATTGTACATCTTCTCAATATTAACTACAACTTTCATAGTGACAAGTTTTTGATAGGATTAACTCATATCCAGCAATAAATAAATAAATAAATAAATAAATAAAATAAAATAAACAAAAATAGTGGTTGACGAAAAAATTATCGTGTTAAGGCTGTACTCAAATCCAAACGGCTTATTTTCAGAAACTGTATAATGTGCCTCATTTATCGATTTTTTGAAAAAAGCAGAATATATATATATTTTTAAAAATGCAGTCAAAGTGGGCATTTTAAGCCGAATTTCCCGAAGCCATATTACTGGAAACGAAAAAAATGGTCGTACTGAGAAAATAATTGTAAGTCAAGTTCTAATTAATTAAACGAAAAATAAAAACACAGGTAGCTTATAAAACCCTTCAAAAAATCACGTCAGGATGTTTCATGTTTTTACTTATAAAAATGAGTCTAAAAATGTGTCAGAAAATTTCGAGTTGTTGAGCGTGGAGAAATATTTTTTTGAATACCGCCTTACTATGATTCTGTTAAAACGAGCTCTTACAAAAAAAATGAAATTAAAAATTCCTCAAAAGCAGACAGATAAAATTGTTAAATTGGGATTATCTCTAATCTTGATTTAGTTTTTGTTGGTGAAATTAGTACTTAACTACTAACTAAATCTACATCCGCCTGTAGGTCAAACCGGCAGGGATTTTTTTATTTGAAATTTTACCGAAAGTTTAAGATATTGCATTATAGTGATAAAGGTGATTACTTACATCTTAATTAAAATAGATCAACGTATATTTATGAGAAATAGTGAAGTATATTATAATAATATATTAAAATCAAATAAATCAAAATAGATTATTATGTATGTTAAATCATTGAGAAATGATTCATATTGTATGTTTGAATGATAATGGAAAATTTTAGCATATTCCTACTAATACAAAGAAACGTAAATTGAGTCCATATTTTAGAATGTCAAATCGATTTCCTAAATATATTAATATTAAAGATAATTTTAATCTAAATTCAGTTTATTTTTTTTAGTTCATCACTCAGTTTTAAATATTCAAATCCTGGCGAATTTCAAAAAGTAGAATTTGTGTTATAGGGTACGGTGGTGCAGGAGTTAGTACTTTAGCTATTTCATTAAGGGGATGGTGGACGTAAAAAAAAGTTCTTTTAATTTTCATAATTAAGATTTGAAATTGTGCGTAAATATACATTTTGTCATAAGTACATCGAACACCTAAAAAGAAATTTCCAATCTTTTTAAAATGTTAAGATAAAAAAATAAAATAAAACATTTACAACGAAATTTTAAAATGCTCCTTGCGCATTAATTTTTGAGATATTTCCTCGATGTTGAATTTTAATCTCGTAAAACTCTATTACAAACAAATCTGTGTATCGACTTTTCAGTCATTTAAATAGTTATTTTTTAGAGATATTTTTCTGACTTATATATTGATTTTCTTCAAAATTCTTCCTTATAATAAGTTACAAATAAAATTTAATTGTCTTAATGAAGTCGAATTTTAAAATGCATTCACAGTTTCATGAGAAAAACAGTTTTAAAGTATATTAAAAGGCCAAAAAATTACTTGTGAAAAAAAATAAAACGCTTGCAACTTTACGTAAAATAATCGAATCTACATGCGGTTTCCGACTAATGACGTACAAATAGGATAATAATAATACACACAAAAAGAAATGTAGATTTTTCTAAAATGAAAGTACACGGTCTCCTTAAATAACAGTTATTGAAGAGATATAAGGATTGATGTTCAACTTCATTTCTATACTTGATTATTAATCTAACAAAAAAATTTGTATTCATCAATTTGTTAGAAACGATTTTGGTATTATTTTAAAAAGGGTTATCCTCCTGAATGCGCACTCTCGTATAACCGTTTTAGGCAAGAGTGCGCAGTAAGTGTGCAAGTGTATGCAATATAAAAAAGGGAGCATTTCACTTAAAAACGTCACATTTGTAGTGATCACGACCTGCGTATTTTGTGCACTCTTCGTACCACCAGTTTCTGTGAGAAATACACTCTATCGTTTCTATCGAAATACTCAATGACACAGGACATGAGTTGTGACGTCATCACTAATAGACCGACTTCGCACAAGTGTTGGAATTCATACCGGAAAGTTTTGAATAGCGATTTTCTTTATTTTATTTGTGGAACATCTATCATCTTATAAAACAATAAGAACTATTTAAACTTAATATTGAGAATTTGGAATCGACAGTAAAATCTAAGTTAGATGCCGCAACACTGTGGCATTCCGCATTTAGCTAAATGTTTTTTTTTTTTTTTTTTTTTTCAGAATTCCTAATTTTCACGAGTAAATTTAAATAGTTATTATTGTTTTATAAGATGATAGATGTTACACAAATAAAATAAAATAAAATTGCTATTTTAAATTTTCTGGAGTGAATTCGAGCACTAGTGAGAAGTCGGTCGATTAGTGATGACGTCACAACTCATGTCCTCTGGCCTTGAGTATTTAGATGGCATCGACTAGATCCATTCCTCTACAATTGGTTCTCTATTGATTTCTGAGCACCCTGTACATAGGCACAGTTTTTTTCATTGGTGCAGCTTTTGGCTTATTGCGTTTAATTTTATACTTTTTATTTGCAAAGGATTTCGGCTTTCCCGCAAAACCATCTTCCAGCTGCCTTTTTTGCGCTTAAATGCTTAAAATTTTAGAATTTATGTTTCTCTTCTTACTGTATCGGAACAAATTTGATTCTAGATATGGTAACAACTATATTAATTTGACAAAAGATAAAGCTGTTGAAATCGAAGCAATACCTTGCAAATCCGAAGTTGTGTTTATTTTACACTGAGGGTGCGTCGTTTTGTACAGAGCTTTTGTACCTTTACTGAAACATCATTTTCCATTGAAAGCAATTCTATTTCTTCCTTATATTCAGTGTTATGTGGTTCTACCTGTTTAAATTCTAGTGGTCTTCCAATGACACTGCTCGCTGAAATGTCAGTATCTGAGAAAAATATAATTTTTGAAAATCTATAGAACCGTTTTTTAAACACTGTTTTAGCAATGACAGCCGTTTTTGCAAATACAGTTGCGCACTCTTGCACTAGATAGCTTTGAAACATCAGTAATGCCATATATTTATAAGCAAATCCAAATCGCTTAGGTGACAGGTAATCAAACAATAACCTGATACATAAAAACAAAAAATAAAGAAATTAGCTTTGTAATATTTTTATAATCCTGTTTAAAAAATAAAAACAACCCATAAATATTATAACAGGAAGGACACAATAACTTTTTTTCTGAAAAATCATTAAAAATGTCGCCAAAATATGCTGTTCTTTAATATAAACTTATCAAGTCATTATATACTTTACAACTGTAGCTAAATGCAAAATTCTGTTTTGAAATTAGATAACCGCTCTGGGTACTCTTGTACACAATGTAATTTTGCACAACTTACAATATCAGCATTTTAAACCCTAAATAACACTTATGATATACTAAAGAGTAATATTTTCTAATATCTAGTTTTAATTTAAAAAATGTAGTCATCCTATTTGTAAACAATACAGAGATAAAACAGGATAAATATCACACATACGCGAGTAGCGTATTTAGACTACACTGTAAAAAAAGAAAAAAAACCCGAGTTACAGATAAAATTATTGTAAGATTACTGTAATTTTAGTAGATTCTTTTGTAAAGCTACAGATTTTTTTACTAAAACTAGTTTTGTAGATTTACAACTTTTCTTGTGCAGTATTCAGATAAAATTTTAGTAAGCATACAGTTTCCTGTAACTTTACATGTGTAGAATTCCAGATTTTTTTTTACAGTGCAGTGGTAACCTTTCAATAAGAAGTATGGAAATGAAGAGCCAATATTCGGAACTAACGCTTTAAACATCCTTTAAACATTGTACGGTATTTGACAAGAGTGTAAATGTAGTGCAGATGTTAATCACGAACGGAGTTGAAACTGTTTCTTAACTGCGTGGCGTACGCAGAACGTCGATCGCGTCTTTAAAGATTTATTGAATTTTAATCCATTCGCGGGATTTGTAAAGTGTTAAACTTTTACAAATTCACTTATAAACGTATTTTTTTACCCATAATCTAATAGTCATATAAAACTTGATCGTATCTAATCTTATACTATAATGCGAGCAAAAATTGTGTGTGTGTGTATGTAAAGTTTATCTTGAAAACGGCTCTAACGATTTTGATTAAATTTTGCACCCTACCGTTTTCGGGAACAAAAAGATCATTGGGATTAGTCACGTGTTCGAGAAAATTCGGTTAGTGGGTCATTTTGGGTCATTTTGGGTCAGGATCAAGCTAATTATATCTAAAGAATGGCTCAATCGATTTTGACTAAATTTTGTATCCAACCATTTTTGGGTACGAGAAGACTATTGGGCTAGGTCACGTGTTCGAGAAATTTCGATTTGAGGGTAATTTTTGGGTCACTGTGGGTCAAGCTATTTTATCTAAAAAACGGCTCTAACGATTTTCACTAAACTCTATATTCTACAGTTCTGGATTACGGGAAGATCATTGGGCTAAGTCACATGTTCGAGAAAATTCGATTAGTGAGTCGTTTTTGGGTCACCGTGGGTCAAGCTAAGTTTATCTAGATAACGGCTCTAACGATTTTGACGAAATGTTGTAATCTATCGTTTTCGTACACGAAAAGACCATTGGAATAGGTCACGTGTCGAGAAAATTCGATTAGTGGGTCATTATCGGTCATTATAGGTCAGGGTCAAGCTACTTTTATCTAGATAACGGCTCTAACGATTTTGAAGAAATTTTGTAATCTATCATTTTCGGGCACGAAATGACCATAGGGATTGCTCACGTGTTCGAGAAAATTCGATTAGTTGGTCATTATGGGTAATTATGGTCAGGGTCAAGCTAATTATGTCTAAAAAACGACTCAAGACATTTTCACAAAATTTTGTAAAATACCGTTTCTGGGCATGAGATGACCATTGGACTAAGTCACATGTTACAGAAAATTTGATTAGTGGGTCATTTTCGGTCACAATGGGTCAGGGTCAAGATAATTGTATCTAAAAAAAAGGCTTAAACGATTTTGACTAAATTTTGTATTATATCGCTCTCGGGCTAGATAAAAACCATTGGCCCATGTTCAAGAAAATCCAATTAGTGGGTCATTTTGGGACACAATGGGTCAGGGTTAAGCTAATTGTATTTAAAAAGCGGTACAAAACATTTTGACAAAATTTGTATAATATAGTTTCCGGGCATTGTAAGACCATTGGGCAGAGTCGCATGTTCGAGAAAATTCGATTGATGGGTCATTTTGGGTCAGAATGGGTCAGCGTCAATCTAATTGAATCTAAAAACGACTCACGACATTTTCACAAAATTTTGTAATATACCGTTTCTGGGCATGAGATGACCATTGGGCTAAGTTATATGTTAGAGAAAATTCGGTTAGTAGGTCATTTTGGGTCGCAATGGATCAGGGTCAAGCTAATTGAATTTTAAAAATGCTCAAAACATTTTGACTAAATTTTGTATTACACCGTTTCCGGGCATGAGAAGAGAATTGGGCTAAATCACATGTTCGAGAAAATTAGATTAGTGGTTCATTTTGTGCCACAATGGGTCAGGGTCAAGCTAATTGTATCTAAAAAACGGCTTAAACGATTGTGACTAAATTTTGTATTGTATTGTTTTCGGGCTCGAGAAGACCATTGGGCTAGGTCGCATGTTCAAGAAAAGACAATTAGTGGGTCACAATGGGTCAGGGGCAATCTATTTGTATTTAAAAAGCAGTACAAAACATTTTGACCGAATTTTGTATAATACCGTTTCCGGGAATGGTAAGACCACTGGGCAGGGTCGCATGTTCAAGAAAATTCAATCAGTGGGTTATTTTGGGTCCTAATAGATCAGGATCAAGCTAATTGTATCTAAAAAATGGCTCAAACAATTTTGACAAAACTTTGTATTACACAGTTTCTGGACAAGATAAAACCATTGGACTGGGTCGCATGCTCAAGAAAATTCTATTAGTGGGTCATTTTGTTGATAATGGGTCGAGGTTAAGCTGACTGTATCTCAAAAAGGTTCAAGCGATTTTGACAAATTTTTTTATTATACCGTTTCACAGTACAAAAAGACCGTTGGAAGAGGTCACATGTTCGATAAATTTTGGTTAGTGGGTCATTTTTGAATAACGTGGGTCAAGCTTATTTTATCTAAGAAAACGACTAACGATTTTCACAAAATTTTGTATTCCATCGTTTTCAGGCTCGAGAAAAGCATTATGTTAGGTCGCATGTTCGAAAAAATTCGATTAGTGGGTCATTTTGAGTCAATATGGCTCAGGGTCAAGCTACTTGCATCTAAAACGACAAGAATGATTCAGTGGGAATAATATATCGGCGTAAACACAAAGCTAATTTTGACCGAGCTTAGCTCGGTCATTCCTGCTAGTTAGTATATATTTCTCAATTTTTCTAAAATTTATTATTCAGGGAAAAAATCCAATTATATAATTATTTTCTTAAGCTATAAACGTGAAATTTCAGAGAAACGTCTATATTTAAATGCATAAAAAAAGTTTATTTCTATATGTTTTCAACGTGTTTTATTATAATTTAGTGAATTCTATTAAACAGTTATCATTTATTTACACAATTAAATTATGATATCTTACAATGAAGTTAATTATAAATTATTATAATATTTCATAAACTTAGTTAAACAAACATTAATTTTTTTGTTTACTGAAATTTCATAACATCTATTTTTAATGAACTAAGTAAATATTAGCTATAAATGCAGCTTTTAAAATTATTCAAGTTAATCAAACAGGTAAATATATTTATGAAACATGTAATGCACTTTATCTTTGTTTTATTGCTCTACAAATCAATGTTAAATTAAAGCTTGAATAAATTATCTAATAAATTTATATTTAAGATTAATTTATAATCAGTGAAATATATGAATTAAATTTATTAGTTTAATTTTTGCACAGCATAATATGTAAATATAAGTAGGCTAATTTAAATATATTTATTTTTCGTTATTCTCATATTGTTAATTTAATATGTTGTAATTTGCTTTCTACTTTGATGCTTAATGTTTATTTTAATTTATATATTAATTTGGACATTTGATAGTTTGTCTATAAAGTTATTTGTGATTTCGAAAATTTCGTGGTATTAACTTTGCGGATTTTAATAACAATACGTTAGTTTTCTATGTGAAATTATGTTATTTATTTGACTTTATCTTTTTTATAAGCAAAAAAAATACGAGGTTGAACATTTTTAATATCAATAGAATTTTTTTATGCTTGTGGCCATAGAAGTATGATAAATAGTTTACAGTCTAAAATTACGGCCTAATATAGAAACATATTGGGTTTAAAAAGCCAATCAACAATAATAAAATATTAAAGAAGGGATTTTTTAAATAATACCAATAATAGGTCATACGTTGCTCACGATTCTCGTAAATATGAAGAGTATTTAAGGCATTATTATCAGAATTACTCGAATATAGATGGAATTTAACATTATTCGATAAAGGCACTTAGGCTAGGTTATCCAATTTCGTTATAAAGATAATCGAATACTAGAATTTTTGGCTTGTATGTGTAGTTTGATGCAACTTTTTGCTGAAAAAGATCTGATTTCACAGCTTTAGGTAAGGACAGAGCATAAGTATTAATTATTTACATTCTGTATAGATCATTCGAGACTATAGAATGTTCTAGAAGGAATTTTTCGCGCTACGAAGTTAAATCACCTCAAGAATATTCTACTGGAACAGTTAATAAGTTCCTCTTAAAGTGGTTATTATTGGATAGGGGAAGCAGGTAACTTGATTTTCACTTAGCGCAACAGTAACTAAAATACATACAGTAAGCCAGATGACGGGAATTCGGACAAACAACGGCGGATGATTGACAGAGGAAAGAGAGAAGTTTTTCGGGGTTTAGATACGTGCAGTTTGATTCGAGGCCTTCTTTTCGAGACTTCGGTACACACAAAGATGGTCATGTTCACACCTAGTAATATTTATTCGGTACCTGATAAGTTCTATGGTGCCTGAATGACTTCTTTCTTTTCGGTAACATCATGTAAAGAATATTTGAAACTCCGACTGCCAGATAGAGGCGATTAAATAATAATTTTACTAACAAGTAGCTTGAGCATTTCTCCCACCGAGTTCTTTCTGGTTATGTAATAATGCTTTGAAATATTGAAATCGACTACTTACTTATCTAATTCACATATTTTATTAATGGTAACCGTGAATGATGTAACTGTGCTACAGTATATGGAAACCCAGATTAAAATCGATTTCGCCAGCTGCCTTTTTTAGCTCCAATGTGTCGGTTTATATATATATATATATATATATATAATATATATATATATATATATATATATATATATATATATATATATATATATATATATATATATACTGGCTGTAATTAAAAAAAATATATAAAATAAAATTTTATAAATGCATTTACTAAAAAAAAATAACTTATTAAAAATGTCGGATTGAATTGGAAATGTTTTATTCTTATTCACATAACATGTGATTAAAATGACAGGCATAGTTTTTCTTTTCATAACTTTAATTTAAAATTCACATTTATTTCTGAAAGAATTTTGTCTTTGATACTAATGCGCTTCCCAGGAAAATTGAATTTAGTTATGTAAATGTCTAATAACAATTGTCTTTTGCAGTAATTTGACATTAACATTTTGACATAAACATTTGAGTTTTTCTTATATATCTGAATTATTAGAAATTATTATATAAAAATTATTCTTATTTCGAATTAGAAAAAAAACATTATCTAAATAAACAGTTAATAAATGGGTATAAACTATAATAGTTAGTAATTAGATATGAGTTAAGAATACATGTCAGTTCAGTCCTTAATTAGTTGTTTTAATGGTATTAGGAGTGTATATTTTGAAATTGAGGTTTAATAAATATTTCTTGTCGTACAGCATATTCTATTTCATAATCACAAATTACGAATCGAAACCTCAGCTTTACGAAGATGAGACACAGCAAGTTGCCGTTATTTCATAAACTGTTTTTATATATTTCTGTATTTCTACGAATATTTTTATATTTCTACGAAGATAAAGCTTGAGTTTAATCCAAGTAGTCTTTATTTCAAATTTACTATTATAATACAGCGTGTAATTTTTAATAATACTTTAATAATAATTTAATAATGCAGCGTGTGTTTTTTATGGCGCAGCAATATACGTGCGGTTTCGCAGCATAACCGCAAGCAGCCTAGGCAGGTAGCATAGGAGTACATACATTAGAATATATGTTGTTGAACGAATTAAGACAAGTTATTGTTTTTGTAATGATGTATGGGAGATTAGTTTGTCCGTTTGAAAAAAAAAACGGACAAAAGTTGTTTACACGATATCAATGTCAGAACATCGTGGAGCAATATATTCACAAGGAAGCAACTGATGACAGCCTACAAACAAGTAAAATGTCTAATTTTTATTCTTCCAAATAACTTGTTTTATTTTTTAACTCTCGCATTTTGAGAAGAAGGGTTGACATTGTACAACTATAAAAATACATAAACATGATATTATGCAATTGAAATTATTTGAAATTACCTGAAAAATTCATTGAATCGGTTCATTTATTATCTTCTTACTAAGGTTCCTTTACGAAAGACTATGCAGTTTTTAAAAGGATAATTATGTATTTTTTAATATAGGCAGAATTTCAATAGAAAAAGTATACGTTTAATATTTCGGATTGTACTACGAAATGTTTAGCAACAGAGGAATGTATCTTTATTCTATCGTTTTAAAGAGATACTTTAAAATTTTAAAGCTGTGGATAGTCTTGCTAAAAGTTAATTCAGTTAACTTGAAAAAGTGCATTTTAAAGTTTACAACATGATGATTTCTGTAACGAAATCACTCATTTTGTACTCAATCACTGTTTCTCTGTCACACTTATAATTAAACGATATTTAAAATGTCAGGGTTTCAATGAAATGGTTATAGCGTTCTGATCTCAGAGTACTTTTAAGAACTTTTTTTAACGATTTAACGCAAATAACATATTCTTCTATTCCATGTACCTAAAAAAATGTTTCTTATTTGTGGAAGAACACTTTATTTGCAGTTGTAGAAAGGAAACATAAACATCCCCTACTAACTTTGCAAGAAATTAGCATAAAAGAAAGTTACAGGTAACAAAGGATTGGAAATAAAGTCTACTTTCAAATGATACATATAAAATTTCCTTTATTTCCATCTACATATCAAAATTAACCCACACATTTTTTTTTTTCAATAGCAAGACTCAAGTTTGAGACTATTAATAAATTCTACACCTTTGAATTATCCTAAATCTGAATTTCCATGAAATACGTACGATTAGTTTCCGAGATATCAATTATTTTAAAATGAGCCTATTTTAGGAGCTGTATCTAAATTCAAGTTCGGTACTCGATTGCTGAAATGCTACAGAATGACTATGTCATTTTATCAATGTATTATTTCTTGCCAATTAGATCATTTAACTTTGGAAATGTGTTTCGACTATTGCCAGACCAAATATGTCAATCAAATTAGTAAAATATATTTTTTCAAATTATTATTTTCTGAACATCATAGACGGCCACCATTTTGACGTTTTTTATTGAACATTCGAAAATTACTTGAAAGAAAAATTTGAAAGGGCATAGCCGAAAAAGCATTGGAAACATGCCTTTCAATCAAATTTCCTGATTTTTTCCCAGATGTGGCCACATATCTGACAATATATTTTCTCTATTATCACCCTATATATATATTGATATTTAATGAGATAAAAATGCTATTTCGATTTTTAAAAAAAACGGATTTTCTCAAAAACTGCTGCACAGAATTCTATGCCATTATCTGAGGATATATAGATGCCAATGATGCATAACTGTTAATTTTTGTATAATTTTCTGGTTATAAAAACTGTGTGAAACAGCGAAATAAAAAATAAAAAAAATAAAAATCATACCTTATGGTTATCCGAAAAATATCATTTTCCTGTAAAAAATTCCCCATATGTGCCCTTATATTCTATATAAATGCCGAAAGTTTGCGTTGGGTACAACATACAAATATTTACAAAAATATATATTAAAATTATTGAAATTCATTTTAAGGCATTATTTGGGGCGGAGCTATTCAACTTTGGCACCCGAAGAATTTTTGGAATAAACAGTTACAGAACTGCTGTATTTTAAGTTCTAATGAACACATGAGCAACATTCTCAACGCTGTCGATATCAAAATGTATACGAAGTTGAAAAACAAGGCATATACGTTTAATAGAATTGAACGTTTAATAGAATAATTTTGACATATTGTCTGCTCACTTTGTTCCAAAAATTCTCGGATGTCGAAGTTGAGTAGCTCCACCCAAAATAACGCCTTAAAATGAATTTCAATAATTGCCGAAACGTCAGTGAAGGCTTACTGTGGAGACACGAAAAGTTTTGATTTCCGGATGTCTGTCTGTCTGTCTGTCTGTCTGTCTGTCCGTCTGTTCCGCGATAACTGCCGCAAAAAGCACCCGATCAGCTTGAAATTAATTGGGCATATTTGTGAGATACCCGGACGTAGCTGTATAGTTTTTGGTTAAATTTGGTTCATTCGTTCGGAAAATATGGAATATTTTATTTTTCTTTATAATGCTTTTCTACGGCAAGTCAGACGATTTTCAAATTTCGATTTGTTGAAAGAAAATGGCACGTTTGATTAATGGATTTAAATGTCAAATTATGGATACTAAAATTCCAAATAAAGGTTTTAAATTATTCCTATTATATTGAAGTTTTATCAATATATCTATAAGATTTTTTTTATTTACGTGTATAATGTTTTGAGGACATTTATACATGTATTCCAATAATATAAAGAATTTTTAAATTAATTTTCTTGTTTTACATGATACATATTTCTTTTTTTTTTTTCCTTTTCTTCGTTGCCTAGCGACTGTTATTAGTAGCCTATCATTGCGTCAAATATGAATGAAGTTAGTAAATTACGTTAATTTTGTTGCAGGTACTATTAAAAGGCTATCACAAAAAATATTTTATCGCGCCAAATCGATGCAATTTATGCAATTAACAGTGGGCACGATAATGAATTATTTTCCAGTAGATTTATAGATCTCCAGATATGCCTATTTTGGGGGGCTTTTAATATGTTATTGCTATCGCATGGATTAGGATGTTTAAACTAATGTTTAACCATGCTATAAGTGAAAAAAAAGTACAGTTAAAGACATGTAAATCCTTTTTAACACTTTCCAACATGGATGAAAAGTATTTATGACTTCAGTTTTTCTATCTGTCGCCTGCCGTGTTTCTCTACGTGCTCTAACTCGCGTAAATATAGTCGGGATTACATGTAATTGATATACGTTATTGAGGTTTGCCAAAGTATGTTTGGTATTAAAAATGAAGAGTGTAGCATTCATAGCTTAATTACAGGGGCACTCAAAACTATTCCGTTACATTATAGTCTTTGGGAAAAATCGTCTGCGGTGTATTTTAATAATGTTACACAATTTTAAACGTAATGAAATTTATATACTTTATTAAGGTGCACTAGAACCTGGTTACTATAAAATATGTTATGTGTAGCACTTACAGCATGCGTACAGGTAACACAAAAGTATTCATAATATTACAATCTTTGAAGAAAATCCTTTTGTGGCGTTTTTTAATGATGTTACTCTGTTACAAAATAATAAAATTGATATGTATTTTTGAAACATTTTTGTAGTATATGGGGTGCAAAGCATATGTTTTTTTCAGGGTCACACAAAAGTGGTCGATTAAAATGTGGTCTACGGGGGAAAAAAACTCTTCACAGCTTATTTTAACACATTAGCGACGGGAAACGAAAATTCTCGTTTTTATTCAGAATACATCATTGGCTAAGGGAGTGACTTCTACCTTACAGAAAAGACATTTATATTGTGTTGTCCATATTTTTTATAGATTGTAAGACATTATATATTACATCCGTACATTGAAAGATATTTACTGCTGCATAAACATGAAAAACATATCTCAGAAACCAAATTCCGAGACACTTTCAGAAGAGGGAGGAGCTTCTACTGTTTTTAAACCCAGATTTAATTAAATTGCCTGTCGTCAGTGTGTTAATTGTGTTGCACTAATTCAAACATTATGAAATTAAATTACATTACTGTGATTGACTACAAGAAGCTTGAATATGATTTGTATCGTATTTATCGTTCATTTATAGGGTCACATAAAATATTTCGGATACAGTTCTGGTCTATTAGGGATGATTGCTAAAGAGCATTTTCGATTATGGTGTGCGTTTTAACGTTAAGTAAATTTGTGCTTAATAAGTAGTGCTTAAATATTGTATAGACCATGTACAGGGATACACAAATGAATTCGTAAGTATAAATGAAAAGGAGCGCGAATTGCTTCAGTGTTTTTTTTTTTTTTTTTTTTTTTTTTTTGAGTTATGTATTTCCCAGCCCAAATACATTTAGTATACTAACAAATGTTTGCAGAATTTAAATAGAACCATATACAGGACTCCTCAGAAACTGGATATATGGTGCACACTATGCATACTAATCCCCGGAAATGTGATATGAGCAGTTTTAAGAGGGTTTTTTGTCTGCATTAAATTTAAATGTTATAGACGACGCGTAAAAATCTTCACGTAATATACAGGGCTGTAGAAAAGAATTCATGTACGTTTCCGTCTATTGGTAGAATTTACTAAAGGACATTAACACAATTAATTGATAATTACAAATGTAAATTAAATTACACTACGAAGGGGTTCAGGGGGGCTCTGCCCCCCTGAAGAAATCTACTTTATTATCTAAAAATTACCAGAATAAGTAGCTCATGAGATTTTCAGAATACCATTACATAACAAGGGGTTTAATTTAACGCTTCTAATGTCAGAAACCTTCGAAATATTTTTTCGTTTTATAAATGTTTATGTAATTTCAAAACTTTAAATTTCGTTTTTTGTAGAAAGATTAATATTACTCAAAGGATGCTAAACACAATGAATTGTAGAGCTGACGTTGAGGCTCCTGATCTGCAGATTTACTAGTTTTAATATACATTTTTGTAAATATTTGTATGTAGTACCCAACGCAAACTTTCGGCATTTATATAGAATATATGGGCACATGTGGGGAATTTTATTACAAGAAAATGATAATTTTCGGATAGCCACAAGATATGATTTTCATCTTTTATAATTTTTATTTTGCTGTTTCACACAATTTTTATAAACAGATAATTATGCAAAAATTACCAGTTATGCATCTTTGGCCTCTATATATCCTCAGTTAATGGCATGAAATTCCTAGTAGTAGTTTTTGAGAAAATTTTAAAAAATCGTTTTTTAAAAAATCGAAAAATCATTTTTATCTCATTAAATATCAATATTTATAGAGTGATAATAAGGGAACTATATTGTCAGATATGTAGCCACATCTGGAAAAAAAATCAGGAAATTTAATTTAAAGGCATGTTTCAAATGCTTATCCGGCTATACCCTTTAGAATTCGAATAAACCAGGACATAATAAATAAAAATATATAAAGAAATTGTAGGTTGCAATTCATTTGTTTAGAATATTTATATCATAATTCATAATTCATTATTCATATTATTATTTTTTTTATAATTACAAATTCAAATTATTTATGTTTGAGATTTTTAGTATTACAACCACCTGTGGTACAGTTTTTTATTTATTTATTTATTTATTTTTTTTTTTGGAATAAAGAAAAAAGAGAAATTATATAAAAATCAATGTAGACATATTCTATTATGGGTTTTTAAATCTCGTAAAAAGTAGGCCATTAAATGTTATCAAAAAGTTTGAATAAATTTTAAAAGAACATTTTATTCATATTTACGTTCAAATAACATGTGACTCTCAGCTGAAAAATATTATACTTAATATTACAAAAAAATAACATTAATGACAGACAGATTTTTTTCATTCCAGCAACACAAATATTAACACATTTATAATTCAAATATACTTGCAATAAATATTCTATTACATAGAATTTACATTAAAAAAATTATTTCATCCGTTTTTCTAAAGTTAAAATTACTGTGCGCGAAGTACCTATTTTGCAAAAACAATAATAATTAAGTTTCAATATATCTTTATTTGGTTCAGACAATGATATATCTCATTCGTTCCAAGTTTATATAAGCCATTCAGATAAACGAATAGAGAACGAATATATTCATTAATATCCGTGTGGAAATAATCAATGTATACAGCGGTGGCAAAGTATATATTTGTAATGTGAAGCTAGAATGTATGTACATTAGAATGATTGGGGTTTTACCTTTGAAGATAAAGTATCTTTCCAGAATGGTTTTGAGAATAACATGTTCAAAGGAATGAGAATTTCTGTTATAAATACATGCCTTTCATTTACTTTATATATGCAAATTAGGCTCAACATTAAAATCATCAATTGATATTATTTATAAATTGTTTGTTTAGCTGATTAATCTAAACTAATTTCCAATATATATTACCAGAGACAGCAAAATGTATTATATATATATATATATATATATTACAAAATTACAAATTTTTCGCCAAGTTTAAAGTATTTTATATAAATTTTCCTTTTTCAGTAATATTCCGTATATTATACCGGCTTATTAAATTAAAACCCTAGTCTATTAAGCTCTATACGATCTTAATACATATATTAATATTTATTCCAAATTGCGTAAATCTAAAAATGGCTCTAACTATTTATATTGCTTTAATAAAACTTTTATTACTTAAATTCCTATTAAATTCTCTATTAAATCCCGGTATATCATATTCCCCTAAAATCTTTATTTAATTGCTAAAATATTATTATTATCCCGTCTTAAAAAAAAAAAAAAAACTACTTATTTGAGTTTATACTTTTTAAAAATATACAGGGGCCAGCTAAAATATTTCAAAGATTAAAACTTACGCAGGGATTTTTATCGTCTGGCGAGGGGGAAAAGTTATTTTTAGCACAATCTCGACAACAGGGATTTAAATTTGTTTACACTTACACATCTAGGGCTAGGCTATAGAATATTTTCGAACAATCTTTTGGCGGTTGTATAAATACTGATTGCGGCAACCAGAGAGGTGTGTAGAGGTAGTAGAGAGAGAGAGAAATGTGGTAGATGGGACTTCATTCTGCATTGGTATTGACACTTGAAAAGAAACCTACACTGATCTTTGATAAAGATTATTCGGAGTGATTTGCTGCGTTTTTATTGAGATGTTGTTGGAGTGTTCAAGAGCTTTGTGAGAGATTTAGTGAATTTGCGAAGGTAACAAGTATCTGGTAATATAATGAAGCGAAAAGAATTTCGTAGCGAGAGAGGGAATAGCTTTTAAGCTAATTTTGATGGAACGAGTTTTGTTCTTTTTTATCATCGGTAAAGTGGAGCGTTTCCCGCCTAAACTCAAATTATGAGAATGTCAATAAAGTGGAATTGATTTCAACCGACTGCATTTTTTATGATCATCGATTCTTTTATTCTCAACAACCATATCGGCCTGAACGCGTGTGTTTTTTATAACTGGAAACCCCCCATAATCTTTCCACAATGCCTTCTGCTTGCAGTCAAATCGTAAAATATATGTTTCTTAGATTGGCATAAAGATTCAAAAGAAGTAGTTACTAATGTTCTACCAAATTTGTATAAAAATACACACTGTGAAAAACAATATTTTTTGTGTCCAGTATAAATTATTTATCATAAAAATAATTATAATATACAAAATATATGTCTACTCAATCCGCATATATAATGGTGTGATTAACAAATCATCATACATCATTATTTATACCTCATTTTAAAATTAAATTTATCCTTCACAATTATAGATTTAATCAATATAATCCTTTTAAAAATGAACACATATTTCTTCTTACATTTTGCGCTTGATGAGTAACATTCACATTTAGGTTCCCAGGTTTACTCCAACCGTGAATAAAATAAATAAAAATACAAATCAACTTACTCATTCTAAAATCTCCAAAAATGCTGTTTCAAGCTGTTCTTTCCGTTAACGAATAAATAAAAATATATTCACCGACCATGTGCTCTTTTTCAGCAACAATTTAAAAACTTAAGACACATAAAGTAAAGGTTTAAACAAATACTGGGTGTCCGTATGTTCCAGGGCATATTATAAAATTCAATATTAAATCAAATAATTGTCGTATAGGATTGCTGTTTGGACTAAAATGCTTCTTAGGATGAAAAGTTTTCTTGAAGAGAATGAATATATTTAGTTCCGAATTTCGATCATATATGACACATTTGGTCCGTATGTTTGTTTTCAAACATGCGGTTTTTTTCTGATTTTCAGATTAATTTTGACGATGTGACTCAGAAATGACGATTTTTCAAACATGCTTTTTCTGATTTTCATATTAATTTTGACGCTGTTTGAAACGCATGGTTAAAAGCAAACATACGCACAAGTTGCGTCATCTATGGTCGAAATTTTGAACTAATTTTTTCCATTAGCTTGGAGACTTTTTTTTTTTTTTTTTTTTTTTTTTTTTTTAATCCTGAGAAGCATTAAGCATTTAAGTCGAAACCGTGCTCCTGTACGACAATTATTTGATTTTATATTGAATTTTAAAATGCAACCAGGAATTTTCGGAAACCCTGTACTTTGAAGAGTAATTAGTTGTGTGAAAGACGTACGGAATAAATTGACTTCTTTCTTAAGTTGATCTGTCTTATTTTGGCGGTTTCAAATCTAAGAATACTGTGCGCACATAACGTTTAATCTTTCCAGGATAATAAATCTTACAAGGAAGGCCTCGTTACCGGGCATACTCAGAATATCTTGAAAAAAAAATTACTAATTAAACTAATTATGTTTGTAATACAGGATCAGTTAAATATATCTGCGGAATTGCAGTAGAAAGTCAGTAGGAAAATAAAATATTTTGAGCATTTGGGGCGAAAAGACGAAAGCGTCACGCGATTTGGCGACCAGTACTTTTCCTCGCCAAAAGAAAACAATTATAATGCTCCTGAAAATTGCTTGTTAATTGATTTTTAGAATGCGTGTAAATAGTGTTTAATGAATTTAAACTTAAACAATGAGGAGTTTAATAAATGCATTGTTTTTGGTATTACGTATGTTGCTTGTTATGTAATTTTATTACTTTAAAAACATTTCATATATAAAATATATTTTCATGCATTAAAGCGTATTTCAAAATAAGATTAAGAATGCTGCAGTATGGAGTTATTCATTTCAACATCAAAGAAGTCGTTATTCCCGTAGAAACACAATTGAGTCGACAGTGCTCAATTGGACTTAAATTTGAGATTGAAACAATTTTAATGAATTAAAATTTTGTTTTAATTCATAAAATTTAATAGTTAACTTTCATTATATATATATATGACAAGATCATAGTTAAATCAAACTAAAACTGACAAAACTAAAGTTATTTACATAAAATTTATTTAAGCAAGTTCAATATGAAACATCTTTATCATAGAGAGTATTTCACATGAAAAGGTATTTATTGAAATTTTATTCCGTCGCCAACTCTTTATAAATGGAAAAATATTGAAATTTTCATTATTTTTTAAGGACGTTCTATCGAGTTTCCGCCGATTTTTTTTTTTTTTTAAATAAAAGTACCTATTCGCATGAGTACAAAATTCTATAATTTTTAAAGATTTTTCGGAATATGCCTTCCTTGCTAGTACCAGGGTTGCCAGAATTGGACTTTTTTTAAAATTCTGAAATTTGACACTCACACCAGAAATTCTGTATATCACTATTTTTCTTTATATGCTATTTAAGAGCACATAAAAAAAATCTCAATGAAAAAATGATCATTGATCCAAACAACAATCTCCGAGTACTGTTTGTGCATTTAAACAATGCAATTTTTTATTTGTACCAAGTAGAATGGATTTGTAATGTGAAGTACTTAACTTTATAAAACAAATTCTATTAGCAAGAAATACTATTTACTTTGGATATTTAATGTTTTAGATATTATTGAAATCATTATTGTATATATACGCTGTATCATTAAGCACACTATATTTTCAATTTTAGACAATTTGTCGAAAATTTTACATATACTTGTCAGATTTTTCTGGAATTTCAGGATTGTGATGAATATGCTTGACTTCATATTTATCAATGGCAATGCGATCAGAAGGACAAATAGGAAGACTACAAAAAATAAAAAATAAAAAAATATTTAGGGCCACACTGTAAAATAAAATACACGAAATGATCGATTGCTATAGCTTACGAATATGTGGATATTGAGCAATAGGTGTATGCATTTGCGTAAGAATAGCTCGTATATTAATTCGTAATAGTAATATGTATCGGGCACATAAATCATATTTAGTGCGCAATTTACTTTAAATACGATTCTTTTAAAGTAATATACAGAAAAACTAATAAAATTCGGTTCAGCTTTATGGTGCTTTTTTTTTACTTCTTTGATACTAACTATTGTTTTAATTTAATAAACAGAAATAATTTATTTGCAAAGAAAACCTTCTATTTTTTTAAAACGTCATGTATCGTAAAAAAAATAATAAAATTATAATTTAAAAAAAAAGTCTTTTTTGTATATTAAAGAATTAATTAAGCTGGTGAGAAATGATAAGTTAAAAAGAACTTCTTAAAAGCCTTGCTGCTGTTTTCAAAGTAGTAGGACGTGATCTATGCGTCTGATGAAGAAAGACTAGTTCTTTCTAAAGGCCTTGCACAATTATTAAAATTTTTATGATGTTTTTAAGAAGTTCTTTTTACTTTTTCTTTATACAGTTTGACAAATCCTCATCATATATACACTAAAAAATTAAGAGCACCCTCACGATAACAAATTAATATAATATTTTTCCAGAAAAAAATTACAGAAATATCTTACGTAATTTACAAAAAAGTATTAGGGTGAAATATTAAGTACAAGTAAACTTACGGGTAACATCTTCCTTAAGGGGACAGTGGACCTTTATTTTAGCAAAATTCGACCAAAAAATCTAATTATTTTTGTATATATTATAATTTTCAGTTTGTTCTGAGTCATTTGAAAAAAAAAAAACCGTATTCAGATGCGATTATTTTTTCGCAACGTTACAAGAGTAAAAATTTTCCCCATAAACAATTTTTTGGCCCTTTAAGTATACTTTAAATCTGTTTTTCTCAAAACTGATTTTTAAACCTTTTTTAATTTTTGAAATGCTGCATGCGTTTTAATTTTGATCAAAATTCATGAAATTGATAAGGAAGAATTCTGATATTACTTAAAAAGAAACTGTGCATGTATTTCGAAATTCTAATTCATTAAGATAATTAAATTTGATTTTTAACTTATTAAATGGCAAAATTTTGATGAAAATCTATATGGAATTCAGGAAATAAAAATATCTTAAAAATTAACTATTCAAGGAATAAAATCCATCCACAGATTTGTTTGCAATAGAATTCTAAGTAATTAAAATGCAAGGTTGAGGCATTATCTAAAAAATTAAGACACCTAAAGCATCGTTTTAAAATTTAAATCTAAAAAAAAAAATCTTAAAAAATAATAAGACTGAAAATTTCTTTTAGGTGTTCTATATACTTATGGTGAAATGTATATTTCCACAAAAGTTCATATCTCTGTGATGAAATTTAAAAGGAATTTTTTTAACGTCTACCGTCCCCTTAACATAGATTCTACTCTGATAATAATTAAATCACCGGCTAGTTTATATTTACCTTTAGTTTAAGTCTGTTTAGGTCATCTAAGTCCAATGTAGTATTTTATTCATACCACTGAAAAAAAATCTCAGTCATACGCTTATACAAAATATTTTTAGAAAAGTCTAGAAGAAAGACACAATTGCGTAAATTGTAGTGCAATAAAATAAATATTAATCCTCAATCCTTTGTCGTAGTCAAAGAGTTAAAACATATTACTATTACAAGCGAAATTATTTCAGAGAAAATTGATTATTGGTAAAAGGCAATTTAGTTAATATAAGTGTAAATCTGTAACGTATTTCAATTAAATCAAACATCAATACTTCAATAAATCAATATGTTAGATGTATGATAAATTAAATGTGACCTATTCTTTGCAGCATAATAAGTCATGTCCATAAGGCATCTGAGTAAATATTTATAAATGATGATCACATACTTTTAATGTGTACTCCATTAAGTTTGGTGTGAAATTTAAGCAAAAGTTTCGAGAAAATATTGAAACGATTAAAATAGTGTAATGATAAATTGTTTGAATTGTATATATTTAAAACTTCATCATTATTACATTTTTTTTTAATATTTATATTTTTCGCATAATGTAGTGAAAAACATAAAAATAATTAGATACGTAGTACATGAAGGATCTACATATTAAAAAAGTATTTTTAAAAAGTCAGACTTATAAACAAAGTATAAAAAATATGAAAGTGCTAGATTAAAAAAAATAATAACGGATATATTAAGAAGCGATTTAGAGAACCGTACCTGGCCGATACTTGTCATCATATAGTACGTGACACCGATTCAGTACGCTGATATAGAAACCAACTCAGCGCATTGACCGGCTGGAACAAGTCCAATCTGTATTGGCTAGGTTACAGCCGGTAGAATATATAACGTGGAAATCGGCTATTCCAATAATAGAGTCAAACTTCGTTAACATGAACACGCTTAACGTGAATTACTTTTAACATGAATTGTTTTCACAGTCCCCTATAAAAACAAATACAAAGATTTGATACTGATAACATCAATTGCTGTTAACATGAAAAAAATTTTGATTCCCCTTCAGGTTCATGTTAACGAGGTTCGACTGTACCTAAAAAAACGCTTAATTGGCTTATAACGCTTATTGGGTCCCTTAAATGTGAAACCATGCTGAAATCCACGGAGTCGATCGCAGCGACATCTTCAGGATATTTTCTAAAACTGTAAGACGATTTGTTTTATACGCTATAATAATACGATTTTTAAATGAGAATTTGAAAATGTACCGTAGATGTCGCTCCGATCGGTTCTTTGGATTTGAGCATGGTTGCGCATTTAAGGGATAATTTTTTTTTTTTTTTTAGCGCTATCTAGGATAGCAGATTGTCACACTAGTTATTCTATGCGTATGGCTAGGTCATTTCTTCATCATCTCATTATCGTGATAGCTCTTAGGAGCGAACCACTCCTTAAGACGAGCAATGGACCTCCACCATATTAGTACTTTACTGCCGGTCAGAAATGAGGATCCCGTACGAAAGGCTACCTCTGCGATTGAATCTAGTGGGCAATATATAGAGGAAATTCGGATATTGTGGAATGGTCGCACAATATGGAATACTTCAATAACTGGCTCATACACTGTAAAAAAAAAAAAAAAATAATAATAAGGTTACTAAGAATTTACTGGAAACTGGGATGCCTAGAACATTTTATGTAATTACAAAAATAACAACAAGAAACGCCCACTTTGACATTATTTTCTGAAAGTTTGTTGTTGATGTTTTTGTTTTACTTTATATTTTGTTATGATTTATTTAATGAAAATGATTGTTTGATTTAGTATTAATAGTTATTATATTCAATTTTTAATATATGAATGTCATATTCTGCCTTTTTAATAGTGAATTTCCTTTTTCTTTTTGTTGGTAAAGCAATATTTTTGATAACCCAAAGTTCGGAAAAAACCAAAGTTAGGACTTCGTAAATTCCCGAGGATTCCGGACTTTAGACTGTGTACTGTACATGTATCTAAATCCCATCCATGCAAGGGCTCAATACCAAAATATCTAGAGTGACGGACTCCCACACCGGAGGTCGTGAGTTGGAAGCACTCTGAAATAAATGGTAAGTGATATAATTTCCCCCCCTGTCGATAAATACAGATGCTTCTAAACTGTTCAATAGATGGCACCACCAGCCCTTTTACTGAACTTTTCGAGCAAGTACTTTTGACGAAATTTGTATCTTCAAACAAGCGAAGACTATAATTTGCTCAATTTGGCGAAATATTCGCTCGGAGATTTTCCCAGGAAACATTTTCGTCAAAAACGAAAAAAAATTCGTGAAATCTGAGTATCCCTTTCTGAGTTTGTATGGTATTCCAGCCAAGCGCAAATCTGCCATACTGCTTCCTAGTACGGCAATGAGGCAATGTACTCAGTTCTGTTTGGATACCTGTTATTGGAGCGACACGGTGAAATAAAAACTTATTCTCATGTTTTGCAGTTTTTTACAGGAACATTTTATAAAATTCGTATTAATTATAAAATCTCATTGTCAGTGATGTTAACCAAGTTCTGTATAAAGTAGAACAGTTATATTTATTGCTGTGTTAATCAGTTTTTCTCTATGCTAAATCGTTGACGAGTAAAGAGGTTTTGTTTTTTAAGATGGTGTGTCGTGTAAAATGGAATATCAGCTAGACAACTGTTTCAAGACGAGTGTAAAAATTAAAACAATTTTTCGAAATATCTAATTATTTATAAATGATGTACTTATGTGTGCTTATTAAATAACTTTGCTTATTCTTGTAAATAGTGAATTGTTTTTGTAATTTTAATATTTCGTATAAACCCATTACATTAAGAAGGAAAGGTTATCAATTAGTAAATTAGTGTAAGTTTATTTCTTTACTTTATAAATAATTGTTCATTACTTCAATAGAGAATATTCAAATATTAAATCAAATTTATGTTTACATATAACACAATTAGAAATTGCAAGTATGATAAATATTTGTATAACGAAACATATTAAGATATTGTAATACAATGGAAAATATTATAAGAATGAATATACCGTCTTATTAAACTTCTTAATAATTGCAGAATAAACTGCACAGATTTGGGGGAAAAACAAATGTATTTTTACAAAATGTAATATCATGTCTACATAAAATACTGAAACTATTAACACAAATTTTCGATATATATTTTAAAAGAATTAAATTAATGAAAACAACTGCAAACAATTTTATAAGGAAAAAAATCCTTTAATGTTTTTTTTTTTCACCTTTATTGTTTTATTTTTAAGAGAAGTGATACTTAAAAACATAAAAATATCGGAAAAATTAATTTCGCTTCTATAGAAAAAGGAAAAAAAAATCAATGGCGCTTAAAAATGTAGCAATTATCTGACATTTAAACTGAATACTGACATAAATCTTCCAGCAACTTTTTTTTTAGAAATCAATACATTGTTTTCAAAGTTTTCAGTTTTCAATGTTCGCTTTTCACCTAAGTTGATGATTGTATAGATTTCTTTTCATTTTTATATCAAATCTAATTAGAAAACAAAATATGCGCTTGTTAAAACTTTAGTTTCGTTTTTTGCATTCCGGGAAAATGTATTCTTAATAAATTTTATAATAATGTTTCATGCCTTAAAAGTTTATTTTGCTATTGTGACAGGCATAAACTGATTTAATATTAATTTAAGGTAGAAAGTTTTATGTAAAATTTAATTAACATAATTATGAGTTCTAAATATAAACCATTCTACAAGCTAAATTTCAAAATAGAATTATAAAATTCTTAAATTTTATTTGAGACATTTTAAACATTCTGCTGCCCCAGATTTCATTTTATGGACGAATGCCTGATCCCACGGATGTTGCCCAGGCCCGTGATTCTAACCTTAAATAAACCTTATATCTGTATGACTTTATGTCTTTAACCCGATTTTGTAAGAATTTATACTTTCAAAAGAAATACTTGTGAAACGGATCTCGTATCAGGAGGCCATACAATATTTATATATTCTAAAGTCAAATACACTTTTTAAAAAGTAAAATTCCTCTTTAAGTGAGTGTTATCTGCTTTTCTATATATCGACAAAAAATTTCAGAGTTTTCAGAATTTTAAATCGTGTGGAACTTTTCTTTTCTTTTTCACATCGGATCACAAAAAGAGGTTCTAATTGTTCGAATCCGTTGCAAGCATTATTTTGGCATAAATATAAAGGTTTAAAAGCGTGTATAATTTTTTTGAAAAACAAAAAATTGATACTTAATGGTGAATGCGCACGTAAGAAGATTTTTTTTTCACATCGAGTGATTTAATAGTTTATAAAAATGGTTGTTCTTTTCCAAATGCCTTTGAAATTGTTATCACACTGCAAATGGAGGCGTCTTAAATTCAGACAAATATGTGACTGAAAAAGTAATTTAGACATTTAAGTATCTAAATGTGAAATTTCAGACATCATAGATGTTTTAATTTAAGACACATAAGTGTCTTACTATGATCATGTTATAAATGGACTGAGAAAAGTGTCTGAATAATAGTGACATGTCTAAAATTAACACATTTAGAAATTCAGACACTTATCCCCTTATACTTTGGCGGTGGGATAAAATATATATCCTACCTAATTTAAACAACATTCCCACCAGAACATTTTAACAAAATTTTATATTTTTAACTTTGGAGGAAAAATCATTGAAAAGGTGCTTTTCATTATTTAAAAAATAAAATCTTTCGATTATTCCGGTGAAAATTCAATATTTAGACACATTTTTGCTTACCCCTCAAAGGGTTAAGTGTCTGAATGCGATACAATTGTATCATATGTGTGATGACTGTACGTAAAATTGTATTGCAGTATATATATCAACACTGTCAGAAAATATTTCAGAATTGATGAAATATATTTAAAATACTCTTTCATCCATTTAGTTTAGTATTAATTGATAAAAGAAGAAATCATGGGACATCTGGGAAAGTTAGAAAAGTTCGCTTACTAAGGTTTGGGGCTATGTTATTTTTGGCGCAATAAATAATTAAATAATTACTTTATTTCTTTTTCGCCGAGGTGGCTTTTTTATGCTGAACTGCCCCTTCTCATTTAAGATAAATTTGACATATATTAACACTAACAGAACAATAGAATTAAAATTGTCTTCTACGAGAAGTTAAGGCGGGTGGGTGGGTGGGGGGTGCTCCTCTGAAGAAAAGTTCTTAGCAACATTTTCTCTTAGCGTTTAATTAATATATTGCTAATTGAAAGAGAAAAAAGTATTTTTAAATAATTAAACGTAAAGAAAATATAATTGACCCATTTGTGCCTGGCGTCCTAATATTGGGACGCTTTCTTAAAAAAATTCCCATTACAAATTGAATCATAATATCCTTTCAAAACTTAGTAAAATATACCCTTAGTATTTGTTTTCAATATTTATCCACAAATGGCAGTGCATTTTTAAGAATAAAAAGGTGAAATAAATGTTTGTTGTAGCGCAAAGTTGGATTTTCTTGAAATAAAATGGCGCGTAAGAAAAGGTAAAATATTTCTTTTATTTTTTTATCAATCATTTTATAAGTGGTATTATTTATAAGATGAAACATTATTTTAGAATATGTATTTTTGCATTTTTTCAGATTTCTATTTTTTTGCTCGAATTTGAACCTTTATATATCGTCCCAATTTTGGGACGCTAGGCACTGATGGGTAGGGGTTTTCTCCGTTACTGTCTATGCATTAAATGTACGTTTTATGCCATTTATTTTGTTACAAAAGGGTTACATACCACTCGGATTATCATTTGGTTATAAAATTATTATTCGGATTATTATTTGGCTATTCTTTGTTATTACCGGGGGAACTGAGGCTGGGCTTTGTTCAAGAACAAGACACCCACCCCTTCCTACCCTTAGCTATTGGATTAGTAAAAAAATATATCGTACCGTTATAGTTTATAATTAGTTTAGTATTTGACATCCTGAGGTTACTAAAATACATACAGCAGAACCTCGATTATCCGACGTAATTTGGTACTAACCGATAGCGTATAATCAAATTTCCAGATAATCGAGAATTTATCAATAATCATCTAGTTTAATACGCAACGTCGTCATCGAACTGCTATTAGGACTATTTAAACTGCTTAATAAACATACATCTAAATTTAAATTATACATGAAAATAATTTTATTTGTTTAGAACAGGGACGTGTACACGGGGGGGGGGGGGGGGTGTATAATCTTCACGGGATCGGATCTTGCGGGAGCTCAAGCTAATTTCAATGAAATTCGAAGAAAGGGGAACCAAAATGCTTATCTCTACTCTTGGTTTGGAAGGGAACACTTGCATACACAAGGAATGTAAGAAAAAAAAAAAAACTTTGGAAAAAATTTAGGACATCGACATCGGTTTACAGAGAGTTCAGGTTACACGAAGGATAATCGAAGTTCTACTGTACCATATATACTAGTGTGTAAAACGAAGAATTTTTGACAACGCAAGTCAATTACATAAGCCAAAAAAAAAAAAAAAAAAACTTTAAATAGTGCAAAAGTCTGATTTTTTATGTATATAAATAATAAAATACTATATAAAATATACAAATAATAATAATTTATTATTAAAAAAATTTCAATGATTTGTTTTTGTTTACTTACTAATTTTTCGCATTAGTAACTGAAATCTTTGGTTTGATTTTGTGCGAAATTGAAGTAAAAAGTTAGGGGGTCGACATTCGCAAGTTTTTGCATTCAAAAGTTAATGGGTCGTCGTATATGCAGGTATATACGGTATATATACCCTATTAGTAATTATTGATTATTATAAATTTTTACTATATAAATTTTTACTATGCCAATGGTTAATGGTGAGGAGGAAGGGGGTCTTGTTCTTGAGCTGACCCCTACCCCCCCCCCCCCCCTCCGCTTATAGTAATAATAAAGAAAATTTTATAGTCAAATAATAATCCGAATGATATATAACCTTTTTGAAACATATTAAATGGCATTAAAGATAGATATAATGCTTAGATAGTAACGGAGAAAACCCCTACTCTTCCGTGCCTAGTGTCCCAAAATTGGGATATTTAGATTTTTATATGTTAAATGAATATTTTTTCAAAGAGAATTTTTTTATTATTTTTTACGTTCATTTTACACCATTTACTATAATTAAGCACAATACTGAGTTGAAAAAAAAATTCAGGCACTAATGGGTTAATTAAATTTCAGGGATGAACAATTTACCTCCACCGCCCTCTTCATGAAAATTCGATATGTTATTTGCTAGTTTTACAACAATATCTTTATTTAAAGTAATTTTTCTATATGTCGGAAAATAGAAAAACTGCAAAAATTATACTCAAATAAATGTACCAAATAAAGAAAATAAACTTTTCTTTTCTTCTTATTCAATGATTTATTCCCCGCTGATAAAAAGTTTAAATGTGCTGATCTAGCCCTTTATAACGGTTTGTAAACCGTAGGCTGAGGTCAGCGACTGCAGTGGTAATTAAAATGATGATTTTGCCTATTTCTCTTTGTTAGAAGACGTCCTTTGGCAATCGGCGCGTTAAAACGGTTCTTTCAGTGAGTTCTCTGTTTAACGAGATTGCCCGCAATTTTTTATGTTAACATTCTGTATTTATATATTTTGACTGTGTCATCTACATAGCTGGAACAGTTTTTTGGAATAATTCATTTATGGAATAATATATTATTATAAAAATAATATATTGAGTATTGTGATTGTGCCATCTACATAGATGTATATGCAGCTACAGAGTTATAAAGTGCATTTTATGAAATTCCATATTTGTTCTTCAGAGATTGGAGAATAAGGAAGTACGTGTGAAATATGATTCGAAAAAGCGAATTAAATTAAATCCTGCATTATATTTAAATTACATCATTATGAAAATAATATATTGAATAATAAAAAAAAAAAATTCTTCGATATATGTTTTTGAATTATCAGCATACATCTGAATATTTAGTGAAATATATAAGAAGAAAGTGTCTTTATTTTTGTGTTACCGTGTATATTAAATGGATTTACTTTATTACAAGTACATTTAAGGAAACAGTAGAAAGGTAAGATTGCGATTATTTACAAAAATATAATTTTTATTTGGAAATAGAAATTTTCCTTGAACAATATTAATTATTTAAGTCACTTTTTAAAGAATATATGTGTTTATCATATTTGTATCTTTCTATATAGAATAAATATTTTTCAGTATTACAGTGTTTTTTATGATTTTCGACTAAATTTATTTCATTTTCAGGATTAATTAACTAACTTGCTTGATAATTCTTAAAGCTTTTGATTTATAAAGCTAATGTTTTTCATATAAAATAATATCATCATTGCTTAAATATATAAGCATTAAAAGTTATTGCTTGTGTACATTGACGCCCAAATTTGTCAACATTTTTAATATTATATTTTTGTCCAAAAAAAAGCAGTTGCCTCACTATAAATTTTTCTTGTGAATACAAGCTATTAATCTGACTGTAAAAATGTCAGTAAATATTAGCCATTTAATAAAATGCCATTTTTTTAATAGTTAATTTTATTAAAAATATTTTTCTACAATAGTTATATAATGATTTACAATAAAATAAGTAAGTAAATAAATCATTATCTACTTTGTTTAATTGCTTAAAATTATATTTAAGTTTTGTACAACTTCAGATATTGAAAAATTTATTAATATTGATTTATTGTTTGTTAAAAAGAAATTACAGATTTAGAACCGAAAAAAGACTTTGTTTTCATATTTATTTGCATAACTGCATTTTTCACATAAAATTGGGGGATTTTTTTTTTCAACGTTTGTGCATTTTTATAAAAGATACAGAAATAACAATCAGATATGTATTTTTAAGGCAAAATAAGTTTTGAAATTAGATGTTATTCTATTGCATGTTATTAAATATATATATATATATGTTTAACTTTTTAAAGATAGCTTAGTAGCTCTGCTGATTACCATATGCTATATTTAGAAGAAATTGCCTAAATGGCAAAATATAATTAAAAAGATAAAGTTATTAAATGATATTATTATTAATAAATCCTTCCGTTGTAATTTTCAGTTAGAGACAATATTGACATGATCTCGCATATGAATTTTTATTTTTAATGACAGATCATTTAATTCTCTTCCATTTTCGAAATTAGTGTTTTCATGTAACAAAATTAAATTTATGTATAGGAAATGCTATGAACATTTTTGCTTCAGGTGGTGGACATAAAACTTGAAAAATAATTATAAAAGCATCAGAATTGAAGTTATCGTGAAAATTTTAATGTTTTATAAATACATTTTAAATTGTTCTTTTGTAACGCTTTATTAAAAAGTTCGAAATTTCTACAGTATTTAATTGCACGATGAAAGAATTCTTTTAGATTATGGAAACTTGTTCAAAGTAAAATAACTACATTTATATGTATTTCCTGTGTTTTATCTGTATAACATATTTAAATTTTAAGACACAGAAAATTTCTGACAACTTTCAAAGTCAAATTTTTTCTGATTTTTTACAGGATTATTTCTTATTGTCATCGTAGAATGCATCCATTTGCACAAAACAATTTATTATACTGATTATATATCATATTGCATACTTTTGGAGTAGGATGAAGTTAATGACAAAGGATTTATTTATCCAAACATATATTTACATGTTCATATATATATATATATATATATATATATTTTTTAAGTCATCAATGTGTTTAAATTTTCTGTTGCTGTATATGTAGTAGGGAGAGGGGGGGGGGGTGTAATGAATGTAAGCCGCTGGTACTGGAACTTATTAGAAACACATTTCCTATAATGTAAAAAAAAACATTTTCTAACTTTACTTTTATTTATTACCAATTTTTCCCAGGTATTATTTCAAACAATGTTGTCCATTATAGTGTTTGAAATAATACCTGGGAAAAATTGGTAATAAATAAAAGTGTAGTACAGTACAGGTATTAACCAAAATAAAACCTTCAGGTTTTAATTATATTGAGATTTTATAACATTTTTTAGAATATATTTATAACTGTATATATTTAATAAAACCTCTCAATAGCAGACACCCTAGGAACTCAGAATTTGCCCGCTATTTAGAGGTTTTATTTTCACATGTAAAAAAAGTCCAGCGAGTACAAATGCACAGCGTACCGAGTACAAATTACACAAAATATGCTTCAATATTTATATTATTAATCTGCTTTTCAATCCACAAATGTTCTGGATTAAAAAAAAAAGGGATCGCTAAATAGGTGTCTACTATTCGAGAATGTCCGTTATTACTGAAGCATACAGTAAAATTTCCATAACCGGTCACTCTCGAATAGTGGACAGCTCTATTTAGAAAAAATATAAAGCGGGGTAGTGTTTCTTCCAGAAGCTGGACCTGATTAAAACATGGAAACTGATCCGCGGCCCTGCTCCCTCACCTTCCCATCGATTTTTGTGGCCCCAAATTTAGTATGCAATTTTACAAATTCTATGTTTTTATTTATGTTTGGGTTTTTTAGTATTATAACATCAACAAAATTATCATATTATGATTAGAATTTCAGGAGATACTAATAAAAATATGAAAATGCAATTTAACATTAGCAACTCTAAATTTTGAATGTTTATAATTCAAAAACTTATCATTCAAATTACTAGAAATTTCGTTTCTAGGCATAGTTTGAACCAAAGATTTAAAAGTTAGTGTCAAAATTGGGTGTAGCCATTGAAAAAAAAAGTTTGGTCTGATTTTGATTTGTAGATGGTCCCTGTGCAAATTTTACATACATAATTTAAAAGTAGACTTTATTTCCAGACGACTGGTACCAGTAACTTTCTTCTATTATTGTTGTCTTCTAGTTGCAGAGTGAGTAGGAGGTGTTTACTTTTTTTTTCAACGACTCTTCCTATCATGTGAATAAGAAATCGCTTTTGCGACTGACATTGCTTGTATGATCGCAAACAGCGTGGGGAGCAGAAATGAAGGGTATTCATAATGAACGATTTCTGTGTCCATTGATATTTACTATATTATTTATCGTTTGAAAAGATCCAAATAAACATGCTGTCCATACAGAATCCTATAACTACTGCTCCTCTCAGGCGCTGATGAGCGGTTGTCAAATGTTTAAGTATTTCTTGGTAAAGGTAAATAGTATAGTACTAAAAAAGAATGGAGATAAAAAAGTAAGAGTTTCGTACTCATTTTTTTTTTTTAATGTTCGGATCTCATATACTGATAATTTTGAGAAATCTAATGCTATATTTTATTTAACAAAGAAATAAAAATGCAAAAAATGCTGAATAAATATCTAATTAAAATATTATAAAATAAATATCTGGGAATATCTAATTTAAATAGAAAAAAATGTACAACAAAGCAGGAATGGAATTTTTTCCGAAGAAGTGAATAATTATTTTTTTTATATAAATGGGAATAATTTGTTACCATAAAGCAGAGCTGATTGCAGCATGCACAAACTGGGCTGTTTTTATGGGACTTTAGCTTTACGGGCCAACAAATTTGGTATGAAATTTCGATAAAGCTAATATTTTAAATTTGCTTTGATCTTATACTTATTTTAATAAATATTTTGTACTTTTAGAACATGATTAGGTTAAAGAAAATGATATATTTATTCAAATATTATTTGATGGCATCGAGCAGTCTTATTTTTATTTTTTTTGTAAGAGTATATGTGAAGGTGTTGGTGGTAGTAAGGGGGGGGGGGGGTGAAAACTAGGTCTTTGGAATTGGAATTAATTTGAAGTTCTCACTAAAATTAATAAACATTTTTGATGCAATAGGGCATATATGAAATCATATAAATACATATTTAGGTGAATATATATATATATATATATATATACTATCCTATTCTAAAACTACAAAATACTGATTGCGATCATCATAAAGTCAAAACTGATATAAAATGTAAGCTTTATAAAAATTTCGTACCCAATTTGGGGTACATTAGAATCAGGAGCCAGAGAAGCATCCCAGTTTTATCACGCTGCAATCAGCTCTGCTTTATGGTAACAAATTATTCTCATTTATAAAAAAAATGATTCAATGTGGTCAAATATGGCTGCGTATATGATTTAGAAATAAAAGTGGTCAAAGATGGCGTCATATTGGCGAAAACAACGGCTCAAAGATGGCCGCAATTAAGACATTTGAAATATCAGAAATTCAGACGAAAGAAGTGTCTAAAAAATTTAAGACAATTTAAATCGTCTGAAAATCGAACGCTCGAGTTTCAGTCACTTATGTGTCTGAAAATTTTCAGACATTTTAAAACATCTGAAAATTGAACACTACTTTTCAGACACTTAAGTGCCTGAATTTCAGACATTTCAGTTTACAGTGCAGTTACAACTTTAATCGTTTTGAAGCCTACATAAAATTGCTTAAAATAATATTGATATTTTGTTGTAAAAGAACTGTATTTTTTTTTTCTCACCGTTTTTTCGCGTCAGGCCGTTTAATATTAAAAAATAAATATTTTTTATCTACGGAACTGTTTTTTAATTTACTGAAAATTTAAGACAAGCAATTATACTGTTTAGGAAGCATGCGTATGATTTTCGTGCAAATGAATATTTAGTTGCAAAATATGTGCAAAAGCCACACGCTTATTTGTTTTGTTAACCAAAATTTTGCAGATTTTCAAAATAAATTTTATAAGATGTAATTATAAGGTTTTAGAAGCCTGAATTTTCGTGAATAAATATGAATTCGTGATATGGCAACATTCGCGAATAAATATGGATTTAGTTGCAGAAACCTGAGCAAACGCCACCTGCTTATTTACGTTGTGAGCGAAAATTTTGCAGAATTTCTTTTTTTTTTATATTTCTAAATGATCCCGATAAAAAGGAAAACAAACAACAGTTTTTCATAGCGAAATTTTTCTTTTTTAATAATAAAATTCGCATTATGCGGATTGTGACGTTGGAAACAAAATAATACGAATTTTAAGATTTAATGTTAAGATTAAAATGTTTATAATTTGTCCGTATTTCGAACCCTTTGCCCTTTACACATCTAAAAAGGTGAATTGTGGTATTAGATTCGGCGACGTGTATTATGGTTTTTATAAATATCTCAGTTAATTAACAAAAAATGACAAAATTGAGACTCAGGCTCATTAAAAATTGCCTTGGTGTATCGTCACCACTATTTACAGATCTCTCGGCGCGGTACATTTTCCCAGCTATTGCAGGCAGGCAGATAGACTGACACACAAACATATTTCTTATATTGGTACAATTTGTAACGCTTTCACATCACCTTTTCTATTTGTTGGCTGGGTAGGTTTTAGTGGTGTAAAATCGCATTTGAAACATGCTGTGCCAGCACAACTTGTCGGTGATTTTCTTAAAGAAGAGGACAATGGAGGATAGGCTTGCCGCAATATCTACTTTCCTTTATCATATTGAACATCCAGGGGAAAGCATGATACAGTATCACTAATTAAATGGAGTTTAAGTAAATTGAAAAGAATATGTTATCATAATTATATAATTTCAGTTGAAAACTATTCTAAACTATCTTCGAAGAGCGACAATATATTTCGAATAGTACTTCTAAAAAAATAAAGTGCGAATATTTTGATAACTACTGAGGTACTAATAGCCTTTAAAATTAGAATCATTAAAAGGATAACTATACAAAAGGAAAACCAGTTTTTCTTATTAAAATTATTGCAGTTTCTGATTTTATGTGTCATTAAACATTTTGCAGATCTCAGTTTTTTTTAAATGTTTATTCATATAAATAGTGAAACTAAAACAGAGAAAATTCTTATGTAAAGATATTTTATAAATATTCAAAGTACGGAACAAAACGTGTTACTTGAGAATATTAAATATATATGATATATTATATATTGGAAACAAAAAAAAAAAATTACATTTAAAAACTGAACTTTTATTCGCATATATTTTTCTTTGGCATTTGTATCGTTTGAAATTGAAGTTGAAAGAAATTCGATGTATTGATCTACAAACATCATTAAATTGAAATTATTTGAAGTCTGTCAAATAATCATTTTTTTTGTTATTTTTTAATCATTTTTTTTTTAATACAGATGTAGTAGATTTGTGAAATTGATTCTTAGATGCGCTAAAATGTTTATTTTTACGATTAAATTATTCCAGTACTACTTTATGCATATATTGAAATGGTGAACATAGTACACATTTTTAAATAAATGTAAAATATTGCATTTAATAGATCATTAAAAAACAAAGAATTTCAGCAATTCTTATAAACATATATTTCTTTTGAAAATCGTAAATGATTGTAAATTAAACGAATGTTTAAAAAAAAAAAAAAAAAAAAAAAAAAAAAAAAAAAAAAAAAAAAACAGTTTCTAATGGAGAAAGTACCTGCTCTTTCCAATACAATAAATAACAGTACAGTAAATTCTGTCTAAGACGGACTCTGTGTAAGCCGGATATCTCTGTACCGGGGAAAAATTTTCAAGTCCCGGTAAACCCATAGAAAATAACATTAATTCTTGCTGCATAAGCTGGAATCTGCCTAACGCGGAAACGGAAAGAGTTTTAAGGTCCCACCGAAACCAAAATTTTTCATAAGGCGGGGAAAAGGATATTTTAAAAATGAAAGGCAGTTATGAAACTTTAAAACTGATATGTAAATACGTCAAATACTCGGTGTCGAGCATAAAAATTAAATTCAGTAATACTTTTAAAAAGTTAATTCAAACTGTTTACATTTTAATGAATTCTTGCTTATGCCATTTTTTTTCCTGTATAAATACGCATTTAAAAGTTATTATTACTAGTAGAACGAACATATGTGAAAATTTATATTGTCTAAAGTACAATATAATGCTTTAAGGTTGTATTCAAATTCAAAGTAAAACTTTCGGTATTGAAAAACTTTCGGTGTGTAAACTTCAAATTTTCAGGTATTATAGCAGTACTAAAAAATTGAATAGCGTTTCTCATTTATTTATAAAGACAAAGGATCTTCCAGAATTTCAGTTTTCAACAGATTTTCGAGTCAAGACAATCAATAAGAACGTCATCTGCGAGCAATTCATTATAACTCAAGATCCAATCTTTTTATTGAAAACGTAAAACGCTTTTCGATTATTAAAGTATGCTTCATTCTAATAAATCACGCTCTTTTGCTTAAGCCGGAATATTGTCTATCACGGAAAACATTTTCAGTCCCGACCGATTCCGCATTAGATAGATTTTACTGTATATTTGTATAACTAATTATATATATTGGTAAATTTTCACGTGTTTAAATAGTGTAATTGTATAAAAATATTATACACACATATATATATATAAGCTTAAAAAAGGTTAAAAATAAAAATATAAGTATAAATAAAAAATATAAATAAAATCCATGCGATAAGAGCTAAAGTTGCAAATAACCACACAGATTATATATAGCACATTATGTATTAAATGCCAGACCCAGAATCTTGCACCATAATTAAAAATAAGAATGACCAACAAACATCTAAGAAATTTCAACAAATATAACCTGAACAATCTTTCTTGGTTTTTGCTTATTCAGGTTATATTTGTTGAAATTTCTTAGATGTTTGCTGGTCATTCTTATTTCTAAGTATTGTCAAAGATTCTGGGTCTGAGGAATGCATTTAATACATAATGTACTATACACACACACACACACACACACACACACATATATATATATATATTAATTTTTTATCCCAGATTTTGAAAATTAATACCAGAAATATTAAATTTCTAATAAGTACTGATAATCCAATTCAGATTTAACAGGTATATTCAGGAAGTTTAAGCTTCAGATTTGTTGTCAAAAATCTATTAATATTGCACAAAAACTGGAATAAATTTAAATAATGCAAAATAATATATATATACCGGGTGTCCCAAAAAGGACTGACTGATTTTAAAATTCAATAACTTGCAAACGGTGACAGATATTAAAAAAATTCTTGCAGGAGGGTTATGCATAAGGTCAAAAGTTTTATTACAGTGATTTTCAATTTTAGTTCGATTTACAAACAATAGATGGCGCTGCGATCAATAGTCGCTAAATTCAGGCTCGATTTTTGGTACTTCGTGGCCCGGATAATACATTTCCATCTCCTTTTTATGCATAGAACAAGATAAAGGACCAGAAATCGAGCCTGTATTTAGCGACTATTGCTTACAGCGCCATCTATTGTTTGTAAATCGAACTAAAATTGAAAATCACTGTAATAAAACTTTTGACCTTATGCATAACCCTCCTGCAAGAATTTTTTTAATATCTGTCACCGTTTGCAAGTTATTGAATTTTAAAATCAGTCAGTCCTTTTTGGGACACCCGGTATATGTTGATTTAAAATGTGTTCATATCTGCGATTGTTACTTTCGCAAATATTCTCAGATTGCCCTAAAAGTTTCATATTATTGTGATTTACTGTAGTATGTTCGGTATTGAAAATTAAGTAAGTAGCATTTGCAGTTAGTTTAACAGAGACCAACAAGATAACTTCGTTATATTATCGCCAATGGGGGAGAATTGTCTCTTGTGCATTGTAGAGTGTTAGGGGTCATTCCATGTTACATGTGGGGGAGTTTTTCTACATATTTCTGCTTTTTAATAATGTTATTATATCCTGAAATTAAAACAACCATGCTAATATTAAAAGGTGGAGTTTTTTTTTGTTATTTGTAATGTATAGTTTATGTTTTAACAACTTAGAAATCAATAGATATAGGTATTTATGTAAGTATCGGACGCAGGACATTTTGTTAGTTTTTCATGGAATTTACCTGAAATGGTCATTTTACTTCGATCTAGGAGTTAAAATGTGGAGACTTTTATTATCTATTTCTTTTAATATTTATTTATTATTAAAAACGGGCAGCTTACTAAGGTCTAGTGTTTAAAATGTGAAGATTATGAAACCTATTAAAGGGCTATTCCTTAACACGTGTGGAACAACTTTTCTACATATTATTGATGTTTTAACAATGCTATTGTATTCGCAAATTAAAACAACTATGCTAATATGAAAATAAATGTTTGTATGTTAGCTTTAATGTATAGTTTATATTTTAACAACTTATCAGTTAATAAATATAGGTATTTATGTATGCGTCACGTGCGGGACATTTTGTCCGTTTATGATGGAATGAATCTACGACACTTCAGATGTAATGAAATTGATATGCATCAATGAAACAGACTACAATATTCTTTCTTATAAGTGCAGAATAAGTAACATTTATGGTTTGTTTTCACGGGCACACAAAATAGCTACATTATGGGGGAAAAGACGTTTGCAGTGATTGATGCTCTGGCGGTGGTTAAGGCCATTGACGGCGGTTAATGGAACATTAAACATAAAGAAATCACTGGGGAGCAGTATAAAATGTTTTCTGTAGGTTATGGAGCGCATAAACAATCATTTACAGAGACACACAAAATAATTAGGGTACTGGACTAACAAATATCCATAATACCTGGAAGTGGGCTTTACACTGTGGTATGCATTTTAAAACTTATTTAATTTTAGTGTATAATACGATGTATATACCATCTGTATGTCGCATATACTAAAGAAGTTGCGCGCATTACCGTATATGAACAACAGATGCTAAAGATAGAATTTTACTGAACTATGTGTTTTTGTAAGTTGCATATTTATATATCACATTTCTTTCTATGAAAAAAAGAATTTTCTCAATGATATTCTGTCGTAGTTTAAAAGAGTTTCATAAACTTTGCCTCGGGCATTATTTTTCGCTTTTGCTGACTAAAAATACTTTATGAGTAAAATTTATTGTCCAATGTCTTTAGAGACGTTTTTCAAAAAATTTCATCAGCTTTAGAAGAGCATTATTATATCATTAATATACTATGACATACACAAAAAAATCTTCTTCATAATGTCTCAACAAAGAAATATTAATGAAAATCCAAATAAGTTTGCATAGTTATTTTATTTAGTCTCAGTTAGTATTAATTTATTTATTACTCAAATATTTTAACTGTACACATTTAATCAATGGACACATTTCTGACAAAATATATGGATTTCTGCAACTGTTTACCCAGTCTGCAATTTACTATTTCTATGCATATAATATTTATTTTGCAAGTATGCTAATAATTACGTTCCGTTATTCCTTCACTTGATACACAGCATGATATACATCATACGTAATCGAAGTTTATTTAAGCTATTAAGACAAACGAATAGAGATCGTATATGTCCATCTACATCCGAGTGGAAATAATCAATACATACCGCGGTAGCAATGCACATACTAGCGATAATTCTGTTGAGTGAAACATTAAAGCTAGAATGAGTGTACATTAGGCTGAATAGAATAACTTCTATGAAAGATATGTGTCCTTTCAGCTTTGTTTTGTGTATAGTATGTTAAAGGGAATGGTACTAAGTATGAGTTTTTATCTTATAAAATATATGCATTTTAAGCCCTATGTAAACATTTAAATAGTTTCAATAACTCATTTTCTATTTTAATAATTATTCCAAATTGATAAAAACTTTCTTTATCTTTTTAATATAAAAATGTATTACGTAAAGATGCTTCTGCATTATGGAAGCCAATTAACATTTTGACTATCTGGATATGTAATTTTATTTCAAAATCACTTTATCCGATATGTTTTTCTCTTATTACACATTTCATATCAACATGTATTTGAAATAATATATTATTATTGGACATATTATTATCGCACATATCTTTATTGCACGTATGACCATTAGTAGTTTTACTTTCTGAAAGTGAAATTTCAAAAAATGGCGTAATTTGTTTTTAAATTTTGCTAATCATATATGGTAATCATGGGTTTTACTAATCAATCATATTTTTTTTAATTGCCTGCGGAAAACGCGAGATGTTCAGTCAAAGAGTTAATAGACATATATCCAGATAAAAACGAAACAGACATAACCATGTACTAAAAAAAATATTCTTAAAGATGTTCAATAAACTAATGAAGATACGAAGTATCTTCGAATATTATAGACATTACATTAAACTTTCTTATGAAAGAGTGTTTCAATTATTTAAAAGTTTCATTTCTGAAATTCTCGTCTATAAGTGAAATTTTGAGTTGAAGACTTTCTTCTATACGATTCTAAAACTGCCGAGATTGACTTTCAATGTGCTTTTTTAATTCATCAGTTTTTTAAAATATCCTTGTTTCGAGTTTTCCTATATTTTGGGCGTGGAGGTATTTCGTTAAGTTCGCACTTTTGAATAAGATTTTGTTATTTTTGTGTGCTAAAAGTTTTTCCTGGTTGCGGAATTTTGTTTTCTATCCACTTAAGTTTCAGTATAAAAGTAGCCTTAAGAATTATGTTGTTACTTGGATTTTCCGATCTCATTGAAGCGCAGCCATCCGGATGCGCGCAAATTTTCTACGAGTCTACTCTAATCAAACAATTAAATAAACTCGAATACCTACAGTGTAACACAACAACTATAGGTATTAGTACTATACAGGTAATTTCGTAGTAAGATTGAAAAAAAAATAACTATTTCTTTAGTAATTTAAGGTCAAAGTTATAATGCAAATGTTATGTGCGACGATCTTTATTAATCATGCTAGGTACTTCTGTTATGTACTATAAACATCTACACGCCTACATTTCCACGAACACCGGCGAGAACATAAAGATGATCGCAGGAACCTTGGTCGTTCATGAAGTAACCTCGCCAAGTGTTCCAAAACTTATATTTGATATTTTATTGAAAGACTATCTTTAAAAATCTTTTGGTGATCTCTTCCGTGTCGGACTAATTACTCAACTATCTTCAAAAGACGTGATAGGCATTCAACCAATGAAACAATGCAAATTAATTGAATTTCCTACATAAGTCGTAATGCCTATGCTTACTATCCATCGGATTCGTAAGATCGAATAGAAGAATGCATAGAAGAACAAAGCAGGATGATAATTTGGCTAGCTGCGACCCATTGGGATTAGGTAGAGTAAATAAGCACTAATGTAAGGGGCTAAAAGTATCCAGCACCATACATTTAAAAAAATGTATATAAATTACAAACAAAGAAATATGGTAGAACTTAAATATTTACAAAAGCAAATGCAAAAAAATATGAAATTATAAAATATAAATGATAAGAATGCGAACTATACCCGGTATTAAAGTCTTGGGCAGGATGACATCATAAATCATATAGTGAATTAAACATGGAATGTTTCAGGTGGAAGAACAAGAAGTTTTGAATTTAGACTAAACAACCGCATTTTTAAGGTGGTTATCTGTTCAATTTTTAGAAGGAGGGGCAAATAATGATAAGCGGTCTTTTTTCTGCAAACAGATATTTTTAAATAGTATAGTTTGTTCTAGGTATTGCCGCCATGTCTAAAGGCATTGTTCATTATTCGAAATGAAAGGAATAATTTATCAATGATATATAATTGAATGATTTCATTTTTATATTTCCATTGGAATTAGGATTCTCTTAAAAAGAAATTTCATGTGTGGTTGCTTGAACCTAATGATGAATATGTGAAATTGCTTTCTTGGGAGCGATTTCTTGGGAATTTTCTGAAGGAAGTAGGTTTGCTGAGAGTCATACTTGAGAGATAGTCTTTAGTCAGGCTTTTATGGGAGTTATATCTGTTGTTTCTATAACTTGCATATGGTGACACCAGAGAAATTACAGAGCGATAGTGTTAATTCAAGAAAATGCTAAAGATAATTCATGAGTAATCAGTATTGGCATTAAACTACTTGTGTGTTTCAAATAAAATTATATTGAACATCACAGAGTTTCATTTAATTTGAAGATCGTTAATAAGTTACTATTGGAATTTTCGTTGTAGTACGTTACTAATGCAACAATTAATCCATTCGAAAAGATTTAATTTAATATTGAAATCAATTTGAAAGGTGACACAGTTTTCCTTTGAGTTTCCTTTGAACTAAAGCTAACTCAAATAGTTAATTTATTTTAATTACTTGAGTGGCCCTGCTCTTTGACTGTTATATAAACGTTTATCCATTACTAAGACTGCAATTTATGCCATTCCTATCTCACAAAGCAATATCCAAGACGAAATCCACATTAAAGCAACTACTGGGATAAAAATGTCGAATGAAACTGATGTCTCTAACCAGAATTGGAAGAGATGGAAATATTTTACAATAGTGTAGATACCAATTTGAAATAAAGTTTGGGGGGAAATAATTACGTTCGGAGTGCTGATTTTTTCCAGACAATGCTTGTCTGTGAATCGTACGACATTCGTATTCGAGAAAAGCACATGATGCATTTAAACAACAACTGACGAATGTAAAATTCTGCCATAACACATATAAGAATTGTATCGAAAAAGGGGACAATATTGTTTGAAGTTTTATTTCCTGAAATAGGAAATACATACGCTTCGTTAGGAGTATATACTTCGTATTTTTTCAAAAATTTTAAATATCCAATTGCATTTTGGAAATTAATTACGTTTTGAATAAAGCTAAAATGTTAAAATGAATGCTGCAGTTAAAATAAATTTGTATTTCACAAAAACTTCAGAAAATATAAGATTAAATTACGGATTAAATTAATCATCTGTATATGCTTCTTCGAACCACGAACTTATTTCCTCTTATGATTCTTTATCACTTTCATCCTCGACATTTTGTAATATTCTAAGAATAGTTTGATTTATGTGTGGTCGTTAACTGCAGAACGTTTTTAAAAGAATATTTTGTATTTCCTATGTCTATAAAACATTAATATGGAAAGCATATAAAAATGTTAGCAGTATATATCCGTATTACTTATGAAATATTTCTTGAACATTTTCCGGTCATTTTGATTTTTTCCTCTGACGCTTCTTCTGACAATTGACCAATTGGTAATATTGAATGCGATAATAGAGTTTTACTATGAAATACAGTTTATACGTGGTTGGTGAATTAAACTTTTAGTCTCATACACCCTTGGATTGTTACGAGTAAAGATTCTGAGTGATTATGAAATATTAAATTTTCTTTATCTTTTTAAGACGAGGTCTGTGGAACGTGGAAATTCTTTTGTACAAGTTTGCATCATTTTTGTTCACATATCTTCGCTAAATTTGATCTCCTTTTTCTCATTATCTTGCTTGTCTTTTCCATGTTTCAATATTCTGTGGCAGGTAAAGTAATTATTCATAGAAATTTGTCCGAGCATAAGTGTTGTTAAGTAAAATTTTAATGTTTGTGTATGAAATAATATTCGTATTACTAATTTCATAAATGTACTTTTAATCTGTGTGAATATATAGAACTCATTGTTAATTTTAAATTCGTTGCAGCATTATGTACTTTCATTTCCGATCAGTTGTTGATTAATCTGCTTTTTTCAATCTTGTAGAATTTCAAATATTGTCGATAGTTTTTCCCATGTTTCAAAAAGAGTTTTCTTCCATGCTGCTTATTTTTGAATAAACTTGTTTTGAAAATAAATTAATTTGTTTATCGTCTTGAGTAAATTTAGTTGTTTAACATATTTTTTTTTTTTTATTAAACTAGAAAAATTTCACACATATGATCTTCTCTAGAAAAAGGTAAGTAACACTGAATCAGTATTTGTTAAAATTTCTAGGCATTTTCAGATGCACCAGATACAAAATGGAATAAAATAAATGCAGTGAGCTTGCTTACTCTAATCATATGTCTGATAATCATTTTCAGATGAATAACACGTACTCAATAACTAAATTATAAATGCTACTACGAAAACAAAAATGACGATAAGAATAATTTTTACGATGGAAAGTCAGTAAGTAAGACACAAACTGATACAAGAGATCGGAAATTAGTAGTATTTTTTTTAAAATATGCCAAAAGATGGCAGAACTGTGCAACTGTAAGATGACAATTTCGAATATATGAGACAACAGTTGTACAAGATGAGCAGGGGCGTTCAATGTTGTTGACGAAAAACGAAATGATCGTCTTGTAGAGATTGCGACAGAAGAAACAGTGCGGAAGGTTGAAGAAGGGTAGAGCTGACAGGTGAACAACAATAGACAGCATTAGCAGCTGCAACAGGGTGTTCACATTGTTTAGTCGGCAGCCGACGCATGCAGACGTTGAATGTGAGGTACACAGATGGCTGAGATTGCCATCCAAAGTCTTTTATGCAACAGGTATTGGAAAACTCGTAAAGATATGGGACAAATGTATCAATGTAAATTAGGATTACATAGAGAAATAAACATGCTTTTTATGTATGTATCGTGGTTTCCCATGTTTATTGGATTTGTGAACTACTTACTGACTTGCCCTCGTAGTAGTAATCTGTCGAAATGTATCTTCAGCAATTAAGGGGACTCTTAAAATTGGAAAAAATGAAAAAAAAGACAATTTTCAACATTTAATATCTTAAAATGTATTTGATTTTAAGACACAATTTTAATTGGAATAAAATATATAAGTATGTTCTTTCATTTCATGTATTTAAAAAATTATAAGATGCAGAATTAGCATTTACAGAGGGCTCTAAACTGTTAGACATTTTTCGAGAAAAAAACTGACATAACAGCTTACGCGCACGATTAAAAAATAAGTGTTGCAACTAGAATGAAAATTTTGGTACCTACTTATACTTCAGATTGTAATAATTACCCTGAACCTAAATACATTTCTATTTAAAGCTTTTTTTATATTTTTTATATAAAGTTGTATTTAGCTAATGCAAAATTAAGAAAATTTCAACAGTATAATCACCTAAAAAAATATTGTTGTGAACAATAAAAAGGAAATTTTAGGTTCAGTTTATACAGACTAACATGAAACATATGTTTTGAAAATTTCATGAAAAAATATTCATAAGTTTTTGAGATAACGTGCGCGTTATGCCCAAAAACTTCATTTAGAGAAAAATGGCTTCAAAGTTTCCGAAACGACGCTTCAGCTATTGAACGTGTATAAATGTAAAAGCCATAACTACAGTTCTAATTGGAATTTCAAGGAAACAATTATATAAAAATGTTCAGAAAAGATAGGCGTTTAACATCTAAAAAAATTAAAATTTCGAAAATTTTAGAGCTTTAAGAGTCCTGAGACCCCTTAAAACAAGAAAGAAAAAAAATCATGCGTCACGCATAGATTATGAAAAACTTCCCAATGCATTCAGAATAATGTAACAAAACTGCACCTTTTAAAAAATGAAAATATTACGTTTAATTCAACCCTATGGAAACGCATAACACATTTCAAAACCCAATTTCAGCTGTTCTTGTCCACAATTGGAAAGGTATTCAAATTTCTTCAGCAGCCTTGTATAGGATATATAGATTTAAATTTATTAACTACATGCTTGCCAAAATTTAGTTCACTTAAGAGATACACGTATTCAGTTGAATATTTACCTTCAGCATTTTCCTCTAATAAGGAGAACGGTACGTGAATACTTTTGTGAAGCCCTGTGTTTGAGGTATAGAATTTATATATAACGACTAAGATGCAAAAAATTAAATAAATTTAAAACCGCATACCGAACTTTAAACCGTACACTCCAGCAATTATTTCTCAAAGACAGTACTGTACTGTAACCGATTTGTTTTGTGTGTCAATGTAAATGAATAAAAAATGCTACGAATGCCCTGTTTTAACGTGATCGTAGTGGAATTCAGTGATTTATATCAGTTTCAATACATTTGAAATAGCGTAATGTCATTAAAATACTCTGCAAACGATTTTTCCCCATATACCATAAGATAATGGAATATTTTTGAGTTCCCCTGTAATTGAACTATTAATTGTACATACTTCATATACAATACGAAACGTGCTTGAGTGATCCTAAATTACCGTTATCAATTTCATGAAAATCCGAGTATAATTACGGGAGTTAGACCGTGGACAGACGGCCATACGGACAGACAAACCGTAGTCATAAACACTTTTCAACTATGTTGGAAACTATTAAAAAATTTATCGGTATTACGAGATTTCTTTTCGGACTTTTGTCCAGTTTCACCCCAATATGAAAATTTGAATAAAACGAAATTTTCAAAGAAATTTTGAACATGTTGTAGTTAGTCCAGGTGTGCGATGAAAGAGCATTGTGAAGGTGTTTTTAAATACCATCTAGCTTAAAAGGTCGAAGTGACCAATTGTACGTGGTCGGTAGGTATACAAACCTGCAGAAAGGGAATAGTTCGACGTTGACTGTGTGTTTAATTTTAGATATTAATAAGTCATATTCATTGAGAAATCAAATATTGAACATTTTACTTCTTATTGTTAAAAAAATATTTTTAAGATGATTATACTGTTGAAATTTGTAAATTTGTCATTAGTTGAATACAACTTTGCATTAAAAATATAAAAATGCTTTAAATACAAATTTATTTAGGTTCAAGATAACTATTACTGTCTGAGGTATAAGTAGTCACCAAAATTTTCAATCTAGTTGCAAAATTTATTTTGTAATTTTACGCGTAATCTATTATGCTTATTTTCTGCTCGTCAAATGTCCGATAGTTTGGAGGCCTTGTAAATGCTAATTCTGTACCTTGCGTTTTTTAAATACATGAACTGAAAGAAAGTACTTATATCTTTCAATCCAATTAAAATTGTGTCATAAAATCAAATACATTTTAAGATATTAAACGTTGAAGATGGTCATTTTCTTTATTTTTTCCAATTTTAAGTGTACTGAGACCCCTTAAAAATGTGATACGTTCAGCGGGCTAAAGTATGCAAAACAAATCATTGTGGATCACCGGGGAAAATGGAAGCTTCAGATATGATTACAATATTTTCTCTATCGCTTGAGAAGCACGGTGTACGATACATAAATTGTATTGGAGATGGCGACACAAAAACATTTCTTGCACTAAAAGATAAAAACCTTATGATGACATAAATATAGAAAAATAGAATGTGTCGGTCATATTCAGAAGAGAATGGGTTCTCGATTTAGAAAATTAAAAAAATAAAATGTTAAGAAGTTTTCATGAGTCTTAGTAAATACATTCATTTTAATGCAAGTAATAATTTATACTTGTGATTTATGATTAAAAATGCATTGTTTATTTGTTGAAAAGTTATTATATGCATACTATATGTGATCTTGCGAAAAAAATGCAATATTTTTCGTATCGGGAGCATTAAAAATGCGTCAGTATTCTTAAAAAAAAAAATAATTCTTTTATTAAAAATACCGAAAAGAAAAAACTTTAAAAATTTTATTACAATTTACTCTTTAAATGCATTTTTTTTTTTTTACTTTCTTAGATTTTGTGCTTATACGCAATATTTCTCTAAACTCATAAAGATATTTGCATGAATCTTGGTAAATACATTCATTTTGATGGAAGGAATAACTTATTTTTGTGATTTAGTATTAACAATACATTGTTTATTTCCTGAAGCGTTATTATATCCGTATATGTGATCTTGGGGGTAAAAAAGCGAGATTTCTCGAATCGAGAATATTGAAAATGAGTCAGGATTCTTAAAAAAATAATAATTAAATATACTGAAAAGAAAAAAAACTTGATCTTGGTAAATACGTTCATTTTGATGCAAAGAATATCTTATACTTGTGATTTAGTATTAAAAATGCATTGTTTATTTCTTGAAAAGTAATTACACGCCTGCAGTAAAAAAAAAAGCATGTTAGATTTCTTGTATCGACAACATCGAAAATTCATGAGGATTCTTATAAAATAATTTTTTGTTAAAAATACTGAATATAATTATTTTCTATGGTACAATCTACATCCTAGTACAATTCTGTCTTGTTATGTTCATAAATTTTAAAAATTTTGTTATAAAATATTCTTTAAATATAATTTTCTCAGATTCTTAGATTATAAACTCGCGCGCAACATTTCTCAGAAACTAATAAAGCAGTCAGTATGAAATTTTGTAAATACATTCGTTTTTCTATAAAGAATAACTTATACTTCATATTCAGTATTGTTATTGAATTGATTATTTCAAATATGCAACTTTTGAACAAAAAAGTGATGTTTTTCAAAATTTTATAATTTAAATAAAAAAAAACCCAATGCTTACAAATGAAGTATGCGTTCAATATATATTAATTTTACATCAGTATATATATATATATTTTTTTTTTTTTGGGGGGGGGGGATTTTCAACCAAATGTTTTGCTACAGTCTTGCGATCAATGGCTGCAAGTTATAAAACAATTTACATTTATTAAAATTAAAATTAAAAAATAAAAAATAAAATAAAATATCAGGATAGAATATTAAAATAATTATTCTATTTAGAAGAGCTATTAAACTGTATGTATTAAAAAATTACACATTTCTTTTTATAGGGAATAAGAAATAAAGTTAAATGCAACATGCAACATATGTTGCTCAATAAAAAGTAAGACTGCTGAGATCCCTAAAAAGGCAGGTATCGTCCAGTAAATACATTATTTAAATAAATATTTGATACTACTATTTGCTAGTAGCAACTGTCATTTAATAAACAAGCAAATTCTACGAAATTTAAGTTATGTATTGACGTTTGTCATGAGGTGACATCAGTACACAGTTCGATATGAATGTTTACGTGTAAAATTATTGTTAACAATAATAATATCTATGATTAACCATATTTTTTTTAAATAAAAATGAATATGTATAAAAAAAAATTCGCTTACTTTTCTTACAAGTAAATTTTATAAAAATATTAATTCGCGTGACAAACGTCACGAATATAATACGACAGTGGCTTTTTTATCGTTTATTTCACAAATTTAATTCAAGAAAACGTAATTCAATAACTGTAAAAAAATATTTCATGATCAATTTAATACATTAAAGGATTAATTTTCCGTTTGTCAAAAAAAAAAAAAAAAAAAAATTCAAAATAAATTTAATTTCCGACACTTGGAAACAAATTTATTTTGCTATGTGTCAAAAGCATTTTTTACAACTAAGATAAAAGAGAATTAAGTATGTATTGGGAGTTCAAAAATATTACGGAAAGTTGTTCTTTTTTTCCGTATAAGCAATATTATTATTTCCTTTTTTTTTTTTTTTTTTTTTTTTTTTTTTTTTTTTTTTTTACGTTTTCACAAATACTCTTACAAAACATTAAAAATTGCATTTTTAGAATAAAATAGTCATTTGACGTGGTTGGTTTGCTTTTGTTCTTTTGTGAAGAAGTCATTTTTTTATTAAATATTTAAAATGCATATATTGTTGTAAAATATGTTCTTTATTGAAATTTCTTATGATTGTGATTGTTGTGAGACATTATTTAATTAAAATTAGACATTTTTTAAATGCATAGTCTTCTTCTGAAATTTACCTTTCGACTTTTTTTTTCAGATTGTACATATTCAGTTATATTCCTGGGATTCTATATTTTTATATCCATAAGCAGATGCACATATTTGGTATCTCCAAAATAATAGTAATAAACAATGAACCTCTTTGAGACGTTAAATGAATTTTATTAAATTTTAAAAAGGTTCGTAAAACAGGTGACATTAAAAAAATAATAAAAATAAACGAACTGTTTTTCAACGTCTCCATATTGTCTTTGTTCCTAATATAGTATTTAAAGGCGACTAATTCTTATTTTTATTTTGTTTTATTTTATTTTATTTGGGGGGGGGGGGAGGTCATAGCTTCCAGTTTTATTTTTTATTTATTTAACAATTTAATATATTTCATTTTATTTATATTTTATTCATTTTATTTATAACAATTTAATATATTATTTTATTATTTAACAGACCATGTGAAAAACTATTAACTTCCGTTTGTCTACATTTTAGTGCGTAATAATTCGTAGAAACAGACGCATGTTTTCAATCGACCAAAATGTCATTCCTTGATGAATGAAATTATCTGTGATCCATTTGTGAGTTATCATGTAAAAGACAACTCGGAAATATGAATGTTTAACTCTGTAATAATATAATTTCATTTTATAATTCTTACAACTGATCGGGACTATAAACACGTAATTCAGAATATTTTGAAAGTACATTGTACGCTTACATCTAATACATTAATCATAAAAAAAACGAACTGGAATGAATTAAAAATCAAGTAAATGTTATTCTTTATATGAATTTTTTTTTATTTACAATTTTTTTAACTTTTGTGAAAGAAAGCTTTTAAAAAAGTTGACAGTTTCGAAATACAACTCTAATTCTATCTAACCAAAATCATTCCAAATAAATCCAATATCATTATATTATTAATTATAAAATTAAAAGTAATTTAATATTTTAAATTAATACTAAATTATAAAAATAAACGAAATTGTTATTTTATTACTTTAAAATGGAATCCAATTCTAGGATATGTTGCATTTTTTTCCATTCAAGATAATAGATGCGTGAATTTATTTAAAACATATTATGTTCCAATTTTTATTACGTGATGATTGAAGAGAAAATTAATCTTTGAGTAAGTTTAACAAAGGATAGTGTATGAACACATTTAGCAGATTCTTCCTTTGTTTTTATGAGATTTTAATTAGACGCATTTAGAAAAGGAATTCCTCAATTTCTTTGATGTATTTAAGGAATTTTAAATTATGTAAGAAGGTATTCTTCATTCTTTTTAATTATATTTATACAATATCTGTATTAAAGAGAGTATAATTTGCTATTCTATAAAGAAGCATTAGAGAAGTTTTCATTAAATCATTCATTTAGATATCGTGATAGCAAACAGAAAAGGATATCCACAATTAATGTAATACGTTTGATAGTATAATTAGTCGTAAAAAAGGGTTCCTTTAAAAAAACAATTAAATATTATGTTTAACATAATAACGTCTAACGTTTAAGATTATTCATTCTTTATTAGACTTTTTATTACATTTTTGATGATATTCTTTATAAAGCGTTAAATATAAATATTTTCCATATTAATGCATGTTTAATATAAGTGTAATGTTAAACTATCTTTAAATACTTCGTGTAAAAGCTTCTCATGTACGACTTATGGCTATTAAATAAGGAGACTGTGATTCCAAGAACTAAACAAAAAAAGCCAGAAACAGTATTAACTGCACGCTTAGCAACTATGAACCAGTCAGGACGTGAAACTGTCAAGAACATGAGACATTCTATGACTTTCATTTGAAAGGAATCGCAGTTTAGGTTGTCATGTTTTCTGTTGGATGCAGCTGAAATACTTGGTTTAAAAGTTGAACAACGTGCCGATTTGAAAAAAAAATTGCACATACACAGAATACACCAACTGAATGTTTTCAGCTGCTTACTATGTTATGGGATTACTGCATAAGTGTTTGAATGTCACGAGTATTTGATTGTACAAGTGTTAGAGCGGAACAAGGGGTTTAGCGAGGGCTGTTAGACTCTTGATAATGGTGAATGTCCTGAACGACTTTGTACTTCCGAAACAGAAGAAACTGTAGAATAATCATTGAGGTTATTCGAAAAGGCCAGCGACTTATGGTTTGATTGATAGCTTAATTTGTGGGTATTGACAAAGACTAAAAAATTATTCAAAAGTTTGCGCTAGGATGTTAACATGACAAAGGTTTTTTCAAAGATTAGTCCCAAGTATTCTCACACCATAGCAGGAAGAATGTCTTTCTGTTAAGCAGTGTTTAACCAACAATCACATTTCTATACTTGAATATCCTCTATATAAGCCCGATTTACCGCATTGCCAATTTTATATTTTACCAAAAGATAAATGAGGGATTAAAGGGACATATTTTGAATCATTTGATACTGTAAAGAAGGAAACGCCAGGCATGTTCAAAATATTGTCAGAAATTGATTTGCTTCAGGACTTCGACCAGTTGAAAACAAGACTGCAAAGATCTATTGGAGCAAATGAAGCGCATTTTGAAGTGGTTCAGCATTGCATTCGTAATATTAGTAACAAAGGTTGATTTATTTAACCAGTTTGCTATTTAGTAAGCATACGTCGTACTATGTGCTTTAACATCAGTAACAGTTTTATGAAAGTTACCAATCATGGTAATCACAGATTTTAATTTTTTTATATATGTTGTAGGGTAGAGGTTCCTTAGTCTCAGGTTCAATGGATTTTATACAACGATCCTTAGTTCTCGAGAAATAGGGGTCTAATTTTATAACACAACTTAAAGATTTACTTTGTAACAAAACCACTACGTTGGTCATTACACCATTTGCTGTTTGATTCGCGGGTTATGATTCAATATCATAGCGCGCCACATTTGTTTTTCCCCTTTTTTGTTTTATAAATATACTTGTAATTATAATTTAATAATCTCATTTTTAATTAAAAAGTGTGTATCAATTATAATTTTAATCTATTTATTTTTTTCATTTGTAACGAAATCGTTGTATAAAAAATCATATAGCTGTAATTTTTTATGACTTTTAAAATATTTTTCATTTATTCTTTATCGATGCAAATATATTGAGCAATTGTGTCAATTCGTGATTTTAGAAAAGCATTATTTATGTATTGCCTTAATAAGGAAAGTCAGTACGATGATAATACTTCTATGTTTTTAAACTATAAAGGATTATTATATTGCGATACCTTTACTGCAACTACCATCTGCATTAAATTAAAATCTCTGGTAATATGTTAACGATGACCGTCGTTATTTAAGAACTTTTTTTTTTTCCTGTTGTAAACTGGATGTCCATATTTGGCTCGTTTTGTAATACCTACTAAAATCAAAAGATGTTGTAATAATTTAACATTAAATACAGTATTATTAGAAATGATTATGTTTGTGCGTTTACTAATACTTTAATATTAAAACTTAGCCTATGAATTAACTTACAACCTATTTTTTCACATTTTAAAATTTGTCAGAGGCATGCTTGCGCTTTTAATTATTTTGTTTTCCCATTTATCTTCTTTCTGCAACTATTTATTTTATTTGAAAATGTTTTATTTTATCATAAATAGAGGGCGCCACAATAGGTTTTGTAACGATTTTGGAATTTCGATTAATCAACAATAGATCCATGTTTTAAAAAATCTCTTTAAATAATGAAAAATATTTAACACTGGTAAAAAATAAATAAATAAATAAATAAATAAATAAATAAATAAATAAATTTAAATATGTTAACATTATCATTAATGAACGATATTAAAATTTAATTGAGATTATTAAATTATAATTACAAGTATATTTATAAAACAAAAAAAGAGAAAAACAAATGTAGCGCGTTCCGATATCGAAAACGAGCCCCGCTGATCAAAGATCAAACTCTGTAACAACTGAGCTATGACCAACGTAGTACAGTGAAACCTCCCTATGCGACCCCTTCCCTGAACGACCATTTATTCATGTAACGAAATTTATTCCCATAGGCTCAATATTAATTTTTCCTCTATTCAGAGACCATCCTAGTTAAACTTCCTCCATGAGCGATCAATTTCTTTGAAGAAAATGAAACAAATTCCGTTTTTTTTCCTGGTCGTTTAAGAAGGTTTTATTAGAATAATAATTCCGGAGAGCGCATTATTCATCAAACTTCTAAACTAATTTTAGAATATTTATTTATTCCGGTAACCTTTAAGGTTTTAACCCCTTTGAGCCTTTTTAGGCAATGAATTTTACTCTGATGTCAAAGTAAGGATGACGGTCAATAAACTCCTATGCCCTATTCTGTCAGGAAATTCTCAAAGAAATAGATAAATTAATGAAATCGTCATAATTTGTTCCCGTCCAATAAAGAAAAATTGCATTTATTTACTCAACTTCGAAAGCACTTGGAAATAAATGTTATAGAAGATAAAACCGTAAAATCAAACCAAATGTATTCATTTTTATACTATGCACTAATTAACTTAGGTAATTCATTTTTGTTTCGATACTTAAATTTTCACTGTTCTAAGTTTTACTGTAATTCTGTTATAAAGTAAGCATTTAAGTTGCGTTATAATATTAGACCTCCCTGTTTCTCGAGAACAAAGGAGCGTTGTTGTACAAATTAACCTCTAGCTTACGGTGGGATTGCCGTAATCCCAAGAAAAAGAGTGTTGAAAAATACGAGGTTGGGATTACCGCCATCCCGAACATTTCTTCCCCTCATAGATGCTGTGCTGGAAATCATTAAGACCGTTTTGCTCAGTTGGGGTCCGTCTGCGTATCAAAAGAAGGGAAATTCTATAGGGAAGATATTAATTATTCTAGGGAAATACGGGGAAGATTACTTTGTAAACAAGTAAACATTGTTTACGCAGATAACGTAAAGTTGTTTCTACCCCGTTTGCTGCAAATTAGTTGAAGATAATTCTAGTTTGTGAGACATGATAGTGATACTTTTGACATGATAATGAATAGATAATTTTCAGCAAATAATTTTAGTAGTTTAGTATTGTTCATTATTGTTAGACTTTTGTCCTTACGATGATAAATGTAGCATTATTATTTTTTTATTTCTTACTAACACACTAGATATCTTTAATTATGTACATAACAGGAAAGTTAAAATGTTTATACTCATTACTATTTTAATAAAAACGCAATGCATTTCATAGCATTTTGTATAACAGCATAATTAATCAAACAAAAATTAGTTTTTTTCTTTGTACAGTTAAAAAAAGGGGGGTTACGAAACTTAAGATAGCTCTCAATCACAAAAGAGATAGCTTTTGGGGCATTTCCCAGCTCATTTTTGTTTGAAAATGTATGAAATTGGCAGATGTTCTTATCCAGAAAGTTTGTAATAGAATGATGCTTTCAGTTTTTTTTTTTTTTAAGGCAAAAGCATTTCAGAAAATACTGTCAAAGTTGGAATTTTGAACAGAATTTCTGGACGTGACAGCGCGGGAAAGGTGGAAATCTATTGTCGCGTCACAAAAATAATAAATCGATAAATAATTTATTTATAAAAAAAATGGAACACTGCATTCGATTCCTAATCCCTTCAAAAATCAGGCCTGCCAATTTTATGCCGACACGTTAAAAAATATCCAGAAACAATGTCATAAAGTTTCACATTGGAAAACAGCATAATTTTATGCCCACAGTCAACTTTAGTTGACTGTTTATTTATGACCATGTTTTAAACCCTGCCTATGCAATTGTATATTGCCTGTTTCAGAAAATTAATAATTAGTCAAATTCTAGCATTATTTCCAAATAATTTATTTACCGTTTAATACAAGTGAAATAATATTTATCTATGAAAACCATAATAAAGATTCCATTAATAATTCCTTAGTTATTTTTTAACTGACAACAAAAAAATAAAAGTAGGATGTTCTCAATTTGCACGAACCTATTTTTTTTATGTTAACCGATTACTTTGAAACTACGCGACCGATTCATGTGACTTTTTTTTTCATTGAATGACATAGTTGCCAACTTTTACGATTTTTTCCTAACACTAAAATTGTATGGAAAATATTGTTTTATTTAATCGTACAAATGTATAATTTAAATAAGGTAAAAAGTTCTATTAAATTTTAGTGGCAACAAAAAAGCGTAATAGTTGGCAGCTATATTTGAAAGAGGATACTTTAGAATTGGTGGCTGTTTAAATTTCATAAAAATTGCTGTTGTGCTTTTTTAGAAATTCTACAAAAATATAATAAAATAAACACCTTTAAAATATTTCATAGCAATTTTGATCAAGTGACGTAGCACTATCCGTTTTGAGAGAAAGTCGTTACCCGGAGTTTTCCCACACTCTTTATACATTTATGATTCTGGAATTGCTCAATGGAAAACAAAAAAGCAATATTTTAATCGTTAAAAACTTTCATGACGTAAACAATCATTTAAAAATATAATAATAATAAAATTGAAAAGACTTTAAATTCACTCAAAATTTCTGCGGTACACTCGCTTAATTTGAATAACTATATACGGTGTTGAGATTTGTACGCTAACACTGTATGGTTCAAAAGTCTGAATTTAATATAAATTGAAGTAATTAATCTCTCTCTCTCTCTCTTTTTTATAATTCAGCTTAAAATGCTAACTTTTACAGCAACTTGTTTTACCTTTTTTACCAACAGTGTTTTACCTTTACGGGAAAATGGAAAATTCTATTCGATCTCTTTGTTTCTAAATAAAGATACCTAGAAATTTCATAAATATAAGCTTACAAGTGAAATCTTAAATACGTCTAAATAGTAATCAGTTAGAATTTTAAAACAGCTTGAATCTTTTTTTTTTTTTTTTTTTTTTTTTTTTACCTCTTGATCACTTTTAACTAATTTAGTTTGGAAATTTCTGAGATAAAAATGCCGAGTCTTTCAATATATCCACTGATGATTTCTCACAGAGAACACTCACATATTTAAGTCATTACCGCAAATAGTTATATACAGATGGTAATTGTACCCAATTCTATAGAGGTGTTTAAACTCGACATGTCTGATGAGATAAATTGACCCACCGGCACCCTTTCCCACGCCTACCGGAGAAAGCGCTCTCCTTTTACAATTTCCTCTGTTTTTTGTTCCTTGATATTTGGTCAGATTATTTTGAATATATGGTATTTTTGTGTTATTTTCATGATGTGAAAATAGGGTGAGGGGTAGCCCATTCTGTTGTACACATATAAATAAGATCACTATGCACAAAGTTAGATTTCTATATATGTATAGGACATCTAACAGAAAGAAAGGCGCCTGAGAATTATGATTATAATGGGATATTTGTTACGAGCTCCCACATCCCTACACCCACCCCTCACACCTGTTCTTATGGATGCTTTGTATGTGTCAAGAGATTAAAATAAAAGGTTACTGAATTATATTCATTGCTAATAGTAAAATTGTCTGCTGAAGAGTATGTTATGCTCATATTTGCCTGATATTGGCGCATGCGAAATTCTCGGTAGGGATTGTCTAAATAGTGAAAATTGATCAAAAATTGGTGAAAAGTGTATAGAATTATTACTGTTTAAAGAAATAAGAAAGGACCCCCACCCCTCTCATATTACTCTATGCGAATACCAGGGTTAACTATATCTTTACTATTTTAAAGACAAAATGATTTTCTGACCATCAAAGGAACACAATATTGTTCCAGTTACTAAAAAAAGGTAATGCAACAGAATAAGTGAATAATTATCTGGGAGAGAATATTATTGGGTGAGCAGTCAATATAAATTGGCGCGGATGGTCGTGCGGGAATAATGGCATTGACTTATTTAAAAATAAGAACAGTGCACTTGTAAAAAATTACGTGCATGACCTTATTTTATTGTTATTATTATTTTATTTTTATTTTATTTTTACTTCTTATGAAAAGTCAGATCTTTTTTATTATCTAAATTCGGTCTGCCAAATCTAGGGACACTTTAAATATCCGCTCTCATATTTTGCACCTTAAGAAGATATAAAACAGAACTTTTTTCTTAATAATATCATTTTACTTAGAACGAATATATTTATATTAAAATTATTATAGTGCACAATTTTATAGTATGCTATCTATTCTGAAAAAAAAAGAAAGAAAGAAAGAAAGTGTTCATTTAATTAGAAGAAAGTATGTGCTTTTCTGTCTGAAGAAAAAAGATTCATTACAAGGAAGCGTATAACTTCTTTATCTCTCAAAAATACAAAAAAATGTATTTATCTCTTATATAAACACTTTTCTGTTTTGAAGGCATTTCGGATTCAGGAATTAAAAATATCGATTTTTCAAACAAATTATGTATGTGGATTAAAGAAATGTACAAAATATTTAATATATATATGTTATGTTTCTTTCTTCTCTTATTTTCATCATTTTCTTTTAACTTTCTTCAAAAAATTACCTTAAAAATACGTAATACATCTAAGGAAAATTTATTTATATAATCTCATTTACTGCGCTACACGAAAAAAAAAAAAAAAAAAAAAAAAAAAAAAAAAAAAAAATTAAAACAGAAAATTTTGTTTAAAATTATTTTAACACGAAATCAATTTTTGTACAAAGAACGTTACAGGGATATTATCAATTGGCATTAGCGAAAAGAGACAACAAACCAAATTTTTTATTTGTTAACAAAATTTAGTTGCAAATAAAAGAGATTGTCTTTTATAAGCAAAGCTTATCTAAGCTATAGAGCTTGTCTTAATATATATATATATATATATATATATATATATATATATATATATATATATATATATATATTATATACATATATACATAAGTTTTCTGTTAAAGATTTTAAATTGGTAGTGCTAACTAATGTTTCCAATAAGAAAGAGCGATTCCCCCGAAATGCATACTTTCTTTCATGGTGTACAGATGATATATATTGTTTTCTATACCTTCCAGTTTCTATTGAAAATTCCTTTTGTAAGTTATGAAGTATTGCACAAATTTAAAATACTAATTTTACAAAGGAAATCTGTCTACCATTTAGTGAACTCTTCAAAAGCAAAGAAAGGAACGCATATGTGTAATAATATAAAAATTATTATATTTAGAGTCGTAATCATAGATCTTTTTCTCCAAATTTTTGCAATTTTTTAAAAATTCTTTTCTCAAAATTAACTTATAAATATATTTTACATCTAGTAAATTTTATTTTCGCTTTAATTTTCAGATTCATAAAAAAATGAATTCAGAAAATTTCTATATAATTTATTGCAGGATAAGATTTTCTAATATTGTATTTTTCTTAATAAAACTATATACTTAAATATATATATATATTGTTTCTTTGGTTTGAAGAAGAAAGTCTGATTCCTTAGAAACGCGTTGCTCTTTCTATGCAGTATACAGATAACATAAACAGTTTTCTATACCTTTCACTTTCTATTGATTATTCGTATTGTAAGTTATAGAATATTTCACACACACACAAAAAAAATAAATAAATGGAATTTCAAAGGAAACGTGTACACTTTTTAGGGAATTCTTGGATAAAAAAGAAAAAAAAATACGGTACTATTCGTAAATAGTGGTCTACAGACCCTATTGGAAACATGGATTCCGTTAGAAATCACTTTATTATTTTTTATTATATTGTTTTCATCTTCCTTATATATTAATTTCTAAATTTTTCTGCTCTTGAAATTTCTTTTTTAATTTTAATTTAAATCGATATAATACTAACTAAGATACTTAAGGAAATCAATTTTGTATTATTTAATTATATGAAAATTCAACGCCTTTTTAAATAATGTATTTTGTATTACCATACGATTTTAGCTATTTTGCCTATAATAAACCTTTATTTTTATATTATAACTTTCAAGAAACATAATCCTGTTAAAACATTCAATGAACATTCATCAATTTTTCTACTTATTTTTTTTAAAGATCGCTTAATTACTTCTAATGTATAATGTTTTATTTAATGACACTTACTTCACAGAAAAAGATCATTTTTATCACATATACCTTTTAAACCTTATCTACAAATTTAAATCATTACTTCCGACGACTGGTAAACAACCCTCTTTTAGGGAAAACAAATTCCCCAATATTTTCACGAGTCGCAAATGATTATCACATGTTCCAAATGATTGCGGCTTTGCTCTGACCACCCGCAGCGAATGATCATTAAGAAAGGGGGTCAAAAAGGCTAGACTTTCCCGTAGTGAATGAACATTTTAGAAATTATTTTCCCGTAAGCTAGAGGTTAAATGATCGTTCAAATTTTCTTTCTCTTTTTTTGTGACAACCACTAAATATATATATCATAGGCAAGGTTACTTCAAATGTCACGTAAGTTTAAACAATAAGATTAGAAGTTCAAAATGAGGATTCTGATATATTCAGACCTATAAAACTTGTATAATTTTTCAGTCACATGTTTTGTTAGTCAGTTAGTTATAAATGTAAAACAAGACGACCTCAACTAGTTACAGTTAAAAAAACAAAACGACGGATTAAACACGATAAATCTTAATAATATTTTTTTTTCTACCTTTAATACATTTTTTATGTTTAATTACATATAACTGTGCCTTAGCAAGATCCAAATACATCTTTAAAAGCAACTAGCATTCATTTACATGTAATGTATATAATATACATGTGGATAATTTATTATTTGTACAATATAGATTTATTATATCAAATCGTTTCTCTTAAAAAGCAGCGACATTTTGAAAATAATGTATTTTATAAAAATCCTAAAACAAAAGTAAACATAACACAAAAATATACTTTACGTAAATAAATAAAATGGCACTCTATACATATTTTTATCATAACAAAATAATTTAGCAAGCTGCTTGTTTTTATTTTTTTATTCTCTGAATATTTCTTTCTATATCTGTTTGCTTTCTTTTCATTAAAGATTTTCATTGTCAACTCTAAAGTAATTCTTAGAAAAATTCGCTTTTAATTTAAAAAATATTTTATGATTGATAGATTTGAAAAAGAAAAGTATATATGTTCGTTGAACGTACGATTAAAATAACAGCCATTGTTTTTCTTTTACGGCATTAAATTAAAATTCCTATGTAATTCCTATGTCAGAAAAATATTGTTTTTGTTATCGGTGAGCTTTTAAGAAAATTGAATTACGTCATGTAAGTTTCTAATAAAAATAATACTATGGAACTGTTTTGGTATGTATATTTGACAAAATATTTTTTATTTTTTTTATTTTGCATTCTTAGCAATTCTTTATTTTTAAAAAACAATTGTCAGATATTTCGACCTGGGAAAAGTTAGTAAGAGAATGGTTGGTAAAAACGTTACATTAGATTGAAATTTTATTTATATTTGTTAGTACATTACATTAGTTACAACATTTTTTAACCCTTTTCAAAATAATTGAAAATTGATTATGGACTAGGTTTGTCTATTCGTCTCTCGTAAACATAATGGGATTGCTATGTAATTTCCTAGTGTTTCTGATATTTAAAGACTGTTTCCTAGAAATCCACAAAAACTATCTTGACTGGAAAGCAATGAAAAACGTGACAAAAAACACAAATGGGCACTGTAAGATATCTTTAATAACCACATTACTGTGTAAAACGGTTATCGAGTTTCAATTAAACCGTTTCGTCGGTCATTATCGATTTTACTTTCAGTGGTACTTGGTACACGTTGTACAAAATTTAGGTCCGTAATTATGAGACAGTAGTTGATTCGATTGATTAATTTCTAGATGTTATCTGCTTTCCAGCCTTTATCACACTTTGTTCTTAAGATACGCTCATAACCGCTGAATTGTTCGAATTTCTGGAACATTAATCAGGTTTTTGAGCTTCCTGTACGATGATTTTTTTTTTTGGGGGGGGGGGGCGGCTGAGAACGATTTTGCAGTAACGACTGCTGGCCAAGTCTGGCCAGAAGACGTAATTGATACGGATGTAGGTGATGAGGTGTTGGCGAATGCAGTTGTTCAAATGTCATTGCCCATTGACAGCGAAACCAGATTTTTGGATGAACGGACGGCTCGAGCGTTTAGAACCCATTGCAATCCAAACAGGTATCTTGTATTTGAATTTCTCTTTAGTAGCAAATTTGAAGACTGTTAGGGTGTATTGAAAAAACCGAAAATCCGAAAATCAAAAGGTAATTGTGGGCAAAAGTTGTGTATGGTACTCAGTGATAAAACTGCGCAGTTTTTTCGAAATAATATTTTATCTTTCGGTGACCCAGAGCCCACCAATATCCGCCAAACTCGTCCAAAACACTTTGTAGAAGCTATAAATAAAAATAAAGATAAAGCTGGAAAGCAAAAATGTCATACCGCTGAAAAGTAGTGTGTGGTACGTAGTAATATGCCTGCACAGTTTTTTCGAAATCAAATGTTATCTTCCTGTGGCCCGGGTCCACCCTATTTTTGCGAAATTCGTCAAAGATGCCTTGTACAACTTATAAATCGAAATAACCATAAAGTTGAAAAATAAAAATATCATACCGCGGAAAAATTGCGTATGGTACGCAGTAATATGTTAACACAGTTTTTTTAATCGCATAATATATTCCAAAGACCCGGTCATTCGAAATTTCGAAAAAATTGCCGTAAATTAATTTTTATATGCTGTACATGTATAATAGAATGCATCAAACAAGAAGCAAGAGTACAATACAAACATTTTATGCGCGAAAAAGACATAAAAATTAAAACAAACATTTAAATCTTTTAAAAGTGTTTAAAAATTTTAAAGTTCTATTTAATCAATTCGTGCTAGACGGATAAAGGGGAACATACAGTTATAGTGGTCCAATTCGAAAAATGTTGGACAAGTGTGAATCCCTTCCCATCTTTTCTTTACAGACTATTCATGATACTTATAACCTCGAAACAGTTATTAAAGATCTCAGTACCGATCAAAAATACCTGAAGAAATTTATCCTATCTATTAAGAAAGGAAATTGTTCGGCAGATTGTGCAAATAGATTTCCCGATAGACTTTCACATTGCAGATGGGTTATCTTCGCCGATAGAATTTTGAGACTCTATGTGGGAAGTCCAGATCTAACGTTCAATATGCAGATATTGAGGGAGCTTGTAGTCAAGGTCTACACACTTGTACGGTTTGCTATTAAGTGTAAGCCATCTTTGGGAAATTGTTTATTTTTCCGATGAAATGCCCCAGGCCGTTAAAGTTATAATTGACCTTGTAATCTAGCGCAATACCTTTTTTGCCCATCCGGAAATCTGCTGAGTGGCATGGCATGGTAACTGATGATCTGAAACACATCCACGAAATAGGATTTCATAGAATCCTTAAAGCCCGAAGTGCGAACACAAGTGGAGAAATTAGGTGGTTCCACGTTTCTGCCATCAATTCCTGCCAATCAGCAGATTATATTGATATCATTCAGTGGGATATGGCAGAAGTTACAGAACCACCTATTTTTACTAACCTTTCATGCGATGATTTAAAGATGTACATTGAGTGACATGAATATGAAGATATCATTCAGTTTGCTGAGTTTCCATGCAACACTCAAAGTGTAGAAAGGTGTGTCAGAGTGATCACTGAAGCTGCCGCGACAGTTTGGGCGGCAAGCAACAAGGAATGATTCATAAAATCCATTATGCCATATTTTGAGACTATGTCCGATTTTAAGGCTACAAAACTCCAACAGGAACAATAATAAATAACAATCCGAAACATTTTGAATATTTAGATTTTTGTTTTGAAGAGCACAAACTAATTTAATTGAACTTTAAATTTTTTGAATACCTTTTACAGATTTAAATGATTGTTTTTCATACTTGAACTCAAACTTATTGTGCACTTTTCGCAGATAAAATGTTTTTATTGCACTCTTGCTTCTTGTGTGATGCATTCTATTATACCTGTACAACAGATAAAATGAACTTATGCCAATTTTTTGAAAATTTTGAATGACCGAGTCCCTGGAAGATATGCGATTTCGAATAAAACTATGTAGGCATATTACTACGTACCATACGAAAGTTTTCCGCGGTATGACATTTTTTTTTCCAACTTAATGGTTATTTCGATTTATAAGTTGTACAAGGCTTTTTTGACGAATTTCGCAAAAATAGGGGGGACCCGGGACACAGGAAGATAAAATTGGATTTCGAAAAATCTGTGCAGGCATATTACTACGTACCACACACAACTTTTCCGCGGGATGGCATTTTTGTATCCCAGCTTTATCTTTATTTTTATTTATAGCTCCTACAAGGTGTTTTGGACGAGTTTGGGGAAATTGATGGGCTCGGGGGCACCGGAAGATGAAATTTGTTTTCGAAAAAAACTGCACAATTTTATTACTGAGGACCATACACAACTTTTGTGCGCTATTACCTTTTGATTTTCCGATTTTCAGTTTTTTGACTCCACCCTACTGTTTGTGTCATGGAGACTTCAGATGTGTAGTTGCTACCATTATCGTTAAAAGTGGAATGAGTGAGCGTGAAATAGGACTCACCAACTAAGATGAATGCTTCATCAGAGAATTTTCTGAAAAAGCGACCACACTTCGTTTTGCACAACCATTTGCTTTTCTGTTCGTTTTTATATGACCTTTTTCTCGTGATATTTGATGTTAAACCTCTTGGTGGTCGTCTTATGTAGGTGGTCGTGTGAAACACTGAATTCTCGAGCCGTAGGATGGATTAATACTCTGTCGTTTTTGCCAAATAAAAATTTCACTGCTGTAACTTTGGCTTAATAAGATTTTAGGTCAACCTACCCGCTCCCGGATATCTTTTGGTCGAAAGACCCTTCGCTTAACGTAGAACATCGTATATATTTCTTTTGGGAATATTTCAGGCAAAAAAATGGTTTGCGATGAGTTTGTTCACATGATGAATATTGCATTCACAAAACTTGTACACACACGTACGCAGACACTCCTTTTTTGACTTCAATCTCGGAAAACAAAGATTTCTTAGTGAACACTTGGCTAACGGGAGTGCCATTATATACGATAACCCAACACTTCACGTGCAGGTTTCGCATGTTTCGTATTTTTTCGCTATTCTTCGTAACTGAGAAGTTTGTGCGGATTTCTAGGAAACAGTCCTTATTATAAATTGTTCTGAATTGAAAGTAAAGTGAGTGGATTTCTTGTTGGTGTACAGGGAGAAACTAAAATTTAAGTTTTATTCTAGCCTAGGAAGCCAATTGTTTCAGATGAATTTTCTTGATGTTACAATACTTCAAAAAAAAGATTAAATTATTATGTTAAACAGAGCTACACGATGTTTTTAGGTGCGTTCGAAAATATATAAATACGAAACATCTATAGTCGTCGTCTGGTCCGTTTGTCTGTTTGTCTGTCTGTCTGACCGTCCGGCAAAATATAATTGTATAACGTCGCAAAAACTACTCAACCGTATCGTTTGGAATTTTAAATATATATTTGGTGCCGAATTTCGCCCAGACATTTAAAATTTTATGAAAATCGGATGTATTGTTCAATTACAAGGCTAGTCAAAGTATTCCATTACATTACGGTCAATGATAAAAAATAGTTTCAAGTGCATTTTAATGATGTTACATTTTTTAGAACATAATTAAGTTAATATGCATTTATGAAGGGCACTAAAATGTATATTCTGTAGAATATGAGGTGCAAAGAATATACATTATTCATTTACAGGACCACACAAAAGAATTCCGTTACATAATGGTATAGAATGAAACATATTTGCTGCCTATATCAATTCTGTTAAATTATTTGACGCATAATGAAAATAATATACGTTGCTGAGGTTTACTACAAAAGTTACTTCATATATAATAGAAAGTACATAGTATTTACTAGGATACACAAAATATTTCTGATACCATAATGCAAACGAAATACTGTGTATTAGCGATGATTGCTGGAAGTGCCTTTTTAGTTGGGATATAGGTTTTTAAATTTAACTAAATATTTGCATATTGCGCTGTGTGTATAAATTCTTTAAATCATATATAGAGCTACATAAAAGAATCCGTAAGGTTTACTGAGAATGAATGAAAATAACTTAAAGGTGTTTTTTAAACATGCTTTTTTACGCTGAATTTCATTATGTATACTAATATATATTTGTAGAATATAGATAAAATTATATACAGGGCCAATCAAAGAATTGGATACATGACCGTCTATGGATGATAATCTCTATTGTTATTTCAGTAATTTTAAGCATTTTCCCGTCTTAATTAAATTTTAGCTGAATAGTGACATTATATAAAGAAAGTAGATAAAATACAGGGCTATAAAAACTATTCAAGTATGCTTCAAGTCTTGAAATATGCTATTGTTATAAATTGCGTGAAAGTCAAATTTCAATATATTATGCGTTTTTAACACTTTCCAATACAGCTGAAAGTGTTTATGAATTCAAATTATCTGTCCGCCTATCTGTCTGTATGAACTCTAACTTAGTATAGTTGGATTTTTCTGCAATTTATAGATGGTATTGAGATTTACTATGCCATGTTCGGTATTGAAAATAAAGTATGTGGCGTTCACAGTTCATTTAAAGGAACACTCCGAAATATTCAATTATATTATGGTCTATGAGGAAATCTTATAATTATATAAATACTTAGCACCGACAGTCGTCGTCTGGTCTGTGTGTTTGTCTTTCCATCCGTCTGTCTGTCTCTCTGTTCGCATTCAACAGCGCAAGAACTACCTAACATAATAGTTTGAAATTTAATATATATAATCGTAGCAGAATTTTATTTAGTCATTTCAATTTTTTTGAAAATCGAATGAAAACTTAAAATTATATTAATAAAAGTTTTCTTTCTTCTATTAAATCCTATATTCCGTAATTTATCCAATGATATCCCCTGATTGGTTGCCATGGTGTTTATGCCACGCTTAAGAAGGAGTCATGTAGTTCCGTGTCACTGAATTTAATATCATAATCGTAATAATTTTTCCATTCATGTATTTTTAATATACCTAATCGTAATAAATTTTTTAAAAATGCGTTTTTTTTCAATCTTTTTAAAATCTGTAATTAAATATTCAGTTATTTTTTTTTCAAAATTCACTGTTAGATGGACAGTGAATGCAGTGTGTTCACCTTTTGAACCATATTTTCAAAAATAAACAAAATTGTTGTCCCCTTAAGAGTATAGAATAAGTACCTTTTACGGTTCGTTCATATGAGCTCCCAAAAGGGATTCATTTTATGATGATGTAAGGGTTGGGTTGGGTTGATTTGTGACGGCCAATTATCTACACGAGGGATATAGGCCCAGGGGGGGAAGTGCCCTCCGTGGGGGTCTTTCTAAGGGAACCTAATCCGTATTTACGCATGGAAAATCCACGGCTCGAAGAAAACCACGAAAACTCCGAACGATTAGGCCGACGGGCGCGATTGGGTTCGAACCCAGCACCTCCCGTCTAACAGCTTTGAGAGCAGAACCTCTCGGCCACTGGTGGGGCTTATATGATGTAAGGGAAACATACGTTTGCGGTGTATTTTATGAATGATATGGTAGATGAAACATAACGAAATCACTGAGAAGCACTGTAACATGTTTTCTGTAGATTATGGAGTGCAAAGATTAAGGATTTAGAAAGACACACAAAATAATTCGGTTACAAGGCTGAGAAAGATCGATAATGTGAGGAAGTGCACTTTCCACTGCGTATGTTTTTTTAAACGTATCTAATTTTCGATTGTATTAGGCGGTGTGTTTGTAAAATCAGTAGATCGCATATGGTAAATATGCTAAATAATACGCACACATTATCGTACATGAATTGTAAATGATGGAAACTGATTTATACTTAGTTATGTATTTTTTTTTAATTGTTTACGCACATATCTCATTTTATTCTATAGAAAAAAGAAATATCTTAATCATATTCTTCCATTGTGGAAAAGCCACAATCTATGTCCTAGTTCTACACTGGTTTTATAATCTATGGCTGATGTATGATTTTTTTTTGTTGTAGTTAGATATAAAATGCTTTTATAATAAAACCTCTTTTTAATGTCTTAAAAAATCTTTATTAATGCTCCACCAGCTTTTGAAGAAGAATACCATATCATTAAATACAGGGTGATTCAGCTCGTCGGTGACAAACTTTAAGGATCGATAGAGCACACCTAGACGAACATTTTTGAATAGGGAATGTAGGGTCCCTGACGCGATGGTAAGGCGCTAGGCGCTTTCGAAAATTTGGGTGCCGAAATTCGAAACGTCATAAAAACTAGGGAAATGGTTAGATTTTCTTGCTTGTTGCGTCGAAATGATTCTGTTTGTTTAGACTTTCTTCAGTACCAATTTGATAAGCGTATCTCTTAAAACATGGATAGGGGGCGCTGCAGACTTTGGAGAGCTAGACAACAACTTTAAGCCCGTTATTTTGATAATTTAACACATGCTCGCCAAAGTTTATACTCTAACTTAAAGTTTGAACCCAAAAGTAGAGCCCTGCAAAAAGCGTAAGAGCCGGAATAAAATGTCAAAGTACAGGGTGGTCGAAACTCGAAGGCTCCTAGGAGATAAACAAACAGATTTCTTGACTTATGGCATGCATTTTCATGATTCTGTTTGCTGGGGCTCTCTGAAACTCAGTTGAACGGTACAAAAAGAAACATCGATAGGGGGCGCTTTGGGCAAAAAACATAATTCGTTGACATTTCGGACGCTAACTGAAAACGGGGCGCTACGATCAGTTAGAAACAAAACAAGAGAGTAATTTACTTATCATAAGAAGCTATTAAAACTGCAGTTTGTTTCTTTTTTTCAACAAACATAGCTGGTTTCAATCATGCACAATGCGCGCAATAAAATTTACATAAGGTGCTTTTTGCTGATTTATGCAAAAGATATCGTACCATATCGATATGCAAAAGATACGTAATGCGTAGACGACAACGCGAGATGACGTAGTTGTATGCGCAGACACGTCTTTTGAACGTGCGGTACCTACTTAAGCTTCGGGTTACTTGTCTGCAGATCGGTAGTAGGATGGAACGGTACACAAACTCTGAATTGGCTGACATGCATTTGGCGTATGGCGCTGCTGGTTGTAATGGACGAGCCGCTCAGCGGTTGTACGCCGAGCGTTACCCCAACAGGCAAATCCCCTGCCATGCCTTCTTCGCTCGAGTACACCAGAGGTTGTCCACAACGGGATCTTTCGACGGAGGCAGGCCTGAACGGGAGCGATCAGTGAGCACCCCCGACAACGAAGAGGCTGTGCTTAACCTGGTTGAGGACAACCCAGGTCTTAGCACGAGAGATATCGCCAGACATGTTGGCATTTCGCAAGCAACTGCGTGGCGCATCTTACGTTCCCGGAATCTGCACCCCTACCACATCCAGCGGGTGCAGTTGCTCAGAGAGCAGGATTTTGGCCCTCGAGTGGAATTCTCAAGATGGTACTTGGCGATGAGATCCAGGCATCCCCGTTTTGTAAACAGCATTTTGTTTACGGACGAGTCCACCTTCAGCCGGGAGGGAATGTGGAACGCCCACAACAGTCATGTGTGGTGTGATGAAAATCCACATGAAACCAGAAGCCGAGCAGCCCAGGAGCGTTTCTCAGTAAATGTGTGGGCCGGCATTCTGGGGGATTGCCTCATTGGCCCTTATTTGTTACCTGAACGGCTGACAGGTGGAAATTACCTGATTTTCCTGGATCAAGTGCTGCCGCAGCTTCTGGATGAGGCGCACGTACCCGAAGGTTCGCGTCGCCAGATGTGGTTCCAGCACGATGGAGCTCCGGCCCATTACACGAACGACGTGCGTCTCCATCTAAACGCAAGGTATGGCCAGCGGTGGATCGGGCGTGGGGGTCCAGTTCACTGGCCTGCCCGATCACCAGACCTCACCTGCTTGGATTTCTTCCTTTGGGGTTACCTGAAGGCCGAGGTATACCATACACCTGTCAGCAGTGCTGAAGAACTTGTGGCGCGCATTGTGGCAGCTGCAGGGCAGATCAGAGATACTCCTGGCATTGTTGGAAACACACACTCCTCAATGCGACGGAGGTGCGAAGCCTGCATCATGGCCCAAGGTCGAAATTTCGAGCATCTTCTGTAGTGTTATTTTTTGTAAATAAATTTCCAGTATCATTGATGTTTTTGGTCTAAATTTATTCAGAAGTGTTGAGCAGAGGTAGAAAATGTGTTTTCATTATTACTAACTGATCGTAGCGCCCCGTTTCCAGTTAGCGTCCGAAATGTCAACGAATTATGTTTTTTGCCCAAAGCGCCCCCTATCGATGTTTCTTTTTGTACCGTTCAACTGAGTTTCAGAGAGCCCCAGCAAACAGAATCATGAAAATGCATGCCATAAGTCAAGAAATCTGTTTGTTTATCTCTTAGGAGCCTTCGAGTTTCGACCACCCTGTACTTTGACATTTTATTCCGGCTCTTACGCTTTTTGCAGGGCTCTACTTTTGGGTTCAAACTTTAAGTTAGAGTATAAACTTTGGCGAGCATGTGTTAAATTATCAAAATAACGGGCTTAAAGTTGTTGTCTAGCTCTCCAAAGTCTGCAGCGCCCCCTATCCATGTTTTAAGAGATACGCTTATCAAATTGGTACTGAAGAAAGTCTAAACAAACAGAATCATTTCGACGCAACAAGCAAGAAAATCTAACCATTTCCCTAGTTTTTATGACGTTTCGAATTTCGGCACCCAAATTTTCGAAAGCGCCTAGCGCCTTACCATCGCGTCAGGGACCCTACATTCCCTATTCAAAAATGTTCGTCTAGGTGTGCTCTATCGATCCTTAAAGTTTGTCACCGACGAGCTGAATCACCCTGTATATTGTGACGACCTACGAAAGTTTATAAAATCTTCTATTAATCTCAGAACAAATGAATTTTATTAAAAAATTCTAATAAGTTTGCTTACTGATTTCCTTCAGGCTAAGGAAATATTAACTTATGTATTACTCAAATATTGCTACCGTATATATTCAATCAATGGACACATTAATGACAAAATATATTGATTTTTGCAACAGTTTGCACAGGCTACAATTTATTATTTCTATATGTAAAATATTTATTTTGGAAATATGCTAATAATTAAGTTCCGCTATTCCTTTACTTTATACACAGCATGTTATATATCATACCTAACCGAAGTTTATTTAAGTTATTAATACAAACGAATAGTCATCGTATATGTTCGTTTGCATACGAGTTGAAATGTTCAATACATACCGCGGTAGCAATGCACATATAAGTGATAATTCTGTTGAGTGAAACATTAAAGCTAGAAAGCATTTGCATTAGGCGGAGTATAATAATATCTATGAAAGATATAAGTATCCTTTCTGATCAGTTTCGTGTATGGTATGTTAAAAGTAATGATAATATGTATGACTTTTCATGTTATAAAATGGATGTATTTAAAAATCCTATATAAACATTTAAAAAATCTATCAATTAGAACAAAAAAAAATATAAATTATAATAAATATACATTTGAACAAAATTTTAATTTGAATAATTAATTTAAATTTATTGCAACTTTAGCTTTTCCATATTAAAAATGCATCATTTAAAAATTCATCTGTATTAATTAAAGCGAAGTAACCTTTTAATTATCTGGCTATGTTTTTTAATTTAAAAATCACTTTTATACATTGTATGTATTTCGATTATTGCACATTTTATATCACCATGTGTTTCAAATATTTAGTCTTTTATTTTTGCACATATTAAAATTTACATTTATACAAATATTTGCAATTCTTGAAACAAAATCGGTTAATTTGTTATTAAATTTTATTACTAATGTGCAGTCCGTGGAAATCACGAAGATGAAAAGAGTTAGGAGATACATATGCAAGATACATAAAACAAAACATATAATCTTGTTTTCAAATTAAAAAAAAAATGTAATTATCTACAAAAATCCAAGAAACTAATTAAGATTCCAGAATAAGATATAGGTATCCTTTTAAACATTCTTTTTTAAAAAGAGTTTCAAATATTTTAAAGTTTCAGTTTTCAAATTCTCGTCTATGTGAAAATTCTTCCTCACGAATCTAATATGGCGGTATGTAACTTGTAATGCACTTTTTTAATTCAATGAATTTATCAGTTTGGGAAATAACTTTGTGTGTATATGTCCATTGTCCAGTACTTTGGGTCTGGAGGTAGGGGAGAATGGGGATGAATGGGACAAGGGATAAAGGGACGCTCAAAATTTCAGGAAGGAAATAAAATGTAGAAATTTTCAACTTCTGTTCAATCGATGGCGATATTTGTTTTGTCTTAATAATCCTTAGAATTAATGTCAGCAATAGTAGCGGTGTAGGTGGTGAAAGCAAAACCTGTTTTTCATGTAAAAAAGAAGTAAATATTAATCTTGATTTTCTTTTTTTCTCTAAAAAATTAATATTGTGTTTAGCATTATAATATTTATGTTATTTAGCACTGTAAAGTATGCACTTTATCTAAATGCCAGTATACCTTGTTATCTAAAATACTGTTATGCATGAATACGTTATTAATTTCGCTAGGTGGGTATAGGGTTGAAAGGGACATGTACATTTCAGCCCCTCGTTGTTTATAATTGTTTCAATAAAATATCATTTACGTTTAGTAAAATTTAAGTTATGGTTTTTAGTTTTTTATGTAGAAAGAATGAATGCATTAGTATGCAGAACAAAAATATGCAAAAATTACAGTAACATGTACCTACAATTTAGGTACTTTTTTTTTTCTAAAAATCATCAAAAAGTCAATATGCGACGAAAATATAAAAGGAAAATTGACAAAAAAGAATTACTGAAGAAGAAATGATGGGTGCTGTATCTGAAGTAGAGGAAAAAAGAGTGTCTGTAAAATCAACATCTAAAGCCTACGGTATTGAAAAGCCCTATTTAGAAAAAATTGTTATAAACTTTAAGAATGCACAAGCAGATGAATTTCAATACGCACATGTAATAATAGGAAAGATTTCAGTGGATCTCAATAAAAAGATTTAGCTTCATATTTGCTCAAGCATCAAATATGATCTATGGTTTGACAATTGTGCATATGAGCATTCAATTTCTTTGAATTATCAAAATATGTCTCTGTCATGGCAAACAAACCAGCGAGCTCGATTTGATTGGTTCCAAGATTTTATTCAACAAAACTCATTATTTTCTCTTAAGAAAACCTATACCCATTAGTTTAACAAGAAGTAAAATTTCAACAAAGCTAATGTTAAAAACCTTTGGTCAGTTATGAATAGCTATAAATTCATGCGGAATATAATAAAACAAGCGAGCTCGATTTGATTGGTTCCAAGATTTTATTCAACAAAACTCATTATTTTCTCTTAAGAAAACCTATACCCATTAGTTTAAGAAGAAGTAAAATTTCAACAAAGATAATGTTAAAAACCTTTAGTCAGTTATGAATAGCTATAAATTCATGCGGAATATAACTTTAATTTAAATAATTAACTTAAATTTATTGCAACTTTATTTTTTCCATATTAAAAAGGCATTATTTAAAAACTCATCTTCATTAATTAAAGCGAAGTAACCTTTTAATTATCTGGCTATGTTATTTTATTTAAAAATCACTTTTATACATAGTATGTATTTCGATTATTACACATTTTATATCACCATGTGTTTGAAATATTTAGTCTTTTATTTTTGCACATATTAAAATTTACATTTAGTCAAATATTTGCAATTCTTGAAACAAAATAGGTTAATTTGTTTTTAAATTTTATTACTAATGTGCAGTCCGTGGAAATCACGAAGATGAAAAGAGTTAGTAGATACATATGCAAGATACATAAAATAAAACATATAATCTTGTTTTCAAATAAAAAAAAAAACAAAGTAATTATCCACAAAAATCCAAGAAACTAATTAAGATTCCAGCATAAGATATAGGTATCCTTTTAAACATTCTTTTTTAAAAAGAGTTTCAAATATTTTAAAGTTTCAGTTTTCAAATTCTCGTCTATGTGAAAATTCTTCCTCGCGATTCTAAAATGGCGGTATGTAACTTGTAATGCACTTTTTTAATTCAATGAATTTATCAGATTGGGAAATAACTTTGTGTGTATATGCCCAATACTTTGGGTCTGGAGATAGGGGAGAGTAGGGATGAATGGGACAAGGAATGAAAGGGACGCTCAAAATTTCAGGAAGGAAATAAAATGTAGAAATTTTCATTTTCTGTTCAATCGATGGTGATAATTGTTTTGTCTTAATAATCCTTAGAACTAATGTCTGCAATAGTAGCGGTGTAGGTGGTGAAAGGAAAACCTGTTTTTCATGTAAAAAAACGTAAATATTAATCTTGATATTCTTTTTTTCTCTAAAAAATTAATATTGTGTTTAGCATTATAATATTTATGTTATTTAGCACTGTAAAGTATGCACTTTATCTGAATACCAGTATACCTTGTTAGCTAAAATACTGTTATGCATGAATACGTTATTAATTTCGCTAGGTGGGTATGGGGTTGAAAAGGACATGTCCATTTCAGCCCTCTTTTTTATAATTGTTTCAATAAAATATTATTTATGTTTAGTAAAATTTAAGTTATGGTTTTTAGTTTTTTATGTGGAAAGAATGAATGCATTAGTATGCAGAACAAAAATATGCAAAAATTACAGTAATATGTACCTACAATTTAGGTACTTTTTTCTTTTCTAAAAATCATCAAAAAGTCAATATGCGTCGAAAATATAAAAGGAAAATTGACAAAAAAGAATTACTGAAGAAGAAATGATGGGTGCTTTATCTGAAGTAGAGGAAAAAGGAGTGTCTGTAAAATCAACAGCTAAAGCCTACGGTATTGAAAAGCGCTATTTAGAAAGAATTGTTATAAACTTTAAGAATGCACAAGCAGATGAATTTAAATACGCCCATGTAATAATAGGAAAGATTTCAGTGGATTTCAATAAAAAGATTTAGCTTCATATTTGCTCAAGCATCAAATATGATCTATGGTTTGACAATTGTGCATATGAGCATTCAATTTCTTTGAATTCTCCAAATATGTCTCTGTCATGGAAAACAAACAAGCGAGCTCGATTTGATTGGTTCCAAGATTTTAATCAACAAAACTCATTATTTTCTCTTAAGAAAACCTATACCCATTAGTTTAACAAAAAGTAAAAGTTTCAACAAAGCTAATGTTAAACACCTTTAGTCAGTTATGAATAGCTATAAATTCATGCGGAATATAATATATAACTGTGCTGAAACAGGTTTAATAACAGAGCACAAGCCACCTAATATAATAGCAAAACTTGGTGAAAGCAGTTTTCTCACGTAGCATCAGCTGAACATAGTAAACATGTCACAATTTTGTTTCTGCATCAGGTAACTCTGTTCAAGAGTATTCGTTTTCCCAAGGGAGATTTACAAAGAGTTCATGCTCGGAGCTGCCCCATTCCAAATACATCGACTTGCTCTTTAAAGTTTGCGGATGACCGCAATTTTTTTTAATAGCAATTTAACATTAGCTTACTATTCTAGTTGTACCAAAACTGATCATACGCTTCTCTTATTTGACAATCATGAAAGCAACATTATTATTAAGACAATAAAATGTGCGAAAAATAATGCAATAATTATAGCACTTTATCCACAAACTCCAGAAAAGCACTCGAAATGAATTAAAAGAAAACAGAATAAAACAATTTTGTATTTACTGATACTATTGACATGAATGAAGTTAATATTAATGATATTGTGATGAAGTTACAGAAATCCGTAGCTGGTGGTGAGACAGATAGAGCTAAATCTTTCTTTAAATATTTGGTTTAAAGTTTTCTGTATCAGGTAGGCCTAAACAGGTTATTTTTCATGTTTTTGTTTTATCATATGTTGCAGTATATTTTATTTTTATTTGTATAATATTATCTTTTATTTTTGAGTAATGTAATCGCAAATAAAAAGGAAAATAAAATCATAAACATGTTTTATTTATGTGTGTCCCTTTCAACCTGCACAGTGTCCCTATTCACACCATTGTAGGGGATGAAAGAGACATTTCTCCCAATTTTTAAAAAATGCATACATATTTTTAATTACTGTACTTGTGCATAAGAGATTTTACTAGCATAAAATATAAGGTTTTAGACAAGAACTAGGCACAAACATGAGAATGATATCTTTTAATGTCATTATTGTATGATATCATATATATTATAAAGCAGTAATCTCTAAAAGTTCCGTTCGAGTGTTTTTAAAAACTACCCAGTGGATTTTTTTTCAGATTGTATCATTCGACAGAGAATATTCGTGCGGTGGTTTATGAGTAAAATATACAGGGATAACTATCATTTTGGTAGTAAATTTCGCATTTTATTGATATTTTTGACGAAAGTGTTGTCAGTGGTCATTTCGGCGAAAATCATAGTTGGTAAATTAATTGAAATGGCTATATCCGTTAGAAAATAACATAAACATTTCGGAAAAAAAGACGTTACTTATTTAATTTAAAATAAAGAAAGAAAGAACAAAAATCAATTTAATGAGAAATAATATTATGAAATGAAAATATTTAATTTAAACATGAAAAGAATATTCGTATAAGTTTTGTGTTGGTACTATATTTGACGATTTTGTCTTTTGCGCGCCAGGTTAAAGAAAAAATGCATTTCAAAAAATTCATTAGATAAAATCTGAATAACTTTTTTTTTTTTTTTTTTTTAAATAATTTTCTTTTGATTTTTATCTATTCTCCCATTATGTTTCTTATAGGAGAAATTAGCAGAATTACTTTTTTTAATTGCTCTAACTTTCAATTGTACGTTATTTGTTTAATTGGGAAATTGAATTTACTTTTGTTGCCAAACAATGCGATTTTAATCCTAAAAGGCATAAGCTGGAGCGATTTTTGCAATAATTATGTTTTTCTTGAGAGCCTTTTTAGGATAATTTTTTACATTTAAATGTAAATATATACATAATAGTTAATAGCATAAAATAATTTTAGTGTAAATGCCTTCTACATACACACATATTGTAAATTAATTTACTTGCAAACATTTAACGTTTTTTTTCACTATACTTTAGTAGGGAAACATGCCATATAAATACCGACTATTGTTTTCCCCAAACATGGGAATCTTTTTTGCGAAATATGATATATTCAAATGTACATTGTATAACTAACAGTTAATATTATAAATACCGAGTCAAATAATTAAATTTCAGTGCAAATGCACACGCACATATAATTAAAAAATTAATTTCACACATTAAAAAAAAATTCACCTTAAATTTCTAAGGCAAACTGCCAGTTTGTTTTTCTCCCAATCAAGTGGTTTTTGCAGGCTAGAAATTAAATTACCAAATACTGTCCTTTTTTTTTTTTTTTTTTTTTTTTTTTTTTTTTTTCCACAATACTATCGCCAATTGAGTGTATAGAAATATTCACTGATTCAAAAGTTAAGAGCTAAAGTTTATTCTTAAGTATATTTGGAACAGATACGGTATATTCCCGCGGCCGCCATCTTGGATTTTTTCTTGGTGTGAAAAGCCCTCTTCCGCCAAGTACTATATGTCGCCAAGCAGCGATTTATACGCATGTTAGGCTTAACGAAAATAAAATGTAAATATTAAACTATAAACCTTCGAGTTGCCTTATCAATAAACACCAACAAAAAAATCGACAAGAAATCCGAGATGGCGGCCGCGGGAATATACAGCATCTAAGCCGAATTAATATGCAATTATGCTTTGTTATTATATATATGTATATATACAAAAAACATTTTGCAATAATAATTGCTTGCTGAAAATAATTTTGGGAAGTGTTCCATATACTTTTATTTTTCTTATGGCGAGCTTCTTTTGGCGATAGATGTTTCGATGTGGTTGTTTTGATCGTCAGCATTTGGGGCTGATTTTTTTGCTTGGTTTATTTGATTACTTGGTGCCACTGGTGGATAAATAATAATTTTGCATACAGATTTTTGTTATAATTATTATTTTTTGGGGTTTTTTTTAAACGGTATTTTTGTGTAGATGTGACTATTTCTTTCCTCTCTCTGATATTTTTGTATTGCCTTTTCTGTATTTCTAACTTGTGCGACAGGTGAAGTAAAGGTTCAAAGAAAAATTATCCTAGCATAAGTGTTGTTAGAAAAAAATTTAATGTTTCTGTATCTATTAGTATACGGATTACTAATTTATTAAATTTACTTTCCATCTATCTAAATATTTGGAACTTCATTGATCATTTTAAATTCTTTGCAGCATTACGTACTTATATTTCCTGCAGTTGTGATTAATCCCCTTTCTTCTAACTTGTAGAATCTCAAATATTTCGGCCATTTTTTATTATGTTTCAAAAAGAGGTTTCTTTCATGATTTCCTTCTGCTTACTTTTAAATAATTTTTTTTTGAAAAAACATATACACGAAATAGCTTGTTTATACTCTTCAGTATATTCAGTTGCTTTCATTAATCTTTCTTTTTTTTTTTTTTCTTTTTTTTTTTTTCTTTTTTTTTTTTTTTTTTTTTTTAACATACAACAAGTTAACGCATATCGCTAACCGCAAGAAAGTGACACATCTCGTCAAAAGCGAATTTTACAGGAGAGGCAAAAGAAAATTTTCATGATTTTATTGTAACATAAAATTATAGCACTTAGCTCTGGATGCAGGAATGAAAACTTGCATAAAAGCTTGAAATCCAAAAGAGTATTTCCGGGCTGGAGATTTATTGCTGAAAAAAACTTTTGAAACCAGAAAAATATAACTGGCATTTCGGTGTGAAGTCTTTGAATATTATCGCTCGGGTTTGGTTTTTGCGCTGACTGTAATGTTGGGCTTTGTATTGCATGTTTCGAAATATGTAACACTAAAAAAATTATAAATAATCAAAATTTATTGTATATATATTATTTCAAATATTATTTGTAAAAATGTGTGTGATGATGATAAATAAAGATCTAAGATGTGAAAAATAAAGATTTTATTCGCATTAATTTGAACGGTGTAAAACAAACTTTAAGACACAGAATTCTCGCATGATGGCTTTTCTACAATATGAATTTGTTCTATAATATCTTTTTATTACGCCTCAAAAAAAAAAAAACTAATTGCATATTTTATATAGAAATCTTATGATTATTCAATTTCTGTAATAAAATAAATAGGTACTTTTTTGGTGGTTTTTCCAAATATTAAGCGACCGTGAAGGGGTTAAGCATAAAGACATATGATGGGGTTTTAAGGGTTGGGTAAATTTACCTCCCCACACAATCCAACCCTCTTGTGTGGTCACAAATGGAGATATAGCGTAATAAAGTGATTTTCCGTGTAACTACACATATGAAACTTTTTGTGTAGCACAACGGTGGAATAAAACGCAAAATGAATTTTTGAGAGTTGTGTCACTTTTCTTGCAGATGAGCTATATTATCTTATTATTTTAACACAACCAAACTGATTGGTAAAGCTATCATACGGATTGAATATACCCAACTGAGCGAGAAAACGCCCAAGACGTCCTTCGCTTACGGGGCCAATACTCTACCGTTTAAAGTATCTGGGATGACAACCAGCGAGCATATTTTCATCAGATAACCTTATTAGAAATAATATCTGGTCTGTCACGTAGATGGCTCAACAGAATAAACCGGAGGTAAAGGAGCTCCTATTGAACGACGGTTATGTACATGAACTGTTATGTTAACACAATCAAACTGATTGGTCGTGTAGATACTATGTCTGTTTGCATGACAGACCAGATGTTATTTCCAATAAGGTTATCTGAGCGAAATATGCTCACTGGTTCTCAACCCAGGAAGCTTAATTGATAGAGCATTGGCCCCGTAAGCAAAGGATTTGTGTTCGATTCGGCTTCGGCATTTTTTCACTCAGTTAGAAATATTCAATTCGTAGCAAATTATCTTGTCTATAAATCGCTAAATAATATGAAGTAAGCGTTTTTTTAAAAAATCGTAGACATTTTCATATACCGGGTGAGCAAATGTCCGTATAAACTTTAAAAATTCATAAAAACTGAAAAAAATAATCCAAATGAAAATCTGTTTGCAGGATTAGCATCTATAGGTCACGGGAATTTTTTAAAGATAGAAATAAAAAATAACTCAAAAAACAGTCGTGCGATTTTGGTGGAAATATGCAAATGAAACGGCTATAAGAACTTGCTCTTCTAATCCAGAACTAGTTCACGTAAAATAACTTCACCAACAAAGCCTTTATCCTTTATACTCAGCATCCTTGATCAAATACACGGCTCACAACCGTGAATTAGTTCTGGATTAAGAGCGCAAGTATATATAATTGTTTCATTTGCATATTTCCACCGAAATCGCACGAACCAGCGCCAACTGTCGGCTGTTTTTTGAGTTATTTTTTATTTCTGTCTTAAAAAAATTCCCTTAACCTATAGATGCTAATCCTGCAAACAGTTTATCATTTGGATTATTTTTTTGATTTTTATGAATTTTTAAAGTTTATACGAACTTTTTGCTCACACGGTGCAACAGACACAAAATCAATTATGATTAATGCCGTAATTATGCTATTTTCTCATCATATACGAGTATCTGATAGCCATTTTTAATTAATTGACGCATATGCATTGTCTATAATACAACAGCTACTACAGAAAAAAGACGATGCTAAGAATAACTATTAGTAGCCATATGGCACAATCAGTATTTAACTACCGGGTATCCTAAAAAGGACTGACTGATTTTCATGGTAGATGTACAAACTTGAGGAAAAGAAATAGCTCGATGCTGGTTGTGTGTGTAATTTCAGACATTAATAAATCATATCCATTGAGGAATCAAATTGAAGAGCTTTTTTTAACCAAGTAGTAAAAACCTTTTACATTTTTTAATCACAATAGAAAATCTAAACTTATGAACTTATAACTACTTAGAGAAACTTTTTCAGGGCTAAAATGCTTCTAAATTTTTAAGTTGTTGTCTAAAAAACAACAAAAGAAAGTATGTTTTATATTGACAATAAAACAATGAAACTAGTTTTGAACTGATGATTCATTCATCAAATGCATTACCTGCTATAAAGCACCACTATAATCATCAGAACCCAAAGATTATGTGATGTGAAGGGGAAAGAAAGCAGAACTTAACAGACAAAAATCGTGCAGTAAACGCATTAATTAAATAAAAATTAGATTCTGATAATTGCTACTAGCGAATGTCACTTAATTAGTGAATACATTATTCAAAATTTGCGTTACGTATCGACTAGTTAGTCGTGGGCTGAGTTCGATAATTTCAAGTTTACGTGTAAAATTATCGTTAATGATTTAAATACATATTATTAATCATATATTTTAAATAGCAAAAAAATATTAAAAAAAAACATTTTCTAACTTTTCAGAGAAGTAAATTTTATAAAATTTTTAATTCCCTGTCACATGTTACAAATGTAATAAGTCTGTTGCCTTTTTTATCGTTAATATTGTGCATTTAATTCAAGAAAACATAATACAATAACTTAACAAAATATTTCATGATCAATTTAATACATTAAAAGATTAATTTTCCGTTTGTCAAGAAAATTTCAAAATAAATTTACTTTCCGATACCTGAAGACAAATTTCTTTCGGTATGTGTCAAAAGCATTTTTTTTTCAAATAGAGTGTAAGATAATTAAATATGTATTGGAGTTCAAAAACATTATACAGTTTTTACAAAGCATTTCTTTTTAACGTTTATACGTTATTATTATTTTATCTTTCACATTTTTAGAAATGCTGTTAGAAAAAAATAAAAATTGTATTTTTAGAATAAAATATTCATTTAACATTGTGGTTTTGACTTTTTTATGAACAAATTATTTATTTTTAGAGATTCAATTTTAAAATTAATACTGTTGCAAAACATGTTCTTTTTTTAAATATCTCCTGATTATGATTATTTTGATTCATTTTTTAAAATAAAACTCGACATTTTTCAAATTAATTGTCTTCATCCAGAATTTATATTTGGACGTTTTATTACGTTTGACATATTTACTGATGTTCCTGGCATTATATATGTTTGACATCGGATATCAGATACACAAATTTCATGTGTCCAAAAGAATAGTAATAAACATTATACATTCTTCCAACTTTACGTTACGTATGGACCAGTAAGTCGTGGGCTGGATTCGGTAACTATCTCGAAATGAAAGTTTACGTGTAAAATTATCGTTAATTATTTAAATGTATATTTTAATCATGTTTTCTAAATAACAAAAGATTTGAAAAATACATTTACTTACTTTTCTGACAAGAAAATTTTAGAAAATTTTAATTTTCCTGTCACACGTCACGAATGAAATAAGTCTGTTGTGTTTTTTATCGTTAATATCGTGTATTTAATTCAAGAAAACATTATACAATAACTTCCCTGTCACTTGTCACGAATGAAATAAGTCTGTTGCCTTTTTTATCGTTAATATCGCGCATTTAATTGACGAAAACATGATGCAATAACTTAACTACATATATAACATGTATAAAATTATGACATAAACGACCGTTATACAAGATATTATATTATTGTATATACAAATAAATTTTGCTAAAAGTAAAATTTAATAACACTGCAGTAATAATTTGCGTTATTTCTGACACACATCTTTTTTCAATCATATTGTCGTGTTGCTTCTTTTAAAATATCGTGTGTTGCCTCTATAAAAAAATCTTCCCTATACCAGTTTTTATCTTCACCATATAAGTAAAACATATAAGACATAACTTTAGAATTAACGCGAAATGAAACGAAACAAAGTGCAACTGAAGAAATCTTTTGACTTGAGTTACTTGAGTTATTCTGTACATAACGAGCTCAAATGTAATCAAGGAATTTAATGTAAACAGATTTATCATAGAAGAACCTTCTGGGATTGTGCTTTCATTCTTCGTAAATGTAATCAAATAGCCTGTTCAAATGTACTGTGAGTTCCAGTGTTTAGAAATGATTTTTGGTATATTTTTTAGCACATATAAATATTTATTGATGTAATTTAAGAATTTGAATTAATTTATAATATAACTTATTCATTCAGTTTTAAAAAGCATTTATTTTCCAAAATTGAAATTGGTCCATTGAAATTTCATCTAAAATTAAAGTAGACAGAAGGATATTGAAAGTTTCATAAAACAACACGTTTAATTATTTAATTGTTTAATCAACTTTCAAGTAATCAATCATTTATGTGATTTTGTATTATATTATTAGGATGAATTTTAGCATCCTCAACTATTTTATTTTATGCAATGAGACATATGTAAAAGCACAGTATGAGTAAATACAGTATACGAAAATCTAAATCCATTATGCGCGATTTTTTTCATTATATTTTTAACATTTAAACTGATCTCTATTAATGAATAAATAAAAATATATTTTTTTAAATATTGTAAATCATTTATGATTCATAATATGGGAAATGCGGATTATTTTTTACACAATGTGAAAGAATTGTCTAAATTTATTTATTGATATTTTTTTTTTGAAATGCGGACATCTGCTATTATTACATCTGCCATTTTCTTTAAAATGTTCTGAATATAAGATGGCCTTACCGTGACATAAAAAAATGACGAACGAATTCATGAATCAATGATTCAGATTTTGTTATATTTTTTATATTTGTTTATTCGCGCTGTGTTTTGATAAAACTGTCAATATTTTTCTGCCTTTATTATTTTTTTGCTGAATTTTCAATGAAACAATTTTACACAAAAAATGCTTTTAAAAACTGCATTAAAAATTCATATTCTAAATTGCGTTAAATTTGAAGATTACTAATTCCTTTTATAATGAAAAATATTTATGACATTTTCTTGAGTATATAAAATAATAAATAAATGTATCACTGCATGTATGATTTGTATAAATAGAAGTAAGATTTATATTGCACTATATGCATAAGAATTGTCAAAGTCTATTTATTGATAAGTACGTATTTTCAAATTGGGAAATCTTCTATCATATTACCAATTTCATTAAAAATGTTTCCAAAATAATATGGCTTTATTCATGATGTAAAAATATTAATGAAGTAATTCGTGAATAAAAGATTTATATTTTCTTATACAGTGATACCTCGACTTACGTCAGTGATTCGTTCAAAAAGCGACGTAATTCGAGGTTTAGATAAGTAAAAAAGGATGCGTAATTTAAATTCTCTAAAATCTAATGAACATATTATATTGAATTTAGGAATTATTTTAAATACATTTTACATTAGCAAAAAATTCGTTTGCAATACAAGATTTTGAAATAAACCAATACATATTAACTTACAATTTATTTTTCTTCTAGCTTCCCCGTTCGAGTCTTTTAGGACCTAAAGAAATATTTCAGTGAAATTTAAACAGCCGAATTTTTCTTTTTTTTCTCCCTTCAAGTTCATTGTAACTGCAAATTGTGTTTTCTAAGCTTTTTCTAGCGAAGTTTCTTAATTTTCTCTCACTATCATGTCATTGTTGCGGGGAAGTTTCCCTTCATAGCACCAAAATTCTTTCAAAAATTATATTCTCAATAATTATATTTTCAATACTTTAAAATTTTTCTGCTATTAAATACGTTTAATAAACCTATTATAACAAATTACATCATAAAAATTTCAAACATAAAAAAATATATACTTATTAGGTCCTGTTCAAATTATTAATTTATGTTCTTTAATAAATACAATTTCTAAAACATTCTACATAACTTGACAAAAGTCGCATATTGAAACTAAGTTATAGAAGCTCTCCTTTTTATTATGTTTCAATTAAACTGTCATTTACTCATTTATCCCCTATGTAATCATGTATACTGAAACATAACACTTAATCGAAAAAATATTTCGACTACTGCAGCAGATTCATGAATACAACAACTCCTATTACCATGCATAAATTATTTATATTGTATATATGCTAATAAGTAAGTACACAAATTCTTTACTTAATACACAGTATTATATATCTCATTCGTATTCAAAATTTATTTTTGACATTAAGAGAATGAAAATAATCACCTAATGTCAGAATGTAAATAATCAATAAATACAGTTGTCGTAATGTACATACAATATGTTATTATGTTGAGTCAAACATAAAAGATAGAAAGCATGCAGATTACGATGAATAGACTGATATTTATGAAGTATATATGTATATTTCCAGAATAATTTCTCAAATAATTTCTCAAAGTAATGATAATTTGCTTATTTATGTTATAAATTGCATGTTTTTACAAAATATGTTACAGATGTAAATAAAGTACAGCAATGATATGAGTTTTGTATAATCTATGACTTTAATTAGCTTAGTAAAATGGTCATGGCTTCATTTTTAAATTGCAAAATAAATAGTTCTTTAAGTTTTTAGTTCCATAAAATGAAATGAAATTGATGTTGATTAGATACGCACATGTTTAAAAATATGTGTTATTATGAAATTTATAAAAATACCTTTTTTATGATTTTCAATATATACTGATTGGTATTACTGTTATAAAAAATTCTTTTATGTTGAAATTAAAGAATATTTCTATGACTTTATTCATGTATTCTACCAAACGTATTTTCCATTTTATGGAAATAGCATATTTTGAAGAAATGGAAATTGACTATTATGAAATGGGACCATATACCCTCATGGTCACGACCATGCATGGTCAAGGTGACGTCGTTGTGACGTCACTGTAAGTCACTCTGGTCACGTCACATCTGTGACCAAAATGCCACCACTCAGTGATGTCACATTGTGACTTCATAGAAAACTTTAAAAAATTACGAAAATTCTTTAAAGCATGTTATTTACTGTAAAATTATATTTTAATGGCAATTACAAAAAAAAAATTGTGACGTCACTGTTATGTCACTACTATGTAACGTACGTCACGTCACATATGTGACAAAAAACCACCATATTGTAAGTCACACTGTGACAAATATATGAACTTCAAAAATCTTTGAAAATGAAGAGAAATATTTTAAACAGTCTCGAGTTACAGCGGCATAAGGAATGAAAATATATTAGTGGATATCAAATGGTAAATTCTGTCACGAAAGGGGGGGGGGGGCATATTAAATAAAGTGCACGATACAAGCATTAATAAACTAAATTTTCAGGCTATATTTTATCAGTTTGATATCTAAGACAGTGAATGTATACTTTTTCATGATTGCAATTTAATATAATAATCCTTCACTGATTGTCATTATTATAAAAGCGTTTCTCGGAAAAATGATACGTGCTGGAGCAATTTGCATAATATATTTAGAATTAGGAATATTAAATTTGCACACTTTACATATTTAGTTTGCTGGGAGGAAATTTCTTTCTTTCTTTCTTTTTTTACCGACTAGGATTATTCGAAACACTTATGTGGTTTCAAACTAAAAATTTTCTATTACAGTTAAATCTGCACCTTTTAATGAGCACGCAGAAAGAGTCTTCAGAGTTTAGTCATCTATGCATTTTTTGATTTATAATTTGTATTCAAGTCATAAATTCTACTTCTTTAACACTTTTTAAATAAAATTAGAATTTTCCGAAAATAAAAGAAATATACAAAATTTGTGCAAAACAAACTTTACTTAAAAAAAAGAAAAAAATGGGGGGGGGGGGTCGTTATTACCATTAAATTTATTTTTACACCTTTTAAAAATGTAAACAATGTTTTATCTAATAAACTCTAATTATGAATATTATTATTATAATTATTTAGAAAAAAAACTTTACAATATATTTTAACTTGAATTATTTGGTACGGATAAAAAGTAAAGGTTAAATACATTGGAAATTTCTTCAAATACAAAATTTTAATTAACGATACTTTCAGAAATTTACTGCCCATTCAAGTTCCAAATCCCTTGTATACAAAAACAAATAATCTGTAACAGACCATCTGCTTGAAAATCGTCTGCCGACAGAAAAACAAATATGAGAAGACGCGGGAAATAGTTCACTGTTTAGAACATCACCACGTCTACAACACTTTAAGATAATGAAATGACCATTTTAGGATACACGGGTATTAATGGAACGTATATGTAAGTCTTATTTAATTTAAATATTTTATTCCTGATTTGTATATTATGAGTTAAATAGTTTTATGTTATATTTGTAAGAGACTGATCTTTAACTGACAGAAGCGATATTTTCCAATTCGATAACTGTAAAGAAAAATATCTTAATCTGCCATCGCTTGAAAAAAAAAGCTGTGTAGAGATTGATTCATACCTACATTCATACTGGAATTAATATAAACATTAATTTACACTTACTTGAGATTGAAAATGTGTTGAGTCAATGATCTGGAATTATTTTTTCGGGTTTTTACTATTTTTTTATTATTAACACTTATAGTTATTATTATTTTGGTGTTAAATATGATGTTCGATTATCATGAGATTACGGAACTGTTTCAGATTAGAAATTAACATTATACTGGGAAAATGTATTTTTACATATTACAGTAGTGAAACATTTGAAAGATTTTACTTTTAGTGCTAATAATATTTTAAATTATCATTTAAAATCCTAAATCTTCAAACCAATGTTTTCAGATTTAACATTTGCCAAAATTATAAAATAATAGGAATTCCTTATACCATTTGGAAATATTTTTGAGATATTGTTAAATCTAATAATGCATTTAATTTATCTATTGTAGTTTGCTGTTGTTTAATAGTACAATTATAAATACTAATTATTATTTTTAGTGTTTTTAAAATTAGTATATTTATTTTTTTTTAATTGTATGTAAGCATTTTTTCTGTTTGTGATTTCAATCAAACATTTAATTATAGACATTCTGAATCGGTTATTAAATTTTCTTCTATTGTAAATTCATTTTCTACGTTTATGATAAGCGTAATTATTGGCATTAAAAAGTAAAATATGATATTTAAGCATTGAAATAAAGTGTTTTTCATGCCTGATACAAAGTTACAGATTATACTGCTTTAGTATATATTTTTTTTAAGTTCATATAATACAGGATACATAATATAGGACATAAGTTGAAAAGTGCTTATGACTTAGGTTTGTCTCTCCGTCTGTCCGTCTAGCAGTCTGTCCGCACTCTAACTCTCGAAAATATACTCGGATTGCCCTGAAATTTTTGGATGTTATTGACGTTTACCATAGCACGGTACCTATTTGTAATGAAGTTTGTAGCATGCTTAGTGTTATATCCCTACCAAATCAGAATTAGTAGCGATCTTTATTAATATATGGCAGCACCATACACAGACAGCCTGGAATTGTAAGGCTTTGCATGTAGCCGAGAATATTTCTGCGCAGTTGTAAAATGTGACTTGTTCTGAGAGCTGCGTTTAGCAGCTGCTGTACGTATGTAAATAAAATCTATAAGTAATATTATAGTTATGCTTTCTTCCTTAGTTAAGAGTAATTAGTTATAATAAGAGCGTGGCAATATAAAAGTGGCGACGAGGAATGTATTTAACCCAAATTAAAATGCAGATTTTTTTTTTATTATTATTTATTTATTTTTTTTTTTTTGTGAAAAAAAAAAAAATCTTTTTCGAAAGAAAATAAGTGGCACGGAAAATGGCCGATAAAGAGATAATTTCTCTGGGACGCTTAGAAGAATACAATGCAAATGTTCCTTGGACTATTTACGTCGAGAAAATTGATTTTTATTTCTCAGAGTATAGCATAAAAAATGATGATATGAAGGAGAATACTTTATTAAGTTCTGTGGGAACAACAACATTTGCTATTTTATGCGATATTATTGTTTCGAATACGCTGAAAGAAAGGAGTTACGAGGATCTTTTAAAGAAAGCTAAAGATCATTTTTCACCACGCCCTAGTGAAATTGTCGAACGATTTAAGTTCCAGAAACGACTAAGGAAGCAAGGTGAGAATATAGCCGATTTTATAAGAGAGTTACGTCGTTTATCCGAACATTGCAACTTCGGGAATACGCTTAATGACCGCCTGCGTGAACAGTTGGTGTTTGATATCCAAGATGAAAAGATACAGCAGAAATTACTGGATTCCAGGGATTTAACGTTCCAAACAGCGGTGGAAATACCTGAGTCATTTGAGATAGCTAAGGCTGGAGTGATATCCCTATACATTGGAGATACAACGACTGTCAATCAAATGCGTGTTTCTAAAGGAGAGAAATCGAAAGTGGAGAAGTATACTCATGCACCTAAGCCTAAAGAAGGTAAATTCGCGCCTGAGAAACCGTGTTATAGATTTTCTAAAAATCATAACCGCAAGTTATGCCCTATTAAATCTGCAGAATGTCATTTCTGCCATCGATTGGATCAATTAAAAATTTGTTGTCGTAACATAAAATTTGGAATGAAAAGTGAGAAACCTTTTAAGAACAGAAAAATTAAAACTGTTCAGGAAGAATATTGTTTAAATTTTATGGACGACAACTCCAATAAGGTGTCACGGATAAAATCTGTTAGAATAAATGCTGTAAATATACAATTTGAAATTGATACTGGCGCGGCCCATACTATTGTAAGTAAAAGTGTTGCTCATAAATTGTTCTCAGGCAATCTGCCTTTAATTAAATCTAATATTAAGTTACAAACTTATACTAAAGATTCCTTAACTGTTTTGGGGAAATTAAAAGTAAATGCTGTTGTTGATGAATATTCTATACCTGATTTAAGAATATTGGTAATTAAAGAGGAGGGACCGAGTCTAATCGGAAAAACTTGGTTAAAAGCATCAAAATTATTTTGGCCTAATGTAAATATGATTAAAAGCATTTCGAAAGATGATTTAATTAGAAATTTTCCTAATGCTTTTGCTGACGGGATCGGAACAATCAAGGGTCCTCCCGCGTCAATAAAATTGAAAAAAGATGCAAAATCAGATTTTCTTAAGTCTCGACCTGTTACTTTTGCTTTAAGGAAAGCTACTGATGTTGAATTGGAACTATTATCTAATGAGGCTATTTTAAAACCTGTTGATTATTCAGAATGGGCTAGTCCTATAGTAATTGTTCCTAATCCTAATGGTTCTGTTAGAATATGTGGTGATTATAGAGCAACAGTAAATGCAAATACTGAAAATGATAACTATCCTCTTCCTAGAATGGAAGAATTATTTTCTAAATTATCAGGTGGTAATTTTTTTACTGTTTTTGATTTAAAAGATGCTTATTTACAACAACCTGTAGATATCGAAAGTAGTAAAATTTTGACTATAAATACACATAAAGGATTGTTTAATGTATTACGATTAACATTTGGGTAAAATGTGCTCCTGGAATGCTCCAAAGAAAAATTGAACATATTTAAAAAAAAAAAATTAATATGTTGGTGTATTTTTTGATGATGTTATCATTAGTGCTAGTAATGAATCAGAACATTCTGAAAGAGTTGAAAATGTTCTGAAATGCTTTTCTGAGCATGGTATAAGATTAAATAAGGAAAAATTAAAATTTATGATTTCGGAAGTTTCTTATTTAGGTCATAAAATATCTCAGGAAGGAATTAGACCTATTCCAGAATAAGTTAATGCTATTTTGAATGCTCCTATTCCAAATAATGTGTCACAATTGCGTTTATTTTTAGGCTTAATTTCTTATTATAAAAACATCCTGTCTAATATTTCAGATGTTTTAGAACATTTACATAGATTATTAGATAATAATGTAAACTGGACATGGTCAGAAAAGCATGAAAAAGCGTTTCAAAAAGTTAAACAATTATTATGAACATCTCCTGTTTTAGAATTATATGATGTAAACAAAGATATAGTTTTAAACTGTGATGCTTCTGAATATGATATAGGGTCAGTTTTAAGCCACATTGTTGAGGGTAAAGAGAAACTTATTGCTTATGCTTCGAGAACTTTAAATAAAACTGAAAGGAATTATGCTATGATTGATAAGGAAGCTTTATCTGTAATGTTTGGTGTCACTAAATTTCACCAATATTTAGCTGGAAAACATTTTAAATTATAACAGATCATAAACCTTTAATTCGATTATTTGATCCTGTTAAAAAGGTACCTTATACATTATCACCTAGAACGCAGAGATGGTCGTTAATGTTAGCTGGGTATGATTATACAATTGAGTATCGCGAGGGTAAAAATAATAAAAATGCGGACGCATTAAGTAGATTACCTCTCCCAGAAACTGTAAATATAGTGAGTAACCCAATAATGTTTGTTTCAAATAATGATAATTGGCCTATTACTTCTAAAACTATTGCAAAGTGGACAACTGAAAATCCTGTAACTAAACAAATTTTAGAGTGGGTGTTACATGGGTGGCCGCGAAAGGTTAAACAAGAAGAATATCAACCATATTTTCGTAGAAGGGAGGAAATTTCCTGTCTAGAAAATTGTCTATTGTGAGTACATAGAGTTATCATTCCAGATGAAGGCCGTGAATATATATTAAAATTACTACATTCCGTTCATCAGGGTATTCGAGCATGAAAGCGAAAGCTAGGGGGGTAGTTTAGTGGCCAAATATGGATAAAGAAATTGAACAAATGGTAAATTCTTGTAATAGATGTCAGATGTTTGCGAGGAATTGTCCCAAAATGGAACCCTTGAAATGGAAATCTGAACTGCCCTGGGAATGGATCTATATAGATCATGCCGGTCCTTTTGAAGGTAAAATGTTTTTAATAGTAGTCGATTCTTATACTAAATGGTTGGAGGTAGAAGTAGTACCCAGGTCTGATAGTAAAACTACAATTAAGGTATTAAGGAGAATCTTTGCTACATTTGGATTACTTGTTGAATTGGTCAGTGATAATGGTCCCGCGTTCACAAGTGATGAATTTGAGGAATTTCTTAAAAATAATGGAATTAAGCATACGCCTGTTCCACCTTATCATCCATCTTTGAACAGACAAGTGGAAAGGTATCTGCAAACTGTGAAAAATTGTCTTAAAAAGCTAGATAAAAGTGACATAACATTGTCAATTTCACGATTTTTGTTAGAAAATTATTCCTATCCTCATTCGGTAACTGGTAAAACTCCTGCAGAATTAATGTTTGGAAGGCCAGTTCGAACAGCCATTCACTTGGTATTACCGTCACAACCTAAAATACAGCAACCCCTTCACAAATATAAGCTTCATGATTTAGTTTTTGTTAAAAACTTTGGAAAAGGGGAGAAATTGGTAAAAGGAAAAATTATGAAATTATTGGGGAGTAGATGGGTTTTATAAACAGATGTGACGGAATAATGTGTAAGCGTCACGTTGATCAATTGAGACGAAATAAAGAAATAAGTTATGAAATGCCAGAGAGAGTTCTAGAGATGAATCGAAATGATAAACTAATGTCAGACAAAGTTGAAAATATGGGACATAGTGGTAAATATTATAGTAATTATGATAGGTATGAAACGGTTAACCAAAACCGTTTTTCTGGAATTAATGGAAAAATAAAAGAACAGCTGAATAATGATAATACTATAGAACCAAGCCAATCTCAGCCTTCGTGTGATATTGTGGCAGGTACAGTTATGAGTAATAAAAATGATGTTACGACAGATAAATCTGTAAAAGACAATTTGCCTAAAAACAATGACGAGGACTGTCAGAAAAGTGCTCCAGTTCGAAGAAGTCAAAGAGCAAGATATCCTGTACTTCATTTGAACTATGAGGGGAGGGGTGTTATATCCCTACCAAATCAGAATTAGTAGCGATCATTATTAATAGATGGCAGCACCATACACGGACAGTCTGGAATTGTAAGGCTTTGCACGCAGCCGAGAATATTTCTGCGCAGTTGTAAAATGTGACTTGTTCTCAGAGCTGCGTTTAGCAGCTGCTGTACATATGAAAATAAAAACTATTAGTAATATTATAGTTATGCTTTATCCCTTAGTTAAGAGTAATTAGTTATAATAAGAGCGTGGCGATATAAAACTTAGTTTGTAGCATGCACAGACAAAAGTTTTCAGTTACGTTACAGCCTATGGGAAAAAATCGTTTCAAATGATTTTTAGTGATTTTACGCACGATTTCAAACAGAATAAAATTGATATGCATTTATGAAGTGCACTAAAATATGCATTCTGTTGACTATGCGATGCAAAGAATAGTTATTGTTCATTTACAGGGCTAAAAAAGGAATTCAAATACATAATGATATATGGGTGGAGGGAAGTGTTTGCGGCATACCTTAATTATGTTAATCTATTTCATATATAATGAAATTGATATATGTCGCTGAAGTTTACATACTATAAGTTATTTCATGTATAATACGAATAATACGTATATAGCATTTGCAGGGACACACAAAATATTTCAGATACTATATTGTATCCGAAGTGCTGTTCATATATATGGTGTATATAAATGCTATAATTCCTATACAAGGCTACACAAAAGTATTCGAAAGGATTACTGGGTATGGGCTCAAATTGCTTAAAGGTGGTTTTTAAACGAATTACGCTTTTCTTCGCTGAACTGCATTTAATTTACTAAGAAATGTTTGTAGAATATAGATAAAATGATATACAGGGTCACGTAAAGAATTGGATACATGGCCGTTTATTATAATTTCTGGAAATGTGATTTCAGAAGTTTTAAGAGTGTCTTAGTTTGAATTAAATTTTAACTAAATAGTGGCTTGTAATAAAGATTCTAGGTAAACTACAGGGTTGTACAAAAGTATTCAAGTATGTTTCCATACATTAGTATAAATTGCTGAAAAGGAATTTTAATCTGTTAGGCGTTTTCTTGCTAAACTAAATTTTTCCATTATATAGTATATACACACTTAAAAAAAATGGCTACTCAAAATTAAGTAAAAAGTACTGAATTTCAAATGCGTCACATACTCAAAATAGCTCCGATCCAAATGTACTCAAAGTTGAGAAACACATGTACTCATTTTTTATTCCATGGTTGTGATCAAATATGAATCGTTATGTACTGCCCCCCCCCCGCCCCTAAAAAAATCTAAAATTTAAAGTAAAAATGTACTGACATTTATTTCCCGTTCAAAGTTATTAACAAGAAATGTTTAATTGATTATTTATTAAGTAAAATAGCAAAATTCTTAACAAGATACCCAAATCGTATATTTTTTATGACAGAGTTGGTCGGGCGGGGGGCCTACCAATTGGCTTTAGCACTACTAGCCCCGCCCAATATTTTTATAACAAGAGCATTATTTCCAAGCACTTTTAAATTATTTTTTAAATACTGTGCATAATTTAATATTTATATTAATAAACATCATTTATGCCGCCATGAATGAAATGACAATGGGTACAAAACTATTCGTTTGTTTGGGTTTGATAACATGTGATGTTTCAAAATAGAGAAAGCATAGGTTAATTTTTGATCCAAAAATATTCAATTCGATATGAGTACGTCGGTTTACTCATTTTTGAGTACTTCATTTTTTTTTCAGTGCATCAACCTACAGATCAAATACAGGGCTGTTCAAAAGAATTGGAAACATATTTGGCTATGGACGGTAACTGCTGAAATCAGTTTTTCAAATGTTTTATGCGTTTTCTAAAATGTTTACTTGGTTATCTTATTTACGTCATTTCCCTAAATTACGATGTCTTGTTAAAGCATTCAGAAAGTGTTGGAAAGTATTTTATAATCTATGCTTAACGCATGATTTTTCTTAGTCGTTTTTTTTTTTTCCGATGTCAGTCTTTTGCTATAGAACATAACAAATCTATTTAGCTCTTATTCACAAAATACAACAGTCACGGGAATAAAAAAAATTAAATAAATATGGCTTATCATGCCGTTTTATGAATAATAGTTGTATTAATATCCGTTAGTCTCCATGTTCGTATTTAATAAAGCAATGACAAATCACAACAAATTAAAAACCTTACACATTCTAAATATCAAGCTTGAACTCAATATCAAGCATAGAACTTAATAAAAAAGTCAGTTGATAATCATTGTTTTTTAAGTGGGAAAATTTTAAATTTTTTAGAAGAATAGGACTCCAAAATAGCAATATTTTGCTAAAAAGTGCGGTAAAAAGATAAGATTTTATATTTACAGCAAAAGTTTATTTTAAAATTCATCGCTATATTAATACTTAGAAATTTTTCCAGAGAGAATCATTCGCCTTATATACAATATTTCAAATGAATATCAATTAGTAATTTAATTGCTTAAAAGGCGCAAAGGACAACATAGTGAAAAAGATTCCATTCCGGGACTCGAACCCGGGCCATCAGTATAGCACACTGACATTCTACCGACTAAACCTCATGAAACGACACCCAGCCTGTAAAATTTCTCACTATTACATGTTGGCAAGGCTACAAACGCAGCACAAGATGCAATATTTATCGTGAGCCACTGACATGGAGTAAACACGAAACTTAATTAAATCCATCATCGATTGAAACTATATTAATACTTGGAAATTTTTCCAGGTAGAAACATTCGCCTTGCATTCATCATTTCAAATTAAAATTGCGTTTTAAGCAATTAATTTGAAATTTGAATTTCATTTGAAATATTGTATGCAAGGCGAATGGTGAATGGTTCTCTATGGAAAAATGTCCAAGTATTAATATAATTTCAATCGATGCTGGATTTAATTAAGTTTCGTGTTTGCATCATGTTGGTGGCTCACGCTAAATATTCCACCTTGTACTGCGTTTGTAGACTTGCCAACATGTAACAGTGAGAATTTTTCCAGCCTGGATATCGTTCCATGTGATTTAGTCGGTAGAATGTCAGTGCGCTGTACTGATGGCCCGGGTTCGAGTCCCAGCATGGAATTTTTTTCACTGTTTGCGTCTTTTAATCAATTAATTTAAAATTTGATTTTCATTTGAAATCACAGTGTTTATGACAAGTTCGTCACAAATGACACATATTTCACAAATTGGTCACAGTGTGACTTCAAAGCATTGTCGCTTTCGTCACAGGTTCGTCACAAAGTTGATGCCAAAATGGTCACAAATGACACACTTTTCACAAATTTGTCACACCGTGACTTCACAGAGTGGTTTCAATGTGACGTCACAAACAACCTCTAAAACGGCCAAAAAGACTTCGCATTCTAGTCACTATGACGTCACATCGACGGTCACAAAATCACAGTATGACTTCATAACGACGTCGCCGTGATGTCACCATGCCCTACGGGTACAAAATTGAAAATATAAGTGTGTTACAATCTGCAAGAAAAGGGACATGAACGATTTTATAAAGGTATTTACCCCTTTATCTACTGACGGTACATATAAGTACCATTAAAATAACTTGTTAAAAATTTCATTTATTACATCAATCAGTTGTAATATAGTTTAGAATGAGTCATAGCTACATTAATTTATCTTGTTCCAATAGTGTTATTGGTTACACAAAACATAAATATTTTAAAAAGGATGATTTCTATTGCCTTTGCATCTTTTCAGCTTTCTTCGTGTTGGAGGGGGGGATTTTTCAATTCGGAAGTATTGCTATATTTCTATTGCAAGTACATTATATTTGTACATTTCTCAATTCTACAAAATACTAAGAAAAATATTTAAAATAAAAGATTTGAGTGGGGTTATAAATATTGCACAAAATCCCTATAAATTCAAATTTAATTAATCCTTCTAAATCCTTCAGTCCTTCTAAAGTCCTTCCAAAATTTATTAAAGGATTGTGTAAATCTTCTATTGTAGTTTAAACAATTCACGAAAAATGCTTTAGAAGATAAAATTTTCATGAATATATAATTCAGTACATAAAGGGTTAATCTTGAGCAAAAGGCCATAAACGTGTAAAATAACATTAGTAAGAAAGAACACCAATATTTACCGAAACGTTAGTTGAAAACATTTTAAAAATAATTTAAGAAATGGGTTTTTTTTAATCTACGGTTTGGACTGTGATTTTTCCTACAGTCACTTTTGTCTCTTTACATGATTTCACAATTTATAAGGTTTTATTTGTATCTATTTAAATGACAAGTTTTTACACTCGTTAACAACCTCATTTTCATATTATGCATACTTACACTTATGAAATAGCTTTTTAAATTGTACGAAAAAGTGGTGTAATTGATTTTTTTTTCTTTATTGTAATTCAGAAGAATGTCTGTAACCCGATTTTTATTATTATTTTGTTGCAGCAAAAATGTAGTGGGACGTGTGATAGTTACAAATGTATAAGTAAAAATAATTGGAGACTATTTCGTCGTAATCTTATGCGCCCAAATAAGAATTTGGGCGCATTTTACGATTTACATTGCTTAATAATCTCTACCATGTAAAATCTGAATGCGAGTTTCAAACTTTTGAATTCTCTGTATAATCAAAAGAATATTCATTTATATGAGTATTTATATAATTTGTTTCAGTGAATATATATATATATATATTCTGAATGTTGAAAACAAATTACAACTACATCTAACAATAGAAAACATCAAATTTAGAGAGACAAAATTAAAAACAAAATCTTCACGAATGACTAAATATTTTATAACATGAGTTAATGATAAACGAGCATTTTTTCCGATAAGAATCAATTGATATTTTGGTCTTCTTACTGAAATATTCTACTTCTTCATTGAAATTTCGCGAACATTAAAAACATGTTTAAATGATATCAATCAAGTATTATTTACTGGATTGTATGATGAATCATAAACATGAAATCCAATAAATCAAACAATAAAAATGAATAGCATGTTAAAATAAATTTGATAAATAATAGAATACTTTCAACTTTCAAAATTGTAATGCATTATTCTTCCTTTTGAAAAGTAAAGCTGAAATCATGCGAAGTAATTTATTTCACGCCGAATACTAAGTAATATTTATTAAATATGAAGGGTGAAATATACCTTGTTAAAGATGAAATATGTTTCATAAAGAGTGCGAGTTCTACAAACTACCACAGAAATATTTTATTTCTCTCCATTTATTAATATTAGTCAGAACTGGGAATTTTATATGAAAACGAGAAAGTTCCATAAATTACATTAATATTATAAAGTTTTATATTCGCGTATATGTAGTTTGAGACACATAGTCACATTTACGCTGGGTTAGAATGAAAACTATGATGCTTTCATCCTGTTTCTTTACTTCTAAATGTTTCTTAAAATTTAATATATTACTAAGTTCTTATTAATGAAAATAAATTTGATATTTTGTACAGCATGAAATCATATATTTTAATTTTTATCCCAATTATGCCTAGAATCCCATTTTTGTGGCGCTTCGAATTCTAATACATTTTTATAACATTTTTATTCTTTATAACAGGAAAATCATATGCAATAATTATCTATAAATATCTTTGTCTGTAACTGAGAGATGGCAGCATAAGTTGGTTATTCATTTGCTTAAATGAAGCATGTTATTGGTGTTTATAGATTATTCATTTTTCAATATGGCGAAATGTAAAAGCCATACCCTTAGCTTGTAGAATTTTTTGAAATAAGTATTTTTTCAAATTGTGAAACTATATGTACAAGCGTATTTCTAAAGCATGTTTGTAAAGTACAAAATGTAGGATGCTAGGCCCGAATCGGTACATTTTTTAAATAGCCATTTATTGGACAGTTATTTATGTAATATCCTTTTCAAGTTTATCATGAAATAAATTGTTTTTAAGAGTCAAATACGATTATTCTTAGTTTATTATTAATAATATATTCTTAGTTTATTATTAATAATATATTCTTATAAGTCATAGTAAAGAAATAAATATATTTTTTAGCAGTTCAGAAATACACTAATTATAGTATATAATGTACAATTTAAAAGCTTATCTTATATAAATTTAGACAAAACATATAATTTTGCACATTATATTATTACAACTATTATGCATATTTCCATATTTAATACGTTTACATTTTATCAAATAAATACAACAAAAATTTTAGCGTATTTTTTTTTAGTATTTGTCCACTTCATTATATAACTATTTAAAGTGATTTTACCAACAAATTTGATAAAACAAAAATTCATGCATAAAGTGGTTAATTGCACCTAACACTCAATTGTTAGCCAAATGGAAAGACGGAACACTTAGTATGCATTGTCTCTATGTATAGTACATGCATTGTCTCAATGTTTCTTTTAGTAAAGAGAATATTGGTAACTATTATATTTAGAATTGGTAACTATTATATTTAGAATTAAAAATATAGTAAAGAAGTTACTACTTTAGTGCCTCGTTTAAAACAAACGTCTTGGATAAAAGATAACAAACTTAAAAAACCGACCCAAAAATACTTATCGAACAATTTTATGGAATAAAAAACTTAAAAAATGAGAAATTTATCAGTTTTACAAGACAGAATTGAAGTATGTAAGCATCAAAATATTAATTAACGGCTACTTGCAGTGAAAATTATCTCAATGAAAAATATACACTAGCATGAAATTTTCCCCAAGCTTGGCAGCACTTTGCTAAATATCGCTAAAATAAAGCTTAATAAATGCTTCTTATAGAAATAATATAACATAACAGTTTGTTGTACATTAATTTCTAACCCTTCAGTTCTATAAGAGTTACTTGAAAATCAATTTATCGCCATCGCTATCGGTTTTCTGGAAACTTTAAGCTTAATACATCGCAACAATTACTTCCATTTAAAGTATTTTTATGTCTATAGTAATATTTTAAAAAGAAACATTTCTTGTAAATATTAATTTTAGAAAAAAGAACTTTTTTTTCATAAAAAAAATCTTTCTTCCATTCATATTTTTTTAAATGTAGGATATTTGTTTTCTTTTAAAACAACTAAAATCATTGTTTGATTGACTACAATATTTATTATTATCTTAAATGAAGAGAAATATAAAAGAAAAGAAAATGCGGTTTTTCTGGAAAAATATTTCTAATGTCAGTAAATTTAACGTAATATTTGTACTTATCTTTGATTAGACAAATATTCCCCTCTCCCCAAAATACACACAGAAAAAATTAGAATTTCGTTGTTTAATCAAAAAAGCTTATTTATACAGAAAAAATGTTTATTTTGGCCGCTGGATATTAAATGAAATCCCTGTTTCTTTTCTAATAAAAAAACTATGATGTAATTTTTTGCATACTTTTATCTTTATACCTCACCAGTTATTTACAGAATAAAACAATGAAAGAAACAGTTAAAAGAAAAGTAAACTATAAAATCCTTAACCCCCATTATGTATTGAATCATGAATTCATGAAAATTGTATCTTCTAAATCATTTTTCGTGAATTTTGGAAACTACATTAGAATATTTATATAATTATTTAATAAATTTTAGAAGTATTGTAGAAGGATTGAAGGATTTAGAAGGATTAATTAAATTTGAATAATTAGGAATTTTGTGCAATATTTATAACACCACTCAAATCTTTTATTTTAAATATTTCTCTTAGTATCCTCTAGATTTAGGAAAGGTACAAATATAATGTTCTTACATTAGTAATATAGAAATATTTCCGAATTGAACCCCCCCCCCCCCACGCCATGGAAGCTAAAAAGATCGAAAGGCAAAAGAATTCATCCTTTTAAAAATATCTTTGTTTTGCGTAACTAATAATGCTTTTGGAACAAGATAAATTAATGCATCTCATTCCATAACTCATTCTGAACCAGTGTTGCCAGATCGGGGACTTTTTAGCCCGCAGTTTGATGATTGTCACCGCTTTTTTTAAATAGACATATTGGCATTTTTAAAAATAGATTAAAAAGTCTGAAAAATAAGGCGAATTATACTATTTAAAAAAGTGGTGACAATCAAATAATCTGAATTGAAAATGTCCCCAATCTGGCAAAACTGTTTTAAACTGTATTATTACTAATATATGTAATAAATGAATTTTATAACAAGTTATTTTAATGGTACTTATAAGTGCCGTCAGTAGATAAAGTGTTAATGCAATAACCTTAATTATACTTAGATCAAAGCTGTTTTCCTTCCCATAATACGCTATTATAAGAATTATGCAGTTTAAAAAAAGGTTTTCAACGTATCGTTTCCAATCGTTTATTTTATAGACTTAAATATATTAGTAGCTTGGCTATGCACTGCCTTAATCAAATTAAATATTATTTTACAGCATTTCTGTGTTGGGTACTTTAATCAATGGAAATTCAGTTGTAATTACTCATTGCTATAATTTATTGGAAAAGAAACAACTTCAATGTCCTATTCCGAAAGTTTCTGAGATATTGTACAATGCATAAATGTAAAACACTAAAAAAGGTAAAACTTAACGATATTTTTTTTACTCAAAGAATAAAAATTTACTACCTTTTATGTATTCACCCCTAAAGCCAATATGTTTTATATCACTTTCATTGACAATAATTTATTTTCTTCCAATTAGGTTATTGTCCCTGCGTAATTCCTAGATATTAAAATGATTATTTGAATTGCTATTGGTACAAGTGAAAATTGTCGGTTTTGTTTTCTACTGCAGCAAATAATGTAACTTTATGTCGATTTGTATATGATTGCAATTAGAATCTCAGAAGGTTAAATTTAAAACGAAACTGTTCCGCGACATTTCTAACATAGTTTTTCTTCTAACAGTGGTTTATCCGCACTTGCTATGTAATGTGAGGGACTGCTAACAATGAGATACCTTTAAATATTTTGACATATGTAATTTCCGTGTTTCAGAAATCTAGAATGAAATTAACGTACAAAAATTACAATGTATTCTCTGTAAACGTTTTTCTCACACCACACAATCATTGCACTACAGAGATTTGAAAAACGTAGTTTAATAATTTTGTTTAGTAAATAAAGGCAGGCTCAGCAATGCTAGTGTTTTATATATAATTCGCATGAGAAGTAATTTTTTATCTAGAAGATCTTAAATATATAAAAAAAGATTTTGTTATAAAGATGATTACAGAAGACTGCCATTGGAGACATGTTTCTAAAAATAAAATATTGTGCAATTTTTACGTGATATCTTATTTCTGCTTCACATGTTCCATGTTCCATATATTGTAATGCCCATGTCTATTTCCATGTAACCATGTATGTTCCATGCATTTTTTTTAAGTTACACCTTCAAAGAATGACCAAAAATATATTTTTGTATTTTGTCTTGAAATTTAACTGTTCTATGCATATTAAAGCAACATTATAATTGTTTACTCTTTTTGAAAATTTAAAATTACTGTTTATGAAATAGTAAACCATATAGGACAAAAACCAGGCAAATAGAGATTTAAACATTGCTCGGGATTACTTAATAGACTGTGATTTATCCAAGAATCATATTCTAAATGTAAATGCCAATAACACAGTTTTACGTACGAATATCTTACTATCTATTTTAAGTTCAAGTTTAAATCATACGTAAAATATATGCAAGTTATACTTCTAAAACGTAGACATTGTATTGCAAACGGTTACACATATGTTTTTATAAAAACATCCTTTTAGAATATTGATATTGCTGGGTCTTTTCAACAATAAACATTTAAAATCTTAAAATTTATTGGTTTCTATGCATGTGATACGAAAACTATTGTCTGTGCTAAATTACCAACATTAAATTCCTCTATCTCTGTAATATATGTACACACATATATAGAACAAAAAAATCTCGCCATTTTACGTTTATTAATTTATTCCGAATTCTTACAATATCTACCCTTTTTCCCTGTCTTTTAATAATATCTTAAATATCAGTTGTATTTCAATCTCCTGCCTTTAATCAGCGCATTCTCTTATTTCCTATTCAAAAAACCTTAATCTGTTAAAAGCGACACTTCTTTATAAAAGCCCCTAATCTGTTTTATTCCTTCATATTTTGAGACATTAAATTTTTATTTCTTTCGAATGTTTATTAATACCATTTTTTATTTCTATTAAAATTATTATTCGATATCCCAGCATTCCTTGAAAATAATTCCCGTGTCTAAAATACTCATTTTTTTTCTACGTTATCGATAAAGAGTTTCGACGTTACGTCCAGATTTGTCCGCCTCGCTCAACCTTTTCAACCAATTACTAAGCAAGCTACTCCTCTGTCCTCCTCCTAACTAGAATTCAGTTGGGGCGTCGGAAAGGCACGTCAACATATTCTTGGGCAAATCGCTAATATAAAACGAGGTTACACGGCCTTGGATAGGAGATTTTGTACTTTTTTGACTGGCTAAATAAACTTTTGTCACTGAGAGGAGATTTTCGAATTGATGTAACTCTAATACGTTAACGTCTTCATTCGTTTTTCTCTGACGTAACACAGTCCAGGTATGAGTTCCAAACTGGACAATTAGTGGAATTGTCGCTGCTATGTGAGGACTAATAAATTCGTTGATGATAATGCAGCTTATTTTTTCATTTGATGGTAAACTTTCCGAATGTATTCATAACATGGCCTTCCATCGTGATCTACTTACGACTGCAATTTAGTGACTCTACAAATACATCTCTTGCCAGAAATAATATGTCAAGAGTTTATAGACATAATTCACTATGATATGGAATAGCATATGATACATGTAAAATAAAATAAAGTCTAAAAATAGATAATGTTTATTACGGTTTCAATCCTTCTCTTATAAATAAAAGTGAAAATTTCCCATTTAATTTTTTAATATTTAAAACTCTTTCAGGAATTCTTGAAAAATGAAATTTCAGGAAATAATTTCTTTCATTTGTCAAAATAAATCTCCTTCTTTCATTTTATTTATTATTAAAATATCGTAGAGATAAGTGGAAGAGAATATCGAGCTGCGAATAATTTTAATGTATAAAAAGTGTCCCTTTTCAAGATATGCTTGTAAATTCCGAAATTGCAGTACACATAAATTTCTGTTCTCTAGAAATGTCGAACATAATATAATTTAGGGCTATTTATTTGACTATGAATGCGAAATATTTATCATTAAACACGGAAGTTGAAATATGACATAACAAATGTGAAGGATAATTCAAAAGAAATGCACATAGTATGGATTATCGAAGAAGTACATGTATTTCCTTTATGTGCGTTAATCATAGTTACTATATGAAAAGTTATTGGAAAAAATATTCCTCTTTTTTAACCCCTTAATTCATGCTCCCTGATATTTACGGCCTGTGTTTTTTATTCAGATTCTTTGATTCTCACTAGTTTTAAAAAATAGTGTAATTGGTTTTATTCTTCTATTATTTTAACTGCCGTTAAATAAGGTAATTATTTCTTTTTCAAAAAAGTAGTGGCTATAAGCAATCAGAGTTTGAAACCGTAATTCAATGCGACCGTTAAAGGGTTAAAGTGTTGTCCTAAAAAATATTAATCGTGCTTTAATATTTTATCTGTTAGAGAAAAGACGGCAATGTAAAGTGTAAAATGTGCAAAACCCGCTAAGGAAAAAATGTATGTTAGTTAAGTACTCCTGCATTAATTTTGAAAATAATAAACTTTTTTTTATTTTTACATAACCCCCTACCTCTTCTAAACAAAGTTAGTCAATTAGATTTTCTTCTTTTGGTATAAAAAAAGATCTTTAAAAAAGCTGCTATTTGTATCAATAAAATTGTGATATATTTCACGAAACGGAAAATTTCTGCTGTGAGTAGAGATTATGTAAAAAACTTAATATGTAAGTCTGTTAGAAATTGCATGGAAAAGAGAACACGGAAGATATTATATATGCAAAAGATCACGAATTCTTGCAGTAACAATCCCAAATTCCAAGAGGAAAGAAACTCTATATATTTATTTACCCTAGCACTAGCAGAAGAGATAAATTATTTTTGCGAATTGTGAGAAAAAACTTTAAAAATAATTTAAGAAGTGCGTCTTTTTTTTATGTATCTAGATATCGAATTCATTTTTTTCTATTATGACTTTTGTCTCTTTTTGCTTATACCTACAACGTTTTTGTCGGATATATATAAGTTACACGTTTTAACTCGTTAACCAATTTTCGATCTTAATGCTGCCAAAGAAAATTTTTTATATGACCCCTACTCTCACTTACGAAAAAGCTTTTAAAATGATAATAAAGAGTTGTAAAACTGATAATGTTTCCGTTATTGTAATTCAAAACATTAAATTTAATCCGTTTTTTAATAATTATTTTGTTGCACAAAAATAAGAAAAAAATACTGATTGAGCAATTTAGTGCAGCGGCACGTGTAACAATTTTAAATGTTTAAACAACAACAAATGTAGGTTATTTTTTCCATATAAGCATATGTATTGAATATTTCCCACTGAACGAAAAAATGGCCAAGCCGGGAGTGCATTATGATAGCCGATTGTCAGCCCAGGTTGTTTAATCGGTAGAGCATTGGCAATGTAAGCCAAAGATCTGGGTTCGATTCCCTGCTTGGGCATTTTTCGCTTAGTTAGAAATATTCAATTCGTATGATAACTTTAGCATATAATTGTTCTAAAAATAATAGTATAATCATATGTCCTATCTTATTTGAACACAGTTTACGATTTGCATTGCTTAATAAATTTAACAGGTAAAATCTGAAAGCGAAATCCGAACATTCGAATTCTCTATATAATCAAAAGAATGTTCATTTTGTTGAGGATTTATATATGTTTTATATGTTTCTTTCAATGAAAATATGAATTCAATATATTCTGAATGTTAACCAACTACATCTAACAGTCGAAAACCTGAAGTTTACACAGTCGAAATATAAAAAGTTTTTAAAGAAAGGCTATTATTGCATGAATTACATATAAACGATTAATTTGTTTTACTATTCTTATAAGAATTAACTACTGTTTCGGTCTTGGCACTGAAATATTTAATTTCTTAATTGAACTTTAGCAAACAGTAAAAACATGATTAAAAGCTATACTTCCTTTTTTATTATTTTTTTTCTACAATATACAAATGTACACAAACATATGCCTTAAATTTTTCATGTTCAGAAATTACATTCAACATTTTTTTTAGCCTTACATGCTTCCGGAATTTTATATTTAGATCTTATTTCACACGACTCGAATTTATTAGAAGAAGCTACCTTTATTTATGATATGCGTATTCTTAATTCATTTACCAAATTTAACTCTGTGAATATACTCAAAATCCATTTAAAGGGAATATTTGATTATTTTTACATAGCGTGAAACCCTAATTACGCGAGACTGTTCTTTGAAAAATGGTATTGCATTAAATGTCGTCTTTCCAGTTTGCGTTTTTCTGTATAGAATTACTCGCGCAATCCTTGAGAGATTTCTTTAGATGTAGGATTTTTTTTTTTTTGTTATCTAAAGAGGAGTCTAATATTATTGCTCAATCCTTGTTGCGGAGTAATCAATATCTAGTAACAAGAATAAGACTTAATAAGATGTTTAAAAGTATTTTGTTAGATGATAATGAAATGCAGACAAGATGTAAAATAGCATAATTGAAAAATATACATGCACGTAAATAGAATTCATAATTTAGACCTCGAAAAATGTATTCGCAAAATTATTAGATAAAAATAAAGGTGTCTAAAAATTTAGCTACTGTATTTTTAAAGATTACAGATTAGTCCAATTTCATATTAAAAAAATATATATATATACTAATTATATTCTATCGCAATGCTAGAATTTTTTTTGAAAACGGACCAATAATTATAACCTAGTATTAGTCCAGGCAATAGATACCGTATAGGGACTCTACCAAGCAAAATTAATGGTAGTATTGGAAATCGGCTTTCTAGATGTTTTTTGGGTCGCTGAATCCGAATTTGTAACTTCCCACCAAAATTTCCCCCGGCAACCCCCCCAAATTTTGGTAAAAAAGCCCCCAAAAAAGGTTTTTATTAAAAAATTCCATTTTTTATAGTTTTAGGGGAAAAGTAGCTAGAAATTCAGAAAGTAGACAAAATTTGCAACAAATTAGATATATGAAATTATGACTTAGGATGAAGGGGAAGGGGGGATCTGCCTCGGAACATGCGCCGCGGTGCTGCGTGGGCTAAGTTGCGCAATTCCACTTAACCACTCACACGTTTACATTAGCCCTACCATCTTCCCTCCGAACTTTCTCTATAAGGTTTACTTTAAGTTTTTGGGTCGCTGAATCCGAATTTTTAACTTACTCCCAAAATTCTCCCCCCCCCGAAACCCCCCTCAAATCGTTGTTTTTAACTTAAATTTCTTATTGTTTTAGGGGAAAAGCATTACGAAATTCAGAAACTAGACAAAATTTGCAACAAATAGGATATATGACATTATGACGTAGGATAAACGGGGAGAGAGGGGGCTGCTTCGGAACATTCCCCACGCGCTTTCCACAAAAACCAATTTTTTTCAAAAAATCAATTTTTTGGGGGGTTGCCGAGTGAAATTTTGGTGGGAAGTTACAAATTCAGATTCAGCGACCCAAAAAACATCTAGAAAGCCGATTTCCAGTACTACCATTAATTTTGCCAGATAAAATACCCTATTGCCTGGACTTCATCATCTAGTGCACGTAGCGCCGCAGTGCATGTTCCGAGGCAGCCCTTACCCTCCCCGTTCATCGTAATCCATAATTTCATATATCCTATTTGTTGCAAATTTTGCCTAGTTTCTGAATTTCGTAATGCCTTTTCCCTAAAACAATAAGAAATTTAAGTTAAAAACAGCTATTTGGGGGGGGGGGGGATTTCGGGGGGCGGGGGAAAGTTAAAAATTCGGATTCAGCGACCCAAAAATCTTAAAGTAAACCTTATAGAGAAAGTTCGGAGGGGAGATGGGAGGGCAAATGTAAACGTGTGAATGGTTAAGTGGAATTGCGCAACTTATTTTACGCAGCACCGCGCGCATGTTCCGAGGCAGATCCCCCCTTCCCCTTCATCCTAAGTCATAATGTCATATATCTAATTTGTTGCAAATTTTGTCTACTTTCTGAATTTCTAGCTACTTTTCCCCTAAAACAATAAAAATGTATTTTTTTAATAAAAACCTTTTTTGGGGGTTTTTTACTAAAATTTGGGGAGGTTGCCGTTGAAAATTTTGGTGGGAATTTACAAATTCGGATTCAGCGTCCCAAAAAACATCTAGAAAGCCGATTTCCAGTTTTACTATTAATTTTGCTAGGTAAAATTCCCTATTGCCTTGACTATATATCAAATAAAAGTTCATCTCAAATTTAATTTATTGATTATAGAAGAGATTCAGAAGTATAAAATTAAACATTAAAAACACATTTCATCTTTTTTAACTGTATACATATTTAAGTGCTTACTGTAAACTTATTTAAGTGTTTACTTTACATTCCTTTAAGTGTGTACTTTTGAATCCAGAAGCATTTTAAGCTACAGAAAAATATATTGAAAACAATTTCTGAAAAAGAAATTTTTTTTATATGTTTATATATATGTGTATACCTTAAATGTTATACTAAACTATGTTATACTAAGTAAACAAATGTTATACTAAGTCCATTTCTAAAGTAGAATCTCGTGGAATTGTGGTTTCACTCTATGTAAAAACAATAAAGTACACTGATGTGCAAAACTTAAGCAACCAACATAAAATGCTAATTTTCTAACATGTGAGCACTCAAAAGTAAATGATATGAACATCAGGTGTAGCAAATATGTATTATATCAACAGAACACCTAGTTGATGTGACATCTCCTTCATGTTACACATGGCCACAAGTGTCACAGTCACTACGGAGAAACAAAATTTATATATTTCATTCATCTCATTATTACTGTAAAATGATCATGATAAGGTGATTCCACTGAGAAGTCACTGCGACTGTTGTTTTGTGGTGAGTCACCAGGTGACATTACAAGGCAGTCACATTGTGATTCTCGTGTGACTGCCATTTGAAGATTCAATTTTAAAGTCAATATGAGCATTACATCGTTCTGAGTCTCTAATTATGTTACAATGAAATCCCTTGGTGACTTTTAGGTAACCGAGACTCTACCGTGAAGTCACCATTGCGCCCCTGTGTGAAAAGTCACGAGATGATTTCATTTTCCATCAATTGTGAACTCGTCACAAAACAGCAATCGTGATGATTTTACGCGAACACTTTTGCGAACACTTAAAATATTAATAAATGAAAATTATACTTTTGGTTTTATAATCTCAAGCAAAAATTATTAGCACTTTGTAAAATGAAAAATGAAGGAAATCGGTGCAATAGCTCTCAAGAAAAATGGTCGTCAATTTTTAAAAACAGAGTTTCGAGGGAAAAAATTTAAAATTTTACAACAGCATTACGTTTAACGAACGGCCTTTTATTCAATGAGGAAAAAATACTGGAAATTGCTGAAATATCCGAAACTGATTTACGGCAATAATCTACATATTTGGTGGATGCAAAAAAGAAACAAAAATCAAAAATTCTGACCCAATGAAGTAGAATCTCTCCTTATGCTATTTAGTAACTGTTATTTGTTAATATTTATAATATATATATGGTAATATACATAGCTAATAGTTTGTTAATAGTCAATAGTACAGTTAATAATAATTTGTATTAGTGAATACTCCTTATTTACTAATTCAAATATTACATCCAACTTTTTAATGTTTCATTTTGGAAAAAAATGTTTTCTTTTAGATAAAATTTAGAAAAATTTATGTAGATTTATTTTTAAAAGTAGAACTTCTCATCGAAATCAGCGTAAGAAAAAAAAAAGAAATATATTTTAAATTTAATACAAGATATTATATTTTAAACAAATGCATTGCTTTTACTAACGAATCACCTAAAAAAATATATATAAAAACAAGTTACATCTCTATGTCAAATGAATTTTATCAAAAGACGCATTTTGTTAGAAACTGACATGATATAATTCAATTTTCTTGAGAAACGGATCCATGTAAAAACCAATATTTTCCAGAAAAATGGGATTTTGAATTATAAATATATCACACAAAACTGTTTTTTTCTTTTTAATCAAATGTTCAGCAAGCAAACATATATATATATTTTTAATTCATCCTGTCATTCATAATAAGGTGTTTATATAAGTTTTTAAATGCATTAAATAAAACATTTTTTTAGAATATATGTGGTTTAGAGATGAATGATTCAATTTTAATACAAAGACATACAACATATTTTAATACAAAAATAGAGAAGCGTAGAGGAAGTATGTCAAAAAGAAGAAAATAGAAAAGTGATATTTTACGATACTTATATTATTTGAAAGTGCTTTGTAAAAAATAGAAAAAAATATTACTCTTTTTTATTACTCTTTTAAAGAACTGTCGCCCATTACATCTGATTTTATGTAAGATAATTTAAAATTCGAATAAATTGTTCACAAACGGAATATGTTTCGAACTATGGACCTCTCTTTTTAACACTTTCCAGCACAGTTAAAAAGTGTTTATGAATTCGGTTTGTACGTTTGTCTGTGCTTTAACTCACGTAAATATAGTCAGATTGGAATGAAATTGATATATGTTATTGGGATTTAGAATGGCAGATTTGGTATTAAAAATAAAGTGCGTAGCATTCAGGTTTAGGTTTATAGGTACATTCAAATGAATTCTTTTACATTTACGGCCTATGGGGAAAACCAGTTTGCGGTACATTCAAATACCATTGCTCTATTTTAAACATATTGAAGTTTATATATATCACTAAAGTTTACCACAAGGGGCTTATTACAGGGGAGAATATTGGTGCGACAGGGTGGGTTAACAGGGGTGAATAGAATTTTTCGAATATTTACAAGGACATACAATAAAAATTGTCTATAGTACTGTTTATGTACAACAATTGCTGGAAAAGCGTTTTCTATTGTGTTGCGCGAATTTCATATTTTTGCATATTTCTTGATATGTATAATGTCTTTAGCTGTTATACTGGACGGCAACAAAATGTACTCGAGTATAATTCCCTTTATTGGTTGAAATTGCTGAATAGGAATTTTCATCTGTGTTATAGGTTTAACGGAACTAATATTTATGTAATATACATGCAGATCTATAGATCATATATGAGGCATTCTCACAAAATTTTAACTTTCATGAATAAAATTCTGGAGAAATTAAATTTAATAAAATAACATTTTTAACTTATAGTCGAATAGCTTATAGTCGAAAAAAAAATTTCAGCAGTGACGACTGTTTTATTTAACTGAGGTTTAAGTTAAACTTGCAAGTTTATTTTTCCTTACCGTTTTACTACTCTAACTTTTTTTTTCAAAATTTTTACTTATAATGAATTTGCATAGTACACACAGAACTTTCAAATTAGAAACAATAACAATGTAGTATTTTTAGTACAAAATTTTGGTATAACATTGCCTTAAGAGATGTTAAGATGGGACGGAAAGGGAAAAAAAGGACGGTAAAGGAAAAAAAAAAGTATGGTAAGGATTTTAGCCATTCTTTCTCCAGTATACTTCTGCTTGAGAAAAAGTTGAAAGAAAAATCTGTCGCTGCATCTGAAGTGTGATTTTCTGTATAATTTTAGCAAGAGGGACATTAAAATATTTAAAATACAGGGACAGTGTTAAAAAAAAAAATCTGAACCGTAAAAATGGGTGCAGATTAATGTTTTGCTAAATATTTATGTAAAACTATAGTTCCAGTTTCGGACAAAAATTAAATCGAATTACTTTTATTGAAACAATTTTATACAGATAGCTCAAAACTTAAAAATCATCATCAGGGACACGGGATGGAAAGGAATTTCGTTGTATGTTTGGGCCCCGAATTTCGTTCAAAATTTATTTATCTTATTAATATTGTTGTACAGTCATGCAGTTCGATGCTTTCCGGTATAAAAAATATAGAAAAAAACAAGAATATGTACTAAAAATAACAATTATTTTTCAGGGACTTAAAAGTAAAAAATATGGGACAATGCCTCATATAAGTCTCCGCAAAAAAATTCGGATATTTTTTCGAGTATTGATGGCAATTACAGAAATCGTGTTATCAAATGCGATAAAAGTTTTCTAAAATGTTTATTTAGACATTATGTTTTACCTTAATAAACTGTCAAATTTTATTACAGTGTTCGGAATGTGTTGGAAAGCGTTTCACAACATATTCTGGATTCAAAATATTTCATTTTTATTGAAAGTGGAGGATTTTCTCTGCTCTAGTAATGCTTGATTGTAATGCAGAAATATTTATTACATAGTCCGTCGCACTGGATTACTGATTTTAATCATAAAATGGTTTGCAAAATGGTTTGCAAAATGGTTTAACATTAGTTTAAAATTGGACAGAATAAGTAAACTGTCGGCAGGCTTGTAGCAAAATCTATACGTTTCATTCGACAGGGGCTTCTAATATATTCCTCAAATAGCTCAAAAGTTACAACTTTATTTTGACCCAAAGAAGTAGAAACTCTCCTATTACTAATTATTAACTATTATTAGTTAATACCTACAACATATATAGGTTTAACCCCTTGAAGGGCGGTGATGCTGTCACGGCATCACATAAGTTTAATCCCTATTTGACAAATTGGCACCCGGATTTTTTTTTATGAAAATTTCACTTTTATTAAGTACAGGGAAATATACTTTTACTTGTTTACAAATAAATTTCCTTGTAAATACTGGTGTCAATGAAATATTTCAACATTTTGCGAATCCAACTACCTTGCTCCTGAAAGGGTTAATGTATATAACTAATAGTTAGTTAATAATTAATAGTAATTTTAGTATAAAAGTAATAGATAGTAATAATATAGAGCACAGATATATCATAATAATAGTGAAGTATTAGTTAATACTTCTGATTAACTAATTCAAATATTATATTCAAGTTGTTGATATTTAATTTTATAAAAAGAAAAAAAATGTTTTGTATTATATAAAATTTAGAAATATTTATGGAGATTTATTTTTTAAGTATGAATTTTCATCATAGCAACGTAAGAAAAAAAAAAAGAATATATTTTTAATTCAATATAAAATAATATATTTTAAAGAGAGGCTTTCATTTTATAAAGCGTTTTTATTAACGGATCAACTCAAAACACACAGAAAGAAGTTACATATATATGTCAAAATCATTTTATCAGAAGACCCAATTTATAAGAAAACTTGCATAATATAAATGAATTTTCTTGAGAAACGGATCTATATAAAAACCAATATTTTCCAGGAAAATCGAATTTGAAATTACAGATTCACCAAACAAAACTGCGCTTTTCATTTTAATTGAATGTTCAGTAAGCAAACGTATTTTGTAATCCTTCTGTCACGTTTAATAAGATGTTCATATATATTTTTAAATGAATTAAATGAAACGAGCATAATTTTTCTAGATTAAATGTGGGAGAGAGACGAAAAATCGTAAAATTTAAAAATGGAGAATAATAAAGGAACAAAGTCAAAAAGAAGAAAATAGAAAAATAATGTTTTATGGTACATATTAATTTATTGGAAAGGGCTTTTGTAAAGAAAAGAAAATATATAAAAATGAATTTTACTTTTTTGTTCATCTTTTAAAGAAGTCTCATGCAATGAATCTGATTTTATGTAAGATTATTCAAAATTTGAAGAAACTGTTCACAAATGTAATATATTGTATTCGAAAACTGCACCTCTCTTTTAACTTTCCAAAACAGGTGAAACGTATTTAGGATTTCGGTATGTACATCTGTCTGTACTCTGACTAGCGTAAATATATTCAGATTTCCAGGAAATTTATATATGTTATTGGGGTTTACAATGGCATGCTTGGTATTAAAATTGAAGTGAATAATACTTACGATTTTTTACAGTTTCACGTCAGTGAATTCCGTTACATTTACGGTCTATGTGGAAATATCATTTCCTTTATATTTTAATCATATTGCTCTTTTTTAAACATATTTAAATTTATATACATCGCTGAGGTGTACAACAAGGATTTTACTGTAGAATACGTTGTGCACAGATTTTATGGTATATTTACCGGGGCACACAAAGTATTTTGTTACAGAATTGCACAAAGAGAGTAATCGCTGGAAGTGCGTTTTCTGTCGTAGTATAAGGTTTTAAATTTAATTATTGTTTAGAATATTACTTGTTCTGTATTATTTCTGTTGTTCATATTCAGATCTGCACAAAAGTTGTTATATACACATAGATTTATCATAGATTTATCAACAGAAATTCGTGAATGGGAAATTTCAACACTGTGGTACAGTTAAGGTGTCTCAGGACTCTTAAAGCTTCAAAATTTAATTTTTTAGATGTTAAACTCCTATCTTTTTTAAAAATTTTGATATAATTGTTTCCTTGAAACGACCATTATAACGCAAGTTATGGCTTTTAGAGTTATACCCGCTCAATAGCTCAAGCGGTGCTTCCAAAAATTTGAAGTCTTTTTTCTCCAAATGGCGTGTTGGGACATAACGCGCAAGATATCTCAAAAACTTCTGAATATTTTTCATGAAATTTTCAAAACATATGTTTTATGTTAGTCTGTATAAACTGAATCTAAAATTTCGTTTTTATTGTTCAGAAAAATATTTCTTTTAGGTGATTATACTGTTGAAATTTTCAAAATTTCGTATCAACTAAATACAACTTTGTATTAAATATATAAAAACGCTTTAAATACAAATTTATTTAGGTTAAGGATAATTATTGCGATCTGAAGTTTAAGTAGGCACAAAAATTTTCATTCTAGTTGAAAATTAATTTTGTAATCCTGCGCGTAATCTGTTATGCCGATTTTCTGCTCGTCAAATTGCTGGCAGTTTGGAGCCCCCTGTAAATGCTAATTCCGCATCTTACAATTTTTTAAATATTTGACATGAAAGAACATACTTATATCTTTCATCCCAATTAAAACTGTGTCTTAAAATCAAATAAGTTTATGATATTAAATGTTGAAGATGGTCTTTTCATTCTTTAAAAATCTTGAGACCCCTTAACGGAACTATATTTTAGCGTAAAATTCTGTATACATACAAATATAGAGATAGTATGCAGGGCGGTGCAAAATAATTCGGATTTTTTTTTTATTATTATCTTTTAAACTATTGGTGAACTGGGTTTTCAGGATGCATTAGGCGTTTTCTAAAATGTTTTGTTAGACATCAGGTTTAACCTTAATAAACTTTGTAATTTTCTTCGGTATACGAAAATTTTTCATAATCTATTCTGGACGAATATTTTTTTGTTCTTTTATATGGGGCACAGGACTCTTAAAATTGGAACAAATGAAAAAAAAAAATACCATTTTCATCATCTAATATCTTCAAATGTATATTATTTAAAAGCTCGATTTTCATTGCTATGAAAGATATAAATATGTTCCTTCATTTCATGTATTTAAAAAATAGCAAAACTCAAAATTATTATTTACAGGGGACTCCAAACTTTCAGACATTTGTCGTGCAGAAAATTGGTATAACAGATTACGCGTAGAATTACAAAATGAATTTTGCAACTAGGATGGCATTTTTGTGCCTGATTATACTTTAGATTATAATAATTACCCTGAACATAAATAAATTTGCATTTAAAGCATTTTCCTATTTAAATATCAGCTAATGCAAAATTTTAAAAACTTCAACAGCATAATCGCCTAAAAAATATTTTTTTGAACAATAAAAATAAACTTTTATGTTCAGTTTATACAGACTAACATGAAACATATGTTTTAAAAATTTTGTGAAAAAATATTCAGATGTGTTTGAGATATCCTGCGCCTTATGCCTAAAAACGTCAGAATTTTAAAATCCATAATTTCTCTTCTAATGGTAATTACAAGGAAATAATTACATAAAAAGGTTCAGAAAAGGTAAAAGATTAACATCTAAAAAAAAAAATAAAATTTCGAAAGTTTTGATGCTTTAAGACTATTGATATCAATAAATTGGAAGTGTTACCTCAGCGCTATTAATGCTTGGTCACCTTACCGAAATATTTATCATGTACACTATGTCGCTTTTGATTGGTTTCCATAAAATTGGTTCAAAATGGTACAGAAATAGTCAAAAATTGGACAGAATTAATAAAACGTCGTGCAATTTTCACCAAAATCATATACATGGTCACGCGACAGTGTACACTGTAAAAAAATACGACCAGTTTTCCTGTAGGGATCGGAAAAACAGTTGCCGTTATCGTACCGGAAAAACTTCCGAACCAGCTCGGAATAAAATCCGTAAAATACCGTTTTATTGATTATTTCTTTTTTTTACGGATTTTATTCTGAGCTGGGTCGGTAAATTTTCCGGTACGATAAGGGCAACTATTTTTCCGATTCCTACAGGAAAACTGGTAGTATTTTTTTTTTACAGTGTATTATAAAGTACGGCTTGGTAATAATTGAATTTACTCACACACAGAGAGAGATGATTATTACAGTTCTTTCCCTATACACTGTCAAACAAATTGTTGATTTTACGTTATAATATTAACACGTCAGCCACTAGTATTATACTGTATTTTCAACAATAATAAACTGTAAAATGAGCAGTAATGTACCATTAAATCGTGATATATGGTATGTTACAGCTAGTATATTGATAAGACAGTACACAACTGCTTCTTTACGGTTTATTACTGTCAATTTTGCTGCATGATACTGGCAGCTAGAAAACCAGTATTATACTTTTAAAAAGTGAACTAAGTGTTCGAAAACTAATAAATCTAACCAGGAGATTCTTCCGTATCTTTGTGTTTATGTACCAACACTTTATTCTTAATGCATTAGAATTTTGTGAGGGTGGTAAGTAACCGGACCTGAAACAGAAAATATTATTTAATGTTCACTTGAAAATCCGATCCGATTTTGATAAAAATAAATAATTCGCCTGAATCTGGACACGAACCGGACATTCATTTCATTTACAATCCTGCATTTAATCCCGAAATAATAGAAAATTAGTCAATATTTTAATCCAATAAAGGAAAGAATTTGCTATAAATTTATCTATAATATGAGTGTATGCAGAAAGAGAAGCAAACAAACAAAAAGGTTTTTTTGTTTGTTTGTATGAAGCATTACTGTTTACTTCCAGGTTTCAGACAAGCAGATTTCCAAACCCCACCCAAAAAAGACCCAAAATCTAAACTGAAATAATTAGACTAAACACGAGTCGAACACGACCAGCAACGAAAAAAAAAGTGCCACCTGCACAGTGGATTGGTCCGTGTTTTTATGGAATCGAGTTTACCACGATATACGAACTTGATCTAATAGGGGTCACTATGTTAGGCTATCAAGGTTTTTGTTTCACGATGTTGACTGATAGTTTGGATCACTTCTTTTGCAAATATATGCTCGGATGGCATTGTATCCTGTAGCAGTATTGGCAAAACTTGTGGATGCTTTATGAAAGAGATTTCTTTGAATCAACTTTATTGTAAATGTCGTTGAATTCCTTTCGGTATTTAGAATTAAAATTTTCACATGTTACTACGGAAAAGACATGCACACGATACAAACGATACCTGAAACATTTACAACAACATGCATGATGCAAGGAAAAGCGTGTTTCGAAACCCGTTTTTTAAAAGAAAAATAACAATATTTTTTAGAAATATTTTTAAACGTAAAGTAGCATTGCATATTTTTGGATGATAATAAAATTTCGTGGTAATTGATCATATGTTTTACGAAAGAAAAGTGACTGGGGAAAAATATGGTTAGATCATGATTCTATTGAAAAGGGACATTAATATATTTTGTGTTAAATTAGTTCCATTCTTTCAATAGTTATGCTATGTATGTACATGCATTAGCACACCCCCTTTAAAAATATAATCCTTTATGAGACGTGTACTAAAAAATTACATTATAACCTTTGGAAAATATTATAAATAGTATAATTTCCTAAAACATGATAGCGAACATTATTGTCTGAATAAATCCATTTTTCTAATATAGAAACCACAATATTTATGACAATCTCTATTTAATTTATGTGTCTTTACAAGAAAAATTTATTCGACTCGTGGATTTTTCGCCGGATTCATATTTTTTAGAAAGTCCCGAATAAGATTTTACTATTTTTAGAAACTTTCTGTCTATGAATCTACTTGTATGTCTATCGGTGTATCTGTGTGTCTGGATGGGACAAAAATTTTGTGGGTGCTCTATATCAAACATTAATACACGGAATTTCGTTAAACTTCATATTCTGTTAAACCGTGATATGCGTTGGTGATTATTAGGTTTCGGTATTTATAACCAACAGATGCGTTGTTAAGAAGCAATACAGACTTTCATAAAACTGCATATTCTGTTAGATCCTGGCAGGGTCCTCGATAAGGGGGGTGGGGAGCCTACCCCCTAAACATTCGTGAATATTATTACACTTGGCAAATTTACAAACTTAGTTGGAAAATTTGTTTAAAACTTTAATAAAAACTATAATATATTTTCTATTTCTCATAGACTTGGCAAAAATTACAAAACTAATTAGCAATATTATTAAACTTTTAACAAATAAGATCTATATTACATTTTCTAACTGTGGTAAGTTGGCAAAATTATAAAACGAGTTGGCAAGTGCTGAAATTTGACTTGGCAATTTAAGGTTCTCTCCCCCACCAATACAAAGTCTTAGCGATGGCGCTGGATCCTGACATATACAAGGTGTAGCCGAATTTGACCGACAAATCCAGAGGGGTGAAAGTAGACATCAAGAGGATGAAAAATTATCTTAGATCCTGGTGTCGAAATCCACCCATTCAATCAAAAATACGTGGTGTTCTACCTAATTGCAAATTTATTTGACAAAATAACTTTCCGGAAACTGGGGTGTATTATAACGCAATTTTAATAGGCATGATCTCCTTTGTTGCAATTATGATAACACAAATAAAAGTAGTAGAGCTTTCCATTATATGCGCCAGCAGTATGTGCTTGACGCCCTACATTTTGGACTGTGACTGTCTGTTCATACGGTATCATCGATTGTTTGAGAACAGTAGCACAGTGATTTTCCTGAGCTTTGCATGATCTTATCACATTTTATATAAAACAAAGTATATATCGTTACATTATTATTGCAATATTTTGTTTTTTACAAAATTATTACTGCCAACCGACTTCAGTTAGGACGAAACTATTTGTACTTGTGATTAAATTAGTGATTTGAGACCCCATTATCTGTGGCAATTATTCATGTTCTTGATGCCTACTATCACTCCTCCGAATCTGTTCTTTCGAATTCGGAAACACAGTATATAGACCCTTCTTAGTCTTGGGTGCATACTACCCAACGTGTGTCACTGGTATAATTTGATTTTCATTACTTCCGCGTTATCTCAAGAACTAATAGACTGCCATTTAATTTTGTTTCCAAGCGATGTAATTTATATTGCAAAAAGTTTTGCGATGGACAAAAATACTACTTTTTCTTAGTTTTTAATTTTTAATTTTTGTAAAAACGATGCATAACGCGCATCTGTAAATTTACTTTCTGTTATCAAAAGTGCGCTTTATACCGGGTGTCCCAAAAATGACTGATGGATTTAAAAATTCAATAACTTGCAAACGATGACAGAAAAAACAATTGTAGGAGTGTTATGCAAGATGTCAGGAGTTTTTATGCTGCGATTCTCAGTTTAGTTAATATAGCATCGATAGATGGTGCTGCGAGCAATAACCGCTAAATCCACTCTCGATTTTTCGGCCTCTCCCTTCTACCACGCGTAAAAAGGAGATTAAAATGTATTCAACGGATCCCGAAGTACCAAAAATCGGGCCTGGACTGAGCATCTATTGCTGTCAGCGCCATCAAATATTTGAAATTCGAACTAAAATCAAGAATCACAGTTAAAAATCTCCTGACATAATACATAACTCTCCTCCAAGAATGTTTTTAATATCTATCACCGTTTGCAATTTATTGAATTTTAAAATACATCAGTCACTTTTGGGACACCCGGTACATTGGTATATATATATATATATATATATGTTACATTATTAGATCTTTCTTCGCGATGTTCCTAGTCTATTCTAAATTAGTACTCTATATTCACTAATTCCTTATTCATAAGTAATCTCTATCATTAACTCTGTTAAATTCCGTTTAATTTAATATATAGTCCGTTTAATTTAATATCTAGTTAATTTACTTAAATTTTACGCTTTTATTATTCTTAAATTAAATTTTCTATTTCCGATAATTTCTGAGTTTCGAATGTTCTTTCTAGTAGCCATTTTTTTTCCTTTCGAGAATTTTTTTTCCTGCGCTTATTTCCGGGGTTTCCTTTTTACTATCGAATCCATCCGCTCATGTGTCAGCCCTCATTCCTATCATGTACAATGACATATAATCCTGAATTCTTAATTGATTGAGAGCACGTGCCGCGTCATATTTGTATTACTACGCTCGGTGATTAAAAAGCGGCTACGAGCGATGATCCGTAAGATTTTATAGAATTTGCTCGATTTTCTAAGTGTAAACTGTCTCCTGGCTGAGTGTCTGACGCTGTGAAGTTTCTAAAGATTTACCTAAAATATTTACCTCCAATGAATCGATGGATGATGATAATATAAAATGATAACTCATCGAGTTTATCTATGGCACTGCCAGCATCCTATTGAGAACTCCTTATAGATGTTGTTTAATGAAAATATGTGGCCATAAAATGCTTCGTTCCTTGTTTTCCGGAGAAATTACCAGTGAAAACTTCCATTGCTCTGGCCATCTGCACTCGACTGTAATAATCTTAAATGTGGAACGTTTGATGATGACTGCTAAGATTCGTTTATTTACTTGCATCAATCTACAATAAATAATCAAATACCACCTGTTCATCGATTGTCAAGGTGCTATTTCTGCTCTTATTTTTATGGGCATAACGATCATCTAGTCAGACGAGTGTGAGAAGCCTAGGATCTATAGAATTTTTACCTACTACACTAATCGTTTCCCCCCATATAACGTTTATCGTTATATATATATATATATAAACGATCTCTATAACCTACTTCATTTAAATAATCATTACTATCGTTTAAATACATTTCGCAGCAGTACAGTTATAAAATAGAAAGACAACATTCTTTATTTCTTAAGTGGAAAATATATTCTCAAATCTGTCGTTTAAGATTATGTCAGTGGAACAGTTAAACTCAGAGTCTGGCGAATTTCTTCTAAATGATAGAACCAAAAAAAGGTAATGACGTAAAGTATCATTAAACAGAGTTTACTTTATCGTTCCGGAATGTGTAACATTCAAAGAAAGGATTTTATACAAAACTTAATTTCCCCACCAGCTGTGTGTAATAAATATCCCATTGAAGGAGATCAATGAAAGCACTAAATACAGGAACGTATTGATCGAATAACTTTCACTTCTTTATTTCATATTTCTTTTGAATATTAGATGGTTCATGGAGTGTTAAAACGTTTTGTCGCAGGTGTTTCTAGAAATATATTTTTTTAGAATTCAATATATACATTTGTCATTAAGCTATAAAGATTAATGGCGAAGTCTTAATAATAATAATAATAATAATAATAAATTATGCTTCATTAACGCTGTTCTCAACAAATATTTATAATTTTTAAACATAAAATAATGATACTCTTAGGCATTATTTTAGTGATTTTTTTATCGAGCAGTTTTCAGCATTTTCAAGTAAATGAATTACATTTTGCGATGTACGCAATTTTTCCCTCGGAAAGTCCATATTTTTCGTACCTGTGAGGTTTGCTTTAGAAGTTTCTTTAAAAAACAAAAGTTGACGCATTTCCTGAAACATTTTCTGTATTTACTGAAAAACGTATAAAAAGTTTGATTCAATAGATTTCTTAATAATTTTCTAAAATAAGTATAAATTGATTATAGGATGATATACTTTTTTTATATCTATAATTAAATATCTAAGTTTATATTTAGTGACGTGCAGTAACGCGACGCGGTGCGTTTGCGCTCTCGATGCACGTTCTTCTTTTGGTATGCAGTATCGCAATCTATTTGGAAATATATGCCATTCTTGATAGTCTTTTTAGAAAATGAACCTTGAAATCTATACATAAAATAATGTTTGTGTATACAGAGAACGACATGGAATTTTAAACGTTGTACGAAATATTATTTTTTTTCTTAGACTCAACTATATTTCATTAATATTAAAATTTGAAGTGCGATGCTTAAGTTTAAATGTTCTTTCTCAGGCAATTTATTTCTATTTAACAGAAATGCGAGAAAAGCAAATTAAACAATGTACCATCCTAATGTATCTTTTAAGTGCAAATAAAACTTCATTATTATTTAAAGAACATTCCAACGAATTTGAAAATGATATTATTTAAAATAAATATAAAAATACTTTTAAATGCTGCATAATTTTACTTAAACTACTGAAAGCATTTTAACAAAAGTATAAAAGAAAAAACAATTCTTGTTTGTAATTTTTATTGAGATATTCATTTTGTCAACAATTTAAATAACGATTTAGATTCATAAAGGATACACAAAAAATATTATCGGTTTCTAAAAAAGTTAATATAATTGTGTAGAAATATATTATGAATACGGAATGTACAAATAAGATTCTTCGTGTTTATTATTTAGATTTGTCATTAGTTCATAAACTAGTGCAGAAATGTGCGATAAGTGAACGATATACATTCACATGTTTATTTAACCCAGAGAATATTTGCAGCCTTCTTCTACTGCAGGCAAAATTTTAATTAAAAGAAATCCATTCTAAATCATAAGACATTAAATTGATATGTAATAAAATTTTTGCTCACTTAAGTATTTTCTGTAACAAGTGCTTAAGCTTGAGGTTGATGTTTTAATAATCCTTATATATGTAGCAAAATTAAAATTTCTACCTTTCCATGCAATTAAAATATTTACATTTATTTATACCCTATAAATCTTAAAATGGAGTCTGCACTGTAAAATACGTTTAAACTTTTGGACTATTAATAGAAAAAAAAAACTTCAAATTCATTGAATATGGATACATTTTCAGAAGCATGTAGTAGGAATCCAATCGATATGTAACACTATAAAATACAAAGTTATCCCTTAAATTACTAAAACAATCCATCCTGCTGTACTTTATTATTCTAAACCTTTTCCAGATTTTATTTCCGGAATTTTCAAGTTTGGTCATCGTAAATCTAAAGTTGTAAAAGCCATTAAATTAAACTAGCAATAATAGAATTTAAAAATATTTTATGAAGTAAATCTTAAAACGTGAAATCCCTAACTATAATGTTTCTTTAAAGAAAAAGTTTTGCAATCAATTCTTCATGTTATCATTTAATCTGCCAGTTTCTTCGTTGGAGATGTATGTGATTGTATTCAGCAAATATTAAAGAATGACAATTACACGTGCGTGAAGATTTGCGATGTTTAAATATTATTTTTCCAACAGTAAACATAACTAATTTAGCTTTATGGTAATTGCAATTTGTTTCATTAAAGAGCATTCTTTGTAATATTTCATAAATAAAAATGAGATAAAACATAATTTAAGAATTTTTTGTCGCTTTGAAAAATGCTTACTTTATCACTGCTATGCCCATGACTTGTTCATTAGAAGAAAAAGTATTTTTGGAGCAGATTTTCATGCACAAGCTAAATGGAAGTATAAAAAGTGAATGTATAATTATAGCAATATATATTTGTTTCTAATTTGGGAATATTATGTTGCATTATTTATAAAAAACACATAGCTTAAATTAATAGATCAGTTCCATTCATTGTAATTCTACACGGAAAAAAACTGTTTTGTTGAAACAACTAAATTGTGGTTAATATAGCTCAAACAAAATATTTTGGCTGGAATGGCCAAATTTTGGATGGACTAATTTGTTGAATTAACAAAATCTTTTGGTTAATGTAACCACAATTTGATCATTCAGACCAAAATATTTGGTTGGAGCTATATTAACCAGAATTTAGTTGTTTCAACAAAACAGTTTTTTCCGTGTACCCGATTGAAACACTTTGTACAGCCTTTTATCGACTGTAAAAGGGTTAAACAATCATTGAAAAATACTCAACTACAGTATCTTAATATAGTGGAGTAGCAACATATGATTGAAGACCGGATTCGAAGTTATTACAAATTTATTTTACAGAGACTCATTAAGTATACTACATTACAGAATATGGCAATACTCAAATAAAAATGTCTACTTAAATGACTTGGACATAAATGAGTTTAGACAAATAAACTGAAATTCTAGCTTACACTTAGTGATAAGCTCACTAAGTCTAATTTTGCCAAAAGTATCTCCAAAAAACATTTTTTTTGTACGTATGTTGTTATTTGGATAAAAGGAAAGTTTTCAATACTAAATCAAAAAAGATGGAACCTGAATAGTGAAAATTGTCCTAAAATGATATATCCTAAGGCAAAAAAATTCTTCTATTCTTAGAAATATATTCTTGTGACCTTTATTATTAGGTTGAGCAAAAAGTTCTGGAAAATTTTAATCTGATAGTTACCAGAATTTGTATCATATATAGGAGTACTAGTGGTATATTTATAGGTGTTCGGGAACTTATTAGAGGGCCTTATTAGGCCTAACGATTCTGAAAGCCGTCGATGAGATTAATGAGGATGAAGGTGCTGGTAACGGCGACAAACTTATCCAGCAAATCCGGAATCTTGCAGAATGGTGGCAGAAAGTGGTGGACTATGATACTCTCTGCTTTAAGAATTGTCCTTGTTGCTTTTGCTGTTAATTTGCGCATAACAGCGCAACTTTCACAAATTTCCCAGAACTTTTTGCTAAATCTAGTATTAAAAAATAACTTTGCAAAGTATACAAAATGCAATTATGCCTTTTCACAACATCCTAGTAACGATTTATATAAAATTGTATGTGCTATGACATTTTGTCTACAGTGCTGTTCTAAAGCGACACTATCACAAATTGCTATTAATTTTACTTATATACATCACAAATGCATGTTTAGCACACCTAGAAACACCGGCACAATCACTAAGTGCGCACTTTGAACACTTAATACATTTTGCACACTTTTCTTTCGGTTTTCGGTGACTGAATAAATCATTGCTATAAAGACAAGTTTCATCATCATCTTTGGCAATAATCTCTTCGGTCCCTGGGTGCCCAATCGGGGACCTTTGTTCCTTTCCTTATAAAAACTAAAATGTCCGATTTTTTTTTTTACATTTTCACATCACTTCTTAATAGCTGAATGTTTTTTTTTTCGTTCATAGCAAACGAATAAATGACAGTTTCTTAGCTGATTCCTACATAAAATAAATGTTATTTTCATCTGAGTTTTCAAAATGCCTAAAAATGCCCAAAAAACAGTATGACTAAGAAAGTGAGAAATTTTTATAAGTATTTCACTTAAATCTTTTTCAATAAACATTTTTCAGAATTTGTAGATTATTTACTTGTTTAAAGCTGTTAAATTTGTGATTGCGTTAATTTAGAATAATGGTTATTAAATTGGTGTTTTAAGGGGTTTTGTAGTTTTAGTTCCATATTTTTGAAGCTAAATTACTAAGCCTCTAAAGGATGGATTTCAGAAAAGATACTTTTTCTGTCATTTACGATGTTATTTTGTTTGGAGAAAACCAATGAATAAGCATTTGCATTATTTATTTAGCTTCGGAACTGAAGAGGTTAAGATCCATGTCTTTTTCATCACCATTGGATGTAACCAAGCGAATTTACTTCTTAGTCTATAGAGCTGCAATTCTTTGCTGTGAGTTATGTTTCTCAGCAGTTTTCCACGTCGCTTCGTTAATATTAGGGCTGCTAGTCAGAACTTCATGCTTCCTCTTATAAGAGGGTACTCTGATATGAGGTTCACAAGTGAGTGGAGATATGACAATTGGTCTGGCAAATAGAGACGATGAACTTGAAGATGCTGCGTGTTGAAAACAGAAAACAGAAATACCTTTGAACACGTCGAAAAAGTAAAAAAATGTCACTATGTTCCAAGCTTCAAAACTTGTGTAATAGGTCAAAAACAAAATTCAAACTTCATTTAAATATAAAGCTGATAATTAAATTTATATTTAAAAGTATATGTATAGTAGTAAATTCTTAAATAAATATTAAAATGATAAGTTTAAAAATATTTGATAATAAGAATAAAAAATCTTGCGCGCATGATAAAATCTGAAAATATGCATATAAAGAGGAAATTTTGGTGAAAATAAATACATAATAGTGTTACCTTTATACTAAAACCAGAATATTTGAAAAAAATATTGACTAAATTTAAAAATGACAGAAAAATTAAAATTTTCACTTAAAAATAATATTTTCAAAGTAAAAAACAGAAAAAAATAAAATAAAATCTTTTTCTGGTTTTAAATTGTAGATAAGACAGAAATGAATATGTTTTGAAAATTTCTTTTGATTGCCATGCATAGTTTTTTTAGTAACACTGCGCGCAGTATCAAAATTCCCCATTTTGATTAAACGAAACGCAAAGTTTAATTATCCTATGCACTCTTAATATATAGTCTTAATAAAATTGCTATAATTAGTAAAGTAATGGGAATTTTTTAATTCCGTTTTTTGCATATTGTTCAGAATTGATTACGGAATCAAAATGTGTATTAAAAAAAATTCGAAAATTTTGTAGGCTTAAAGGTATCCTACCCCCTTAACAGTATCACGAAATTACATTACACTTTAGTGTTATTAATTAACCAAATATATTAATTCTATGTATCCACTAAATGTTTTTGTATGTTCAAATCAGATTATATATATAATAATAATAAAAACACTGTAAACTGAAATGTCTGAAATTCAGACATTTAAGTGTCTAAAACGCAGTGTTCAATTTTCAGACGTTTTAAAATGTCTTAAATTTTTCAGACACTTCCTGTGTCTGAATTTCAGACACTTAAGTGTCTGAAACAAGAGTGTTCAAATTTCAACCATTTTAAAACGTCCTAAATTTTCAGACACTTCTTACGTCTGGATTTCAGAGATTTCAAGTGTCTTAATTGCGGCCCTCTTTGAGCCTTTTTTTTGGACGGGGGGGGGGGAGGGGTATAAATATGAAGCCATCTTTGACCATTTTTCTTTCTAAGCCATATACACAGCCATGTTTGACCACATTGAATCATTTTTAAACTTTTTTCATTACTCAAAAAAATTAAGCCTTTTCGATGCCGTCAAATACATATTTGGATAAATATATCATTTCTTTAACCTAATCATGTTCTAAAAGTACAAAATATTTCTTAAAATAAATATATCAAAGCAAATTTAAAATATCAGCTTTATGGAAATTTCATACCAAATTTAGGGACCCGTAAAGCAAAAGGCTCGTAGAAACAGCCCAGTTTGCCCATGCTGCTGTCAGCTCTGCTTTATGTAACAAATTATTCCCAGTTATAAAAAATGATTAAAAATGATAAAAAATCTTTCGTATGAAAAATTAACTCATCATCTCCATCTGTTGAAAATTCTATGATCAATTCATACTCTGCTGTGTTGGGAAATAGGAACAATAAATAAATAGGCACAATAAAATCGTGTTGTAAAGCTTACTGTGTAAGTAACATTGGCTTTTGCGTATGGTGCAGATCTGCAACGCGATGATACCAAGAGTTAACTTGTAGCATCTCAATGCGCGTATATCTCATTTATTTATTTTGGTAATAAAAACAGACTAAATTTAAATTTAAGTATGATAACGTGCGTTGAGATACTACATTATCAAATACAAAATCATCCTAAAAATCCGATTTTTGTTTTCCCCAAATCAGATTTATTTTTTTCAGGGATCACTCCTCTCTCTCCCCATTAAATACATAAAAAGTGACTTGAGAAAGAAGTCAAAAACATATTTTCTTTTCTGTTAACATGACGATGAAAATAACTTATAAAAATAAATTATAGTGTTGTGGGATTTTCTCATTAAACACTGAGTTACCAATACCCTGAATCCTGTATATGACTATACGCTAAATAGTAATTAACTACATTCATTTCTTTTGACTTTAATTACTAATACACATTTCCAACCCAATTGTAAGAATGGAAAATACTGACAAGACTTAGACAACATCACCTAGAAAGTCCTACAGGATTCTAAACTCAATGGTAGGAGGAAAACACACAACAATTAAACAAGAGGTTCTGGTATAATCATATTAGAACGAAAATTAAAGACTATTGTTTTAACAAATCTTAAAAAACAAGGGGGGGAGGGGTGTTTAAAATTTCGATAAATACATGATAATTAATACAGAAATAAATTAAGAAGAGAGAAAACATGCCTAACAATAGTATAAAAATGTATACTCAGATCGAACATAATTATAAAAATATTTATACCTTCAAACATAATCACCTTCTCAAAATATTATATCAGCACTTAGTGTTGACTCCAGAAAAAAAGGGCCGCCGGGCGGAAATTTTTCAAAAAGGGAACAATATTCTAAAAAAAGGGTACATTTTTCAAAAAGGGAACAAACACTATTCTAAAAAAGGGTACACTTTTTCAAAAAGGGAACACTATTCTGAAAAAGGGCACTTTTTTTCCAAAAGGACGCTTTTGTACCTTGTTTACAAAAAATATTTTGAACTGGTTTGTTTAGAGTCCCTAGGATTGGCGATATTTTCCTGGGATCAATTGAATTACCACGGGGATCATAGGAAGTGTTAAAAAGGGATGCCGGGCGCATCGGAAGGGTTTAAAAGGGCCGCTGGGTGCAAAAAAGAAATAAAAAGGGCCGCCGAGCGCTGCGCCCTGCTAAAGCGGCTTAGAGACAACACTAGCACTCTTTTAATGGGACTTTATGCAACTTTATTTCTTTAAATAATTTTAGCACAGTTTGGATTAATTACAATGATTTTTATTCCTTGTTTAAAGTATATTTTCAGGATGTCTCAGTGTCTTGAAAATTAAATATGTTATTGATATGGAACACAGAAAATCAAAGCAGATTTTGTATTTTTGAAACAAGTTTTCAGGAGGATTATTTAAAAAGAAATAAATACTATATAAGTAGGATTTATTTACCATCGCAAAAAATATTTTTTTTAAATAAAATATCGAGATATTCACAATAACTTCACTCTGGTGCTTTCACGATTTCGTTTCATGCTCTATATCCGTCATATAATGCTAGTGCATTTTCAAAAGATTTACCCTATGTAAATTTAAATTTGATAATATTAAAACATTTATTTCGAAAATATACTCTGTAAGAGAATTAAATGAAATGATACTATTATCATGATGTTGCAAAAAATAAAAATTAATATGTAAAATTATATCATAAATATAAAGTAACTGGAAATTGTAAGGAAAAAACTTAATAATGAAATATCATTAGAAAGATCCTTTTTATTTATATATATAAGCTTTGTTTATATAGGTTAAATGAAAACTGCAATTCGATCGAGCTATTTAGAAATCATTAAATATATATATATATATATATATATATATATATATATATATATATAACAAGCAGGAAAAATTACTTCGAGACTATAAAATATTTATTAATTTATAAAACGGAAGTCTAAAAAATATTAAACAAATTCATTACATTGAAAGTCATGATTTATTGAAAACACACAAATGAGCACACGAGCCTTTTAAAACAAAAAATATTTATTGTATATAAAAAAAAAAACTTAAATATGCAAATTATTCTAAAAAAATAATGTAAATGTTATAAATAGCATTACATAAAGTTCACTATTTTACTATAAAATTTCTATTTGAAATTGAGTTCACATAATCATACAAATGCATTATTTCTAACCTTTTAAATTGTAATCCATTATGATGAATAAACTATTTCACAAAAAAAGGTACAGCGCTATTTTTGAAAAATGTTGTATGTTTTTTTTTTAATATTCTTGGCACTGCATTCTTCTACCTAATGCACTAATGCATAACAGATATAATGAAAAATATTAATGCTAGTTTCTAAAATCCGTAGGAATTTCTCGATTAGTAATCAATTATTCTTTTTCCATATGCCTAATTTTGAACACACGCCAAACAATAGACAGACTTGCCGTAATAAGAGCGTACTATATGAGTATGAGTTTCCAAATCCAAATAGTCCAAATCTATACAATGCATTTTAATAAGAATATTTCTGTTAGCATTTCACAATATTTTAAACTAAAAAAAATCAGGAAACCATTCCAAACACACTCGTTGAAAATATCTTCATTTAAAATATTAACGAGGTAACAGGCTTAATGTGTCTTCTCAAAAGATAATTCACCCCTGTCAGCACTTTTTTCCGCTTTCCGTTAGTGACGTAATCATTGACTTTGAGCTCGGACTGGACAGGATTGGAAATACGTTACCAGAGAAGGGAGTTCAAATCATTAGATTTTTATCGCAGGAAGTGAAATGGTGCACGAGTATAAACAGATTTTTTTTAATTAATCCTCCTTTAATATTTTGTTTATTCCGTTAGAATTACCCACTATAAGATATAATTATTACAATTATGATGCTTTCAGGCGAAGGCAGTAGGATGTTACTTCAGTCAAGTGAAAAGATTCGTTTGCTAATGAACCCTATGGAAGAAATTTATAAAGATATCTTGGTTGCATTTCAATTTTTTTTTGTTTTTTTTTGTTTTTTTTTTTGTTATTGGATAGCTGAGATCGATCTGTATAACGGCCGTACTTTACTTTTTCGATTTTCATTGCTATAATTTTAATGAGGACACTTTCGTTTTCGAAACCGGTTTCGAAACTGAAAGCATCCTCATAAAAAAGAAATGTAAAATCAAAATCGTAAATGTAAAAAACCGCCTTTGAACAGATCGAACTCAACTATCCAATGCAAAAAAGAGTCATTTAAAAAGAGCGAAATGCTACCGAGATATCTTTATAAATTTTTTCCATAGGATTAGTATTAGCGAACGAATCTTTTCACTTGACTGAAGTGCCTCTTAAATAAAAATTTTATCATCACACTTTTAAACAATTTTTACATTATAAATTTTTGTTTTACATTTAGAAAAGTCCAGGGATTACTTCTATACAGCGATTCCCTTCGTCAAGCCATTAAAAACACTATAATAGCCCACTACGGAAGGGTCGCACTATTTTAAATTGCTTCTGGTCGGCGAAACCCATCCTAAGACATTATTAGGAAATTGTGTGTTTGTGGAAGGGGGGGGGGGGGTGGAGAGGGATGGTAGCTGGTAGATTATTTTAATATAATTATTTGGAAAACTTTATATTTTGTGAAAGACAATTCGTTAATTAACTATTGCACTAAAAATAACTTATTTCCAAAACTTAATAAACGGATTTTTATAATTTTGACAGACATAATATGGTCTAATCGCGTTGATTGTTTTATAAAATAATACCAAATTTAGTGCATGGAAAAGTATTTTAAACATCTGACATCCATTCGAAAACGTTTCTGGATTATCTTGGCATATATATTGTAATGCAATTGTACATACGGCCATCATACATATGATACAATTGTATTGCATTCAGACACTTAAGTGTCTGAATTTCCAAGTGTCTTAATGTCAGACGGTTCATCATTATTCAGACATTTCTTTCAGTTCATCCATTCCATAATCCCAGTAAGACACATATGTGTCTTATATTCAGACATCTGTGATATCTAAAATTCCATATTCAGTCACTTAAGTGTCTGAAATACTTTTTCAGTCACATATGTGTCTGAATTTAAGACACTTCTATTTGCAGTGAACCCTTTTGAAATAAACGTACTACAATTTCCATTTATCAAGAAATTTTAACAGTGATATTTCAGTACTTCTATGATGTAGAAATCATGTTTCAACAACAATAAAAAAATATGAAAAACTTTTAACAAAATGTCGACAATAAAAAGTATTCCATACATGATAAATTTTTTTGATGAAGAATCCACAGCTGTAAAATTATTATACATTTTTATTTATTCAGAAAAAATTCCAATTTAAACAGACATATTGATATTGGTCAACTTATTGTCCACTTTTGTCATCTTTAAAAATTTGAATGTTATTATTCAAATAAAGCAAGAGTTTTATATATATATATATATATATAAAGAAATAAATAGGTAATACATTACTTACAGTTCATCCTCGCGTAATGAATACACGGCTTTTCGAAGCTTAAAAAAAATTAATATAGAATATTTTTAATTTAAATAGAAAAAACACTTAACACTTTTTTTTTCAATTTATAATCAGAATTCTTCATTTTCATACCGTCAAAATAATAACTGAAAGACAGAAAATTTCCTTTTAAAACTTATATTAAAAATTAAGTAGTCGGATGAGGCAATACCAAAACTTTCTTCTATCTCATACATGTTAATACTTAATGAACAATTTATTATAGCATCGCCACCGTTTAGGTGATTTACACCAAAATCTAATGAGCTACAACTTATGTCACGTTCTAATTAAATTTGAAGTTTGAGGAAAATCCGTGCATTTGTTTTTGAGATAGATTTATTGCTTAAATCGTGAGGATTTCTCCATAGCAGTGTCACCTATTGGGCAATTTACACGAAAAACATATCATGATACATTTATATCAGGGTCTAACTGAATCTAAAGTTTAAGAAAAATTCTTGCATTAGTACTTGAGATACAGCTATTGCGGAAAAAGTGAAAAATGTAGCATTTTAGCGCCACCTGTTGGAAGATTTACACCAAAAACTAATCAACACTAATTTATATTAGGGACTAAATGAACCTGAAGTTTCATATAAATTTGTACATTAGTTCTTGAAATAGAGCTATTGTTAAAATAATTTATAATGCAATATAGCAGTGCCACCTGCTGGGCGATTTACACCAAAAAGTAATCAGCACCAATTTATATCAGGACTAACTGAATCTAAAGTTTTATGAAATTTCGTTCATTAGTTCTTGAGATAGAGCTCCCAAAAAATGTGTGCCGCACAAAGACAGACAGACTCACAGACAGACATTTCGTAAAAACTTATTTTTCGGGGTCTCTGATCCTTAGGAAGTGAAAATCCGTCGAAAACCGGAATTCGATAAATTTTGCGAATCTAATACATTATTCTTGTAAAGATAGAAGAAAGTAAAAATATTGAAAACTCTATTTGTATGTTTTCCTTATTAAAAGAAGCAATTTAAACAAAAATATTATATTTTTCTTCTGTTATTATGTTATAGTACACATCAAACTTATGCTTCTGTAATGCTGAAACATGTCAAAGGACGGAGAAACATACATACAAAGCTCATCATAGACATAAAATATCTATACATATATTAGTAAAGGAAATAGAGACCGTATAGGGACTCTACCTAGCAAAATTCATGGTAGTTCTGGAAAAAGGCTTACTATATGTTTTTTGGGTCACTGAATCCGAATTTTTAACTTCCCACCAAAATTTCATCTGGCAACCTCCAATTGATTTTTTGAAAAAAATTGGTTTTTGAGAACAGTGCGCTGGGAATGTTTCGAGGCAGCCCCCACTCTCCCCGTTTATTCTACGTGATAATGTCATATATCCTATTTATTGCAAATTTTGTCTACTTTCTGAATTTCTACATTCTTTTCCCCTAAAGCAATAGAAAAAATTAAAATAGTATAAATAATAAATTAGTAAATTAGTAAATTAGAATAGTTAATAAAATATAATTTAAAATCTATTTTGGGGGATTGCGTTGGGGGGATTTTGGTTAAAAATTCGGATTCAGCAACCCAAAAAACTTAAAGTAAACCTTATAGAGAAAGTTTGGTGGGGAGACAGGAGGGCGAATGTAAACGATGTGAGTGGTTAAATGAAATTGCGCAACATAGTCCACCGTAGAGCATGTTCCGAGACAGATACCCCTCCCCATTCATTCTACGTCATGATGACATATATGTTATTAATTGCAAATTTTGTCTACTTTCTTAATTTCTAGATGTTTCCCCCCTAAAACTATAAAAAAATAGATTTTTTTAATGAAAACCTTTTTTGGGGGCATTTTATCAAAATTTGGAAGGTTGCGGTGGGAAATTTTGATGAGAAGTTACTAATTCGGATTCAGCGACCCAAAAGACATAAACTAAGCCGATTTCCAGAACTACCATTAATTTTGCCAGGTAAAATTCCCTATTGCCTGGACTATATGGGTTCAAGAAAATAAAGTGAATACATGAATAAAAGAAAAAATATATATTTTTTTGTATTTAATTAAGAGATTAATACATAAATTCTCAACTTTCAAAAAATCGATTTTTTTGCGGAAATTAAATCTTTATATTAGATGTAAATTTCCAACTGGGCGAAAAATGTCCGGACCAGGATTCGAACCCGGGATCTCCTGGCTGAAGCCGCCAGTGCTCTGCCATCTGAGCTATCCCGGACGATTCTGGTCGAACTTTTTCACCCAGCTAACCTTGAAGATTACAGCATCTTGTCTGAAACCTGGTTCAGCTCAACAGAATATATCTCAGGTAATGGAACTCCAGAAATCGCTGGATACGAAATTACACTAGATTATTTTAACACAATTATTCTAATTGGTAAACAATTCATATTGCCAAATTTCAAATATGAATTGTTTACCAATTAGAATAATTGTGTTAAAATAATCTAGTGTAATTTCGTATCCAGCGATTTCTGGAGTTCCATTACCTGAGATATATTCTGTTGAGCTGAACCAGGATTCAGACCAGATGCTGTAATCTTCAAGGTTAGCTGGGTGAAAAAGTTCGACCAGAATCGTCCGGGATAGCTCAGATGGCAGAGCACTGGCGGCTTCAGCCAGGAGATCCCGGGTTCGAATCCTGGTCCGGACATTTTTCGCCCAGTTGGAAATTTACATCTAATATGAATTGTTTACCAATTAGAATAATTGTGTTAAAATAATCTAGTGTAAATCTTTATAGTTTGTAGAATTATCAACCAAACGATTTAAAATGATAACTCAATTATTAAGAAATATATGAGCAAAAATGTGAGTGCGCGCAAGATCGATAAAACCAACCTTGCCGAATAATATAAAGCCAGGCGTAAAGTTTTGGCAGTAAGTTACAAATACATGTTTTCGTTGCTATGTGTTGTATTTTTGAGAATGTATTGAGCCGTTTTAAGGATGCTATTTCCTTAAGGGGATCCGGGACAAAAAAATCATCAAATTTTCAAAAAAAAATTATTAGATTAAAAGTTTCTCTACTGTTTTCTGCATAAAATGATGTTTAAATCATGTTTCTCTCTTAATTAGAACAGGAAATACTATTTTTTTTCGTTTTGGTTTGTTTTCAAAATCTACCTTTCAAGCTATGGTTGTGAAGGAAACAACTTCTTGTGAAATTGCGTTTTACTTCATGGTGGGTTTTTTTTACCTTTATTCATATTAAAATTGTTATAAATAAAGAACCGTTACAGATAAGTGATTCAAACTTGGAACATGTCTTTTTCAATAGCTTTACTTTAGTTTAGATTCAGCAAATTAAAAAATATATATTACTTTTGAAAATATGATTTTTTTTAAGTTACATCATTTTTTTCTAATTTTTACTTTAAATATTTTTAATTTTTTTTAATTAATATTTTTTAAATGCTGAATCTAAATTAAAAATTATATATTTCTGTTTATTTAAATGAAAAAAAAAATATATAAATAATATTTCGAGTTATAGATTTTAACCTACCCTACTTTTTTTTAAAAAATTACAATTTTTAAATTAAAAAAAAATATATGATAAGTTTTATCATGCGATTTTATTTATAAATGATATGGTTAACCACCACAAAAATTTTCAAAATTTTAAATCAATAAAAAAAAAAAAAAAAAAAAAAAATTAAAAAAAAATTAAAATGTGTCCCGGACCCCCTTAATATTTTTGGATCGATTTCTACTCAAACTGTGTTTTTGTAAAAATTTTACATCTTGTTTTTGTACATATTATTATTCGCCAGTTCCTTTTGCACCATTTGTAAAAAACGCATGCAAATACGATTATTTTTCACGAAGTTACAAGCGTTTGAATTTTGTACACAAACAATTTTTCGGGCCTTTAATGTATTTTAAATCTGTTTTCTCAAAACTGATTTTTCAACATTTTTAGATTTTTGAAATGTTTCATGCGTCATAATTTTTTATCAATGTTTATGAAATTGATAAGGTATAATCCTGATATTGCTTACACAGAAACTGTACATGCATTTTAAAATTCGATATCATTAAGATAGTTAAATTAGATATTTAAATTATTAAATGCAACATTTCGATGAAAACCGATGTCATATTCGGATAATTCTCTAAAAAATATCTATTCAACAGATTAAAAAATTCATGCACAGATTTGTTCCTAATGTAGTTTTAAGTGATTAAAATGTAAATCGTTGAAATATCTAAAAACTTATGACACATGGTGTATTTTTAAAATTTTGGTTTCAAATTTTAATTTAAAAAAAATCTTAAAATTATAATAATATTGGAAATTTCTTTTAAGGTGTTCTATATATTTTTGGTGAAATGCATATTTGCTCAAAATTTCATATCTCTATGATAAAAATTTAAAAAAGAAAATACGTCCACGTCCCTTTATACGATTACACCCCTTACACCCCTAATACACGAAGAGTCAGATTTGCGGCGACTCAGTGTTAACCTGTGGCTTTAAAAGACTTGCTCAAAAAGCAATCAACTTTTTTCAACGATTTTCTTCAACGATTTTCTCGCCTGTGATGTTTAATTTAGTACTTAATTTGGAATGTTGCTCTGAACAACGAAGCAAATGTTTGGAAAATTGAAGTGGAAAAGGCTTTACGCGAATAACCAATGAAACGCTTTGAAAACTGACGACTCCCAGACAATTTTTGCCGCTTCAAATTTTCATGTGATAACAGGAGTTTTAACGCTAACAACAGTTTGAAAGCTAAAATTTGACAAATCTGTCCAAAAGTCACACCAAGAAGTCGCACAATAGATTAAATTGCCAACGATATTGCTTATATCACATTTAAAAATGGTGCAGAAATTTAGATGCAAATACCACAAGTAAGAGATGCAATAATGAATGCCAACCGTTTGCGTCAAACTAGAATCAAAGCGGTACAAACGACGAAAGAGGTTCGTACTGCCCGTAAGTGTAACAGAAACATTTTAAATGAGCACGTTAAGACACGCGCGTGTTCAAAGTATGGCGCACGAATAGAAAATTAGGTGTACGTTGAAAATAAGAATAATCAGAATTTTTTTTTTTCCTGTAATATTTTAAAAGCAACTTTCTGAAAACTACATATTTCAGTATGGGCAGCAAGATAACTGAAACAATTTTTAACATTTTTGGATAAATGTTGCCCTCATCTACAATAATTAAATTATGTAAATTCTTTCAAATCATTTATTTATTTATTTTTTTTTTTTACATTTAAAAAAAAGTATAATTCTCAAAATTTTAGACAATGATTTTTTTTTCAAAATAGTGCAATGTTAAAATAAAAAATTTAAACATTACTCTATTACGTTACATTTAAAAGTTTTAGCCGATCATCTTTAGATACAACATTATTTTATGTGAAGAAACATATTTTAAAATTTTTTCTTTTTGTACAGGAGTTTGGGATACTGCCCATTAAGCCCGAATATTGTCGTACTCCTCAATGGAGCTTCAGGTTTTAGATGTAATATGTGACAAAATTTAACAAAAAAAAAATATTTTTTAATTAGATATATAGAAATCTATATGAAAAGGAATGTGAATTATTCACCTTAAAATGTTAATTAAAAGCATGAATACATTCAAGTGATTCATATTTTTTAATATCTGAAGTAATTAAGAACAACGTCAAATTATTTTTTATTAATTTTACTCTGAACAACTTTGGGTTTTTTGAGAGCACATTTTTTTGCATGTTTTAGCACAATTTGATCTATCTGCTACAAAGATCTGTTAATACACAAAAAATAGTGTGGTTACATATTTGTTGATATGTTAGAAAAGACATAAATTTCATGAAAATCAACAGATATTTCTCAGAAATATCTACAGTATAGCAAAATAGAATTGTGAGTCTTTCTTTACTTTATTTTTACCGGCATGACACGCTTCAGCCATAAAAGATAAAATTTTATCGGGCATCAGGAATAACTTTCAGTTATTGTTCAGGGAAAAAAAAGAAAAAGATAAACAATTGACTTCCCTTTTACAAGCCGATGTGATTTTTTTAAAAGACACGTATAGGATAGGAAGAAATTTTAATTGAAACTTGAAATTCCCCCGACTCATAAGTGAGAGATGCATTTAACTTTGCAACGCATAAAAGAAAAAAATAGCATTGCGTTGCTATCTGTTTATCCAAGACTATCGAAAATTGACGTATAACTGAGGATACGCATAAAAGAGGCGACGTATAAGTGAGGGATTACTGTACTTTGAACATAGAAGACCAGGATTGATCTAAAAAATGTATTATTTTATTTTTTTAAAATCATATAACACTATATAGATCCATGTAAACTCAAATTACTCTTAAATAAAGCAAAATATATGTTGAATATTGTTTCTTTGTGCCCATAAATAAACATAAGATATGTCGCATTGGATAAAATACTTCATTTACTTACATAAGTATACGTAAAAAAATAAATTTCAACGTCTATAGACTATTAGCTACTAATCCACTTTCATATTAACATACACATTCATGAGGCTGACACAGTGAGGTTATCTGAAGTAGAAATAGTCAATTACAGCATAATTTTGTTTTCGAAAAATAAAGGAACATACAATCTTTATGAAAATTTGCAGAGCTTATTTGTCACAAGTTATATAATTTATTCGAATGAATAGTTTTCCATAATATAATATTACCGTATTAAGCACAAAAGGTCGGAATGTCTTTTTTTCATAATTCTTTGCAGTATACCATCTTATATATGGCGACAAAAAAGTACTCTTATAAATTTTAAGGAATGCTTGAAAGTATCACTTCAAAATAATATTCTCTAGAAAGGAGACTCATAATTAATTTATTGATTTAAAAATACACAGTAAATCATCCGAAGATTGTTAACAAAAACTAAAATAATTAATAATTTCCGTACAATAATATATGGATTAGTAAGTGTATTATTAAAAAAATACCGTTGCTAAAAGAATACTAAGACTTTGTAAAAACTGTACAACATAGGGTTGAGTATAGCTGTATAGTATACAGGGTGCAAAGTCCCTTTAACCTGAAACTAGTTGCGAACGGAGAGTGCGGCAGCTATATAAGTGATGTAACGGTACAGTAAAACGACTGCGCTCGACCTAATGCAAACGACAACAGCACCCCTAATGACGAAATTTGGAAGATAGCCATTGTAATTCGAAAACGAAAAGAGGTAGAGCAAATTTTCCAATTAGAAAGTTTTAGAGCATCAATTAATTAGTACGAAACGACATTTGGTCCACTCGGATAAGATAAATCGTCGCCTGCATACCCAAAAATGTCCGAAATCAATGAGCGACGATTCTACTTTGCTTATTCACATTCCGGAAATGTAGCAGTACACAATTGCAGATTGTGACGTTGTACTGTGCTGTAATGTCTATAAAGATTTAATTTCCAATGCATTTAAAATTTTAGAATAACACTTTCAGTGCCAGAAACATTCTGTTCGTAGACCGATGAAATAATTGACTGACACCAGATTATTCAAACGAATTTCTCAGAAAACTAAAACCCGCTAATTTGCACTTTCATTACAAAAGCAAAATTTTATAAAAATATTCTTAGTGCCACTTGCCAATTTTGGAATTAAAATTAGTTGGCTAGACCATCTAGCCACAGACCTTGAAAGGGTTAAATCTATGCCGTCGTATTGAAGAGGCTTGCAATAGACGTTCCATGCGGAGAAATGTGCATGCAGAATTACTCTCACGAATACAAACGTGTATCGTGAGCAATGGCGAACTTTTTGAACATACTGAATATTGACTTTTTATCACTGTGAGACAGTTTGTCTTTTTTTGTGTGTGTGATGTTATCAAAATGTATTGAGATAAGTACGTATTTATAGCATACATTGTGCGTATTTCTTCATACTTCTGAATATTCCATTCAAACGTTTACACAAAATGGAGTGGATCGATTTCGGACATTTTGGGGTAAACAGGCGAAGATTTATCTTATCCATGTAAACCAAATGTCGTATTCTACTATTGATGAATCGCTTGAATGATGCTCTAAAACGTTCTGACTGGAAATTTTGCTGTATCTCTTTTAGTTTTCGATTTGCAGTGGCTATCTTCCTAATTTCGCCACTAGGGGACGGTGCTGTCGCTTTCATTAAATCTGAAGTAGTCGCTTTACTATACCGTTACCTCACTTGCATAGCTGTAGCTCTCTCCGTTCACTAGTATTTTCAGGTTAAAGGGGTATTTATACTAGATTACTAGTTGATAAGTAGATTACCATTTATACTAGAAAAGTATAAATGTGACCATGAAAAGACCATGAAAGTTCAAAGATATTTGGACCCCAAATAATACCAAATATATCTATTCTGTATATTTGTTATTACATATAGGTTTTTAGTTAACCTTTAAAGACACACTAGGTGTATGGAGAGGACTCACCACTCAATGGGAACTATTCGCGAATCCCATGTATTTATGTGATAAATTCTCATTAAATTAGTCTGTTTTTAACAATTTGACGTTTATTGCTTTTATAGTACTACTAGGCTTTGTATTACATAAATATATTCATAAAATTTGTTATCTAGGTTTTAAAAGCCGATGGAGCATAGACTATGCCGTGCCTGTCTTTATGTATGTCGAAACCATCCGTGTCTTTAAGTGTTAATATCTCGGCTAATTACCGACGATTTTTTCCGAAATTCATGATCAACAATGTTTTTATACTTCTGCTACAATAGGTAGCTCTAGCTCTGCTCAAAACTTTTGCAGAAGCCCTTAAATTGAAATTTGAGTGCAACGTAAAGTGCGATTTTCTCAAAAACTGTGTGACTTGGGGTAATCGCTATACTTTTCCTGCAAGGTTTAAATTAATGTCTACCACCTCTAATTTTTTCTTAATTTTAGTTTCAATAGATTCGGAATTAGATTGGGGGTGGGACATATTTTTGCACTGCATTTTCTACAATAACTTTGAAAATATAATACCTACAATGAAATTAAATATATTTTTTATTTTAGCGTTACGAAAGCTTTCACGCGATATATAAAAAAAGATTTTTTTAAAAGTAACTTCATTAGCTCCTTTACATTTTTCCTAAATATGTTTATTAATATTTATTAATCTTTAAATATGTGGGTCAATAATCTTTTTTACTTCCCCCAATTTGAACTTTCCACGTTGCATAGTTTACGAGTAAATGGGCTGTAACAGACAGACAGACACGGGAGTGATCTTATAATGGTTCCGTTTTTACTTTTTAAGTACGAAACCATAAAAATCAATTATATATTACTTTAACTATTTCTCTTATTCTGTTATATAAAATTAATGCCCTAAATACAACCTAAAAAGAATTCTACTTTAATGCTCATTTCTAAGTACACAATTATTATGATTATTCTTTCGAAAAAATGCTCACAGGCCTATAAAACGTTGTTACTTAAAAGACTAACATTGTATTAAATATAGAATAATCTCACTTAAGTTAAATGGAATTATCCATTTTTAAAAGACAGAAAACTAAGAAAAATATTTTATTATTATTTTTTTTTTATTCTGAGTTTATTTTTAATGAGAAAGTATATAAATAAGAAAGTAGCGTTTTATGGTTGAAGCGAAAAGTAAATTATTCTAATCTCTTACAAAACATCGCATAAAAATGTAAATCCTAACATCATCATTTTGAAACATTAAAATTACAAAAGGTCTATTATACTTAGATATAAGATGAGTTAAAAAAATACAATCACGACATCTATAATAGTTGTTGAAAAGAATGCAAGAGAATAAAAACATTTTTGTATCAGAAAAGCACATAGTATGGAATAGATAAAAAAGCATTTTTATAAATATGATTTATATTTCTGCGCTTTTTGATAACTTATATGCAGAAAGGCTAAAAATTGCAAATATATTTTCTGTATTAGTTGTGCCATAACAATGTAAATTTGTGTCTACTGATAGTATGTAGAATTTTATCTACTTACGTATGAAGATGAAAGGACTCGCACTGATGCAAAATTTGAATCTACATCGTTCGACATCAATGAGACGTTCTTTTCACCGGGGTAGAGTACTGTGTCGATGCTATCTTGTTCAAACAGTAAAACGAATTTTTATCGATAAGCAACTGAGTTAGCGTTTTGCTAAAGACTATAGAATCCATCTGCTGTTAACGGTTTCATGGTTCGATCCCTGCTAACGCCATATTGTCCTTTCGTTGGTAGCTTAGAACCAATGAACACTCACCTTCACTAGCATCATCATTCATTATCGGTACAAACATATGGCAGCACTTCAATACCCCTAGTAACTAAAGTCTGCGAAACGTTCGCAGTATAAAATCTATGACAACTCTCATCGCACGAAACCTGTGACGCTCGCCTTTTCGGGGATACACTTGCGAATGGTAACGTAACAGTATCACTCTAGTAACATCCCCGAAATGTGGGTGAGCTTCGTTCATGCGACGTGAACGTGACGTTCTTCTAACTTAGTGTGCAGTACTGTAGCGACGCCGTATTGCACGAACAGTAAAACAAGTTTCTAACAGGAAGCAACGGAGAAGCCCTTTCCTCGGCACTGTTCCGCGGTCATTGGTTCGATCGCTGTAAACGTCGCTAAATGCTAATTTAAATCCCCAATACTTAAAATGATGTAAAATGAAAAGAATGGGGATTTACAAGGAAAGACATTGGAGAGTTTCTAAAGCTGTATAAGCATCCGGTAAATTTATTTGAATGTATACTTAATAGCTAAATAATGTAAATGATAACCGCTTGTCATTTTTAGTGCCACCAACCATTTAAAAGTCTGGTTTGTATATGTAGATATACCACAAATATGTCTCAAGAAAAATTGAGTTCATGAACGAAATCATTTTACGATAATTGGCGAATACATATTAATAAATTTTCATAATATTATAAGGAACATTGAAACTTAATTTAACGTAAAAATTTAATGAATGTTTAATATCTAGTTTTAACAACCCTAAAATTATTTATTTTATAATATGGTTAATAAAATGAACATTTAAGTTTCATACAAAGCGATAACACAGCTTTCTTTGGAACTAAACAATTAGAATTCCGTTTTGGATTTACAACCTGACCTGAACATATGCTGCACAGTAATTAAAGCTCACGGTCTGTTAAAAAGGACTGAATACTTTAGGTCAAGGTCCTTCATAGATTAAACCGTCACAGTATTGAATTTAAAATTAACATTTGATCAGCAAATGGTTTTTAGCCATACTGAATAACTTCACGTTAAAAAACACTCGAATCCCAAATCTAACGGTTAACGACTCGGTAATGTTTATGATTTTTGCATTAGATGCCTATTAACCCTCCGACTGTCTTGGAAAAGGGCAAAATTGTAATGTTGTTTTCTCTGCATTTTGTTTTAAATGCTAAAAAAAAAATGATTCTTTGAACATTTTATAAAAAAAACTTAATAACGAATATGAATGCAATCCTTGAAAGTATTAATCATTGTTCAATGTATTAAAAATACATTAAATCAATAGAATCTTATTACTTTAAATATTGCTTGTATTGCAGTGAAACCTGGAGCTTAGTGAACGTATTAACACGGGCTTGTCAGTGAGGGGGTTAAGGCACGTATTAAAGCGAAATAATGTAACAAAATTATTTTTATCTTTAAGTTCTATTTATTCGTTACTGTTTACTAATTAAAATTTATGGCACAATTATATTGAGACAACACCGTTGTGAAAAATATACAATTTTCCAGAACAAATTTAGAGTGAATTGTATATGAGTAATATATATATATATTTTTTTTTATGATATGAACTCAGGTACAAATTTAATGTAATCGACGTCAAAGAGGATCTTTTAAATTTTCCTTTTTATTATAATAATCACAAATTTTGCATCATGCATAATTTCTTACTAAAGATTTTGATATGATTTACTATTCGCTGATGATGTTAAATTAGCCGTTTTTATTAACATAGTTTTCGCATTATGCTTTTACGTTCATTGTCTACGGATCTTGTAAACAAAATTTTCAAACGCAGAGACATCGAATTAAAACAAAATCTTTTTATTTCTTACACATTTATTCATCATTTTGAAAAACTTTTTTACATTTTATCCAATTATATTTTACAACTTAGCGATAGGTTTTTTTAAAATAACTTTTCATCTAAATTTAGAAGCTTTACGACCAGCGGATATAGTGCAGACGAACAAAGACACAGATAGACAAACAAGCATAATTAATTATACATATTATAAGTAAAATATATTATATACGTGATCTCTTATTATTTAGAAATTACTCTTAAATAACATCATATATATCTGAAAATGCAGATTGTAAATGCTAGATGATTTATCTTGAACTTTATTGTTGTTATTAATACACTTTATCTGCAGGTTTTTCAGTCCATGACCTTGAACAATTTTTAATATACAAATTTCGTTTTTCCCTCTGTCAGTTAGCTAGTTCAGACTTTTGATCGAACAATTGTGGATAACAAGACATTATATAAATAGCAATTGACATAAATTGAAAAATATGTTTAGCAGAATGGAACAATAAATCCTTTGAAGAATTCTTTAATTTCTGCAAAAAAATATTTTTTTAATAACAGGATTACCAATCAGTATGTCTTGAAAAGCATAAAAAATTATTTTATAAATTTCATAATAATACACACATATTTTAAAACATGTGAGTAATTAATGAACATCGATGTCATTTAATGTTATGGAATTAAAAACAAGAGGAAATTTCGGTTTTGCAGTTTACAAATAAAGCTATAACCAATTTGAATAAACTAATTAAAGGCACAAATTTGACATAAAGTCATTTATTTCCTGTGCTTTATTTACATGTCCAAATTAGTTTGCAAATGCAAGCAATTTACTAGGTTGAGCAAAAAATTTTCTGGGAAATTTGTGAAAGTTGTGTTATTACGCGCAAATTAACAACAAAAGTAACAAGAACTATTCTTCAAGGTACAGACCATCATAGTCGACGACTTTCTGCCATCATTCTGCCAAATTCCACGAATTTCCTGGAAGTACGAAGTTTGTCGCCGTACCAGCACCTTCACTCTCATTAATATCATTGACGGCTTTCAGAATCGTTAGACCTTATTCTCCAATAATGCCGGATCAACATACGCAAATCATAGTGTTCGATAGGAATTTTGGAATCGAAATTCCTGAACTCCTATAGATATACCACTAGTACTCATATATACGATATAAATTCCGGTAACTATTCCATTCAAAATTTCCCAGAACTTTTTGCCCAGACTAATATAACATAAATAAACAAATTATCATTACTTTGAGAAATTATTTTTAAATTATTATGAAAATATACTTATGTAATGTACTTTATAAATACCTGTTTATTCATCGTAATCTGCATAGGTTATATCTTTTATGTTTGACGCAATATAACCTCTTATTGTATGTACTTTACTACAACTGTATCTATTGATTATTTACTGTATGCCATTAGGTGAACATTTTCATTCTCTTAATGTCAAAAATAAATTTTGAATATGAGTCAGATATATAATAACGTGCATTAAGTAAAGTATATGTGTAATTACTTATTAGCATATATGCAAGATAAATAGTTTATGCATAGTAATAGCAATTGTTGTTTTCGTGAATCTGGTGCAGAAGTCGACATATTTTTTCATTTAAATGATATGTTTGAATATACATGATTACTATATATGAGGGACATATGAGAAAATAACAGTTTAATGAAACATAATAAACAGGGGACCTTCTATAATTTTGTTTTAATATGCATCATTGATTTTTTTACGATGAACGTGTTGTGATAGGTGTATTAAACATATTTAATAGCTAAAAACTTTAGTATATTGAAAATATATACAGTGTTCTTTTTATGAACAATTTTCCGTATTCATAATTAATTTGTCTACCTTTTCTAAGTCTCTTCTTATTCAACTGTTTCGATTCACAAAGTTTTAATTTTCACAATATAGAAGCATAAAAAAAAAATCTCCATCGCATTTTTGACATTTATTATGAGATATTTAGTCCATAACATGGCTGGTAATTTGTACCTTTTTTCTTACCACTATTTTTAGTAGAAATATTTGCATTTTTTAATTGCAGAACTTTTCCGATTAAATATGACAAACCTTTCTATTAAAAAGAAACGTAGTCAAAACAGTTAAATTGGGTAGCTATGCGTTAGTAATAGTGGATTACAGTTCTTTCACTTCAACAACGTTTAGTTTAATTAAATCGCATAGTACGAAAATACACAAAGGAAAGCATTTCAACCTGGTATTACCGTAATTAAAAAAATATATAAAACTATAGCGATTTCCCTAGTTTACATTAGTCATTTATTTGTTATATTATATAACCTGAAAATTTTCATGCAACAAATTTGAGAAAGAGTTTCTAGCAAAAAAATAGAGACTATTTATCTGTTTCGTTAAAATTGCTTTCTCATACAGTACATATTTTGTAGTAATACATAATAGTAAAAACATAAAAGAGATTTAGTACAATGATAAATCTCTTCCCTATATTACTTTATTTATTATAAACGATCTTTTAACGCTCCTTACATTTTTGCTTAAAATTAAACATTTTCGCCCTCAAACATTAATAAGGCATGTATATTTTTGCTGAATTTTAAGCATTTAATACTTTAATTAGTGTGCAACTTGAAATCAGACATTGAAATTTCAAAATTCTAAAACACGGAGTAGGAATATAAATATTACATATATTATTATAAATAATAAATACACTGATATATTATATTGATATTTTATGCTCTCCTGTTTAGATCATAAATATTTTTTCACCATAAAAGGAATTGGCCGTGTTCAATTCAAATTTCAAGCAATGTCGAATATGGATGCTTCATGCAAATTATAAAAGCATTTTTTAATATAAAATTCTTTTATTGAAAATTCATCAAAAAATAATGTAGACAGAAAAATATTTAAATTTTAATCAAAAGAAATCGCAACTGCATAATCACCAAAGATAATCACCATATAAGAAAATCTAAATTATTTATTCACGAATTCGTTCATTAGTATTTTTACATCATGATTAAATCCATGTTATTTTGGAATCATTTTTTTTTTTTAAATTGGTAGTATAGTAGAAGGTGTCCCGATTTGAAAATACGTATTTATCTTTAAATATATTTTGTCAATTCTTATACAAGTAGTAAAAAAACACATTTATTTACTGTTTTACGTACTCAAGAATAGAGCATAGTTATTTTTCCATTATAAAAAGATTTAGCGATGTTCAAATTTCACGCAATTTAGAATATGAATTTTTCATCAAGATTGTAATAGAATTTTCTTTGTAATATTGTTTCATTGATAATTCAGTAAAAAAATAATAAAGGCAGAACATATTAAAAGATTTTTAAGAAGAAAGCGCGACTACACAAAATAAAAAAAAATATATGTAAGGAAATCTGAATCATCTATTCACTAATTAGTTTGTCATTATTTTTACATTATAATTAAAGTCATGTTATGTCAGAAACATTTTTAAGGGAAATTGTAATATAATAGAGATGTCCGAATTTGGAAATAAACTTTCATATCAATAAATAGATTTTGACAATCCTTATACATTAATTAAAATATAAAACATTCTTCTATTATTAAGAATCATAACCACACTACTATATAAAAACAAATATTTTTTATTTATTCATTAAAAGAGATCTACTAAAATGTCGAAAAAATAATAAAAAAAAAAATCCTGCATAATTGATTTAGATTTTCCTATATTTGCTTTTGTATATGTCCAGTTTCATAAAGTAAATTAATTGAGGATGCTAAAATTCATCTTAATAATATTATAAAAAATCACACAAATGATTCCTGACTTAAAAAATGATTAAACAGTTAAACGTAACGCTTTATGACACTTTCAATATCCTTCTGTCTACTTTAATTTCTTGAGAAAATTTCAATAAACCAACTTCAATTTTGGAAAACAATTACTTTTTAAAAACTGCATGAAGAATTTATGTTATAAATTATTTTAAAATATTAAATTACATCAATAAATATTTATTTGTGTCAAAAAATATGCCAAAAATCTTTTCTAAGCATTAGAACTCACAGTACATTTGAGCGACATACTCGATTACCTTTACGAAGAATGAAAGCACAATCCCAGAAGGTTCTTCTTTGATAAATCTGTTTACATTAAATACCTTGATTGCAGTTCATGCTGTTATGCGTAGAATAACTCAAGTAGTCCTAAACAGATTTCATTAGTTTCAGAGTGATTCTTTTCATTTCGCGTTAAATCTAAAGTTATTTCTACATATATGTTGAAGATAAAAACTTAGAATTGTTTACGGAAGATTTTTTAAAAGGGGCAACACGATGATATGATTAAAAAACAAACGTGTCTTAGAAATTACACAAATTATTACTGCAATGTTACTAAATTTTTCTTGTCGCGATATTTATTGGTATATACAATAATATATTAACTTATATAATAAAGCTTTTTTTCATATTTTTATGCATGTTATATATATATATATATATATAATACACTGTATACATATTATCTATCTGAGCAAAGATGGAAGGGCTTTGTTGCGACGAACCTAAGACGCAGGTTCAAACAATGGCTTGGATACTTTTTATTCTGTTGATTTAACGACTTGTTAGCTATGTGAATAAAATTTCATCAAATTAAATCTATAAAATTAAATAGGTGACAATAATAATTAATATTATTTTATGGCCTAAACCTTAAGAAGTAAAATCCTTCTAAATAGAAAAGATTATCTAAAACAATGAGATTTAATAACATGTTATTAATTTCAAATTTGGAATTTAGAAGAACACTTTAACTTTAACTTTAATGAGGGTTTTACCAATTTAATATTCATACATATATCTGTGCTACCCCAAATGTTAACAAGCTTGAATGTCCTCATTTTATTATTAAAAAATGTTGGCTTTTATGCATATTTGTCATTCTAAATATATATAATATGTATATATGAAGGTTGTAACCTTTTTAAAATAAATAAACCCGGAAGTTATAAATTTCCCAGGCTGGCAGCTAATAGTCGGTGCTAATATTTGTGGTACTTGCAGCGTTTTCCACTTTACTCCTTTGGGCTTTTAGTTCAACACTTCAAAATGTAGGTACCTTGCTGTCTTTCGTTTAGTGTTTAAATACCTAATATTATCATTTGTAAAGATTTCTTTTATTTACATATTTAATCTTTTTCACTTTGCTTAAAAATATCCATTGATGTGAACCATAACAACATGATAAAGTTGTGTTATGGTCACCAGTCGCCTCTCATCTTATCATTGGTACTTTCAGCGGTCTCCACTTCACTCTTTTTTGTACTGATGTATTTCTACTAATGTTGGCACTTCAAGTGTTTTCCTGCTTGTTACCTTGGCGTTTAAGATATTTATTATTATTATTTATTTTATTTTTTTTTTTTTTTGTAAAAAAAGAGATTTTCGATTTTTTGGTACTTTTACCTTTTTTTATTTTCAGTCCTGAATTAGTGCCTGAGGTTTTGAATACGAGATAATGGTATAAGTTGCAGAATCGTTCTGAAAGTGATATTCGTCTTTAAAGGTTTAGATTTATTTTGTTAAATATACATACATATATATATATATATATATATATATATATATATATATATATATATATATATATATATATATATATATATATATATATATATACTTTCAGTTAGAAATAATTTTAGAGTTAGAACCCTCCCGATCCCTCCAAACACAAAAATGTTTCGATGTTTTAACAAATGATTAAGACTTTTGTTATGTATTTCTGTTGGTAATTATGATTTCCTTAAATGCACAATTTATTTTAAATGTATTGCGCATAATCAGCTTATCATTCCTGTAGACACTATAAAACGTTATAATAGCCGTCTGGTGATGCAAATTATGTCAAATGTCTTATGTTTGTTGGAAAATATAAATTTACAGAAGTACAAGCTGCATGCATTAAAAAATGCATATGATGCATACGAAAAAACTTGTATGGTTCTGATCGACTACATCATATATGGAAGTGCTAATCGTTTTAATTATTATACGTTTCCGCAAACTGCAGCACTGACACGGTTATTTAAGGAATTGCATACTTTCTCAACATAAAAAAAAAATCGATTTTTTTATTCTTTGCCGGAAATTAAATCCTTATAGTTTGTAGAATTATGGGCGAAAATGTTTAAAGTGATAAATCATTTATTAAGAAAGATTTGAGGAAAAATGTCAGCGCACGCAAACAATATAAAACCAAATATAGCGTTGAGGTAGACTATCACAAATAAATGTTTTCGTTGCTGTTCGTTTTATTTTTAAGAATGTATTGAACCATTTTAAAAATACTGAACACTAAGGTGAGTTAGAATGATAAAATTTAAAATTATGTCAAGAAATCAAAACCGGAATTCGCTCTTTTTTGTTGAAATTGATGCCGATATTGCTTTGGCCACACATAATGATGGCGAAGAAATTTACAAGCAGATATTTTAAGTAATGGAATGCACAGGAGGACGCCAACCGTCTGTGACTTGCTAGGATCAAAGTAGCACTAGCTACGAAAGGGGCTTGTACTGCTCGTAGGCATAACAAGAACAGTTTAAATGAGCAGATTTAAGCACAAAAGGTTGCACAGTATAGCGCAAGAATAGCAAATTATGGGCAATTTGAAAAAATATATATAACAGTATATTTTTTTACTTCAAAAAATTTAACCGCTATTTTCTGGAAATTACATTTTTCAAAGAGGAAATAATGATAACTTTATCAATTTATAACTTTATTTGATACAATTTGCGTCCATCTACGCATAATTAAATTGTCTAAGGACAATTGCGCCATTATCTTCAAAAATATAATTTTTTATATTTCTCCAATGAGTTTAAATCTCAAAATGTTAGAAAAAAAAAAAAAAAAAAAAAAAAAAAACGATTTTTTTTTCTTTGCCGGAAATTAAATCCTTATAGTTTGTAGAATTATGGGCGAAAATGTTTAAAGTGATAAATCATTTATTAAGAAAGATTTGAGGAAAAATGTCAGCGCACGCAAACAATATAGAACCAAATATAGCGTTGAGGTAGATTATCACAAATAAATGTTTTCGTTGCTGTTCGTTTTATTTTTAAGAATGTATTGAACCATTTTAAAAATACTGAACACTAAGGTGAGTTAGAATGATAAAATTTAAAATTATGTCAAGAAATCAAAACCGGAATTCGCTCTTATTTGTTGAAATTGATGCCGATATTGCTTTGGCCACACATAATGATGGCGAAGAAATTTACAAGCAGATATTTTAAGTAATGGAATGCACAGGAGGACGCCAACCGTCTGTGACTTGCTAGGATCAAAGTAGCACTAGCTACGAAAGGCGCTTGTACTGCTCGTAGGCTTAACAAGAACAGTTTAAATGAACAGATTTAAGCACAAAAGGTTGCACAGTATAGCGCAAGAATAGCAAATTATGGGCAATTTGAAAAAAATATATAACAGTTTTTTTTTTTTACTTCAAAAAATTTAACCGCTATTTTCTGGAAATTACATTTTTCAAAGAGGAAATAATGATAACTTTATTTGATACAATTTGCGCCCATCTACGCATAATTAAATTGTCTAAGGACAATTGCGCCATTATCTTTAAAAAATATAATTTTTTATATTTCTCCAATGAGTTTAAATCTCAAAATGCTAGAAAAAAAAAAAAAAAAAAAAAAAAAAAAAACGATTTTTTTTTTTTTTGCCGGAAATTAAATCCTTATAGTTTGTAGAATTATGGGCGAAAATGTTTAAAGTGATAAATCATTTATTAAAAAGATTTGAGGAAAAATGTCAGCGCACGCAAACAATATAGGACCAAATATAGCGTTGAGATAGACTATCACAAATAAAAGTTTTCGTTGCTGTTCGTTTTATTTTTAAGAATGTATTGAACCATTTAAAAAATACTGAACACTAAGGTGAGTTAGAATGATAAATACACAGGAGGACGCCAACCGTCTGTGACTTGCTAGGATCAAAGTAGCACTAGCTACGAAAGGGGCTTGTACTGCTCATAGGCATAACAAGAACAGCTTAAATGAGCAGATTTAAGCACAAAAGGTTGCACAGTATAGCGCAAGAATAGCAAATTATGGGCAATTTGAAAAAATATGTAACAGTATATTTTTTTACTTCAAAAAATTTAACCGCTATTTTCTGGAAATTAAATTTTTCAAAGAGGAAATAATGGTAACTTTATCAATTTATAACTTTATTTGATACAATTTGCGCCCATCAACGCATAATTAAATTGTCTAAGGACAATTGCGCCATTATCTTTAAAAAAATAATTTTTTATATTTCTCCAATGAGTTTAAATCTCAAACTTGTTAGATGAAAATAATACGAAAAAATTCCAAAGTATCTCAATTTTCTTTTTTTTCAAAACTTAAAAAGAAACTGATTTTTTTGTTGTTGTTGTTTCTACAGGACGTTAGGATGCTATCCATCAGACCCGCATATTTTGGTACAGAGCATTCCGGCTGCAAGTTTCCGACGGAATATGTAACGAAAGTTAACAAAAAAAAATAGTGGAAATATATAAAATAGTGGAAATATCAGTCGTCATTCAATTTTATTCCCTTTCTAAAAATATGTCAATTCCAAACTATGCCAATTTTTCATCTCCGAGAATGCATGTAACCCCTTAACATAATTTAAAAATTACTTGTTCGATGGAGCTAAAATTTTCAATCTGCATATCAGAAGCTTCTAGAAATAAATTTCTATTAAAGAATCGAGAAGTTAACGTTGAATAATTTCATTACGAAAATCCAAAGGAATTTTACTAAGTATATTAAACTCATAACTGTATGTTTGGGATACTACATACTAACACTACAGGAACAACCAATGAAGCAAGAAAAATGTATATCTAACAAGAGATATGAATGATAACGATAAAAACACAAATATTGACTTTCTACGTAGAACTAAAAAAACTAACAAAAATAAAAACGAACATTCTACCTAACAAAAATTTAATAATTTGAAATTTTAATCAATACTTTATAATTAATAATAACATTTATATTCTCAGAAATTACTAAATTGGAGAGAACGTCGTACTGCATCCTCAAAGAAAAAAATAATCAACCTATTCAGAACGTGTATAAAACCGTTTATAAAATTCTTAATGATTTTATTACCGAGTACCCAAATTAAGAGGTCTCCGATCCCCACCAATCGAAAAAGCCCTAGACATGCTTTTACATCTTATGGAGAATCCTGATTTTCTCTTTATGAAACTTTAGTTTAGTTAATTAATTTATAATTTCTTTTTTCTTCTTGTATCTGTGTTATGTATAATTTAAATACTAAATATATATATATATATAATCTGCATTCTAATAAAACAAAAATACTGGCCTTTTTTGAAAAACTGTACTTGTTTTCCCGTGGCTTTTGGCTACCATTTACTTTAACTTAGTTTTTACATCATTTTAGGAAATACTTAGAGTATATATCTTGTCTATTTAACTTTAGATATAGATTTAAATTTAAAAAAAATATTTTATTCATATGTAAGAGTTATTACTCTTTTTATTTACTTAAATTTTAATATTCTTTCTCCATGTGCAGTTATCAACTACTGTCTGTCTTCCTAATGGCACCTTATGCTTAAAAGTCGTTTACAGTCGTTTATTCCTGGGTGTAAGGTTGCACTGTAACAAAGAGATTCGCAGATTGCCCTACATTTTTTTCGTCGTTTCGTAGGCTAAAATTAATTAATTGTGGTTATTTATTTACAATAATTTATCCGCGGTTCAAAATGTGAAATAATTTTTTTAATGTATAAAAATTGTTTTATTTTGTGGTCATTTAAATATATAGACTGAATTTACTTTTAAAATATAAAGAATTTATGAGATTTAAGCAAATGTCCATCTTTGTTTTTGTTTCTATTATTTCATTATTGATATGTATGATGTATTTTTTTTTCTTTTTTGTGAATGCATTTTACGTACAAAAGAATAAACTCGATGCAGTCCGTATTAAAAGTTTAAGCACATAATAAAAAATCATAATTCTATTAATAATAAAATATGTGAAGTATTTTTTTTTATATAAATACTGAATGAAAATACAAATTTTAACATCTACAATAACAATTTATTTTAAAAATTACCTTTTTATTAGTATGAATATTAAAATGTGCCAAATTCGTTGGATGAAATGTATATTCTCACGCACAAAATTTCGAAACATTTTAGAAAACAATCAAATTAAAAACAGCATAGATGCTAGATTTAACTTGCACAGAATCGAGATGTAATGTTCTTTAAAAATTTATTAATAAACTATTTTATCAGAGTAATTTTGTATGTGTTCGATATGTTTTTGGCAATAGAATAAATTTATTATTTGTTAAAAAATTAGGAACATGAGCATTAACACCAGGTATAACTTGCGCAGGAGCGGAATGTGGTGCACTCTCAAAAATATTAATGCACTATTTTATCCCAGTCATCTCTTATGCATTGAATATGTTTATGGCAAGAAAGTACATTTAATATTTAATAACAAATTAGAATCATGAACATAAATGAAAGATATAATTTGCACAGATATAGAATCTGATGCACTACACACACACACACAAAAATGCTCTATTTTATCCCAGTCATCTCTTATGCATTGAATATGTTTATGGCAAGAAAGTACATTTAATATTTAATAACAAATTAGAATCATGAACATAAATGAAAGATATAATTTGCACAGATATGGAATCTGATGCACTACACACACACACAAAAAAATGCTCTATTTTATCCCAGTCATCTCTTATGTATTCAATATGTTTAGGGCATGAAAGTTAGTTTAATATTTAATAACAAATTAGGATCGTGAGCATAAATGTAAGATTTAATTTGCACTTTAGTGGATGTGGTACACTGTAAAAGATATTAATGCACAATTTTATCCCAGTCATTTCATTTTCTACGCATTGAATATATTTATTTCAAGAAAGTACATTTATTATTTCGAATAAGGAAAATGAGCATTATTGCAAGTTCCAATGTGCCCAGAAGTGGGATGTGGTGTACACTAAAAATATTAATGCTCTATTTATGCTAGTCATCTGGTATGTACTGAATATGTTTATTCAAGAAAGTACATGTATTATTTAATAACAAATTAAGAACATGAGCATAAATGTAAGATTAAATTTGCACAGAACTGGGATGCGGTACACTCTAAGAAATATTGATGCACTATTTTATCCCAGTCATCTGGTATGTTCTCAATATGTTTATGCAAGAAAATACATTTATAATTTAATAACAAATTAAGAACATGAGCATAAATGTAAGATTAAATTTTCAAACCGCTAGGATGTGGTGCAATAAAAAAATATTATTTCTCTATTTTATACCAGTTATTTGGTATGCATTCGATATGGTTATGGAAAGAAAGCACATATATTATTTAATAAAAAAATTGGAACATGAGCATAAGTACAAGATTTAATTTTCACAGATCTGTATGATTTGTATTCTAAAAAATATTAATGCTGTATTTCATCCCTGGCATTTGGTAAGCATTCGATACGTTTATTGCAAAAAAGTACATTTATTGTTTATTAACAAATATAGGAACATGATATTTTTTTCTCTTTTTTTTTTTTTTTTTTTTTTAATTTCCGTTTTTTACAGATATCAGAAAGTTTTTCTAAGCTTTTTCTTTTGCATTTGAAGACTTAAAACCACGTAAATGAAATTTTGAAATATAATTTTGTTTACCTTAAGTTTCATATATGACAAATTCAAGATGAATTTCGGAATTTAAATAAATAATTAAAAGCTATAATAAACTTCCAATATACCATGTGTCCAAAAATGACAACTTTATTTAAAAATATTTATTATTTTATTTCTAGTATTGTTACATTAAATTCATGTTACTTGAATATCATTCTGTTTCATAAAATGTGCTGTTTTCCTAAGTACATTACAGGAAACAGTGCATTGATATATACAGCTTGTTTTTTTTTTTTTTTTTTTTTTTTTTTTTTTTTTTTTTTTTTTTTTTTTAATTGTCTCAAAAGACCTGTCATGTTTGAATCCCTAGTTGAAGCAGGATCACCAGACCACCAGGTAAAACCCGGTATGTATTATACAGGGTATTTCAAAAAAAAAGTTTACAAAATGACATGGCGAATCAGGCCTACAACAAGGATGAAAAACCACTTATTTAGTCACAAATACTGGATGTTTCATCCGAACTGAATATGGGTTTACGGAAATGACTTTCAGAAATCTGAAGTATATTATAATAAAACATTTAACAGACATCCTCACATTTGTTGTAAATATGATAACATAAAACAAAAGTGGTAGAAGTTTGTATTATATTCGCCAGCAGTATGCACTTGACGCCCCACTTTTTGGACTGTAATTATCAATCTATACAGAATCAAAGATTGCTTGAACAACATGTTTTTCCAGATCTTTTTGCGATGTTATCACATTTCACACAATACAAGGTACATATCCTTGTATTTTTATTACATTTTTTTTCGCGAAATTATCACCGTGAACCCGGGTTCAGCTAGGATGAAACACACTGTGTTGAGATTAAGTAAGTGATATGCGACGCTGTGTTCCTATGTGATTATTTATCCTTGCTGTATGACTGATTTGCCATGTCATTTTGTAAACTTTTTTGAATCTTCCTGTATATATGTATATATATATATATATATATATATATATATATATATATATATATATATAAAACCATTAATTAAACATAACCTTCCACCGTCAAATATTATGAATTAAAGCTGTAAGTATTTAAAAAAAATAATATAAGAATTATTATGGAAGAAAAGAAAAAAAGTGGACACCGACAAAAATTGAAAAGCTTACACATTGAATTACGTTATCAAGGGCACAGAATTCAATGATATAAGCAAAATGGTTGTTTTCTGTGGGAAAAATAAGCTAAAGCTAAAAGTTATTTTCCCCTGTGCCCAAACAACCATAAAATCAAGTGAATTGATTAAAAATGAAAGCAGAATAGAAACAAATAATATGAAATGGAAGAATCAATAAAACGTATTTAAATATTTATAGGATATAAAATATAAATAATAAACACCATACCGATTAATATTTCAGTATTTTACAAAAATCCACGCGCACATGGCTGCCAGTATATCAAAAAGATTAAGGTGAATAAAACAGTTAAGAAATCACAGTAAATGATACCAAAGGGTGCAGTTAATACATTTTGAAATAAAATTTGAAATACCTTGTTAAACACATTTAATCTAATATAAAATAAATAGATATTAATTACATTATTTAAAATGCACTATTAAATTAATTAATAACAGTTTAACAATATCGTCAAAATTTAGCTAAAAATACCCCCTGGTGTATTAAATTATAACTGAAATGGAGCTAGAAAAATTAACAATTACAGCTATCTTAAAGAGACAAATTTAGTGCTGCCATCTAGTATTATTTCTATTAAACAACTAACGCAAGAAAAATATTTGTAATTATTTGAATGTAAATAACTGTATAAATAATTGTAAGCATTTGAATGTAAATAACTGTATAAACAGCAAAACCAAACATATCCTTATATAGAGAGAATTATAAACCGAATATAAACCACACAATGTATTTAAAAACTATTGTAAATAAAATTTAAAAGCATACAATATATTCTATTAGCTAACTTATTTAAACTAAGCTAAGAAATAAATAATTCTAGAACATTGATAATATATAGCATATAGCTATATGCTATAAAACAAAAAAAATTCAGTAATAATTAACATAAATAATTATTAAATATAAAAATTATTTTTTATGAATTATATATCAGATATTTATAAAATGAACAGGAAATAAAAAACATGTGGAAGTAAATAGAAGGTTAAATGATACTTAAATAACCATTACTTAAAAAGCACAAATATAGAGTGTGGATTATCTTCAGACATCCATAAGAAACCATAAAGTATGAATGTGGGACATTCAAAAACATTAAACCGATAATAAATATTAAAAAGAATAGAGTAATAATAATAAAAATAATTACCCAATTTTAATGCATACAGTATAACTACATTTATATTATACATACTTATATGTATATTATTCACTATAAGAATGGCATACTATTAGTAATTAATATGATATTGTCCTTAGTAAATTTAAAATTTAATAACAAATAATTGTAAATTAGATTAATCAATAATTAGGCTAATTATAATATTAATGAAATTCTCCAATTACATATAAAATATCAAATCAACATCCATATAAAATACGTAACAAAAATATAGTAATAATGCAAGACCCCCCCCCTTTTTATATATATATATAATTAACCATTGCGTATTATCCAGACAACACCACCCTCCTCCGTACTCTAACATCTACCCACCCAACCAACCTATAATATTTTTTTATATTATTTTACAATTTTTTATTTTTTATAGATTTTTTTTTATTTTATAATTTTTTTGTAATTATGTTTACGCATGTGTTAATTTGTTTTAATAGATCATGTAAGAAAAGTACTAATTGTATATTAATGAATATATGAATTTTTTTGGAAAACCATGATTTAATGCATCATAAATTAGTTTTTTAATATTATTGTTAATTAGAGGAGAAGAACATAAACATTTTATTCTATATAAATGATTAAGTATTATATTCCGAAATACAGAATGATGTAGACAAGATTTAAAATTTGTAAATGTATTAACTTTGAATTTAAATTCTTTACGTTTGTCATATAAATCTGTGATTGTTTTATTGTCTTTGATTGTAATTTTAAGATCTAAGAAGTTAATTGTATTGTTAGATAAAAGGTTTTCCGTTAAATCCAAATTAGTGGGATAATCAACTGGAAATCGAGTAATTGCAGATTGATCAGTATCAATTAAAATGATGTCATCAATATAACGATATAAATGTAGATTATTATTAGTAAAATTACGTTCATAATGATATAAGTATAAGTCAGAGAGTAAACTGAAAGTACAACCGCCTTGTGGTGTACCGACATGCTGTAAATATAAAGTATTATCTTGCAATATATAATTATTATAGATAATGAAGTTAGTTAAAGATTTAAAATATGCAATATCTATATTAGATGGTAATTCCAGTTTTTTATAATATTTTTTAAATAATGCATTTATAATTTTATGTAAATCTAATAGGTCAATATTATTAAAAAGATCTTTGAAGTCATAAGTCGTTATATTATAAACACAATGAAGATTTTTTTAAATATTAACAAGTTGATAGCTATTTTTTATACAATGTGTATTATCATTATTTGTAGTAAGTACATATAATTGATTAAGAATTTTTAAGAGAAGTGTATTGGCTTTATTATTATATGTATTACAACCAATAGTAACAGTCCTAAATTTAATAGGAGTTTTATGAAATTTGGGAATAAGAACTAAATATGGATAATTAAAATTAGTAGATAAAATATTTAATAGTTTATAATAACTTCGAATTTTGCGATTATTTACAATTACAGTTTCATTAGTTTTTTGAAATGACTTATTAGAAGAAATAGAATTTGTAAGAAGTTGGTGATAATATGATTTACATATAATAGCATAATTGTTAGGAGATTTGTCTACATATGTAATAACGTAGTTTTTTTGTAATTTAGTAATTTGTTGGAAATAATGCTTTGTATTAATAGAAACCAAATCAGCAATATTATTTTTTAAAGCCATAGTTAATATTTCAATTACTAATATCTTCCATTGATTAAAATATTCAATAGGCTTATTATAAGAGATAGAAATTTTATAAATAAAAATATCAATATCATATGTAAACTGTTTGATAATAGATTTAACATTAAATTTAGATGGAAGTCTATATTTAGTACCATAACCCATTAGTTGTTTCAATTTAAAATCATATATATATATATTGAAGAAACACAATTGAAATACAGGGCTCGAATAGCTGTTTCACAAAAATCGCTATGGAAAAAAAATTAAAATTTTACTAATGCCCAAAATTTTACAAAAGAGTAAGATCCATCAAAAGACTACATTACTGAAGGAAAACAATTTCCTCAGTTAAGGGTGGATTTGCTTTTTTTTTCATTTGAAAAAAGTGATTTCCTTTTTTTTTTACATTTTTATTTTCCCTATAGTTTGTAGATTATATATGTACAGAGGTTTGTACTAATAGTCACTTCGTAGTTATTTTGTGCTTTTGCACAAGAGTCCTTATGCTTACACGGTTTTGGAGCACTATAAATGCATTTTACGGAAAATGACCTTTTTTTTCAGACTCGGCAGAGATCAGAACGCAAAACCTATTAATCAGATCTTGCTATTTATTTTTTTAATTAAAGTTGATGTAATTTATTGGAACTTGGACCACTTTCAGCCATTTTTATAAAAAATACATATTTTTAGAAATAAGGCAAAGTGCAAAAAAGGTGAGAAATGGGCTTTTTTGTAAAAAATCACTGCAATTTTTCAACTTTTTTATCTCAAAGTAGTCGGAGCTCCAAACAATAGCATCTACTATTATAATACTTAGCGGAAATTTATTGCTTTCTGATCCCGCCCGATCGGAAGTGCCAGCGTGCATGCTAGGGCGTATACCAACGCAACTTGAGCCACATTATAAAATTTGTATTAAAAAATTTTCGAAATCTTCTTACAATATTAAAGATGTGAATTATCACATTGCTACAAAGCGTAAACCAACTTAGTGAAAAATGTCCAAGCCGGGAATCAAACCCGGGTCCCTGGAATAGAAATTATTTAAAAAATCTTCTTACAATGATAACAAATAACACTCAACAACCCTGAGCTAAAATCTTCAAGAAAAAAATTCCTATTACAGAATTTTTTTTCTTTTTTTTTCTTCTTTTTTTTTCCTCCCTTATAAAGGCAACAACACCCACCCCTAATGTTTTAGAAAACCAACCACATCCAGTGCAAACAGTTTCTTTCTCTTAAATTGGGAAATGTTGTAACAGAATCTAAGATAAAGTAAAGTCATTTATGAAAATCAAAATAAACTTTAATGATATTTTAGAATTCCCATTAAGCATATAATTCTAAGAATTTCAAATAATATTTTAAAATATTGAAAAAAAAATGTTTTTGGTTATGCGAATTAAAATTTAACCTTAAAAAGAAATTGAACATTAATCATTTTTTGTATTACACTGATAAATAAAAATTTGAAAAATTCTATTAAATTACGTTTCATAAGTTTTATCAATAAATTTAACCGGATAAAAAAAAATCCCTATTACATTACATTTTTGACACGTTACATACAAATTAAATTACGTGAATACTAATCTTTACTGAAGGATATAGTTTATTTGCTCATTTTCGAACAAAATATGGTTAACGATAATTTTTTAAACCTATAAAAGAAATTTGGGAAACAAAATCTAATGTTAAAAAGATGTTTTTATTTCATTTATGTAAAATCCTAGAACATGTTTTTTTTAATTATTATTAAACTTAGTATTTATTTTATAAACAAGTGCATATATAATTTTATTATTAAAATACATACTTATTTTTTTTTATTCATTAAAAAGCAGAAATATAATCCTTATTTGTTAAAAAAAAAAAAGAAAAAAAAAAGAAAAAAAAAAAAAAGGAAAATCTCAAGCTATCAAGCTCTAACCTATGGTACATTATCTCCTAAAATCTAACCTAAGTAAAGCTTGTCACAGCTGTATCGCTAGAACAAAGTTTTATGTGTTCCAAAATTCTTAATTTCTTTTATTGACAATATATATATATATATATATATATATATTATTTTCCTGTAACTTAGGCCTTATAACCTAGAAATATTCCCTGTGTTTTATAATTTAAATGTGAAAACGCTCATTCTTTTTGAGATGTTATATATAGAGATTTTCCGAGCTCTTCATACAATGTTATTTCAGAATATTTGCGATGTAGAAGTTCCAGTTTTACCACGCGAAATATTCCTTCAAGAAACTTTTACAGAAAATATCGAGAACAAGCCAATTACATTTTAAAAATAAAAAAAAACCGACTGCGTAAAAAGCGAACTAATTAATTATTTCTCATCAATGTGATACTATTTTTTATATTACTTACCTATTTTTTTTTATTTACTTGTATTGATGATTTTTAAGTTGTGTTTAAGTGTTAGTTCCTATCTATAAACACTGTTTCGATTAGGCTTATAGATGTCTATGAAGGTTAGAGTTGCAGTAAAGCTAGAGATACTACCTACACAACTTCCAGACTGTGTAATATTTAAACTGAGATTCTGACTGCAAAATAGTCAATGAAACATCGTCTTCATTTTGAAAGACCTATCCAATAATATGCCACTCAATAGGGTGCATAAAAATGTTTTTCGTCACTACCAGTACTTTTTATTTTACGGCCGCAATTTTCAATTTATAAAAGCAAAACCTAACCTATAACCATCGGGCTGTTAAGACGAATCGATAGAGACCTCATTAATTAAAATCCATCCAGCCTCTTTGATGTTTCGAGGGTATAAAGAAATCCACAAACCCAGATACACGTGAAACACATAACCCTTCTTGGCAGTCGGGTAATAAATAACAAGTAATTTTATTAAAAGTTTAATCCGACTTCATAGGTTTGTTTCTTACATTTGAATAATTTAGTTATTCACTATTGTTATTAAAATTACAATTCTACACAGGCCGATGTATAAAGATCCGAACACGAAAATTACTTAAAATCAAAGGGTAAATCGACGAACTTCAAATTTACATTTTCATGCAATTATAAAATAAGATTTCGTAATTAAAGTTCTAATATCATTTTTATATTTTATGCTGAATATACAGAAATATACTTATTTACATAAAATTATAGTTTTTCATCTGTCATATTTATATTTTATGTTGAATAAACATATATATATACATATATATATATATATTCAATAGACGCAATAGCACTTATCTGATATCAAATTTAACAAACCAAGTAGAGCTTTATCCAGATTGCATCAAAAAGAAAATATTAATATAAACTTCGAAAAAGCTAAACTAATCATTTCAACATCTAACTTTACTCTTCAATAATCCATGAGGCCATTGAGATTTTACTTATGAGTGATACTGTTTGTAACGATGGCCTTTCTTATAATATTACCACGATTTCGTTTAATACTCTGGTATTTCAAGAACTCCTGAAAGTACTACATGAACTTTTGACCCCTCTTTAGAGTGGTGGACTGAACTTCGCTTGTGCATGCATAGTATTTTGTTTTGTTTTTACGATGTTTTCTATTTCCAGTCAGACATCTTTTCCCTTTGAAATCTCGTGTGCGTTTGATAGATCTCACGGTTCTATGTTGCAACACCTTTATATGTTTTCTTTATATTGTGTCTTTACATATTTTAACACCTTTTAAGAAAATTTATGTAAGTTTTAGCGTTTTTTATTATATGTATACTTATTTATATAAAATTACTGTTATTTCATCCTTTAATATTATGGAAAATATTTTGAAAAAATACTGCTCACCAAAATATTAACACGACCTCCAAACAGTTTTAATCAATACAATCAGAAAAAACACTATATTGCTAAACAGACAGAACACAAACCATAAGTCGGATAAAATCAGTTTACCTTATATGATGCAGGACTGTAATCTGTAATTGATTTAAATTTCATTGTGGTCAATATCACACAGTTTGACAGAACATGAAGCTGAAGTATTTAATTTATTGAGGTGTCCCTGTAAAAAAATATACATGATACGACGACTATTTTAAAAACGTAAAGTATCATTTCAAATAAGGTCATTTACTATAACACACTATTCAAATGTTGTGATGGTTGCTAATTTTTACCGAAAGTTTAAGCGTATAAACCAAAACAAAGATGAAAAGAGACAAACAGAAAATCATCGTTTTTACATCCTAAAAATATGGAAACGCAATCATCTGTGAGATACCATTTCTTCAAGATTTACCTGAATCCACAAAGAAAATAATGATAGAAACGAATGGTAAAGTGTCCCACGGCGTAATCCCTGGTCACTGAGTTTCTGGAGGTAATTCATGGTCATTTTCACTTTTGTAATCAAAATAACAATTTATCAAAGTCTAAAATATCTGAAAGATATATTAAACCCTTTGCTTTGCAATGTATGCATTAATTATTCATTTAATTGAAATTTAATAATGGAAACTGCTACTGAAATTTCTGCAAAACAACATTGACTATGATTTTTTTTTCACATTTTACATAGATCTGTGTCATTCTTAATATTTTAATTATTTTAATATTATTTTTATTTTATTTCAACTACGATATACCGCAGTTAAAAAAGATATTATAAAATTTTCTTCGTAATAAACGTTTATATGAATAACCCAAACTAAGCCCATATTTGCGGGGTAATTCTGGTCATAGGGAGAATTCCTGATCAGTGCTTAATAATGTAATTTTACAATGTTTATACATACTTTATAATCTATTATAACTCTGCACTCTAAAAAGTATTATCATACAAATATTTTTTAACCAATAACTGTAAAGTAGCATTCTTAATTCTAACTGTACAGGAGGGAAACAGTAAATGCTCTGAGCTTAACACAAACTATATGTCTGAACAATTAAGTAGAAATACTGTTTCATTGCAAAGGGCCCATTATGTGCTTTAAAATATATAGTGCAATAGAGGAATTTAATTATGATTTGTTTTATGAAAAATATCTGTTTTATATTGGGAAACTCAGAGTACAAGGTAGTAAAAATTGTAAAAAAAATCTTGAATAAGGGGCCAGAAACTTTCGGTGACCTAAGCGAGATAGAATCGAAAATATATACATTCAGTATATAATTTACGGACCAACAAATTTGCAAAGTATTAATCCATTCACAATAGTCATAGGGTGATTATTCCATACCAAAATCGGAAACATTACTAGTTTTTATAATAAATGCATGTTTTAAATTTTTATCACGAATTACCGCGGGCAAATTTATATCCTCTTCCTGCTGAAAGTCAGTTAAAACGGACGTATAGGATGTACCTACGTGAGTTCATACACATTAATAAAATGATTAGTTTTAACACTTTAATATCTAATATCCCGATTCAGCGATAATTCCAGGTCACTTAAACATTGTAATTATTTCTATCACATGTGCATATATAAATAAGTAAGCTTTTTATTGTATGGCCCTCAGAGGGTGCTTGTTCCATACCAAAATTGGAAACATTATCTTCAATAGTTCTTATTATAAATGGATGTCGTAGATTTTTGATCACGAATTACAGCGGGCGACCCTATATATAATTCCTGCTGAATTTCGATTAAAAATGGACATGCAGGATGTACCTATGTGATAATATATACGTTAACAAAATGATTAGTTTTAAGTCTTTAGTATCTAATATTTCATTTAAATATTAGTACCAGGCCTCGGAGAGGTAATTTTTCAGACACCACTAATTGTTTAAAATGGTTTTTATGGCAGATTACTACAAGAATTCTAAAAAAAAAAAAAAAAAAAAAAAAAAAAGCACATCACGAAGTGGATTTTTACTATACTTCCAAGGTAAATATAAAACGAAAATATTCGAGAGAAAATAGTGGGGGTAAAAAATTTAATTTAGTCTGTATACGGGGCATTCTCACAATATTTTGACTTTCATGCCCATGAATAATAATTTTTATTTTAATACACTTTTTTTGTGTTTTTTTTTAATTTCATATACTGGGTAACATCCCATAGCATGATTGAAAAACAATATTAACGAGATAAATAAGTTTTGGACGATGTTGGGGGTCCAAACACTTGGAAAACGCGTATGTCATCCCGTGTCGCTGATGCTGATTTTTAAGTTTGTAGGCGTCCGGATAAAATTCTTTCAATAAAAAAAATTCGATGTAATTTTTTTCTGAGACTGGAACTATTGTTTTATATAAATATGTAGGTAGAAATTAACCGGCACACATTTTTAGGGTTGTTATTATTTTTTAAACTCTGTCCCTGGGTTTTAGATTCCTTACCATCCCTCTTCTAAAATGATGCAGAAAATCATTTCAGATACAGCCATAGAATTTTTTTCAAGTTTTTTTTCTCATTCAGAACTATGCTAGAGAAATAATTATTAAAATTCTTTGGCGGAAAATTTACTGTAGAATTTAAATCAGCATTTAAATATCAGTTTCAAGCATCGTGGCTTTATTGGTAGACTCACCGTCCCCAAGGTTTTTTCCTGCACATTTCGAGGTAAATAAAAAAAAATAATTTAATTCATTGCTAACAACTGTTTCTAAAAATCAATTATTATTGTGGCTATCACTTAGTCGTAACATGATTTTCCTAAAAATAGGCGGTACTTTTACTTACCGTCCCTTTTTTTACCATTTCGTCCATTTTTTCCAATACCATCCCCCTTTTTTTACCTCACCGTCCCTTCTTTAACACCCCTTTAAGACAATGTTATACAAAAATTCTGTATTAAATGTACTACATTGTTATTATTTCTTATTTGAATCTCCTGTGGGTACTATGCAAATTTATTATAAGTAAAAATTTAAAAGAAAATAAAAAGTTATTGGGGTAAAATGGTTAGGAAAATTGAACTCGCAAGTTTAACTTAAACCTTAATTAAATAAAAAAAGTTTCGCTGCTGACCATTTTTTCTTTACTTTGAATCATTAAGGCATTCGTCTATTAGATTAAAATGTTATTTTAGCAAGTTTAATTTTGTCAAATTTTTTTCCCAAAGTCAATAGATTGTGAGAATTCCCCATACAAAGAGTCTGCTCTGAGGCCTGTAATACCTTTTTTCAAGCTATTGTTTTAACAGAGAAGTACTTAGAGCGTTATTAATATATAAAGAAACAATGAATTATTTCTGATTTATTCCCGTACAGTCTATATATATATACTTATTTAAGAAATTAGTATTTATTTATTTTTAAAGAAACATTTATTTAAGTTTAGGATGCTTTTCTTACATTAATAAGAACGAAAAATGATGCATCAGACAAGAATAAGAAACATTTTCCAACATTAACACTATAATATTAGGCAATTTCATTTTTAATACACTAAAATCGATCCAAATTCTTCATATAACCGCACTCTTTTTGTGCGTCTCTATAAACGAACTATAGATTATCGTTATTTCATACTCATTAGAAAACAAGATTTGAGCCAGCATACCGATTGATATTAATTTCATCAGGTTAGCAGTATTGTAACATTAATAAAATGTACCTGAAACCATTGTCTCTCTAGGCCATAATGTAAAGTAAATTTTAGTTTGTCTCTGTTGACCAACGGCAACGATAAATCCAATAACTTTATTTAGTATATAATAGTATTTATTTAGTAGTGTACTAAATATCAATAATACTGGAAAATTACATGGCAATCCGAGGATGTTTACGAGAGACGTATAGGCAAACCTACTTCACAATCACTTTTGGAAAGGGTTAAAATATTTAGTGATTACTGTAATGTACTAACAACTATAAACTCAATTTCTGTCAAATATAACTTTTTTTTACCAGCTATTCTTTAAAACTAACTTTTCCTAGGACGAAATACCTGACGAGCGTTTTTTTTTTTTTTTTTTTTTTTTTTTTTTTTTTTTTTTTTAAATAAAGAATTGCAAAACATAAAAAAATAAAATATTTTGTCAAATTAACATGCCAAAGCAATTCCACAGTATTATTTTTATTAGCATTTTACATACATAATTCAATTTTCCTAAAAGCGCATCGATGACAAAAACAATATTTTTCAGAAATACATGAGATTTTTAATTTAGTTCCATAAAAGTAAAACAACGACTGTTATTTTAAGCGTATTTTCGGTGAACATATAAATTTATTTTTCAAACCTATCAATCATTGTAATAAGATTTTATTTTTTAATTGAAAACGAATTTATCTTAGAATTTCTTTTAATAGATAACAATATACCTTAATGAAAAAAGCCATCAGATATTTAAAGAATGATTCAGAAAATCAAAAAAATAGTAACATGAGCTTGTTATAAATTCTTTTGTTGTTATAAAAATATGTATAGAGTGCAGTTTTATTTATTTATGTAAAGTATATTTTTGTGTTAACTACATTTGTTTTAGGATTTTCATAAAATACATTATTTTAAAAATGGCGCTGCTTTTTCAAAGAAACGATTTGATTCTGTATTGTACAAATAATATATTATCCACACACATATATAGACATCACATGTAAATGAAGTTGGTCGCTTTTCACTTGTTTTTTAAAGATATTGCTGATTCTTGGAAAAACAGATTTACGCGTAATTACATACTAAAATTTATGAAAGTCAACAAAAATTAATATTATTAATGTTTGTTGTGTTTAATCATTTGATTTTTCTAATTATTTTCAGGTGTCCTCTTATGTTACATTTAGGAATCTAACTTTTATGAAAATACAAAAGTCATAAGGAGCTAAATCAAACATATGTGAAGGATGTTAAAGAATGAAATTGTGATTGTTGGTCAAAAACTGCCTCATAGAAAAACGTCTTTTTGATCTGGTGTGAGAACTCTTGTGACTTTGTTTACACAAACTTTTCTCATATTAAGATCCTCACGTTAAATTTTCCTTTTTGTGCCTTTGTCAATATCCACAAATTAAGCATTCATTCGAACAATGAGCCGACGGTCTTTCGAATAATCTGATTTTCTCTATATTTTCCTTTGTTCTGGAAATGCAAGGTCGTCCAGGGCATTCATCGTCTTCAACAGTCAAACAGCTCTCGCTGAATCTTTTGTGCCACTGAAATACTCGGGCACTAAAACACTCATGCGGTCAATCCCATAGACTGTAAGCATTTGTGAAAATTACGTTGGTGTTTTGTGAAATTTTACTAAAATTTCAAATTGTCACATTGTTCAAATTTTAAACTTAGCATTTTCCCGGAATTATTAAAAAAAAAAAAAACAGAAACAAAACAACGGCGATTCCCACACAAATGAAAAGAATATAATATTACAGTTTCTCAAGCAGCTTCAGAGCGAATCACTGTCACCAGGCGTACAGTTATTACCGTTACTAACTGATTTGTTTACTAGCTGTAATCTAAACTCGCTATTTAATAGCCACACCTCGTATATGAGAAGCTTTTAAATGAATTATTTAAAGCTATTTTAAAATGAAACTTTTTTGAATCTTTTTTTATAATGTAAAAATATTTATTTTTCACACTTTTTGAAAAATATTAACAAAAATGCAATGCTTGTCTGTAATCGAAATTGAATAAATACGTTAAACTTAATATTTAATTTCAATTTTTAAAAATAAGACATTGTCTACGACTAATTATACTCAACATGTTACATAAGTTGTTGATGTTCTTTCCTAATTACATCAGAATATATGACTGAATGCTTTAATAAAATCTGCTCTAATGTTTCTTAATAGAATAGAAAATCTTAATAAAGATATTTTATAAATATAATTAAAAGAATTAAGAATACTTTCTAACATTATTTAAAAATTCTAAAGTGGAAGAAAGAAATTGATGAAATCATGTTTTACTTGCGTCTAAGTAAAACCGCATTACAACAAAGGAAGAATTTACTAAATATATTCACGCGCAGTTAGTGCGTGAATATATTTAGTAAATTCACGCACTTTATTTTTGTATTTTCATAAAGTTAGATTCCTAAATATAATCAGATATTAATTTTCTCTTCATGCATCACAGAATACAAAATTATTTACCTAAAATGTTTTAAATGAACTCACACATCTTGAGTGAAAAAAAAGGTTTAAAAGCAACTGGGTTCCAGTTTTTAATAAGAAAAAAATTCTGTTTATTTTTATAATTGAATATTATTTTAAAATATTAAATTACATTTAATTTTATAATTTAAAATATAATGATTTTGGTTGGATGGAATTAGTATTGTATTTATATACGGTCACCTGTTTTCAAATTTTCCTTTCAAAAATGTTAATAAATTGTGAATTAAAGATAATAATATAAAAAATGAAATTTACTTTATTTTAAAATAATTCATTGTTATTCATACCTTTTTTTTAAGTGGAGAAATAGCATAGGAATCGTACTAAGTACATTCAAAATGTTGTGAATTATGTCTTTCTATTCCTACACAGTTAAAAGAATTTCAAAATTATAACATGACAAAGTTAACTTAACATGGTTGTGACATATTTATCAATGAATTACCTACAAATTTGAACAAATTCTTATGCGCGAAAGGTCGACAGAAGGGAAGTTAGAATTTTTATACATTGTCTGCTGAATAGCGAAATAAAGAGTTATATTGAATTATTTTCTGCACAAGAAATAATTATATCACATAGCGTTGAGAATGCAATTTAAGGAAATTTGATTTTTTATAAGCAATATAAATGGGAATAAATAGTTTTGATCTGTCACCGTACTCTAGTAAAATCTTCCGAGTTTCGTTCCGAGTTCGTGGGGACTATAGCAATGACAGTTCCTTTTAAGTTCTTATGTAACGTTATATATCAGAAATCACTTCAAAACAACTCAATAAAGATTAAATCAGTGTTTATCATATTATTTTACATTTCAAATTTAAATAATTGTATAAAATAGCAAATATATAAATCAAAGACCTAGGCAACATAATTGATAAGGGGTTTGAGCAATCGTACGCAATTCCAGTATTTATTTCATTTATTTCAATCCAGTAGAGTAGAATGTGATGCATTCGATGGTATTTTCCTATACAAATAATTAATATTAAAAGAAAGTCTTTCCCAACATTGAAAGTCTCACATGAGCAACAAAATCAAGGTTTTTTAATTAAAAATGCTTGGAAAGATAAAAAGCGCGTTTTGTAATTACACGAATACTTTGTAAATTATAAACACATAAAATTTTTGTTTCAGTTACTCCTTTAATAGAATATGATTGCAATTGTGCAACTTTACCTCTTAAGGGGTCTCAGGACTCTTAAAATTGGAAAAAAATGAAAAAAAAAAGACCATTTTCAACATTTAATATCTAAAAATGCATTTGATTTTAAGGCACAATTTTAATTGGAATAAAATATATAACTATGTTCTTTCATTTCATGCAGTTAAGAACTTGCAAGATGCAGAATTAGCATTTACAGAAGCCTCCAAACTGTTAGACATTTGACAAGCAAGAAATCGGCATAACAGCTTACGCTCACGATTACAAAATAAGTATTGCAACTAGAAGGAAAATTTTGGTGCCTACTTATACTTTAGATTACAGTAATTACCCTGAACTTAAATAAATTTGTATTTAAAGCTTGTTTTTATAATTTTAATACAAAGTTGTGTTTAGCTAATGCAAAATTTAGAAAATTTCAACAGTATAATCGCCTAAAAAATATTGTTTTGAACAATAAAAAGGAAATTTTAGATTCAGTTTATACAGACTAACATGAACCATATGTTTTGAAAATTTCATGAAAAAATATTCATAAGTTTTTGAGATATCGTGTGCGTTATGCCCAAAAACGTCATTTGGATAAAAATGACTTCAAAGTTTCGAAAACGGCGCTTCAGCAATTGAACGTGTATAAATGTAAAAGCCATAACTTCAATTCTAATAGGAATTTCAAGGAAACAATTATATCAAAATGTCCAGAAAAGATAACAGTTTAACGTCTAAAAAAATTACAATTTTGAAAATTTTAAAGCTTTAAGAGTCCTGAGACCCCTTAACTAGTGACATTGCATAGTTACGAATGTAACAGGTTTAAAGTCGCTGTACATATTCACATACTTTTTACCATGATTTCCCACACTGTAAAAAAAGCAGATGTTTACTAATATATCAAAATGTAATATTAAGACGGATGAGAAAATAAAATAGCCTCCTTCAAGTTACACGTGATCAAGTTTTTTTTATCGGTTGGAACATGAGAAACCATTATATTTTCGAGATTCGAAGACGAATTTGTAAAACTAAATCCCCTTTTGCTTCCAGTAATTTTCGAAAACCGTTCCGAGTAATCTTTTTATTCTAATTTTTAACCAGTTTTCTCAACCCAAAATATGGATTTTAGGATTCTATCAATTCTCCAATAACCTTTTCATGTTCAACAATGTTTTACTGAAAAAATATGAAAAAATTAAGAGCAAACGTTTTCAGTGAAGAAACAGAATTTGCACATGTAAGGGTGACGAAATAATATTAATTTTAATGTTAATGTGTCGCTGTTATTTAAAAATGTTTGTGCGTAAAATATATTTGTTGAAATCGACAATATTTAATGAGAAAGGGAATTCATAGAATTCGAAAATTATTCTTGTTGAGAAAAGAAACTGTCTTATATTTTATAAAAAATACTTAGATGCTTTTCCGAAAATAAATGGAAGTGAAAAATGCTTTGTTTATCTAACTGTTTCGTTAAAGCTTAAAAAGATATTGGTTTTTGAGGTTTCTAAAGATAAAGAAAGATTTTCGAAATCCAGGATTACTCGAAAGATGTTATTGTATATTTTCGTTTTTGGTTATAAAGCATTTTCTTTGGCTAAGAAACACCTGTGTTGTTTTATACTGGGTATCGTCCTTTTTAAAAGCTCTTTTTTAAATATGAACAGTTGCTTAATTTTTGGATTCAGAATATGAATGTCAAATTATAGTAGGTTTTGAAAAAAAGCAAAAACATCTATCTAATTTCTTTCACTTTGCTATCCCTCTATGTTTGCACATAATTATGAGGTTCATTGTTTAAAAACGTCCTAAAAAGTATATTGTAAGAAAAATCGAACAATTATTCAGATTTTAATAGAAGACAAAATATCAACTGACTTTGTCACACCGCATAGTTCGTATTTTTAGTATATTTTTTTGTCTTTTGTTGTGTGCTCAAATATACCTCTAAGTTTCTACCTGTATTTAGGAGAACCATTGTTCAGAAAGAAGTAGTAAAAGTGTATTGTAAAAATCTAACGAACTTTTATTTTAAATTTAATGGACGACCAAAGACCAATTGACTATGAGACCCATGATATGTCTCATATTTATCACACTACTCTTAACCCTGAAAAGAAAAAACACTGAAAGCAATGAAATACCCCGAAAAACTGTAGGAATTAGTCCGTTCTAAATATGTTGCAATTTATATTCGGAGCAAACTGATTTGTGCGCAACTTTTATTCATGTCATTTTATATTCTTTGATTTTTACTCTTACCGAAAATTTCGATTGTTAAATAGTGGCAATATAGAGAAGAATACAAACTGTCCGTTTACATTTTTTTAGCTCTTTAAATGTTACCTCTTTTACGAACCATTTTAACCCCTTAACATATTTGCCCGAACGCCGTTTGGGCAAAAAGAGTTTGCTATCTTCGATACAAAAAGTTTTTGAATACCACTTAATTTTAACTGTAATCTTTGGTCTGTTAAATGACATAACATTTTCGATTGTACACAGCCAAATATTTTAGTAAACAAAAAGTGGTGCCGAGTTCGTATTTTTAATTTAGTGTCTCAAAAAAAAAAAAAAAAAAACAGTTAAGGGGTTAAAATTCAGCGTAAATCATTTAATGTGCGTAAGAGGTTCATTGTTTATTACTATTATTTTGAGGATACCAAATTTGTGCATCTGGTTTTGGATGCCAAGTATATAGAATACGCGGAACATATATAAATATGTAAAGCTTAATGAAACGCCCAAATGTAAATTATTAAAGAATATAATTTTGATAAAAGTCTTATTTTAGGTAAATAATTTATGAAAACTATCCTAATCAGGAGATATTAAAGAACATATTTTCGGACAATATTTTTTTTAAATATTCAAAAACAAAAAAAAAATAATGATTCCTTCCCAAAAAACAAAAGCAAAAGTAAACCCACCATCTCAAATGAATCTTTTATTCTAAAAATACGATTTTTTATGTTTTGAAACGGAATTTCTCAAAACATCAAAAAGAAAAAAATAATGCTGAAACGGGAAAAAAAAAAAAAAAAAAAAAAAAAAAAAAAAAAAAAAAAAACATTCTATGATGTGTTTTGAACTCCCAAAATATATTTTATTCTCTTTTACATTATTTGTATATGATTCTTTTGACACATAGCTAAATAAATTTTTCTCCATGTATCGGAAATTAAATTTATTTTGAAATTTTTTTGACAAACGGAAAAATTAATCATTTATTATATTGTTATAATGTATATTGATAATGAAATATTTTGTTACAGTTATTGTATTATGTTTTCTTGAAATAAATTTGCGATATTAGCTATAAAGAAGACATAGTCGCATTGCACTCGTGACGTGTGACATGGAAATTATTTTTTTAATCAAATTTACTTGTGAGAAAAGTAAGCAAACGTTTATTTTTATATTTTTTCGTATTTTAAGAAAATATGAAGAAGAATAAATATTAGTATCATTAAAGGTAACTTTACACGTAAACTTTTATGTCAAGCTATGAACTGAGCTCACACATGAAAAACTAGTCGATACGTAACTTAAATTTCGAAGAATTTACTCATCATTTAAGCGTCATTTGCTTGTATCAATTAGCAGAATCAAATGCTTATTTAAATAATTTAAAACTACACGAATTCTGTCTGTTAAGATCGTTCTTTCTTTCTTCTTGGTACCACATACGCTCTCAGTTATGTTGATCATTGTCGTGCCTTATAGCGCAAAGTCCGTGTAATGCATATAAAAATGTCTCATCTATTGAAAACTAGTTTCATTGTTCTATTGTCAATGCATAATATATATTCTTTACGTTTTTGTTTTCGGATTACAACTTAGAAATTTAGAAACACAGTATAAGTTTCTCTCTTACTTATAGATCTTCTATTGCGATCCAAAAACATACAAAGATTTTAGTACTAGGTAAAAAAAAAGAAAAGTTCATTGCTCAATAGATATGACTTTTTGATATCTAAAATTAAACACACAGGCAACATCGAACTCCCTTTTTGCCGGTACCTACGTCTAAGAAGCACGTACAATTGCCAATTAGATGGTCTATTTTGACTAAATTGGAACTAGATGATATTTTGATTTGGCCCTATTTGGTTTTTATCTCGATATGTATCTTCGACTGTATATCGCACGATTTCCACAGGCAATTAGCAAAATTTATGATTGATTAGCAAAACACATGATTACCACACATTAATATCAAAATTTAAAAACAAATTAATATATATTTAAAAAAACATTTTCGCTTTCAGAGGATAAAAATTATAATAATATTATCTGCAATAATAATAAATTAAACATTTCAAATACATGGCAATATGCAATGTATAATAAGCGAAATACGCATTGGTCAAAGTGATTTTGAAACAAAATTACATATCCATATAGCTAAAACTTTACTTAGCCTCAATTAATACACAGGCAGTATTAAATAGTACATTCCTATACAAAAAAATACAACCATTTCAAATTAATTACTTTAATTAAAAATGAGTTATAACATATAGGGACTGTTTAAATTATTTGCATAAAATTTAGAAAGAAATCCATTATATAACTTATAAAATATATAACATTATAAAACTGATAAATATAATCATTCCTTTTAACATACTGTACACGAAACTAAACTGAAAGGATACTTCTATCTTTCATAAATGTTATTCTATTCAGCCTAATGTAGACGCTTTCTAGCTTTAATGTTTCACTCAACAGAATTATCCCTTATATGTACATTGCTATCGCGGTATGTATTGATTATTTCCACTTGGATGTAGATGAACATATACGATCTCTATTCGTTTGTCTTAATAGCTTAAATAAACTTCGATTACGTATCATATATATCATGCTGTGTATCAAGTAAAGGAATAGCGGAACTTAATTATAAGCATAGTTCTAAAATAAATATTTTATGCATAGAAATAGTAAAATGTAGACTCAGTAAATCGTTGCAGAAATCAATTTACATTATCATTAATACATGCATTATTTAAACCTGTACGGTAGCAATATTTGAGTAACAAATAAGTATATATTTGCTTAGCAGGAATGAAATAATTTTAGGAACTTATTTGAATTTTTATTAATATTTTTTTTTTCTGAGATAAAGTACAATTTATTTTAATTAATATAGGTCGCAGAATATTTCAGGACATGTTAAACTGTTGTGCCTTTCAAAAAATTACGATAAATTTAGAAATATTTATTTTACCCCTTAAATATCGCTTAATATTTCGAAAAATCACCAAAAAGTAGCTATTTTTTATTGCAGAAATTTAATATGCAATTAGTTTTTTGTAAGGCGAAAAAAAAATGTTATAGAACAAATTCACATTTCTGGAAAAGCCATCATGCGAGAATTCTGTGTTTTAATGTTTGTGTTACACTATACAAATTGATGTGAAGAAGACCTTTATTTTTTCCATCTTAGATCTTTATTTATCATCATCAAAGAAATTTTTAAAAATAACATTTGAAATAATATAATATACATTAAATTTGGATTATTAATCCTTTTTTTTTAGTATATTTCGAAACATGTAATACAAAATCCAGCATCACAATCAGCGCCATAAACCAAACACAAACACTAATATTCAAAGACTTCACACAGAAATAAATGCCATTTAATTTTTTTTTTTTTTTTTGGTTTCAGAAGTTTTTTACAGCAATAAATCTCCAGCCCGGAAATATGACGGACACGAGATATAACGAACGACACCTCAGCCCGTGATATTGAGTACATTGTCTTGGCCTGCTCATTTTTGTCCTTTTTTAGGTATAAGTATGGCGCTGCAGAGTAATTCTTCTTGTTCTTAACACAGTTCAAGTCAAAAGTAGTAAAATCATTGCTACCAGCAAGATCGTTTAGCTGTTTCTTTGAAAATAATGTGTTTAAAGGCTTTGTAAAACTTGAGATCTTTTACAGAGATCTAGTGCATCTATAGTTAAAAAATTCAGTGAAAAACAACAACAAGATAAAACTAAAAATTTTTAACTATTTGACTGTTTTCGAATAATTTCAATTTAATGGTGTTTTTAGATCAATACATCGAATTTATTTCAGCTTCAGTTTCAAACTATAAAAATACCAAAGAAAAATATATCCGAATATAAGTTCATTTATTACAGTTAAGTGTTTTTTCCCAATATATGTATATATACATATATATTTAATATTCTTGATAAACCTGTTTTGCTGCACACTTTAATTATTTATGTATACAGGTATTACCAGAGGTTCTTTTTCTGGAACGTGAATATTGTCCGAAAACATGACAGTACAAAGAAAGCAAAATACTCACAATTAACAATCGTCCGGGCCATATCAGTGCCAGAAAACTTTCAGCAGGGCGTGGCATACTCAGAACAATAAGATTCAGTAGCTGTTGAGGCAAGGTGCCGCATTCCTCCTTCACTACACGGATTAGGGTTTCCTTGTTTGTGGGAGGAAATTGTTGAGCAGCAATACGCCTCCCCAAGGTATCCCATACATTTTGAATGTGACTCAGGTCAGGGGAACGTGCTAGCTAGTCTATTTGATGTACATCTTCGGCCTTAAGATAATCTTGTACAGATTGTGTGCGATGACATAGTGCATTATCGTCCATTATACGAGGAAATCTTCAGTGTACCGTCTAAATGTCATGGATCCTTGGTCAAGCACATAGAGGTGCGTGCGGCCATTGAACATGGTGCCTGCCCACACAATGATACTTGGTCGCATATTGATCTCTTTGTAGAATATTTTCGCTATAGTACCTGCCAAGCACTACCTGCCACGGTGTATATCAGTTTACCTCTACAATCAGACGATAGACTGAATCTACTCCCATCTGAGAAGAGCACGGTAGGTCAGTCGCCATCAGTACAATTGCGATGCATACTGTAAACGGGCGCTACATTTGTGTTTCAAGAGTGGGAAGAGTGCGACACACACATCAGGTCTTTGGGCGTACAGTCCACACTTTTTCAAACGTCTTGCAACAGTTTTCCGCGATATTTTGGTTCCTGTGGTAGCACAAAGTTTATTTGCAAATTGCCCAACTGTGCTGCATCGGTTTCTTTTTGGCGAAATATCAATATAGTGATCTTCTTCGTACGTCGTAGTACTAAACCGACCTCTTCTTGTGCGCCTAGTACATACTTCACTCTTTTGGAATGCTTTGATTCTAACTCCTTGCAGCACATCCTAAATAGCTTTTGCGCCATTAAACTCTATGCAGCTAATAAACCGAAAAGGTTCTACGAAAGCGCTATGAATTATTTATACTAATAAAAGAAACATTTTTATGCGTCTGTCTATCTGCTTGTAATAACTAGGAAAATTTACAGCTTTTAGAGGTCTGAAAATAGAGGTGACGGTGCACCAAGGCGAATTCTGATACACGTGATTTTCAGAGTTTTCATTTTTTGCTAATTAATTGATATATTTATTAAAACCAAATTGAATATCGTCCATTCTAAGACTATATATTTCGTCATTTTTAGGAGCGTAACTGCTGAACCGTCCGAGATGCGGTCAGACTATACACCTATTCATAAATTACGTACTTTGGAGTTTCTAACGTCGTAATCCACGTAAATAATGGGAATTTTATAATTAAAAAAATAAAAAGTTTATTTTCAACACGGTTTGAGAAAATGCTATTTATTATTCCCTTTAATCGAAACGGGGCTGATTTAGAAAAATTAAAAACATAAATAAATCTGCAAAATTTCCGCTCACAACGTAAATGAATGGGTGGCTTTTTATCATGTTTTTGCTTATGTAATGCCATATGCTGTGCATGCCATATGTATGCACGAAAATTAAAGGCAAGCTTCCGAAACATTTTACTTTTAATATTAAACGACCAGATGCGCAATAACACTTAGAAGAACACATTTCAACTAAATATCAATAATTTTTCAAACATTTTTATGTAGACTACTAAACGATTAAACTGACATCAATTACAAAGACTTTGTAGAACAGCAACTATTTTTTTTTAAACTATGCAACATATCGATGTAAAAATGAAAGTCTTCTTATATGCATTTTTATCACTAAATATCAATAGTTTTATGAATAAGTTTTATACCGCCTTTAAAACCTTTATATTTACGACCCAATAAAAATTTCATAGACTTTGAACAATAGGAACCTTTTTGTGACCGGAATAGGAAAAAGGAAACGTTTCACACTTTTCGAAATTCTGAAACAACATTTTTTGTCAAAATATAGAAAAACAGTTGTCAATTAAATTTCACATTAAAAGAAAGACACATTCGGTTTAAGTCAACAAAAATATTGCGGACATCTCGATAGGAAGACCTTTCTGAAAGTATTTCGTTTAAAAGTGTACATTCTTATAAAATCGAGTTAAAGATTAAATCATACACATTTAAAGTTTATTTAAGGTTATTATCACGATTCTGGGAAACGCCGGCCAGTGCTTTTGTCTGAAGTAATTGAGTCTGGAGCGGCAGAAGTTTTCAAATGTCTCAAATAAAACTTAATTTTATATACTAATTTTGTATTCAGTAATTTCTATTTATTTTCTATTTATATTCTTCTATTGCAGCTTATAGAATTATTTATATTAAAAAGTCATTATTCTGTTAATTCTATTTTACAAACTTCTATATGAAATTAATATTAAATCAGTTGACTTCTGATAGTGTAATAAAAAGTATTTTATAAATATCTAACGCTAATATCAATTTTGTTACGAACATATTTTTCCAAAATGCAGAAAATGAAAGTAAAGATTTCATACTTGCTTAGTTTGTTTTCTAACTAGATTTTAGGGGAAAATGTAAAGAAATCTATACAATAATTAATCAAGGAGAAAATACAACATTGAAAACAGAATACGTTGAAAACAGTGTATTGATTTCTAAAAAAACTTTGCTGGAAGATTTATGTCAGTACTCAGTTTAAATGTCAGATAATTGGTACATTTTTAAGCGTCATTGATTTTTTTTTCTTTGCCATAAAAGCGAGATAATTTTTCCAATATCTGTGTTTTAAAGTATCATTTCCCTTAAAAAAAGAAATGAAACAGAAAAAAAAAAAAACATTAAAGGATTTTTTCCTTTTAAAGATGTTTGCAATTGTTTTCATTAATTAAGTTTAAAAAAAAATATGGAATGTTTGCTAGGGAACGTTAGTAGAGCTGATATTTTATGTACATATAATATTACGTTTCATGAAAGCACACGTGTTTTTTCGTCACAATCTGTGGAGTTTGTTCTGCAATTATTAAGATGTTTACTAAGATTTTAAATATAAATGCTTTTTTACAATGTTTTCTGATGTGTAACAATATTTTAATGAGTTTCGTTATACTAATATGTATCATGCTTTTTTATTTTGTAATTTGTAAACAGAAACTTAAATTACCATGTGTATATTTATTTTATGTAAATAAAACATACTAATGAAGTGATGAAATAAACTTACACTCTCTTAGTAATAAGTTTCGTTTCTTGATAATGGAAGATCGTTTATTAAGGAATACTATTGTTTTTTCCTTTGTAAGTCAACATAAAAAGAATGAGATTGCAATAAACGTTAGTAAACAACGAACTTTTGACTATTTCTGAACACATTTTAAATGCGTTAAAAGTCAAAGAAAAATTACATATCAATGTTCAGTTTTTTTTTTAAGTTACCCTATTCGGGTAATGGCAAGTAATATGGAATAGGGTCATAAGGAATATTAATATTGCAAGAAAAACCAGGATTTAAAAGAATAACCAAAATTATTTAATGAGTAAGCCATAGTACATCATACTGTAGAGAAAAAGCTTATCTACATAAATTGCATCTTCATATTAAAAATAAACTGTGAACTGAAAGCATTTATTCTTCTAAAAAAAAAAACAACAACAACAATAATTCACATATTGAACGCACGCAAGAATGTAAACAATCATCTGTGTTTTCACACGAATTGCAAGTCTTCGCAAAGGGAGATGCGACAAGTGAATCTCTCTTTCCCTTTTCCGAAGTCAGACCTGGGAAGCAGTAGAGGAGGAATGATTTTTTCTCTCTAGCTTTTCGACGACGGTTTGGCAACCACTTCTTCTTGAGTGGTAAAAACTAGTTGTTGATCGGCCACGCGCAACGAAGACGTAGAATATATCTTTTTGCTGTGGCGTTGGCAAGCAACTTTTTCGAATGCTTTGAAAAACATTCAAGTTGTATTTTCTCTGAAGTTTTAATTGAATAAACCGACTGCTAAGACAGACATCCAGTAGAGGAATCCTCAGCATAAGTTAAGTGCAAAACTAGTCTCCGAAGAAATCCTATGCTCTGCATCTGTGTCCCGATGAGCTTTTCAACCATTCTTTCTGTCTGGCTCTTTGCAAATTTCGAGACGGTATTCCACCAAAAGAATCTAAATTGTGGCTCTAAGAATGTTAGTCCCATGTGATCCGTCTAACTTCTGGAATTTGTCCTTCATCCTTCTTAAGAAAGTGTTCTGAAATGAATTTGATTTAAATAAAAAAGCAGCCCATTCCATCGTTTCCGCACTGAAAAAAAAAAGGTTATTGAATGTAGAATCTAAATAGTGGCTCTAGGAATGTTAGTTCCATGACATCCCTCTAACTTCTAGAATTCTACTAGAATTCAAAAGCGTTTTCATATATCCTGGTCGACAAACTTATTTAAAAATCTCTGCAAATAGACTCGAACTCATGATGTTAGTTTTAATAGCAATCATTCTGATCATTCAAGTATATCAAACCATTTTTGAAATAAAGTGATAATTTCTGGCTGCTGAAACGATTCCTTATCGTTTCGTCACCTAGAAAACATGAGAGTACAAATTCTAGATCATTTCGTCTATTCTGCTTAGTTGTTTACCCTGTTGGCGTAGCTCGGGATTATATATTTCTACTTTAGGGATTCAGAAAATGACCTCCTATTCATTGTAGGTGATGGTGGCATTTTGTTTCTCAGTGAATATGATTATGTAACTTTTCCCATAAATTCCATAACTAAGCAACATAGAACAATATTTTATATACTATCCTCTGACATATTATCTAAGTAAACTTAGCAACTAACTTTAAGGGAGTCCAGATTTTTGAATGTGAATATCGAAGTAATCTGTGTGCGAAAAATAAACAACTATACTCCCTTTGACTTTAACCCGGTATTGCTCGCGCAGGGTATGTCATAACCAGGGTGCGCACAGTTATTACATTTCTCACCACTAATTTTTGAAAAGTAATCTTCAAATTATTCTAGCTCAGAATTTGTGAGCAACATCAACGATTAAATAAAAAGACGATTTTTGTTTGAATTTATTGGTGGGAAAATGTTAATCGTTCATATCCTGGATATGCGCGAGCATTCTCGGGTTAAATTTCCTGAACTGTTTTTTGGTAGCTTCAGGGCACCGAACCCGTTCTTCTCTATTTTCGATGTCTTTAATTTGTGTAATTTCACTTTTAAATTTATCCGGTTTCAATATTTTTTCAACCTCACTTTTGCTAGAGTGTCTTTTACTCTGGACGTGGTTGGGGACTCATGAACCTTGCTTCCACAAAGAATAAAGGGTTGCGGACGAAAAGAGGCCGCTCGCCGCGGCGGAATATCTATTCATTACATATATTAAATACCTATTCATTTAGGTGAAGACGATATTTTTTGTCAGATTGCGACCAAAAACAGAAACAACTGGGTAAGTTTAATCAAAGATCCTTTCGTTTCTTTCAAAACACTTCATCCTTAAATTAATCCTTAATTAAAATACAAACCATTAATTTATAATTATTAAATCCTTAACCTTTTTCAATGAGAACAAATATGACAACACCATTAAATTCAGTTTTAAAATTATTATATATGAAGTATATATTTTAATCAAATTAAAACTATTCAAGAACTGTTTTTTAGACAATTGTAACAGCATATGTATTTATCTGAAAATCGTATTAAATTACCTGATTTAATTTTATCTAAAAAACGAAATCCTTAAAATGGCGTAAAACAAAGGAAATTTCTTTTAATTAAATCCTATGAAATACTGTCAATTTTCGCCTTAAAATGCCAAAACAAAATCTCTAAAATTGCATCTATTAGATAATGACATTTATATTCAGAGAAAAAAAAATAAACACCGACGCCGAACTTCGAACCGGGAAACTTTTGAATAGCAGGCTAAAAAATCCAAGTTGAATAATATAATCATACAAGCTCATAATGAGGCATCCAAGTTATCTGTGAAATATTCGAAGTGATTTAATGCACCGAAAGCATTCGCAATAATTCGTAGTAATCAAAATTCATGTGAAAATACTCATGTAAAATTACTGTATCGGGAGATATTCTAATTAAAGTGCTTAAAATTCAGAATGGTGTTATCTAATCGGTAATGAAATTCTTTTTCTTTTTCTTGCTTTATTTTTACAGCACCATGTCACAACATAAAGCACACAAATTAATATATAAATTTACATAACGTTCAAAATTCCGCGGAAACGATATTGTATTTCCACGGACGAGAACAATTTAAGTTGTTTACATTTCACGAATTCTAGCATCACTAACAGTTTTCGTGGGCTCATTCGCCACACGTACCGAGTCACGTCGTATAGTTCGGCTATTTTTAGCTTTCCACCCCACGCACGCAGGTGCAATTCATAACACTGCCCACCCATGGACATATGGGTGTTCATCACAAATAGATACAATTTTAAAAATTAATAAAAATACAAAATATTTTTAAAGTTATACGTACTTCAAAGAACAAACATTTTACAATTAAACTTCAAATAAAATAACAACAACAACAACAACAACAAAAACAAGATTAGTATACGTGAAAACATTTAGAGTGTAAACTAGTTCCATGTTCCAGGTCATAAAGTAATTGTACTGGGCGTCTAAGAATAGGTTCCACAGTTTTTACTTTACAGGCCCTTACCTCACCGTCTCTTCCAGGAAATAATTCAATAATTTTTCCTAGATTTCAGAAATTTCGGTGTAATTTATCATCTTTGATTTGTACAATGCCATTTAATTAAAATTGGAGCAAATTGATTTTGTTCAAACTTAGGTGTACTGGCCTGAAATTTGGGAAGTATTCCCCTTTCCATCCAAACCAAAACAAGAGCACCAATTTTTAACGATAGGTATAAGATCGAATTAGGTATATTTAGAAAAATACACGAGGAATTATTCTGAAACGCTAGGTGTGTACACGGATATAATACAGGTGATATATTTTCGTGACGATTTTTTTTCCCGAAACCCCATAGGGGACCGATAACAAATTGAAAACGAACGAATATCTTTTTGATAACTCTGTCAAAACTAAAGTAACAAAAGCGTTCAAACTGCAGATTATGATTAAGTGCCTTTTTATAATAATTGTTATTCATTTTTATGAGGTTAGCACGTATACTCGAAGGGTTTTGATAAAGGCAGTCTCAAATTTTGCGAAGTACTTTGTTTATAATTTGCAGAGTTCTTAATATAAAAAAAAGTACTTTTCAGAAAATATGACAAACAACATTGTATACAACTAGGGGGCTCGGCACCCTACGAGCTACGTTCGCCAACCCCCCGTTCAGACACCACAGTCTCTAAAAGCACGCTAATTTGATCGGCTTTTAAAGGATTTTGAAAGATTGAATTATAATTTTAAAAACAGAGGAGATCTCCCTATAAACGGGTTTCTATTCATTTCTCTTCGTTTGGGGAATTTTAAGGAAAAATCAGCTGCTGTTAAAAGATACAATGGCTGTTTTCGTCTTTCATTAAGTAAAATCAATTAAACATTTCAAAATAAGCTAATATAATAAGCAAATCTGCATCAAAATGCAAATATATTTTACAAATACCAATGCCTTCTTTTGACGGAAACGACACAGAAGGTTAACAAATTTTAACTAAACCATTTAAGCAATTTCTTTATTTTCTGCTTCACAGATTTTTCTCTTTCAAATTATATTTTTTGTTGATGACACTTCATTTTCAGCTTGTAATCTTTTTTTTATTTTTATTAAATTACTAAATTGTTGCTCGAAAGCAGTCTAAACGCGTTCAATAAAATTAATATTAATCTTATTAATATAATCTCAAAATATCAAATTAATGTCTCGCGAAATTTTTACATTTAAACTGTTTTGCAATTTTACTTTTTGTTCATTTTACGTACTAAGTGTAATGTGACGCAATTTCTCCTATTTAAGACTTCTAACTAACGCATGTTAAAAAATTTATTATTTTACAATATCCTTTCTCTTTTAAAATTCACGTGTAAATATAGTTTTTATGAAGTAATTTTCAATAAGTTACTGCTTTTCATACGTAATTATTTAATTCTAATTTGAAAGTTTTTTTTTCCGTTAATAATAGTCATGTGTAAATAAATTTTTAATTTGAAGCAAACATTATTATTTGCGCTGTTTATACAGTTGGCAACAGTTTAAGTTAATACCATTTTCTAAAATAAGTAAAAAATATCTCTCGAAATGATGAAAATTTTAATTTAAAATAGAAATAGAAATAAGACCTGAAAAAATGAGTCAAATTAAAAAAGGGAATGCAGTCTGCACACCGGGAAATTCTACCCTATAAAATGATCTAAAAATGAATTAATTCCTATGTATAATTTTTGCTCCTATAAAACTTTTTTAATGGAACGATTTTGTCTAACTTTAGCATTAAATATCTCTTAAAATAATTATTCGATTTGAAAACTGTTTGCATCAGCGTGTTTATCAAACATTTCTCTATAACACCGCTGATTTTCATATTTTTGAATGCAGTAATTTTCTTAATATTAACGGAGAAAGACCCCCGGTCACAAAAAATTCAAAACCGGCTGCGGCGGTGACAGCGTAAGTTACTTTTTTTTTTAGAATAGAGAGATACCCTAAAATCAGAATAAAAATATAGTAAAAACCGTATGAAAAATGAGCAGGTTTGGTAAATAATGTCTCACTGCGCATGCCCGAATGCAATCAAAATATAATTTGCATAATGTGTTAGCTAAATGTATAGAGTAACTTTTCCAAAAGTCTCAAAAACATAGCTTGAAAATTCTGAAAAGGATCGTTGAGAGAATAAGCTCAAAATCCGTTGTTCCCAAAATGAAACAAAAAGATGAGGGACTGTATCCATATAGTCATTGATTAGGGACAATATAGCATACACAATATTACACGTACTACTGTATTTGGATACAGCCCATGATCTTTTTGCTACATTTTGGGAATAACGGAGTTGGAGCTTATTCTGTCAATGATACTTTTCGGACTTTTCAAACTATGTTTTTGAGACTTTCCCCAAAGTTTCTCTATACACTGTCTAGAACATTAGCTAACACATTATGCAAATTATATTTTTATTACATTCGAGCATGAGCAGTGAATCATTATTTTGTAAACCTGCTCATTTTTCATACAGTTATTATTATCTTTTAATTCTGCTTGCAAGGTATTGTGTACAATGTGTCATATTTTCTAAAAATAACTTTTTTTATATTAAGAACTCTACAAATTATAAGCAAAAAACTTGGCGAAATTTGGGACAGTTTTTATAAAAACCTTAATTTCTCTATAAGTATACATGATATCCAGATAAAAATGAACACAGTATATTACAGTAAGTCGCTTATTAATAATCTCGAGTTTGAACGCTTTTGCTACATTAGATTTTACAGGGTTTTCCAAAAGATATACGCTTTTTTTCAATTTGTTGACGATCCCCTATGGGGTTTCTGGAAAAAATCTTCACGGAAATATATGACCTGTACTATTCTGTTTATACACCTGGAGTTTCAGGTTAATTACTCATGTATTGTTCTATATATTTGAGTAAACGTCTAAAATCGCGAGTGACCAGTCATCTTTAGCAATATAGTGTACTTTACAAATTCATTCAGTCTCATAAGCTAAAGTAACAATTTATGAATAATATCAAGAGAATGTTTTCACGTTAAGTTTATTTTACATATACTGTCGGACCTCGTTTTCCCGACATCCGGTTTTCCCGTCACCCCGCTTATCAAGTCAATATTTCAAAGTCCGATTTTCTGTATATGATTTTAATGTAAATAAACTCCGTATTTTACGTCGTTGAATAATTTTGAACTCCGGATATCCCGACGGTTTAGGAAAATTGTCCATTTTACATAACCCATCTTATAAGTATGGCAATTAAGCGGTCAGAAATGTCTTAGCCAAACCTTTTACAAAAGTGTCTAAATTACCCATTGAGATAACTGAGAAATTTTATTTCAGTCCTTTATCTGAATAAATAAACCCACACACTATGAATGACCCACTTAAGCTTTTATCTCCACTCTAAGCTTTTATCTCAACACGCTATGAATGACCCACTTAAGCTTTTATCTCCACTCTAAGTTTTATCTCCACACACTATGAATGACCCACTTAAGCTCCAGATAGACTACTCCCGGTCTCTTTGTTCTGGTCAGGTGGTGCTCTCTTGTGGCTACACATCGTTTTTCCTCCAACTAAAAACGAAGCATTACATTGCATAGAAACGATCAGAAATTATCTTACATCCATTTCTGAAACAGCGAATATTGATTATATTTCATTGCATAATATTGAAAAAAAATTATAGGAAGTACTAGTACATCTAGGGATAAGCAAACTTTAATTAATCAATATTTCTTGTAACAATAAAGAAACCAGTCATCATAAATCTGATTTTTAATCATTTCAATTTTGAGTTTATTTTGTTTAATAATAATGTTTCATTGTTTAAAACTGCAAGAACAGTTATGAATTTAAAATTGTCTTGAATTAGTTTTTTTTTTTTTTTTTTTTTTTTTTTTGTCTAAACATATTTTGTTAAAACATCTTTTTATAAACATATTTTTCTCCACCTCCGGTTACCGCGACACTCCGCTTATGACGACACTTTATTTTGGACATGGACACTTTATTTTGTGTCCGGATAACGAGGTTCAACTGTACAAAATAATTACAAATGCATGGATTTATAACAGAAATTCTCATTCCTCTAAACACGTTATTCACAAAAACATTCTGAAAAAACACTTTTATCTCCAGAGGTAAAATCCCATTTATTCTAATGTACATACTTTCTAGATCCTCTTTACAAATATGGACATTTCCACCAGTGCATATATTGATTACATCCACTCGGATATTGATGAATATATTCGTTCTCTATTCGCTTATCTTAATGGCTTAAATAAATTTGGGACGAATAAGATATATCATACTCTGAACCAAATAAAGGGATAGTGGAACTGAATTATTAGCGTTTTTTCCACAAACAATAATACTTTAACCACTAAAACAGTAATTGTATCTTTAGTAAACTGATAAATCATAATATATATTTTTTATTTAATTCCTTTTTTATAGAATATGTAATGCAGCTAAATTTGAATTATACATGTGTTAATTTAAGTACGGTAGCGCAATACTTATTCATTTCCAGTGTCACTTCTCAATATTAATGTAACATTGTGAGTGTATGTTATAGGTTATGTGCATTGTAGCCTATGGAGCTTATAATATTTTTACTTCTTTCTACCCTTTTGTCCCTGATGTCACAATTTTTTTTTCTCTTTGCTAAATCTAATAATATTATAAATTTAAAGTGTGAAAATGTTTGCCTGACATTAAAATGATAATTAAATGTCTTGCACATAAGTGTATTAAAAACCTGAAAGTAAGATAGGCTACGTTTTATTTATTTTATTCAAATATTTTCTTTAATATTTTCATTAAGATCATGATTTTCATTAAGATTCAATGTGTAAAATGCTACCTTTTTAAAAATGATTTCCACGCGAAAAATGATTTTTTTTTCTTTTAGAATTAAACAGAACGTAGTATTTATGTCGCTATATTGGAAAGAAAACGTAGATTTTCAAATATTTGGTAACAATACAAGGAGAATGATTAAGAGAAAGCAAGTGAATTGACGCCATATTTATAATAAAAAAGACATATTCAAATATTTGTTAAGGAAAAGAGCAAGACTCCCTTAACATAGTGACCCATAACATGTTATAATGATCATCCTTTTATCTTGTTATTATGATAAGGGAATCTTGGAAACGAGAAGTATAAGAATATAAATTGAGAAAGTAAGTGAATATGATGTCATAGTTAAAACAAAAGATCAGAATTATTTTGCTGATGTTGATTGTTAAGCATGAATATCAATTATATACAGAAAATAATTTTCTGTCAGATTCACGTTCTGTCAAATGCAATAGCATCAGTATATGTTATTAAAATATATAGCATTTTAGTAGGTGAAACTTTATGTATTCACTTTTAAACATGGACAGTACAGTTATGTTCTGTCAAATGCAATAGCATCAGTATATGTTATTAAAATATATAGCATTTTAGTAGGTGAAACTTTATGTATTCACTTTTAAACATGGACAGTACAGTTATGTGATGTGTGAACGTAGTTTGCGACGTTTCAAGTATTTTCCGTTGTGTCGTTACATTCCGCATAAAACAATGTATGTCTTTTGAAAACTGCATATAAATATATTTATTATTGTTAAAATCATAAGATAAAATCCAACTTAAGGTTGGAAGGAGGCATCGCGTAATCTTGGCTGAAAAAATTATTATACTTACCTCCTATGCAAAAGTTTTTCTTTTGTATTTGTTTTACCAATCTTAAAATTGTTCGAGAAATTTTGTATAGCCAAACACTGATTAATAGTATAGTGGAAAACGAATTATTTTTATTGTAATTTACTGCATCTATGTTTATAATAAATTATTGACGTAAAGAATTTAAGTACAGCAAAACGTTTTAGTCATTTACACATCATACATAACATTAATTATTTATAACTGAAATAGCAGAATATTTATTTTTAACTAGTCTAAAAAACAATTACTTATTACTTTAAATGTTTTCCCTACGATATTAAGTGTTTTATAAAATTAGAGTCCTAAAACAAACAGAAAATAATTCCACTTTAATGTTCATTTCTAAATACATATTAATAATAATTATTATTTTAAGTAAAATTCTTACAGACTTATAACGTATAAATATTGTTGCTTAAATTACTAACATTTCATTAAATATAGAATAGTCTCACTTAAGTTAAATGAAATTATCCATTTTTAAATAACAGAAAACTGAGAATTTTTTTCTTTATTTTTTTTTTAGTTCTTACTTCATTTTTTATGAGAAACTCTGTAAATAAAAAAAGTAGCATTTTGTGTGTGAAGCTATAAGGAAGTTGGTATAAAGTTTTGGAAAACATCATATACAAATTTAAATCATAGCATAATAAGCTCAAAACTTTAAAACTTCAAAATGTTTGTTATGCTGTTTTATCATTAGATATAATATTGTTTAAAAAAAATACAGGTACGAAAGCTACAAAATTTTTCAAAGAATACAATATAAATAAACATTGTTATATACGAAAAGAACAGAATATGTAATTGATTAAAACATATTTTTATAAATATGTTCTAAATTTCAAAATATTATCATTTTTACGTTTTTTTACATCTTGTATGCAGAAAGGTTACAAATTGTAAATACTTTATTCCGTATTAGGTAATCAATAAAAATCCCCCCCCAAAAAAAAAAAAATCTTGCAGCATGGACACTTGTAGCTACGTATGTATGAATATGAACAGGACTCGCACGCTTACAAATTTTTAATCTACATTTAATAATATTTTCCTTATTTAATGAGAGGAATTCTGAGATTAAATAAGACGAAGATTACTGCTAGGAAATACTGGTTCACGAGCATATACCCAACATTTTATGTTATATGATATGGTAATAATAAAAAATAAACATCTATACTAGTTTTACAGTGAAATTATATGTATATTACAAAACATTTATTCCAAATCTTTATTAAAATACTTCTCGCATATTCATTATTTCCCTGTCTCTAAAAAACATCTTATTAATTATTTTTATTTAAACTCCTGTAAAGTTTTTTTTTATTTTGCTATTATCTTTTTAATATTTAATTTTTTTATTTTTATTTTAAACTTTCTAATTAGCTCGCTTTTGCGCAGGCCACTTTTCACCACGAAACTGTTGCGTTTTTAAGTATTAATTCCGGCCGCCTGATTGGATTGTATGGCGGGCGCAGTATCCTGATTCGTCCGTGGCCTCTATACCTCTCCATGCCTAGCTCTCTTTAATGAGTGTCATGAGGCTAGGTTCATATTTTTTCCTTGTGTTTTGATTGTTAAGATAACCCCAGCGTGGTGTTAAATACATCATACTAATATGATCTGATTATTTATTACATCGAATATTAACGCTGCTGTGGTATCTTCAGAATGTGATGTTGTGGACGGTGTCTGTGAAACATGACGTATACCGAATAAACAATATTTCTGTTCTAAATGGCTCCACAAGTGGCCGAAAGGTTCCTCTCTCGAAACTGGTAGACGGGAGGTGCTGGGTTCGATCCCAATCGCTCCCGTCGGCATAATCGTTCGGTGTTTTCGTCGTTTTCTTAGAACCTTGGTTTTCCAAGCGTAAATACAGGTTGGGTTCCCTTAGAAAGACCCCCACGGAGGGCACCCCCTCCCTTAGGGCCTATATATCTCGTGCTGATAATTGGCCGTCATAAACATAACAAACTAACCAACAAACTGTTCTAAATCAGTATCTTTCCTTCGAAAAAACCTTCTGTGCATTTCCTTCCATTATGTTACCATTCGTTGCACGAAGATACTCGACTGCAGAGAACTGTCTTCGATCATCGTAAATCATGAAAACCTTTTTTTTACAAACCGGCCAGATCTATCTACAACCGGTGAAACATCATATCATATATATTATTTGTGTTTGCGTGTGTATGTATATAGACTTATATATATCTATTAGTATGGATATGAATTAAATATACTTAGCATTTTTGTAAGAATTTAAATATGTTTCAAATATGTTTTAATTATGGAATTTTAGTATAGCTAACTTTATAATTATTTTAACAAACAATAACCACAAAAGAATTTTTAATGACTTTTCTAATGGAATTTTTTGCTTTAAAAGCGTTATTTTAAAGAAAAAAATTTAAATTATGTTGAATAAAGAAAAGTAAAACCGCAGAGTATAATGATAACCGATTGCCTCATTTCGAATCAATGTGAGCAGTCCTACTATTCTATATCAAAACAACCAACAAAATGAACAAACTAAAAAGATATTCCTAAATTTTTAAGTGGCGTTTATTACATAAATTTTCAACTTAACAAATGTCGGAAAAAAATGTCAAATTTAATTTTATACACATTGCGCGACCTCAAGATTTAAGATTTACCTTATATATGTAAACTAATATCCTTCAGTTACATAAAACTTTTATCTTTTTTAAGCATATTTACATAATAAATTTTAATACAATAGATATTTAATAATGTATAATTTTTGAATAAATGTCGACCAGTTTAAAAATGAATATTATGAACTGTAGTATTTTTTAAGCCTTCGTGAAGTTAACACATGAATTTAAATAAATAAATAAAGCTATATCTTCTTTTTTCCCATCCATTCACTTTATTTTCTTGAATCATTATAAGCACCTGCATTTCATGTCCATGATTAACTTGCTATGTAGGGGAGACTGGGGATGAAAGGGACAAGGGATGAAAGGGACACTCAAAATTTGAGGACGAAAATAAAATGCAGAAATTTTCAACTTTGGCTCAATCGATGGTGATACTTGTTCTGCCGAAATAATCCTTAAAACTGACGTCAGCAATTGTAGCGTTGTAGGTGGTGAAATCTTGATCTTGCTTTTCTTTTTTTCTCTAAAAAATTAATATTATGTTTAGCATTATAATATTTATTTTATTTAGCACTATAAATTATGCACTTTATATGAATACCGGTGTATTTTGTTAGCTTATATACTGTCATGCTTGAATACATTTTTTACTTACCTAGGTGTGCATGGGGTTGAAAGGGACAATAACTGAGGGGTTGAAAGGGGCATGTCCCTCAGCAGCTAAAGACTACGGCATTGAAAAGTCCTGTTTAGAAAGAATTGTTCTAAAATGTAAGAATGCACAAGTAGATGAATTTCAATATACCCATTTGGTAATAAAAAAAAAGTTTTTAGTGAAGGTCAATACAAAGAGTTAGCTTCAAATTTGGTCTAGCCCCACCAGTGGCCGAGAGGTTCTGCTCTCGAAGCTGGTAGACGGGGGGTGCTGGGTTCGATCCCAATCGCGCCCGTCGGCCTAATCGTTCGGAGTTTTCGTGGTTTTCTTCGAGTCGTGGATCTTCCATGCGTTAATACGGATTAGGTTCCCTTAGAAAGACCCCCACGAAGGGCACTCCCCCCGGGCCTATATCCCTCGTGTAGATAATTGGCCGTCAAAAATCAACCCAACCCAACCCAACTCAAATTTGGTCTAAGGAGCTAATATAAACTATGGTTTAACAATTGTGCATATGAGTATTCAATTTCTTTGAATTTTCGAAATATGTCCCTGTCTTGGGACACAAACAAGCAAGCTGGAAATGATTGTTTCCAAGATTTTAATCAACAAAATTAATTACTTTCTCTTACGAAAACCTATAGCCATTAGTTTAAAAAGAAGTACAAGTTTCAACAAAGCTAATGTTCGTATTTTTTAAACACCTTTAGTCAGTTATGAATCGCTAAAAATTCACACGGAATATAACATATAACTGTGATGAAAAAGGTTTAATGACAGAGAACAAGCTTCCAAATATAGTAGTAAAACGTGGTGAAAGCAATTGTCTGACGTAACATCAGCTGAACGTGGTCAACTTGTCACACTTTTGTTTCTGCACCAGGTAACTCTGTTTAACAGTATTCGTTTTCCCAAGGAAGAATTAGAAAGAGTTCATACTCGAAGCTGCCTCATCCCAAAGGCTTGGACTTGCTCATCAAAATTGGGGGATGACCGCAGAATTTTTTTAAAGCAGTTGTGCACTATCCTAATATTCTAGTTGTTCCAAAACTGTTCCTACTCTTCTCTTATTTGATAATCATGAAAGCAATACAAATATTGAGGCAATAAAATTTGAGAAAGGTAATGAAATAATTATGGTAACATTCCTGTCGCAGTTTATCCACAAACTACTGAAAAGCACTCGGAATTAATTCGAAGTACATTTTTTCAGAAAAAAAGGATTAAAATCACTTTGTTATTACTGATACTATTGAAATGAATGACTCGAGTATCAATGATATTGTGATGAAGTTACCTAAATCCGTAACTGGTGGTAAGACAGGTAGAACTAAATCTTTCTGTAATTTTTTTATTTAAAGTTGTTTTTTGTCAAGTAGAACTAAACAAGTTATTTTTCTTGGTTTTGTTTTATAAAATGTTGCAATATGTTTTATTTTTAATTGTGTATTATTATATTTTATTTTTGAATAATGTAATCGCAAATAAAAAAGAAAAAAAATGTTCATAAAATTGCTTTATTTATGTGTGTCCCTTTCAACCCCGCACAGTGTCCCTTTCATCCCCCACAATGTGGTTAAAAGGTTACATTTTTCCCAATTTATAAAAATGCGTACAAATTTTAAATTGCTGTATTTGAGGATAAGAGGTTTTACTAGTATTAAAGCAAAGGCTTTAGATGAGAATTAGGCGCAATAATGATAATGATATCTATTAATGTCATTATTTTATAAGCTTATAAAGCCCAAATGTCCCTTTCATCCCCACTCTCCCCTATGTTTCTTCGTCCTTTGACACCTTTCTGCATTAAAAAAACCTTAAGTTTGATGTATACTATAACATAATTACACAAGAAAGTAAAGTAAATAATATTTTTGTTTAAATTGCTTCTTTTGATAAGGAAAATATATATTACCGAAAATAAATTGACGAACTTTTATCCGTAGTCACTAAATAAGGTGGAAGAAAAGAACGGGTTTTATGTTATGTCTTTGTAATTTTAATCAAGTTTTCCATTTCCATTCGTTTACGGAAAATATCTATTTTGTTATTGATGCACTTCTCAGGAAAATTGAATTTAGTTTCGTAAGTTTCTCAGAAAAATATTCTTCTCGAATTCTTTTGACATTCGTATTGAGACATGTATATTTAGCAAACTAATTTTTTAATATCCCAGAATTTCTGATTGCTAAGCATATTGTAGCAGACGCAAATTCAAAACAGGTTTTAGCTAACGGAAAAAATAACAGAAAAAATAGTAACTATATATGCACTAATACATATTCAGTAAAACCCCTTTGTACGACCACCTCCCTGAACGACCATTTTTCATGGAACGAAATTTATTCCCATAGGCTCAATACTAATTTTACCTCCATTCACAGACCATCCCAGTTGAACTCCCTCAATGAGCGACCCATTTCTTTGAAGAAAATGAAACAAATTTCGTTGGTTGCTTGAAGAAGGTTTTATTAGAAAAATAATTCCGGAGAGCGGATTATTCATCAAACTTCTGAAGTCTTGATTTTGTTTATTCCGGAAATTTTTAAGTGTTTTTTTTTGTGCCTTTTTAGGTAATGAATTTCACTCTGATGACAAATTAAGAGTGACAGTCAATAAACTCCCTTGCTCTATTCTGTCAGGAAAATCTCAAAGAAATAGATAAATTAATGAAATCGTCCTTATTTGTTTCCATCCAAAAGAAAAATTGCATTTATTTACTGAACATCGAAAGGACCTGTAAATAAAAGTTATAAAAGATAAAACCGTAAATTCAAAGCAAACGTCAATGCATTCATTTTTTAAACACTGCAGCAATTAACTTATGTAATTAACTTTTATGTTGATACTTACATTTCTATATTTTTTTCCTAATGTGAAAAATAATTTTTAGTAACGTCGATTGTTACCTTTATTCAACAATTAAAATCCATATTTAAACATGACCTCCATTAGGAGACCACCTCTCGAAACGACCAATTTTTATTGGAACGGAACATGTTCGCTTTAGGTAGGTTTTACTGCATATGATTCCAAATAGAATTTTCAATATTTTCTTTTATAATTTAAGTTTAAAAAGGTAATTTTCCGTCATTATTTTGATTCTATGAAAATTAATAACTTAGATTATATATTTAACTAAAAGTAATTTTTATTCAAATTAAAAATATTATAAATACTTTTTTCTAAAGCATCGAAAAACCCTGTAAGCATTATTTGAGGATGTGCAGTAATGAATTATCTGTATATTTCTTTATACAATCTTTTACTTTATTTGGATATTAAAATTCAAACATTGAAAGATGACAAAATAGGTCAATAAATTGAACAATATCAAAAGTTTTGTTTAAATATGAATTTTAATTTTAATAAATAAAAATGTATAATAATTTTACTTGTGTGGATTTTGCATCATAATAATTTATCGCCTATGGAACATTTATTTATTGCCCACGTGTTTGATATTTTTCATATTTTTTTATTGTTGTTAAAACGTCATTTCTACATCACACAAATACTGAAATATCAATGTTAAAATTTCTTGATAACTATAAATTATATCACCATTTATTTCAAAAGGATTGACGGTTATTTTTGTAGATATAATCTCATTTTGACATAAAAAACATTTAGTGAAGACATAAAATTAATACAATTGCTTAATTAAATCGTAAAGTAAATTACATTGAATCGTAAAGTAATTTGATAATGCTAATAAGCTCAACCTTCTTTCCGTTTCTTATTTGACGTTAGTCAATTTATCTTTGATTTCATTATGGATAAAAATAGTATTTGCTCGATTAAGTGTATAAAATTATCGAAAATTTTACTTTAAGAGCGAAAATGTAAAATTTAATCGATATTTTTGTCATTAAAATATGTAATATTATATTTTGATTGGCATACATATTCCATCTGTTTTGAATCTATGTACAGAACTTTCATTTTATCCCAATAGCAATTTACGAACAAAAAGATATCCTCTTTTGGAGATGGTTTTCGCAAAATTAGACTTAGTGAGCTTGTCAGTAACTGTTAGCTAAGATTTCAGTTCGTTTGTCTAACTCATTTAAGTGAACATTTTAAAAATAATATCATGAGACTAAACGCAATTTTTCACCTTGATTAAACATAATATATATATAATATGAACATTAAAAAGGTTCACAATCTTACTTAAATGCGACTAATGTAATGAAAAAGATTTTGGCTCTCTCATTTTCAAAACAAAGTGACGTATTTGTATAAATAAACAAATTTTAGTTATTAAGATATTATCTGATGATGAGTATGCAAGCCTTGAAAGTACTAAAAAGTTTTTAAATAAAATGTATATTTTAAACTTGTAACATCTTTTTCATTACATTAGTCGCCTTTTATGTAAGATTGTGACCCTTTTTAATGTTCAAATTATATATTTTATGAACATTTTTATTTCAGTATTGCCATGATCAGTAATGTAGGATACTTAATGAGTCGCCGTAAAAGGTTTTTAACAACTTCGAATTTGGGCTTGAACTCTGCATATTTTAGTACTCCAGTATATTAACCCTCTAATTATGATGGTAGAATGAATTCTATTAATTCCTTAATTAAAGAAATCCGAATTCATACCAGAAATTACAAATAAAAATTTTCTCTTTTTTTAAATCACGGAATATGAGACATTATATATGTAAAAGATTACTGTTTTTATTTCCTTGTATAAATTCGGAATATCTTAATAAAAAAAAAAAAAATACTAAATTGGAAACACTAATGGTACGGTGCGTGTCAATAATTTAAAATAAAAATTTACAAAATTAAAAATAAAAATGTTAAATAACAATTTTAAAATAAAACTTTAAATGTTCATTTTACAAATGTTCATACCTGTCTTATATATGACCAAAATAACAGTTTTAACACCATATTCAATAAAATTATATTTTAAATTTAATTCAAACCATAGAGATTAAGAATAGATAAAAAATAACCGTGCAAAAATTTTAAGCACAAAATCATTTTTATGTAAATTTTAGAAACTGATGTTAGCGGTTGCGCACGCAAACGATTTCTGGGTGTATATGAAGAAGTCAGTTGTTGTTTTTAAGTTAGTACGAAATGTCTAAGTGGAAAATATTTTCAGAGGAGGATTATATATCTGGAGTATCAGAGCAAAACATGTCTGTTTCTAAAATTGCTAGTGTATTAAAAATATCAAAACAAGGTATTCGCGAAGTTTTGGCGCGTGATAATGATGTCAAACAAAAACTCGGTCCAGGAAGGCCACGAGTGACTACTTTGCACGAAGCCGCAGCATAATCACCTTGGCTTCAACAAGCAATTACTATCTTTTTGAAATAAAACATGCAGTTGAAGGACAAATTTTATTTTAAAAAAAAAACTGTTTATAGAAGTGTTTTGTAATCGGAATACATCAAAAACCGTAAAATGGCTCGGTTACCATGTTAAGAAACGACTATAAAGAAACTAGATTGCAGCGGGTCGAAGAGCATATGTCATTTGGGGATAAGTGGCTGAACGTCATATTTAGTGATAAAAAATGGTACAATGGCCTGTTGGGTTTAAGTACTTTTGGCATGGTCTCCGCAAAAAAACCTAGGAGTATTTAGCCGACAACGTGATAGTGGTTGTGTAATGGTATGAGGAAGTTTTCTTTCAGTGTCAAACATATCTAGAATTCATCAGTGGCCGTGAAAACTATCAATAGACACTTGGCAATTATTTGCTCTCATTTTCCGAGGTTTTGGGTGGAGAAAAATGGTTATTTTAACACGATAATGCTTCGATCCTTACCTCAAACTTATGTTCAACGTAGCTTAAGTCGAAAAAAGCATCTGTTTTGAAATGGCCAGCAATTAACCCTGATTAAAACCCTATAGAAAATATGTGGGGTATTCTCACTCATGTAGTTTAACTTAATAGAAAGCAATATTCTTCAGTTAAATATTTGAAAGATTCCACTGAGAACGCGTGGTTTAAAATTGAACGAGAAACAATATAGAACCTCATTTTATCGATGGAAGACCGCATATTTAAAGTAATTCAGCAGAATGGAGAAATAATCAAGTATTATTCATTTTTATTATTCTTGTTTTACTAAAGATTTAAAAAAACTACTGTGCTTAAATTTTGACACACTTTTGATAATTCTATTATTTGAGATAAATTTTAAAGCATAAATCTGTTAAATATATTTTCGAAATTACAATCTGTAGGTCATGTGAAAAGGAAAGTAACATTCAGTCAATAATAAAATTCTATTTTGAAATTTTATGTTAATCTTAAGCTTTTGACACGCAATGTAGCATATACGCTACCATGGGCAATAGAGGAATAAGGTACTGTAGGTCATAGGTATGTGAAAAGGAAAGTAACATTTAGTCAATAATAAAATTCTATTTTGAAATTTTATGTTATGCTTAAGCTTTTGACACGCGATGTAGCATATACGCTACAATTGACAATATAGGAATAAGATACTGTAGTTTAGTGTTTTACAATATTTTAAAAATTATTGAATAAAAGTTGTACAAGATTTATCAATCGTGTCTCAAAACTAAATATGTAGAATTACCAAAATGCAAACTAACTTGTGATTGAACTATTGATTTCATTGACGTATTGTTATAAATAAAACAACATAATATTTACAAAATAAAAACAAATAAATTCTGTAATAACTTTACACTTATTTTTTATACTTCCAATTTGTGCATGAAAAAATGCACAAAAAAGGTTTTTCCCTTCTAATAACAGAAAAATTACTTAGATTGCATTTTATTTAAATTTTTTGGAACTATTACAAAGATAACACTTTAATGAAACAAATTAGAATTAATGTAAAGTTTAATTAGCTATGTTCATTGTTGGAAAAGAAAATATTTAAACAAATTTTCACACACGAGCAATTAACATTTTCAGTTACATCAGATCAATTACAGCTTGAGGAATACATTCACACCAGACCCCTCAGACTAAGAAGCCGACAGGATAATTGATAACATGAAGAATTCAATATAAAACTTTTGTTTTAAGTAATCATGATAGTTTAGAGGGATTTCCCTTTTTACGATTTATGTTAGTTTTAGTTCCATCATGGCTGTTTTAATTTAATTGCGTTTAAAACTTTAGATTTACGATGACCAAAGTTGAAAATTCCGGTAAATAAAATCTGGAGGGGCTCAGAATAATAAAGTACAGTAAGATGGATTGCTTTAGTATTGCAATTAAAACTTAAGGGATAATTTAGAGTTTTACAGTGTTACATATCGATTGGATTCCTAGTAAATACTTCTGAAAATGTGTCTGAGTTTTATGAATGTGAAGTATTATTATGGTATTATTAGTAATAAAATGTAAACGTATTTTTATAGTGCTGATATCACTTTAAGTTTTATAGTGCATAAATAGGAATAACGATTTTTATGTAAGGCATAATTTAATGGTAGGACAAGGAAGATATTTAAAAAAATAAAACTTAATTAAATTACATATCCTAATAATTAATAAATGATCAACCTCTAGGTTAAGGACTCTTTGCAGAAAATATTTCAATCAATAAAAATTTTTGTATTATATCAAAAAAAGGGCTTAATATTCATAATGAATTTCATAAAATGAAATGTATTCCTTGTAATAGAAAAAGGCTGCAAGTACTCTCTGATTTAAATACATATCGGGTGCCCACCGGGTATACCGAATATACACTGAATGACTTTAAAATTCAATAACTTGCAAATGGTGACAGCTATTAACAAAATTTTCGCTGGATGGTAATGTAAGATGTCAGGAGATTTTTAACTGCGATTCCCGATTTTAGTTCAACATAGCAACGATAGACGGCACTGCAAGCTATAGGTGCTAAATCCAGGCCTTATTGTTTGGCCTCTCTCGGCTCACAGTATTGATGTGAAAGAAGGAGATTGAATATATGGATTAGGTCTCTAAGAACATGGCATCATTACTGAGAGAAGTGATAGGGCAAAAAATCGAGCCTTATTTAATGTCTATTGGTTGCAGCGCTATCTATCACTGCTATTTGGAACTAAAAACGAGAATCTGAGTTAAAAAAAAGAAACTCCTGAGTTCTTACATAGCACTCTTGCAGGAATTTCTTCAATAGCTGAGTTAAGTTATGCAAGTTATTGAATTTTAAAATCAGTCGGTCCATTTTAGGACAAACGGTATTTATACAGGTATAGTATATCGTTCTCTTAATTCACATGTTTGCACATTTTAAGAATTAATGACAAAATTAAATAATAAATCCTATGGATTTTAATAGTTATACATTCCACTTTCATAATAACAGAATTAACTTTTATTTTACTTAACTTATATTAACTTTTTTACAAACCGTTAATACTGTTTGCACATACTTTATGAATCTAAATCGTTATTAAACTTTTACAAAAACAAACTTTCAACAAAAAACAAAACAAAGAACAAGACATCTTTTTAATTTTTTTTTTGTTTTACTGTCTTGAAAAAGGCTATTTATTTCTGTAATTTAAATAAAATTGTGCTGCATTTAAAGACAGCAAATTTGACGAAATTAAATAATAATTCCTATTGATTTTATTATTTATACACTCTGCATTCATAATATAATTTTATAAATTTATACACTTTTTTTCAACAATCCGTTAATATTGTCTGTGTATACTTTATCAATCTAAATTGTTATTTAAGTTGTTGACAAAAAGAAAATTTCAATAAAAAATAACACAAAATTTTTTTTTAATGATTTTGTTTTACTATCTTTAAAAAGACTATTTCTTTCTCTAATTTAAATTCAAGCTAAAATACTCTTAAACCTACTAAAATCATTTCCAGAAAATATCATCCATAGACGGCCACGTATTCAAATCTTTGCGTGACCCTGTATATCGTTTTATCTATATTCTACAAAAATTTCTTAGTAAACTAAAATCAGTCCAGAGTAAAAAGGCATAACGCATTTAAACACCACCTTTAAGCAGTTTGCGCTCATACTCACACCCAGTAAACCTTACGATTTCTTTTTTGTAGCCCTGTACATGAATTATAATATTTAGATATGCCCTATAGTATACATAAATATGGTGAAACATAAAAGCGCATAACATAGTTAAAAATACATTTCCAGCAATCATCGCTAATGTACAGTACTTCGGAAACAATATAGTATCTGAAATATTTTGTGTGTCCCTCTAAATTCTATGCACTTCGTATTATACATGAAATAAATTATACTGAACCTCAGCGACATATATCAATTTTATTATATATGAAATAGTTTAACATAAATTAAATACTCCGCAAACAATTCCCTCCATCCCAATATCATTATATAACGGAATTATTTTGTATGGCTCTGTAAATGTATAATAACTATTCTTTGCACCGCATATTCTACAGAATGTTTTTTTAGTGCACTTTATATATACATATCATTTTTATTATGTTTTAAAGCGTGTAACATCATTAAAAATGATTTTATCCGAATGCTTTTGACTGTCCCTGCAAATGAACTAAACATGCTACAAACTTCATTTGAATTTGAAACGTGTTATAGTAAACGTCAGTAACATCCAACCGTTTCAGAGCAAGTATACTTATGCGAGTTAGAGCGCGGACAAACGGACAGACGGACAGACACACCGAAGTCATAAACACTTTTCAACTTTGTTGGAAAGTGTTAAAAAATATATAAATTTCAACATTCCAAATATAAATATTTAAGGCTGTCTTAAATCCGATCCAGCTAATTTCTGACACATTTTTAAGTCATTTTCGCCCTCAAGCTTATCAAAATGTCAGATTCTTTTATTAAGATATCTAAGGAATTGACTTAAATTGACTAAGGAATTGCGGTAAATTTAGAAAATATTTGAACGTTTTTCGAGACCGACAGCGCAGGAATGTAAGATACAGATATCTCGAAAAAAAAAAATCATGTTCAACTCAAGATGTAATTCGTTTACTTTGAAATTCGGAAAATTGTTTGATTACAAATCACTAAAATAACCATGCCTAAATGTATCATGTTATTATATTTAAAATTCATATACTGTTTCCAGAACCGCTTTAGTGAAGCATAATTTCTTCTCTTTCTTCTTATTATTATTACTAAGATTTGGTCAATATCAATATTCTATAAAACGTAAAAGCTAATATATATATATATATATTCTAATAGACGTTATACATTTCTAGAATTACCTACGAGAAAATGTTTTTAATACTCCATGCACCTTCTTATATTAAAAAGAAATATGGAATAAAGAAGTGAAAGTTATTCGATCATTAGCTTCTTGTATTTAGTGCTTTCATTGATCCCCCTCAATGGGATATTTATTACACACAGCTGGTGGAAAAATTAAGTTTTGTATGAAATCCTTTCTTTGAATGTTCTGTATTCAGGAACGATAAAGTAAAGTCTATTTAATGATACTTTAAGTCATTACATTTTTTTGTGTTTTCTGCTATTAAGAAGAAATTCGTGAGACTCTGAGTTGAACTGTTTTGACGACATACTCTTAAAGGATAGATTTAAGAATATATTTTTCCACGTAAGAAATAAAGAATGTTTAACGTCTTCATGACTTTTTATTTTATAACTGTATTGCAGTAAAGCTTATTTAAACGAAAGTGAAGTTTATTTAAATGAAGAGGGTTATACACTGTAAAAAAAAAAAATCTTTAAAGTTACTAAGAATTTTCTCTAAAACTGGGATGCCCAGAATATTTTATGTAACGGTAAGAAGAAAAATCCATGTAACAGATGCACTTTTGGGGTGTAAATAAAAAAATCGGCAAGGTCACTAAGAATGTTTTAGGAAACTGAGACGCCTAGAACTTTTTATGTACAGGTAAAATTTTAGTAAGATTATTTTAATTTGAGTAGATTTGTAAAGCTAAGTTTTTAATTTTAGTAGATTTATTTAGTAGATTTGTAAAGCTGCATAAATCTATAGCTTTACAAAAACTAGTTTTGTAGATTTACGTCATTTTTTACAGTGTACAGATAAAACTTTAGTAAGTATCCAGATTTCTTTGACTTCACATCTATAGAATTACATCTTATTTTTACAGTGTAGAGATCGTTGAAATAAATAAATAAATAAATAATATATATATATATATATATATATATATATATATATATATATATACATTTAATATTCCTGGCGCGCTTTTGGTAACATAAAATAGATATAAATGTACAGATTCGCGTTATACACCGTTTATAAAAAAAGATTGAAAAAAAAAACTAATATTTTGTGACCATTTCAAGACTTGTTCAATATAAATCAAATCTATTGTATCCAAAATTAAATTATAATATATTCGTTTTTGAGGTAATGCGGAAATCGTGAAAAACAAAGCATACCACTGACAAATGCTGTTGACGAATTGGACCTTATAAATTCAGGGGGTTATAGTAAAGTAAACATCAAGAGGATGAAAAATGGCCATAGAACATTGGGTTTCTAAATACATATTTTAATCACAAATATAGGGTGTTTCATCCTAACTGAAGTCTGCTTGAGGTAATGATTTTGCGAAAGAAAATATCACAAATAAAATGTAACGATATATACCTCGTTTTGTATGAAATATGAAAAAGATTCATTATAGTATAATTCAGTTTTTTAAGTTATTTCGGTCAATCGGGTTAGGGTAGAACACCCTATATTTTTTATTAAATGGGTGGTTTGAGACCCCAAGTTCTATGGAAATTTTTCATCCTCTTGATGTCTACTAACACGCTTCTGAATTTGTCGGTCAAATTTGGCAACACCCTTTAAATTGCAAGATCTGACTGGATATGCAGTTTGATGAAATTTTTTATTTCTCCTTTACAATGCCATCTGTTGGTTCTGTTCCACCAAAACCTCGCCACCATTTTATATCAAGGTCTAATAGAAAATGAAGTTTGATGAAATTTTGTGCGTTAATGATTGATGTAAAGTGCTCAAAAAATTCCTGTCATATCCAGACAGACTTTCATACCGACAGAGACATACTCGAGGACACAAATTTCCTAAAAACAGGAAAATTTTATTCAAGATCTTGTAAAACATATAAATTCGTGAAAAAACAGAAGTAGAAATTTTTCTCGAATCCAATACTTTCTACTTGTCAGGACTAAAGGGAGTAAAATTAGATCATCACAAGTATTGTGGTTTTTATAGTGATAAAAAAGCTATTTATTCAGATAATAATGTTATTTTCATGTAAATATACTATGTATAATAGTTTCCAAAGTTTTAAATTTAATTGTTTAATACATATCTCATAAAGTATTATTTTTTAAGAATTGGGTCTGCGTAATGCGGCGAGTATATCTAAAAACAAAACAAAACAAAAAAATCTGAAATGATATATGCTAGTTATACACCGGAGGGCATTATACGTGGTAATATATGATATATACTATTATTTTTTGTTTAACGCATGCACATGCATAGCTGTTGAAAGATTAAAACAAATATTAAAACTTTACTTATGTCCCTTTTCAATAGCATCATGATCTAACCATAATATGTTCCAAAGTCACTTTTCTTCTGTTTCATGAGTTTACAAGTTTAATATTCGTAAAACATGATCACGTGAAATTTTATTGTCATGCTAAACTACGCAATACTACTTTAAGTATTCAACATAAAAAAAAAAAACTTTATTGTTGACTTTCTTTTGAAAAACGGGTTTCTAAACCCATTTTTCCTTCTATCGTGTTTATTGTTGTAATTGTTTCAAGTGTCGTTTGTAACGTATGCATTTCATTCCATTGTAACCTGACAAGAATTTTCTTTCTGTCATTGAATATAACACGATGAATTCAACAATATTTACAACAAAGCTGATATTGAGATTAAAAAAAAAATATATAAAAAAAATACAGTAAATTAAAAACGAAATACCGTCAACCGGGGTATTGACACACCAGGCCACTTTTTCCAGGTTCCACTGACATTTTCATTATTAAAAAACATTATATGTGATTTTTCAACGTCTAAATGTAGTTCTCAACACTTAAAATGAAACAATGAAGTAAACTGTATTGTTTTAAAGAGAAATTTTTTTATTTTTTTATTTTTTAACTATTTTTAAAGTTTTGGAACAAAGTAGACCCAGCTGGTTGCTTCTTTGGTCCATTAACTTAGTTTCATATAAAATGAATACATTTCATATGTAAATGAATGCATTTTTATTGAAATCCCGTTAAATAGCATTTGCTATTTAATTAACACTGCTAACTCGATAAACAAAAGTTTTTTTTTAGCTTTCAAACACAATTAACCATTTGCTAATATTAAAGAAACGAGAAACAGTTTTCGTCATGTTATCCTCAGCAACTGGAACAACAAAAAAAAAATAATGTAATATTTTACTACAGTAGCATTTGAAAAAAAAAAGAGATTTTGTTGTACAAAAGGCATTTATAAATAATTGGTACTATTTTTGGACCAAAAAAGGCCTGGCACAAAGTAGCCCCGAAATACTAGTTTTCATGTTAGCTTTATGAAAACGTAAGCATTTCCGTCAAAATAAAAAGTTAAAGGAAAAACTGTGATGATACATGGGTTACAGGTTATTAAAGATAATATTTTGACACTTACCTTATTTGTAGCTCTTATCCATATTGTTTCATTATAGAAAGTTTGAAGGGTTAAAATTTACACACGAAAACAGTTCTTTACAAACACATCCAGTAATGCCACAAAAAAAGTTAAATTACCGCTAAACTATTCAAATACCATCTAGTAGGGTATCAAATATTGAAAAATATTTGACTCCAAAAACTCCAAATTATCTTCTACCGTTTGTTCAATACAAAGAATGAAACTTTTTTTATGTGATGCACCAAAGAAACACCGTTTGACGGTACCACAACAGAAAATGCACTTCCAGCAATTATTGTTCATAGGCAGTACTGTATCCAAATAATTTTGTATATCCCTGTACTGTAAAAAAGACACATGTTTCTTAATCTACAAAAATGTAGCAAAATCAAGAAGGAAAACAAGTAATGTAAAAATTTTGTTTTTAAAGTAAATTCCTACTTAGGTCATCAAATAAAAATTTTATATAATCCCTTAAGTTAATATTAGTTTTTGTTGCATTAAAATATCTCAATTTGTTGATTTTCTCTTGGCAAGTAGGTTTACAATGGAAGTCTATGGGAATTTGGCGAAATATTAGAGATATCGCCAAGTTGGTGTCATTTTGGCTACTCATTTTGGTCGCCAAATTGGGCGATATATCGCCAAGTTGACGCAAACTTGGCGATAGAACAGGGTCCCCCCTATGGTAACCCCCTTAAAGATATGAAGTTGCATTAAATGCTTCAATAACCAATGGCCGCCATTTTGTCTCCCATGTAAAACTAAAATTAATTAATTAAATTTAATTAATGAATTAATATTTGAAAAAACTGTATTAACATCAATTGTCATCCAGTACAAGTTTAAAAAAATTATTTCAGCTTGATAGGATGAATAATAAGTATTTTATTAACGTTTGAAAAATTGAGCAAGATATATAAATAAATAAATAAATATAGGTAGAGTGTAAACTAATAATAGGAATTGAAATAATACAATAACCTCTTCATAGTCACCGAAGATTCCGAAAAGCATCCCTTTACCTTAAAAAACCTCAGAAAACTATTCATTTTCGGAATTTAAAGAAGAATTTATAAAAATAAATTTTTCTTAGCTGCCAATCATTTTCGGAAACGTTTCTGAGTATCTTTTACAGTGCAATAATCAGTTTTCTCAAATAGGGATGTCACTTTTCGGATGCACTTAATTATAAAGTAAACATTTTGATATTCAGAAAAAATGTTTAACAGACATACAAAATTAGCAGCATTAACATTAGTATGTAAATTAACATTATTTTTTTACAATTGCATGCACAAATTAAGTTATGCAGCTGAAAATGTTCAGTTGATAATTGATACAATCCGACTATTTTTCGAGTACAGATAACTTATTAATGCATAATAAAAGCTACTATAGGAAATGTTTCCGAAAATTACGGACAGCTAATAAAAATTTATTTGTTAAATTCTTCTTTAAATTAAAAATAAATTGCTTTCTGAGGTTTTTAAAGAAAAAAGAATAAATTTCGTAATCTTGGGTGACTCGGAAGAGGTTATTATATATTTCAGTTCAAGAGTATTGTATAATTTTGTAGATTTGGAAGCATTTGTCTTTTTTTATAGTGTGTAAATAAATGATGAAAAATACGCACACTATATTCTGCAGTAAGCACGTTGTAGTAAAACTCAGTGATATATATATATATATATATATATATAAATTTTCGCCTTTTTATCTTAATTAAACTATTCCAAATTATTATAATATCTACCTTTTTGACTTAGCTTTAATACTATCTTAAATATCTTTTATCTTTTTCCCTGCTTTAAATACGTATTCTTTTATTATTCTAGAAATCTTAAATCCATTCATCTAATCTTATAAAACCCATTAATTTATTTTTTTTTTCATTTTATTTTGAAACTAAATTCTTTTTGTTTCGAATGTATTTAATATCATTTGTTCTCTGATGTTCCATATCCCATAATTCCTTGCCATGCCCGCAAACATTTGTTTACGTTATAAAACTGACGCCGAGACTAAAGAGTTCATCATCGACATCACGCGTATTCCACCCTTCCCCCGGAGATAAGTCCTATCGTAGCCTGCCTCTCGTCGCGTCCTTCCAGCTATTTTTACGGGGTTAGTTCTTCACTGATAATGTATTCGTACGCGTGTCTTTTTTGCTAGAATTTAACCTGTTGCATTGGCTGAGAGAGAGAGAATATTACGATTATTGATTTGCTTAAATAACCCATGTCACCTGGTGAGCTTTGTTTACTGTATCTTCGTCATGATGTTCTGATATTTAACATCTAGTGTTTTCTATTTACGACGTAACAACGACCAGAACATGAGTGGAGTGGTGGAGTTTGGTGCATTTTATGATCATCTAATAAATATTTGACTAATCTAAAGGCTTCAGTTATTATTTTCTGGAAACTACCAATGAAAGTCGGCCTGATCTTCCACTCTTAACCATGTTTTTACCACTGCAAAACTTTGATTTCTCGGTTGAGTTAGATAACGAGTGTATGGCTGCTGCTTAAGACCGATACGTTTATGTCATACTAGTGAATACGTATCATTTATGTTTATATGCATCAATATGTTTAAAATGGTGCAATATGATTAAAATACAACGCAAACGATTTTTCCCCATAGAGCATAAATGTAAATGAATTCTTTTGAATATACCAATAAACTAATCATAAATGTTACGCACTTCATTTTTATTACCAAACATGCCATTGTAAACCCCAATAACATATATAAATTTCATGGCAATCTGGCTATATTTACGCGAGTTAAAACACAGACAGACGTACAAACAGTTTTCAACTGTGTTGGAAATTGTTAAAAAGAGAGACCCATCGTTCAACTACAACAGATTGCAAATAACATTTAAAAAAAAATCTAATTCTTAATGATCTTACAGAGAAGGTTCTTTGAAAGAGGAATAAATAAGCAAAATTCATATATATATATATATATATATATATATATATATATATATATATATGTACCGTAAAACAGTATTTTTTCTCACTTTTATACATTCTTCCCCTACGCATCTTCATTTTTAATTTTAAGCTTTACATTAAAATTAAATCATTCGTCTCTATCCCACAAGTATTGTAGAAAAAAATATGCTTGTTTTATTTGATACATTTCTTAAAACATATGAACACCTTATTAAAAATGACAGAAGAAATTGAAAAAATATGTTTGCTTCCAGAACATTTGATTAAAATGAAAAGCGGAGTTTTATATGAAGTATTTGTAATTCAAAATTCCCATTTTTCTAGAAAATATTGGTTTTTACATGGATCAGTTTCTCAGGGAAATTCGATTGTATTATGTCAATTTCTAATAAAATGCGTCTTCTGATAAAAATCTTTTAACATAGATATATAACTTTTTTTGTGTGTGTTTTTAAGTTATTCGTTAGTAAAAACAGTTTTAGAAAAAGGAATGCATTTGTTTAAAATATATTGTGTTAAATTAACGTTTAAATATATTATTTTTTTTTACGTTGATATGATAAGAATTCTTGCTTTTAATAATAAATCTAAATAAATATTCCTAAATTTCATCTGATAAAAAATATTTTTAACAAAATGAAACATTGAAGTTGAATTTAATTTTGAATTAGTTAATAAGGAGTATTATCTTATACTCCACAAATTATTATTGACTACGCTATTAACTATTTACTATCTATTAGCTATATATATTACACCTATATATGTCATAACTATTAACTGATAACTGTTAATAATTAGTATAAGGGGAGGTACTACTCCTTTTTGCAAAATTTTTGTTGCCCCATGGCAGTTTCGTGATATTTTAGACCTTTCCATAATTTTTTTCTCATTAAAGTAATGCTGCTTGTTCAACGTGATGCGGAGGTAAAATTTTAAACTCGTTTTTCTCAAATGCCTGTTTTCCAAAATGGGCAGTCATTTTTCTGGAGAACTATTTAACCGATTCTTTAGTTTCCGATTTTAAATAAAGCTTATCATTTTTACATGAGATTATAGTACCGAAAGGTATAATTTTCATTTATTTACCTTTACACTTGGGTTCGTATAGCATCTGTCCGTGAATACATACAAACCCGGACAAAAGCTGTCTGAGTAAGGGTTAACTATTTTTGAGCTTGTACAGTGTTGAAAAAAAGGGAAAAAGGGACCTTTTTAGTTCAAATCACCGCCATTTTTTTCACAAAATAAACTTTAAAATCTAAATGTTTGTATAATCTTCAGATAATATCATGTATTTTCATAATATTGAGAGCAAATTTTTTTCAGATGCTTGTTACCTAAGAAAAACGGTCGCCCAAATAGAAGTCCAACCCACGCTTCTGAAGTCACACACGATTTAATTCTTACACTCTAAAAATTTAAATATATAATTAAAATGTAAAAAATTGTAATGTAAAAGTTTAAAAGTGATATCGCTTTTCAATGCAATAGAAAAATTCGTAATATTCACGTAAGTTTTAGGCTGAAGAATTAGAACCTCCCCTTTAGTATTATATGATATGATACCCTAATCTGTAGGGTAAAATTGTTTTAAGCATTAATCTTTGTTATTGTTTTTTGTAACATTTACAGTAAAAATCTCCCACGAAGATAAATTGGCAGCCAAATGCGTGAAAAATTGTCTCTTTTATTTTCATACATCAATATTGTTCCTTTATGGAGCTATAAAACTATTATAACAAAAAATATTTGATATACTTTTTAAAAACATTTCAAGATAATATTCCATAACAAGATCACAATGTAAGTTTTATTTATTTATTTATTTATTTATTTGTACACTAATTTTAAAATCAACGTAATTTTTAATTATTAACCATGTCTACTTATTTTCTTTCATGTGAATATATTTTTAAAAATAAAAATCCATCCTTTTACAATAATATTTCAGTACTGTAAACTATATATAAATGTCTGGGACTATTTGGCGTTATATGGAAGACATATTCTATTTTCTATCACAATAAAGTCAGATTACACTGTTGTCGCTAGCGAACTAGCCACCATCATATAATGTAGAATCAGGATGATGAACGGGATATCTCAAAGAGGAATGACGGTTGATCTTGTATTTTTTTTTTTCAAAATAAATGTATTTTGTTTTACAAAAAGTTTAACTTGCCTTTTGCAGTCTTAAATTCTGAATATGGGTTATTAATTATTGTGTTGTATACGAGGCTTAATATACTGCATTCATGTACTATAATTATATGTAAAGCCTCTGTGGAAAGCGTGAAGAGCAACCTTGTCTCAAAAGTCTTTGGAGTAAGTAGGGATATAATTTATGTATCATTTAGGTGAGAAGCAGGTAGCTACCGCTCACAACATTAAGAACAATAAAGGCTTGAAACAAAATAACATTGAGAAAAGGGCCTGATTACCACCAAAGTCCAAGAAGGCAGCTTCCGACGTCCCCTGCTGTTAGGGGTCCGAAAATTCAAAGAACACATATTTTTTGTTAAACTGTGTACACATTATTGCTATAAACAGTGGCGAAAGAAACCTAAATTCCTCCCTGCGCAAGGAGTGCATTGGCGCCAGCCCTGCCACACCCTCATCCATAAATATAAGGTTCCTCAACCATAATTTAACTATTCTGACCATAAAAAGGGCAATAAAATGGTCAGAATATAATTAATAGAATAGTTCTCGTGTTAATAGAATAGAAAGAATAGTTTTCCATAAAAATGTTCGAACGTCTGGACAGTTTTCTGCTAATTTTAACAATGTAATATAAAAACTCAAACAATTAAATCCTAGTTATATATTTATTAACAAAATTATGTACGAGGTTTTCTCTAATTTTTTACCGTCGTGATTTTTATAAATTTCTGATATAACTTTTAATGATTCAACTTGCTAAAACCTCTTTCTTTGTAGGTGACAGGCATAGGAAGTGTAAGAAAATTTTTTATTCGTGTGGAAAGTTCGAAACATTAACTCCCAGTAATTGTATAAATGCTAGTAGACCAATAATCCAGGTTGTCCCATTTTTGATCTGACTACAATGCATGATATTTGCAGCTTTATACTTTCAGAAACAGTTCATATAGTGTGAGGCTGAGGTATTGTAATTATTTCGAAGTACTGATGATACATTAGATATTAAGTATAACTCTATTGTGGTAAAGTAATTTGTTACAATGATTTTTCTCGACATGGCTGAGTGACATCGGAGTGATATTAGATAAATATTAGTTATTTTATGAAAAGACATGAGTCCGTTTCATTTGAGCACACGGAATCGAAAACATGTAAATATTTTTATTGACCACAAGGTTCTTTAAACACAAATCGAAATTTTTGGCCATAAAATGCCGTTACTGGAGAGGAGACAAACATGTTACACATTCAATTCCACGATCAATAACGCAATGACAACATTAGAGTATTTTGGAGCCATGGGCTTGGCGGAAATATATATACATAAAAATAGCCAATGACGTATCAAATGGAGAGATTAGACTGAGAAGAGACATGTGTTATTATCCATTAATGTTCCGTTAATACGAACAAAGGGCTGGTAAGAAAAATGAACGCCAAAAGATTACAGTAATAGTAAGTCTACTACTAAACAGCAAGACCACAATTTTACAGGGGGTTGTCAAAAATGCTATTTGAGTGAAGCACAGAAATTGAAATTTAATAAAAATAGATGTTAGAGACAAAGTACCAATAATGTACCTAAACAAAGTACCTAAATATTTAATAGTAATAATAATAATAGTAATAATAATAATAATAATAATAATAACCTAAATATTTCAAAATTTATTTGCAGAAAAATATAGGCAGCTGAAATAATGGTCAAAAGAATAGATGTAAAATGTCTAGGTAAATTCTGCATACCAACTAATTTAGGCATGTGAAAGAAATGGTAAAAGTGTTACTAGGAGGAGACAATGTATACTTCCTTTGTTTTAAAAAGACCGCTACTGATGAAGAATTACAAAAAGAGAATTAAAATTGACTGCTTAATTTGATAAAAGGAACATATCGTTAGTAAATAAATTGAAGCTAGATAAATACTGACAATTAAAGTTAAGAATTTAGAAAAAATTATTATCTTTAATAAGGAGAGGTGAGAAACGGAGAATACTATTAAAAATGAACATTCGAAGAATAAAAATTGTTAATATTCTGTTACCTAATGGATATTTTCATGTAATTCCTTTGAAATATATTAAATTATGACGAGGCGTTTTCAAAAGTTGTTCTGCTTACGAGTTTCGATAGAGATTTTTTATTTCACTCTAATTGTATATAAAATATGAAAGCTGTGTGGAATAAGGTAGCAGACATCTTGAATCATAAGGTCTAGTGGGATAATTTGGCATTCCTTTTGTGGACAATGTTGGTGTAGAATAAATGGTATGTAGGTATTTTCAGCGCCAAACATTAAGTGCAATAAAGGTTAAAAACACATTATTTAAAGAAGGCCTGATTATCACAAAGGAAGAATATTGCCATTGCCCCGGACCTCACCTATAACGCGTCAGACAAGTAAAAAAATGCAATATATTTTATTAAAATATACAGAAAATATAGTTAAAAACAGTGAAGGAACTAGCCTACGCTTAACCCCTAACCAGGGTAGTACATTAGCGCTCTCCTCTTCTCCTTCCTCAACCATGAACATACAGGATATATTAATAAGCGTGGACATCTGGTCCCACACTAAGTTCGAGCGATTCGAATTTATTAGATGAAATTACTTTTATTTATGGCACATTTATTCTAAGATCATTCACAAGATCTGATGCTGAAGGGCATAAAAAATACATAAAGGATATATATATATATATATATATTTTTAGGGCGAAACCACAATTCTGTTTATACTTTAATAACGGACTTGATGTTTACTATAGCTTTGAAGATATGCAAATATATACAAACATATACAACAAGATTTTCTTCTCCGGTAATTGTTTCCAACGTATTGTTTTAGCTTAAAATGCTTCTGGTATCATACTTAAATACGTGTAGAGTAAACACTTAGTAAATATACATACAGTATAAATACAAGGAATTTGTTTTTATTTATTAAGCTGTCAGATCTTAATTTCGTCCATAATCACAAAATTAACTGTAAGATGACTTATTTATTTGATATAGTAGGTTACAAATATTATTCAGTTAAAAAATAATCATAAAATTACTTTTGATTATAAATAATATTTTTCGAAAATAATGAAAAAAGACTTATCTCGAATCCTTAAAAATAAATTAACGATATTTTTAGACATCTTTTAATTCATTTAAGAATTTGGCAAATGCATTTTTGAGGTCTAAATTAGAAACTATGTTTATTGCGTACATATCTTATTGAATTAAGTTATTTTACACCTTGACTGCATTTAATGAGAGTTTTTAAATAACTTATTGAGCATTATGTGTACTACTTCATTCCATGTGTGCAACCAGGATTGAACAATAATATTAGACACATCTGTAAATAAACAAAAGCCTACATCTGAAGAAATCTCCTGCTGATTGCTCGCGTAATTCTATACGCAAAAACACAAACTGGAAAGAAGACATTCAATGCAATCCCATTTTTCAAAGTATATGCTCATGGGATTATGGCTTAAAGCCATGTAAAAACAATCATGTATTTCCTTCAAATGTATATGAGTATACTCTAAGAGTTAAATTTGGTAAATGATTTAACAGTACAATTATGACAAATAAATGTAATTACTTCTTGGAAATTCGAGTCGTTTGAAATCCGATCTACAAAATTATAAAATTCCAGAAGCATTTAAGCTGAAAAGAAATTTATGTTGAATACAATTTCTGGAAAGAATTTTTTTTTGTATATGTTTGTATATATTTGCATATCGTAAAAGGTATACTGGAAAAAAATAAAAATAAATATCTGTAACATTTAATCACGTTTTTACCGTTCGATATTCAGTAAGGAATTGGAACAGTAACAAAATCAAAATAGTTTTTTTTTTGTTCAATGAACGGTGACATCCATTTAATTGAAGTCTTCCTTATAAAGATCATATTTATGCTGTAATATAAAGATCATATGTATGCTGTAATATAAAGATCATATTTATGCTGTAATATAAAGTAAAATATCAATCTGTTTTTCGCTTTATAAAGAATGAATTTGGAATTTATCTAAGCTCCCATAGAATTAAGGAACAAAACCAATTTCTTATAGATATCTGAAAGATGTCACATGTTTTTTCAGGAATAAAACTGTCATTGAGATTTCTTTTAATTATTTCTGAAGTTGTATATTATTACTTTGTTGACAATATCGTCAGGTGATAGTATAATTAATATTTTTTATGTTACATTTATTAAGAAACTAAACATTAATAGTCGTTCATTTTAATAGTATTATCTTGATATCTTACTTACACTAAGAAAAAAAATAATAGTTATCAGTTACAATTTTTTAATATGTATTTGATTAGTTTTGCAGGTACAGTTTATTGAACAAAAGATAAAATATGTATGTTACTAAGCAATAATTTACTAAAAATAAATAACTATTTATCATTCTGACGCAATATGGCAAACTTAACGTAAAAAAAAAAAATCTTTAACCACTTATTATCATAAAGATTTATATCCATTTGAATATATTAAATAAATTTTAATTTTTTTAATGATAAAATTATTTCTATAGGCAAACAATATCCGGATAATTTAAGGTAGATTTTTTAATGAATTTAGAATAAACAAAATTTATTAGTCAGAAATATGTCAGATCATTATTATGTTTCTTAAGTAATCTATTTATGTCCATTCTATCTGCATTTAGAGCTATACAGATTTGTGTTACCCATATAACTCTCCGCACAAGTTGTCTCCTACATACTGACAACACAGTACAATCTATAAAAAATATGTTATAAGGACAGTATTATTAAAATTATTTATTAAACATATGAAAAATAGACAGAAATATGGTATGGTTCCTAAATTATATATTATCTTAAATTTGACTGATATTTTTTTCGAATATGTTATCATCAGGAATGAACTTTCAAAAGGTTATTTTCAGATTTTTAGGAGATCATAATAAAAGGAAATCAACATTGATCATTACAATATTTTTTTTTCTTTGAATGGTTCAAATCTTCACAGATTTGATTTTGGTTTAATGAACAGGTGTGGGGTGGGGGGGGGAGGGTAATTGGGAATCACCGGGTACTGCATTAAGAGTCAATATGTACAAAAATAGTAAAAAAAGAAAATTCTCTGAATTTGAAAGCTGCATTTTCAATTTAGACCATCCTGAAAAAAAAAAAAAAAAAAAAACAAGTATTTCGTATTTTACAAAACTGTTATATAACCGCGAAAGAAATATACCCATCACCCTAATTTATAAAGTTAAAATTTCTGTTTGAACCGAATTTCGGTGCTCAAAAATTGTCAACATAATATAGTGAAGACTTGTTTCAACACTTAGATCTCATGTTGAACCATAGTTTCAGTTGTTGGAACAAGATTCGAATTGGAAGTATGGTTCAACCGGATGTCCAAATGTTGGAACGAGATCGTTTTCTGAGACTGATTTTTGGAAACATTTCCGAGTTGTTTTTATAGTGCATTCAACAGTTTTTTGAACCTGGAATATCGGATTTTAGGATGCTGTTAATTATCAATTAAACATTTTCAGCTAAGCAACTGAATTTATATATGAAAGCATAAAAACATAACATTAATTTGAATGTTAAAATTAATACTATTAATTTATCATTTTTGTCTACAAAACATGTTTCCTGACTATGAAAATATTTAATTAAGAATTACATAGATTTCGAAAAATGTATGTTCAGGTTGAAGGAAAGTGATTAATACATCATAAAGCCTGGAAATTTTTCCGCAAGTCGTGGCAGAAACATAACATTTGTTTTTATAAACACTTCTTTAAATTTTGAATACATATTTTCTGATCTTAGACACAGGAAGATTTTTGGAATGTTGGGAATCTCGGAAGATATTATTGTAATTTTTTTGTCTATAAACATTATGTCTTTTTTTACGATTTATAACATATATCTTACGTGTTTGTTGATTTATCAGTCGTGGAATATTACTTTATTCGGAGAAATATAACTTCTTGATCTAACACCGCGTCTACTGCAAAGACTCTAAAATGACTTTTGAACTTATCTGAATTTGTCAAAGATGAACAAAGGTGTGCTGAAATAGTATTTACTTAAAAAGCAGAGGGATTGCATTTCTTATATAGGTATTTGCTTTTTTGATTTTCTGATTGTGAAGAAAAAAATTTCTTTTGATATTTATGTAAAAAATACTTTGTAATATATTTTTTTAACTCAAAACCTTACATATATTTAGTGATTTATGAGTCTTTCCTTCTTAAGTGTATTAATGTCTGAAAATTAGTTTTACAAATAAAGTTCTGCATACCATTATCAGTAGGAGCGCTGTAAATGAAAGGATCTGTGATTTGTTATTTATTTTTTTTTTATGTTTTACTTTGTCATATATTAGAATCTACATATATTTACCAAAACGCTTTTTACCTGTGCTGTGAATGTTTAATTTTTTAAACAAGTAGAATTTTATAATAAAATTTACCCAATTAGAGTTATGTAAATAGTACTTTAAAATTTTGTTAATTGCTTTCGCCAAAATCTCTTTCTAGATATCAACGGCGCATACATTGGTTATATTTTTTTTAATATTTTTTCGTTACATGAATTGCACGTATATGCATCAGGATTTCTTCAAAAATACAAAACGCTTTATATGACTTCTGCAAATTCTTTTAGTTTAAAATAAATATCCAAAAACTAACTATGATTAAAACACATAAGAGATATATGTACTTATGTACTCTGATAATCCATACAAGCGGTATTTCTTTTCATTTGTCCTTCACATTTATTATGCCATATTTCATCTACCGAATTTAATGATAAATACTTCGCATTCGTAGTCAAATAAATAGCCCTAAATTACATTATGTTCGACATTTCTGGAGTACAGAAATTTATGTGTACTGTAATTTCGAAAAGTAGAAGCATTTTTTTTTTAAATTTGACACTTTTTATGCATTAAAAGTATTCGAAACTCGATATTCTCTTCGACTTATATCTGTTATATTTTAATAATAAATAAAATGAAAGAGGGAAATTTATTTTGACAAATGAAAGAAATCGTTTCTTGAGATTTCATTTTTATTCTTGAAAGAGTTTTAAAGCAATTTTAAATATTTAAAAAAAAATGAAATGTGAAACGTTTCACATTTATTTATAAGTGAAGAAATAAAATCATAATAATGATTATCTATTTTTAGATCTTAATTTATTTAATTTTTCTTTGTGATCTCGCAGAAATGTATGTTGATAATATAGCGCAAACATGAGTTTTTTTAATTATATATATATATATATGATTAGGAACCAATCAAACTTTTGATTTTAAATCTTCACTGTTAAAAAGTATCAGCAATATCAGTATTGTGAAAGGATGTTTTTATAGAAACTTATGTGGAACCGTGTGTAATACATTCCGTATGGTTTAGAAGTATAATTTAGATGCATTTTATGTATACTTTTCATTTGACCTTAAAATAGGAAGCAAAATATTCGAATGCAAAACTGAGTTATTGACATTTACATTTAGGATATGATTTCAGCGTGAATAACTGCCTGTTAAACAAGTAAAGTATAATGATGTTTATCTCTTCATTTTCCTGTGTTTTGACACATATAGTTTAGTGCTTCATAAAAGCTACATAGAATATTTAAAAAATATGAACAATTATAATCTTCCTTTAAACTGAATGCGAGGGTGTATCAATAAGTTGTTGCCCTCACATAGAAATAATTGAGTGAAATTTAAGAAAATGCTACATTGTATTAGTCCTTTTGTATATAGTCACCATGCACAGTAACATATTTCTGAAAACGGTATTTCAAAGAGAGGGTAGAGGATGTATTCTAAGGGGTGCGATAATAGACCCAAAGAGGGACATTTTTCTAACTTTTGCCGACCCCCATATGTGACATATTGTTGGAAATGCCTGTGACCACTTATTCATGCTATGTACTTCCAGAGCCCCTCCCTCCAAATTTGCCCGACGGGAGCATGAATGATGTCCGGAAAATTTAGAAAAGTGCCCCTGGAGATAAAATTTGGGGGGAGGCGCTCGTGAGGTGCATAGCATGAATAAATGGTCAAATTATCCTCTTTGTGTCTACTATCGCGCCACTTAGAATACATCCTCCTCCCTCTCTTTGAAATACAGATTGCACAAATGGGTTATTGTGCACACTGACTATTATAGAAAAGGACTCTTAAAATGTAGCAATTTCATAAATTTCTCTCAGTTACTTCTATGTGAGGGCAAAAACTTACTGTTACACCCTCGTAGATTATTTAAATTTCAAGACAAGATATAAAATTGTATATTTCAACAAATATTGAACAAGTATTTTTTTAACTACATGAAAAAAACAATCAAGTAGAAAAATATGTGTGAAAATTACATAATATTTCCTTTCTAGTAACTTATTCACCTTTCTCAGTCTTCGTTAATAATTTCTATAGCAAAATTCTTTTTCATTTTTAAGATCTATACATAAAAGAGTACTTGGATGAGATATAAATATAAAAAAACACTAACATTGCTGTACCTGTTATTATTTACTAAAAAAATTAATTTAAGTACGTTTTTGAATTCTCTGCGTGGCAATGATGGTGTAAGAAAAACGTTTACGAAAGAAACATTGTAGTTTCGACAAAATCATTCAGTTCTATTGTTTTGAAACACTTATATACGTCGAAATTTTTGAATATGTGCCATTGTTAGAAAAATTCTTAGAAATACTAGTCGCATTGCATAGTAAGTGCGGATAAGCAACTCTTGGGGAAAGATATCAGAATTATTGTTGCGCAGTTTCGTGCTCAATGAAATCCTATTAAACACCAGTTGCAATATTTCATACTACAGAAATCGACATAAAATTTCATCGTTTTCTGCAGTAGAAAACAAATTTTATAATTTTCATTTTTGCCATTATCAATGCAAAAAATGCATTATCGACACAGGGATAACACCAAAACTAGAAGATAAATTATCTCAACAATAAAAGAGGTATAAAAAATAGTGGCTTTAAATTTTAATACATAAAAGGCAGTAATTTTTATCTTTGAATAAAAATATAGCCCTACGTTTCGCTTTTCTAGTATGTTACATTTGGGTGATTTTTAAAAAGTGTCGAGTTTTACTGTCCTTTCACATTTGCACAGAAAAATAGTTAAATATCATAAATTTAACTATTGCAATTTAACTATCATGTTTTTTAATGATAATTTACAGATATATTATTATGTATAAAAAAATTAAAAATAAGAAATATATTCTTTTGTAGTCAAATTGTCATTACCGTAGGTTATTCCAGCAAGTAATTTATTAGGCGTGACTAAGTTCTATTTAAAGCAGATGGTTATAAATTGTTTAATACAATTTTATTTATTAAGATGCTACTAATTAAAAATATTTATTTTTATTAATTAAACTTATCTATAGTTCTTAATATTTTTTTAAACCGTGTCCTAAGAAATTGTGTCATTGCCATGCTTCTGAAAAAAATTCTGAAATTTTTCAGAGGGCAATACATGCCTTTTTATCAGGGCAAAAATACTTCTTAAAAGTCAACTTGTTATCAGGTTTAGGTAAATAGAGTAAATAGTTTCATAGTTTCAATAAAACAAGCAAAGACTTTGAATGTTTTGGTGAGTATTTTTTGTACGTCATTATCGTACCCACTTCTAATTGATAATTAAATGAACTTTTATTTCTTAACCCTCCGACTGTCTTGGAAAAGGGCAAAATTGTAATGTTGTTTTCTCTGTATTTTGTTTTAAATGCTAAAAAAAAATGATTCTTTGAACATTTTATAAAAAAAAAACTTAATAACGAATATGAATGCAATCCTTGAAAGTATTAATCATTGTTCAATGTATTAAAAATACATTAAATCAATAGAATTGTATTACTTTAAATATTGCTTGTATTGCAGTGAAACCTGGAGCTTAGTGAACATATTAACACGGGCTTGTCAGTGAGGGGGTTTCTGATTTTATTATACAATAAATAGAAAATAATTTTATGGATCAGAAGATATAATGGCTGCCATTTATCCCTGGGGAAAAATAAAAATATTTTACTTAATTTGTAATTCCGTAGATGTCATTACCGTGCTCACTTATGTCATTAATAAGTTCATTCAAATTTAAAAATTAGTTTTAAAATGTTAAATTAGTAATTTGGTCTCAGATGATGCTTGTATATTATTTTTTATGAGGTAAGGTAATTATTTATAAAAAATTAAAACTTTCTGATTATTTCAAAAAATTTCATTTTGTTATTCCAAAACATGGACAGATTTTGAAAATGACCCATTTATGCTTCGCACACAATTTCAGTAACTTGCAAAACAAGACAATAAAATTATTTTTTATCACACCAATTAGTTATAACAACTGAATTTTCATTGAAAAAATATCCATTACAATAATTGTCCAAAAATTATATTTACATTGAAAAAATAGCTAACTATGCAAGCCACAAATATAGTTTTGCATATAAATTAAACGACTGGAAACGATACTTTAAAAGCATTTATTTAAACTGTATAAATTTTATAATTGAATATTATGCCGAGCAAAGAGTTTTAATGTTTAACTTAAGTAGAATTAACGTCTTTGCTTTAAGGTTTTTTGTTTAATTTATTTTTCTTCTAACTGCGCCTTTCATTGTTTTATTCTGTAACTAGGTTATTAATAATAAATATAAAAGCATGCAAAAAATTAAATCTTGTTTTTTATTTATTAGAAACAAATCAGGGATTTCATGTAATATGCATCGGCTAAAATAAACTCTTTTTGCCTGTCTAAATAAGCTTTTGTGATTAAACAATAAAATTCTATTTTTTTCAGCGTGTATTTCGGGGTGAGGGGAATATTTGTCTACTCAAAGATGATTACAAATGTTATGTTAAATTTACTGACATTAGAATTTTTTTTTTTTTTTTACCAAAAAAAAACAAAAAAAAAAACATGTTTTCTTTTCTTTTATATTTCTCTTCAATTGATAAATATTAAATAGTTGTAGTCAATCAGACAATGATTTTAGTTGTATAAAAAGTTAATGATGTAATGTATGGATGGAAGAAATATTATATAATTATGAACAAAATATTATTTTTTGTAAATTTAATATTTAGTGTAAAGATTTCTTTAATAATTATTAAACTGTGCTTTTTTAAAACTTTATATTACTTTTTTAACTACTTGTAAAAAATAAATAAATGCAAGAGATGATTCAGATTTACTACGATTAAAGATAAACAGAACCTGATACCGATGACGATAAATTGATAGCCGTGTAACTCTTAAAGAATTCAATCATTTGAAATAAAACTACAACAAAGTGTTATGTTACATTAATAAAGTAATTCTTAACATGGTTTTATTTACCTTACATTGAAAATTTAAGAAAAGGCAAAAGCTTCATTTTATGTCTATTAATATTCATATTTGAAAACAAATAATCCATAAAATTTTAAATTTTATTAAACAACCCTAAGGAGGATTTAAATGTAGATTGAAAAGAATTTCACTATATTTTTCATACTGTAATAAAAATCTAAATTGTGTATCTTAATATCTAAATCTTTTTGAAAAATCTATTTTTACGTGAACGTAGATCGCTCCACAGTAATATTTAGAACTCGGGTGTAAAAATTCAATGAACATACTTACCAGACTTTGGTAACCTCGAATAGAATTTTTACTGTACGCATAGTACGAATATCTCGAGTGAATAAGGATATTATTCTTTATTTGCCAAAGAACGTAAAATTAGAACAAAAACAACAATTACCATTTTCATATTAAAATTAAGATTAACAGTTTGTTTTCACATTATTTTTAGCTCACGAATTGATGTTGCAACATATATATTTCATTGTGTATCAGTTTGTATCATCTTCCTGGTAATATTTGTAGAATTTAAAATGCGAATTAACTTTCGGAAATATAAAATATTTTTGGTATTTTCGTAATTTTATTAAATTCTAAATATTTTGTAACTATAAAGTAATTTTTCGAGGACAGGAAGGTTTTATAAAATTTTCAGAAGAAAGGAGATGAAATTATGTTAGCATTTCTGACTGTCCACAGCAAAGGACAGTCATTCAAATCCTTTTTTTTATTTTATAAAGGAAAATTAATATTTTAAATCAAAACAATACATCTTCAATAAATTTAAAAAAACGATGCCACCAATGTCGGCTAACAAAATTTCTCATCTTGTACGCATGCATTTTATTTATATTTTTACTATGTTTGTACATTTGGCATTTACAACATATTTCTTACCTATTTCTCGGATACTCAATCTTTGGTAAGCATATGTGATCCAATAAAAGAACATAATATAACAGCATGTCATTTGCCATTTACAACATATTTCTTACCTATTTCTTGGAAATCAAATCTTTGGTATGCATATGGGATCCAATAAAGGAACATAACATAACAGCATGTCTTTTGCCACTTTAAAACTAAATATTTTTTCCATCCACGCTGTTTAAATTGAACTTGGACGGCGCTAGATTGGTTTCCAATAACAAAAATTCTACAATTGCTCTAAAAAATTCAGTGTTTTCATTTTGAATATAATTTAGAATTTTATTATTTTTTTTTTTTTAGTAAAGAAGCAATTCTGAAATAAACAGATAATATGTTTATAAAGTTAAAATGCTAAAGAAATTTGAAAGTTTTCTCTTAAACATTTAGAACACAGTTTCTGAATATGAAAATATTAGTTGCGTTCTTAAAATAGTCAAAGGAAACATTATATTATGCTTTTATTTAAACGTATTTGATGCATTGAAGAGTAATATTTCAATATTGGAAGCAGATATGACATATTACATGTAACATTTAAAATTCCAATAACATTATATGCAATAAAATAGAAATATTTTTAATTTTACTTACAAATTGATTATTAGAAATATTCATCTCTATTACATAAGATAAGGCTGAAAATAACCCAAACGAACATTAACGTACTGTAAACTATAACTACCTTATTGTTTTCATAATTTTAGTTTCCGTGGTCCAAGAAATAGGAAGTGGGAACATGTTTCTGCAGTAGATTTTCGAAGATGTTTCTGGTAATAGAAACTTAAAATGTAACTAAATATATTTTATAATTCAGTGTTACCAGCTATTTTGAACGAGTTCTTTATATCATTTTAAATTACGCAATTATAAGTTAAATTACTCCATAAAATTGCAGGCAGCATGTTACCATCAATTTTACGGAGTAACGTTACATATTTTGTTTAAGGTGTAGCATCTTAAAAACCATGCGCTTACCGTATTTTTGTGCTATATTTAACAATACTTTGTAGCAAATGGATAAATGATAGCTATATACAAAATAAAAATTGTGGTTTTAAATAGGAAAGAAGTATTGAAAAACTTAACAAAAGTAGCACAAATTCTGTAGCATGCACAATTAAATTTTTTAGGCTATAGATTTGTAAGAAATGTATAAAATGTTAAAGTTGTGTTATAGTAACACCGAGTTATGGTCTGTTTTATAAAGAGCTTTTAAAACAGGACTAAAGAAGTGCTGTATTTGATAATGTCATTCAAAATTCGTAATGTTTATTTCTAAGATTCCACTTAAGGATTTTTTATTTTTCAGCAAAAGGAAACAGTATGAAAGAAAAAACACTTTGCAGAACATCGTCAGTAAAATATATATCACAGAACGCTAAAATATTGAAAATTGGAAAATTTTAGATAGACTTCAAATAGATCAGATGTAGTAAAACACGGTTTTAGACATTTTAAATTCTAACATTTTTCCTTTTTTTAAATGATGAATATTTTTCAAGACAAATTTCGTAATGTCCAAATTGTTTGGGAAAAGGATTATTGTTTACATCATATATGTTCTTTGAAAGAATAATTATTTAAATTGGAATTTTTTCCAATAATTGACTAAAATGTTGGCAGCGTCAGATAAAGATTTTTGATGACACAGTAAGCTGTACTAAAAAGTAAAAATGGTACTCTCATATTTGAATTAAATTTAATTTTGCATACATTGTGTAACCTCATGAGTTAGGAATTACCCTATACAATCATCCCTCAGTTAAATAAAAATGTTTTATTTATTAGTCATAAATGCATAATAAATTTTAGTACAAAATATATTTAATTTATTAATGTATAATTTTGACAAAATTTTGAACACTTAAAAATAATATGTTACAGTCTGGAGCTTTTTTTTAACATCGTAATGACAATAGAGGAACCTAAAATGAATAAATAAATAAAAATTTGCCTGTTTTATGCATTTATGTACTTTAGTTTATTTAATCCTTGCAAAAACTGTATTGCATGTATGTGTTCTTATTCAACATTCTAGAAATATTTTTTCGTCCTTTGACATTTCTTTGTATTGCAGGAACACATGTTTGATGTCTAACATAACATAATTATACGAAAAAATAAAATATTACATTTTTTTACGTTACATCTGCTAATAAGGAAAAAATATATAAAAATTTAAGAACATAATTGGAGATATCTTAATTATAGTCAACATGGGTGAAAACAACACTGCTTTAATTTTACGCGTTTCGTTCTATATTTAAATTTATTTATGGAAAGAATTTATTTTGTTATTGATGCGTTTTACTGTAAAATTGAATTTAGTTTCACAAGTCTCTCAGTAATTTATTCTTCTTGAAGTGTTTCAACATTCATATGGAGGCATGAATATTTCGTTAACTACTTTTTCAATATCCCAGAAATTTTCATTGCTAAACGTATTGTCGCCCAAAAAATCGAAAGAAGCTTTTCGCTAGTGAACAAAATACAAGAAAAGAAAGTAACTACATATATATATATATATATATATATATATATATATGATTCCAAATAAAATATTCAAAAGCTTTTTTTTAATTGAAGTTTTAAAAGGTAATTCTCTGAGCGTACACGATAACCCTCAAACTATATATTTGTTTGAGTTCCAGTTTGGTGAATATGTTATAAGACTCTGTCTCAAGAACTGCATAAAAATGTGTACAAATTATTTAATCCGTTATGTACTGAATTATGAATTCATGAAAATTTCATCTTCTATAGCATTTTTGGGAATTTTTAAAACTACATTGGAAGATTTACATAATCATTTAATTGATTTTTGGAGTTGGAGAGGGTTGGAGTATTTAGAAGGATAAATTAAATTTGAAATTTTAGGGATTTTGTGCAATATTTTAAACCCACTCAAATCTTTTATTTTAACTATTTTCCTTAGTATTTTTGTAGAATTAGGAAATGTACAGATATAATTATTTTACAATAGAAATATAGAAATATTTTTGAATTGAAAAATACCCCCGCCACCCCAACGTAAAGAAATCTGAAAAGATACAAAGGCAAAAGAATCATCCTTTTAAATATATTTTTGTTTGTGTAACAAATAATGATTTTGGAATAAGATAAAGTAAGGCATCTATAACTCATTATAAACTGTATTCCTACTAATCGATGTATTAAATGAATTTTATAACCAGTTATTTTAATGGTATTTATAAGTATAGTCAGTAGATAAAAGGTTCAAGTGACAACCGCTATTAGCATCTATCAGAATATAGTTATTTCCCGAGCACTTACTGTAAAGAAATTTTTATAATTATGATTTGCATGTGGGTGTGCGAGCCTGCACAATAACTCTCAAACAATATTTTTGTTTGAGCTCCAATTTGGTGAATATGTTATAAAACTCTGTCCCAAGAACTGTTTAAAAATGTGTAAAAACGCCTGAGGTAATAGTTATTTAAACCATAAAATTCCGTGACTGATTCTATAAGAAAAATCATCAATGAACTATGACACTGTGAAAATGATTATCATTACGGCAATGTATTCAGACATATAACAGTAGCAACGTCTCTGATTGGATGTTCTTTCTTACCTACAGGGATGTAAGTTATATAAGTTAACACAATCTTTGCATGCAGCCTTGTTGAGTTGTACATGTTAGACATTTATAAATAGTTCCTTTAATACTTTGAGCATAAAAAGAGCATTTCATGCATCTAATTTATAATTAAAAACATGTTACTAATAACGCTGACATCATACTGGCGATGCAAGTAGCTGATCAATAAATTTCTCTATTATTGAAATTTTTGTAACATCTAATTATCTCAAAATTTTAATTTTTAATTGTCAAATACTAGAGAAGAATTTTCTTCCAAATGCAATTTGTCTGAAAATTCTATCTCCATTTACTGCGTTTTCATGGAAGTTACACAGTTTTTAAACTAAGATTTTTTTAAATAATCTACCACTATCGCGTACAGTGCGATTTCAAAAACGTATCCAGTTATCAATTTAAACAACATAAACAGTTCAACTTCTTTTTTAGTAAATTCTATAGCCAAAGTTAAACTACATTAAAAATAGGTAAAATAAAATAACTAAAACAGATATTTAATACACATGTAATTCAACGATGAGCTTAACGGGTCTCAGGACTCTTAAAATTGGAAAAAAAAACATTTTCTAAATTTAATATCTTAAAATGTAAGTGATATTAAAATAAATGTTTTATTGGGATGAAAGATATAAGTATTTTCTTTTATTTAATATATTTAAAAAATTACATGGTGCAGAATTACCATTTGTAGGTGTCTACAAACTGTCAGAGATTTGATGAGCAGAAAACTGGTATAATAGCTTACGCGCAGGATTACAAAATACATTTTGCACCTAGAATGAAAATTTCGGTGGCTACTTATACTTCAGATTGTAATAATCATTCTAAACCTAAATAAATTTGTATTTAAAGCATTTTTATGTTTTTAATACAAAGTTGTATTTAACTAAGGTAAAATTTTGAAAATTTCAACAATATAATATTATTTTTTTAATCGTTTGAAATCGTCTTTTGAATCAAAAAAATATTTTTTGAACAATAAAAAGGAAATTTTAGGTTCAGTTTATACAGAGTCATATGAAACATACATTTTGAAAATTCCATAAAAAATATTTAGAAGTTTTTTTTAGATATAGTGCACGTTATGTTCTAAAACGTCATTTGGAGAAAAATGACTTTAAATTTTCACAAACGCCTCTTCAGCTATTGTGCGTGTATTCTTGTAAAAGCCATAACTTTTGTTCTAATGGGAATTTCAAGGAAACATTTATATCAAAATACTCAGAAAAAATAGGCGTTTAACATCTCAAAAATATATAATTTTGACAATTTTGAAGCTTTAAGAGTCCAGAGACCCCTTAAACAACTGAAATAATCTTAATCCAAAAGCAAACTCTAAGTAGTTAAGACGGTAGCGATTTCTTCGTCTATTAACTCTTCACATGTGGCAAATACGAAATTATCAAAGTTCAAAATTTTCCAAACATTATTAGAACTGTTATTAAGCTTTATTATTTAATGCTTTTCATAAAACAAATTATTTTGGTGTTGTTAGTAGGATATCTAAAAAATAGATTAAATGGTAACTATCTATTAGAGCATTTAACCCTTAAATGCCGGGTGTTGCTTTTCGGCAACATACCCAATTTAGGCTCTAAAATATTATTAGAATAATAATGAAGCTATAATATCTAATATTGCCAATAAAATACATTCTGAAAATATTATTAAATCGATTTTCAACATGTAGATGGCAGCACTTGTGCTGTTTAAGTATAAAGATAGATTTATTTTTCAATTGTTGCTAATTGTTCTGTTTGTTTTGTTTGGAAGCTTGCGAAATACCCTATTTTGTTCTGCAGTGAGCAAGTAAAATGTATTTCTTATTATCGTTCCTAAAATTCTCGTGTGTTTTATATTATAGAATTTTATCAAGGAAAATTATTTTTTCAATTAAAGACCAGTATTGCCGATTAGTAACAAACTGTTTTTTAGCCGTAAACCATACTTAAAACAAAATATGATTTTTTTAAGTATTTTTCCCATGATTTATTTAAAAAGTGAAAGTCAAAAAACATTATTACAATGATTTTTGAAAAATCAGGCATTTAAGGGTTAATTAAAAGAACTGTTTTCAACTATGATCTATAACCTGGGAAATTCGGGTTGGTTACCCTAGTTTGTTTAAAAAGCAATGACTTAAAAGATTGTTAAACATTTTAATGTTTAAATTAAAAATTAGGGTTAAAATATTTTCGCCACTTTTGACAGAAAAATATGTGATTTGCTTCATGAATCTTTTAACGAAATAAATATTCAATAAAATTCTGCAAATGATTTTCGACCAATATTTTCTTGAATTCAATGTTCTACAAATCAGTGTCTGGTGGAAAAATCACATTTTGTAAAAAAAACAGTTTTGTGACTGTTTTACTTTCAGGAACGAAACAATAATCTGTATTTAATGGCATTTTAGGTAATTACTTTTTTTATATTCTTTTTAACATAAAAAAACCGTGAAACTGGGAGATTAAGTCTATCACTGAATTTATCATTATTTCGGATTTAGATACATTTTTTCAAGTTACGGAATAAAGATTTATGATTATTTTTCTATGATTATTTTTATTTATTTATTTTTTTGCCATTAAGAATGAGATTTTAATTTTAAATAATGTTACATTATTTCTAATGTAGCATGTATTGAAGTATTTCGGAATTGGAAAAAATACGATATTTTTTTTTTTTTTTTTTTTTTTTGCAAATGAGAAAAAAAGAAAATCAGGCCGGCAGTCGAACTCAAAACCATTGGTTCTTATTGCTAACGTGTTCCCCATTGAGTTACCCGGACCTACAACTGTCCGTAACATTTCACACATATTGCATTATTGACAACAGCATCTGGCTGCAATGTCAGTTCAACAGAATTTTTCAATTGAATTGATTATCACAGCAGGTAATGGATTCCCATTAGGCGATGGATTCGTAGGTATATTTTAGTATTTGTAATTCACTTAGGCTGGTTATTAAAGATACCATACGCTAGTACCTATGGTAACTATGTCTTTGCGAATCAGAATGATTACATAAAAAAGTATGTGTGAGTATCTACCGCCTTATACGGTACAATTATCTGCAGTATATTCAATTGAACTGTCTACAATGTAAGACAGATGGTATTGCCAATAAGGTTATCAAAATGTAGTGTGTTGGAGAGTTGTCTGTCTGGGTATCTCATTTGGTACAGCTTTTATTATTGAAATGAAAGGTCTTGGGATAGACTACCAGTATGTTCAATTGCACACTAAGTTACGAACAAAAATCAATTCGTATGGAATATTTACCACTGAGTTTGATTGAGTTAAAATTTAAAAAGAAATACGAGAAAATAATGTTAATAATATAATAATTTCCCCTAACTAAACAAAAAGTTTATTTGATAATTACAGTCCATCATCTCTGTGCTTTGTTTGATGCATTAAAACCTAATGAAGTATGTCTATTTTCTAAAATTTTACCATAAATGATACTGATTAGAGCGTAAAAGTTAAAATTATATATTTGAATTCTATTCGTGCATTCATCAGAAATCTTATCGTCGTAAACTATATAACAATCCATTAAATTATAAATATATATATAAATGCAATCAAAAAGAAAAAGAAAAACTGAACCTTAATCGATCAATAGCATTTAATATGACGGGATTCGCTGAACTTCTTCATTGCACTATTTATTATACTATGTTTTGAAGAAATAGTTTCGTAATGGTGAATGCTTTATTTGTACCTCGGATATATTTCTCAATTTTCTTTTTACAAACGATATGCCATTAATTGATTTTTAATTGTCAGAAGAAATGCTCAAAACTAGCGATTGCAATTCTTTACTGATTTAATCTTACATGACAAATTTATGACAATTGTTTGCAACTGTAGAATATTTAATGAATGTGGTTCTTCTACGAATGTAATTATTTCATTCATCTCTCTGAATCACATATATATCAAACTAGCAGCTGAATATATTATCCTTTCTAAAAAATATTATCTTTGAAGGTATATCCTTTAATATCTATACTACAAGCCCACATTAATGGCACTTTATCCCCTTATGTCCTTATGCACTTATGCACTTAATGTTTCTTTTGGCATTAAGGGGAAATTCCCAAAACTATAATTTCAAATAGTTACTTACTCAAAGACAGGACGAATATTGTTTTTTGACTTACGACATAAGATTCTCATACTTTTATAATTTTTTTTAATAATCATTTACATTATATAATTATTTTATTAATATGGGAATTGCATACATAATTCTTTATTACATCTTGACCTATATCCTTTATCTTGTATCCTGATCTATTATCAGGAAACGAACATAAAAAAAAGATACTTAAATTTGAAAATTGAAAATATAGGTACTTTAATAATTAAAAGCTGACTGATTTGATTTAATTTGATTTGAAATCCACCGTAGTGGAGACCTATAGCAACAATGGCTGTCGCCTCGAATGTTCCTTATTTATACACAGAAAATGTAACGCAAACCAGACATAACAATTTTATTTCACTACATTACATATATAAATTACATTTGAAAACACAATCACATTCATGTCTTACCCAGGGACTCGAACCCGAACCTCAGCGTGACAGCAGCCTCCACTTTCTGACCACACCACTGGGCCACAAAGCTGACTGAAACAAAGGTCTTTGTTTTGTTTTTACCCGACTGCCAAGTAGGGTTATGTGTTACACGCGTACCTGGGTATTTGTATTTTTTTATACCCTCGAAACATCCCAACGGATGGATGGATTTTAATGAATGAGGTCTCTATCGATTTATAATAACCGTCCGATAGTTATAGGCTATGTCTTGTATTTATAAATTCAAAATGGCGGTAGAGACGAAAAAACAATTTACGCACCATATTGAGTGGCATATCATTGGATAGGTCTTTCAAAATGAAGACGATGTTTCATTGACTATTTTACAGTCAGAAGCCCCCGTTTATATATTACACAACCTGGAAGTTGTATAGGTAGAATCTCTAGCTTTAATGCAACTCTAACCTTCATAGAAATCGATATGACTCATCAAAACCGTGTTTATAGATAGGAACTAACAATTAAACAAAACTTAAAAGTCATCAATACAAGTAAATAAAAAAATAGATAAGTAATATAAAAAATTGTTTCACATTGACGATAAATAACTATGAAAACATGTATAATAATCATTTATAAACAAATTAAGTTAAATAAAGCTATAAAAAGTGATAGAATGTCTTTATTAAGACTTATGATCGTTTCATCGCACAATCGGCGACATTTTCAAAATCAATCATAATAGAAAATATTTTCACATAACTTAAAAACAATAATATAGTAAACAATGTCACGAGACATGAAGCATAAGGAAAATATTGCAACCATAAAATAAAATAAAAATTAAATTAGTTATTTGCGAGCGTGGATTAATTTTCACATAATTTAAAATTAGCAGGAGTATACGAAATACCTTTCACCAAAGAAGATGGAACAAAGCAGTTTTATATAGGTATGACAAGCAGAAAACTTAAAACTAGAATCAAAGAACATATAGCAGACATCAAATACAATAGAAGAACCACAGCTTTGGCCATATTATGCAGCGAAGAACCTTTACAGATTGAATTTAAAAATAGCAAGTTAATTTATCCATCAAGATTTTATTTACCATCCATAGTCCGAGAATCAATAGAAATATTTTTACGCAACGAAAATATTTGCAATGATTCTGTGTCCCTTGATTTGGAAAGAGATACTAAGTAATTGTAGAAACAATAGTAAAAATTAATCCACTCGCAAATAGCCAAGTTAATTTTATTTTATTTTATGTTTTGCAATGTTTTTCAGTATGCTTGACATTATTTACCATGTTGTTTTTAAATTATGTGAAAATTAATCCTTGCTCGCAAATAGCTAATTTAATTTTTATTTTATTTTATGGTTGCAATATTTTCCTTATGCTTCATGTCTCGTGACATTGTTTACTATATTATTGTTTTTAAGTTATGTGAAAATATTTTCTATTATGATTGATTTTGAAAATGTCGCCGATTGTGCTATGAAACGATCGTAAGTCTTAATAAAGATATTCTATCACTTTTTATAGCATTATTTAACATAATTTGATAAATAACTAGTTAGTTCGCGGGTTTCTTGATTTTTTAAGTTTAATTTTACTTTTTGTTTTAGTTATTGCTGTCCCATCCGGATTCTCTTTGTAACATATTTTTAAATTAATTTTTATTCACAAGCTTATCGTAAATACAGAAGAATTTTCTGAAAATACGCTCAAATTTTACGATGTGAACCAAATTTCCTGACGCGATACCACTAAAAATTAAAATACTACTGTCTTGAGAGAAAAATCGCGTACATATCAGGATGTAATTCATTTGAGATGAGAAAACACTGTTTGATTAAAAATCATTCAAATAATCCTGCATAATTGTACCGTTATTTTATGTATTGTATAAGTATTTTCTGTTATTATTATTTATATCATTTTGTATTATTAAGATTACTATTACCAAGTATATATTAAAATCGAAGATTCATTTTTCTAGAAATAGCTGCGACAATCCTTCATGAAATCCATAGCTCCACGAACCTTCTAACATTCCAAAGAAATATGTAATAAAGAAGTGAAAGTTATTCGATCAATAGCTTCGTGTATTTAGTTCATTCATTGATCTCCCTCAATGGGATATTTATTGCACACAGCTGGTAGGAAAATTAAGTTTTGTATAAAACCCTTTCTTTGAATGTTATGTATTCAAGAACGATAAAGTAAACTCTGTTTAATGATACTTACTGTACGTCATTACTTTTTTTTTCTGTCATTAAGAAGAAATTCGCGAGACTCTGAGTTTAACTATTCTACTGGAATAATCGTGAAGAATAGATTTAAGAATATATTTTTACACTTAAGAAATAAAGAATATTTAACGTCTTCATGCCTTTTTATTTTATAACTTGTTGCAGTGAAGTTTAATTAAATGAAGCGTGTTATATATATATATATATATGGAATATCCTTTTGATTAGAGAATAAAATGCACTTTACTACCAGAAATAAAGACGACTTCTCTTTAAAAAACTAGTTATATTGAAATTTATTTACAAAATGTACATGGAGACAGCACTCACACAAACATTATTATATCTTGTGACATTTATCGTCTTTAAAAACGTCTACGTCTTTTCATTACATTTTTGCGTCTACTTTCTCCTTCCAGCACCAACATTCGAATTCTGTTCTCAAGTTCTTCCCGTCACTTCAGTTTATTTCCCTTGCAGTCATTTGTTGCGCGCATGCGTTACCGCTGTCAGCATCACTAGAGTGCTTTACTGCAGAGCAGAGTTGTGATAAACTAGCTCTGTGGGGTTTTGGAAAATAGGATCCCACACACACACACACGCATATATATATATATATATATATATATATATATATATATATATATATATAATATTCCTGTGCAATAAGCGTACTTTTGATAACAGAAAAAAACATCGAAATTTACAGATGAAGCACCTTATACAACGTTTATAAAAATAAAAGCTTTAAAATTAAGAACAACTACTACATAAAATAGCAATTAAAGCCTTTGTCCAGGAATATTGAAATGCAGTAAACCAACGTTTAAAATGCACAAATAATGTAAAACATTATTTGTGCATTTTAAACGTTGGTTTACTGCATTTCAACAAACTACTACATACTTTGTGATAATTTCAAAATATTTTTCAATATAAATCAAATCCCCTGTATTAAAAATTAAATGACAATCTATTTGTTCTTGAGATAATACAGAAATCGTGAAAAACAGACCTTATCAGTGACACCTGTTGTTTGGTATACACCTAAGCCTAATAAGAATTATTTTTATGTCAAGATGTAACAAAATATGCATTTTGATGAAACTCTGTGCTATTTTTTTGAGATAAAGCTATGGCGGAAATCGCGAAAAATTCAGCTACGCTGTGCCATATGTTTGTTGATTTTCATCAAAACCTATGACCACCAACGTATATCAAGGTCTAACCGATTATGAAGTTTAAGGAATTCTGTGCATGAATGATTGATATAGAATGCACACAAAAATTTTGACCTATCTATACGTACATAATCACCTACAGACACACAGGCAGGCTCTCGACATACATTTTCTATAAACAGTAAAATCTTATCCAGGAACTTTTAAAACATATAAATTCGTCGAAAAACGGTGTCGAAATTTTTGACGAGGCAAAATACTTTCTACTTGTAAAGATAGAAAGAAGTAAAGATAGATGGTCATAAGTATTTTTGTTTCTATATTAATGAAAATGGTGTTTCTTCAGACAAAAAAATGTTTGCTCTCAGACTTTAAAAACATACTATTTATTATACTTTTCCCAAGTTCTTAATTTAGTTTTTTACTAGATATCCTATAATGTATTTTTTTGTAAAGAAGTGGGTATGCGTAACAGGCAGAATATAGCTAAAAGACTGTAGGCTGAAATTATAGGCGAGAAGCACCGGATGTTATATGTTAAAATATATAGTTAATACCTTTATTTATTGTTTAACCCATCAATGCATGTTTATTATTTGGTTTGGAAATCATTATATTTTATACAATTTTTGTTATTTTATTCGCTAGAAAAATAGTGAAAAAATTATTTATGTTTCTGTTGGACTTAATTTCATAATGTCACTTCTGAATTACATAACAAAAATTGCTTAAAAAATGATAATTTTCAATTATATACTTACTTTAATGTTTTTACGGTGCACAATAACAACTACTGAATAACTTAATAATTTTTTATAATGTTTCTAATATTTTTCAAAATTAATAATTGCTGCCTTATAAAAATTAAAAAAAACGCCAGTCGAGCACATTACGAGCAGTATCTACAAAATATATTATGATTTCCCAGTGATGACACATCAGAACAAAAACAGACTTCCCGACATTAAATGCATGTTATTACACGTAAGTAACGCATAATAGTTCACCAAAAGCCCAATAGGAAGCTTCAAGCGGCAAAAAATAGAACATGTAATTCCTGAATTACTCTATGCATTTAAGGGTTAATAAATGTACTTGTATAACTATTGGACACATTCTGCGTATTTCAAAACTTTTTTAATAATGGTGCTGTTTCAATATCATCAGAATTTAATGTTAATATTTATCTGTCTCTTTTCTTCTGTATGATGAAACAAGCTTAATTTTAGTAAAAAAAAATATCAACCATCATGGAGTTTTATTATTATGATAAAATACGGAGTACTACTTTACGTTTTTAAAATATTAAAACATTATTGTTGACTTCCTTTTGAAATGGGTTTCTAAACCTGTATTTAATTGGGTCTTGTTTGTGTTGTAATTGTTTCAGGTGTCGTTTGTATCGTGTAGATTTCTGTTCCATAGTAACCTATCAAGAATTTTCTTTCTATTTTCCGTATATATCACGAAGAATTAAACAATATTTACAACAACGATGATATTAAGTTAAAAATATTTAGTTAACAAAAAAAGCAAATTAAAACAACATACCAAAACATGAAACATACTTCATACTATTGTTCATAGGCATTGCTGTAGACAAATGCTTTTCAATATCCGTATGAATATATGATAAATTCTACGCACACTGCTTTCTACAGTACACCTTTTGGCGTACACCTCAGTTACATATTTGAATTTCAATATGTTTAAAATAGTGGAGTATCATTAAAATATAACGCAAACGAAATTCCCCCATATACCGTAAATGTAACGAAACTCTTTTGAATGTACCTGTAAATGAACTGTAAATGTAACATTTCATTTTTAATACCGAAAGTACCATTGTAACCTCAATAAAAATATACGAATTTCTTGGCAAACTGACTGTATTTACGCGAGCTAGAGAACGGACTGATATAAAAACTGATTCCATGAACATTTCTCAGCTATATTGGAAATTGTTAAAAGATTGGTCAGCATTCGAATACAACCTAATCCATTTGTGACAATTTATTCAAATTTTGATAGATATTGCGAGAAATAAGATGTTAATGCGTGGAAGTTCTTCGAAAGTTGAATAAAAATGTAAAATTATTTTTTACATATTTTCTATTCTGTACTAAAGTACTTAATATAAAGCACTCAAATAAATTAATATATACCGTATAACGTTATTTTTCTATTTACTTCTTTCGGACATTCTTACTCTACTCTTCAGTATTTTTTAATTTTAGCCTTTGTATTAAAATTAAATCATTCGTCTATATCCCACAAGTATTCTAGAAAAAAAAAAAATACTTGTTTTACTTGATTCATTAAATGAAAAATATGAACACCTTATTAGAAATGGCAGAAGAAATTAAAAAATATATATGTTTGCTTACTGAACATTTGATTAAAATGAAAAGCGCAGTTTCGTTTGGTATATTTGTAATTCAAAATTCCCATTTTCATGGAAAATATTGGTTTTTACATGGATCCGTCTCTCAAGAAAATTGAATTATATGTCAGTTTCTAATAAAATGTGTCTTATGATGAAATTCTTTAGACATTTGTATGTAACTTTCTTTTTGTATTTCCAAGTTATTCGTTAGTAAACCCAGTTTTAGAATAAGGAATGCAATTGTTTAAAATATATTCTCTAAATTAACTTAAAAATATATTTAAATTTTTCTTACATTAATATGATGAGAATTACTGCTTTTAAAAATAAAAGTCAATAAATATTACTAAATTTCATCTAATAAAAAAACATTTTTTTACAAAAGGAAATATTAAACAGTAGAATTTAATTTTGAATTACATTTGAATTTTGTATTTTGAAGTTATTCGTTAGTAAACCCAGTTTTAGAATAAGGAATGCATTTGTTTAAAATATATTCTCTAAATTAACTTAAAAATATATTTAAATTTTTCTTACATTAATATGATGAGAATTCCTGCTTTTAAAAATAAATGTAAATAAATATTACTAAATTCCATCGAATAAAAAAATCATTTTTTTACAAAATGAAATATTAAACATTAGGATTTAATTTTGAATTAGTTTATAAGGAGCATTAAATTATATTTCACAAATTACTATTGACTATGCTATAGTGTGGTTCAGTGTTCGGGTTCGTAAAAGTGCATAAGAAAAACTCCAACCCAAGATACAGGAACTAGAAACTTTATTTTAACATTTTTGACATAATAATAAAGGGTAGTTTACTTAGAACTATAAGATGGGAGAGAGGAAATACGAGCAAGAGGGGTACGCCTGAGCGTACACTCAGACCACAAGGTCTTTTTACATCCGTGCCGATTGAGAGCAGAAGTTCAAGAGGGCCATTTCATAAGCAACATATGAGACTTGGCGCACAGCATCGCTAAATTCTGAGCATTACAATTAGTGTACGGAAAGCAGACAAAAGGTGATATTTACACGCCAAAATGATTAACCCAGAATCTAGCATCCCAACAAAAAACAATAAATAAATCGCGTGATGCAGACACATTGCCAGAAAAACGGTTCTACATATGTATATTACAGACGCCACAATGCCGGCCATAAATTATCAAAACAAAATGATTATGTTCGATGAATGGTACCTAAAATTGCGAAATACTGAGAAAGATATGTTTTAACACTACTGATAAAGAAAATTAATGTACATGAAAAGTATTTTAAACACCGCATCAATAATCATTCATTTTGTATTTTAGATAAATTATTTCAACGGTCACTTACTTAAATAAATAAATGAGAAATAATTAATCTAAGATTACTAAAAATTTTGCCAAAGTTTAGAATCCAACAAAACATATATGTGAAAGAGAAAAGAATGTTTTATTTTTTTTATTATGATTACGCCTACTGAATGTAAATTTCTAATCAAGTGCCCACATCTAAATGAAAAAATGTTACGCTCACCTGCTTCTCTATGACCATTTTAAATTATCTCCAATCTGCAAATCCCACACACTTCACATTACTTCTAATCAGTGCAAAAAAAAGATTTATAATAATCACAAAACATAAAATTTTCTGCCTATAAGAATATTAACTCTCAAGAATTGTAAAAAGTGAATCCAAGATGTAACTGTGTAAAAAAATATTTAAAAGCACGCTATACACAATATAAAACAAATATATCTAGACTTTTTTTTATATCTATATTTTTAAGAGAGGGTGTATAATAACTTCTTAACTCTCATTAAAATTTAATAATGACTAGAGAACTACTCTTAAAAGAGACAATACTAAATATGTTGCACTGAACACAACTGTGCAATTTAAATCATACTGTCAACAGACACATACGAACCAGCGTAATTTACGTCCAACAGACGATAAAACCCACAGGGCAGCACTTCCTGATCAAAGAGACAATAAAAACAACATATTATCTCTGAAAGTGCGGCAATGTGCCAATGCAAGACATTTAGTGGTTATCTTATACAAATCAAAAGAAACATTAAAATAAATATGCTGCACTTTTTTTAAAATGAGTAATGTATATGGAATATTCGTAAATTTTACATTACATAACAAAAGTAATCCTGTACCAAACAAGTTATCTTTCACTTTTTTAAGCAGAAAAAAAATTAACAAACATATTAAATATTCTTAACTGAGATAATTACAAATACATATCATTGCAATCCAAATAGAAATGAAATTAAAAGTAAAGATACTTTTCTTTAAAAAATGTGATTCATAACTGCAAGTAAAAAATGTGCCAGAGACAAGCATAGATAAAATTAAAAAAAGTTTTTTTTTTTGCAAAGAGCGACAAGGAACGTCAGACAAATATCATTAAAGATAAATATTAAATCAAGAAATTCCTTGTCATGCATGAAAAAATTTAAACACACTTAACATAAATCTGTACTGGAACAAATTAAAAAAACTTACCTTTCAAAGTAAAGCGTGAAAAGAGGAAATCACACATATAAATGCAGTTAAAATTTTGAAAATTGAAAAATTTCAACCTAGCTAAAAAGAAAAAACCTCTTCTTCCATCCAAACAAATCTAACAAATAAGAATAAGCATTTGTTATATATTTTCTTCTTTTTTAAAAAAAAAAAGAACAAACAGCATGAAAAAGGAAGAATTTAGTTCACAGCATGTAAACTGAAAATAATAGTTATTTTGCATTGTACGTAGCTTTTTTTGAAGAACCTTACATCAGAACAGGTGAGTATAAATCACTACACAGCACTTTTTAACACACAACACTTCGCTTTTTTTTTTTTTTTTTTTTTTGGTCTTGGCAGATAATATTCGACACAACTTTGGCACCAGAAAATAAAAAAAAAATAATGAAGAGCAGGAGATTCATTTCGAGTGAGAGGCAAAAAAATGGAGTGAAACACATTTTTGGTAAAACTGAGCCAGTATACTTGAGTCGCATACCTCGGTGTTTATATAAAAATGCACTAATATAGTCTTAACAGACATTGTGATCAAATAGGAGAAATTTTCGCAGGTGAGCACAGCGATCAGAATCACACACTTAGACGATTTTCCAAACCGGAGAACTTAGCTATGACGAATCAGGGAATGTCACATGTCAGGACTAGGCAGTCGATGTTTTAAGATTATATTCCATATATAGTCCAGCACATAAAGTACTCCGAGAAAATGAGGGGTCCGAAGGACATCGCCGACCGGAGACAGGCTGACAGGTCCGACCCAGAAGACCAGCGAGAGCGGGAGCGCACATTTCTCATTCCATCGTACGGAGCTCCGAACGTCTGTAGGTGATTCATGACCCGAAGTTGCGGAAGGGAGGTGACTTCCAATCCAATAGAACATGAAAAAAATGCAGGAACTCAGCTCTTCTGGTATAACTCTTTAAGAACAGAAAAGTCATAAATAATTTTTTTTTTTTTAAATCACTGGAGGGTGAATTTCTCTCTCTCTCGCTATGCATTTTTTTTTTTTTTTTTTTAAGGTTGGAGAAAATAACGGCCGATGCGCCAAAACATATGGCGTAGTTCAGTGTTCGGGTTCGTAAAAGTGCATAAGAAAAACTCCAACCCAAGATACAGGAACTAGAAACTTTATTTTAACATTTTTGACATAATAATAAAGGGTAATTTACTTAGAACTATAAGATGGGAGAGAGGAAATACGAGCAAGAGGGGTACGCCTGAGCGTACCCTCAGACCACAAGGTCTTTTTACATCCGTACCGATTGAGAGTAGAAGTTCAAGAGGGCCATTTCATACGCAACATATGAGACTTGGCGCACAACATCGCCAAATTCTGAGCATTACGATTAGTGTACGGAAAGCAGACAAAAGGTGATATTTACACGCCAAAATGATTAACCCAGAATCTAGCATCCCAACAAAAAACAATAAATAAATCGCGTGATGCAGACAGATTGCCAGAAAAACGGTTCTACATATGTATATTAGAGACGCCACAAAGCCGGCCATAAATTATCAAAACAAAATGATTATGTTCGATGAATGGTACCTAAAATTGCGAAATACTGAGAAAGATATGTTTTAACACTACTGATAAAGAAAATTAATGTACATGAAAAGTAATTTAAACACCGCATCAATAATCATTCATTTTGTATTTTAGATAAATTATTTCAACGGTCACTTACTTAAATAAATAAATGAGAAATAATTACATCTCGCGTGGGCAATGCCAAAGAAAAAGAAAACAAAATAATATTCATTGAAATCAACAGCAGGTGCATCTGATTTATCTATTTATATTTTATGTTTAACGGCCGTAGTTGTTATTAGGAAAGCTATAATAAATAATTGAATTGAGACATACTGCACTAAATCCTAGAGGATATTGAAAGAAAGAAAAAAAAACAAACTGATAAGATTCTAAATGGATTTTAAGCGTCGAGTTAAATAATAGATTTTACCTAACGAAGGGAAAAAACGACATGTTTCGAAAGCCAAAAATAAATGAATTAAATTAATTTTGAAGCAATAAGGATATGTGATAGATCTGTATCACATATGCTATTAAATATTTACTAACTATTAGTTACATATAATTTACCTCTTTATGTTATTATATTCAAAATTTCCGAATATCGAAAAGTGCCCCAAGGGGGGGGGGGTGAGTGTCATCGGATGTGTATAATACGAATACGTTTTCATAGACCTATCTAACTATAGGTGACATGAGGGGTTATTTAAAAATTAGCCCCTCCACGGAGCACCTTCCCCTCCCCCGGGAATTGCCCACTCTTCCAAATATTTAAGGTTAAAAAATAATATTGATATCAGGGCTCAGTGAAAAAACGCATTCAAAACGCAATAAACAGCTGTTCTGAAGAAAAAAAGAGAAAATATATCCCCTCCCCTTCACTCAAATTATACGCACCCTCGCTTTATAAAGATTTTAATATGTGTTATAATCTATGTCAAAGTTTAAAAGTGATCGGTTAATTAGTTTTCCTAATTTTAACAATTTCGCGTCAACACTCCTCCCCGGAGTACCCTCCGCTCACTCGGAATTTCCCATTCTTTCAAATATTTAATGTTAAAAAATAATATTTATTTGAGTGTTCTCTAATAAAACGCAATAAACAGTTGATCTGAAGAAAAAAGGGAAAATTGCCACCCACCCCCCCCCCCTCCAAATTCCATGCAACCTCAGTATATAATTTTATATTATGGGCTATAAACTATCTCAAAGCCGCTCCGCGCCTTTATTGATGGACAAAAATGAGTTTGAAGAAATTGAAATTTTTAATTGTAGAAAAAATGGTATGAAATCAGGCATCTCTATCTTTCAATTTTTTATAGTTAAAAAATAATATTTAAAAGAGGGCTCACTGAAAAAGAGAAAATTGCCCCCCATCCAAATTCCATACACCCCCACTACATAAATTTTGTATTTTAAGTTATAAACTATCTGAAACACTCTCCCCGTCTTTATTAATGGACAAAAATGAGTTTGAAGAAATTGAAAATTGTAATTGTAGAAAAAAGTTATATTAAATCGGGCATGTCTATTTTTTAAATATTTATGGTAAAAAAAAAAAAAAAAATAATGGAGGTGAAAAAACCGCATTTAAAACGAAAAAAAAAACAGCTAATAAAAAAAAGATATAAAAAAGCTCTCCTCCCCTTCACCAAAATTCAACGCACGCCAACTTTATAATATTATTATTATCTGTTATAAACTATCTCAAAAGCGATCGGATATTTAGTTTTCCTAATTTTAATAAACACGTTCATTATCCATAAGAAAACGTATTTCTTTTATAATCGATAAATAATCGAGTTTTTGATTGAATTTTGATTAAAAATCGATTTTTTAATCAATCCAAAAATTTCGGATGGATTTTTTTTAATTGAAGATTATTAATTAGCTTACGATTTTACATCGTAATACATTTGTTGTGCAATTGTTACATTGGTTGTACATTACATTGGTTGTGCAAGAACCAAAATTCTAAAAGCAATATGTAAAAAATTGTATGGGTTCTATTGAAAACCGCAGTATAAAAATTTCTCTAACACATAATTTGACAATTGCACAATAAAATATAATAAATAAAGACACAATCTTGCTTAATGGTACACAAAACACGAACTTTATTAAGCTAAAAGTTAACTTCTACGTTTCGAGCTGTTTCTACAACCGTCTTCAGGAAAATATGATGATAAAAAGGCTCAAAGTTCAGAGACGAAAGCTTCCTGTGCAAGGCTGTAGAAACAGCTCGAAACGTAGATGTTAACTTTTAACTTATTAAAGTTCGTGTTTTGTGTACCATTAAGCAAGATTGTGTCTTTATTTAAAAAAAAAATATTTTTTTTTTTTGTATGATGTCAGTCGACCTACCTTTTGAATAATCTTAGTACGTTGAAAGCCACCCGTTTTGGAATTTCCTTTGATGGCAGATAATCTAACTGTCGCCTTCTCAAAAAACAAAAATGAAAGATTTTGTACTCGATTTTTAAGGATTTTTCGATTTTTTATGGTACGATCGAGATGAATTTTCGAATTTCTGAAAGCTTATTTTTTCCACGTTCTGTGGTCCTAATTTCGAATACTTGGTATTTCTAGAAAAGAAGTTATCGTGGCTTAAAAAGTCGCCAGTCCATATTTTCCGTTAAAGCCATACCTGCTTGTAATCATTTCTGCGAGAAAATCTCGAGGTTTCAAAAAGTAGATGCTTTTGCTGAATTATGAAATCCATTCTAATTTTTTATTCAGCTTTTTAATTAATAACGCTCGTTAATTACGATTTTTTCATAATTTCATGTTTTGTCGCTTGATCTCAATATCTATAAGTATGCAAAATTTCAAGTCTCCAGTATATATAGTTTCTGAGAACGGGCTCCGTGACGGACAGACAACGGAGTGAGACGAATAGGGTTTCGTCAGATGAACGAAACCCTAAAAAATATATACAGTGCAACCTCTGAATAACAGTTACCAGTATGACCGGTGAAAGTTGACCGCTCTTCAGAGGTGGGTGTTATTCAGAGATTTCATTTTTTTAAAATCATAATTACATAAATTTAAATAGAAATACACAGCCATTTTAATTAATCCTCATTGTTTAGTACATTAAAAAATATCAACGATTTTCAGTTGCTTTTTTTTCTGCAAATATATTTCTTCAAAGCAATAATAGTTTGGGTTGTTTTGCTGTACAACTCATCATCATTATGATTTAATGCAAAATTCTGGATTTCACATAGTTTCGTCAAAGAAATTTGGTGTATGTATTAATACAGGAATTTTAGGTGATTCTATAATATCTTCCATTCCCCCCCCCCCGCATCACTTTTCTCTTCCTCTCCCCTACCTTCCACCATTTGCTGTATGAATCAAATATGGCCGTAACTGCCAAGTCTCTGACCAGACATACAAACTTTTACTGGCCTTTATATTAGTTATGCCTGTCGTTCTAAGAATATTATCTAAATTTTCCCCATCATTATTAATGTCTTCTATTTTCTATGTCTAGTTTTGGGAAAAAGATTAAGTGGCTTTTTGTTGGCATATTTACTAAATTTTGTTTGATCTGCTTTAGATTCCGATTTGCAAATAAATATGAAACTGTACCAGAAACTGTTTAAAAATATTCTCGTGACTTTTGAGCGGCCGTTGGTCAGAATTCCTTATGTAGAGGTTCGTATTAATGCTAATGCTATGGAACATGGTTGGTTCCATCAGATGCTATCGTTTTTTAGAGGTGATAGTTCAAGGAGGTTTACTGTATATCATAGGGTTAGTTTTATTAAAATTGTCCCTTAAAAGTACGATAAATAGGCCAAAATATTGTACTAGTTCCTAATATATATATTTTTTTTATGAAAACAAGGTTGATTTATTTTTTAAAATATGGTTACCATCAGGAATTAACTTTCATAAAGCTGTTTTCAAATTTTTAGAATTTCGATCACCCAGAAAAAAGAAAAATATTTCTTATTTTATGAGAAAATAATATAACCACAAAAATAATCCTGCAAGTTACTCTGTTAATAATTTCGTCCGAGTTTGAACCAAATTTTGGTCCTTAGTAGCTGCAACCATAAGATGTTGAAATCTCGTTCCAAAATTTAGACCTACGGTTAAAGCAAAATTCCAATTATTTGATGGAAATTGCAGTTGGAAGAATAGTAGAACTGAAGCCGAAATTTTGGATTGAGATTTCAACATTTTATCGTTGCAGCAACTAAGCACCAACATTTGGTTTTAACTAGGACAAAAGTTTTAACAGATAATTTTTTTTTGTTCTGGTTATATTATATTTTCCTAAAGTGAGAAACGTATTCTTTTACGATGAAAACTATATCTCTTATGTGCGCTGATTTATTAGTCGTGGAATATTACTTTATTCGGCGCAATGTAACTTCTTGCTCTAAAACCGCGTGTGTTGCACTGAGTCTAAAATGACTTGTAAGCTTGCTTTTTTCAATATGACAAATATCCGAAAGTGTGCTGGAATAGTATGAATTTAAATAGCAGAGAGTTTATATTTTTGATTCGAAGTTTTTCTTTTTTAATTTTCTGATTATGAAAAAAAAATAGATATTTATTTACAAAAAGGTTTATAATATAACTTTTAATATATAATTGTTCATATATTCAGTGATTTACGAGTCTTTTTTTCTTACGTGGCATAAATTCTGAAAATTAAATTTCCGAAAGAGGTTCTGAAGATCATTATTAATAGAAGTGTTGTATTTTACACCGGAATTTAAATTGCATATTCATGTTTAAAAATACGCAGCAAGAGATTTTACTTTTCTTTTATCTTATATTTTAAAAAAATGTAAAGAAAGGACTTGTTATATGTCTTGTTATATGTCTGTTATGCGGACTCGTATATAAGTATTATTATTTTTTTTTGGTTTGTGTAGACAATATAGAGGTCTGCACGGGCCCGGGCTTGGCCCGAGGCCCGTACCCGGCCCGGCGGAATGGAGGAGAATTTTCAAATGGGCCGGGCCGGCAGAATTAGGACAATTTTTTCAACGGGCCGGGCCGGGCCGACAGACAAAATAAACGGGCCGGGCCGGGCCGGCAAAAAAATTGAACGGGCCTGAAGGGCCGGGGCCGGCCGATAAAAAAAATTAATCGGGCCTATCGGCCCGATATAAGAATTTGAGAGGAGCAGATAAAATACGAGGTCATTTCCAATGAATATGACTTTTTCGAGAAGTATAAATGTGCGTTACGAGCCGATGCGAGTTTAACAACATCAATACAGAAATGTAACATGTCTATCGTAGAGATCGGCATCGTACAGTTACATGATGCCTGATCCCGGGTTTAATTTTTTTCGGCAGACTTGTGCCGGGACGGAACTGGTCTTAATCGTTCTCAGGATGTGTAGGACAGGCATTATGTTTTGTAAAAGTATTAATAGCGATAATGAACTTCTGTTAACAGTATCTTTGGAAATATACCTTAAGGTGGTTCTCATATTTACTGCTCAACAATGCGAAACTCTCAGACACATTTTCTGACTCATTTTTAACTATAAAGGCATAAAATTCACAGGCTCAGTATTGAAGGCAATTGGGATCAAATAGCGTTTCCATTTTTCATAAATTACGTACAGAGATAACAGAGACTCTTGTCACGTGACTGTACGTTTTCTCCTTTCCTGTGCTATCGCTTCCGGAAATTCGATTCAAAACGCTAACTTTGGCAATATTTTCTGAAAGATATATTACTTTTATCTAAAAAAAAACGGCATTTACATGGTTTCTGAATAAGAATACCTGCCAATCTCATGCGTTTCCGAAAAGAAATGAATTCATAAATGTATCAAAATGTAGCTCCTTTGGATTTGAGAAAAGCCTTAAAAATGACAGAAATACTTTCACAAATCTACCTTTTATTACAAGCTTCAAAAGTTATCATGTTTTTTAACCCTTTATTCTAAACTACAATAATCTTTTAATGAATCCTTATTTAAATTTTGAAACGTCTGTAGAGACGTTGACTAAAACACTGTAAGTAATTGTTAACGTTTACTATTGTGTGTTTTCTATTTTGCGAACACATAGTAATTTAAAATATACTGTAAAATGTTCCCATAAATATGCATGTAGTATTCATTAAAAGAATCTTAATTGTATGTCGAGAAAAAACGGAATTTTTTGTAGACATTTAGTCGGGCCGGGCCTGTTTTCAATGATTTTTGTACGGGCCGGGCCGGGCCTGTTTTCACTGATTTTTGTACGGGCCGGGCCGGGCCGAGAACGGTAAAAATGTAAACGGGCCGGGCCGGGTTCGGGCCGAACTTTCAATTTTTACACCGGGCCGGGCCAAAATAGCTTTCCTTCGGGCCGGGCCGGGCCCGGGCCTGGAAATTCCGGCCCGTGCAGACCTCTAAGACAATATTAAAAAATGAATATATTTACCAAAAGGATTTTCATCTTTGTTGTGAATGTGGATGTTTAAATAGTTTAAATTTTATAATAATAAAGAATCGATTTGACTTACGTGAATAACTCTTAAAATTTTGTAAATTACTTTCCTGAAAATATCTTTCTAGATAATAAATGCACATACATTTATTATATTTTTTAATACTTTTTTGTTATATTTCTTGATTTGTGTATGTATGCATGAAGAACACAATAGAAATATTTGTACAGTCGAGGGAAAAAAAGTAAACACCCTACTAACTCCTCATTAAATTATCGTAGAAAAAAGTTACTGGCGCCGAAATATTGGAAATATAGCCTACTTTTAAATGATGTATATAAAAATTACTTAGGAGGCCACCTACATATTAAAACGAACCCAAATTGCATTTTTTTTCAGTGGCAATAACCAGTCTTAACAAGAAATTTCAAATCTTCGGTTCAAACTATGCCTAGATACCAAATTTCAAGTCATTGGAATTATAAGCTTTTGAATTCTAAACCTTCAAAATTTAGAGCTTCTAATGTTAAATTAAATTTTCATATTTTTATTAATATCTCTGGAAATTATACTCTTATTGTGATAAATTTTGTGCAGCAATAATACTAAAACACCCAAACATAAATACGTTGAATTTGCAATTTTTATAATTTTATGATATGAATTGTGAATTATGAAATTAATATTCGTAACAAAATATGAATTGCAACCTACATTTTTTCGATGGATTTAGATTTATAATGTCCTGCTTTATGAAAATCCAAAATTTCACATTATGCTTAAAAAACGTCAAAATGATGGTTTTACCCTTTACGGCACAGTGTGCCCGGGTCGGGATACCTAATTTTAATTCCAAACTTACGAACGGTACAAAGAATATTTTAGTAAAATTTTGCTTTTACAATGAACATTTAAAGTAACATGTTTTTATTTTATAAAAAAAATCGTTTTTAAGTTGCGGTGTCAGTCAAACATTTCATCATTTTAAAACAAACCTGTGCCGGAAAGGGTTAAGGGGACTATGATAGAAGTGACTAGATATTTTGAAATTTCTTACACTATCCTCTAATCTAGAAGTCTTCAGTGACAGATTGATTATAGCTTAAGATGCCTTATTCAAGAAGTGGACACTCTCGGTCAATAATCGTGTACCGAACTTCAATTTGGATACCGCCCCTAAAATACGATCGTTTTAAAACAATTCATTTCTCGGAAACTTATCGCACGAACTGAATAAAACTTTGTTTTTAGGGTAATTGAAGAGTGTAGAGTTCATTTATGCTGACAGAATTGTGTACTGCTATTAAAAAAAACAAAGTTGTGGTTCTTTTTAATATGTAGATGGCCCCCTAAGCAAATTTTATATGCATCATTTAAAAATAGACTTTATTTCCAGTCGTATGGTACCAGTAACTTTGTTATGCGATACTTTTTTTACAGAGTTAGTAAAGGGTGTTTACTTTTTTTCTTTCCTCGACTGTACTTCTTCGATAATCAATACAATGGGTTTTTCTTTTGAATTATCCTTCACATTTTTGGGGCCATACATCACCTCCCGAATTTAATGATAAATACTTCACATTCGTAGTAAAATAAATAGCCTTAAATTATATTATGTTCGACATTTCTAGAGAACAGAAATTTATGTGTACTGCAGTTTCGAAAATTACAAATATTTCTCGAAATATGACACTTTTTATGCATTAAAAATATTCGAAAATCGATATTCTCTTTCACTTATATCTTTCATATTTTAATAATAAACAAAATGAAAGATGGGAAATTATTTTGACAAATGAAAGAAATCATTTCCTGAGATTTCATATTTCAAGAATTCTTGAGAGAGTTTTGAACATTAAAAAAATTAAATGGGGAACGTTTCAAATTTATTTATAGTATACATAAGAAAATCATAATAAAAATTATCTATTTTTAGATTTTGTTTTATTTTTTGTTTTATTTTTTTATACGGGTCGCGGAAATTAATGTTGATATTTTAGTGCAAACATTAGTTTTTTTTTTGTTTTTGTTTTTTTTTTTGTTTTTTTTTTTTTTTAAATAGATACATAGAAATATATTAATTTTAAGATTTTAAACCTTCACTGTGTCGATCACTTCCTTCAAACTTCGAAATATCCAGCAATATCAGTATTGTGAACGGGTGTTTTTACGGAAACATATGTGTAACCGTGTGCAGTACTATCTGTGCGTTTTAGAAATATAATTTACGTGCATTTTCAGTATAATTTTCATTTGACTTTAAGGGGACCTTCTACATTAGGAGACAAAAAAAAAAAAAAAAAAAAAAAAAAAAAAAAAAAAAAAAAAAAAAAACACTTTTTAATGATTTTTTTGTGAGAAAACTGCATGAAGAATCTTTTTGAAATTTTAACAGTTTATTGCACATATCTTAAGGTATACACAAGAATTTTTTTATTAGATTTTGTTGCTTCTATTCTAAGTTATAAACAAATATGCTCAACTGCTTTGGAAAATATCGTCTGGACGGTGGACATGGACGACATGGTGGCCCGGACGGTAGCGCCTTGTAGAGTTATCTGAAACACAAAAATGATCTTTTTTCGTAAACTTCGTGAGTAATAGCTTCTAGTTAAATAAAAGGAACCCACACATTTATATAAAAAAAGTTATGTAATGGCTGATTAATAAAAAAATGTTAAAAAAATTCGTTCTTATTTGTTAATACATTTTTAAATAATTTTAGTAAAAGCTTTAATTCATATCGAAGGCAATTAAATAAGCTTTAATTAAAAAAGAAAAATCAAGATGATCCATTGAGTAGTTTTTTTTAATCTTGCCTACCGTGTCAGAAAATGTGGTTGAACATATTTGTTTATAACTTAGAGTAGAAGCAACAAATAAAACAAAAATTTTGTGCATACCCTATGATATGCACAATAAACTGTTAAAATTTCAAAAAGATCCGTCATGCAGGTTTCTTACAAAAAACAAAATCATAAAAAGTGCTCTTTTTTTGTCTCCTAACGTAGAAGGTCCCCTTAAAGTAGGAAGGAAAAGTAATCGTGCGTAAAACTGAGTAATTGACATTTACATTTAAGAGATGATTTTCACACAACTCATAGCCTGTTAAACTAATAAGTTAGAATGATTGTTAAAGAATGATTGTTAAACCTACATTTCCCTGGTTTTTGACTCATATGGTTTACTGTTTTGTAAAAAATAATTTAGAATTAAAAAAATAAAGTATTATAATTTTGTTTTTAATTTGCATAGAACAGTTAAATTTCAAGAGTAGATAAAAAATTATAAATTGACCAGATATTTAAGATGTACTTTTTAAAACTAAATGGAAGTGCATGTGAAATGGGAGAAGATGCCATGAAAATTACGCAACATATAATTTCTAGAAACATATTCACCAAAGTCAATCTTCAGAAATCATATCTACAATAAAAATATTTATCATTCTTGAACCTGTCCTTATTTACAAAAAAATAATAATAATAATAATAATAATTACTATGTTTTTCAAATCTCTGCGGTCCACTGATGGTGTGATGAAACACTTAGTTACATACGTCGAAATATTTGAAAATGAATTATTCTTAGCAAAATTTGTAGAAATTCACACTCCTCACATTGCACAGCAAGTGCGGATAAACCACTCTTGGAAGAAAAATGGTATCAGAATTGTCGTGGCATAATTTCGTGCTAAATGTAACCTTTTGAAATTCTTATTCCAATATCATAGAAATTGCCATTAAGATAAATTGTTTAAGGCAGTATAAAATAAACTTGACAATTTTTCACTTTTACCATTATCAAGGCAAATAGCAATATCTGCGAGTTACACCGCGATAATAACCAAACTAGAAGAAAAAGAGAAACACCGATGTAAGATATATTAAAAATAGTGGCTTTAAAGTTGAATGTATACAAGGCAGTAAAAGTTTTTCTTTGAATACAAATTTATCTTTACGTTTTACTTTTTTTAGTGTTTTACATTTACATATTGTAGAATATCTCAAAAACATTCAAAAAAGGACGCTGAAGTTGCTTCTTCCTTCATAAATTATAGCAATTGGTTATTACAACTGGATTTTCAATGATAAAAATACCGGAGACAGAAACTGCTGTAAAATTATATTTAAATTGAATAATTCAGTACCTAGCCAAGCCAAAGACATAGCATGCAAATTATACTATTGGAAACAATACATTACAAATATTTACTTAAAATGTATAATTTCTTTAAGTGAATATTATGACAAACAAGCAGTTTTAATGTTTAACTAAGTAGTATTAAGATCACTGCGAAAAGGTTTTTTAAATTATTTTTAACTGCCCATTTGATTGTTTTTTTCTGTAAATATGTGATTAAGAGTGAAGATAAAAGTATGAAAAAAACTTACATCAGAGTTTTTTTTATCACAAAAAAAATAGAGATTTCATTTAATATCCAGCGGCCAAAATAAACTCTTTTTTTTCTGTATGAATAAGCTTTTGTGATTAAACAACAAAATACAAATATTTTCAGTGTGTATTTTGGGAAGTGAAGCATGTTTTTCCAATCAAAGATAATTACAAATATTATGTTAAATTTACTGACATTCAAATTTTTTTTTCAGAAAAGCGTATTTCATTTTTTTTTTTTTTTTTTACATTTCTTTTCAATTCAGAAAATATAAATACTTTTATTCAATCAAATGATGATTTATTTGTGTAAAAGAACAAAGATTTATTATGCGTATAAAAATGTATAAATGTAAAAAAAAAAAATTATTAAGGAAAGATTGCTTCAATAGGAAGTCTGTTTTTTTTAATTACTGAGAATATAATTCTTTAAAATTCCATAATTAAAAGAATACTTTAAATCCAAAAAAATACTGAGATTTACTACGCTTAAAGTTTTGTAAAACAAATACCGATTACTATAAACTGGTCGTTAAGCAACTCTTAAAGAATTGAAGCATTGGAAATAAAAGTACAACAAAGCGTTATGTTATGTTAGTACTGTAAAAAAAAAAAAAAAAAAAAAAAAAAAAAAAAAAAACCCTTATAATATCGATACCGTTGTGGTACGATAAATCATCTCACACTCTCGATAGAGTGTGGCATGAGTTGTCGTACCATCTCGATATCGTTCGTGTGTCTGGAGGGTCTCACGTTGAACACTTATAACCGTGTTGAATTTGAACTTTCAACTGTTATTTTGTATCTCCAATTAACAACAGGTATTTACTTTGTTGGTATATATTTTGTTTTCTTTTAACAGACCCGGAAAGTTAGGATATTTATTTATAATGACCCCGCATTATACTTTTATTTAACAACATCTGGTGCAATGAAGATTAATATTTTTACAGCATTTCAAGTAAGTATGACGCATTACATATTTTATTTGAAATTCAATTAACATTTTATGATATAAATGAGGAATATTTGTAAATTTGCTTAAAAGTGATAAGTAGAAATATTCTTCTCTATCACATAAGCTGAGCACTAGGCTGAAAATATCGCACAAAAACATTAACTTAGTGTAACCTCATACTACCTTTTTTTTTTTATTATAGTTTTAGGAGATTCGAAAATAGAGTGTGGGAACATACTTTTGCAGTATATTTTTGACTACATCTCTGAAAATATAATAGCTAAATTTAAAACGGATTTATTTTTTAGTTCCGTGTTACAAATCTTTAAAACGATATATATATATATATATATGTAAACAAATTCAAATAACTTAATTACCACACTAATTTTTTTACAAAATCTTTCTGAATGGATTATGATCTATAAATATTTGGATGAATAATCTTTAAATCTCTATCAAGCGTGAACTTTCCAAATTCTGTGATATATATATCCTTGTTAATATATATTTGACTTCATATATAAAATAATTGTATAACCTTTTTGGTTAGAAGTCGATTCAAGACAGTCTGCAGTTATTGTACTTCAAGACAGGGTCGAGAAGGGTTTTTCAAGCAAGTATCATATATTACATATTTTATTTGAAATTCTATTAACATTTTACGATATAAATGAGCAATATTTGTAAATTTGCTTAAAATTGATAAGTAGAAATATTCTTCTCTATCACAGAAGCTGAGCACTAGGCTGAAAATATCGCACAAAAACATTAACTTAGTGTAACCTCGTACTACCCCTATTTTTTTTTTTTTTTATTATAGTTTCAGGAGATTCGAAAATAGGGTGTGGGAACATACTTTTGCAGTACATTTTTGACTACATCTCTGAAAATATAATAGCTAAATTTAAAACGGATATATTTTTTTAGTTCCGTGTTACAAATCTTTAAAACGATACCCACACAATACACACACACACACACACACACATATATATATATGTAAAGAAATTCAAATAACTTAATTACCACACTAATTTTTTTACAAAATCTTTCTGAATGGCTTATGATCTATAAATATTTGGATGAATAACCTTTAAATCTCTGTCAAGCGTGAACTTTCCAAATTCTGTGATATATATAAACTTGTTAATATATATTTGACTTTATATATAAAATAATTGTATAACCTTTTTGGTTAGAAGTCGATTCAAGACAGTCTGCAGTTATTGTACTTCAAGACAGGATCGAGAAGGGTTTTTCAAGCAAGTATGACATATTACATATTTTATTTGAAATTCTATTAACATTTTACGATATAAATGAGCAATATTTGTAAATTTGCTTAAAATTGATAAGTAGAAATATTCTTCTCTATCACATAAGCTGAGCACTAGGCTGAAAATATCGCACAAAAACATTAACTTAGTGTAACCTCGTACTACCCCCCCTTTTTTTTTTTTTTTTTTTTTTAATTATAGTTTCAGGAGATTCGAAAATAGGGTGTGGGAACATACTTTTGCAGTACATTTTTGACTAGATCTCTGAAAATATAATAGCTAAATTTAAAACGGATATATTTTTGAGTTCCGTGTTACAAATCTTTAAAACGGTACCCCACACAATATATATATATATATATATATATGTAAACAAATTCAAATAACTTAATTATCACACTAAATTTTTTACAAAAATCTTTCTGAATGGCTTATGATCTATAAATATTTGGATGAATAACCTTTAAATCTCCATCAAGAGTGAACTTTCCAAATTCTGTGATATATATGTATTCTTGTTAATATATCTTTGGCTTCAGTGTATAAAATAATTGTATAACTTTTTTGGTTAGAACTGGATTGAAGACAGTCTGCAGTTATTGTACTTCAAGACAGGGTCGACAAGGGTTTTGCTGCTTGTGATTTGTGATGCAACGGAGAATATTTTTTTCTGCAATGATTGACACAATGTAGTGATCACATACATTTCAAAAATAGATAATTATATTATTGATACTTAAAAAATATTAATATTTGCAATTTTACTGTAATGCAGATTGATAGAAATATGCTTTTTATTACATAAAATGATCTTTAATTAAAAAGGTGTAAGAACATGGACTCTCCGCAAAATGGTCTACATCTCTTAGAACTCGAACCTGAAACATCTGGGTTAGAAATATTGTGTTAAATTAGTTATACGGAATAACAGGTTTTCAGTTCTTTTTGCTACTGTTTTTTTTAACTCTTGTAACAAGTTTATCATCTGTGGCAACTGTTTTCAACAACGTAATAACATCGTGAAATCTTAAATGCATTTGTAAATCTATATTGAAATATTACTAACTAAATAGAACATTTCATCTTAAAAATTGTACACCGTATAAATTCGTAAAGAAATCTTTTTTTTGTTTCATGTGCATGGGGTGGGGGAGGAGATAGAGTTATTTTTTTTTTAGATAAAATTTGTATGAATTTGAAATGTAATTATATACTTTAACTTTTTACTATTTAAAATATGCTACATGAATAAGACCTACAGGATTTGTCTTTTAATAATTTCTATAAGATCTGACTAAACGCATCATAATTTTCAATCTAATTCTTAGTAAATGTGATCAAGTGTCTGAATCTATACTTTTATGAATAAAATATTTTTTTATGATTATTGAATTCTCTCTTATGCATTATTATTATTGAAAATTTACTCTTTTTGAAATAATCACTAGTCCTCGGACTAATTTTAGATAAGAAAGAAAATAAAATATTTCTATAGTAGTTGATACGACACGTACGCTTTCTGAAACATGTCTCATCTTTAACGAGTCATATATTATCCGTCATATTTCATAAATTTTACTTAGTATTATGCGACAAATAAATTACAGTACATTTTTACCTCAACTTTTCGTAAGGAAAAGGAATGTGTTTCCATTTTCAAAGTTAAAAGTATTGTATTATTTTTCCAATACATTTTAACATACGATTCCTTTTCACATTATGAATTATTGAAACTTGTTTCCTCATTCATTACCATTTATCATTTCTTCAAAGATACAACGTTATAAAGGAAAAATAAAAAGTTATCCATTATAGAAATAAATTGATTATACGATTTCGATCTATTTAAGCTCTTGAATACTTAACAATGATATTAATATTAATTTTAATATGAAACTAAAGAAAATTTAAAACATTTTAACTTGTGCAACTAACTAAGCAGTGTAGCCGTAAGTAGTATAAAGAGTTTCACCCGAAAAAAAAATCTGCGTAAGAATGTAAATAAAACTGCAAATAGAGGCATCTTAAATTTAGACAATTCTGTGTCTAAAAAACTAATTTAGACACTTAAATGTCTCAATGTGAAATTGCACACATCTATGATGTCTGATATTAAAACACACAAGTGTCTTAGTATGATCATGGTATAAATGAACTAAAAAAATGTCTGAATTCTAGTCTCATGTCTGAAATTAAGACATTTAAAGATTAAAAAGACTTAAGTGTCTGGATTTGATTAAGGCACCAGCAAAGTATGTTTATTAATGGGTGAGAGGTGTTTAAAATATGCTTTTTCATCCACTAAACGATATTATTTTACAGAAGTAATTGTCTTAGACCATAAGATGTTCGACAAAACTGTACTGCACAAGTCTGCTAATCAACTCTTGAAACCAATTTTATCTTGTATTTATTTGTTTATTTTTTCATTAAAGTAATTAAAAAATCTTTACATAAAAATATAAAGTTCTGAAAAAATCATTAGCACTCGTAGGCGTACGCAGGGAAGTACAGGGATTCTCCCCTTAAATATTTTTAAATACTAAGATATATGTCTTGAAATATGAATATATATGAAAGCCGGTAAAGAAAAAAAAAAAAAAAAGGTCTTGAAAGGGGACCTGATTTTCCAGCAAGTGCGCCTGTGGCCCAGAACCTAATCCCCTTTTTTAAATTGCAGAATATGAATATGGAATATGCCAAGAGTTTTTTTAGAATGTATCGAGCAAAACAATATTTAAGCATATCACATTCTAAAGCAATACATTAAATTTACAGGTAAAAAAAAAGAAATATTAAAAAAGAAACAAAGAACTAGAACTTTTATTTTATATTCAGGGGACTCTGCCCTCTATAGCCCTAGTTTAAGATAAATTTGAAAAACACGAACGTATAAAAAAGAAGATGAAAAAGAAGTAACAGAATTTAAAATGTTTTAATCGAGGAATTCAGAGGTGAGGGGAGCGCGGGGGGGGGGGGGGGTACCCTGACAAAATTGCCTAACGTGTTTTTACTATTATAGTTTAATTATTCTAAGGTCACTTAGAATATTTTTTTAAAAAAATAAACAGTCGTAAAAAACATACTAATTTTCAAAATCTGGGAAGTGGCCATGGGTCCCATTAACAGCTACTGCTGCCGACGATTATGTTTAAATAAGGTGTCTACTAGACCCTGCCCCCTCGCTAATAGGCGACAATCTAGCGCCCCCAAAAAATTTACGCTCGGCCAATCACCCATCTCTACCCCCCCCCCCCCCCATATACTTGCTAGCACTTACGCTCGCACATTACTATTTTACAATTAGATTTAAAAAAAATACGAACTGAAGCGTATGATATGAAAAGCACGATACATTTATAAGCCTCCTTTTATTTAAAAAAAAAAAAAGATTTAAATAAAAATTTAATTGTAAAACGTATCATGAAAGTATTTTTACATCTCAGCCAATGAGAATACGACAAGTTCGCAGGCATTCGTATTTTTCTGCAATTTTGGTGGGCAACGACTTCCGCTCGACCGTCGATGAAAAAGACTTAGTTAAAGTATACTAACAAAGTAAATTCTGCTTAATTTTCAAAAAAATTCATTTCCCGCTGATTAAACTTTTAGTAATTTAAAGTTTCATCACTTGTACAGCTCAAAAAAAAAAAAAAAAAAAAAAAAAAAAAAAAAAAAAAAGCTGCGATAGTATATTTTTTGTGTTTAAAGAGATTTTTTTTTTTTTTTTTTAATCTATTGGTGTTTTAGGATTTGCAGCAATTGATTCTTTGTGTAAAATATAGTGACCATCTTATGTGTGTGTTTGTCTTTCATTTTAAAGATGTTAGATTGAACGTTTTTTTCTTTTTTTTTTACAATTCACAACAAAGAATTGTTTGGATTACCGCTAACGTTTTAATTGATTGGAAAATACATGTGAAATAAACAATTGTGAATTGGATTTTTCAATAAATGAACTTTCAACAGATTTGTCAATAATTTTATTTAATCCATTATAAATTAGACTATTTAAAAAACTGTAGTCGGGTCAATCCATCTCAAGTGGTCCAGCACTGGTTGCTTGACAATTTAAAAAAAAAATCGGAATTTTTTTGTACAACAACCCTAATATGATGGAAGTTTAAAATGACTATTATTTTAATTTCATTAATTTTTGTTTGTGCATGGCGGCCATCTTTATTTCATCGTCTGCAATAACTTTCTCACACGAAGCGTTTACGGAATTGTAAATAACTCATCGTTTATTTATTTAATTCAAATGCGGATTAAAGCAATTTCTACAGAATACATTGAGCTAAAAATTTGGTAGAAGGATAGCTTCCGAAATCCTTATTGGAGAAATTTCAGCATAAAATTTCAGTTTTTTTCAGCTGTATATTTTTCAGCTATGATTTTATTTCGTGTAGAATAATTTAATATATAAATCACTATTTACGTTTTCCTTTATGTTGTTAAAAAATAATATTTATTTAATAATAGGTAAGTAGTTCTTGTGAATATCATCTGATCTATATTTTTACAAAATGTTCATATGGTAATTTTAAAATCCTAATTTTTATATGATATTGCATAATTAAGTTCTTTCCTTGCAATTTCTAGTTACTTTGTGTTATTCATATAATTTTACATGTGAGTTTTAATTTTTATTGATAACAGTATCGTTTAATTATTTTACGGAGTCTATACTATCGAAGTAAATGTTTTGATATTAACAAATTTAAATTTATATTTGGGAATTGTTATGAACTCTCTTTTGCTTTAGAAGGTTCAAATGGAGCACAAAAAGAAATCATGGAAGCATCAGATTGAGTTATGATGAATTCCTGAATATTTTATAAATAAAGTTATAGTTTTTCTAGTGGGAAATAAATCCTACTGCATGACGATGGTTTGTTTTTAATAGTTCTCATAAAAACTTATTTAAAAAATACTTTGATATAAAAAATTTTCTGTGTTCAATCTCATTAACATAATTAAATTAAAAGACACAGGACCACTTCGAAAATAAATTATAAGGAAAGCATGAAAATCGGCGTAATTAATCCAATATATTGCTCCAAAATAAGCTCATATATGAGGTATTTTTTTTAATCAAGTTGATAAATATTCGTGAAAAGAAATTAAAATATTTGAACAAGAAAAACACATTGGTATAAATAATACCCATTTCCAACCATTGACAGGACCATTTAGTTTTCTAAGGGGTTTTCATTTTTGTAATAAAACTTCTAATCTAAATAAACCAATTATTAAAACACAGTTATACTCTAATATTCGAGACGACTAATATCAGTAATACCTACTGATTGGTAACGATGATATTTAATAGTATTTTAGGAAGATAACAAAAATTAGATATTTGACTGTCTCTGATAGAATTCTGAAATTAAAAATAAACTTCTTAAGTGAAACATGCTCACTGCAGAAAATTAAGACAATAATTAGGATAATATTCATTTATTATATTGACATGTTGAATTTCATGAACACTGCATTTACAAAGTCCCAGTGGACTAATATATTTCTACTATTGATTTAAATTACTACAATACAACATTATTTTAATCTATTAACATATTAATCTTAAAATTTCCTTATAAAATTAACACAGATTTTTGGCCATTTGTAGTTATGAAATAAATGATTCAACTTAAAAAAATTTAATTATTTGAAAGACAAATTAATTAATACATTATCCTATATATTTTTGTTTTTATTTTAATTTAGTTGCTTGTAAACATTATGTGGAGATGGAGCTACTGGAAAAATTGACAATACATGATTTCACTAGGCATTAGGCCAATGTGAACTATGGTGTTAAAAACCATAGTAAAAAAAAATTAATAAAACAAAAAAAAGAAAAGACATGCATTTAATTTAAAGGGAACTTAAAGAGAAAGAGAAAAGGAAAAATTACTCATCATGAACAATAGAAGGGGGGCCCCACCATTTCATAGTGCAACAGTTTGCACTCCTCCAAGAAATTGTCGTTACTTCACGATGCCAGCTACCAGAATCGAAAGAATAATCTCCCCGCCAAAAAAATTCAGACCTCACATCTCACTCCAAACTCCAGTTGACACCTCCGCTTCAAAAAACATAGTGCGTAGGAAAAATACTGTAATATGAAACATGCCTATACCATTGATGTAAGGCACATGGACGCAAGTCCAATTATAAGCAGATTTTTAGTTGGAACATGAATGCTTGCCTTCTTGAAAGATATTTATTTGTTGAATTTTTAAAATTTCGTAGATATTCCTACGCAGGGCTATGATGTCACACTTTCTCGAACCTTCTCCTGTCACGTGACGACGCTATCATTTTGGTGGGGAAACGATACAGTTGTCGTTGTTGCCAACATCAATAAAAATAGAAAAAGATGAAAAATGGAAAGAAGTTACAAAAATAGAAAGGTAAAAAAAAAAAACATGTTAATAAAGAAAATTATCTCATTTAATTCTCCAGTAGCTTCCAAAAATTTATTAAAACACCAGTAGCTCCAATTATTGTTTATACTCAAAAACTTATTTAAACTTCAGTGACTGTAAATATTACTTAAACACATTTTCAAAAATTAAACACTAAAATTATCGTACACAATAAATTTAATTGAAATTAATAATTTTCAAAATTAACAGTTGACAAAAGAAAGGCGCGCTACTTCCATCTGACAAATGTCAATAATTCAACCATCATTCCAACCAACCCATTGTTACAATACAAAAAAACAAACAAGCTATTTCCTATGAAATTAAAATCAGATTTGGTGGACAGTATGCAATTTTTACCATTAATTAAAACAAAAATTCTGTGCCAAGAAACTTAATAATGCTAGAATTTATAATATTTACCAATTTACTCACTATTGAAGTTAACCCTAAGAATGTAAACAAACAGATCGCTACTATAGTAAACAAAACTAAGATCGCGATTTGAAAACAAATTAGCCCCAAAATTAAGATTAATGTTTTAAATATTGTTTAGATTAAGTTAATTTAAAATTTAGATATTCGCGACACAACACAATACTCCCTTTTCCGCTTAAAAAATTTGGCACAAAATTTTTTTTTTTTGGAAGTGACTCTGTTGAGGAAAACCCCAAGCAACAATACAATAGTTATCAGACTTTTCAAAACACATAAAAAATTTGTCCTTAACAAAGCCAAGGACTGGCTGAAAACCAAAAATAGGACAATTTGTCCCAAAATACAATATTAAGGTGTTATTACTTAGCATGCATGAATAACACAACAATATTGCACAATAAAAACCCTTCCCCAAAAATACACGATGCAACCCATACAATTTAACACAAAACATAAATAACAAATACAATTAACATATAACTTTTCACAACAACACAGTAAATGTAAGGAACAGATAGTACCAATTATTTTAAAGTCCATGTGGTACTACACGACCATTTTGCAAGTCTCCAATTCTTGAAACTGTACGAACACCATTGAGCCAAAATTTGTTCATCATGAAGCTGCCTCCTAATCACAGTTATTCTTCAGTGTTTTACATACTTGCCAACGCTTACAATTATAAATTGCACTTATAACAAAATTAAACATAATTCCTTAAAACAATTAAACAAATACTTCTTAAAACGATTAACATAAAATAATACTTAAATCAATTAACGTAAAATAATACTTAAAAATTTAAATTCACTTCGACCAATTACTGAAATTGCACATCATAACATTGCTACATGAATACTTAAAATTTTTGGCCAACTAGCAACATAAATAAAATGAACACAAACAATTAAAATTTTGCCTCATCACTGCTTCAAGAAACCCGTATTAATAAATGTCCAAGATTTACGACAATAGCTTCCTGAGACCCATAAATTTGGCAAAAGTAAAAAAAAACACAAAACAAAATTTTATTTACAACAATTACATAAAACTTAATATTTATAGGAACGTTTCGGTAAAGTTCTTAAATTGTATGAACTCTTCTCTTTACTTTGATCCTGTCCCTGCTTATCAGAAACTGTTTTATCAAAATTGGTCGAAGACCCAGAGAACTGACTGTTTTGGTTACTATCATTACTTGTCACCAATCCGCTATCCGCTGCATTACCATTACTACTCTGAGCGTTTGTTGTAATGTGTGAACTATTAGGAGATGAGTTACAAGTGGTGGTTGGTAAATTTTTTGATGTAAGTAAAATTTTAAGAGAGCAAGATGTAACTTTAGGTAAATTATTAGTATTATGCAAGCTATTATCATTACTATTAGAGTTGTGTTGTTCAGAATTAAGAGTGTGATCTTGATTTTCTTGATCTTTAGGTTTTTCAAAATCATATAGGGCTGGGAATGTGATTCTCTCTTCTATCCGTGTTAATCTGTCTACATGTACAGTTTGTACATCCTTAGGATTGTTTATGTGCATGATCTTAAAATTCACTGGGCTAGTTTTAAGTTTAACCCTATAAGGACCTTTATTAACTTGTTGAAATTTTCTCGCTTCACCCTTTTTGAAAACAGGAGTATATAAGAGTACCAAATCCCCTACCACTATATTTTTGTCTTTTGCTGTTTTGTTCCTGTAGTTTTCTTGTTTTTTTGCAGCCTTTTCTAAGTTTTCTTTAACTATTTTAAATGCCCCTTGTAACCTAATCTCTATGTCTTCACTATATTCCCTGTTGTCTGCATATGAAAATTTCTTTTCATTGGTTAGCAAATCAACTGGAATAACTAAATCCCTACCATAAACTATATGAGCAGGAGTATCTTGAATTGCTGAATGGTATGGTGTTCTATAAGCTAACAATGCAGAATTCAGATACAAATCCCACTGATAGTCTGTAGCAGTAGCCAAATGTTTGAGAGCATTAATAATAGTTGCATTAGCAGGTTCACAAACCCCATCTGAGCTTGGATGGTAACTTGATGTAGTGTGTTTTTTGATATTGTATTTCTTGTACACCCGATTAATTGCATCTGAATAAAAGGACTTCCCTCTATCTGACACCAGATGTTCAGGCACACCATGAATGGAAATAAACTTTTCTAACGCTCGTGCTATAGTCTCAATCTTTAAATCTCTCACAGGATAAGCTTCTACCCATCTACTAAAGTAATCAGTGATGACAAAAATGTGTCTATTTCCCTCTAAGGTCACTGTTAAGGGGCCTACAGCATCGATTGATATCATCTCAAATGGTCGACTAGCAATCGGCATTCTCTGTAATGGCGCCTTGTGTCCCTTTATAAACCCTCTTCTCTGAACACATGAAATGCAAGACTTTATGTGGTTTAAAATGTGTTTTCTCATGTTGTGCCAAAAATACAACTTGCGGATTTTATTGGTCGTTTTCATGTACCCTGGATGTGCTGAAGCAGGAGAGTCTTGTGCTAAGTTTAAAATCTGCGGAATTAATGATTTAGGGACAACTAATTTATCTTTTATGTTAAATTTTGATTTAAAGTTTTGATGGCAGTAGAGAATTTTGTTTTTATAAAAATATGTGTTTTTATCTATTGTAATATTGTCCTGATTACCAAGTAAATTTATTATTTCCATACATTTAGCATCCTGTGATTGTAATCCTATTAAGGTGTCATCTGTAATGTTATTTAGTGAGATTATATTGTCTACTTTAGCAACATTGACTGCCCTAGATAGCACATCTGCTGGGATGTTGTCATTTCCGGGAGTATGTTTTGTTTCATAATCAAAATTCTGCAACGCTAAAGCCCACCTTGTAACCCTACCACAATCCTTTAGCTCCAGTGCGTGGGACAAACTCTGCTGATCACAAAATAAAGTAAACTTTCTCCCATATAAATATTGTCTAAAATGTCCCACTCCCCACACTATAGCTAAAAGTTCTTTTTCAAAAACAGAGTATCTCGTCTCAGCATCTTTCAACGTTCTGCTGGCCAATCCTACCGGATGCAAATCCCCTTTATCATCCTATTGACTTAGCACAGCACCAAGAGCATACCCAGAAGCATCTGTATGTAAAACAAAATCTTTATTGACATTAGGAATGGTCAAACAAGGTGACTTCAACAATCCAGCCTTCAAAGTCTCAAAAGCATTATTACATGCTTCATCCCACAAAAATTTTACTTTATTTTTAGTTAAATGTGTTAAGGGAATAGCAGTTTCAGCAAATCTATCTAAAAATTTACGGTAATAGTTACAAAGGCCTAAGAACTGACGAACATTTTTCTTATTTTTAGGAATGGGAAATTGTCTTATTGCTTTTAAATTCTTATCTTCAGGAAAAATTTTACCATCTTTAATTTGAAAACCAAGATAATTAATTTGTAGCTGTGCCAATTGACATTTAGAAGGATTTATTTTTAAGTTATGTTGGCTAAGTCTATTAAATACCAAATCTAATTTATGTAAATGATCTTGAAAAGTTTTAGAAGCAATAATTAAGTCATCTATATAAGTGTTTATGTTAAATTGTTTCAAACCCGCTAAAATAATTTCTAATATTCTTTGAAAGGAAGATGCTGCATTGCGAAGTCCCTGTGGTAATCTATTCCATTCAAAATGCCCAAAATCGGTACAAAAAGCAGTCTTGTGTCTGTCATTGGGATCTAAATGCATTTGCCAGTATCCCGAACACAGATCAAGACAAGAATAAAAATTTGCTCCTTCAAGAGAATCAATTAAATCAGAAATTAAAGGTAATGGATATGGTAAAGGTTGGGTTTTCACATTTAATTTTCGATAATCACAGACAAGGCGATAACTGTTGTTCTTTTTCTTTACTAAAAGGACTGGTGAAGCATATGGTGAATCACTCACAGAGATAATTCCCGCATCTAAAAGATCATCAACCTGTCTTTTTAATTCTTCTTTAAGGGCATGAGGTGTTCTATAAGGTCTACTTCTAATGGGAATCTCATCTGACAGGTATACTCTATGTTTAATGGTACTGCATCCTGTTAAGTCTTTAACTGAATCCGCAAAAACACTTTTATGTTTATGAATTAATTTTAACATTTCCTCTTGTTGTTGCTCATCCAGGTGTTCCAAATTAAACTGCCCTCCAAATAATTCAAAATCTTTATCTATTTGACTAACTTCACCCGAATTAATTGTTTCCTTTTGCAATACTACTCCTTCCACTTCTTCAACATTTACAAGTTTAGTACCCTTATTTATATAAACAACATCATCAGAAAAATTTGCTAATTTGACCCAGTAATTACCTTCATGATTAAATTCATTTATTGAACTGCTGACAGCCCAATTGCTTTGAAGTGAATGTTTGGTAGGAGTTATTAAGACCATATCGGATTGTTTTTGTGTGTTCTTTAATTGTACTTCCACCAATAATTCGGATTTAGGAGCTAACTTATGTTTACGTTTACTTTTTCCGATATTTATATAATCCATTTCTGCTAAGTTACAAAGGTTGTTACAAACATAATTAGAAAATTGCACACTAGTTTCATTAATTTCAATTGATTTCTTTTCGAAATTGATCTTAACTTTATTTTCTGCTAGAAAATTGTTCCCAAAAATTACATTATAACTAGTTGAATCGATTTTATTTATCACATAAAATTTAGTTTTTAAAGTTTCCCCTCCTATATTTAATTTAATAGTAACATAATTAGTGATTATTGCGTTATCCCCCGTTACACCAATAATTTTCAAAAAACAATCCTCTATACTCTCAACTAATTTCTCTTCCAACAAACCTTTCAAAGTTTGAAAACAAATTAAATTTACTGTTGCTCCCGAATCAATTAACCCTTTGAAATCCTTTTCACCCACCTTAAAATCAATTAAAGGTAAAGAATGTCCAAAACTAGCAGCAGAGTCTGATCTCACGCACAGGGGGGGGGGGTAATCAAATCGGATTGTGCCCTTTCCGTTTGCCCCTCTACCTGTTTAAATCCTTTTGCTGCGACGCTGCTCCCGCTCCCTTACTTTGACAAAATCTACTAATGTGGCCAATTTCGCCACACGAATAGCAGGTTACTGGACGTCTGTTTCGCGGAAACTGTTGTTGAAAACCATGTTGTGGTGGTGGTGGATGTGGATATTGTGCAAAAGGGGGTGGTTGTGGACAAAATGGTGGGTTTGCTATCGGTTTGTTTACTAACAGTGTCAACTGTTGTACTTGTTGTTGAAGTTCTGATATTTTCTTTTCAGAATCCGCCATGTTTCGCTGCAGCAATTGCTTAATATCTGAAAGTTCATTGTTTGTTTTGCTTTTACTCTTGGTTTCAGTTAATGTGGCGGCAACATTTATTTCAGCATTATGCTGATCATACGTGAGGCATTTCTCCTCCTGTAGGGCAGCTTGCCAAATATCCTCAAACGTTTTGGGGGATTGTCCAATGATAAATCTAAGAGACGGTATGCTCAACCCCTTTAATGTTTGGTTAAAAAGTAATTTCTCCCTTACCTCCTCCTCCTTTGGAAAACATATATATGCAAGCCCTAACAACCGCGACAAAAATCCCCTAGTTGATTCCGAATGCCTTTGATTGGCCTGGGTAAACTGCAAGATTTTGTTTTGGCTGTCCCCCACTTTGCTAAACCTGTTTCGCAACTCTTTCTTAAATTCTTCCCATGACTGGGTGAACTTTAATCTAGGATGAAACTTTGCAAATGTTGCTGCCTCCCCACTTAGCTTTAATTTGGCTGCAATTAATTTATGTTTGTCATCCCATAAAGTTAGTGGCCCAATTTGTTCTATATGTCCAAAAAAATCCTCAATCCCTAATCCATTCTCACTACCTGAAAATGAAGGCAGCAACCCTAAAAATTCTGTAAAACTGTGAACTTTTAAGTCCAATAATTGTGCTTGGACTGGAATATCTACAATCCTTGGAATCCCACTACCACTAGACCCTCCTGAATTTTTTGAAGTCTCATCCTGTAAAGTTACAACAGGTGTTACTGGTGACTGACTTACTGTTATCACAGGTGTCACTGGTGACTGACCTGTTGTTACAGGTGTCACTGGTGACTGATTTAACATCCCAGTGTTGTCTACCTGCTCCCCAGTTTGGTTTTCCTCTAGTGACATATTTAAGTTAAATTACAATAATGATCAACAGAATATACACAAAAATAAACAATATAAATTGCCCTGTCCACCAAAATAATACAATATGATTGTTAACAAAAATACATTATTACACCTTTTCTGCAGTGCCAAAAAAAATTTATTTAAAGATTCACTTGCTTAACAAGGCAGCACCAAAAGGTATGTTGCCACCTCATTTAAACTAAAGGACGGCACCACAAAGTGTGTTGTGTCTTACCACAACAACTCAAGATATATAAAAAGAGAAACTTTAAATTAACTTTACCAATTAATGAATTAAATTAATAATAACAAGAGGAAAATTTAATGCAATTTATTTTAACCCTTAATAAATGAACACACATTGCACTTAAACTAAGAATTATGAATTCAAAATTTAAATAAGACATTACAGCTCATTCCAAAAATTAATCAATTAAAGAAAATGGAGGTGCGTTGTGTTCTGGCCCCCAATTAAATAAAATTAAATAATAACCCAGTACAAGTGAATCAGAAATAATAAAAAAAGACTAAGAAAATATTCCCGAATCATGCACTTCGCATAATTCCTTGAATTCCCTTACCAATTATATTAACATTCCCGAACCATACACTTCGCATGATTCCTTAAAAATCTCTTCCCTATTAAACCAATCTCTTAAAAATTTTAATCAAACTAGAAATTCATTAAATAACTGAAGAGGATCAGACACAGTCAAATTCAATAAAAAAAATAAGGCCGTCTACACAAAAATTACATATTTAAATTTACTAACAAAAACACGATTATAAAATTCAAACTTAATTTAACCATAACAAAAATTAGATATTTGACTGTCTCTGATAGAATTCTGAAATTAAAAATAAACTTCTTAAGTGAAACATGGGCACTGCAGAAAATTAAGACAATAATTAGGATAATATTCATTTATTATATTGACATGTTGAATTTCATGAACACTGCATTTACAAAGTCCCAGTGGACTAATATATTTCTACTATTGATTTAAATTACTACAATACAACATTATTTTAATCTATTAACATATTGATCTTAAAATTTCCTTATAAAATTAACACAGATTTTTGGCCATTTGTAGTTATGAAATAAATGATTCAACTTAAAAAAATTTAATTATTTGAAAGACAAATTAATTAATACATTATCCTATATATTTTTGTTTTTATTTTAATTTAGTTGCTTGTAAACATTATGTGGAGATGGAGCTACTGGAAAAATTGACAATACATGATTTCACTAGGCATTAGGCCAATGTGAACTATGGTGTTAAAAACCATAGTAAAAAAAAATTAATAAAACAGAAAAAAGAAAAGACATGCATTTAATTTAAAGGGAACTTAAAGAGAAAGAGAAAAGGAAAAATTACTCATCATGAACAATAGAAGGGGGGCCCCACCATTTCATAGTGCAACAGTTTGCACTCCTCCAAGAAATTGTCGTTACTTCACGATGCCAGCTACCAGAATCGAAAGAATAATCTCCCCGCCAAAAAACTTCAGACCTCACATCTCACTCCAAACTCCAGTTGACACCTCCGCTTCAAAAAACATAGTGCGTAGGAAAAATACTGTAATATGAAACATGCCTATACCATTGATGTAAGGCACATGGACGCAAGTCCAATTATAAGCAGATTTTTAGTTGGAACATGAATGCTTGCCTTCTTGAAAGATATTTATTTGTTGAATTTTTAAAATTTCGTAGATATTCCTACGCAGGGCTATGATGTCACACTTTCTCGAACCTTCTCCTGTCACGTGACGACGCTATCTTTTTGGCGGGGAAACGATACAGTTGTCGTTGTTGCCAACATCAATAAAAATAGAAAAAGATGAAAAATGGAAAGAAGTTACAAAAATAGAAAGGTAAAAAAAAAAAAAACATGTTAATAAAGAAAATTATCTCATTTAATTCTCCAGTAGCTTCCAAAAATTTATTAAAACACCAGTAGCTCCAATTATTGTTTATACTCAAAAACTTATTTAAACTTCAGTGACTGTAAATATTACTTAAACACATTTTCAAAAATTAAACGCTAAAATTATCGTACACAATAAATTTAATTGAAATTAATAATTTTCCAAATTAACAGTTGACAAAAGAAAGGCGCGCTACTTCCATCTGACAAATGTCAATAATTCAACCATCATTCCAACCAACCCATTGTTACAATACAAAAAAACAAACAAGCTATTTCCTATGAAATGAAAAAAAGATTTGGTGGACAGTATGCAATTTTTACCATTAATTAAAACAAAAATTCTGTGCCAAGAAACTTAATAATGCTAGAATTTATAATATTTACCAATTTACTCACTATTGAAGTTAACCCTAAAAATGTAAACAAACAGATCGCTACTATAGTAAACAAAACTAAGATCGCGATTTGAAAACAAATTAGCCCCAAAATTAAGATTAATGTTTTAAATATTGTTTAGATTAAGTTAATTTAAAATTTAGATATTCGCGACACAACAATTAGATAAGAAAAAATACGAACTGAAGCGTATGATATGAAATGTACGATACATTTATAAGCCTCCTTTTATTTAAAAAAAAGATTTAAATAAAAATCTAATTGTAAAACGTATCATGAAAGTATTTTTACATCTCAGCCAATGAGAATACGACAAGTTCGCAGGCATTCGTATTTTTCTGCAATTTTGGCGGGCAACGACTTCCGCTCGACCGTCGATGAAGAAGACTTAGTTAAAGTATACTAACAAAGTAAATTCTGCTTAATTAAAAAAAAATCATTTCCCGCTGATTAAACTTTTAGTAATTTAAAGTTTCATCACTTGTACAGCTAAAAAAAAAAAAAAAAAAAAAGCTGCAATAGTATATTTTTTGTGTTTGAAGAGACAGGTTTTTTTTTTTATCTATTGGTGTTTTAGGATTTGCAGCAATTGATTCTTTGTGTAAAATACAGTGACCATCTTATGTGTGTGTTTGTCTTTCCTTTTAAAGATGTTAGATTGAACGTTTTTTTTCTTTTTTTTTTTTTTTTTTACAATTCACAGCAAAGAATTGTTTGGATTACCGCTAACGTTTTAATTGATTGGAAAATACATGTGAAATAAAGAATTGTGAATGGGATTTTTCAATAAATGAACTTTCAACAGATTTGTCAATAATTTTATTTAATCCATTATAAATTAGACTATTTAAAAAACTGTAGTCGGGTCAATCCATTTCAAGTGGTCCAGCACTGGTTGCTTGACAATTTTTAAAAAATCGGAATTTTTTTGTACAACAACCCTAATATGATGGAAGTTTAAAATGACTATTATTTTACTTTTATTAATTTTTGTTTGTGCATGGCGGCCATCTTTATTTCATCGTCTGCAATAATTTTCTCACACGAAGAGTTTACGGAATTGTAAATAACTCATCGTTTATTTATTTAATTCAAATGCGGATTAAAGCAATTTCTACAGAATACATTGAGCTAAAAATTTGGTAGAAGGATAGCTTCCGAAATCCTTATTGGAGAAATTTCAGCATAAAATTTCAGTTTTTTTCAGCTGTATATTTTTCAGCTATGATTTTATTTCGTGTAGAATAATTTAATATATAAATCACTATTTACGTTTTCCTTTATGTTGTTACAAAAATAATATTTATTTAATAATAGGTAAGTAGTTCTTGTGAATATCATCTGATCTATATTTTTACAAAATGTTCATATGGTAATTTTAAAATCCTAATTTTTATATGATATTGCATAATTAAGTTCTTTCCTTGCAATTTCTAGTTACTTTGTGTTATTCATATAATTTTACATGTGAGTTTAAATTTTTATTGATAACAGTATCGTTTAATTATTTTACGGAGTCTATACTATCGAAGTAAATGTTTTGATATTAACAAATTTAAATTTATATTTGGGAATTGTTATGAACTCTCTTTTGCTTTAGAAGGTTCAAATGGAGCACAAAAAGAAACCATGGAAGCATCAGATTGAGTTATGATGAATTCCTGAATATTTTATAAATAAAGTTATAGTTTTTCTAGTGGGAAATAAATCCCTACTGCATGACGATGCTTTGTTTTTAATAGTTCTCATAAAAACTTATTTAAAAAATACTTTGATATAAAAAATTTTCTGTGTTCAATCTCATTAACATAATTAAATTAAAAGACACAGGACCACTTCGAAAATAAATTATAAGGAAAGCATAAAAATCGGCGTAATTAATCCAATATATTGCTCCAAAATAAGCTCATATATGAGGTATTTTTTTTAATCAAGTTGATAAATATTCGTGAAAAGAAATTAAAATATTTGAACAAGAAAAACACATTGGTATAAATAATACCCATTTCCAACCAATGACAGGACCATTTAGTTTTCTAAGGGGTTTTCATTTTTGTAATAAAACTTCTAATCTAAATAAACCAATTATTAAAACACAGTTATACTCTAATATTCGAGACGACTAATATCAGTAATACCTACTGATTGGTAACGATGATATTTAATAGTATTTTAGGAAGATAACGTGACTTTATAAAACTATTATTTTTTATGTTTTCACTGTTTGTGTATGTATTTTCATACAATTTTTATTTTTTAATTAATAATTAAATGAAAGTTAAATAAAAAAATTTTACTATGATGTTAATAAAAAAATGTTTTTTAGTTTTTATTCCCTTCAAAACAATTATATATATATATATATATATATATATATATGGTGGTAAGAAAAAATCATGAAGCTATTTAAAAAGAAAGCAATTAAAAATGAAATCTGATTTTTATGGAAGGTAGGGATGGGTTGTATGTGTGTGTTTGATACTGTGCATCGCAATACAGATCATTTTTGGTGCATTTCAATTTATGTTGTAACTTATCGTGTATCAATTATTAATTCGTTAGTTTCCATGATTTGATTCATGTGATTAAAGTAATTTTGCAAAATATTATTGATTAATGTTATCCGATGGACCTTGAATTCATTTGAAGCAAATTTATTATTCTGTCACGAAAAATGAAACACTTTTTAGAATTTCGATTATATATATAAATGAATATATGTATTTAGACAAAAAATATTTTTTGTTTTTAATCTTATTCTACTGTAGAAGTTAAAGTCATCGTTAAAGCCTTGTACTGATCATAATCAATACGAGGCCGAAAGACCTTTAAATTATCAGCTTTACGAAAATTGCATAATTTATTTGGGGCCCCCTAAATTTAGAGGCTGTGACACGACCCAATTTGCCTATAATTTAATTACGTCCTGCTTCTGTAACAAACGTACAACTGTTTTATGGTCAAATATTTTCTCAGTATTGAAGGTGGTCAAATCATGTCTACGTATAATGTTTGTTATTATTATTATTTTAAAATTTGATTAAAGAATAATGTCTGCCTATTGCTAACAAGTGAGAGGTGGGTCAAAAATGGACGAAAATGAGACATTTCAAATGTCTGAAATTCAGACACATACAAGAGTCTTAAAAATTAAGATATTTTAAAATGCCTGAAAATTGAAAACTCCATTTCAGACACTTAAGTGACTGAATTTCAGCCATTTTTGTTTAGAGTGAAGAATTAATGAAAATTGACGGTTCAACAAGGAATATATTAAACAATGTGAATTTTTTCCATAAAATCATAATAGCATGTCGCCATTATAGTGGCTTTTATTTATAGTCAAGTCGTGTAAAAAGAACCAGTTTTCACATTTGATATCAGAACATGGAAATTTACAAAAAAAAAAAAAAAATAAAATAAAATAAAAATTAAAAAAAAATAAAAAAAAAATAAATAAAAAACTTTATATAACAGTATTACAGAGCGTGTTCCTAATACATAAGATAAACCAAGCCATCCGAAAAACTGAGTTCCTTTGAGTGTAAGATAAAAGGAAACAAGTAACAACTGTGTCAGAAAGAGTAACAGAATGTTGTTACATGTGTTATAATGCATTACACGTGTTACAATGAGTTACATTGTTGAAACAACATGTATTTTTACATAATTTTTTTTGTTTTGAACAAAACGTTTATCAAATCGAGATAGGGTTTTTTAACCTGACACAAGAATATAAATCCGATGCTGTTATCAAAATTTATCATGCCCTTGAAAGGTGAAGAGAATTTGATATTTTATGTAAGGCTCATTTTTTTATAATGTGTTTAAGGACAAACTATGCACATTTTTTCTTTTCGACATGTTTCGAAGTTATTTAATATATATATATACTAGGGGGCTCTCCCTCCTGCAAGCTACGCTCGCCAACCCCTTTCAGACTCCACAGAATCTAAAAATAAAAAAACATGCTAATCTGATGGGTTTTAAAAATATTAGAGAAGATTAAATTATACTGAAAAAAGCTGTGCAGATCTCCCTGTAGACGGGTTTCCAATCAATTCCCTTAGATTGCAAAAAATTAAGGGCGAATCAGTTGCTCTTAAGACATCCAATGGCTGTTTTCGTTTTTGATTAAAGAGGATCAGTTAAACATTTGAAAAGAAGCTAAAATAAAATGAATTAAGTATTCAGAGTCTTTGTCTCCCGGTATATTAAAACAATCTCTATAATAATAGCCTAAATCATGTGACTATCGTCAACAGTTCCCGGTGGAACACTTCGTTTTTTATACTCTACGTGCCATTTTGATACTTTAATGTTATGCAGGCACAGGTGAAAAGTCACCTAATATTATTCAGTCCCCATCATTTCATCACTATTATAATAGTTCAAGTCATCAAATGCCATAAACAAATACGGTCTGATCCTTTCGCCTTTCATATGAAGGTTTGGCACAAATGCTCCCCATATTGGCGCGATTTTTTTCCAACGCCAATTTTGGGAACGGTTTACATCCGGCTTACCATATGAAGCAAAATAACGATACTTTGGCTCCAGTTATCTACCCGTTGCGTATGTGACATTGGCGTCAGAAAAAATTCGCGACAATATGGGGCAGTATATGACATATGTGCCGAAAGAAAAAAAGCCGGGTGCAAATCTCGCCAATATCTTTTTTGCAACTTGCCAGTTAGAATTTTTTTTTAATCTATCACGAACTATAAGATTAAATGCCAATAACGGTTGATCGAACATGTCACATTCACTTGACTTTTAGCAAGTTACACATGTTTACGTCATCAAGTGATTTTTTATTCGAAGTTTTGTTTTTATTTTTATTAATGTTATACTAATTTATTTGTTCTTTCGTTATTCAAAATAAAAATTTTATCAATCTGTACAATTTGGAGAGCGGTTTGTCGATTTATATAATTTGGGAAATTGGTTGAACTACGTCGAATAACTACGTTGTACCGTATTTTTTAATTATTTTCTATTATTTTCAAAAGGAAATAGCAAAAAAATAATTAATAACTATAGAACAAAAGAATTTATATAAATTAAAAAAAGAAATAAAAGTAAATAAACATTTATTATTAAATAAACGACAATAGCGGGGTTACCATCCCAACCAAAATAATGCTATTTTTGCGCCAATTAGGTACCCCAGTGCGTATATGACATCTGTACCTATTATTTTTCCTTTCGTTTTTTATTTATTTATTTTTTTTTTTTTTTAATAAAGAAAGAAGCGAAAGACATCAATTTAAATGTTTCATTTTTAAATGAAAGTTTTGTATTAAATAAAATGATAACGAAATACAAAAAAAGCATTGTTCTTAGCATAGATTTAAAGGAGGCCAAACTGGTCCCCAAATTAATTTAAAATAGTAACCTTTTCTGAATTATAAAAAAAATATATATATTTGTTATGATTAAAATTTGAGTTGCCATCATTAGAAAAATGTATTTAAAATTAGAACAAAAATAATATTTCGAAAACTAATTCGAATTTAAAAATTCTAATACCAGTTTTGAGATCTGTGGATCAATACGGATTTTTGGTGTTAATTTCATCGCAAAGTATTCCATATTTTAGGAGAAATCACCGTGAAACATAATCAGTTGTTTAACCCGGTGGAAGGCGCGCACTCATTAGCACACATTTGGTCGCGTGGGGTTCCTGTATAACCCCACCGAAAAACTTAAGTTTAATGCAATTTACACAAGTAAATTTATTCAAACATATATAAAAAATGTATAAAATATATTTTTAAGATATAAGTTTCAATTTCAGAATATATTTAAATAAATATCTGCACTAATAATTCTTAAAAAAAAAAAAAAAAAAATTACTCATTTTAAAAAAAAATTACATACCTTTATTGGACTTTACATACATTTGTCACAGACGTAATTAGAGTGATCCTTGCAAGTAAATTGTTCACATTTAATACAACTAATTGTGGTTTTTTTGTCCTTAGCTCGAGGACAAACTGCACATCGTCCTTTACCAAGCTTTATTCTCTTTGGCAAGTTATTATCAGGATCATCATTACTTTCTGTTGAGGGCAAATCAGATTTAATTTTTTCTCGTAATTCCTTGGGCAACATTGGCATAGTTGATCTTTTCATAATTTGTTGGTTAACTAGAGACAATGCCAATGTTTTCAAGAACATTCGCCTACTTTTGTACTGCAGAGGAGCATTTTTGGTGGACATAAGTGCAACTCGCGCATTTATAGCTGCCACATTCAACACACAATAGAAAACAACCATCGGCCACCTATTTGTTTTCCTCGCAGTAGAATAAAGTGTAGACATTTCATCAACAGTATCCACTCCTCCCTTTGTTTCATTGTAAAATTGTATTATTTCCGGCTTCTTTTTCTCAGAGTTTTCATCTATCGTGTTATCATGATGCATTGTAGACAACAAAACTACACATTTCGATTTCTTCGGAACATAAGACACTAATGTTACGTCCTTTTGGAATCCAAATATAGATGAAAAAACTTCCCTTGTTTTTGCTTCTAAAAATTCAACAGGAATCACAGCTTTATTTTTCTTCAAAGTTCCCACGATAGTTAGTTTCTTTGATAGAAGCTCTTTTGCTAATGGATAGCTTGTGTACCAGTTGTCCATTGTCACGTTCCTTGCGGATCCAAATAACGGGGTGCAGAGTCGTTTTACAATTGCAGATGGTGAATTGTCGACTTTGAACGGACCTTCTGGTTGTTGTCCGGCATAAATTTCCATATTATATGTATAAAATGTCTTCGCATCGACTAAGGCGAATATTTTAATTCCATATCTTGCCGGTTTTTTCGGCATGTACTGCCGAAATCCACAACGACCTCGAAACTTTTCTAACTTCTCGTCTATAGTGACATATTCACTAACTGAATATATCTCTTGACACTTTTTATTGAATGCACTGAAAAAATCTCTCACTGCTGCCAGTTTATCTAATTGACGTCGATCTTCACGGTCTTTTATATTATCAAATCTCAAGCATCTGAGAAGAAATGTGAACCGCTTGTAAGACATTGTTTTTCGAAGCAATTCAATTCCAGTTCCATCGGCGCTCCACAAATCCTTTGCATTAGTATGGGATGATTTGTGTAGCCCGCATAAATATAAGAGACCAAATAGCGCTCTCATCTCCACTTCATCCGTATTTCTAGCATCACGACTTCGTTGGAAATTTGCAGATATTTTATCAATAAAAATATTAGTGTAATCCACGATATTTTTTATGACGTTGGAATCAAAAAATAGTTCCCAACTTTCAACAGGTTCCGTAATACCTGATGCAACTGATTTTAGTCCAGGTAGATGAATAATGATGTTGCACGAGCTAGTTCTCACTTTTGCATTCGGTTTATCTTTTTTCCAGACTGTTTTATCTTTTCCTACGTAAATGTCATTTTCTTGATCGGATTCACCGCTTATATTGGCAGCTTCAAATTCACTGTCACTGTCGTGACTACTATAAATTTCATAATCAATTTCATCTTCACTAGCAGAGTCTATTTCTTCATCTGAAGTTTCAACAGTATCCAGCAGCCCTCTCAATCTCTCCATTTCTTTCTCATATTCCGTCAATTTTCGTTTAGCTGCCATTTTCGAAAAGAACAAAAAATCAAGCGTCCACTATCTATGCGAGCAGAAAACTAATGAGAGGGAATTGCTGTAAAATGCGGTCGTGCGGGGTTGCTAGGTTACCCCAGTGGCAGGTGGCTTTCCAGGAAATGATTGCTTCTCCCTAACAAAAGAAAAACACCTGCTGATGGCAGGTGCTATTGAAAGAAAACATTTTAAAAGTTAGCTACTGAAGGGATGAATAATGACGGACTAATACGAATTCCAGAATAGAAGTTTTTATGAGACTGGGGTGACTCAGGTACCCCGCGCGCCTTCCACCGGGTTAATCAGTCGATTCAAAGAATCGATACACATTTCAGCCGCTTCATATATTCGTTTCATAAATTCGTTTCATTAGGATTTTATATATATAGGGTAGATATATATTCCATTATTATATTAACATTTCATCAGTTCGGGATCGATAAAACAAGTACTAAGCATGCTTGGGAACTAAATACCGAGGGTTCTTCGTTAGGCGGAACACATGGCTGAGACGCATGCTGTATAGCACCTCGGAAACCAGGGTCAAGTAAAAAAGGGTTGTAGTCCCGGTACAGGATGTGTTGATGCACAATAGGCCCTAATTCTTCATGGATCGTATAGCCACATGCTTAGTTAATCGCATTTATTTAATCGTATACTGAATTTAATTCCGACTGCGTCTGTTGTTTTTTAAACCTTTTTGGCAAAGAAGAAGTCTTTGGGAATGTAAAATTTCTCAGGATTTTTAGGTTTCTTCGAATTTCAAAATTCAAATCATTCTGAGATGTTCTTGAAAACTTGAAAGAATAAATATTACTATTTTCAAAAGATGGGAAATGAACAAAAAATAACACCCTTTGTGGGTGTGTCTATTACTTTGTTATTATTTACAGCATACCACTTTATATGCCATCCTTACAAAAAAGCATTGCTAATGTTTAATATCCACGAAAAAGGGCAATACTATCATATCCTATATATGAAATTTTATATCATATTGGGTAACTGTACCAATAATCGGCCTCCCCCCACTAGTCGGCCGCATTGAGATAAAATACGTTATGAATAGCTTATTTTTGGTTTCAAATGAAATTTAAAGGGGTAAAATGTTTCCCACAATCATCTAACGGGTTATTAGGATGAAATTTCAACAAATTGCGCTTTAATTAATAATATTTAAACTTTTTGTTGAAATATAACTTCTTCCTAATTGTAATAGGCGCACAAATATAATTTCTCCCTAATGTTAATAAGCACACAAATATCATTTGCCATATTTCAATAACCACAAAGCCACGGATTGTGATAGCTTTTCAATAATATGAAATAAAACTTATTATCCGTTTGATTAACTCAATAGTTAGTAATAATATTAACTAGAGACTAACTATTGGGGGGTTTTAAAATCCCATCTTCTGCCTCTATAGAACTTAAATTTTAAAAAATGAAGCTAAGGTTGTTGATTTTCAAAGGAGCTTGTACTTTAAAATATACATTACACAGAATATCTTTAATCGATACCATAATCGATGTCTATGACATGTTACAATTTCACATCGAAACTCGATTTGTTAATACCTCCAGAATGATGAATTGACGCCCTATTCTGATCGTATCGTACCAAGATATCACGAAGCAGATTGAAATATTTTTACTGTACTAATCTAATTATGCAACAGATTAAAATTTCATTTCGAAATTCGAGGATGCGATAGTACAACTAAAAGGGAGAATTTGCGCCCCGTTTTTCTCATATATTATCGAGATATCACGAAACAGGCTGAAGCATTTGTATCATACTAATCTGTAACTTTAATCATTAACATTTCATGCTCAAAATTGAAAACGAAATAGTGCCGCCAAAATAATGAGTCGGCGACCCGTTATGCTTGCATAGTACTCAGATAACACGAACAGGCTGAATATACTTAAATCGTATTAATCGAAAGAGACATATTAAAATTTCTTTCCGAAATTCGATGACCAGACAGTACCGCCAATATAAGTATTGGCGCCTCATTCTTCTCATATTACGAGGCAGGATGTAATATTTGTAATGTACTATTCGAGATGTGCAACTTATAAAAATTACATTTCGAAACTCGGACGAGATAGTACCACCAAAATGAAAAATTGGCACCTCGTTCTGCTCATATCTAACCACGAAATCCCAAAACAAACTGAAATATTTGCATTGTACTAGTCGAGATGTACAATATATTAAAATTTCATTCCGAAACTCGATGACATGATAGTAACGCTAAAATCATGATTTGGCGCTCCCTCTGCTAATATCGTACCAAGATACGCATCGACAGACCGGTCATCTATGCTCTGTTAATAATCTTGTCCTACATCATAATTTCATTTTGAAACAAGATGACGTAATAATTTTTTCTCTGCCCGCCAGTCTACAATGGCTAAACACGAAATTTGAAAGGCCGATTACTAGATAATTTGATACTTTTAACTTTACTTTCCATAAGAAAAAGAATGAAAGAATAGATTACAAAAGCACTTCCCATAACTTGCAGAATTCTTTAACGAAATTTAGCTGATTATTAAAGTAAAAAATTAAACACTTTAGAAAAGGCATAATACTTTTGAAAACCAGATTACGGTCCCTAACCGGAAGAGTAGTTCAATTATTTTGTGCAGTCCTATATTTAATCTAAAGAATTGTATATTAGTCTATACATAGTATGATAAAACTTAGTATAGTAAGAAAATGCATTACAGATTGAAAATTCACCTTCAGCAATTTCTACCACTACTATACTGAAATATACTTGAATTATTTTGTACAGCCCTGTATATTACCAAACAGATTTTTATGTGCCGCACATATTAAGCTAAAATTTAATTCAGGCTAAAACGTGGTTAAAACTACTGAAATCACACTTCCACACATTATTATCACTGGGAAGTCATGTATCCAGTTATTTGTGTGGCCCTGTATATGATTTTATTCATATTATACAAGCATTTCTTAGTATACTGAATACAGTTCAGCTTGAAAGAGCATAACTCAATGAAAAGCCACCTTCAAGCCTTTCACGTTGATACTCCGCAAAGCTTAAAAACTCTTTTGTATACCCTTGTATATGATCCACATCAGTTATACACACCTAATACTAAGCAAAGATTTAATTAAACTTAAAAACGCAAGCCATAAACGAAATCACTCTTCCAGCAATTATCGCTAATAGAAATATGCAGTACTGTATCCGAATCTTTTTGTGTGTCCCTGTAAATGAACGATAAGTGTTACGCATATCATGTTATACAACATGTAAATTGTAGTAAACCTCAGTAATGTATATCAATTTCAATATATTTGAAATAGTGTAACAGAACTAAAATACGCTGCACACCGTTTTTCCCCTAACACTATTATGTAAAGGAATTCTTTTGCGTGACCCTATAAATGAATAATAAGTACTATGAACCCATATTGTTCAGAATGCATAGTTTAGTGTGCTTCATAAATGCATATCAATTTCATTGTGTGTGAAATGACCAACATCATTAAAATAAACTTGAAGCAATTTTGTCGCATTGAGCGTAATGTATCGGAACAGATTTGACTGTCCCTGTAGTTGAACTGTAAATTCTACACACTTTATTTTCAGTAGCAAATGTGCTATTTTGTTAACGTCAATAACATGTAAAACGTTGAGGGAGATAAAAGTATATTTACGAGTATTAGAACTCGGACAGACTGGAGACAATCCAAATTCACAAACACTTTCAAACTACTTTGGAAAGTGTTAAAAACTATTATAGTATTTTAAATTATTACTGAAACATTATAACAAAAGTATAAATTAACACATTTTATTATTAAAATGTTGTTCTGTGTTAGAAAATTGTAGTTTAAGTTATTTACGATAACAATGTATTTAAGTGGCAGACAACTGGTCCAGTGATGGCCGAACACTAGAATTGAGTGGCCGACTACTAGCGACTTTAGTACTTTTAACTTTAACTTTTTATAAATAAAAACTATAACCAGCTTTTTGAAAACAATTGCTGAAACAGTAAAATCAAAGTATACATTGACATCTGTCTCTGTTAAAAATGTTGTATATCTTTATAAAATTCCGCTTTGAGCTATATACTAAAAGAAAGTGCTTAAGTGTGCCGACTGTTGGTGCTTTTACCCTACATAAAAAAATAATAATTTGCAACTTATACTAAAGGTACTTTTGTACTTGTTCTGTAAATTTGGGGATTTGAGATATCTGTGTATTATGCCGATTTTTGTATAGTCCTGTATATAATACGGAAACATTATATCTCAAATTACCATTATTCTAGCGAACTGATAAAAAATAAAGTGCCATTATTCTAGCGAACTGATAAAAAATAAAGATCTTAGTAAAACAAGCATACGGAGCTAAGTGGCGTAGTGGGCAACACATCTGACTACTATGCTCTCAGGTCGGGAGTTCGACGCCCGCTAGGCCAAGGTTCTCTCAACATTTCATCAGTTCGGGATCAATAAAATGAGAATTGAGCATGCTTGGGAACTAAACACCGAGGATTATGCGGAATACCTGACAATGACATGTGCTGTATAGCACCTCAAGGACCAGGGTTAAGTAAAAAGAATTTGGCACTGTAGGCCCTGAGTCTTCATGGATATTATAGCTACATGTTTAGTTTTTATTTAAAACTCGCATTGAAAATATTTTTTCTTGGCATTTTAGGAACTGTCGTTCCTTCAGTCCGTCCTTTTTTATTCAACTCTTTTAAGGCATTCATTGAAGAATGTTTGAGAACATTTCGGAACAAGAAACATTTTTTTTCGTAATGTTTTCATTAATTACAGTAATTAGCACATTTCTATTTCTAAAAAAAAACAAAATTGAAATAAAAGACAATATGCAGAAAACAGCTAAATGCATTTATCCAATAAATGTTTTAAATTGAATAAATTAAATACCGCACACATAGCAAAACCTTTAAATAAAAAGACAAGAAATGATAAATTTAAAAACTTTATTTAAACTAATCATTCTTTCTAAATAGCTATTTGAATATAAAACAAACATTTCTTGATGCAAATAGAATAAAATTAAGGCTATTACATTAAAGTTTTTCTTTAAATTTAATTCCATTATAAAAAAAAAATAGCTTTCATTATTTTATTCTGTGAACAGATCATTAGGTATACATATATACTGATATGAAAAAATTGCATATTTTGTTTTATTAGATAATAATTTAATTTTCTGTCCGACGGCCAAATTGAACTCAATTTCCTGTATAAATAAGCTTTTGTTATGAAATCAAGATTTTTTAAGTGACTATTTCCAAGAAATAAGAATGTTTGTTTAATCAAAGATGAGTACAAAGATTACGTTCATTTTGTTTACATAAGAAGATTTTATTCAAGAAGATTTGAAAAAAAAAATAATTTATCTCGAATGAAATTATAAAATGTTAAATATTTTTGCTGATTAAATAATGATCCATTTCGTGAACAACAAAACAAAAATTATCATCAATTTTAAAATGGTAATTGAATGACTGAAAAATGTTTTGCACAGAATATATTCTTTGCTGAATTTATAAATGAATGGTGAGTAAATGCAATGGTGGGCTGAAAAAAGCGAATTTTTTTACATCAACTTCCAATAGTGCGAAAACATTGCCTTTTGTAATTAAAAGAATAACGCAAAAAGGATTTTGAAATTGGTTAATATTAGGTTGAGCAAAAAGTTCTTGGAAATTTGTAATCTAATAGTTACCAGAATTTGTATCGTATATAGGAGTAATTGTGGTACAGTCCAGTCGTGGTTCCATTCGATTATGGCCTCTTTCGATCAATGCAAAACTTTTTCAAGGGCCGTCGATTTGAATTCTTTAATGAAGTTGAAGAAGCATGTCAAGAGTTTTTCTATTCCAAGGAGCCGCCATGGTACTTCCAGCAAATCCGGAATCTGGCAGAACGATGGCAGAGAGTCATGGACTATGATGGTCTCTACTTTGAAGAATAATACTTGTTGCTTTTTTTGATAATTTGCACATAACAACGCATCTTCCACAATTTTCCCAGAACTTTTTGCTCAATCTAGTATATTTAGGTCGCGCGTTGCACTTGACTTTTGGAAAATATATTCAAAACTGACGATTTTTGAAATTAATAATAAAAATTTAAAAAATATATTCAGTTCAACTTCGAATAGTGCGTAAAAATCATTGTTTGTAATTAGAAGAATAATGAAAACGAAAAAATATCTTAATATCTTTTGGTTGCGCTTCGTAGGTAATGTGAATAAAACCAGACGTATACGTTTCGTGAGTTCACAGGACTCACATCATCACTGTATAAAATCTATATATAACAGGTTGGAGATCATACGTCAAACTTGGCAAATGAGTTGCGTTCGTGCTATAACTAGTTTTATAAATATTTTTGCACTGCACGTTAGGGTGGAACGAAAAAAATAATTTTTTATTTTCGATATGTAACAGAGATAAAAAGTTGTCTAATGCATTTGTTAAGACAGTGTTAAAATATTTTAAAAGTAATATATTTAGAGGTGCCGCAAAAGACTTGAATATATGTATTTTTAAGGATATTTTACGAATTCTGATAAATTTGGTTTAGTAAAAAAAAAAAAAAAAAATGCCTGTTTTCAATTTTTAAATAATACACATAAACTACTTTCCAGTAGATTTTTACTGTTTTATACTGCATACCTTTAATATTTATGCTACTAAATCTTGCATCTTTTAATTTCCATTTTTTTTTAGATTTTAACAGTATTTCGTAGTAACATTTCGATTAACCTTACTTTTGACTTAAAAACACGGCAAAACATTTTTTAGTTCTGAAAATTAATAGTCAAATGGAGAACAGTACTTGTTTTGAAGTGACCTTGATTCAGGCAGAATATTATTGCCTGGTGTAGGGTGGCGGAGGAGGAAGAGAAGCATGTAACTGTAGCAATGGTCTGGTCGCATGTTTCTGTCGTCAGTCAGTGCAGGCAAACGAATCGTTTGCGTAACAAATGCTTTTATGCTGTTCTTTACTGGATTTTGTTTTGTTTATGTATATGTCAGTTTGAATATTTGTATAATAATTTATTAGTTAGTACTTTATCTTTAGAGTTATAGCAATGTCAAGACCAGTTCAGACCAGACAAAAGTTAGAATGTCCAATTTTTGGGTACCATAAACAATTAAGTGATATAAGAATTTCAACTTATTATGACAGTATGAAATATTATCTTTATATTCGACATGAGCTGAAACCAGACAAATCATCAAAAGAATGAACTGTGAGTGAAATACTTGATATACTTATTAAGAAAGTTCAATCTATTTGGTCGTCAGCATCTATTCCTGTAGTACCTCGCACTTGCATGTTAGAAATGGGAAAAACCTATCACGATAAAAACAGAAGTATTTTAAGATCAAAATGTAGAAAAGGTACAGAAAAATATGATTTGATTGCAGTAAAAATTTTAAATGAAGCAAACATTTCTTTTTAGGTAGCAACCTGTAAGTGCAAAGAATTTTATGCCTGTAAGTGCGAAAAAAGAAAAAAAGTACCTAAACTTGAGAAAGATTTTTTACTTGTCCAAAGAACAGTGAGAAAAATGTGTATAATTGGAGTCTATAAAGTTATCTCCAAGATTTTAACACAAAGAAAATAGAGAAAGCAACAGGTAATACAGCAACAATTAAAGTATAACTACAATCATAAATTATTAGTTAAGGCAACTAGAGAAGCTAAAAATGATGCCATTCAATCAGATCCCGAGCAAACATTCAAAGGAACCTTAATATACAATCCCAAAAATTCCTCTACTTCTTTTTTGGATTCAACTACAAGCTAGCAAATGCGAAAATGTAGCACTTCCAACAGTAGCAAGTGCTTGTGACCGAACTGGGGTTTCAGACAGAGTTGCTGCGACTATCGCAAGTGCTGTTCTTAAAGATGTTGGAATGATTACAGAGGATAACAACTGTAATGTAATTGATAGGATGAAAATTCAAAGAGAGAGAGCCAAGAATCGAACAAAAGAGATAGTAAGAAGCCTTAACCAAGTTGGAGATAATATAGGTTTATTTTTCGATGGAAGAAAAGATAAAACAATTGTGCAAGATAAAAAAAAAGGAAACACATTTTACAAAAAGACTGTCATCAAAGAACATATTCCTTTAGTAAAAGAGCCCAATTCATCCTTTCTAGGACATGGTACCACTGCTTTTGGAACAGGTGAAGCTATAAAAAACAGCATGACAGCCTACTTTAATGGTAACAATCATTTGAACATATCAACTGTAACTGCTATTGGGTGTGATGGGACAGCCACAAACACTGAAGTTAATAACGGCGTGATGGCTTTAACAGAAAAAAGATCTAAATAAGCCACTGCAGTGGCTTATTTGTTTGTTATACTTAAAGGAACTGCCTTTGCGCCACCTGTTTCGTGAATTAGATGGAAAAACAATGGGTCCTAAGGAATTTGGCGAGGTTTTCGGCAAACAACTTGAAAATTGTAACGAACTTCCGGTGGTTAAGTTATTGCCACTAAAATTTTAAAAATTCCAATTGCCGCAATTTTGAAACAAGATGGCGGATGAAACTGGCCAACGAACTTGGTCGAGACATTAGTATGTACTATGCATATGAAAAATTTCATCCAAATCGGTTCAATAATTCGAGAGTTACAGCGTGACAAAATTAAGATATAAATATATATATAGTATATATATATATAATTTTATTAATATTATTAATGTTTATTGTTAATTTATTAAAATTAAAACATGGAATATGGTTAAATAAAATAAATGATCGTTTTTTGTATTTTATTATTCTTTTCAATTAAGGGAATTATTATTTTTGCCAAAATACTGTTGAGCGCTACTGTATTAATTAAGAAACTCTGCTTGAACAACTATTTGTCAGCAAAAAAGTAATTGCAACAGTTAAATTCAAATTGATATTACATCTTGATTTTTTTGAAAAAAAGCTCATTTATTTCACTTTTTCAGAAAATTAATGCATAAATTTACATCAATTAAACTTAATATTATCGTTGTTATAGTAAAGAAACATCTATAGATTGCTGTTAAAAAACTATATTTGATTTTAAATATGTGAAAATAAAACAGTGAAAAAAAAAATTATAATTTTATTTTAAATTTGGACTTTTTGTAAAAAAATCCTTATTTTTAAGGCTCTTGCGGCACCTCAAGATATAAATTTAGAACGAAAAAACTTCGTAGTTTTATTGTTAACAGCAAAGACAACTTTTAATTGCTATTAGAAAATTATTTGCTGAAAAAAATATTTTGCCCTATACTTTCGTTCCACCCTACTGCACGTGTATATTGTACTGAACGTATATTTTAGTGCAATTCATGAGTGCATATCAAATTCATTCTTTTCGAAAAGCTGTAACATCATTAAAATGCACTTGAAACACTTTTTCCCACTGGCTGCAATGTAACGGAAAATTTTGACTGTCCCTATAATTAATCTATACATCCGATTTTCATAAAATTTGAAATGACTCGAAAAAATTATGCAACAATTATATATTTTTAATTTCAAACGATTCGGTAGAGTAGTTTTTGTACTGTTATATGCGGACAGACGGTCAGACAGACAGACGGACTGAACGACGAAGGTGCAACGTATTTACATAATTACGAACGCACCTAAAAACAGTACCCCCCCCCCCAACTACATGCAAGGTGAAAATCGAAATGTCAGCTATCACAGCACCGAAAGACCATCAAGTTGCATCAACCAACGAAATCAAAGCGGAAGTGAAGTGCCCTGACACAACAAATCCACCCAGAAAGTTGAGATGTAAGGTACGCTAGATATATAATTAATCAAACAGTTTTTAAATCTATGATTGTGAACAGCTTAAAAAAAGTCTAAATCTAGAGGAGTAATGCATTTCTTGAAAATAGTAGCTGAGTCAAAATTGAAATTATGTCCTTCCCTCCAGGAATGAGAAGTAATGTGAAGGAATGAGAAGTATGATGTGAGTCCTGTGAACAAGCGAAACGTATACGTCTAGTTTTATTCTCATTACCTAATGTATTTATAGTGTGTTTAAACGCTGATATTTTGTGATTTAGATTTTATTTACTATCATTTCTGTAATTCACGATTCGTGCTCAAAACATATTGGTCATGTTACTACTATATGCGGAACAAGAAAAGATAGATTTAAAATTTATGTTTTTTTTTACATCTATCTGAGAAGAAAATCTCCTTAAATAAAGTCGTTGTAGTTGGATGTGACAGACCTTGTATCAACACTAAATAATTCCAATACAGGGAAAAATATCTTCTTGCAATTTGCAATGCTGTGCGATCGGACTTTGGTCTTGGAGGCCTTGCTGTCCATGACAGAGAGCTGATTCTTCATGGTTAACAAAATTCTACCACTGAATTAAAACAGTTTGTTTTATTCGTCATGAATATATATAAGCCTGTATAGTTTGACATTAAGAGGAATCATTCTATTGTTGACGGAGCGATGCATGTGTTCAAAACAATACCAACATCACGTTATTTTCCAAAAAAAGTGTAGGAGTTGTTAGGCTTTGTTATTCGAGGTAACATATTTTGTTCATTTCGAAAACCTATTCCTGTAGATAAGTAGATATGAAATAGAGCATATAAGAGTGTTGGGTTTCAGACGCATTTGAAAAGCAATGGAAACTTTGATAAAAAGAGCGAGATATTGTGTTATCAATTTCAATTTTAGTGCTCATGATTACTCTGAACGTGATGTTTTGCCCACCTGCAAGGTTACTTCACCTTTTTACTGCGTGAAATCAACTCAGAGAGCATTTTACCTCTCATTGATTCAAATCTTCTCTCAGAATTGGGGTTGAAAACCATGAAGGAATTTCGTTGCTTCACGCAAGCTATGGAACTATGTATGAAACTTGTGACTGAATCTTTTAAAAATTTATGGGACCCTAATAACAATTACTGTTATGTTAGATGAACTTTTCTTTCGCGAAAACTAATGTCAAAGTTTCATGATAATTTTCAGCACAAGTTCTTGCTTGTAGTACAAAAAGTAGGTAAGAAAGAACTATATCAATTCTATAATATTGCTTTAACGCACATTGTTTAAAATTGTTTCAGTAAAATCTGTTAAAAATTGTTTCAGTAAAATCTGTTAAAAACTGTTTCAAAAAATACTGTTCAAAAGTGGCTTAATAAGGTATGTTTCAATTTTTTTTCAATATAATTGATTTAATTTAAATAAATTAAATAATTGAAAAATAGCAAATATTGTTTTGGAAAATTTTAATGATTTAAAAACAAAGTGCAACCAAAAGATATTATCCTAATTTAAAATTAGTTTTACTTTATTTCTATACACATAAAGTAATAGCTTTACATTATTACACATTCATGTAATAAACAATTACTTTTCATAATTTATATGAAACTTTGTCAGTTTTGATAATATTTTTCTAAATTCATTGGCCATGCACTGAGATTTGAAATTTTCTTTTTAAGTAATTGATGAACGTATGAAAGGCAACTTTTACGAAACATTAGAAGAAGGTATGGACTTTTTATATTTTTCATCAATAATTTAAAAAATTTTCATTTTTGAGAATTTTTTCCTAAATGCAAATACTATGCGCGACCTAGAGATATTAATAGATTAAAAAAAATTGTACGTTATTCTTGTCATTGAAAAAGGCAATTTTTCTTCACTATTAGATGTTGATATGAAGAATTTTCATTTTTTCGACTGACCTTACTGTACAAAGAAGCGCAAGTATAAAAAAAAGATCTCATGCTGTGTGCAATTAGGCACAGGAAATGCTGTGTGCGATGGTTTTAACGAGCGGGGTATATTTCTTATTACATTGATGCTAGCAAGTAAATTGACATAAGTATAAAACATTTATCACGACACAACAGACTATTACTATTCAGAGCTTTGTATATACCGAAAATATGTAAATACACTAAATATTAACTAAATATCTTAGAAGATATATATGCTTAAAATGAATGTTTGATAGTCATTTGCGTTACTATTATATAGTTATAACTCAATAATTCTATGTATGGCATTTTTATAAAAAGCGAATTTACGTTATATGACTACTTTTCAATGCCAAATAACTAAATAGACATGCATAAAATTTTTTATCAATAAATCTGTGTGCTGTATTAATACTAACTAATAAAAGGCAGTTTTGCTGTGTCTCCGTGTATATATATATATATACCGACAATATTTTAAACAGAAATTAGGTTCTCAAATTTTGATAGTATTAATGATATTTTTTTCAGAAGTGTTCTTTTATTTATAAAGACTTTTTAAATGCTTTTTTCATAGCTCCTTTGTTTTTAAGTACAGGATAACGTTTCGAATTTATCGCACGTTTGCTATACAGTGTCGCAAGCAGTGGATACCCGTGTCGGTTGTCCGTACATAACATATTGCACCCTTAAATAATTAGTAGTGGTTATTTCCTAATAGCAATTTCAGAAAATTTCCTAAATTCTTATTTGAGTCCTGCACCCCTTCGACTAATATATTTACGTATTGGTTGAAAATCGGAGTTTAGTGGGATATAGATTTGATTAGAACAAATTGTGTCACGTGCAGGTGGAAAGTGGAGCTAACATATTTTACAGAACATGCACAGCAGCACGCCTGCTATACGGTGCCGCAGACTGCAGCAAGCCGTGTTTTAGGTTCTTGTAGATCATACTGGGTGCTTAATTGAGTGGTGGCTACCATTATTTCCGAATAGTAATTTTAGCAAATTTCTTAAATTCTTATTTTAGTCCACACCCCGTTGAATAATATATCTACGGATAGCTTGAAAATCGGAGTTTTGTTCGGATATAGGTTTGTTTACAATAAAGTGCATATTTTTGAGGTATAAAGTGAAAAAAAAAACGATTTTACAGAGCGTGCCTAAGACGCCTACTATATCCGGCCGCAGGCGGCGGTAACCTGTGTCGGCTTTTCGTATAAAACATTCTGACGGTGGAAAGTGGATCTAAAGTACTTTGCATCGCGTGCACGGTTAGAATAGTTATCATATGGTTATGGTTTAGTAACATTTTGTAATAGTTATTTTATGGTTACTTTGCAGTTAGCGCTTACGTTGCAGTTACGTTACGTTTAGTTTAGAGTTTGTTTACGGTTATGTTACGGTTTGGTTACTGTTAGGTTACAGTTCCGTTACCGTTATGTTTCGATTAGCATACAGTTAGGTTACAGATAAGTTACGGTTAGGATACAGCTCATTTACAGTTAGGTTAAGGTTAAGTTACAGTTATGTTACGGTTAACTTACAGTTAGGTTACTGTTATGTTAGGGATATGTTGCATTTAGGTCATATTTAAGTTACGCTTAGGGTACAGTTAGTTTACGGCTATATTAAGATTAGGTTACATTTAGGTTATATTTAAGTTACGGTTAGGTTAAGGTTACATTGCAATTAAGTTGAGTTAACTTAGAATTAGGTTACGGTTGTGTTACAATTAGGTTTTGGTAATTTTTCCCCATGATGAACATAACGCACGTTTTCATAAAAAATATGCTTAATTTTATGCACTAGCTCTGAAATTTTAAATCGATTTTATTCACGTATAGTCGGATTTAACGTAGAAATAATTACTTTGAAAATCTAAATATTTCCTTCAGGATTTCGTTGTGAAAAAAGTAAATAGTTACGTGACTTAACAGGGATTTTTACACTGAAATAACAACATTTTAGTACGGAAATTCCGCAGTCATCGTAAACATATCACTCTCCGTTTCTCGTTTCAGTCATTTTGAGCCTTTTTACCGCTAAATGTCACTTTTTTAAAATCAATTTTTCACACAATCAGTGGACACGTATTTCAGAAAAAAATCTAGTTACAGATAATACCATACAAATTTCGTATTCATTAAAGAATATTATAATCGGGCCGGGCAACACCAGGCGGGTCAGCTAGATAATAAAATAAATAAGTAGGTAAACATTTCATGAGTCGAACCATTCTGTTACAACAATCTAATTTGTCTAAATGTAAAGCTTCAAGACTAATCCTTATTTTATACAAATTCCATATTTTAGATGGAAAGAGGCTTTATAAAAACACATGCATTTAGTACCAGGTTACAGATATTCGTTTTCCTAACACAATATGATTTTCCATAAAAATTGATATTGCAGGAGAAGGCAAAAATTTTCATTAATTAAGTAATTAATTAAGTTTGTTTGTATTTTTCAGTATAGGAACCAAAATTATGAATTATTTTCCATTTCTCAATTAAGTACAGAAATTTACAAAAAATAACTTTAAAATATTATATATTATTAAAAAAAAGCTTAGAAATGCAATTCGTGTTCACATTGGATCACAAGTTGTAGTTACAAAAGATATAGAAGTCATTACTTAGAAGTTATTATTTTAATCCAGGTAATATTTGTATAGTTTAAGTGTTTTATGTATAAAACATTTCAGCTTTTTCTTGAGTTTTTCATGATTTTATTAATTTCTCGTGTAATTCATATTTTCTTGTAACTGTGAATAAAACGTTAAGCTGAAGAAATATAAAAATAAATATACATATTGGGTCTAATCCAGAAAGTACATTTTTGGCTATTAGGTCTCGCCAATGACATGTTTGTGTGGTGAATAGAGTAACCACTGCTGTGGTGGTTTCCTTACCATTAAAATGCTGTAAACGCCTACACTGTAAAAAAAAATCTGTAGTTCTACAGATGTAAAGCTACATGCTTACTAAGCTTTCATCTGTAACTGTACAAAAAAAGCGGCAAATCTACAAAACTAGTTTTTGTAAATTTACAGAAATCTGTAACATTACAAATGAATCTGCTAAAATTAATGTAATCTTACTAAAATTTATCAGTAACCCTGGTTGCAGTTACATGAGAAGTTATAGCCATCCCATATTCCTAAAAAATTCTTTGTAACCTTACAGATTTTTTGATTTTGGGCGCAAAAGTGTGTCTTTTACGTGCAGTTTTGTTGTTGCCGTTACATAAAAAGTTCTAGGAAACCCAGTTTCCTAGAAAAACGTTTGTACCTTTACAGATTTTTTTTTACAGTGTACCCAGCTGAAAAAATTTGGCCCTTTTTGCAAAAAATGATGAATTGATGAATAAACTGTTCTAAAAAATGAATAGTTTTGAATATTTCAAAAAGTTTGCGTTTTTCGTATGTATTTTTTATGATTACAAAAAAGAGCACATACATTCTTTTCTGAAACTGTGCACATTTTTAAAAATAAATAAGTTCATATTCATGTTTGCAAAAATTGTGTATGTTTTGCACAAAAATATTTGTATATTCGAAATTTGCAGAATGTAAAAATCAATGGGCTATTTACGGGGGTTGAAGGCACCTTAAATCTAAAATTGATTCTTAGTCCCTTTTTCTCTTACTGTTTAATAGTTTTGAATTACTAGAAAAGAAAAGAAATACCACTTCTTTCAAAATTGGAGAAAAAGTAAATCTAGTTTAATAAATTTCTAAATCTGGGAAAGGAGCCTAAGTTCTACACTGGATTGATCCAACTGTTTGTGAACATTTTTTAACACATAAATAGAAAAAAAAAATGACTAAAACTTATTTCTCATGGGACTTTAGGGTTTAAGGACACCCCCCCCCTCCCCCAACAAGAAAATTCTTGCTGTAGTTACCCTTAGTGGTTAATTTATTTAAGTAACTCCCATTAAGTAAGTTAGTATTGTAAGTTTACTAAAGTTTTTCAAAATCGGAGAAAAAATATAATTTCTCAAATTTCATAATTCGAGGAGAGAAGGCAAGCGAGATGCCTTGGCTGGACAACTTCGCCCTAAATTCAACGGTGGATTGAACCGCCTGTGAGAGATAATACGTAGTAACGTCTTTACTATATTTTAACTCTAAAGTTAATAGTTACCTTTATACGAGTATTCTTCGCTGAAAGAGACATTGTGAAGATACATGTATTCTAGTTTAATAACGACATCTTTCGTCGTTCCATTTGGCTAATAATTGAAATCTACATGCAATTAGAAAAGCATTTAAATGATTTCATACTATAGAAACATAAAATATATTTTTATTTACGAGAACTGAGTACTATTTTCATTTCTAAGAAATATTTGAAAAAAAGAAAAATGGCTGAATGCACAGTGATTTTTATTCTAATCCTACGTAAATGTGATTACGCGTCTTAAACTACACATACGCGAATAGAGAACTTTATATTATTAATGTAATATAAGGTATTTTCTCGTTTTCATATTGAATTCTTAGTTCGGATTGATATCAATAAATAAATAGAAGTAAAGTATTTCCGTGGTAGTTAATATAACTCGCACTCTTTTCGAAACATATTTCATCGTTTACAAGGTTTATTTCATACTTCATATTTAATAAATCTTACTTACTATTTGACGTGAAATAAATTACTTCGTATGATTTTAACTTTACTTTTCACAAGGAAGAATAACGTATTACATTTTTAAAAGGTGAAAGTATTTATCAAATTCATTTTAACATGCTATTCATTTTTATTGTTTCATATATTAGATTTCATTTTCCTCTTTCATTCACATTTATCATTCTTTGAAATTTATAAAGTAATAAATGATAAAAAATTTATCTTATACTATTATACGAACAATTATTATATATATTTGTATTCTTGTATGTCCTATTGTGTAAGGTATTGAGTTTCTGCAGATTCAAACAAATATTGTGGAAACTAGAATTTTTTAATTCAACATGGAATGGTGTTTGTAGCTGTATGTAACGTCATAGTCTAGAAATGAATTTATATGAAAGACGTTTAGATCCAGAGCATTATTATACCTGCTAAATATAGAAACCTGAAAGCCGTGGCTTGAAAACAAATAATACACACTATAAAAGTGTCTGCTGATGCATACGAGGTCAGATCATAAGATAATTGAAAGCTTGGGATATAGTTGAGATGTATTTGAGATGAAGTTATTTTTCTATTCAATGCATTCGGTAACGTGATGAACAGCAACTTTCGAGCCCTCATGGTTAGAATGAAAACATTCTTAAAAAATCAAAAGTAACGTCAACATTTTAAAGCAAAAAGTGACAAAAAGACACACTAAAATATGGGTTAAAACGCTAAACCTGATTCAAAAATTGCGAGACAAAGTGGAAAAATTAATACACAGGAAAGTAGATAATCTTCACATATTCAAGTACAATCATTTTGGATTTTCACAACGGACATGTTCACTGAACACAATTAATATTTTGGTTGTATATTGTTGAATACACGGACTCTTCCGATATGATAAATAACATTAATGATAGTAAACAAAAATTAAATCGATTTGAAACGTATGTTCAAAGTTGATATTACATTTTTCGGATCACTAAGCCCCTCATTTAATTATCCGCATCCCCCCCCCCCCCACACACACGAATTTAAAAGCAATAAAAATGCCTTTTTTAGCAGAAAAACCATTATTTATATTTGCTAAGAATCAAAAACATTAAAATATAACACATCGGCTGAGTTCCCGGCCTGACACACAGAGGATGCCACAAATACAGAATTATTATTCTGTTTAGTAAGTACTAACCTTTAAACGGTAGCCGTAAACATTTTATGACGATCTGACTGTTGCTTCAAAAGTTAGAGTGGTTTTAGTGAAACAACTTTTTGTATTTTCAAAACAATGGGGAAAACATTTTCGTGTTTTGATAAAACGTTGCTATTTGATGGGAAAAAACACCGTGGAAAGAAAAGCTGGCTTTATAAATGTTATCCGGGCACTGCACCAAAAAAGTCGACCATTATTTATTGGTTGCCGGAATTTAAACGTTGTTGTACAAACTTTGATGATGCGCAACGCTCTGGTCGTCCAAAAGAAGTGGTTATAGCAGAAAATGTAAAAGATGAAAAAAATTCCATATCTACTCTCCTGAAAAACATCAGCATTGTCGAGCATTCAGCAATCCAAAATCAGTCATTCAGGGCCTGTGAAGAAAAGAGGACACGGGAAAAGACGGGTGCAGCTACGCAAGCAAAGACACGAACATTTGGTAAGAATAAGATGCCCAAAGTTATGAAATAGTCAGTAAAGAAAAAGAATTTACCAGAAAGACAAGCCAGCAACTGAAAGTAAAACCCTGTAATACATTCACATGAATATGTTTCGAAATATATCAATATATAATTAAACAAAATATTCCATAATCTGTGTTATAACACTTAACGTCCTTTAGTCTCAAAATGTGATTTTTGATATATTCCAGCTTGCTTATGAAAAACTTTTTGGTTAGCATTTTTTTCCTATTAACATGTTTTTACGTAATAAAAATTCTGATTAAATATACATTAACAAGTTTATAGCACTTGTATTTCAAGAGTATAAAAAAGATTTATTATGTAATTTTGGTAGAAATTAAGATTTTAATGTTAAAATAATTCCAAAGAATATATTATAAGAACTGAACAGAGGATAAACCTGAAAAGCGTGCAAACATGACTATTAATTTTTTTTCATATATCCCTTATGTAGTATCAAGAGCAAGCCTGTATGTTTAATAGTTCATCGCAAAAGAAATTAATAAAATAATCCTCTTTTTTAGCATATGTGGGAAGTCAAATGATATTAAATGCTCAAGCACAATACTTTTTCACACAAAAGTGCTCCTTTTCGATTAAATCTGGCAATTAAAAGCACAAAATATTAACTGAAATGTTTCCGGATTTTAAATTTTTACATCCTTCTGTCACGTGATATTCTTTGAATTTTGCTTGTTATGATACATGTTTCAATGTTTTCCTCGATCTACAGAATGTAATATGCCATCAGCAATATCTCAATGTAACCACCTCACAAATTTGCGATAAGAAAGGGTTCTCCCCACTTTCTTTTGCAACTCTTTAATCATTCAAATGTATTAACATCACTTCTTCATAAAGTGCGCTCATAAAACCATCGTACTTTTTATATATGTTTTATAAGAAAATCAAAATCAAACATATAGCTATCGAGTAGTTTCAAATTACTCTCCCTATTGCTTGATTTAAATTAAAGATTTCATTTGCTGAAAATTATATTTCATCAATATGATGTATGGTATTCTACTCGATAAACGTCCTGTTTTTCTGTGGTAGCTGTATAATTTCGCGTTGAAATAATACCTGGAATTTAAGGCTAAATAAATAACCCAGTAATCATATTTTTTTTAAATATTAGAATGGTCCACCATCTAAGCTATTGCGATACTATATAAAAATAGTAATAGAATATGATCACTTCGGTAGAAAACTAAGTATAAAACAAAATATGGCAACTGAGTTGCAATGCCGTGTGCCTAAATAAAATGTTTAAAAAAGAAATGCTTTAAAATAAATGTCAGAGTTTCGGGTACATTTCTTAAAAACCGATATTTTTCCAGTGCTTAGATAATGCATATAAATCATAGTGCAATAAAATTCATTGAAAAAAAATTCGTATGAAAATTTCATTCGCTCTGATGTAAGGAGAATTTCTGAGATTTTACAATGATCTTCCATCCTTATCATTGTTAAATTATAACCCATATTTCATCACCTGTACAAATTCTTTTAAAAAAGATATCAGATGGAAAGAGAATCAAGAGAGTAAAATATGTTTATCAGGTTTTTTTTTTCTTCGTTAAATCGCGCGACATCCATACATCAGTGCTGCTAAGAATTCAAAAATGACTTAATCACTTTGAAACTTTTGAGAAGTTGATTTTAAGAATTTTTTCAACCAGAATAAAATTTAATATACAGGGTGCAATATGTTATCTATCGCCGACCTTTAATTTCTCAATCGTTGGGCGTAGACATATAGTTCCAATTACAAAAACGTTTCAAATGAAGTAAATATTAATGTTGTGGCATTGTTTAAAGTAAAAAATCAATTTTATAAAAATTACGAAATCTAACATTTTATACGGTCCCCCAGTCCCTATAGTTATATTTAGTAAAAGTTCACTCATATCATAACAGATATAACACAAAAAGTTTGACATGTGTACTACAAAAATTGACCCAGTTATTAAATTTCAAAGTTTGAGATTTTTGCACATGATTTTGCCTTTCATTAAGGAATCAGTTAAAAGATGAATTAAAGTAATTCGAGATCAAAATCACAGTGCAATGTCCTTTTTACGGCGAAACCACCTTTAGCCGGTATCACCAATTCGGGGAATCACCAAATAGGGTTATTTCATCTAAAAATTTGAGCTAACTTTTATTGGTCGAACAACGTTCAAAAGTACCGACGATGGTGGACCTAAAAGTGGCTTCGCTGTAAAAAGGACATTGCACCCTGATTTTGATCTCGAATTACTTTAATTCATCTTTTAACTAATCCCTCAATGAAAGACAAAATCATGTGCAAAAACCTCAAACTTTGAAATTTAATAACTGTGTCAACTTTTGTAGTACAGATGTCAAACTTTTTGTGTTATATCTGTTATGATATGTGTAAACTTTTACTAACTATAACTATAGTGACTGGGGGACCGTATAAAAAGTTAGTTTTTATAATTTTTATCAAATTGATTTTTGACTTTAAATAATGCTACAATATGAATATTTACCTCATTTGAAACGTTTTTGTAATTGGAACTATATGTCTACGACCAACAGTTGAGAAATTAAAGGTCGGCGATAGATAACATATTGCACCCTGTATATATGTATCACGTACTAAGTACCACATGATTTACATATTTTATTAACATATGATTATGGATATTTCGCTAAGTTTATTTTTTTCAGAAATGCAGTTAAAAATTTTCTTCTTAAGTATAAGAAATATTATTTGTGGATACACTTTATCGTCGATGAAGCGAAGAAAGAACTTTATGCATTAGTAAATCTTCCTGAAAAGAATATTAGAATGAAGTATATTTATTATCAATGCATCTATTTTTATATATTTTTAACAAATATGTTGATGCGGAAAGGCAGAAGGGGCTTATTCCGTGAAAAAATGCACTTTAAAAAATAATGTTGTGTTACTTATGTAGATTAAAATTCGATCATCCAGTCGAGAAGACATGGCTATAAAATAGAATGATATTCCTAAAGACCATGAAATAAAAAGCGAGATACAATAAGTGAAAAACGGACCACCCTGAAAAAAATTTATAGTCGGAGACAAACTACCATGAAGTAAATCTATGGCAGGAGAAATAACTCTCAGAGCTGGACAACAAATGGTAGGACAACAATTTATGACAGTGCGCCATGTAGCAGATGAGTTTTACAAGTCATTCACCTGACGATAAAAATAAAAATAAAATAATCACAGCCCAGAAGGGGACATTTGTTCATAGGAAGAAAGTCGCATGCCCCAATCACTGCTATTAAAATTATCTGGTCCCGCATAATTTCAGGACATCCACTTAAAACCAGAGAGTGAATATAGCTTGGGTTTAGACTAAGAACTAATTTTTTAGAAAAGAAAAAGACAGAAAAAAAACTGCTAAAAATATATTATCTCTAAAAAAAATGTTTGAATTTTTCCTGTTGGCTGAAAAGTCAGTTTGTATACAGGGTGTCCCTAAACCCATAGTACATACGTTAGGGGGTGATAGAACACATCAAGACGAGTAATAGTAAATGGAAACCAAGGTCCCAAACGTATTCCAAAGGAGACAGGCGCAATCAAAGTTTAGGATCCCATATTGCAAATGATGATAAAAAAGGGAAAAATGGGTCTATGTAATTGCAGTTTTCGCTAAAATCATTCTTTAAATTGGTATATTCTTTAAAAAAACTTTTAAAAAGAAAGTTATAAAAAGGCCGGTAGAGGGCACTCTAGACCTTGGAGTACCGAATAACTACTTTTTACCGTTTTTTCTTTAACTCTGTTAAATGTTTTCTAAAGCTTAGACCTTAACTTAAATTTTGTGTGCACAAGTGAAATCATCGGGAGTGGTTAAGTGGAGCAAATTTAACTGTGTTTAGGGGGTTGATGTTTGAACGATCGTATGTAATGAGCAAAATAATAACAAAATGATGGAAATCAGGACAGACAGAGATGGAATGAAAAGAAACCAACAAAAGGAAGAAAAACACTTTATTCAAACAAATGAAAATAAACAACACGAAGTACTCCATCACAGGAATTGTTCAAAATTGCGGCCTCCAACACGAACGCAGGCTTGAAGCCGTCCATGGATTGACCACCGTACATTTGCGAAAACATTAGGCATCTTTGTTATGATGGCCGAAGCAACGCATATCCGGGCAACAAGGTCTTCAGCAAAATCTACGCGACCATCTTCGTATATCAGGCTCTTCATATGACCCCACAAAAAGAAGTCCAGACAGGATAAATCGAGTGAATGGGCCGGCCAGCTGATTGGACCGCCACGACCTATCCATCGCCCCGGATACATGATATTCAGGGCGTTACGGGCATCCAGGCTGTAATGGGCCGGTGCTCCGTCGTGTTGGAACCACATACGTCGTCTGAAGGGTGCTGGAACATGGTTTAATAGTTCTGTCAACACCTGTTGCAGAAACACAAGATATGAATCTTCATCCAGGCGCGTTGGCAGTAAGTATGATCCAATTAGGTAATCGTGAACGATTCCGGTCCAAATATTGACCGCGAAACGTCGCTGGAACGAAGGTGGACGTATTGTGTATGGGGTTTTCATTTGGCCACACATGATAATTGTGGATATTCAAAATACCCTCCAGTGTGAATGTGCATTCGTCCGTGAACAACACATGTGCACAAAAAGCAGGGTCCACAGCCGTTTGTTGGATCAAGCACGTGCTAAAATGGACACGTGCCTGGTTATCCGCTGGTTCTAGGCCTTAAACTCTCTGCGCATGGTACGGATGCATTCCTTCATCTCGCAGAACTCGCAGACGGCATTACGGGAAATGTTAACTTCTTCGGACAGTTCCCGCGTGCTAGATTCAGGCCTCTCGCTAATACGATCCAAAATGTTATCCGTAACGGATGGCGTTCTTACTCTCCTGGAACGTCTTGTATCCCGCATGCAACTTGCAAAGGAACCCCTTTCGCACATTTGTTGGTGTAGTCGTTGAAATATCCTCGCATCAGGAACACGTCTGGTTGGAAAACGTTCTCGGTACAATCTTTGAGCTTCTGTTGCATTGTCGTGTGCAGATCGTATATGTAATGCATCTCGGCCTTCTCCTGGTTAGAGTACGAAAACATATTATCGGCTATCCACAGAGCAAATGAAGACAGCTGCTGTGAACAGTTCCCAGTTTTACAATTACGAACTCGAATAAGTAACTTTTATGTTAGCGAAAATTTGCATGCACGTTCTTCTTCTTCCGCCTGTCACATTTTCATATTCTTCTTCCGAAAACTTACAGCATAATGGTAGCTATAGAGCTTGCATGTATCTAGTTTGAACATGGTCTAACGCGTTTGCGTTTGAATTCAAATCATGCATTACCTAGTGAATGTTGTTTGTTTTGATGTGTACTATCACCTCTTAAAGTTTGCTTCATCACTTATTATTTTTCTTATTACATACGATCGCTCAAAAATCAAGCCCTAAACACAGTTAAATTTGCTCCACTTAACCACTCCCGATGATTTCACTTGTGCACACAAAATTTAAGTTAAGGTCTAAGCTTTAGAAAACATTTAACAGTGTTAAAAAAAACCCGGTAAAAAGTAGTTATTCGGTACTTCAAAGTCTAGAGTGCCCTATACCGGCATTTTTATAACTTTCTCTTTAAAACTTTTTTTAAAGAAAATACTAAATTAAAGAATGATTTTAGCGAAAACCGCAAATAAATCGACCCATTTTTCCCTTTTTTATCATCATTTGCAATTTGGGACCCTAAATTTTGATGGCGCCTGTCTCCTTTGGAATACGTTTGAGACCCTTGGTTTCCTATTTACAATTACTCATCTTAATGTGTTCTATCACCCCCTAGCGTATTTACCATGAGTTAAGGACACCCTGTATAATGCTGAGACCGTAAAGTTGCCTCTTAGGAGTATATTATTTTTATTAGTTTGTGCTCCATTGTCTGAGTTTCTTCTTTAAAATGTGGATCGTGTAGCAAAGCATGTCTAGTGATGCTCCTGATGTTTCTTCTTCTGGTTAAATAGATATAACGTTTTAAATACCCCAACCTAACCTTTTGAACTTAGAAAATTTATTGATTGAATTAACAACCTTGCATGTCAATGGATCGAGTTACGTACTTACTTTTGTATATGTGTAAAATGAGATTAATTAAGAAAAGTGTGTTGATTATCTTAGTAATTCAAAGTAATTCAAAGAAAAATATTTGTAAAATAAGAAATGCAGCAACTTACCTGTGCCATCAAAACTAATTAACCTCGTTCTAAATATTTCTGTATGTTACATTCATGAATATTTTAGTTTTGTGTTGTTTTATGCTTTTTTGTAAATGATCTCTATTTTGTAATTTACTCTAAAGAATGATGTAATCAATGGCATTATGTGTTATTTCATTTTAGTCGAAGCAGAAAACAGCTTCGAGAGGTTAACAACTTTATATGGAATTTTGATGAGTCGAAATTCACAGCGCAAGATTATAAATGTCTATATCATAAAAGTTTACTAATTATACTCTCTTTTAGACAGTTATAAAAGGGTTAATTTAGGTGAGCATTTAAATGTTAATGGAGGATTTTTTCCTCCTATCCAAGATTTCTAGAAGCAGGTATACAATCACAAATCATTTATTAACTAATTTAGTTTTATTCATGGTTAAATCTATTGATGTAAAAAGGTATTGGGGAGTTAAGGTAGAAAAAATGATTTCGAGAGCATATCGCACACTGGCAAGAAAAGTGACACATCTCGACAAAAGTAAATTTCACAGAAGAAGCAAAAGAAAATTTGAATGATATCGCTGTAACATTAAATTATAACATTTAGCTCTGCATTCAGGAATAAAAACAAGCATAGATGCTTAAAACACTTAAGAATGAAGACGTTAGATGAGGTTTGGAGATTTGGGTAATTTTATATCCCCACACAATCCACCCTCCCTCTGTGATCACAAATGGACATATGGCCTAATAAAGTGATTTTTGGTGTAATTACACATATGAAACATTTTGTGTGGCAAGACACACCTATGATAGGCCTATTAATGGAATAAAACGCAAAATCGATTTTTGCGAGATGTGTCACTTTTCTTGCTGGTGAGCGATATGATATATTTACTTTTTGTTGAGTGCAAAAATCTTTCCAACAGTTACATACATGCATAACTTTGTATATGTAAATATTGGATTTCAGCTAAAAACAATGAAAATTGATGTAATGATGAAAAGTGGGTGCAATAACAACAAACATAAAATTAAATGTGTATATGTCGAATACACAAATTCTTTTAAAATGATAAATACCATTAATTTTAGGAAACGAAAATTAAATCAATTTGAAACATATTTTCAAAATTGATATTATTACATTTTTGAGATAGATAAGCATCTCCCATTTAAATAGTCGCCCCCCAACCACAATATATACCCCCCTTATAAACAATAAAAATTATTTTTTATAAAACAGCATTACTTATTATATTTGCAAACAGTCAAAACCATTAAGGGGACCGGGAGAGCCCTATCTCCGATACGTTAACTTCGCCAAATTTATGTACCTTTTTCTCAGATATGGTGAAAGATAGAGGTCCAGATATTTAGAGTAGTTAGAATAACATGTTTTACGTATTTTAACGGGCCATTTTATTTATAAGTGAAACTGAAAATTAATTATTAATTATTTATTGAAAGTCATTTTTAAATTAGCATTTTTAGTAAGATTTCACTGCCTAAAGTAAATAATTCTCAACAAATCTTAAATCCCTGTGTTAAAGTATACAATATAACGTAATATAAGTAATAAAAAAAACTGAGTTCCTAATTTTAATAGATATTGAAAAAAAGGAAACACAAACATGAAAAATCCAAGTTTTTGAGAAAAGAATTAAAAATTTAAATGGACATTAAGCTGTGAAGCATTCTTAGAAAGAATAAATAATTCGAAAACTTTTTTTTAATAAATGAACATGTGTGACACATCGTTGGAAAGATAAAAGTTTAAACTATTTAATAATATAAAAGTAAAAACCGATTTTTTAGTTGAATTTTGCTTTCCCGGTCCCCTTAAAATCTTAATGTTACGTTTTTAGAGTTACTTCTCTATAAGCTATACTTGTTCTATTTCATTATTGTTTCTTTATTGCCAAGCCAGGGTACGTACGGGTCCTTGAATTTTCAGACTAAGAAATTCTTCAGTACCAGTATTTTCTCATTGAAAATATCTCCTTATGGAAGGCGAAATTTCGTCCGTGTAAATTAGATTTACTCTTCTATAAAAAATACTGATACATGGACTTGGAAATAATGGTACCCGTATGACTCCTGCAAGCACTCAAGGATATTTAAAACAACATGGCGACGAAAAGGATCTGAAATTCAAACAAGTACAAGAACGCAAAAAAATTTCATCTCTAGAGTTATATCTAACTCGGGAAACCTACATCAGCATATTCGAACAATCAGCAACCAGAAACCAGTTCACGGGCTGTGAAGAAAAGAGGAGGCGGAAAAGACGAGGGCAGTTAAAAAAAAACAATGACACTAGCAATTGCTAAGAATAAGATAGCTGAAGTTGCGAAATGATCAGTAAAGTAAAAGAAATTACCAGCGAGACCAGACAGCAACTGGAAATACAAGCGTGTAAATCATTCACATTAATACGTTTCGGAAGTATATTAATTTGTAATTAAACAAAATATACCATAATCTGTTAATAATCTGCTATAATATGTTATAAACTTTAGTCAAAGTTACGAAAGGGTCAGTAAAATAAAAGAAATTACTTATGGTGACTACTTATCGAAATCTCTTATTAAATATCGTAGACCAGGGTTACTTTGTCACGTTGAAGACATATATTTGTACATAACTTTTATTATTCTTCAAATTTGGGTCTCAAACAATTACAGGTATATCGACCTAACGATTTCCTTCAATATCAAAGCGGATTCAAATATATACAAGGTGTATTGTAAGAAAAAAAATGGGGTGACAACATTAACCCGGGTTTGGGGTAACCTTTTCACCTCATTAAAAACATGCTTTAAATGCTCTCAATAGGCTATTTACGACAAAGTTAACTCATACAGCGATGTAAAATAAAAAGTACACACTTTAGACAAACTAGGGGTATTTGAACGACTCTATTGTACGATTTATTGCGAAAAATACCATTTTCCAAAGTTTTTTTGTTATGTAAACCAATAAATCACGTTCAATCCTTTTACAGTTGCGTGGTACAATGACCTTTCGAGTTTCGGGGTAATCTGTAATATTCGTTTCGTCATAATTATAAATATGATCTCCATTGCACTCTGATAAATCTGGAGCAGTATTTTCAATAAAACTACGAACATCATTTTGGTCAAATGGAGGATTGGGATCGTTTAATATTACATGCTATTCTCACTGATGTAGCATTTTTCTGGATGAAAGCATTGGTCATATCATCACCTGCAGTCAATATAGGGATATTAACACCCTTCCGGTAAAGGTATTTTTTAATTACCATTTTGACATCGTCCTTGGTTAAGGGCAAACCGCAGATGGTCATGGCTCCCAAGGTCTTGAAAATCAACTGCTATTCTCCATAAGTAAGAATTTTTGTACGGCCCACACACATAGTGTAGCTTGTAAGGCACTTATTAACAAGAGTTAGCTTATTAACACTTATTAACAAGAACCGCCGAGACTAATAATAAGCTAGAAGTCGTTCGGTAGCTTCATCGCCCCGAACCCAGCCCTTACCTCTTTTCGGTGTCTTTAATTTGTGTAATTCCCCTTTTAAATTTGTCTGGTTTCAATTTTTTATTTTTTCATTTATTTATTTTTTTTCAATCAGGCTTTCGCTAGAGAGTCTTTCATTCGGGACGTGGCTGGGGACCTAAGAATCTTGCTTCCGCAAAAGAGTCGGGCTAGAGTAGAAGAATAAAGGGCTGCGGACGAAGATGGCCGCTTGCCGCGGCGGTTAATAATACTAATAGTTAATACTAATAGTTAATACTAATAGTTAATAATACTCGTTGTTAATAATACTACTAATATTAACAATGAACGTGATTAGACTAATAATGAGCTCGAAGCGGCTAGGAGTCGTTCGGTAGCTTCATCGCATTGGTCATCAGTATTTGGAATGTTAAGGCATCTAGTTTTTTACTCATGACATTATTGACAGCTGCCAATGCGTTTGCCAGATTCTCTTCAGTGTAATTGCAATAATGCCTTGCACCTGGTGTTTTTCGTAGGTACTCATTTCTCCCTTACTGCTTAAGAGCTGTAAGAAAAGTGAGAATTAGTCACATCAATGAAACACATGAATAAATAAATTTAAAAGAATAATAAATCCATTTGCCCACAATGTGACAAAGTTACCCCGGGATGTCAAAGTTCGGTTTACGGTAGCCGCTTAGCACATGATGCATATTACTGAAGAATTTCATTTTACACCTTTTATTAAATTATATAAATCCTATATTGTTTGTGTGCTCATAAGAGCTGGGTAGCGTCTGGTGCACATAATCTAGACTGAAACAGACGACTATTTTTCTATTCAATTCGCACCACTATTTAAAGAAAACAGATTTTATAGCATATTTCTCTTGGAAATGTTTGGAACAATCTGTCAATACTTTTTGTTTTGAGAAAGTGATGTGATGTAGAATCGAAAAATAACCGCGCGTAGCAGTCCTGATAAACCAAGAATTTTTTACACTTTTTAATAAATTATATATATAGAGATAGATATATGAATACTTACACGTAAGAACTTATACACATAAGAACTTTTTTCTTTTGCAACGCTTTTAGGTATAACGGATAATTATGTATATAATAATTTCTACGGTAATAACTTAGTGGTTTACCTGATGACATTTATCCAGAGATCTAAACAAATTATTTATACCTTTCGCATTTTTCAATCTAAAATCTTGCAATTAAATTGTATTACATGCTGCAAAATATACAACGAATAATCGAATGTGTCATAAATTTAAAAGTATGCATTTAAAAGAAAAAAAATTTATATTTAAAAATTTTAATTATAAGTTCAAAAATTACAATTTGCATTTTAAGAGAAAATAGAAGTTCTTTCTCGTACAAAGTGGGTCATACTGCTTAAGAAAACAATAAAACAAGTTTGCATAAAAAGGCGATTTGGAATTCTCTCAAAATTTTGAGTTGTTCCAATAAAAAGAATTGACTGCTCTAAATTACATCTGAGGTAAAGTGTATATATCATTGTTTGATTTAGATAGAAGAAAAAATAATACGATACGAGTTTTTCTATTTTAACAAAATGAAATATATTTTTTGTTTGCCATCAAGTTATTCGGAAATACATTTTATTTATTTTGAATCTGAAATTACTTTAATATTTTTTGTTGCGAATGCAAATACAGGGTATCTACAAAATGTGTGACATATATTGATGTTTAGTAGTTCATAAAATAATACAGATATACTGAAATAAGAATTATACAGCCTTCATCTAGAACGAATAGTTATCATTTTCTAAATTTCTAAACTAGATTGCTGATATCCGAACGAATAGGGCAAACAAATAAACTGAGTAGGCGACATGGTCGAAAATTTCTAGTCTATGCTTTTCTAGGTGATGCAGCGTCACATTATATCATCACATCGTGAAAGAACGATGTGATGAAACGTCACATCGTTAGAATTGCGAGAAAGTATCACATGATTTCTAGAATTAATTCATAAACTAGGTATATAGTTACTAAAACACACTTCTTGTGTTCGGATTTATTTGAACAGATTTTTAAATGCCTTTGACCACGGTCATGTAGGAAAACGTCCTGGAATTTTAATAGGGATAACTAGAAATCTCAAGGAAAGGAAACTAGAATTTATAAGGATGACATAGAACTATTTTTTCTAGAGCCACAATTTATTTTCTAGACGACAGAGGAAGGATGTTTTTCAGCGTAGAGTTAAATTAATAATATTAATGGATATAAAAGATTCAGAAAGTTTTAAGGAACTTGTCAATGAATTTCCAAATGTGCTCATTCTCTTGCCAACACCAGATAAGAAAGCACAGACTTTATGGCTGTTTCTGTTCATCTAATCGAAATCAATAGCACAAAAGCAGAGAAATTACATAAGAATATACCAAAAAGAACATCCATCGAGAAACAAAATCTTGCAGTAAAAAAATAATTTTCTAGAAACGGGAAGTACCTTAATCCGTCAGCACACGCAATGGGATAAAATCTACCCCAATCACATTTTTTCTTTAAAAAGGGGATAAATTGTTTGAGGACACTTTTAACTTGTCTTGTACCTTTCAAGGTCAAGTTCGAGAAGGGGTGTGTGAAGGAATTATTTTCTTTGTTCACTGGAAGGGAAGAAATATGGCTCTTGGGATAAAATGATCCTGCGCGTGTGCGAACGTTTCATTCGGATACGTTAATGTCTTACGGAATAACACACATTAAAATAATTTTAATAAAAGGGTGCTTGTACATATTGATGAACGATTATTAAATGTAATTAATATCCATTTTGTGAAACAACTCATGTTTTAAGGGAGAAAACAATTCGTTTGCATATTTTCTAGGAAAAAACGTGATTATTACAGAAACTGCTACAATATCTGAAAATCATTAAAAGCATGATTTTTCCCTAAAAATAAGTTGTGTTGATGCATTTTATGATACAGAACAGTAGATTCGTTTTTAAAACGTATTTAGCAAAAAATATAATGGGAAACAAAATGGTGTGCGATTTATCCAACGCGTGTGCTAATTCTACAAATGTAGGCGCGTGTGTCGACAGGTTAAATAAGGTGAGTTTTGGAAGTCACAGCACAAATGATGTTGATATTGAGCATGTCAGAGTTTTACAAAGTCATAGAATATAAGTGAGTTCAACGGTAAGAGAATTAGAACATGTGGAAATTCAATGAAAAAGGGCTATAAAGCTGTTTAAATATATCTAACCATAAATCCTATTAATTTAAATCCACTATTTTAAGAATTATTAAACATCAAATTATGTGAGACTGTTTGCATTCTCCCTGTATTTTAGCGTTGCTACTAAAATCGTATTTTATCTATAATTTGTCCATTTATCACTTTTCTTTTGGTAGAAAAACTATAATTTTTGAGCTGAATTTGTTTTATTTTAGAAAATTGAAACTTTTGTTGCAAAATTTATAAAAGAACAAGTGATTTTCTTTAAAATGTATTACAAATAAATATCTAACTTTTGTTATTTTCTTTCCTTATTGATGCTTCATTTTCATTTAGAAACTAATTTTTAATTTAAATGAAGTGTCAAAGATACTCGTACTTCTGTACAATAGAATGTTGTGTCCTTTTTAAATGTTTTTCAGAGCAGGGAACTTTTTATTGTTGGAGCAATTTTGTCCATTGCAAAACAAAAAATCTCTTATGCCAAACACGTAAAACGAAACATCCAACGAAATGTTCAGAAAAATGACTTATCTGTTTCAGTCTAAGTCCATCATTAAAATGCTAAAGTTATTTATATTAATATATGGAAACTGACGAAGATGTCTTAGTAATTTAAAGAAGCATTAGATTTGTGGATTTTGCTTAACCTTGTCGATAAAAAAAAATAATTTAAGCCAACAAATCATTAACATTTTTTCCCCCTGAAACCAAACGAATTTAGTATCCATGAAGAGTAAGCCATTCATTTTCCGGAAAGCAAGCACCACTCGTAAACAGTTAAACCAAACATTAACGAAACAATATGCAATATATGCAATAGATGATAAAATGTTTTAGAAGTGTAGACTTATACGGCATCTGACAATTTGAGAATTGTATTTGAAGGTGGTAAATCATAATTAGCCTTAACTTTGTCGAAAGAATAATCCCAATCGGTGTATTAAGAAACGCATTTGTTACCTTTTACACGGGACTTGGACAGTATATGCATCTTTTAGCATGCATTTTATAACAGATGCTGTCGGAGACCCGCTGTAAATATTAAGTAGCTTTGGAAGTGTCATGTTGGGATGGGAAAATACCGGACAAGGAATTTGTTCAAATCGGCACGGTCTGTTAGGGTTTAGAGGCATGTGCAACAATCATGTTTGAAAATTGGAAGTCAGATTATCAATCTCGAATAGCAGGCTCGAAGATCTTGAAATTTTCCAAGCGATGTTGCGGTTCGGTAAAATATTTACTCCTTTTTTTGTAGAATCTATGATGTTCTCAGACCTAAATACAACAAATGTTTAAATAAGGAAGTAACACACACTTCTACAAATCACTTAATAACATTCACAAAACAATAAACATCATCTTTTAATTAGAAATAATTTAGATTAGCTTAGATCTGGAAAATTTACAAGATAAGTGTATCTTCATAATACATTATACAAAAATTAAAATATCTTACCTATATGAAAGTTAATTTAAAAAAAAAAAATCCCAGGGAACATTGCTGTAATACCGAGAACAATCTGTATATTGAATACTTTAAATAAAATATTCGATGCTACAGAAAACGGAAATCAGCTAAAATAACCATTAAAATACGGCGTGTTTATTATTATTTGATACAACATTTAATGAACTGTACAGTGCATCAAAACATCTCTCTTTTATGAATGGAATAAAAACAAAAAACAGAAGAATACTTGATAAGTTTAACAAATTTCAATGCCTGACCATGATACTCATCATCAAATCTGTTAAACATAAAAAAATACTTTTTCCTGTGCTTTAATTTTAATATATCACAATGTCGAATTTTAAATAAAATGTGAATGATACATTATTATTCTTTCAATATATATATATATATATATATATATATATAACGTTTAGAATTTTAAAAGAACGCAACTAGGCCTAGTAACTATTTACTTATACCAACTAGTAACTATTTACTTATTCAATTCTTGCATTAATTTTTAATATACATATATACAAGGTGTTCTCGACTTCGACAAATAAATTCAGAGAGGTGCTATTAGGCATCAAGAGGATGAAAAATTACCAAAGAACACATGGTCTAAAATTAGCTATTTAAATGAAAATACATGGTGTTCCACCATAACACAACTTGGATTGACGTAATAATTTTCAGAAAATTCAAGTATATGATAATGAAACATTTAGTAAACATGCTCACCTTTCTTGTAAATGTGATAACAAAACGTGGTAGTAGTTTCCACCGCACCAACAGTATGCACGTAACACTACTCATTTCAGACGACTATTCCCAGTTCATATGGTATCATCGAATGTAAGCCTACCTGTTTTTCTAGATTTTTTTGTGATGTTATCGCCTTTTATACAAATATCACTTCAATATTTTTTTCGAAAAGTTTTACCATCAAGCCGACTTCAGTTAGGGTTAAATACCCTGATATTCTGACTAAATAAATGTTTTGCGACCCAATGATACATGGCAGTTCTTCATCCTATTGTTTCCAAATATCATGCCTCTGAATTTGTCCGTTGAATTTGGATACAATCTGTTGAAAATATTAAAATATCACTTATAAAATAATTTCTCATATCCAGCACCCAATCAACCGATAACGACACTTTTGGAAGTCAAACATAAATCCGAAATTTAGGGATCTGAAATAAAAGTAAAAATGTAATTTTTTTTATTCCCTTGGTATCAAAATAGGCTCAATATCCGACTTCTGCGATTTTGATATAGGTTCACAGAAGGTTAGTGTAATGAAGAGGAGTTGCAGAAGCTCTTTTCCCGTAGCGCAATCTCTTGATCAGAACGAAAAAATCGATTATGTAATGGGGTAAGAGAGAGATTAAGCAAACGATGGTGAAGGGATTCTATAGCTGAAGATTAGTTGAATATATCGATATAAAGTTATAGACATAAAAGCTATAGAAGAAGATTATAAAATTTAAGGTGAGTGTAGTTGACCGAGGTTTAGACATATATTTAATGAGATTTACCGAACAATGCTGATTTATGTCATCAGAAGATATAACGAAACTTCATGGTACAGACAGTCAATTCATAAAGTTTCAGTATTGATATTCCAAGAAGGCTCACATTCGAATCTATATGTAATCACACTGCAAAATTAGCAACGAGCATAGAAAAAAAAATTATCATAATTTAAATTGTAATTTGTATTTTAGATGTAAATTAAGATATATATATATAATTCATGTTGGTATTTAATTAATTATGGTCGATTGATGAAAATACATCCCAAAACATCGGGTGATGTAGAAATGACATTCCGAAATATGAAAAGCTATTTTGTAGGTAAACATATTCATTATCTTGTAAAAGCTCTTTAGGGGAACTGCTATGGCCTCATTGATCTGTAACGTGTTTATTTCACTTATGGTGATAAAATCAAATCTCTTTCCTTGTTGTTATTCCGCGTTATCCCTATTTGTAATGCATTTTGCATACACTGCAGAAAAAAGATAAATATTTCCAAATATGTTACGGAATTAAATATGATTTACGAAAATATAATGTAGCCTCAACGGAGTAATCCATGATTCGGAAAAGCATTCCATTTTCTTCCAAAATCATAGAAACCTACACATTACTAAGATATAAAAATGTTTTTTGGAAAGAAATGCTTCTTTTATCGCCAATAATTTTCGGAAACATTTTCGAGTCATTTTTACATTCTACTTATCAGTTTTCTCAACCCAACATCGTTCATTGTCAAATTTAATTAATCTTCAAGTAATAATTTTCATGTTACACAAACAAGAAATTGACCATTAATAGTTTGCACAAAATATTGCTTTACCAAATACTAACAAGGTTACTATATTATTTCTAATTGCTAAAAAGGTGAAATATTAAATCTTTAAAAACAGCAAAATAGTTTTAGTTACTATTGCCATGTTTAAACTCATCCAGAGTCATTTTCAAAAGAAATAAATAATGACATTCTGAAATTGCATGGTCTATGATGCAACAAACTGAAACGCCATCATTCAGTTTTTCATGTAACGCATGTTAATTTATATTTTACTTGGATGTTTATTTCTACTTTCTAAACCGTTGAGTACATTGAGCCACAATTGTGGTAATTTGAATGATGTTCTATCATTACATACGCTATTTTTCCCTGACTGCCAAGAAGGATGTGTTTCACGCGTGTCTGGGTATGTGAATATCTTTATACCCTGGAAGCATCCCAACGGCTAGTTGGATTTTAATGAATGAGGTCTCTATCGATTTGTCTTAACCATCTGATGGTTATAGGCTAGTTTTTTTTTATAAATTCAAAATGGCAGCCGTAAAATACAAAATGGCGGTAGAGACGAAAAGAATATTTTACGCACCCTATTGAGTGGCATATCATTGGATAGGTCTTTCAAAATGAAGACGATGTTTCATTGACTATTTTACAGTCAGAACCTCCGTTTAAATATTACATAACACGGAAGTTGTGTAGGTAGGATTTCAATAGCTTTACTGGAACTCTAGCCTTCATAGACATCTATAGATCTCATCAAAACAGTGTTTAATTGATAGGAACTAACAATCAAACACAACTTAAAAATCATCATTACAAGTAAATACAAAAGAAAATAGGTAAGTAATATAAAAGATAGTTACACATTGATTAGAAAAAATTAATTAGTTCGCTTTTTACGCAGACGGGTTTTTTGATGTTTCAGATTTAATTTTTACTTGTTACATTTTAGAATCTCTATTGTTTCTCTTATAATGGATGAATTAGATTGGTTGGAGGGGATAATGATCTTACTTTCGTTGAAATTTATATTAGTAATTTCTTCTTAGTGTAATCTTGCCAAGGCTGAGGTTTTTCTATTATATTTAATATCATCTACAATATTACTATACTAATTTAAAAAACTTAATTATAGACACTATATTTATTTGTTTTGAAAATTACTCTAGATGAGTTCAAACATGTCTATATAAAACTATCGTACTATTTTTAAAGTTTTAATCTTACACCTTTTTAGCAATTAGAAATACTATATTATTACTACCAGGGTAACTTTTTCATTAATCTGAATAATAAATTAAGAACTTAACTTGTTGATGAAATGTATATCATCTCGTTGTATTGATCAGTTAATGCTTCGTACTAGCATTAAATGTATTAGAAAATTTGCATATAAATTGCGTAATTTCAGAAATTAACTAATGTCATCTGCTACATTTAGTCAAAATTGTACGGTTTACACTATAATCCTTTAGAATCTGTACATATCTTGGTATAATAATTTGTATTTGAATTACGAATGTTATATGATTAATTATAACATATGATTATCTCAATAAAATCTAAACCATATTTTATGAATTCAGAATAAGGGCTATGGAATAAACTGTAACAGGGAAAATAAATATTTAATAGTTTTGGGCTTGAGGAATTTTGAAATTTAGTGTTAAGAGCAATTATTTTGAAAATCAGACAAGTGCGATAGTTGCATTTTTTGTTTTGCTTGATTTTTTTTTTATGTTGAAGTAGATCATATTTAATGAATAATGTGCAATTTTGAAGCCCTGAAAAAAAATTCCCTTCCCTGTAGAAAATGTCAAAGTTCAAGGTTGTGACCGTCATTTTTCATGAAAAGTGAAATGAGAGTAAGTTTGCAGTGCCAAAGCTTGGGAAAGCAACAGCATACCAAAATTACTTTGTGGTGAAATATTAGTATAACACTACCTGCTTAGTAAACTGTATTCGTTTCCATGGTGCATTGTTGTTTTACATTGTAATGTTGCCTCAAAATGCAATGAAAATGACGTTTTTGTCCGTTTTCCACACGTATTTTCTTATTTAAGCAATAATACCGCAAACTTTTTCTTATCGAATATCGAAATGTAGTACTAGGACAATCTAAATAATATAATACTTTACCGGGATATTGCTGCTGTTTGGAGAAATAGTCTGTTAAATATTCAAAAATTTCAAAATCGGCAACATTTCCATTCTTTGTTTTCTGTTGGAAGGCTCCTTGTGTGTCTCCTGTTTATATGCAGCAGTTCTGTTTTATCCTACTTTAGCGTTAGTTTATTTCCTGTAATCCATTCATTGAATTCTTTGATTATTTCGTTATCTAGTTTAACTAATTTGATTGTTGCATTATATTCTTGCGTTAATTCCCCAATTTTTCTTGAGCGTCGTATATCATATTTTAGCAGAAAATTAAACGGTTTTTTTTTAATTAAAAATTCTCAAAAGCGGTTATAGTGATAAATATTTACTAGCTTTATAAATTCTCAAATCATATTTCGAAAACGGAGAAGAGTACCTGCATCTTTCCCATTAATCTAAAATTTCATGTAAATGTTTTTAAGTTGTTTGTTGTTTTTATGTTGTTTGTTCTTTTATGTTGTTTGATTCATGTAAATATTTTTAAAAACGCTATAAGAAAGTTGTTTTAAATAAGGCATGTTAAATGTATCGTTTTAGATATGACGTAATTTGCAACAAAGTTTTCTTTCACTTTTTATTATTCACGTAAAAATGCTTTTGTTTTTAGAAAGGAAATATCATTTACTATGTCGTAGAGCTCACAACAGTAGCTAAAAGGATCATCTCAAAATGTAAAATAAATGCCTCGTGTAAATATATTTAATTTAATCTGTTTTGCAATATTATTATTTCGTCATTTTAAATATGACGTAAGTTCTCCAATTTACTGCTTTTAATGCATATTAAATAGATGATTCTAAAGTTTTCTTTCTTTTTTTTAATATTCACTTGAAAATACTTTTGTTGCAGAAAGGAAATATTTTTATTTGCGCTGCCTTATAATTGGTAACAATAGTTTAAAAGATCATCTGGAAATTTGAAATTAATGTGTCGTGTAAATGTATTTTAAAATGTAAACTGTTTCTCAATATTATTATTTGGCTATTTTAAATATGACGTTAGTTCCTCCATTTAAGGTTTTTGACGCATATTAACGTATTTATTGTTTTAAAATTTCCTTTATCTTTTAAAATTCACGTGTTGATACTTTTGTTGCTAGAAAGGAAATATCTGGGAGCACGGCAGTGCGTCCGCCAAGTTCGCACAAGCCGTAAGCTACCTTTTCCTGAACCATTTCGGCATACTTTTCACCCCCTCATAACGTCGTTTTAGGGAGAGATATAGAATTTTTTCTTTTATACACATGTTCGTATGATCAAACTGAACTAAGGTTCCACGATTTCATGTTTCTGTATTTAGTAGTTTTCGAAATATTAAATTCCGAAAAAGCGCTTTTTTGTCACTGACTCACTTCGCATCATCAAATAACTAAGGTACTTCTAAAAGTGGTAGAATCATGAAATTTCACAAGTAAGTAGAGTTTGTAGCACAATTAACCAGAAAAATGTAAAAACACAGAATTTCCGCCTCTAAACCCTTAAAACAGGGGGTGTTGATTTGGCCGTAAACAGTTCCTTCACATTCAATTGCGCCAATGCTGGTCGCCAATACTCGATTACAGAGTTTTGAAGGGGTTACGTAATTTCAAGCAGAATAAAACTTTATATATATGCTTTTCCAAAGATGTTTGTTAAATAGAGAAAAATGAATATACCTAAAAATTTTAATCAGTATAGGTTATGATATAATCACGATATTAAAACATTTAACAAAATATAACCGTAATTCGGTATGTTTCCGATATAGTAGCCTTGACGAAATAGAGAAAATAGCCTTGACCAGAAAAGAAATTTGATAATAACGTATTTTCTGGCAACCTATCTACTGTGTCATATACACAAGCAATTTTTTCCACATGTATACAATTTATTTAATGTAAGGAACCCGTTTATTTATTTTTATATACCAACATAAATAATTTGTATATAAAAAACAATATTTTATACGTGTATAAATAAAATGTTTATATGTATATAAATACTTATGGCTAATTCCATGCGAACTTGTCATGTCTGTCACACAGCTGAAAATCGTTATGCTTGTTGGCCACCGTTGTTTTCGAAAAGTTTGCTTCGCCTTATTGAATTGGTGAGATATCTCCGATAAAATAAGTCTCATTTTTCAGTTTTAAAATACCGGTAGCCAAAAATCGTAGTGTGTGAGAGACATGACAAGTTCGCATGGAATTAACCATATATAAATAACATAAAAGTTCATCAGGTTTGTTTTCATAGTTGTTTATATCATTTGGCAACATATCTCAGTTTCTGAAGTCCGAATTGCGCCAAGATTTTTAAAAAACGCCAAGGTCCCTATAGTGGAAAAATATCCTAATTCTTATATGAAAGTTTAAAAATCTGCTTTTAATTAAATGAAATGTGTAACTAATAAAGCTGTCTTTAACGATGTGCGACAGATGCGGTGTCCGAAGTCCGCTGCTAATGTTATTATATTGTATTATTAGCCTACTTACTGTTAATTTATTGTTAATTTTAAATCCGTAAAAGAAAGATTATAGTTATAGATCAGATATGTTGGTTGCCAAAACTCGATTACAGAAAATTAGCCTGAGTTATAAAGGTGTTACATGATTTCAAGCTGAATGAAATTTTATACGCTTTTACAAAAATCTTAATAAGGCAAATCTTTCAGTTTATCTGTCCATATTTCTATCTTTTACTTCCTTAAAACAAATTTTATTAAAGACCGGGAGGCGTCTGCACAGATCATCTCCTCATCGAGTTGACGGCTGAAATTTTAGGACTAGTTAAAAATCGATTAGCGTATTAAAATGTAACTGGTCTGCCAAGTCATATCTTTGTGGAAACCACCTACAGACCCGATTTTACCGGTTAATTGGTGATTCTCCATTGTGTTTTCCTGCACCCATTCCTCCATGTTTCCATACTTTTGGATGCAGGAAAATACAATAGTAAACCTTTCAGTCACCCACTAAAATTAGGTCTTCAGGTTGTTTTTACCAAGATATGACTTAACAGACCAGTTGCATTTTAATGTACTAATCTAGTTTTAACTAATCCTAATATTTCAGCTGTAAACTCGATGAGGTGATGGTGTGTGCAGACGCCTCCCTGTCTGTTATAAATGTCGGAATTCTAATCTCAATAGCACTCTGGTCTATCTGGCAATTATCCCTACTATTTATGGAACACTATTCCTTTAAGTGCGTTTTAGTGATGTTAAAGAACTTTATACATATGCATCATACATATTATACATATGCATATAATACGTAATACATTTGCATCATACATATTATAGGTATGTGTATAATAAATAATACATATTCATCATTATGACGTCAGAACAAACATAACATTTTTGTCGCCAAATTTGAGAACTGACATGATATATTACCAAATTTGGTGACACTTCGCTAAATGTCGCCAAGCTTGGCGAGTATTTGACGTTTGTGGCTATTTTTCAATGAGTTAATTATTAATGCGAGCCATCTATTTATATTTTTCCGCATATCATCTGAATAGTTAAATAATATAACGTACGAATATTTCCAAAGTGCCAGTAGTTTCGTCACTGCCCAAAACCTCTGCTATTGTTAATATATTGTACTGTTATTATACTTACTGTGACTATGTTGTTAATCTTTACTCTGCTGAAACTTCTGTATTATATAAATAGAATTCACGGAAAATATTAAAGCATTGAAACTGCCAGTTCTGCTTATGATTATTATAATTCTATAATATGTAACCTGTTAGTCGATATGTACGTTAGAATGAATATTCTATAACCCGGTTCCTCGCATTTTAGTTTTTAGGTTTCGAATAAAATTAGCTAAAATCTTAAAACAATGGCACATTGACTAATTCTTCAACACGATCAGATGAGAAGAATGATAGATTTTCAAATGGATCATAGCAGTGAGCCCGTAGACCTTCTATTCTTCCGTAATCGAGTCTATTGAAAAGGTTAGCAGGAAACAAAAAGATATTAGCATCAATATGGTTTAATGTAAATGCAGATATTATCAAAGGATTTAATAAGAATCATTTCACTTGTACCCAATCGTATCAGTTAAAATACAATAATTGGCAGTGAACCCAATTAGAAAAGATTTCTTAATACGATTAAAAATTTCCGCATTAGAGAACGAATCGTAACTGATAAGGAAACATGCATAAGTGAGTTAAGAGATATTTGTCGTGAAAGAATGAAAAACATAACAACATAAAATATATGCTGTGCTTCCATGACCGTAAAGAGTTCTTGATTTCTCTATCAAAAGCTTCCGACTTGGCGAAAGAATGAGCAAGTAAATTAAATTATGAATAACAGTAACATGATGCAACGTTTAACATGCAATTAATAGAGTATATACTACTTGCTAGAGGCGGCTAGTACTTTAATATAAAAAGAAATAAAGTATGAATTTGTAAAGCTCAATAAAATAAATTTACGTATTTTTATGCTAGCCGGGCGCGAGTGGCAAATCGCCAAATACTGTCCCCAACTCTATTGTTCATATTGCATTCATTTCATTTAAAAATATAAACTTTTCAGACATCTCATTTAAAATAGTTGCATCTCCCTTATTTTATTTAATAGAATATTTAACATAGAAATAAATAAATAAATAACAAATAATAACATGAACCAAAATATTTTATTTGAAAATCAAAGCATTGTTTCTAATTTACACATGTGAAAAATGAAAACTACTATTGGCGAAAAAACAAAATGCTAATTAGGAGATTTGCTCCCAGCTAACATAAAAGTACTGAAATTTAAGTTTTTTTTATATTAATATAGCTTAGAAAAAAACTAGAAAAAACATTCAAAAAGTAGTGATATCCCAACAAAAAGTTTTCGGTAAAAAAAAAAAAAAAAGAAAAGCCAAGTTCTCCTTAATGTTTCGGCCAGAAAAAGTAGTGATATCTGAAGTTCGCACAAGGGCACAAGTTAAAAGCCAAACATCCCAAATCTTTCATTGAAAATGGCTTCCTGCGACTTGGCCGTTAATGCCTTCGAGAGAGTTTTTCAAATTTTAAAATATGTACAAATGAGTTACATGCCATCTACATTTTTTGATTATTTTGGGCATTTTGTGGCTCAAAGTACAGAAATAAAATGCACATTTAAAAAAAGCATTTAAACCACTTCAGTCTATTTAAATGCTTAGAAGTTAAATATAACAAAATACTTGTATTCAGAAGGTAATATCCCTAATTGCTAAAACATAATTAGTAACAGCTTTTAACAGTTTATAAATCGAATACCTCTTAATGTATGCAAACAAACTATAATAAATGTTCAAACGAAAAAAGTCTCTTTCGTCAATGAACAAGATTTCAATATTATACAATAAAATATAATGTAACATATTGTAAGGTTTGAAGTAAGTAAATTTTGTTTTATTTCTTGGGTTTTACGTTAATGACTTTAGCTTTAGACCGTACAAAATAGCAATTAAACCACAAGTGAACTAAATGATCTGTAATCAAAACTAATGTTTGTTGAAACTGAATGGTAGTTATCAGAAATCTTTTACTTATAATGTCTTTATGTGAATTTGCCTCTTTGCATACTAATATTAATTTTAATATTTAAATAATTCATAAATGCGAAATTTCCAATCATTAATTTTGAAATGCTGTAGAAGGCATTAACGCCCAAGTCGCAGGAAGACATTTTCAATGAAAGATTTGGGATGTTTGGCTTTTAACTTGTGCCCTTGTGCGAACTTCAGATATCACTACTTTTTCTGGCCGAAACATTAAGGAGAACTTGGCTTTTCTTTTTTTTTTTACCGAAAACTTTTTGTTGGGATTTTTATTTTCGCTGACTTTGAATTGGCAGCAATAGTTTAAAAGGTAATCTAGAAATGTGAAATAAATGTGTCGTGTAAATATATTTTTCAAATTTGAACAGTTTGGCAATATTATTATTTGGCCATTTTAAAAACGACGTAATTTCCTACATTTGTGGCTTTTAAGGCATTATAATGTACTTATTATTTTAAAATTTTCATTCTCTTTTAAAATTTACGTGCAAATATAGTTTTTTTGACATAAATTTGCAATATTTCCTGCATTTAATCCATAAGGACTTAATTCGATTTTGAAGGGGTTTTTTTTTTTTTGTTTGTTTTGTTTATAATTTTAATTTGAAGGGAATATTTTTCTTTGAGCTGTTTTCGCAATTGGCAGCAATTTAAAAGAATAACCTTTTCTGAAATATGTAAAAAATATCTCTCGAAATGCTGAAAATTTGAATTTAAAGTGGAAATAAAAACACACAAAATCAGTCAAATACAAAAAAGAAATGCAGTCTGCACACCGAGAGCTTCTAAGTCATTATTCTTAGAAAAAAATATTAAATTACTATGTATAGTTTTTGCTCTTATAAAACTTTTAAATGCAAAGATTTTGACCCTCTTTTTCATTATCTCTTAAAATAATTATTCGATTTGAAATCTGTATGAATCAGCGTGTTTATCGAACATTTCTCTATTATACTACCCATTTTTATATTTCTGTATTCATTAGCTTTTTTAATATTAATGAAAAAGGCCCCGGTCACAAAAAATTCATCGACAGTGGCTGTGATAGCGTTAGTTACTTTTTTTAGGATAGGGAGATACTTACCAACCACCTGCTTAAAAAGAAGAAAAACAGAACTTTGACCCTCAAAATTTATTGAGTTACTTGCGCACTGGTTTTATGTGGTAATAATGTGAAATCGTCTTGATTTTATTCATTTAATAATATTTCTTGTTCAAATTTTTTTTTATGATTTAAAAAACGGTAGGATTGCCAGCAAGCCTCATGCATAGAGTTCTATGTTGCTTGGAGGACACTTTTAAATAAATTTTGTAAATAATTCATGTGATCCAGAGGGTAATGTGTGAAAACGATATGTGAATGCGATCTTCAAAGTAGGCATTTGTTGATGTTTTTAATTTTTAGTGTAAGCAGAGCCATTAAGTCTCTTGCTTGAACTTACAAATTACCACTTTTCAGACACAGAAATGCATACATTTGCTATTAATTTAAACCCCCATCTATGGCAACTGCTCATTCGGTATGCAATAGGATTATATGTTTGATTAAAATGAGCTGAAACCATATCAAATGATATTAAATGCCATATGCAGGGCTTCCACAGGCAACTATTTCTCTATTCTGTTCGCACCAGTTTTTTTCTGATATAAATTTTGAAGCATATTTCTCTTACAAATGTTCTCAAAGTGTACGTTAATGATTTTTGTTTTAAGAAAGTGGTGTCTGTTAGAATAAAAAATAGTCGCCTCTGGCAGCCCTGCATATGAGACACTGTTGCATATACACGCTTCGAATTACAGTAATTGTCGACCTTTCTGAGCCATAGTAGTAGTAAACTTGTTCGTTCATGCAGGCAAGAGGCTTTATCTCGGCGGTCTCTAATAAAACACATATATCAATAATTCCCTTCTATGAATATTACGTGTAACTGGTGTGATTTAATTCGCTTTTACAAGCAATATGTATAACACAGGATATCTTACATAACTTCTGGTTGATTAAACTTCTGATTGACCCTGAATAGACTTCTGAATAGACAAAAATTCAGTTGTCCAAAGCAACCATATATGTTTTATTAAATATGTTATAAAAATTGAGAATAGATACAAGTTCCTTCTACTTTTTCTTTCCTTAACCTTTTAAAAGCCTCTTTTTTTTACCAAAAAAGTTAAAGTAATATGTTTGTGTTGGTCTATACAGTTTATGTAAGGCTTCAGAATAAAGTAATTTATTTCATATTCATATGATTGCTTCAGTTTTCAGCTTCTGTAGAACAAGTGCTTTCGATTGTCAAATCCAGGAAACAAAATTTTAAAATATTAAAAATGGAAAATGAAATTATTTTTTATATGTTATGAAACGGCTGTTTACCTAAAAGTTCCCAAGTTCTTGAATTTGATTGTTTGATATTTCTTATTTTGAAAATATTTTTCACGCGATTATGTATACCTTTTCTTTTATTAGCTAGATATATACGTCACAACTGCTTAAAATTGCCTCAATTGATGAAGTAAAACTAATATATTTTATGCAAATTTGTTGTAATATTCTAGTGCAGATTCCCTACTTCAACATCACGCATATCGAGTAGCAATACAGACGCGAGTTCTATGTTACTATTGTTAATTCATATTCGAACTCATATTCCACTAGTAACCTATTCTTAAAGGATATTAAAAAAAAAAAAAAAAAAAAAAAAAAAAAAAAAAAAAAAAAACATTGGCGCTATATAGATTGTACCATTATTTTTTTTCCTTTTATTGTTTTGAATTTTCTATGTATATTTTCAGAAAGGTAGACTTATAAAATTAACACCTAAATTTGGCAATCTATTGGTACTTACATTTAAAAATAAAAAAGATAAAGATAATTCCTTAAAGAAAATGAAACAAACTATGCTCAGAGAATTTTTAACAAAACTATTCTAAGAATATATTCCCACAGTAAAAAACGTCCTCGAAATAATTATTTTTCCTTTAGTTTCTTTTATATATTATAACAAAAATGTTTTTCCAGAGGCAAGTATTTTTTTTATAAAACAGATCCTCAATTATGACTATATTTATTGTGAAATTAAAAATATATAAACCATATGAGATTCGTGAAAGAAGGCATTATCCTCAATATTAAAAGAAAAAAAAAATAGCTAAAATTAAGTTTTTTACTTCAAAGGTTCCAAAAGCTCTTATATACAGGTTGTCTCAGGATTACTAGAACAAATTTTAAGGGGAGTTAGGGGACATCACAAGGATTCATATTTGCATAGCAACCCATGGTCGAAACGGTTTCGTTCGCCGTTAGGTGTTGTTCACAAGACTCACGCTCTTGGCCCCCACGCTCTCCTGATTTAAGTAACATAGATTTCTTTTCTTTGGGGAGACCTGTAAAGTGCTGTGTTCGCATCGCCTGTGGATTCCAATATAGATCTGGTTGCAAGACTCGTCTGTACTGCTGCGGATATCATACAAAATACAGGTGTATTTGAGCGAGTCCGCCAATCCGTGGTCCGACAGTATAAATCATGCATTGGTAGCAGTGGCGGAAACTTTGAGCATCTTTTGTGACACTGTCACATGTCATCTACCACAGCACATGTAATATATTTTACCAATAAATTATTTCAGGTGATCTCAGTCTCGTGTCTCTTCGTTTCTTTTAATAGTCATAGTTCATCCCCATGACGTTTCCGATCATGGGTTACTAATGCAAATCTGAATCCTTAAGATGTTCCCTACCTCCCCTTAAAATTTTTTCTACTAATCTTGGGACACCCTGTATATTTTATATAGAAATATGTATCTTATATAGAAATTATTATTTTTTTTTTTTTTTGCAAGAAGAAAATTACCGAAATTTTGTTACGAGAAATTGTAGAAAAGTTTTATATCAAAATATACATTTATATATAGGACTTATGATAAACATCAGAATTTTTCAAAATTCATTTACCTTATTTTAAAAGCATTATGGAATATTTATGAAATAATTGAAACTATTGCCATAAATAAATCTTCAATTCTTCCTTTTCGTATTTATTTACATATGATTATCTAAGTATTGGTATTTTCAAATCGTTAATTTACTACTACCATCTCATATACAGGGTGTCCGGTCTCAACGGTGTCCAATGGCTAATTCCTAAACCGTTAGTCATTGACATATTGTTCCAATTGCAAAAATGTTTTAAATCAGATAAAGAAATATTTAAAAACCGATTTGGGTCAATACAAACATTTCTTTAAAAAATACGAAATTTAATTCTCTATACGGTCCCCCGGTCCTATAAGTTATATTTAGTAAAATTTTCCTATTACACTGACAAGTAAGACAAAAAAAGTCCCATTCATATAACACTAAAATTGAGCGGTTGTGTGTATGACGGGCAATTATTAACACGAGGGATATAGGCCCTATGGGGGGGGAGTGCCCTTCGTGGGGGTCTTTTTAAGGGAACCTAACCCGTATTTATGCTTGAAAATTCAAGGTTTCGAAGAAAACCACGAAAACTCCGAAACGATTAGGCCGACGGGCGCGATTGGGATTGAACCCAGCACCTCCCGTCTACCAGCTTCGAGAGCAGAACCTCTCGGCCACTGGTGCGACCAAAAGTTGAGCGAGTTATAAAACTTTAAAAAATGCATGACTTATGCCACTTTTCTGCTCTGAAAACAAATGATTTCGGCTTGGATTTGAGGGGTCACATATCAAGTGATTAAAGGATTCGAAGATCTTATTTCATGTGTATCTGCGCTTTGAAAAAAAAATCGTACAAGCATTACGATTAAGTTAATATTTATTAAGTTTCAGATTGGCTAAAATAACATATGTTTTATTTTGTCAGGATTTGAGACTGTTTCTTTCATGCTTTCTTTTAACAAAAATTATGTTATTTTTATAAGTTTTTATGTTACTTCAACGATCGTATCTATGCTTATCCAGTTCAAAATTTGTACTCGAACTTTAACTCACATTTATATATCCGATCGAGATTACATTTTACATACTGACGCAAATCCAATAACATTCTAACATCATTATGATTTTCAGTGGTTATCATTTATACTTATTTTACAGGATAACACAAAGAATTTTGGATAGATTACCGCCAAGAAGTTTAAGAAAAAATTTTAGATTAGATAATAGGCGAGACCGGGGCTAGTAGGCTACAAAGGTAAGTAGGCGCGGTCCTTATAAATCGCCTATTTGTGGATAGATTGCGCAACCAGTCACAAAGTACCTTTCTTCTTTTTTTTTACAATCCTCATTGTAGTTTTGCAGCGATACCTACGTGAAGTGTACATTTATTACAATTTTTCTTTTTTTTTTGCACTCATAAGTAATTTTTTGCTGCTTCATTTTTTTCTAATTTCTAATACTTATCTTAATAATTGCGATTTAACTTGTGCAGTTTTTATTAGTGTATGATTAACTGCACCTACCCCATATGTGATTTAATTGGATTGTTTAAGCTTAGATGGTTACGTGTCCCTTTTGTGAAAACATTTATTATGGGGCTAGTAGGCGCATTGAACACGGGGTAAGTTGGCTCGGCGTCTGGTGTGTGCTGGGAGCTCGAAAAATAGCAAATACCGAGAAAAGTGGTTCCAATCCAAGATTTTGGGCACACGAGGCTTGTCCAAACGGAGACACTCGCTTTTTTATTTGTGACAACTGTGACTCTGTGATGATATCGAGTAGGATAGAAGTCACTCAATGTTAATGTTTTATTCATTACTTTTATGTCTGTATAATTTAGAATTTACATTGCACGGCGTTTAAAGTTACTGGTAATAATGAAATTGATTTTCTTAACTGCGCGTCTCATTTGAGTTTAATTTAAATTTTTATAAAGCGTGTGCCAACTTACCCCATAAGTATAGGCAACTTGCCCCGTGACGATGTAGGTTGACGCACAATTTTCCTTTTACTTCAGGCTTACGCTAAACATAAACTACAAAAGCTGCAAACTCAAAACTCTGGGTATTTATAACCCAATGCCTGTTCTTTAAAAGTACAGTTAAAGTTTCATAAAAAACTTAAACAAAAAATTAATAAAAATCAATAACTAAAAACTACGCCTACTAGCCCCGATCTCCCCTACAAGACGGCAATTGTTGGTTTTTTTTTTTTTTTTTTTTAGCACTGAATCCGAAAATTACATTAATTTTTAACCATCATGTCAGGATATTTCTCAAATCATAAACTGTAAAAGTTAAAGAATAACAAAAATAGGGTTGGGTTGAGTTGATTTTTGACGGTCAATTATCTACACGAGGGGGAGGCCCGGGGGGAGTGCCCTCCGTGGGGGTCTTTCTAAGGGAACCTAATCCGTATTAACGAATGGAAGATACACGGCTCGAAGAAAACCACGAAAACTCCCAACGATTAGGCCGACGGGCGCGATTGGGATCGAACCCAGCACTTCCCGTCTACCAGCTTCGAGAGCAGAACCTCTCGGCCACAACAAAAATAGGATACTATAAAGTAGAGGAGATGGTTGTCTTTTTTAACTTTTTTAATTCATTTTTACGCACTCTTTAGCACTGAATCTGAAAATGACCTTCATTTTTAACCATCACGTTAGAATTTTTTTTGCAAATCGTAAATGTGTAAGTTAAAATATAGCGAAAATCTCATACTATTAAACATATTTAAAACATTTTTAGTTTTATTTTATTTTATTTTATTCAATAATTTATTCGATATTTTTGATATTTGCCTAGGATTCTTACAGCTAAATAGCTGAGTGGTCCGATGAGAGAGGGAGGATATTCAATTTCAACTTTGAAATTTGCGAAAAATCCTGATGTGATGGTTAAAAAAGAAGGTCAATTTCAGCTGTACAGAATACATAAGAATCAATTATCAAAAGTTTAGCATGACATCACCCAACTTTTGAAGACTAGTGTAATTTAATAATTATTTTAAAATACGTATCATTTGTAAAGAATTGAGGCTGTTAATTTAACATCATTTTATTTAAAAAAATAATTTATTTTTTGTTATTACAAATTGTATATTTTGCAATAATATGTCAGAATAATTAAAGATTTCAAATTTATATTGCAATGTTAATTTTAATATCGACCATTTTTTAATATAACTGACGAAATTATATTTCGACTAAATTTGTGAATGACCCCCAATTTGCAGAAAAACATATGCTCCAACTTTAAACAGCTATTACTCGGTCAATTTTAATCGTAGAATAACGGGACTTTTTGTGTATTACTTGTTAGTGTAAAATGAAAATTGCACTAAATATAACTTATAGTACCGTGGGACCGTATAAAAATTTAAATTTCGTAATTTTTTAAGAAATGTTTTTATTGACCCAAATCGCTTTTAAAATATTTGTTTACTTGATTTTAAACATTTTTGTAATTGGAACTATATGTCTATGACTAGTAGTTTAGGAATTAGCCATTGGACACCGTTGAGACCGGACACCCTGTATAATAAAAAGTTTTAATTAAAGACGTGTACTATACACAAAAGGTAAAAACTTTCTAACATTAATAATAAAATTTTTAATGTCTAAAAGCCGACAAGCTTCAATCACTTTGTTGACATCAACAAAAACTAGTATGTTAATGCCAATAACCACGTGAGACCCCTTTAAACTTGAGTTAAATGGTTCTTTCATATTTTTTCTCTCGGAACTGGATAGTTAAATTGCAGCTGTATAGTTGGCGCTATGATGGTGGCGGGTTCAACATAGTATGTTTGTATTTGACTTTTACAATCTATAAATATGTGCATCACTCGATATTGAAACATAACCCGATGATAGGCACAGGGTGGTTGACATTTGTCGGTTTTTAGACATTATTATTAATGTTTTGAAAGTTTTGGACTTTTGTGTATATTATATTTCTTTAAGTAAACCTGTTTATTTAAGTATATTAAATTTGATGAAGGAAAAATTATGGCACCGTTCAATAACCCTTTTGAGAGTAAAATTAGAGAATCTGTTGAAATCACTGTACGTGCGAATAAACCTTGTAACGATAATTTATCCTATAATATTTCAAAATTCTGGCATAGTATCATAAAGTCATAATTCTGTATCTAAGTGTAATATTACTATTTAAACTTGAATCATGTTGCAAAAAACTTGAATGATAACGTTGAATGTGGTTTTGGCCTCATGCGTAAATGACGACACTCGTGGTTTCTGCAATCGAACTTATTTAACTGAAATATTTTTTGAAGGTTTAGCTTTATTCTGTTTGTTATAATAAACAATTATTTTTATTCTAAATAAATAAAGACAGAATGTTGCTTAATCGTACACAAAACACGAACTTTAATAAGTTAAAAGTTAAATTCTCCATTTCCAGCTGTTTCTAAGGCCGTCGTCTAGAAAAATATGATGGTTAAATGTCTAAAAGCTCAGAGATGCAGGCTTCTTGTGCGAGAGATAATTTGTCGAGCATTGACTAAATATATGAAAACAAAAATGTAGTGGTGCCATCCAGTGAAAATAAATACTTATTAAATAAATTAAAAGTTCGATTGAAGAAACCAGGACTGTCGCCAGTTACGCATGAGGGCCAAAACCACATTCAACGTTTTCATTCAAGTTTTTTGCAACATGATTCAAGTTTAAATTGAAATATTACACTTAGATACAGAATTGTGACTTTATGACATTATGACAGATTTTTGGAATATTATAGGATAAATTATCGTTACAAGGTTTATTCTCACGTACAATGATTTCAACAGATTCTCTAATTTTACTCTCAAAGGGGTTATTGAACAGTACTATAATTTTTCCTTCATCAAATTTAATATAGCATACTTCATTAGCTATGAACCTAGAAAGAGCTGCGATGCTCCATAATCCTTGCTGAAAGTTTACGTTTTGTCCTGCCGATGTAGAATTTTCAACATTATTAGATAAAGTGATAGGGATTTCATATATACCAGATTTTTTATCCATTGGGATCCTTTCGATTTTATCACTGACTATATCAATTAGGTAAGGAGGTGGAATAGCGACCAATTTTATTGTCTATTTCTCTATTTTATCTAATATTTTTATTATCTTTGTCAATCTTGCTTAAAATTACATATTCACACGCTTAAGAAGTGTTTTTGTTGTTGAAAAAAACGATTTCCCTTTTTTACATTTTTCTATTCCCTCTACTTTGAAGATTATCCTCGTAAAACGATTTGGCCTAATTCAAAGCCATTTCGTAGTTATTTGGTGCTTTAGTGCTTCGGTTGGCTTACACTGTTTTAGAGCACTATAAACGCATTTTACACAGAATGACTTTTCTCAAACTGGGCGGACTCAAAACGCAAAAAACTATTAAATCGAACTTAAAAAAAAAAAAAAATAATAAAGGTAATATAATTTATTAGAGCCTGTATTTTTAACCATTTTTATGAAAAATAAATAGTTTTAGAAGAACTCCAAAATTCGAAAAAGGGGGTCAGAATTAGACCTTTTCTTTCAAATCGATGCCACGTAGTTGATTTTCAACTCTTTTCTCTCAAAGTGGTTTAAGTTCCAGACAATACACTGTAAAAAAAAAAATCTGTATTTAAACAAATGTAAAGCTACATGTTTACTAAACTTTCATTGTTAACTGTATAAAAAAGCTGCAAATCTACAAAACTAGTTTTTGTAAAACTACAGAAATCTGTAACTTTACAAATGAATCTGCTAAAATTACAGTAATCTTACTAAACTTTTATCTGTAATCCTGGTTGCAGTCACATGAAAAGTTCTAGACATCACAGTTTTCTAATAAAAACCTTAGTAACCTTACAGATTTTTCTATTTTCGGCACAAAAGTGTATCAGTTACATGAATTTTTGTTGTTGCCGTTACATAAAAAGTTCTAGGAATAGCAGTTTCTTAGAAAAACTTTTGTAACTTTACAGATTTTTTTACAGTGTTTTATCTACTTACATATTTCTTAACGGAAATTGATTTGAAAAGACTCTGGTGATCATAAAGAACCCATCCGATTAGAAGTGCTCGGCGCGAACGCTAGGGCATCCAGCCATGAAGTCGAAACGCATCATCAATTCTTGATTTAAAATAATTGATATGTTCTTCACTAAATAACATGCAAAAATTAAGGATTTATAATCTTCAGTCTTATTGCAGAAATAAATTACAAAACAAACACCCTTTTGTTTGGCTTTCTACTGGTAACCCCTCTCCCATTAAAGATTAAAAATGCTGATAATTCTACAGCTGAATATATTCGTGTTTAAAAGTGTGCACGTGAAAATGAAAGATTATAGTTTTGGAAATGTTTTAACTTTTAATAACAATATGAATATTTTTTTCTCTTATTATGCATCCAATATACAGTCCAGTGTTACGGGTTTGGCTCCTTTCTTTTCAGAAATTTCGAATTCATACCGGAAATTACAAAAGGAAAATTTTTGCTTTAGAAATAACGACAAGTTGGTATAAATTAAAGGAAAATTACTATTCAGAATTTCTGAATACATAAAGAGGCCAAACAGGAAACCCTGATACAGTCATGTCATACTTGTGTTCGAAATACATTTTGTTGCAACTATTAATATTTAAATAACAAGTGTTTCTTAGCATTACAAAAACAGAAAATAATTTATGGAATGAACTAATATGGAATTGCTTTGTAAAAATTATAATGAAATTCACTAAAAATAAAATAATAATCTAAAAAGTCTTAAATTGTACGTCAAAAGTCCCAAATGTACTTTACTAGTTCATACTTTAACTAGTTTTATAAATATTCAGATCTTGGTGCAATAGCTATTGCACTCTTATGATTCACGAATTCAAAATTTATTACGATTGCATATATCAAATTCAATAATTCGGAAATAATATGAGTCCCTCTAAAATATGACGTAATTACTATGGCAACTTAGAATGATTACCTATCAAGGGATATCATTGAATTAATTACGCATGATAAGATTTAATATAATTAAGAAAAATTTTATTAATATCATTTTAAATTTTGCATCAATTAAAAAAAATTGAAATGATTCGAGAAAATTCTTCAACGATTAGATATATTAAATTTCAAAACATTCGGTTGGGTAGTTTTTGCGCTGTTAGACAAACGGATATACAGACGTACGGACCATACGACGATTATAGGTTCTACGTATTTATATATTTAGGAAAACACCTAAAACATCAGTTAAAATAGAAAATGGAACTAATTAAAAAATTCAGTAATATAAATTATTTCTGAGAGCAAAAACAACTCTAAAATTATTTATCAGCTTTAGATCTTATAAAATACTCAAGATCTGTCTGAAGAGTATACTTGATTAGTTTTACGAAGAATGAAACCACAATCCCAGAAGGCTCTTCTTTGATAAATGGGATTACATTAAATGTCTTGATTGCAGTTGGGGTTGTTATGTTTTGAATTACTCCAGCGATCCTCATGAGATTCCCTCAGATGTACACTGTTTCTTTTCATTTGGCGGAGAATCTAAAGTTATAGCTACTTCTAGATTGCAAATAAAAACTGAGAGTTGTTTACAAAATCTGGCAGAAAAGAATCAACAAAAATGGGGATATGTTTGTAATAAAAATTACATGTGAGAAAGGACGCTTTATTACATGTGTTGCTTAAAAATATTATTTGCAATCATTATTATTTTTTACATAATTGTATTATATTGTCGCTATAATATTAATTTGTATTGTAATTTTATTACAATACTAGTTATTTTACAGCATTTTTCAGAAATATCACATAAAAGAGTCTCATAATGCCATGAAAGTGTTATAATAATAATATTAATAATAATAATTCAAACGTGTCTATTTATTAAAAGCTATGTTTTTTTATAACTGCTTTATAATTTATGAAATATCATTTAGTATAAAATTTTAACTTGGAAAAATTATTTTTTGAAAAAAGTTATAACATTTTTAAATGTCTTACATACACTTATGTACTTTTAATACTTTAAATTTAGTTAAAAAATCCATTCTATTAGTATGAAATAAAAAGTTGTGTTTGTATATTTATTAACGTTGTAAAACGGTAAAGATTTTAAAAGAAACTCCCGTACTAATTCTTTTTAATTTTAAGTTAACAATTCCAGAATTATTGTTCCGAATTCTTTTTAAGATATTTAATTTATTAATGTTTTTATTTAAGTTATTAATGTAATGTCTTGGAAAAAAAGGACCACCCCCTCCTAAATCTGCAAATAATTATAACAGACGAAAGTTACGGGTAAAAAAATATTTCAAATAAAGTCTGCTTTTAAGTGTTATGAATATTTTTTTCCTTTGGGGGCCATCTACAAATCAAAACCAGACCAAACATAGATTTTTTCAATAACAACACCCAATTTTGACAATATATTTAAATCTTCGATTCAAACTATGCCTAAAAAAGAAATTTGAATACATGTGGAAAACAGAATTACTGCAAGGCTGCGCGATTTGGTAAGAAGTGATGTTTTCATAGACATAGACTCTAGTAATATTTACCGTCACAAAGTCATTTCAAATTAATAATATTAAGCGCGTATTGCGTTTCTAGGAAACAGCTGTATTAGAAAAATTGTGAGTTAAAGGAAATACTTCTGTTTAATAAAGCTGGAAAGGTTTTCTTGTCTTCATTTATTTTATTTTCCTTATTACGTTTGCTTACAGCCATCTATGCAAAATCTGGTTACTTCGCCCTCTTTTTAAATTAAATTATTATGTTGTTTTTGTTTTTAAATTGGTATCCTGTCCTCTTTTTAATCTTACAGTACTGAAAATGTTGTCACAATTTCATTTAAATATTTATATTATTTTTGTGAATTTTTTTTTTAGAAATCGGCATGAAAATAAAATATCTGTTGAAAATATAAATAGTATATAAGTTATACCGTAATAATATGTATGTGTCTAATTAAATTTTCATAAATGCGCATATATTTTCAAATAACAGTTAACATTAAACATTCTTTTTAATGTTTACTTTTTATTCTATTTATAAAAATGTCTTTTCCATTCTGTATATTTTAAAATAAACATGCATTTATGCTCGAAAGCTTATATATTTACTTACAAAAGGGAAAAAAATATATATAGATTTTTGCATACTCATATAACATTGATATGTACAAAAAAAAAAAAAAAAAAAAAAAAAAAAAAAAAAAAAAAGAAAAAAGAAAAAAAAAAGAAAAAAAAAAGAAAAAAAAAAGAAAAGAAAATGAAAAAGCGAAGGAAAACTTTCTTTTATCATGTAAGAATGTTTTTACGGATCACTAAAATTCAATATATGAAATGGAACATTTCATTACAAAGCCCAAAGGAGAAATTGATTCTTAAAAGAGTAAAAAAGAACCTTACTCGATGATAGAAAATTCACGTTGTAAAGCACTCAGGTCCTCTTCAAAGACCCTTTAGAATATTTTTCTAAAAGACTTTAAGTTGAAGTTGTTCTTATAGTAGGCTGCAAGTTTAAAATTTTCACCGTTGTTTGTTTACACAATATATTCTTTCTTAGGTCTATAAATGTTCAGATAATTTTGTTTTTGAATAATTATTTCAATAGTTACAGAAAAGTAATGTAATTAAAAATGTGACTGTTACTTAAAAATAGTACATATATCGAATTTAAGCATTAGATACAGTATAGGTTATTGCAAATTATTATTATAGAATTATACGCAAAGTGCCTCAATGACATTTTAGTTTTTCAACTTTGAATTTGAAGCTATGATTATTTGTGTCTATGTAAAAAAAAAAAAAAAAATCCTACATTTTACACGACATTATTAGTTTTGAAATGTGAATCTCAATTTCTGAAAATTTACTTATTTTTTTTTATCGATAACGTAAATGGTGTATTTCACTATGTATAATTATTTATTTAACATATATCTCTTCTAATTTATTTCCGTCTCAGATATCAATAAATAGCATGTTGCATTCAAGTATTTCACCAGAGTGTCTCAGAAAGCAAATGATGTGTAAACATCATGATAAAGTTTTAGTCCTTTGCTGGGTTAAATGCGGAATGAATAATACTAATATTACCAAAGAGTTCAATTCCGTATCAAGAGAGAGAGTGCTCCAAAAAATAAAACACAAAGAACTATCCTGTCGACACTGTAAGATGAATAAGGCAACAATACCCCCATCCCCCAATTACGAGCTTCAATACTAAATGCTTCTGTTATATTTTTGTCAAAATAAAATATATAAACATTTTACACTCTTAGTAAAAATTTTAAGAAATATTAATTTCTTCTTTAAAAAAAAAAAAAAAAAAAAAAAAAAAAAAAAAAAAAAAAAAAAAAGATTCGAAAAAAGTTTCTTTATATTTATTTTATCGTATTCTCGCATATGTCTGTCACAGCCAAAGCTCGAAGTTCGGAAGCATCCGAATTGACAGGCATTTTAGATTTTGGTCAAGAGTTCTCGCCGAAGTCCGGTGTACATACAGAGAACAGTTTATATATATGTTTCTGGCCTGCCATTTTCTGAAGTGGGTGGAAATCCCTGCCGTTTATATTTCTCTAACTTGTTCTTGTGGCCGAGAGGTTCTGCTCTCGAAGCTGGTAGACGGGAAGTGCTGGGTTCAAAACCAATCGCGCCCGTCGGCCTAATCGTTCGGAGTTTTCGTGGTTTTCATCGAACCTTGGATTTCCAAGCGTTAATACGGGTTAGGTTCCCTTAGAAAGACACCCACGAAGGGCACCCACCCACCCCCCTTAGGGCCTATATCCCTCGTGTTGATAATTGGCCGACATAAACACAACCAACCAATCCAATTTGTTCTTATTCTGATATAGCATTTTCTTTTCGAGTACTGTATTATTTGTATTTATACAGCATTTTATACGGATATTCCATAATGCTATTTTTTACATTTGCTTGTTTTTATTAAAGAAAAATAAGCAAAAATAAGAGTACTTTTTTTGTCTTTCTAAAAATTATTACTTAAAACATTAGCAAACCTTATAACAAATACAGCAAAAAAAGAAAATTATTAAAAGGCAGTTTTTCTATAATAAATATTTTTATGGTAAATGTAATAGATTTGAAATTTCGATAACGTAAGTATATTCAATATTTTGTAAATGTATAAGAAGCCTCTTTGGGGAAAATATAATGTAGATAGAGCAACATTAAGAATAGCTCACGCACATTAAATTTAGAAGTAGTGTGTTTGCCTTGCTGCTTCTCACTCACACTTATCTTTCATTTTGTACTAAATATAGTGTTATACGTAGGAATTTTGAAATAGCTAGAAGCTATGTTTACTTTGTTTAGTCTTTTATTTAGGTTATTTATCCGCGTCACTTAACCATCCTAACTCATTAGTTTTTGCATTTTTTATATCAGCGTCTTATGCATTTTAACTATGTTATATTTAATACAGCAATCACTGTAACGATGGTCTTTCATGACGTTAACCGTTTAAAGTTTGAATTCTTCTAACTTCAAGTTTAAAAAATCTTTTTTTCAAATATGCCTATTACTCATACATAAGGAACTTAAGAAAATATAGCAAAATATTATATGGATAAAATTATGTTAATTATTGACCAGAAAACTTCTGAAGGTTCAAACAGCCCATAAATGAAGCCTTCAAACCTTAAACATGTATGCAACGTACTGAGATCAAGATAATAAGGGAACCTTAACACGTGCACAGCCCCTATAGGGAGTTAAAGGGATCACCAAAGTGCCAAACTTAAAAAGACTAATTAACACTTTCGGGACGAAAGACTTTTACAGAATTTTAATCTTTTATTACCGGTTTTCAAAACAGACATTTTTACCTAATTAAATCGGGAAAATGCTAAAATTAAATAAGGAAATTTTACAATAAAAATTTACTGGTGAGAATAATCAAGGATTCTGAGTATCTTATGAGGCTGTTACCCACGGGTGATGCTCGCGGCAAAGAAAGAAAAAATTTTGAGACCAACCGGTGATGCTCATGGCAGTTAACGTGTTAATATAATGCGTTGAGCGGATCTCGATCATATACTGTTGATACGGCAATCACAGAAACTAAAATTTCATTATTACAAGGATTGTTGTGCTTCGCGACATAAATCGTGAATACGACAAAAAAAAAAAAAAAATGAGGCACTAGCTGAAATTGGGTCATATGTGCTTGTAATAAAATGGTCATCACTATGATGCCAGCTGAGAAACTTTATTATCAGGTTGTAACGAAAGTTTCCTGCCACAGCTAATACAGTCTGTGCAAACAGTTCGCGTTCGCATGTATGCTCATATTTTGTCAAACGATTTTTGGCATTTGAAAGAAAGAGACTTGCTTTATAACACTGTGTTGCGAAATTTATAAAAAAATATCGTTATCATTAATAACAAGGTGTCTGAAATTAAAGTATCACGCTACCAGATTAGAACCATCATTTACTTTCAATTCTGTTTCAAAAAGTCAGCTACAGAATGTCACCGAATAAAGTGTACAGCTTTCGGTACTATTGTTGTGTCATATGACACTGCGAAGATTTGTCGGAATGGTGGTTATATATAAAATTACAGTTAATTATATATATTATAATTAGCATTATGTAATGGTGATTTGGCGCAAGTTCATATGTCGTTTTATTTGAAAATGTCAATTTCATACATTTAGTACGTAAAAAAACTTATGAAACTATTATATATTTAAAATGGAGTTTAATATTGATCAGGAAACTGCTGAACGTTCAAACAGACTATATATGAAGCCATCAAACCCTAAACAGCTTCCATTTTGAAATACTTTTTAGCTATTTACTTAATTTGCAAAGATTTAAAACTATATACACTCTTATAGTATGGAAATAAAATATTTTAGTTTTAAAAACATTTAAAGCAGTAATATTCTTCCTCATAGTAAACACATAAAAACGATAAATAAGAAGCATTTCTTTCAGATATTGGAAATTATCCTTGAATTTAAACTAGATAAATTTGGTTCAAACATGAATAATTTTAAATAGACGTTTTTAGTCCGTACTTTTTTGCAACATCATACTGAAAAATCGGATGCAAGTATAAGAGACTAAAGTGTTAAGGAATTGTTTTTTTATTATATGATTCCAATGCAAAAACAGAGTTTTAAAAATTCTAGCTCACACCAGAATTTTCTAAATGTGAAATTATTTATTTTTTGATACACGGATTTTATAATTGTAATCTTATAAATATCGTTTTCTTACCTAACTTAAATATTTAAACATAAGTTGACATTTCTTGATAATTATAAATTAATGCTTTTTTTATTTATTTTTTTTAATTCTCTTCAGCTGAAAATTCCTATTCAGTGTCTGTTTTTGAATCGCATTTTACGATGACGTACTTTTCTAACCCATATGGAACTCTCTAGCAAGTTCTGTTCTTTACATATTGTCTGCTATGTAAATGTTATTGAGTATTTGCAGTAACGTACATTTCTCCAATTTCTGTATTAGTGCATGTAGACCACATTATAACTTTATATGAGTGCAATAACATATGATCATATTGATAAACGTTATTTCTTAAATTAATCCAAAACGAGCTAGAAAAAGTTTGCACCTTTTCTTTTTTTGCAAAAGAATAATGATTTATACACAATTTCTGCATAAAAAGTATCTATTTTTTAATATTTCCAAAGTATACACTTTTTCTGTAAATATCTGCTTTTGTATGCGTCCAAAACATGTCAGATTCCATAGTTTTAATTGTGCACATTTTTTGCATAACATAAGTTCGTACTCTATGTTTGCAAAATTTGTACATATTTTATGTAAAAAAAAATCTGCATACTCTAATTTTTAATGACCCAAATATCCATGAGAAATATAGAGGGGAGAAGGAGAAAGCTGAAAAGCCTTAGTTCATTAATTGTTTTGTGTTTAATTCTTTTAAATTACTCGGAAATGAAAAAAAAAATGCACTATGTCCTTCAAAATCGGAGAAAAAAACTGTTTAATATATATATATATATATATTTATTTATTTATTTATTTATTTTTAATCCGGGGATGGGGGATGTCCCCACCACCTGATATCAACTCTGGTTTAAACCACAATTTTGACATATGTTTTGAACACATAAACATAAAAAAGAATTAAAAATTAATTTAAATGGAGATTTAGCAGAAAAATAGCCTCTTCAATGGAAAATTCGTAGTTGCAATTTATCTCTGTGTTTTATTATTTTCAGTTATTCCAAGAGAATAATTTTACTGCGTTTTTTTTTTTTTTTTTCAAAATCGTAAAATATTTTTTTTTTTATTAAATTAAAAAATCTAGACTGAGAAAGATGTCCCGCCGGTTGATTTTCTCCAGTATTCAACACTGAATTAATCACCCTCTGCGACAAATGTTTTACACATAAACGTGAAAAAATGCTACAAATTTGTTTCTGTGGAAGATTTAGGAAAAAGATCCCCTCCCCCAACGGAAAATTCTAAGCTGTAATTTCTCTTATTATCTAATTATTTTAAGTTACTTGAAAATAATAAGTTATCTTTTTTTTTAATTGGATAAAAAGGAAATTTAGTTTAATAAATTTCAAAAATCCAGGAGGACACTGGTCTACTCTGACACCTGAATTCTCCGCTGGCTTGAACCATCCGTTTTACATATGTTTTGAATAGATAAACGTTAATAAAAAGGATTCAAATTTAAATTATTGGAGATTTCGGGAACCCCCCCCCCCCCCCTAAATCTTCATACACTAAGTCTCCTCCAGGTCATATTTGCCTGAATTTAACACTGACATTAATCATTTGTAGAGACAAATTTCTAGCAAAGAAACATGAAAAAAGAATTAAAGATTAATTTCCATGGAGTTTTTAGGGAGAAAATCCCTACCCTCATCGGAGAATTCTTACCTGTATTTTCTCGTTGTTTTTAGTTATTTTAATTTGAATAAAATAAATTAATTGTGGTATTTTTAATTTGGAAAAGATAGAAAATTTCGTTTATTAAATTTCAGAATCCAGAGAGAGCTTTTTTATTTAAGAAATATATTCATAACAAACGAACTTAAAATATAATGGACACCCCTATAAATACTGAAGTATTAAAATCCTAACCAGTATCTAACATTTTCAAACTTTTCCTAAAATCCAACTCAAAATTTTTATTTTATCAGCAGCAAATTAATCGGACTGTATTCCAGTTATACAATAAATAAACGAAATTTCTCTAATAAATTATACTAATAAAACCCTGTTCAAATTATTCATTAACCATAGAAATACTCTATTAATAAATTGACTCATTAATTTCAACTTGGAGTAATACTGACTAACAGCATCGATAAATTTACATCATCCCTATAAAAACATAGATATATAACAGAATTAAATTCTAGTGTAATAAACGCTAAATTGTAAAATACTGAGTGCACTAAAGAACTCAATAGTGCTCTAAGAATCATATTAAATATTGATTTTAGTGCACTATTGTACGTGCATTAAAAATCATGTCCAAGTGCATTCCCAGTACGGACTGATAACGCGCTGGACTCCTAAATCCCAGTTCGGAAGTTCGGCCTCACATTGGTGACAAAAAAGGGAGATAAGTATGCCGTATCAATAAATAAAAATGGTTTTTAAAATACCCATAGATGGCGGCATTGGCGTTTTATTCCAATTTTCGAGCCCAAATCAGTGAGTGGATTTTTTGTACATGGTACAGTTTATGCACTTTTTGCGAAAAAGTCACTTTTTATGCATAATCAGAGGTAACAAATATGTTAAATTTTGTGCCCTTTTTTGCACTTCGCACTTTTTGCACATAAATTCTAAATCGAGTAATTTACCTCTCTTTTAAATTTGTATTATAAAAGATTCTGTTATAATACAAATGCCGTTTAAAATATCATTTAACCCATTAAGGACTAGCGTTACCATATGTTCACAGCATAGCTGTCAACCCTTTTGCTGTTTGAATACCAGTATTTTATAACAAAAATTTTCTCTTTCTTTATTCACAGAAACTCTGCTATAAAATAAGGTAAATATTGCTTTTCTGAAAAAAGTGGTACGAAAGAAAATTTTTATATTTTTCAAAGAAAAAATAATTCTGTCTTTAATGGGTTAAGATGCCTCGTGGTTTGTACGCAAACGCAATCATATCAGAACTCAGTTATATATATATATATATATATATATATATATTTACATTTTAATACACTTTTTCACCTTAAAATATATATATATATATATATATATATATATATACCTTAGTGGTTTATTTCATGTTGGTATATATTTAAGAATTTATAAGTTTGGCAGAAATCATTTAAGTTAATTATTTAAATGTTCCTTTGCTCAGAGAAATTTAAAATATAATAATAAAAAATTTCATTAAAAAAGAAAACTGTAAAGAAAAAAGTTACGAAGTTAAAGGAAAACTTATGTCATCGCTTAAAATATTTCTTTCTAATATTTTCACACGTGAATGATAAAAAAAGAAATTTCTCTTTACGGATAAGGGAACAAAAATTTCTTCTATCGATCATACCAATGTCGTAAAATATGACAACATATCGCACCCTATTTTTACAAAGATTGAATTTGGAGTACGTCCAAGCTTTTAAACTGCTTAGAAAGAAAATTGATTGCTTAGAGTTACCTGAAAGATCATGCTTAAAAGAAATATATTTCTTCGTCTTTGAAAATGTCATCAGCTGCTTTTTTTTTCTTTCTTTTTTTTTAACTGCGTTACATTATAAGTTTATTGATATATTTGTTCTTTAACAAAATTCATTGTTCTTAATAAAAACCTGTCATAGGAACTAAAGAGAATATTTTAAAATTTTGCTTTACACTTGATAATAATATCTATAAACTTAATTTTTAATATGAAATCTGTAAATTAGACTTTTTTTAGAATATTAAATAATGATACACATTACTTTTTTTATTTAAAAAAGAAAAATTTTGAACCACCAGACTACAATTCATCAGTGTACCTTTCTTTAATTTAAATCTATTACTTTTTAATACTTTTCAATATTTTTTATTCGTTTTATCGCCGTTCTGTCTGTATGTCTCTATCTTGCGTAAATATGCTGTGACTGACATATAATTTTTCTTTGTTAATGAGATTCAGTATAGAATGTTCGGTGCTGAAAATGAAGTCTACAGCATTTTTTATTTCGTTTACAGGGGCTTGCATATGATACTAAAATCTATAATTTCAATTAATTCCATTTTTAATATGAAATCTGTGAATTGGACGTTTTCGTTAGAATATTACATAATGAGTATAATATTTCATTTAATCAAAAAAAAAAAAAAAAAAAAAAAAAAAAAACGCCGAAATTTGAAACACCAAACTACAATTCATTAGATCATGTTTCATTAATTTAATTTAATCCTATTCCTTTTTAAATATTTCCAATGTAGTTGTAAAGTGTTTATTAATATATTTTACAGTCTAACCGCCCGTTCTCTAATAGGTCTGTCTAATCTCTAGTCTCTGGTGTAAATATGCTTCGATTGACATGTAAGTTTTATTTGTTAATGAGGTTCAGTATAAAATGTTCGGTATTTGAAATGAAGTCTGCAGCATTTATATTTCGTTTAAAGGGACATGCATATCATACTATAATTTCAATTTTTAATCACATTTTTAACATGAAATCTGTAAATTGGATGTTTTTGCTAGAATATTAAATAATGATTGATATTATTTATGTTACTTAAAAATAACGGAATTGCAAACACCAAATTACAATTTCCTGTTCATGTTACACTGTAAAAAAAAATAATGCCAGTTTTCCGGTGGGAATCGGGAAAATAGTTGCCCTTATCGTACCGGAATAATTTCCAACCCAGCTCGGAATAAAATCCGTAAAACGGGAATAAAATCCGTAAAATACCGTTTTACTGACAATTTCCTTATTTTTACGGATTTTATTAAGAGGTGGGCCGGAAATTATTCTGGTACGGTAAGGGCAACTATTTTTCCGATTCCTAACGGAAAACTGGCAGTATTTTTTTACAGTGTAGTTTAATTTCATTTTATTCCTTTTTATAATTTTTCACTGTAATTCTGAAGTACAGTTTTTTCATTTGTTTTGTCGTCTATCTGTCCTCGCTCTAACTGATGTACATATTCCCCGATTGACACATAACTCTTATTTGTTAATGAATCTACTACACTGTAAAAAAAATAGGACCAGATTTCCTGAAGGAATCGAAAAAATAGTTGCCCTTATCGCACCGGAAAAATTTCCGACCCAACTCGGAATAAAATCAGTAAAATCGGAATAAAATCCGTAAAATTAGAATAAAATCCGTAAAGTACAGTTTTAATGAATGTTTTCTTTTTTTACGGATTTTATTCCGAGCTGGGTCGGAAAATTTTCCGGTACGATAAGGGCAACTATTTTTTCCGATTCCTACAGGAATACTGTTCGGATTTTTTTTACAGTGTATAGCATGTTTGGTATTGGAAATGAAATCTGCATAATTTATATTTTTCCATTAACAGAAGCACAGAAATCAATTATTTTACATTATGGTCTATGCAGAAAAATTGTTTACGGCACATTTTATTTAAATTTTGTATTTAGACATGAGACATTCTCATTTATTTTTGACTTTTATGTCCCTGAATAATTTATATATATATTTATTTTACAAAATATTCTTGGGTTTTTTTTTTTTTATTTCTTATACTGCAAAACATCCCATTGCAATGATTGAATAATGATATTAACGAGATAAATAACTTTTGGACGATGTTGGGAGTCCAAATATTCCACGAAATTCCTTACCGCCCCGTGTCTCTGATACTGATGATCAAGTTTAGAGTTGACTGTATAAAATTGTTTCAATATAAGTAATTCGAATTTCTTTTTTTTTCGAAACTGGGACTATTGTTTTATATAAATATGTAGCAAAAAATTAAATTGCACACATTTTTGCGGTTAATATTATTTTTTGAACTTTGTCCCTGGATTTTAGATTCCTTACTGTCCCTCTTGCTATAATTATACAGAAAATCACTTCATATGCAGCGACAGAATTTCAACTTTTTTCTCATGCAGAAGTATACTAGAGAAAAAATGAATAAAATTCTTTGACAGAAAAGTTACTGCAGAATTTAAATCAGCATTTAACTATCAATTTTAAGCATCGTGGTTTTATTGGTAAACTTACCGTCATCAAGGTTTATACCTGTGCTTTTCGAGATAAATTAGTATTTTTATTATTCAATGTAAATAACTGTTGCTAAAAATCAATGAACATTGTGGCTGTCACTTAGTGCTAACTTGATTTGCCTAAAAATAGTGGTAATTTTCCTTACCGTCCCATTTTTACCATCCCTTTTTTTTCCATTACCGTCCCTTTTTTCCTCTACCATCCCGTTTTTTTTTTTCATCCCGTCCCTTCTTTACACTGTAAAAAAAAATCTGTAGTTCTACAGATGTAAAGTTACATGCTTACTAAACTTTCACCTGTAACTGTACGAAAAAAGCTGCAAATCTACAAAACTAGTTTTTGTAAAGCTACAAAAATCTGTAACTTTACAAATGAATCTGCTAAAATTTCAGTAATCTTTCTAAACTTTTATTTGTAACCCTGGCTGCAGTTACATGAAAAGTTCTCGGAATCCCAGTTTCCAAAAAAATTCTTAGTAACCTTACAGATTTATTGATTTTCGGCGCAAAAGTGTGTCTGTTACATGAAATTTTGTTGTTGCCGTTACATGAAAAGTTCTAGGAATCCAAGTTTCCTAGAAAAACTTTAGTAACTTCACAGATTTTTTTTTACAGTGTAACGCCCCTTTAAAACAATGTTGTACCAACATTTTGTACTAAAAATACTACATTGTTATTATTTCTTATTTGAATGTCCTGTGGGTACTATGCAAATTCAGTGTTTTATAATTTACGCATGATGGACGATTCTACGTTCTTATGCTCAGTTTTCACTTTTATTTGCGTTTTTATTAGCCCATTAATATTCATCATGATTTATGTGATTAAATGTATACATTAAAAATATTATTCCGAAAAATAATATTTTTTTTAACTTTCAACTGGGTTATATTCTTTTTTTCAAAATTTTATTTACATAAAATTATTTACATAATAAAATGAAAAAAAAAAATTAAATTTTCTGAAATTTCTTACAAAAATAAGAATAAATAAAATGCAGAATTGCTACTAACGCTTTAGACAAAAGCAAATGTGTAAATCGCAGGATTGTGAAGAAATTTGTACGTAGAAAACAAGCAAACATTAATCGGCTGTGTTTTTAATTAAAACTATATAAAATATTTAAAGCTCTCTGGAAATTTAATGCACATCCACAATTATACAGGGTAATTCCGGGATTTATGCCGCACATTTTTTTGAATTTGTGTATAAAGTCTAATGTGGACATAAAAAAAAAAAAAAAATCATGCTGTGATATTTAATGTTAAATATACAACGCGTGTACTGCGACAAAAAAATTCAAAACAATTATTAATATCTTTTAACATTTTTTTTCTAAAACGTTATAATGCGGTCTCCCGTACATTCAGGCTCAGACGCCGCACTTGTGAGGTAGTTATGCCACGCTTGTAATAAGAACAGAATGAAGTTATAAATAAAAATATTTTAAAAAATATTGATATCTGGACCATAAATAACGATGTAATAATAAAACGAAACTAAATGAGTACAATGAAATGCATTAGTGGATTCAAATTAATAATTGTTGCCTAATTTCACTATTAAAATTATCGACTTACTTTTTTTTTATATTTAATTTTAATGGTTATTTCAGCAACAAAGTCACATCAATGTATTAGAAAGGGAAAAGAAAAAAAGTAAAATTGTGTTTACATAATATATTAGTTAACTCTTTCTGGGCCGGTGGCTTTCACACAAATTTATTCGGTTGGTACCACTTTTTTAAAAGAAGTTACCTTTACTTAAATAATCATGAAAAAGCTCTAATTAAACAAAGAAAATATTACTTTTCTTTTTTACTGGTGCCAGAAAAAAATTTTGTTAACTCTTTATGAAGGTGCTTATATGCACTCATGGTCCCGAATGGGTTAAGATACCTGTTTTTTCGACTACAATCTGCAGAAAAGTGTCGAAAAAGTACAGTCTTTATGTAACTACATTTAAACGCATGATGCAACGAAGCCAATTACACTTCCTCTTTTTTGGAGTAGTTTGCAAAGAACGTTTGCGTTACGCGTAATCCAATTTTTCATTATTATCATCTTGACTTGCATCTTTCTTGCCCTTCTTACTTTTTCCCCCTTTTTCTCCTTTGCTTTTAGTAAACTTGATAATATGCCTAACATGGTTAGTTTGTGCAAAAAGAAAATGTAAAGTTAATAACACTTAATCATCCCGTACGAAAGAAACTGCGGCATGTATACCGGAATAGCTGTGCAGCATGTATCCCATTTTGCATGGCGCAGGCTTTGGCCATCACATTTACCTGCCATCGCTAAAAGAAATGGCGTAACAATGCACAAAGTACTGTATACAAACGCTACACTTAATTTTGACTTCGAAATCATGCATGAATTTAGTAATTAGTGTATTTAAACATAACGTGTTTAAAAGTTTGGACAGTGAAATCATGCACTTACGTTAAATTAAGGATTGTACATCTACAAGTAAACATCGAAATGGTATTCACGCTATACACTGGTTAAAATAATCTCATTGCGCACCAATACTGTGCGTTTGACGACCATCTATCGATAATTACAAGAAATACAAGGGGTGCGGCATCTAATTCGTATGCCGCGACTCTCCAGGAGTTCCCCTACTTTAATATGTAAAATAAGTTATTCCTCGGCACGGTGTTTACTCAGACGTCTTCTCCACCAACATTAACTTCTAAATGACGACAATTCTATTAAAAAACATGACGGTTTTAGATACCAAAATGAAGCGGTGCTGAGCTGTGAGATCCCTTAATGGACCACCTAACAACAGAGTGTACACTGTTAAAAATTTGCAGCATTCTGGCAGGTCATTTGACCGTTTTTTACGAAAACGGTTAAAACAACCGTAATTTAACACTATTCTGACCATATTATTTGCCAATTTATGGTCAGAATATAGTTAAATTATGGTTATGAAACCGTTTTTTTCAAAAAACGGTCGAATGACCTGCCAGAATGCTGCAAAATTTTTAACAGTGTAGAGATGGTTTCTAATCTCGAAAACGACAAGAGATACCGAAAAAAATCAATTATTAAGCTTTAGAACGTCCTCGATATAGTGTGCTTTGATGCCCTTATGTATTAAAACAAGTATAAGAACAAAATATCTTCTTCAAACACCATAAAAAACTTTTAAATGCGCTAAGCCTTTCGAAAGATCTGAGTCTTTCTTTGTCAGGCGCAGAGAAGGCGTGCTTCTACTATGAAAACAGCAGCAAGACTCCTTGCAGCCCGCAGAAGCACGCACATATTGCAAATTTTTCTTCTTAAAATAAAGTGCAACTTGCTTACATGTGTTTTATTAGTAAATGTTTGGTATGCTTTTAAATTCCATTGTTTTTATATACCCGTGCGTTTATTTTGATCAGATACTCAGATTTTAATAATTGTTTTTAAACACTTTCCAATATAGTTTAAAATATTTTGTGAATGCAGTTTCTCACTTCTCTAACTTTCGTAAATAAACTCGTATTGTTATGCAATTTTCACATGTTATTAAAATTTACTATAAATCATTCCGTTGTGAAAATAAAGTGTGTAGAATTTTTAGTTCATTTACAAGAACGTATAAAAAATTAACCTTACATTTTGTATTGTCTAGGAAAGAAAATCGTTCCCGATGCATCCTCAAAGAAGTTAAAATGCTTCAAACATAATACAACAAAAATTAAAAACAGAAAGCGACTAAAACATGTTTCCTCAGGATGTAAAAAAATGTATCGTTTATTATTCTTTTACTCTTCTTGACAAAAAATGGCATTACACTATGATATGTTGATAAAAATCTTCTTGTTACATTTTAATTATGTTATGATAGTCCAAACGTACTAAAAATAGCACAGAACTCCGAGCTGCACCACTACATGTTTTCTATAGAATAGTAGCGCGTAGCATTTACTGTTCGTTTCAGAATCGCACAAAAATTAGTTTTACCGTTGATCTTGATCGATAATTGCTGGAAGTGCATTTTCCGCTACGTTATGAACTTTTAAACTTAAATCTGGTTTTTAGAGTATTAGTAATGTGGTGTGAAAAATTTCTACAGATTATAAAAAAAGTCTCTACAAAGGAATTTGCACACATTACCATATATAGACAATAATTGCTGAAAATAGTTTTTCACTGAGCTATGTAATCTTAAATTACTCATATTGTTGCATCATTTCTTTTTATAAAAAACCGAATACTTTATAATATTCTGTTAGTGTAGGAAAAACGTTTCATAATCCATGCCTGCTGCATGATTTTAGTTCTTGCTCCGTTTTGGTTTCCTTGGACATAAGTCTCAACAGGATCCACAAATGATAATTTAGTCTCCATGTATGTTTTTTGTCTCTAGGTGGGCTCCGCCTCCCCTCCTCCTGCTCGCTAAGCTCACCAACTTCTGCGTAATTGTCTCGCGATTCGTTTGGTATCACGAAACAATCCTAATTTTCTCTCCAACCCCTGACGTAATTGCTTCGCGTTTCCATTCTGGATCTCTTCGCGATCCCTTATTTTCTATGCATTCATTTTTTAGATTTCAAACGTAGATGACACCCACCCCTTCTCATTAGTTCATGGAAATTATCTTCTTTCTGTAAAAATCACTTTTGCTATTGCAAAAAAACCCCCTAAAAACAGAAGTCTATCGAAATGCTGAAGATTCTTCCTTTTCCCCGCCCATCATATCCAATTCTTTACTTTCATGGTTTTCTCCAAGCACAATTCCCGCTAAGAAAATGCAGGAAGCTCTGGCCAGTCAACTGTGTTTCGCGGTATCTAATCAGATTTCCATTGGTCTATTTCCAAATCTTTTGGCCAATTTCAAAATCGTCACTTTTTATATAGAGAAGGATTTATGTTTTAATTTCTACAAAACTTAACGGAACTCTGCTATTGAATGTTGTTAAAATGCTTTTTGTTTTAGGAAGTTTTAACATATTGTGTATTCTTTATCAATTTTCACAGACACTTCAGGAATTTGGATATATGATCATCCGATGTCCTCAAAATATTAGGGATCCTGGTAAGAACAATATATTTCTAGCTAAAGTGCAAATTAATGTTGGTAATAAGGATTCATGTAGGTAGCTTAACTAAGTTGTATGAAAGAACCGGGAATCTAGCGTCCGATATTTCTCATTTAAAATCTTAATAGAATTATAATATTATCAAAAGACGATAAAACGGACAAAATAAATTCAACGCATATACTTTTATCATAAAAATGTACAAACCGTCAAGTACAAATACACACTTTGGCTCGAGCACCTGCATTTCAACAAGCGTGGTTTTAAACCTGATGAAGAATAAGTTTTATGTAATATGAAGCGGACCTATAGTATTTATTTTATCATTTTTATTGTATTTTTATACAGATTTCTTAATCGTTAAGCAATACTTTTGTAATAAAAAATCCGTTTAAAACATGACAATATGCATGTAATCAGTAAAGGAAAAAACATTGTAACTAAGAAGAAATCCGTTAAAGTCTAGTTACTTGGGTTTTGTTCAATTAACAGAGTTTGTTACAAAGATTCAAGTTACTTCCTAATTTTTTTTTCTCTTTTTATTCGTCCATCCTTTTTTAGGTGCGTTCGTAATTATATAAATACGTAGCACCTATAGTCGTCGTTCAGTCCGTCCGTCCGTCTGTCCGTCCGTCTGTCCGTCCGTCCGTCTGTCCGCATGTAACAGAGCAAAAAGTACCCAACCGAATGGTCTGAAATATCAAATATATGATTGTTGCAAAATTTTGTCGAGCCATTTCCAATTTTATGAAAATCGGATGTATAGTTTAATTACAGGGACAGTCAAAAGTTTTTCTTTACATTACGGCCAATGGGAAAAATTATTGCAAGTGCATTTTAATGATATTAGAGCCTTCCGAATGATCTGAAATTTTAAAGATATAACTGTTGCAAAATTTTGTCGAGCCCTTTCAAATTTTAGGAAAATCGGATGTATAGTTTAATTACAGGGACAGTCAAAAGTTTTTCTTTACATTACGGCCAATGGGAAAAATTATTGCAAGTGCATTTTAATGATATGAGAGCCTTCCGAATGATCTGAAATTTTAAAGATATAACTGTTGCAAAATTTTGTCGAGCCCTTTCAAATTTTAGAAAAATCGGATGTATAGTTTAATTACAGGGACAGTCAAAAGTTTTTCTTTACATTACGGCCAATGGGAAAAATTATTGCAAGTGGATTTTAATGATATTAGAGCCTTCCGAATGATCTGAAATTTTAAAGATATAACTGTTGCAAAATTTTGTCGAGCCCTTTCAAATTTTAGGAAAATCGGATGTATAGTTTAATTACAGGGACAGTCAAAAGTTTTTCTTTACATTACGACCAATGGGAAAAATTATTGCAAGTGCATTTTAATGATATGAGAGCCTTCCGAATGATCTGAAATTTTAAAGATATAACTGTTGCAAAATTTTGTCGAGCCCTTTCAAATTTTAGAAAAATCGGATGCATAGTTTAATTACAGGGACAATCAAAAGTTTTTCTTTACATTACGGCCAATGGGAAAAATTATTGCAAGTGCATTTTAATGATATTACAGCCTTCCGAATGGTCTGAAATTTTAAAGATATAATTGTTGCAAAATTTTGTTGAGCTATTTCAAATTTTAGGAAAATCGGATGTATAGTTTAATTACAGGGACAGTCAAAAGTGTTCCGTTACATTACGGGGAATGGGAAAAAAATATTGGAAGTGCATTTTAATGATGTATCAGACTATGCGCTTTATGAAGTGCAAAAAATTATACATTCAGTACAATATGGGGTGCAAAAAATAATTATAAAACTAGTTATAGTACGAACGCACCTCATTTGCCACGTTTGACGAGCAATTTCCAACTTGTTAGTTTTAGTCGCACATGTGTGGGACTCGTTACTGGCATATACGAAGTTTTTGTTTTGAAACTTCCTTACCAGATGTGATCTCAAAAAATATTTTAATTCAAATAACGTAACTTTTGCAGACAGTAGACACTCCCATGAAGAACTGTGTATGCCTGTAAAATTTTAAATTCATCAACATTTGTGCAGTAATTTGTATAAGATTAATTTGTCTTTATATAATTTGCATTAAACAAACTGTAATTAAAATACTAGTATAATCTTGTATATCGCAGAATCATTTTAATACCTTCTAAACTCTATATAAATCACCCATTCAAATTGTTTAAATGTAGCAATCTTACCTGACTGAATTTATAATTTATTTAATACTAATGCTTCAATTTAACTCATTACTGTCATATCTCAATAATAGTTGAGATCTGTATTAATAGATGGCAGCACTACACAATCTGTTTGCAAGGTATCGCATGTTACCAGAATATTTCTGTGCAGTTGTAAAATGTGACTTGTTCTGAAAGCTGTGTTGAGCAGCTGTTGGATATAATGTATATAATAAACTATAAGTAATATTATAGTTATGCATTCTTCCTTAGTTAAGAGTATTATTAATAATAAGGAGATCGGCGTTATAAAAGTGGCGACGAAAATGGAAATTTAACACAAAGTGAAATTTTGTGAAAAAAAAATTTTTTTCAAAAGAGAAAAAGAAAAAGTTGCACGGAAAATGGCAGATAAAGAAATAATCTCTCTGGGACGCTTGGAAGAATATAATGCAAATGTTCCTTGGACTATTTACGTCGAGAAAATTGATTTTTATTTCTCAGCAAATAGCATCAAAAATGATGAAATGAAAAAAAACATATTATTAAGTTTTGTGGGAACAACAACGTTTGCTATTTTGCGTGATATAATTGTTCCGAATACGCTGAAAGTAATCAGCTACGAGGATCTTTTAATGAAAGCTAAAGATCATTTTTCGCCACGCCCTAATGAAATTGTGGAACGATTTAAGTTCCAGAAACGACTAAGGAAGCAAGGAGAGAATATAGCCGAGTTCGTACGAGATTTACGTCGTTTATCTGAACATTGTAATTTCGGAAATACGCTGAATAACCGCCTCCATTATCAGTTGTTGTTTGGGATTCAAGATGAAAAGATACAGCAAAAATTACTGGATTCCAGAGATTTAACGTTCCAAACAGCGGTAGAAATAGCCGACTCTTTCGAGTGTGCTGAGGCTGGAGTAAAATCCCTACACATTGGAGATAATACGACAGTCAATCAAGTGCGTGTTTCTAAAGGAGAGAAATCGAAAGTGGAAAAGTATACTCATGCACCTAAGCCTAAAGAAGATAAATTCGCGCCTGAGAAACCGTGTTATAGATGTTCTAAAAGTCATAACCCCAAGTTATGCCCTTTTAAATCGGCAGAATGTCATTTTTGCCATCGATTAGATCATCTTAAAGTTTGTAGCAGAAATCAAAAATTTGGAATGAAAAGTGAGAAACCTTTTAAGAACAGAAAAATTAAAACTGTCCAGGAAGAATATTGTTTAAATTTTATGGACGACAATTCCAATAATATGTCATGGATTAAATCGGTTAAAATAAATGGTGTAAATATACAATTTGAAATTGATAGCGGTGCGGCTCATACAATTGTAAGTAAAAGTGTTGCTCATAAATTGTTCTCAGGTAAGCTGCCTTTAATTAAATCTAATATTAAGCTACAAACTTATACTAAAGACTCTGTAACTGTTTTGGGGGAATTAAAAGTAAATGCTGTTGTTAATGAACATTGTATACCTGATTTAAGAATATTGGTAATTAAAGAGGAGGGTCCGAGTCTAATCGGAAAAACTTGGTTAAAAGCATCAAAATTATTTTGGCCTAATGTAAATATGATTAAAAGCATTTCGAAAGATGATTTAATTAGAAATTTTCCTAATGTTTTTGCTGACGGGATCGGAACAATCAGGGGTCCTCCCGCGTCAATAAAATTGAAAAAAGATGCAAAACCAGTTTTTCTTAAGTCTCGACCTGTTCCTTTTGCTTGAAGGAAAGCTACTGATGTTGAATTGGAACGATTAACTAATGAGGGTATTTTAAAACCTGTTGATCATTCAGAATGGGCTAGTCCTATAGTAATTGTTCCTAAGCCTAACAGTTCTGTTAGAATATGTGGTGATTATAGAGCAACAGTTAATTATAATACTGAAAGTGATAATTAGCCCCTTCCGAGAATGGAAGAATTTTTTTCTAAATTATCAGGTGGTAAATGTTTTACTGTTTTTGATTTAAAAGATGCTTATTTACAACAACCTGTAGATATCGAAAGTAGCAAAATTTTGACTATAAATACTCATAAAGGTTTGTTTAATGTGTTACGATTAGCATTTGGGGTAAAATGTGCTCCTGGTATGTTTCAAAGAAAATTTGAACATATTTTTAAAAAATTTGAATATGTTGGTGTATTTTTAGATGATGTAATCATTAGTACTAGTAATGAATCAGAACATTCTGAAAGAGTTTAAAATTTTCTGAAATGCTTTTCTGAGCATGGTATAAGATTAAATAACGAAAAATTAAAATTTATGGTTTTGGAAGTTTCTTATTTAGGTCTTAAATTATCTCAGGAAGGAATTAGACCTATTCCAGAAAAAGTTAATGCTATTTTGAATGCTCCTATTCCAAATGTGTCACAATTGCGTTCATTTTTAGGCTTAATTTCTTATTATAGAAACTTCTTGCCTAATATTTCAGATGTCTTAGAACCCTTACATAGATTATTAGATAATAATGTAAACTGGACATGGTCAGAAAAGCATGAAAAAGCGTTTCAAAAAGTGAAAAAATTATTAACTACATCTCCTGTTTTAGAATTATATGATGTAAAAAAAGATATAGTTTTAAACTGTTTTGCTTCTGAATATGGCATAGGCTCAGTTTTAAGCCACATTGTTGAGGGTAAAGAGAAACCTATTGCTTATGCTTCGAGAACTTTAAATAAAACTGAAAGAAATTATGCTATGATTGATAAAGAAGCTTTATCTGTAATGTATGGCGTCACTAAATTTCATCAATATTTAGTTGGAAAAAAATTTTAAATTGTAACAGATCATAAACCTTTAATTAGATTATTTGATCCTGTTAAAAAGGTACCTGATACATTATCACCTAGAATGCTGAGATGGTCGTTAATGTTAGCTGGGTATGATTATACAATTGAGTATCGCGAAGGTAAAAATAATAAAAATGCGGATGCATTAAGTAGATCAACTCTCCCAGAAACTGTAAATATAGTGAGTAACCCTGCGGAAATAATGTTTGTTTCAAATAATGATAATTGGCCTATTACTTCTAAAACTATTGCAAAGTGGACAACTGAAAATCTTGTAACTAAACAAATTTTAGAATGGGTGTTACATGGGTGGCCGAAAAAGGTTAAACAAGAATATCAACCATATTTTCGTAGAAGAGAGGAAATTTCCTGTCTAGAAAATTGTCTATTGTGGGGACATAGAATAATCGTACCAGAGGAAGGTCGTGAATATATATTAAAATTACTGCATTCCGTTCATCAGGGTATATCGAGCATGAAAGCGAAAGCTAGGGGTGTAGTTTGGTGGTCAAATATGGATAAAGAAATTCAACAAATGGTAAATTCTTGTAATAGATGTCAGATGTTTGCGAGGGATTGTCCTAAAATGGAACCCTTGAAATGGAAATCTGAACTGCCCTGGGAAAGGATCCATATAGATCATGCCGGTCCTTTTGAAGGTAAAATGTTTTTAATAGTAGTCGATTCTTATACTAAATGGTTGGAGGTAGAAGTAGTACCCAGGTCTGATAGTAAAACTACAATTAAGGTATTAAGAAGAATTTTCGCCACATTTGGATTACCTGTTGAATTGGTCAGTGATAATGGTCCCGCATTTACAAGTGATGAATTTGAGGAATTTCTTAAAAATAATGGAATTAAGCATACGCCTGTTCCACCTTATCATCCGTCTTCGAACGGACAAGCGGAAAGGTATGTGCAAACTGTGAAAAATTGTCTTAAAAAGCTAGATAAAAGTGACATAACATTGTCAATTTCACGATTTTTGTTAGAAAATCATTCCACTCCTCATTCGGTGACTGGTAAAACTCCTGCTGAATTAATGTTTGGAAGGCCAGTTCGAACAGCCCTTCACTTGGTATTACCATCAAAACCTAAAATACAGCAACCCCTGCACAAATATAAGCTTCATGATTTAGTTTTTGTTAAAAATTTTGGAAAAGTGGAGAAATGGGTAAAAGGAAAAATTATGAAATTATTGAAGAGTAGATGGGTTTTAGTAAATAGATGTGATGGAGTAATGTGTAAACCTCATGTTGATCAGTTGAGACGTAATAAAGAGATAAGTGATGAAATACCAGAAAGAGTTATAGAGAGAAATCGAAATGATAAACTAATGTCAGACAAAGTTGAAAATATGGGACATAGCGGTAAAAATTACAGTGATTGTGATAGGTATGAAAGGGTTAACCAAAACCGTTTTTCGGAAATTAATGGGAAAATAAAAGAACAGTTTAATAATGATAATAAAATAGAACCAAGCCAATCTCAGCCTTCGCATGATATTGTGGCAGTTACAGTTGTAAGTAATAAAAATGATGTTACGACAAAGAAAACTGTAAAAGACAGTTTGACTAAAAACAATGACGAGGACTGTCAGAAATGTGCTCCAGTTCGAAGACATCATAGAACAATATTGCCTGTGGTTCGTTTGAACTACTAGGGGAGGGGTGTCATATCTCAATAATAGTTGAGATCTGTATTAATAGATGGCAGCACTACACAATCTGTTTGTAAGGTATCGCATGTTACCAGAATATTTCTGCGCAGTTGTAAAATGTGACTTGTTCTGAAAGCTGTGTTGAGCAGCTGTTGTATATAATGTATATAATAAACTATAAGTAATATTATAGTTATTCATTCTTCCTTAGTTAAGAGTATTATTTATATTAAGGAGAGCGGAGTTATAAAAATTACAGGTAAAGATAAACATAATTTTCAAAACATTGTACAATATTTTGATATAATTATTTCCTTGAAATTTCCAGTAAAACAGAAGTTATGGCTTTTAGAATTATAACCTCTCAATAGCTGAAGCTTTTCCGAAATTTTGAAGTCATTTTTCTCCAAATGAAGTTTTTGGGCATAACGCGCAGGCTATCTATAACACTTCTAAATATGTTTTCATGAAATTTTCAAAACATATATTTCATGTTATTCTGTATAAACGGAACCTAAAATTTTATTTTTATTGTTCAAGCAAAAGTATTTTTTAAGTGATTCAATTGCTGAAATTTTCTAAATTTTCCACTAACTAAATACAACTTTGCATTAAAAATACAAAAATGCTTTAAATACAAATCTATTTAAGTTCAGGGTACTTATTACAATCTGAAGTATAAGTAGGCAACAAAATTTGCACCAAATTTCTAGTTTCAATATTTATTTTATAATCCTGCGTTTAAGCTGTTATGCCAATTTTCTGCTCGACAAATGTCTGAAAGTTTGAAGCCCCTTGTTAATAATTACTCTACATCTTGCAATTTTTTAAATACTTGAAATGAAAGAACATACCTATATCTTTCATCGCAATAAAAATTGTGTGTAAATATTTTCAATGTTGAAAATGCTCTTTTTTTTCCTTTTTCTTTTCACAGTCCTCAGACCCCTTAAATGTCTTCTATGGATTTTTCAAATAAAATTTAGCTTACATTTTATTCTAGTTCTTCGAATTATTGGAAATCTATTTCTCTTTTCATATCCGCAAATTGTACTCTGAAAAGGAAAACTGAAATAGAAAAATGTGTTATTGATTAAAAGTAGGAAAATATCTTACAAGTTCATAATTTTCTAGATTTCTAAAGATCAATCTAAAAAAATAATAAAAACACAGAAGTCATTAGAATATTCAACACGTGAGATAAACAAGTTGTGATAAAAAAAAATCGATTAAATTCATTTCTTTTTTTTATAAAATAATTCCTTTTTTGTTACTCAATAGATATTGTATAATACTTTTAAGTATTAACAATTTACGAAAAGAAATTAAATTATTGTTACGAAAAATACATAATGATGAAAATGTGTAAAAATATATGCGATTTTACTTCAATATACTTCTGTAATTTACTTCTTATGATATTAATTTGGGAATTTAAAATATAAAGAAAAATGTGGTTTTTACCTCTTGACACCTGAAGTTAAAATAATCCTTGGAATATGCACCCATTACTTTTGCACACAAAAAATTATAACCATGGATGGCTGAAATAGGCCTTTTTTCTGAAATTGATACTTCCTTAAATCGAAAGGGAATGGTAATTTACGTCCACAAATATGGATATAAAGTTACTAGCTACCTTAAATTATCAATGTATTTATTAGTGACCTAAGTTCGAACAATAAACTAAATTACATTCTTTAAACAAGTGTGTATCTGTAACACCCCCCCCCCCCAAAAAAAAAAAAAATACTTTAACAAGTTTAAGTTAAATGTCATGACTTTCTTGACCACGTTGTCTTGAAGGCACTTTGAAAACACAAACCCTTATCTTTTGACGACATAAGCTTAAGCGCTGTCGTTTACTTTTTTAGGTCGAAAGCGAAAAAACATTCAGCTATAAAGAAGTAGTGTGATGTAATATAGTTTCTATGAGGAGAAAAATAGAGGTCCTCAATTGTGTATCTTATGTCTGAAAAATTTAAGCAACTTATATTTCATAAATATCCATTTTACTTGAAATAACTATGAATAATAAAATGTATTTTTATTTTTTTCTATTTATTATAAGTTATGTATTCAGCAATAAATTGAATAAAACTACAAAGGAACAAATAAAATGAAAATCAACAAATACGATAAATTATAACAAAATAGTAATTGACACAATAATAAATTTATTTTTCTCAAAAGAAACAAGACATTTACTACTATAAAAATTCGTCCACGGATTTTTTAACTTAAGAAAAATGTTGATATCATCCATATAATTTATAAATAAGAATATGTTGCTTGAACATATTCATAAAAATGTAGAAGCTGGGAAAAAAAGGCACATAAGAAATAGTCAAAATATGAGTTGATTTGTGGAAAACTATATAATTAATCTATAATATAAAAAAATGGTATGAAATTAAAATATAAGATAAATAAGAATATGTTGCAGAGATATATTCATATAAAATTTAACTGTACTCTAAAGAAAAAAGACACATATTCCATGCAATTTATAAGTAGCAATATGTTGCATAAACATATTTATATAAAATTAAATACAAAGGTAAAGTACCCAGTAGTTGACACCTTAAGGAATTTTTCGGCGTTCGTCGCCTTTGGTTCGTGCAGTTTTCAATTAAGGGAAACAGTTTGATCATTACTAGGGGGTTTGAACATTTTTCCACAAAATCATAACGTTTAATGTCCCGAAATGAATATATTTTGTAAAAAATACTAGGGGATATGAAAACACGATTTTTGTCCAGAAGTTGAAACCATCGTGAACGTGAGATTTAGTAGTTGACACCTTCGTGAACTAGTAATTGACACTGACTGCGGTGGGGCCTAAATTATTAATAATAAATACTCTTTATTATTATGTTACTATATTAATTGTCCCATATGAAGACATAATGATAAGAACCGTTAATTAGCAAAATTTTTTAAAGCAATCAGAAGTTTTAATAAAAGATCAGAAATTTAATCAGAAGTTTTAATGGAAATAAAAAAAGTCCCATAGATCTGAAATTATAACATAAAACGACTTACTTAATTAATCTCAAATAACAAAAATGAAAGATCGAGTGCAAAATCAAGCACTAACGGCCGATATTTTACCTTTTCATTGGGGTTTTTCCCTCAACTTTGTATTTCAGAGTTATTCTAGGCACGTTAAATTTTTTAGCCGCTATTTTGTACCCAGTTTTGTTGACTTTAACGTATTCTACGGGAGCTCTCATGCTCTCTTCCGTGTAATTCCTAAAATTTCCATTCGTAGGTGGCATCTAAAAAAATAAATAATTAATTTTAGTAGTTGACACTCCCTAAGTTCAATAATTGACACCCTGTGTCATCTATTGGTTTAAATGCATTTTTAGTTTTGCAAAAGTCAGTCATGAATTTATTTGGTAGATTCCAGCTTATTTTCATTGCACTGAATTAGATTAACAAAACCCCAACATGAGCGAGTAGTTGGCACTGGGTGTCAATTTTTGAAAATCTGTTTCTTTTCATATTCAATAGTTGACACTCACACTCACTCCCGCTATTTTGCACAAAATGCATCAATTTTATTCCAATACAATTCTTGGACATCGAAACAGTCAATATCAATCAAAACATAACCAGAAATTAAGACAAATTACGGGTTTTAATACTTACTGTAACGTGCGATCCTTATCACTTTTCTTAAAGTAAATTCGAAAAATTCAACTTCGCACACATGCTTCTTTGTTGTCTTCCGCCATATTGGAATTGAGCTCGACTGTTTATAGTTTTAGTTCTCAGTTTTACCACAAGGTGATAGATTTTAAAAATTCTGTGTCTCTCATGTTCCTATCTGTGAAGTTTTCTTGTTACACTACTGTTTCTACAAAAGTGTCAACTACTGAGTACTTTACCTTAGAATCTTGAGAAAAAAGATACAACATCCATACAATTTGTAAATAAGTGTATCATGCATGAACATATTGATATATAAAATTAAAAACTATACTGCAAGAAAAAAAAGAAACAAAATCGTAAAGTTAATGTATATTATAATAATAGGTTATGAAGATGAAAAATAATATTTACAAATGTATTTTATCTGTAATATATTGTTATTGTTTTTTCCTTTCATATAACGTTTTAGTAAGCATTCTTTTATATTTTCAGACGATTAATTAATACGAAGAATCTCCAAAAAGTCTCATTCTTTAAATTGAAGAAATGCTTTTTGCATAATCTAAATAATACAGTTTTTTTTAGAATGATTTCCTTTTATTAAAAATATATAAAGTAACTTTAAATTTGGTAACTTTCTAACTGATTGTATTTGTAATTTAACTTTTTTTTTTTTTTTTTTCATTTCCAGAATAACATTTATAGAAATCTCCAAAAAATAACAGGCTAAGTTGAAGTTTGTCTTTTTTTTTAAATTATTTGTTTAAAAAAGTTAATCGATACTTTCTAAACAAGTATTATTTTAAGTTCATAACGTGTTGTAAATGATGTTGCATATTATGTTCAAATTATCCTTATATAATTAAGCATATTAAAAAATGTTTTTTTAATAATAATAAAGGGACTTTACAAATGAAAAATACATTTTTCTATTAAAATAGGAACGATTCGCATTTTGTGTTACTGTGGAATATGGATTAAAAAACATTCATATAAATTCATGGACGTAAATTTCATAGAAAACTACATAATGTGACATACTTATAACTAGCACTATGGTATATTTATAGGGATAAATTTATAGGGATCCCTCTACTGGAAATATAACTGATTTTTTTCAATCCAGGCAATCGAATCGAAGGAAACGAATCGTCCCAGTCGAATCGAATATCGCCGCATTCTGTTTTCAAAAGTGAGGATGCATACAGATATTTAACTATTTTAAATAGCATTAAAGAAATTTACATTTACTTGAATTATTGGAATGAAAGGATTTGGTTACAAAACTGGAGTCTTACAAGGAGATAGCCAACCTTGTTAATCACAGATTTTGATTATTTTAATATATGTTGTAGGGTAGAGACCACTTAGTCTGAGGTTCAACGGATTTTATACAACGCTCGTTAGTTCTTGAGAAACCGGGGGAGTCTAATATTAGTACACAACTTAAATACTTACTTTGTAACGATAAGGGCAGGCTGGGCGTAGCTCAGTTGGTACGGCGTTTGCTGGCTGATCCGCGGGCCCGGGTTCGATACCCGAACGCGCTACATTTTTTGTCTTTCTCATTTTTGTTTTATAAATATACTTGTAATTATAATTTAATAATCTCAATTAAAAATTTTAATATCGTAAATTAATTATAGTGTTAACAAATTTAAATTTAAATTTATCATTTTTTTAACTATTATTTCCATCCTTTAAAAATATTTAAAAAGAAATTGGATCTGTTATTGAATAATAAAAATTCCAAAATCGTTACAAACCTGTTGTGGTGTCATCTAGTTATGATAAAATAAAACATATTCAAATAAAATAAAAATAAAAGCAGAAAGAAGATAAAGGGGAAAACAAAATATTTGAAAGCGCAAGCATACGTATTATAAATTTAACAATCTTTAATATGCAAAAAATCCGTTGTAATTTGATTCCGATGCTAATTTTTGATATAATTATGCTTGTTACTTTAAAAACAGAGTAATAGTATCATCGTATTGATTTCCCTTGTTAAAGCAACGCATAGATGATATTTCTTTAAAATCACGAATTGACACAATTGTTCAATATCATTGCATAGATAAAAAATATATGAAATACATTTTAATTGTGATTTTTAAAAAATTAACATTTTTATGATGTTTTATACAACTACCTAGTTAAAAGTAAAAAAAAAAAAAAAAAAAAAAAAAAAGAGTTAAAATTATAACTAAAATACAATATTATACATTTTAATTGACAATGAGATTATTAAGTTATAATTACAAGTATATTTCTAAAACAAAATATAAGAAAAACAAACTTAGAGCTTTCGGGCATCGAGCTTGAGGATCAACCAGCAAATGCCGTACGAACTGAGCTACGCCCAATCAATCCTTCTTGTTACAAAGTAAGTATTTAAATCGTATACTAATATTAGACCCCCCGTTTTTTCAAGAACTAACGAGCGTTGTATAAAATCCGTTGAACCTGGGACTAAGGTGTCCTCTACCCTACAACATATATTAAAATAATCAAAATCTGTGATTAACAAGGTTGGCCCTCTCCTTCTTAGAAAAACACTCTGATACACATGTTCAACGCAACTACAGTATAACCTCGGTAATCCGAACTAACTGGGACCGGTGCCAGTTTCGATTACAAAATATTCGGATTACCCGAAATTCTGATAAAAGTAGAATATACAAAGATGCGTACTATAGAAAATCTAAGTTATAAATACTCTGTAGTATAGTAAACACCCTGTAATGCGGCAACCTAAGGTCCGGCATGCTGGATAATATGGCATGGCTTTCGGAAGAAAAAAAAATGTATTCCTGTTTAATCACTCTCAGTGTTAATAATAATCCAATGGAACTTCAGAATGGGGAATTACGTAACAACACATTACAAACTATTGAAAATCGCGAATCTATAAATAGCTGAATTACCACGTCGACGAGGGGTGAAGAAAAAAAAATGTGGATAATTTGAGAAATCAAGCTGTTGAAAAGAAAAAATAAAATATCATCTAAACTAATTTCTTTTTGCATTTTAGAAAATAATTTTGTAGTGACTGGCAAACAGACAGATATTCGAGATTTTTTTAAAGATGGCTTCTACGAGTAGGCCTACAGTGCACGTTTTCATTTTGTATTCGTGTTCAATGTTCTACTTTTATATTATTGAGTATTTTTTTTATTACTTATTTATTTATTTATTTTTTTGTAATCTGTTCAAGTATAATTTTCGAAAGTATAATCGCTTCGGATTAACCGGAATTTCGGATCAGCGGGGTTGAACTGCACTTTATTTTTTTTTTTCTCTTATTAATTACAGTTTAAAGCTACAAAGAGAAAATTTCTGAATTATATTTTAATTTAGTCCCTAAAATTTTATTAAATCCTTTATCATTCTATAATAAGAGTTCATTTCCTTTATTTAGTCATTTTCACATACAACATAATAATGACTTAATATAATGATGGGAAACTTAAGATGAAAGTACATAGAGCTATGAATAATCGTTTCAGGTAGCAGTAGATCTACTAAAAATGCAAGCTGGTATTCATTAGCGTGCATCTGTATGATTTTCTAGCACCGATAATTTCAAATTGGATTATCTTTGCATTATTTAATCGCAAAATTCTGTTGTTAAATAAGTCAAAGATGATTACTTCACCACATTCGATGTTAATAAGTGATCATGTAAACATATACCTAAAGATTTTAAATATATTTATTGAAATTAACACTCACTTGTATTTTGGGAATCTACGGATTTGGTTAAAACAGGCTTAGAAAATCACACAGATACACGTGTACAACGCAACAACTGTAATTATTTCTATTTTTAATTACAAATTAAGGCTTATGTCAGAGATTCTCCAAAACTTATTTTTATGTGTTTAATCAAATTTCTTCATACCCACTACCATTCTGCAAGAAGAGTTCACTTCATTTTAGTTACTTTTGCACACAGCATTATAATGGCACAATATAATGATGTAAATCTTGCTCTGAATGTACAGCCAACTATGAATAATCGTTTCAAAAAGTAGAAGATTTAATAAAATTACAAGCTGGTATTCATTCCGGTCAACCGCTTCGATTTTGTAGCACAAGTAATTTGAAATAGAAATATTTTTGAAATATTTAATCGCAAAATTCTGTGAATAAATAAGTCAAAGATGATCAACTTCACCACGTTCTATGTTAATTACTGAACATGTATACAGACACTTAATGATTTTGAATACCATTAAAGAATTCTTCGAATCCACGGATTTGATTAATAAACTCGAGCCTTAGAAAATCTCAAGGATACACATATTCTACGCAATCACTATAATTATTTGTATCTTTAATTAAAATTTGGAGCTTCACTCAGAGTTTCTCCGAATAATATTAAAATTTGTATTTTTTTAAAGTTCTTCACACCAGCTACCATTCTATAAGACGAATTCACTTCATTTATTTAATAATGTTGCACACATCAACAACTTCTATAATGAAATGAAACTTTGTCTTAATGTACAGCGAGATATAAATAATCAATACGGTCAGCAGAAGATCTACAAAAATTGCAATCTAGTATTCAATGCATCCAAATGCTACGATTTTTAGCAACAGTAATACCAAACAGAAATCTTAGTATTATTCGATCGAAAAATCCTGTGATTAATTAACTCAAAGATTATTTTTACAAGCTAACGATGCCAAACGATAGTAGCAGTAGGCAGCTATGGGTATTATATCTTCAGCAACTCCGAAGTTTCTACTCTATTATATACTGCTGTAACAACACCTTCTGTTAAAAAAAAGATACTTCTTAAAATTTTAAAAGTACTGAACAGTGGAATAGAAACAGATATATATATGAGCAATTCAGCTTAAACTGTTCTAAAAGTTTATCAAGTAAAATCATTAATTGCTGTTGTACCAAACAAGTACATTTTTTTCATGAGAGAAAAAGAATAATTACGATCATGTATTTGGTAATTATCCGGAAATACAGTGTGAAAGAAAACATATTTAATCAATGGAAATGCAAAAAACCTCGCAAAATTAAATCTATTTAAAGGTGCAGATTATACCTTTATTGTTATTCTCCTCAATGACTATAGTTACTTTGAAAATATATCTCCATCCAAATATGTACTAGCCTAATTCCGATGATTTACTAATTCTCGAAAGCACTCTTGCATATTTTTAAAGGCATTTTTCTAAATAAATCATTCCGCATTTTTAAATTTATATTCTTTACTAACTTTTTAATATACGCAGTGAAGAAAGCTATATATAGTGTGTATCGCTAAAAGTGGGCGTAACTTCATGGGGTGATAGAACGCATCTATATGAGCAAATTTGTCGTAGAATGTATGGTCGGAAAGCAAGCGGTGAGAAGTTAAAAGATACTTTTGTACTGTTCCAAGGCGATGGATTGGTCGAGGTGGTCTCATAGCTTGGCCATCATGATCGCCCGATCCCTCGAGTTTGGGTTTTTTCCTGTGGCGCCATATGAAAACTATCTACTACTCTGCGACTGCCCTATTGAAATCTATATGGATTTAATCGCCAGGATTGACTTTGTTGCTGGTGATATTCGGGAAATGCCCGGTGTCTTCGCAAATGCGTGTCAGTCCGGATCCCGCCGGTGTGAAGCGTGCATTACAGCTGTCGGAACACATTTTGAACAATTTCTTTGAACATGTACATTAATTGCATTTATGTTAATATAATGTTTTCTGAATTACAGTGAAACCTCCCTGTGCGACCACCTCCATTAATCGACCAACTCCCTGAACAACTATTTTTTCATGGAACGAAATTTATTCCCATAGACTCAATACTAATTTTACCTCCATTCAGAGACCATCCCAGTTGAACTCCTTCCTTGAGCGACCAATTTCTTTGAAGAAAAGGAAACCATTTTCGTTTTTTTTTTCTGGTCGCTTGAAGAAGGTTTTATTAGAAAAATAATTACGAAGAGCGCATTATTCATCAAATTTCTAAACTAAGTTTTTAGATTTTTTTTTTATTCCGGTAACTTTTAAGTGTTTAAACCCCTTTGTGCCTTTTTAGGCAATGTATTAACTCTGATGAGAATTAAGAATGACAGTCAATAAACTCCCCTTCCCTATTCTGTCAGAAAACTCTCAAAGAAATAGATAAATTAAGGAAATTGTCATTATTTGTTCCCATAAAAAAAAAAAAAAAAAAAAAAAAAAAAAAAAAAAAAAAAAATTGCATTTATTTACTGAATTCCGAAAGGACTTGGAAATAAAAGTTATAAAAGAAAAAATCGCAGAATCAAGGCAAATGTCAGCGTATTCATTTTTTAAAGTCTGAAGTAATTAGCTTATGTAATTAAATTTTGTTTTGATACTTAAATTTTAATATTTTTTCTTAATATGGAAAATAAATTTTAGTAACTTTAATTGTTACCTTTTTCAACAATTAAAATCTAGATTTAAACATGACCTCCATTATGAGACCACCTCTCGGAGAGACCATTTTTTATTGGAACAGAACGCGGTCGCTTTAGAGAGGTTTTACTTTATCTCCTCCCATTCTTGTGTTAATTCTTTAAATGCGACAGTGGAAAACTGCCTCTTAACTTCTCACCGCTTTAGTTCCGTCAATACATTCTATGAAGAAATTTTCTGGTGTTGATGCGTTCTATCACATCGTAAAGTTTTGCCCCCTTTTTCAAATGCGCCTTTATATTTGAATATTTAGCAAAAAGTCAAACTTTATGTGAAAACCTCTTCTTTACATGCCAGAGCAATTTTGAAAATATGTTTAAAACTCTTTCTCTATAGTTTCAAAGAATTCAAAAAGGACATCTTCAATGTAATCTAGAACATAAAACTTAGAAAAACAATATCTTCAGCTCGCCTGAAAGGACGATTTGGAATTCATCCAAAATTTTGTGTTGTCCGTTGTCCTCAATTACCTCTGAGGTACTGTCTATATATCACATCTTCTTTTAGATGTCAAAATTGTCCCTAATACCATTATTTTATATATTTTTTTTCTGAATAACTTTCTACCATTTTTTTTAATGGTTTCATATATCGTTTGATAAATATTCTATTTTTTTCACTTTTAAATTAAAATATTATTTTTTAGTATGACTATTGTAAAATAATTAATTTTGTATTTTATATATTTTGGTTTGGAAAATAAGGAAATAATCAACTAATGTATCATTTTCTTATTTAATAATTCATCCTATATGGTGTTTTTAACGCCACAGATTTTTCGTTCATTTTTCTTCATATTGTTCTTTAGAACGAAAATATGCAATGCAAATAAAACTACTTAATTAATTTACCGTTAAAGGTTTTGTGAGTGGTGCACGAAAGATAACTCCCTCTGTTAAACAATATGCATAATTTATAAATTGATGACGTTTTATATTAACCCTTTATGTCCCAATGGTACTTTAAAGTATCATAAAAAAACTCGTTATAAAATTCGTTGAAAAAATCGATTAGTACTAATTTAGTTTAGAATGAGTTATAGATACGTTACTATATCATCTTTCAAAAGCATTATTGGTTGCACTGAACAAAAATACTTTTAAAAAGAGGAATTCTGTTTTATTTGCATCTCCTCACCTTTCTTGACGTTGGAAGATTGTGGATGAAATGTTTCAGTTTTGAAATAGTTCTATATTTCTATTGTAAATGTATAATGTAACTTCAACGTCCGCCATTCAGAAATCCGACAACTTTAAAAATCCGGCATCAAAACCATCTTTCCCTAGCTTTTTCTTTTACACTCTCAAGTTATGGGAGACGAAAAATAGCAATTGTTTATAAATTGAAAACTTCAAGATCGAAAGTAAAAATGCAAGAAAAAAAAGGATATTTTACTTTTTTTTTTCTTTTGTCAGTGGCGATTACCTTCTGAACAAATTTTCAGGGAGCTGCCCCTTTACTTAGCAAAGGGACAATTTTGGGGACAACTTTGGCGTATGCATAGCAGAATAGTATATGGCTATACGTATTTTCGCTAACGCTGACATCAATGATGAAGTTCCCGTCAAATGACCGCAATTTATGAGCTGATTGAAAACGCAAAATCTCAAAATGCATTAAATGTCGAAAAGAGCGGCTAAGCATTGAAGAAAATGCATCAAGAACAAACAATTTAACGGCCATCGAGATCGCTGACGCTGTGCTAAATTGAACCGCCGATAGTACTAGTAGCAACTCAGAAGACAGGAATGAACAACCGGCCAAAGAAAAGGTGTCACTAGAAAAATGCATAAATTTGACTGGAGAATTAATATATGCTTTAGAGGAGTAAGACTCTATTTCCGAAACACACATTTTTCATTTGTATAACATACTAAAAACTTGGTAAAGAACGGCCAAAAAAATTTAAGTAAACAAAGTTGACATCTATGTTTCCGAAATTACAAAGAGAAGAAATAATTTTACTCTTTATTAGATTTTTTTTTTTTTAAACATAGAAAATATGAATTAAAGTAAATTTTTTTTTTAATTTAATTATCTTTTTCTTACACAATTATCACTTATAATGAATTAAATTACGGATAAATGCACCATTAAGAATATAGTACTACTTTCAATATTCCTAGTTACTAATTTTAATATTCTTTCAAAAATCCGACATAGTCTCGTCCCGATGATGCCGGATTTTTGAAGTTATACTGTATTTGTAAATTTTCTAGTTCTGTAAAACACTAAGAAAAAATATTTTAATTAAAAGATTTGAATGGTGTTAGAAATATTAAACAAACCCCCCACAGATTCAAATTTAGTTAATTAATTTTAATTGACAAAATCCTTCTAAAATTTATGAAATGACTACTTAAATCTTTTAAGTTAATTTAAAAAAAATCATGAAACATATTTTAGAAGATCAATTTTAAAGAGACATAAAAGGTTAACTTTTAACATAACTTTTTCAAAATCTTCTTAAAAAAAATGTTTATTATTCTCTGTCAGGGTAGGAAATCGAACACATATCTGAGGCGTTTTATTGGTTGAATCCGCATTTTATTCGTTTTCTGATTGGTCTATACAATAATCTGTATTTCCCTTTACTTTCAACAGAGATGGATACTTCTCTTGCCACTATGACAAAAGTAATAAAAACTACAAAAAAAAAAATAATAACTCAGAAACAAATCGAGATACAGCTTTCAAACACATTGCATTTAAAAGAACATTATTTTTCCCTATACGACGGTGTAAAAAGTAATATTGTGGGGTATTTAGAAGTTTAAGAAAGAAATTTCCTTTAAAATGTGTCGATGGAAAAGCCTTTACCCGAACAGCCCATGAAATGCTTGGATAATACATAAATTTCAGGAAATCTGACGAGTCGCAGGCGATTTTTGTCGCTTGCAATTTATAGGTGTAATAACACTATTAATGTTTAATTCATGGCGTACGTAATGTATGATCAACTCTGTGAGATTTTTTAAGTCTTAAATTTTAGTCTTTGAAAAAATCATTTTTCAAATGGACGTTGTAATTTATTAAATTGCTTTTTTTTCCTATTAAAGTATTATTTATATACATGAAAACCATATTTTCATAAAAAAAAAATCACACCAATAGTGAAGAGTCTAAAGTAGACAACACTAAGTAGAAAACACTAAAAAAAATTACATATGTTAACATAGAGCCCCATTTTGAAAGGCAGTGTGCACACTAAAATCCAACTATTAATTAGTCAATTAACTCCAATCTTTGTGATATTTAATCTTCTCGTATTTCTCTATTTCAATATACAAGTTGTTTTTGAAATATCCATATATCTCTTCCCTGTGTATTAACGAAAATTTACATTTCACTTTAAATATATGATTTCGATTGAGCGATTTTCCGTACTTGCTGAATTCACCAAATAGTTAATTTTTTAAAAAAACGTAGACAAAAATTAATTTTTAAGAAATATTCACATGTGACTAGATTTTATTGCTAATTTGAGGAATTTAATAAAATAACAATTTAAAATGAATGTATATATTTCTGCAAGAATTCATCAAGATCGTTCTTTAGGGAATAATTTGAACTAAATTAACGCGTTTGGAGCGACTTTAAATATTTATAAATTATGGATTTTTTTTACTGAGAAAAAGAAATTTGAAATACATTAAGATACTTTATTTTAAAAATTTATTTTTATAAGAAAAATTTAAATGATCTTTATGACAGGTATATGATAACACATTTATATTTTATTTAATTAACAATAAATTTTAATAGAAAAGCAATACTGCGTAGATTTTCTCATTTGAAAATCCATTAAAATATAAAGACATTGACATCTTTAATTACGTCATATATATAAAAAATACATTTCATAAATTAGGTCGCAATTGCACTGAAAATACATTAATTACTCATTTTCTCAAAATTTAGGAAATATCATATTTCTAAATATATGCTTAATTCAAATTTCTAGATGTATTTAAAATAAATTTTAAATCTTAATAATTATAAAGTCATAATTATTGTATAATAAAACCAGAAAAATATTTAATAGTTAAATCCGATAAATTTCTCCCAAGTAGTACAAAATTTGGGTCAACGTTGGCTAATTATAAGCCCACGATCGCCCGCAGAAAGAAATACACGCATTGTTCTAACATTGGCCATCGAACCATTTATCATGGGTTCAATAGTGGTCCAACAATTATTTTATTTTAATTAGATTTAAGATACGCTCCTTATTGAGAAATACCTGCGATACTCAAACGATCCTTAAGCCATATCATTATCTAAACTACAATTTCAAAACGGTTTTCCCAATCTGTCAACAATTGATACTACTTGCAAATAGAGAAAAAAAAAATGTTAATAGCGCCAGAACGTTAAATTTTAAAGCATACAAGTTTCCGTATGCTTCGAGAACATATCTATAAAAACTCTGCAATTACTATTAATTGTGAATTCGCTATTTCCTCATTATACAATATGTCCGAAATTTTATGCAAAAATCTCTTTTTCTTAATTTCTTTAAGCATTTTCTACATTTTTGGTCCTTTCCCTATGTTATTTGTCTATCAGCTGTTACCCGTTTTCTCGTCTTTTCTTATTGGTCAATCAACTATTCACTTGAATCCGCTTCTCTCTTATCTAATTGAGCAAATTTTCGTCATTTTTTGCACTGATTTTTTTTTTTTTTTTTTTTTTATCAGTTCCATGCGTCTGGACATTTCCTTCATTGGACAGATGACGGTCGTTAACTGCTACCGAAATTAGTTTGCTTTAAAATGCAAATATCTGGCGCTATTAAAGTTTGTTTTTTTTTTTATTTAAATTACATTGCGCGAAGTATCATTTTAATAATCATTTATATCAATATATAGATATATTTTCAACCTCTTGAATTGTGAAATTAAAGTAACACTACAAATTCACATTCATAGCGTTCGCATAATCATAATGACACCATACATGACACAATTAGCCCTTTCTCTAAAACTGATACTTTACTGGATTGGTAATTTGGGTTCACAAACATGAATCTAAAGTCACTACTCCCCTTAAAATATCAATTTAATTATGAATAACCTAAATTCCCACAATGAACAATTAAGAGTTTTTAAGCAACTGGATGAACTATCAAAAAATTTTATTATACAGCATTTAACTTACATAATTTCTTACTTTCTTTACCATATTGTCTTGATGCCATTTTGAAAACGCAATATAAAATAACATATATTTTATGATGAAATAATGATAAGTGCTGCCATTTAGTGGTTTTGTTCCAAAGCAAAAAAAAAAAAAAAAAAAAAAAAAAAAAAAAAAAAAAAAAAAAAACCTTTCAGCTGTACAGAAGTAAAGTAAAAATGTAAAAAAGAAAAGTTTAGCTTTATTTAGAAAAATAACACACTTTCACATTTGTGTGCGTTAGGTTCGACCAGGATAATACAGCACTTCTCAATATAAGTAAATTTGAAACGGTAATTGATTCAATATCTTAAATTATACATGAACAGTTTAATAGCTTTAAACAAGTGAATGCTCTACAAATGATTAAAAATTTTTATTATACAGCTTTAAAGTTAATTAATTTGTTACTTTTTTTGCCATACTGTCTTGATGTCATTTTGCAAATTCAACAGAAAATAACATTTATTTTATGAGGAAATAAGCATCAGTGCTGTCATTTAGTGGTTTTGTTCCAAAGCAAAAAACTTTCACCTGTTTAGAAGTAAAGTAAAAATGTAAAAAAAAAAATACAGTATAGTTTTAATTAGAAATTAATAAGTGTTCACATTTGTGTACGTTAGGTGTGCACAGGATAACCCGCTCAATATAAATTGATATTTTGTAATACTTTTTATACATAATTGTTATTTATTCAAATATAAATTTTAATGGTATGATATTAATTCTTTGTTTCAATTCATCCATAAACTATTCATTTGAGTTAAAAATATTTAGGTTTCAAATATAAGTACCACATTTAAATCATTAGTTCAAAATTTCTGCCATTAAATTTCGGCCATTTTTAATTTTAATTTTAAAGTTTCATATTCATAATATATTTCATTTAAATTCACTCTACTTAAAAGAATCAACTTAAAAATATTTGAATAAAATTCGCCATTCGTTAAATAAAAATATCAGAGTTAGCTGCCAAATTTAGAGCTTTCAATTTTGAAGTTAATATAATTGTACTCTACATGATTTTATTTCCGTGACCAAGAAGTATTAAACACATCACATTTTAAATTACAGTATATTTTTCTCTATTATATCTTTTATACACAGTATTATCTCTATATAAATGAATATAAAACATGGATTTATTTTTTACTAAAAGGCTTTTCATGCATAAATTATGTTTAATATAACATATATAAATGTATTACAATAAACGCTAATGCATTCAAAAATCCGTATGTTTTAAATTCTTTGAATTTAAAACTGATTTAAATCACTTTCTTTTTAAGTCCTGAGGATTCTTTTAAAATTAATGTCATTGTTATTATTTTACTTTATAGAAATTTTAACTTTTTTTAAAAAATCTTCCTAGATAGAAGTAAAATTTTATAATTTTTGACGATAATCTTTTTTTCTATAAAATGAATTGTAACTTTTTAAAAGCACTTAGAAGCAGCATATATGTAAATATTAATTTTTATTTTTACTTTTGTAAAATTTAAAGTCATAATTAAATAAAATGAAATATAATTTTTCCATCCAAAAATAGTTATTTGGTTAGTCAAAACGTGTATTTTATAATTAAGAATGCAGGATATATGAACTAATATGAAATTTTATATAAAAAAGGGATATTAAATAAAGTGACAAATAGAAACTATACTAAATTATATATTTGGAGAAATATCAAGCATGTTGATGTGAAATAAATTAAAGTATGGTTAAGGCAGTTTATATTTCTCAATTAAATGTGTAAATAAATAAATGTTTCCTGAAATATTTTTTTCCAACACTTGTACAGTTAGAAAAAAAGCTTGTCGACTCTTTAAGTATAACTTTAAATTATTGAATCCCTATATGAATTTAAAAATTTACCAAATGTAAAACGTGATCTTTCAGTGAATGGTATGGAGTAGAATCAGCATGCGATGTTATTGCAAGTGATATTAAAACAAAAATAATGAAAATTGCAATTATATTCCAAATACTGGTGTTTGTGTTGTTCCGGGTTCGCATTAATAAACTTTTTTTGTCTAAATTTAATTAATATATAAATAATCTAGAAATACAAATGTTATAAGTAATTGTAGAAGATTGAAATTTACTTCTCGTAAGTCATTTAATATCTTGTTTATACTGCCAATCAGTCGATATATTATTATTTATTATACCTTGTTATGTCAAATATGTGTTATAAATTATGCAATCAAAATAATACACAAAAATAATTTTAAGCGCTTAAAATGCGCTTAAGCATGTCACAGATGTAAGTTAAATCCCAAAAAGGCAATTATTCATGGAAAACATTTGAATGTTAATCGTGTTATATATTAATAAGAATTTCACATTTATTATTCATAACGAAGTACATTTTTATATGTTACGATTTAATTAACGAAGTTAATTTGTCTTAATTCAAAGTACTGAGAGCATTTATAAAAAATGTTATTTTTTATTTTCAAAAATACAATAAAAATAGGTTTTATATAATTAAATGTTAAAAAAAAAGAAATTCTAATTTTTTTTTTTTTTTTTTTTTTTTTTTTTTTTAACACGGATTTTTGTAAATATATTTCTTTTTAGGGTTCCGGTCACCTGACGAAGCCCTGTTCGTCTCATTCCTCTGTCCATCTGTCTATCACATAGTTCGTTCTTTTAAACTGTTGAATAGGGTAACTCCGGGAGAGTAGCCGCATACGGGATAGATGCCGCACCCCTTGTATTTCTTGTAATTATCGATAGATGGTCGTCAAACGCACAGTATAGTTGCGCAATGAGATTATTTTAACCAGTGTATAGCGTGAATCCCATTTCGATGTTTACTTGTAGAAGTACAATCCTTAATTTGACGTAAGTGCATGATTTCACTGACCAAACTTTTAAACACGTTATGTTAAAATACTTTTCATACACTAATTACTAAATGCATGCATGATTTCGAAGTCAAAACTAAGTGTAGCTTTTGTATAGAGTACTGTGTGTATGGTTATGCCATTCCCCTTAGCGATGGCAGGTAACTGTGATGGCCAACGTCTGCACCATGCAAAATGGGATACATGCCGCATTGCTATTCCGGTATGCACGCCGAAGTTTCTTTTGTACGGTATGATAAAGTGTTATTAACTTTTTCTTTCCTTTTTGCACAGACAAATCATGTTAGGCATGTTATCAAGTTTACTAAAACCAAAGGAGAAAAAGGGGAAAATAAAAAGTAAGAGGTGCAAGAAAGATGCAAGTCAAGATGATAATAATGAAAAATTGGATTACGCTTAACATAGACGTTCTTTGCAAACTACTCCAAAAAAGAGGCAGTGTAATTGGCTTCGTTGCATCATGTGTTTAAATGTAGTTGCATGAAGACTGTACTTTCTCTGTAAATTGTAGTAGAAAAAGCAGGTCTCTTAACGCATTCGAGACTACAGGTACATATAAGCACATTCATAAAGAGCTTACAAAATTTGTTTCTGGCACCAGTAAAAAAGATCAGTAATATTTACTTTGTTTAATTAGAGTATTTTCATGATTGTTTAAGTAAAGGTAACTTAAGTAAAGGTAATTTTAGTTACATTTTGTTATTGCATCCTTAATTATAGTCCAGATATGGATATTTTTTTTAAATATTTTTATTTATAATTTCATTCTGTTCTTATTACAAGCGCGGCATAACTACCGCACAAGTGCGGCGTCTCAGCCTGAATGTATGGGTGACGTGCCGCAGTGTAATATTTTAGAAAAAAATTGTTAAAAAATATTAATAATTTATTTTGAATTTTTTTGTCGCAGTAACCGAGTTGTATATTTAACATTGAATAGCACAGCATGATTTTATTTTTATTTTATGTCCACCATGGGACTTTATACATAAGTTCAAAAAAATGACCTGCATAAATCCCGGAATTACCATACTTATAGCTCAATACCTCAAATCACAAGACAAATCATAAAATTTTGAAAAAGTCATATTATTTTAATTAAATACATTAATTTAATATCGTACGAAGATTTTTGCGACTTAGATTTCAGAACAGAATCATAATTTCTGTTTATTGCAGGTTTGATTTCTCCGTGGTAGCACATTTACCTACTAATCAATTGTTCTCTTTTCAAAGCTCGGCATTGGAGTTTGAAAAATTTTCAAATGAATTGATTTCGTTATTTAATACATAAACTTTACGGACTTTTTGTCATTATTTCTGCCATTTTGCTTAAAAATATTTTATCAATGATTTTTTTTATTATTTAAAAGTTCTTTTTTTTAGAAATTACGAAATTTAAAATTGACTACATTTCATCGTCCGATGAAATTAATTTAAAAGAATGTTCTTTTTTGTATCATTTTAAGTGTTTTATATTTAGATAAAACCCTCACATTAAAAAATCACATTAAAAAATTAAATAAGCTGGTGTGATATGATGGAAAAACTTCTTAAAAACACCATATTGCGCATTAATTAAAAATTTTAATGTGTTTTAAGACTTATTTTTATCTCACTTAAAATTAAATGAATTTAATATTAAATGTGCTTTTTAGATATACACAGAAATTCTGTTACAATTGTCTTTTTAATTTGATTAAAGAAATATCTCTTAATTATAAAAAATTCACAATTTAATTTTAGTGCTGCGATTTATTTTCTTATTGAAAAATGTTGAGAATTTAATAATTACAATTTAACGATTTGAATTTATTGATCAAATGGTAATTTTTTGTAAACGAAACTCTCTGTTTGATATTCGGCCATACTTAACCACTTTTTTTATGAATATACTTCGAATCCCGCAATTTATGTTTCAAAATTATCTACTTCAAATTTTTTATATTATCCATTTCAAATTTTCTCTTCCTAAATACCCAGGTTTTATGCCAATTTCAAATTGATCATGTATTCATGCTTAAAGGTTCTTACAGAATTTCAATTTCGTATTATGGGAATTTACTAGAATTGTTTTTATGAAATGCAGTGTACAGTCTTTTTTTACAGTAGGATCTCGATTGACCGGGATTGGATTATCTGGGTTGCGGATTAACCGGAACGGATCTCAGTTTTGCATGAAAATTATTATGATGATGGAAAATAGTAAATGGAAATTATTAAAAATCTCCATGGTTAAGAAATCATGGAGGGTAATTTTATCGGATAATTAAATTCCTGCAGAAGACGACGATGCCACTAATTTGCAGAGAAAAATCGTAGAAGATTTTAGAAAGTTACTCTGTTCTGAAAATTGACGAACAAGCAGTTCAACGATGGATTAACGAAGATTCGAAATTGCAATGCTACGAAGTTTTATGTGACGATGATATGGTGTCGCGTGTCACTTGTGGTTCAGAGGAAACAAGAAATTTCGAAAAATGGCCTGAAAGCGGTAAAGAAAATCTTCTATCTCATCCAAAATTAAGTCACAGTGACGCCTGGTGTTACGTAATTACTTGGCGGAAGAAAATGAAAGTACACCAGTTAAAAAAAATATGTTGAGAAATTTCTGCAGTAAAATTAGTCGAATATTGAATGAAAAACGACAACAGATCTTTATTATTTTATTCCTCACAAAACAGTGAGGTAAACTACAGTTCTGTTTTTTTTTTATATTGTACTAATTATAAATATAAACAACATTAAAATTTATGTTTATTCTCTTTCTTTTGTATTAATTAAATTATAAATGCTCTATTGTATAACAATTTTACATTTTCTATCCTTTTTCTAAAATATTTTATCAATATTTCCACAAGTTCGATTATGCGGGATACTCGCATTTTCCGGGACAAGACATTTCCCGACAATCCCGATTAATCGAGGATCTACTGTATATTACATAAATTTGCACAAAAATGTCATTTGAATGTATATTGCATACAGAAAACCCCTCTTTTTTTCGTAAGTTAAACAAAAATGCATATTTATTTACATTCACAAATTTGTGTGTTTATGCATTGAATTATAAAATTGTGGTTATGTTTTTTTCATCAGAAACACATATTAAACACCTTAAAGCTCATATATATATAACTACGAATAATATATTAATGAGTCCCATTAGATACAGAAAGTAAGAGTAAATATGAATTTGTTATTCTCAATATTGTATCTGTATATATCAAACACATTATTTGAAGTTTTAAAATTTAAAGCCCTGATGATTTCGAATGTAGTTATGATAAAGTGCAAATTATAAGTTATTTGCTGCTGAATTTGGCAATCGATGATTTTTGTTGAACCATTGAGCAACGAGTATGTTATAGTTTATGATACTATAGTTTATGATATATCAGGTATACTGAAAATGTAATGGATATTTATTGTTCTCAAACCTAACATTTCCTGTTACCTGTTCTCATGCCTAACATTTGAATATCCACTAAATACATATTCATTTCCCAAAATTCATATTTATCATGATATGTATTGTACAAATGTTGTTTTATTAAAAAGGTTACGAAGATGATTAATATATAGAAATTTTTACTTTCCAACTTTAATGCCTATATTTAAAATTTACATGAAGATAAAACTATTTGTATTTCTCCAGATCTAAATTAGAAAATATAATAGTCCACACATTAAAACCATTGAAGTATATTTTAAGCCTACTACTTTTTATTTTTTGTATATTGCCTTAAGTAAATTATCAATGATAATATTATTTTCATTTAAATGTTTTACAGATGGCTGACAAAATAATACGAACACCTATGACACCAATGGCGTACAAACTCTTCCATAAATGTTCGAAGCATGAAGTTCCCTCTGGACAATTCTTGCTGTTATTGAAGCTGTTAATTTAGCATACTTTTATTTTACAAAAATTCTTTTTTCATTTCTTCTTAAATGTTTATTACAAATTGTATATTTTGCGTTAATATGTCAGAATGATTAAAGAATTTAAATTTATATTGCATAGTTAATTTTATTCTCAACCATTTTTTACTATATCTGACGAAATTATATTTCGACTAAATTTGTGAATGACCCCCAATTTGCAGCAAAACATATGCTCCAATTTTAAAAAGCTATTACTCGGTCAATTTTAATCGTAGAATAACGAGATTTTTTTGTATTATTTGTCAGTGTAAAAGGAAAATTTTACTAAATATAACTTATAAGACATGGGGACCGTATAAAAATTTAAATTTCGTAATTTTTTAAGAAATGTCTTTTATTGACCCAAATCGCTTTTAAAATAATTCTTTGCCTGATTTAAACCATTTTTGTAATTGGAACTATATGTCTATGACTAACGGTCTAGGAATTAGCCATTGGACACCGTTGAGACCGGACACCCTCTATGTATGAAAGACCGATTATGTGGGTATTTGATAGTTTAAGATAGTTTAACTTTTATACGAATATAAGGCTGTTCTTGCCTACACGCATGAGTATTTCATGGAATTTTATTTCAAAATAAGATTATTTATTGTGAAAAAGAGGATTAACACGGTTTATAAGGAAAGTTTTTGCACCAGGCCTCGCTTTCGCTAAGGTCGGCTCAGCAAACGATTTGTTTAAAAAAAAATTGTCTTACGATAGATCTGAGATACATTATGAATACTTAATTTCATGAAAAAGTTTATTTTTAAATACTTCCCAACTGAAAGTCGTGTATATTCAATTTTACTTTTATTCGCTGTAATTTAACCCTTTATCAACTGAACGTACTTATAAGTACCATTAAAATAACTTATTATAAAATTCATTTTATTCATAGATTAGTTGTAATGCAGTTTCGAATAAGTTATAGATACATTACTTTATCTTGTTCCAAAAGCATTATTGGTTACACAAAACAGAAATATTTTTAAAAGGAGGATTTCTTTTGCCTTTGCATCTTTTCAGCCTTCTTGGCGTTGGGGGGGGGGGGGGGAGGCAATTTTTCATTTCGGAAATATTTTTATTGTAAGAACATTATATTTGTGCCTTTCCTAATTCGACAAAATACTAAGAAAAATATTTAAAATGAAAGATCCGTGTAGAGTTATAAATATTGCACAAAATCCCTATAAATTCAAATTTAATTAATCCTTCTATGTCCTTCAATCCTTCTAAAATCCTTCTAAAATTTATTAAATAGTTATGTAAATCTTTTAGTGTAGTTTAAATAATTCACGAAAAATGCTTTAGAAGATAAAATTCTCATAAATTCTTAATTTAGTACATAAAGGATTAACGCAATTTTTAAGGAATTGGTTTTGCATCAGGCCTCGCTTTAGCTATGGTCGGCTCAGCAAACGATCTGTTAAAAAAAAAAAAGTTTTACGATAGATCTGAGATACGTTATGAATAATGAATTTCATGTAAAAGTTATTTTTTTAATACTACCCAACTGAGAGTCTTGAATATTCAATTTTACTGTTCTTCGCTGTAATTTAAACCGCTGCAGAAATTTAAACATGACTTCGTGAAATGTTGTTATAGATATATAAAACAACCTTTCGTAAATCCAGCTTTAAATCTTAAATACAATTGAGTGATTCAATGCAATTTATCACATTCATTTGTCTCACAGAAACAAAAATATTTGTTGACTATGAAGAACGGTTACGAACAAACAGTTCGATTCTGTTAAATAAAACCTACTCATATTTAAGGATAACGGGACATAAAATCCCTCCAAAATTAATAAGCATAAAATCTGGATACAATATCCTCTGATATATTTTGATCCAAAAATTTCCAGGTAAACGTAAACATCAATAAGACAGATGCTGTTCCAACAAGATACAACTCCACTCAATATCGAAACGATGTCACGAATTACTGCTATCGAAAATATCCAAATGGTGAGATAGCGCAATCATTATCGAAATATTCTTTATGTTGTACATGCCTGGAATGTAATGATTTTTCTTTATGTGTAAGCACTTTTGTTTGATAATTAAAGGGATGCCAACAAAATCCATCGTAGAGTTTAAGCAAGATTTTACCAAAGGCTTTAATAACATCTCGCTAACTATAATAAATAAATTTAGCAATGAATTTCCGCAGCAGTTGTTTTGCTGCCAAGAAGTGGAAGGCGATCTGTTCGAGAATCTTTTGAGTTACTTTATATTTGGTTAAAAAAAATTATTTTTTTCATGGAATGAACACATTTTAATTAAGGTTAACTTCTTTATGTGATGTCGTAGATAAAAATTTATTAACATATTTTTTGTCTTGAAGAAACATTTCTAATGTGAGGTGCCAACTATACTCTTCACCAATAAAAATATAAAAGCTAAGCATCCGAACTGCCACTTCCTGTCCCACAAACACAAATTTGTTTAACGTTCCACTTCACTTGAACTCCGCGATCGCGAAATTCCATGTCTACTTAATAGACTAGGAGGCGGTAGCACAAATAATCACCTCATCGAGTTCGCGGCTAAAATTCCAGAATTATTAAAAACTCGATTTGCAAATTAAAACGCAATCGGTCTGCCAAGTCATATTTTTGTGAAAAAAAAACCTGAAAATCCGAATTTAGCAGTTGACTCGTAGGTTTACCATTGTGTTTTCCTGCACCCAAAGCTATGAAAACGTGGGTAATGGTATCAGTAAACACAATTGTATACCTACGAGTCAACTGCTAAAATCGTGTTTTAGGTGTTTTCCACGAAGATACGATTTGGCAGACCAATTGTGTTTTAATAAGCGAATCGTGATTTAACTGATTCTGAAATTTCAGCTGTCGATGAGGTGATTGTCTGTGCTACCACATCAAGGTCTATAAGGAAAAACTAAGAATCACGATTACTCATTATCTAATATAATTATTAAAATACCATTTTCGTTGTCAGAAATTAGACGTTAGATGCCGACGATGTGCGTTTAAAAAAATGTCTCCTTAAATTTTAAGTATGTTAACCCGGGCTCGGGAACTCGCTAGTGAGAATTTCTCTCACGGTGCCCAATTGTTTTTCTTTTACTTTACATTCGCTTAATCAACTTTTTTTGCTTGGCTTGGTACTTTTATTCACAAAAGAGGTAAAATAATTGAAAAAATATTTTAAAATTTTAATTGAAAGGAAAAGGGGTTTAAATAAGGGTCTTAAAAAAGGTGAGAGACGATCTCATGCAGCGAGTTCTCCCGAGTTAACAATCGTTATAAACTTTGAAATTTCCATCTCTGAAATACGAAAACAATATAAGTAGGAAACCATTTACTTAACAGGACACTTCAGTGAAACTCCGCAATCGTGAAATCCCACTAAAAACTATAGGAAAATTAAGAAACGCGATTACTCATTATCAAATATAATTATTAAAATACCGTTTTCACCATCATAAAGTCGGCGTTAAATACGGACGATGTGCGTTTTCAAAAGTATTTATTTAAATTTTATGTATGTCAAAAATCCTTATAAATATTAAAATTTCCACGTTGAAATTTTATCCTCTTCTTAAAATTAATTACAATTTACGGAGACAATATATAAAAAAAAAACCACCTGGTATCTACTTTCTGATATTAAAAACCGTATTTTAATTAATTATATTATGTAATGAGTAATCCTGCTTCAAAGTTTACTCATAAGTTAACTTGGGATTTTACCAAAGGGAAGTTTCTTGAAGCGGCCCCTTAACCCTCTTATCGAGTTGGTTCCCTCCATTAATTAACTGATTTCGTATTTGAGCGTTTTCTAAATTTGCGACCCATTTCATAAATAAAGGAGGTTTGGGGGTAACTTCTGGCAACTTGATTTAGCTTTTAGATAAACAGAAAGATTTACATACAAATCAACAATTGTAAGGAAATGATTTAGAATAATATAAATAAACTGAAAATCTTCTATATGTTTGGATTTCTTATAGGGTAACTCCGGGAGAGTCGCCGCATACGGGATAGGTGCCGCACCCCTTGTATTTCTTGTAATTATCGATAGATGGTCGTCAAACGCACAGTATAGGAGCGCGTTGAGATTATTTTAACTAGTGTATAGCGTTAATCCAATTTCGATGTTTACTTGTAGAAGTACAAGTCTTAATTTGACATAAGTGCATGATTTCACTGTCCAATCTTTTAAACACGTTGTATTTAAATACTTTCCACCCACTAATTACTAAATGCATGCATGATTTCGAAGTCAAAACTAAATGTAGCGTTTGTATAGAGTAATGTGTGTATGGTTACGCCATTCCCCTTAGCGATGGCAGGCAGCTGTGATGGCCGACGTCTGCACCATGCAAAATGGGATACATGCCGCTCTGCCATTCCGGTATACATGCCGCAGTTTCTTTTGTACGGGATGATTAAGTGTTATTAACTTTTCCTTTTCTTTTTGCACAGACTAACCATGTTAGGCATGTTATCAAGTTTACTAAAACCATAGGAGAAAAAGGGTAAAATAAAAAGTAAGAAGTGCAAGAAAGATGCAAGTCAAGAAGATAATAATGAAAAATTGGATTACGCATAACGCAGACGTTCTTCGCAAACTACTACTACTACAAAAAAAAAGTGTAATTGGCTTCGTTGCATGATGTGTTTAAATGTAGTTACATAAAGACTGTACTATTTCCAGACCTTTTCTGTAGATTGTAGTCGAAAAAACAGGTCTCTTAAACCATTTAGGTGCATATAAACACCATCATAAAAAGCTTACAAAATTTGTTTCTGGCACCAGTAAAAAAGGAAAGTAATATTTACTTTGTTTAATTAGAGCATTTTCATGATTATTTAAGTAAAGGTAATTTCTTTTAAATGTAATTTCTTTTTCTAACCTTAGTGGTACCAACTGAATAAAATTTGTGTAAAAGCCACCGGTCCCGAAAGGGTTAACAAATAAATTATGTAAACACAATTTTATTTTTTTTCTTTTCCCTTTCTTTTACATTGATGTTACGTTGTTGCTGAAATAACAATTAAAATTGAATGTAAAAAAAATAAGTCGAAAATTTTAATAGCGAATGTAGGCAACAATTATTAATTTGAATCTACTAATACGATCGATTGTACTCATTTAGTTTCATTTTGTTATTACATCGTTAATTACAGTCCGGATATGAATATTTTTTTTATTTATAACGGTTCATTCTGTTCATTCTGTTCTTCATTCTGTTCTTATTGCAAGCGCGGCATAACTACCGCACAAGTGCGGCGTCTCAGCCTGAATGTACGGGTGACGCGCCGCAGTGTAATGTTTTAGAATTTTTTTTTTTAAAAATATTAATAATTTGTTTTGAATATTTTGTCGCAGTACACGTGTTGTATATTTTACATTAAATAGCAGAGCATGATTTTTTTAATTTTATGTCCACCATGGGATTTTATACACAAATTCAAAAAGATGTGCGGCATAAATCCCGGAATTACCTTACTGTATAAAAATACATAAATGGAACTTTATCCGAACGGTAGGGGAAGTTATTTCGACTGTTTTCAGTTTAATTATCTCGTGAACGGTTTGATATCTAATTGTGGATTGGTACAAAATTCTATGAATCCGTAACATTTACTTTGATAATAGTTGTTAGTCAAATAATTATGTTTATCACTACCCTTTTATCTGAAAGAAAAAGGTAATACTTTTTATTAATGAAAAATTCAAATTATTTTCTATTTATAGCTATTTTTAATGTGTTATTTAATGAAGAATAATAAAAAAAATAATGCTTAAGATATTAAATGAATTGTAAATTTTGTCTCTCAGTTGAGAAACATAAATATATAAAAGTTGTAAGCCGATTAAGTATAAAAATACCTAATGAGGACAAGACTTATTTTAAAGTATGGGGCAATTTAATGTCCATTTCCTTTATTATTGCAATAAAGATTTAATAAATTAGTAAACTGTATTAATGTATAATAAAGCAAAATATAATAAAGCAAAATAACTATTTTTTCATAAAATGTAATTATGAGAATGTTTTTTTCCAATTTATAACCATTGGTAAAAACCTGAAATTAACATAAAATATTACTACAAAATAGAAAAAAAAATACACGGAAATAGTGTTAAAATAGGAAAAAATAAATTTATTCCAACATTTTATGAAAGAGACTTTTATATTTCAATTTGCATCTATTTTCTTGTACTTTTTTCTGTCTTATTTTTGATAATGTTTTCTCTTAATTTTTATTAATAATTTAACTTGGTATATTTTATTAAGTTCTTAGAATATCCGTTTGAATTTAAATTCATAATTGTACCATTTTGAAAAAAAATATATGTATTTATTATTATGTTTGCAAACTAACAGCTGTAAGAAAGTGTATTTTAATAAACAATTTAAGTGCAGTTTTATGTAATTACCTGTGAATTATGATTCGTAACATTATACTGTCTCTCTTCTGTATTTGTCTTGTATGTTCTGTATTGTTATGTCTCCATTACCTATGTCCATAAGTGATACGCACGTTCTTGATAGGATATGTTTCAATAGATATGTAGTCCAGGATCCGAGTTGGACATGCAATTGTAATTATCGTAATTGCAATTATCTTCAATATAGTTACAATTAAATTGTGTGTAATTAATTATAGTTAAAATTAAATGAAATAAAAAATTCTTGTAGCCGCAACTGCCCCCATTCCATTATGTGTGCAAAATTTCTGCGTTTGAATGTGTCTAACTAAAAGCAATTACATGCAATTAACTTTTAATTTCAGTGCGGATAATTAAGATTACAAATTTGCCCAACTCTGGTCCAGGTGTTAAAGCAAAATATAAAACAAGAAAATAAACTGCTATTATCAAACAGAGCATGCAGAGAATGTTTACAGCGGTGCGTTAAGGTACTGCTCGTGCTCGGCTCTGTACAAATGTACCGCAGTTTGTGTGTTTCTTTATGTCTATGATATTTAATGGATTATGTATATGGAAAGTGTTATGTATGAGTAAATGTAAAGGAAAAAAATACGAAAATCACTGATTTAAAATTCTATGCCAATTTATTATCTGACAAATTCTCGAATTTTCCATAATCTTTTACGAACGCTAAGTACTTCCGTGAACGATTTTATTTTCTGAAGTTTATTGAAAAGGGTTAGTCGAAAATTTCAATTCATTCTTGTAAAATGCAATATTGACACAAACTTACAGTCTTCCATAATCATGTTCAACGCATTTTATCTTCTTGTGTTCGAATAAAATTAGCAAATTCTTAAATAGCAAAGAATATTCAAACTACTTTTGTCTCCCTCTTTTGTCGGAAGGGCTTTTTATGATTCTAGACCTTCAGGAAGAGATTGAAAAAATCTTTTTCATATAAAATTATATCTTTACAAAAACCTTATTAAGTTAAATAAAGGAGTATAATTAAATAAATTACAGTCTTGTAAAACTGTAATTTCAAGAAGCATCGAAGTATAAGTAGACAGTACTTAATTTATATAACGTATCTTGTTTTATCTCCAGAAACTAGGCACTTTTTAACGTTTACGTCAGTATGAACAATTTACGCCAGTATTGTCAAATGGTCATCATTATGGAACCCTCGGAATTTCATCAGCATGGAACCCTTAGAATTACGACAGTACTGAACCCTCAGAGTTGCGAATCTACTCTCACTTGCCTTGATTTTTTTTTTTTTCGTTTTTTTTTTTTTTTTTTTTTTTTTTTTTTTTTTTTTTTTTTTTTTTTTTGTTTAATTTTAACTATTCGCTTTTGCTAACATAAAAGAAAAGAAAATATTTTTCACGAGATACTTCGTTTACGTGAATAAAGTAACGGAATTTCAAGAAGCATCGAGGTATTAGCCGTCAGTTTTTATTTTATGCTGTGTACCTTGTTTTATGCCAAGAAACAGGGCACTTATTAAACTTTACGTCAATATAATATACTAGTACGGAACGCTCAGTGTTGTGAATCTATTCGCTTTTGTCTTTTTTTTCGTTTCGCTTTAACTATTGTCTTTGCTAACATAAATCAAAATTAAATATTTTAGTAGAGATGCATTGATTGCGTGAATGAAGTAATGGCAAGTTTATTTAAATACCATATGCAGATCCTTACCCAGTTTAGAGTAACTATATTATTATATTTTGTATGCGTGGCATAAAACAAATAAAAAAATTGTTTCCAAAATACAAAAACTAAAAAATGAAAAACCTACTCTGCTTTCATATTTATATGGCGACATTTGTCATTTGAGAGTGTTTTCTTTCACATTTCAGTAACACAGTTATTACAACTGGCACAATGTAACTCCTTTTTGATTTATTTTACATAGAAACTATTTGTTAGGCATATTTTTTAAGGTAATAGATACATAAATCCTTTCTCGCCGGAAACATAAATTAATTTAAAATTTTTAGGGAAATTACAGCCTTGTGCAAAATAATATGAACAACATAAAAAAAAGAAATAAGCTCGCGTTTGCTATGTAAAAGGGCAAACCTATGTGTTAAAATTAAATAAATGATATTTAAATTAATAATAAGGAAATAGCCTAAAAAACACGTTTATACATTTAAATTTTTAAAAATATATATATTTTGCTAATTTACGCGGGGGGAAAAATGATAAAACGCAGTAAATATATCGAAACCGCGGCCGGTTATTAGTGGATATTTTCGCATATCATTTAATATTAGCATTTAAAAGAAATTCTGGACACGTTCGTTTAGTTCTCATTCATAGGAGACAAACTTCTACATTATACAACATTGGCATGTCTCTTTAATGAATTGCTGATAAAGTCTAACGTTCAAAAACTACCATTTTTTATTTGAAACAGACTCTAACTGTTTATGGTGCAGTAAAACATACAGGGAGGCTATAAAATCTTTTGAAACGATCCGAAAGTTTGATTGTTTGCACATTCGTAAGCTAAAAAAGTCCCCGCCGGCCAGGCCTACAGGCGGAGGTAGATTTCGAAGTTAAGTGCACTAATTTCACCAACAAAAACCAAATCATAATTATAGATGAACCCACTTTAACAATTTTATCTGGACATTTTTGACGAGTTTTTTATTCATTTTTATGTAATAGCTGGTTTTATCAGAATCATGTTAAGGTGGTATTCAAAAAAAATATTTTCCATGCTCAACAACTCGAAATTTTCTGGCATATTTTCAGATTCATTTTTAATAGGAAAAAAATATGAAACTAGCTTACATGATTTTGAAGAGATTCATAAGCGACCTATGTCTTTATTTTTCGTTCAATTAATTGAAACTTGATTTATAAACAATTATTTTCTCTGTAGGACAATATTTTTCGTTTCTAACACAATCGCTTCGGGAAATTCTGTTTAAAATGATGAACATCAAAATGAAATGATGAAATGATTAACTGACACCGGAATTTTAAAACGAATTTTTTTAGAAATTAAAAAAAAAACATGTCATTTTAACTATTCATTGTAAAAGCAAAATTTTACTAAAACATTCTTGGTGCTGGTCATAAGTTTGTTATTAAAATTAGATATCCCGAACCGGGCACACTGTGCCAGAAAGGGTGAATAAGATGATTTTTTCTTCAACCGCTACGTAATTTTTATTTGTTTATGCTGTAAGAAATGGTTTTATTAAAAACCTGTCTATATAAATGTTGTAGACGATAGTAAGAAAATATATGATAAATTCATTATTTTATTTCTTTTTTATATTTTTTATATTTTATATCTTCTGAATTGACGGAGTTATGGATTTTTTACTTCTTCACCCCCCCCCCCCCATTTTTTTGTTTTCGTTTTTAAATTTTTATGCGGAACTAATTGGTCCTCTCAAAAACTTGTGAATATAAAAGTTGTAGATAATATTAAGGAGATTATAATAAAATTAATTGGATTTGATATCTTGAGAATTGACGAAGTTATGAATTTTTTCTCCCAAAAACCTTATTTTTGCGCCCCCTGAAATCCCTTTTCAATTTTATCAAAGATCAGTGATACATAAATTTTTGGCGCTATTTTTAGAAGTAATAAAAACTTTAAACTGATTTGATATGTACAAAAATTAAGAAGTTATGGGGTTTTTTCGGTGTTCACAAAACCGCTCCGTATTTCCATCTCCATGGTCCGATTTTGCCCATTAACGTACTTGACAGAGATTTTATGCCCCTTGATTTTTTTATATCAGTTTGGAAAAGATTTGTGCAAAATTGCGGAAGTTATCGTGTCCAGAAGAAAGTTATATATATAGCTAGATAGATAGATGCATAGATAGATATATATATAGATAGTTAGATAGATAAAGTTTTTTACTGAGGGTGGTTTTGGGTTCTAGAGGTCATGATCGGTGTAGGTCTGCAACATTTTTCAGAAATTCCAACATAGGGTAGTAATAGGTATTATTTCATACGAAATCTACCTAAAATGAGGGTAAAGGAAAGTGGAAGCCATATAAAGATGTCAGCACACGTAAAGAACTATTAGAACAGCAATTTTAATGTAAAAAATCATTAAATAATTTAAACAACGTCGACGTCCGTGTCCACAAGAAAACCAACCTGTCCACATGAAAACCGACATTCAATTTGTAAAGAAAAATATGAAGCAACAAACAAATTAGTCTAAAATTATCCTAAGTAATGAAAAAAAAGTTTAATTTTGATGTTACGGATGGTATTCATTCATGAGAGCATGACCTTCAAAAGGAAAAGGTTGAATTTTCCATCCGTCTACTAGGTGGAGGATTCCTAATGGTTTGGGGATCTCTTTCCTCAGGAGTTAAGCTTAGAATTGCTTATCCAGAAGGACGACAGAATAAAGATACCTTTATTTATATCTTACAACATTGTAACAATGATGACGAAAATATCAAGACAATGGTTCAATTCAATCTGCAAAAAATACAAAGAAGTGGTTTGAAAATTATTATATTCCCACACTTAATTGGCCTTCTAATAGTCCGGACCTAAATCCTATGAAGAACATTTTCGGTACTTTACTGCGCAGCATCTACCGAAAGAATGGACAAGTGGCAAGAATTCTTCGAAAGCAGAATAAAAATCTGTCATTTGTGTAGCCTCGTATGATTTGTCATCTGATTAATTCCAAACATTGTACTTTATGCCAGAACGTTACATAGAAAATATTAAACACAAAGGAAGCAAAATTGAGATGTAATATTTTGATAATATAGAAAAAACTGTTGCATTCTTATCCTGTTGCTCTTACGGAGGAAAACTGTGTTGCTCCTGTAGCCAACCAATGCTCCTAAGTGTGAAAATGCAATTTATTATATTGTAATAATAATAAAAAATTAACAATATTTTTAATGTTTATATTGTCTATTAAGTTTTATAAAATCAATTTATATGGTTTATATGTAGATTAATAGGATTATATTTATTATACAGTCCGATAAATAATCTTTTCTATCATTTTTCATCACAATGCATAATTTGTCAATAAACTGAGTACATACTAAGCCTTACGGTAAAATGACATTTACGGACCCGCGGTTTGTAAATCCTACTCATTCTTGTCCTGTTTCTTTTAAATATATTAAAATTGTGTACTATGTTTTTTTATAACCTCTGATTTATTTAACCACGGAATATTTGTCGTTAATTATCAAATTATGGTTTAATATCTATTATAATTTAATGATAGATATTTTGAATTAAAACAACGAGCTAAATTTGAAATACTGCAGGTTAACTGCATTGCTATGCTTTGGGAAGGATAAATAGAATGATTTCTGAAACATGAGATAATGTTTTAATAAGATAAAATTAATGTTAGTTACTGAAAGTAACTTGTGTAACAAATTTACAGCTTTAAGTACCGTGGCGTTTTCATGACGGTTATTTTAAAACTGCACTAGTAAAATTTTATATTTTCTACTAAAACTTAAAAAAAAAATAAAAAATAATAAAATAACTAGCCTAAAATTAAATAAAATGAAATAAACTTTCGTTCAAAATTCCTAGGTTATGATTTCTATATAAGTTATGTAATATATATATTTTAATTAAAATAAGTATAATTTTATTACCCGACTGCCAAGAAAGGTTATGAGTTTCACGCGTATCTGGGTAAGTGGATTTCTTTATACCCTCGAAACATCCCAACGGCTGGATGGATTTTAATGAATGAGATCTCTATCGATTCGTATTAACTGTCCGATTGTTATAGACAAGGTTTTGATTTTATAAATTAAAAAGGCGACCGTAAAATATAAAATGGCGGTAGAAACGAAAAAAAAATTACGCACCCTATTGAGTGGCATATCATTGGATAGGTCTTTCAAAATGAAGACGATGTTTCATTGACTATTTTACAGTCAGAAGCTCCGTTTATATATTACACGACATGAAAGTTGTGTAGGTAGGATTTCTAACTTTATTTTTTCTCTAATTTTCATACACATTTATAGACCTCATCAAATCAGTGTTTATAAATAGGAACTAACAAATAAACACAACTTAAAAGTCATCAATACAAGTAAAAAAAAAAAGGTAAGTAATATAAAAAATATTTCCACATTGATGAGAAATAATTAATTAGTTCGCTTTTTACGCAGTCGGGTTTTTTTATTTTTTTTATTTCGGATTTTTAGATGTTTTAAATTTAATTTATTTATCTTGTATTAATTCACTTTAGCCGATGAAAAATTTAATTGCGCATTTACTCGTGTCATCATCTCATTTTTATGCTTTGCTCTTTTAATATATATTCCAAGCATATTTCTTTTGTACTAGTCGGTGCTATTAAAAACAAGGTGGAACTTGTTCTTTTCAATTAACCTCTTAAGCACTACATTCAATTTTGTTATAGCATACTGAGTACCAGATATATTGAATTTCGACAAAAGTACTTTATGTCATTAATTTTAATTACATGTGAATTATTTAATTAAATGTAATGTAAGCAGAGGAAATAATGGTTTATTTATATTATACAAACAGAAATAATGCTCAAATTCATGGAGCTATGAAATGGGAGTAGTAGACACATATACGTATCTTCCACTGTAGCCTGTAGACCGAAAAACGAGTTCTTTCCCCCTTTCCAGCGTCCGCCATATTGCGTTAGCAGTCTCCCAGTGTAACAGGCAAAATTTGTCGGCTAAATATGCCGGAAAGAGGTGAGCAGGAACAGCTTCAGGAATTGTCATTTATGCCAACGACTTTCCTTTCATATGTTTAAAATAAACAGCTACAACAAGCAGCAAAGCAGCGGGAAAACTAATGAAATTTATTACATATAACGCCATCTATTGGGCGCAAAACAAGCATTGATATAAAGTCCGTGCAAAACGAATCACAATAAAAATTAGTGACGCAAAAAATCAGATGCTTAGACCATTTCAGTCTGGTGTTACAGTGAGGGCGTACAAAAATTCAAGAGTCCATTACGCAGGTATGTCGAGGTGCTTAAGGGGTTAATAACTACGTATATCCAAATGTAAGTATTTTTTTATGTTGGTATTTTCTAAAAGACAATACTCTTCATTCCTCTGAAACCAAGCTACGTTTGCTTAAGCTACGTAAATTATTTTTTGAGTGTAAGGCGATTTTAATTAAATAATTAAATTTTTGTGTTTTGCCAATTAAAATGAACACGGTTGAAAAAATCAATTGTATTTTTACCGGTTGTCCCAAAAATGACTGATTGATTTTAAAATTCAATAACTTGCACACGGTGAAAGATATTAAAAAAAACTCTTGCAGGAGGGTTAGGCATAATGTCAGGAGTTTTTTTTTTTTTTTTTTGACAGTGAATCTCGGTTTTAGTTCAAATTTCAAACAATAGATGGCACTGAGAGCAATAGGTTCTCAGTTCAGACCCGATTTTTAGTTCTTCGGGATCCATTAAATGCATTTTTAATCTCATTTTTCGTATGGAAGTAAAGAGAGGCCGAAAAATTGAGCCTGGATTTAGCGGTTATTGCTTGCAGCGCCATCTATCGATACTATTTGTAACAAAAACTGAGAATCATAGCATAAAAACATCTGACATTTTGCATAACACTCCTGAAAGAATTTTTTAAATATCTGTCACCGTTTCCAAGTTACTGAATTTTAAAATCCATCAGTCAGTTTTTGGGACACCCGGTATGTAGAAATTGTTTGGTTTAAGGCAATTTATTTTTCATTACTTAAGTATATATTAAAGTTTCAATTTTATTCGATTGATAAATGTTCACATAACCACGTATTTTATCACATTTTGAAATAGCTATTTTAGATTTAAATAACATAAAATGTCTATTGTTGTGCTCCCTTACTCGTCTCTTTGGTAGGCACAGATAATTAATAGACGTTTATTGTCTGCATTCGTTTCTAACTTTGAAATTAATTGAACTTTAGCAATTAATGTGTGTGTAAATAGCCGTGATAGAAATTAATTAAAATTAAACCTCGTGAAAATGCGTTTTAAGTATTTAAACGACAAATTATTAATGGAATTTTAATGACTTTTGTGAATTAGTTTGAAATACTATACGTTGGACAGAAGGGATGTAGATCAATTAACTCATTTATTTTTCTGAATAAATATATACATGGATATTTATGCAGAATTATATAAAAATTTAACTTAACCTTTTGCATAAATAAAACAAGATGAAAAAATCATGCGTTAAGCATAGGTTATGAAACGCTTTCCAAAACATTCAAAACTGTAACAAAACCGCACACTTCAATAAGTTGCAATATGATGTATAAGTAAGGGGGCCTCGGTGGCCGAGCGGTTAGGACACCGCGCTGCCAGCCGCCAAGCATTGAGAGCGGCAGAGGTCTGCGAGTTCGACTCTCGCTGGCTCCATTGCACACTCCTTGTGGAGCTCCCGGATGTAATTTCTCTATGTTGTAAATTTCATTGTGCTATCTCGTCCCTGTATATTGACGATGACTTATAAGCAGACCTAGATGTCATGCATACAAGTCAGATGTATGCGTAAACAAATAAATAAAAAAAAATGTATAAATAAACAAAATAAACATAGCACATTTGAAAACCCAATTAAACAATTACCAATGATAGTAAGAAATATATTTGTATTCTTTTGTGCAGCAATGTATATGATTTATTGATCTGTGTGTATAAAATATAGGTGCTAAAATTTAGTTCAGTAACTAAATGCATATAGTACAGTTGAAAATTCCCCTTCAGCAATTTCCGCCAATAAATGGAAATATACTTACAGTATTTCTCACAATTAGTATATGGCTATAAAATGTATTCACGTCAAGAAACTTGCACAAAATTGCAGATGAATTTACGCATCCTAACGTATCCCAACTGAAAACGCAATTCCAGAAATTTTTAGACATACTATTTGTAACCAAATAAAATACATACAATTTGTAACTTTTGTGTTTCACTGCAAATGAATTATGAACGCTATGCTCATGAAGCAGCACAAAATGGTATTATATCCTTTTATTTACGGCGTTGGGATATATGTTGTCTCAGGGACTATTTCTTTTTTGTAATCGCACCACTACCTTAAAATTAATCTGTGCATGCATCATACCAGAATAATTTCATGAGAAGTCTACCACAAAGAAACGCTTTTGTAAATTGTAGTACGAATCAATCAATGTAAAAAAATTACCAGTTCTAGGCCGTAAAAAATGGTTAACCATTTGTTAATCAAGATCTCCGATTGAAGAAATATTTACTCAGATAATACATAATTTTGAGAATATAATTAAAAAAATATTTAATAAAAAATTCAGAATAAAAATAAAATGTGTTCACTAAAATCCACTTTTTTCACAACTGCGATAAACAGAAAAGCACACGCATCTCGTATACAGTAATCCACAAAAATGATGGTACAGGACGTATTTTTCGGAAAGTATGTAAAATTAACCATGGCGAGTGCAAATATAATTAAATTAACGAAGCAGAATTACTTCATAACAGTTTTTGCTATATTATACAAGAAAATTTCAAAAGTAATTTCGTTTAGAAAGTTTCAAAATAAAAATACATAAAATATAAGCTCAAAATGCATCCACAAAAGTCAAGGTACACATGGAAATGTTTAAAAATTATTAAAGAAAACCTTTCTAACATTTAGTTGCATATCCTTTCATTTTCAGGATTGCTTTAAGTCTGTTTATGATTGATTTATCGGATTTTCTGTAACATTTTTCTTAATTTCATTCCATTCTACAAGTAAAACACTTTTCAACAATTTTTTTCCATTCTATCATAACTGTTCACTTGCTGCTGTAAGATACTCTATAAATGTTTATTGAGATTTAAGTACTGAATTCGTGAAAGGGTGGCAAGAGCGAGGGGGCCATTGTAGAGCAGTCATAATCAGACAATATGAGCAATGTGCTTGGAATAATTTTCTTACTGTTCTGCGAGATACCTAACTTTTAGGCACTGTCCTCCAAATTTTATTTAAAATATTTAACTATTCAAGTTCATCATAGTTGCAGTAAAATCTAAATTACATACTCCTGAAAGTGACATACAGCCCCAAGTCATTACAACTCCTCCAACATGTTTTGTGGTTTTTGTAACATACACTGCTCAAAACAATTAAAGGATATTACAGTTTTAGGTGGATTTTGTATCTGGTAAACTGTTTAGCTGATTGATACATGGTCGACAGACATAGTAGGTTATATGAGAATAAATTACACATGTTTGACAGAAAAAAATGCATTTTATTGCGCATTTGTGTACTAAAAAAAAAAAAACACAATTTGTGCATATGAGAAAAAAAGAATAAGAAAAGGTGTTTTCTTCAAAGAAAATCATTTTCAGTAGGGGGTATGGTTTCCACGGGCGGCCAGCAACGTTGAACAACCTTTGAGGAATGGACTCAATGAGGCTATTAATGACGAGTTGGGGTATTCTGCCCCACTCTTCCAGAAGAGCTCTTTCCAGTTCTTGGAGAGTTTGTGGGGGTTGTTGGCGGCCAGAAACTCGTCTTCCTAGAGCGTCCCAAACGTGCTCGATTGGATTCATGTCTGGAGAACACGCTGGCCATTCCATTCGAACGATTCCTTCCTCGAAAAGGAAATCCTCCACCAGGTTTGCACGATGTGGCCTGCAGTTATCGTCCATTAAAATGAAGTTATCTCCGATTGCTGCAGCGTAAGGGACTACAATAGGTCTGAGGATCTCATCCCTATATCGGCGACCAGTCAGAGCTCTATCTCGAATGATGTAGAGGTCAGTGCGCCCGTCAATGGAGATGCCACCATACACCAACACTCCTCCACCGCCAAATCTGACACTTTCGTGCACGAACGCAGGATTATTCCTACTGCCACGGTCCCTCCAGATGAAAATACGCCTATTATCCGGATGCACAGAAAAACGGGACACGTCAGAAAACAGAATATTGCTCCATTCATTTCTCCTCCAGTTGACATGCTCGGTTGCCCACTCCCTGCGGTCGCGACGATGCCTTCATGTTTATCTAACACATACCATCGGTCGGCGAGCATACAGACCTACAGCATGGAGCCGGTTTCGGACAGTCTGTGTTGAAATCGTGGTGCCTGTAGCCGAGCGAATGTGTTGTTGGAGAAGAGTTCATGGTTCGGTGTCTCCGAGCTGTTAACGCTAAATACCGATCTTCATTGGGCGTTGTTGCCCGTCTACGACCTTGCCCTGGTCTTCGGCCTGCGCATCCACTCTCCAAAAAAACGGTTCCAGATCCTGGAAATGACACTTTGTGACACTCCAATGGCTTGCGCTACTTCGGCTTGAGTTTGGCCCCCTTCTAACCTACCAACAATTCTCAAAGCTTCTGAATCTGTCAAATGACTTCGCTGAGACATCGTACTCATCGAAACAAAGCAATCACTGAATGCCGATCATCCTTGTCTTCATTCTCTTTTATCCAGTTGAAAGTCAAATTTCATTCGCTGCCGCTGAAGCGATGTTTTTGACGTCGAACTCAAAATTTGCATACTCCACAGTTTGAAAACCAGAAAAATTTGCATTTGTGATTCTCTTCTTCTATTTTCGGCAAAAAAAATTTCGTTTATATCTTTATTTTATATAAAACTTCAAATATCCTTTAATTGTTTTGAGCAGAGTGTATGGGAATCCGTGGATCATCTTTTTTTATCCAAAGTCTAATTCATTCATTTATGCTGAAAACATTAAACATAGACTCATGTAAAATATATATATATATATATATATATAAGTTTCAGAAATGCATATTAGTTTGGGATTATAACTGCACTGTACAACAGTATGTTCAAGTACTTTAGTTTGCCTTATCTACTGGCAGAATTATCTACGATTAAAGATGGCGAAATAAACTGTGAATAATTAGTGGTATCTAGAGTATTTGAAACTCCGATTTGTGCGAGGCACCTGGTAACACTACTCAGAAGTCGACTTTCTGTCCCACAGAAACATAAATATTTTTTTCACTATTTTTCTAGTGGATAATTAATAAAACATTTTCGAACAAAATAAAAAATCATGGATTAAATGTTTCACGAAACGAATGTAATAACCAAGTAAAAAAAATAATTTTAAGCTAAAATTCTTATTCATATTGATATAAAAAATACAACATATGATATTAAAGTCTGGGTCATAGTAAATAAATACGAATTGATTAACCTTCTCACCACCGCGAACTGATATATCCGCTCATTAAGCTGCAGGTTTCACTGCAATAGAAACATTATTTAAATTAATATAATTCTACAGATATAAACCAGATTTAAGAAATTAAGTTATAATTAATACTATCAAGGCTTATATGTCTATACTTAATAAGAAAATGTATATGATGTTGCAAAAAAACATCTTTTTTTATCTTTTAAAAACATTACAAGGAAAACAACATTACAATTTTGCCCTTTTGCTCGGCGGTCAGGGGGTTAAGGTGTCCATTTTCACCATTTTCAACATTTAATACCTTAAAATGTATTTGATTTTAAATCATAATTTTTATTGGGATAAAAGGTATAAGTATGTTCTTTCATTTCATGTATTTAAAAAAAATTGCAAGGTCCAGAATTAGCATTTACAGTGGGCTACAAACTGTCAGGCATTTGACAAGCACAAAATTGACATAAGAGATTACGCGCGAGATTAAAAAATAAATCTTGCAACTAGAATTAAAATTTTGATGCCTACTTATATTTTAGATTATAATAATTACCTGAACCTAAATATATTTCCATTTAAAGCATTTTTATATTTTTAATACAAAGTCATATTTAGCTAATGCAAAATTTCGAAAATTGCAACAGTATAATCACCTAAAAATATTTTTTGAACAATAAATAGGAAATTTTAGTTTCTGTTTATACAGACTAACATGAAACATATCTTTCGAAAATTTCATGCAAAAATATTCAGAAGAATTTGAGATATCGTACGCGTTATGACCAAAAACGCCATTTGGAGAAAATGACTTCAAAGTGTTGGAAACGCCGCTTCAGCTCTTGAGCGGGTATAATTCTTAAAAGCCATAACTTCGGTCCTGATGGGAATTTTATGGAAACAATAATAACAAAATTTTCAGAAGAAAATAGCAGTTTAACATCTAAAAAAATAAAATTTCGAAAATCCCTGAGAGCTCCTCCTGAGACCCTTAAAATAAAAATCATTTCTCAATTTATATTACCAAATCATTGTGGAAACATTACTAAGAAATGACTCTTTTAAGTTTTCGATGAGAAATTGTAAAGAGAAAAAAAAATTTCTATTTTCGAGAAGTTCAATTTTCGATGTTCGTATAAAAATCAACATTAGCAAATGCAAGTCATTAAATAATAGGATTTTTTTTTAAGACAGAGAATAAACGTTCAAATAGAAATGCTTGGAAGGCCATTTTCTTTTCTTGTAAATAAGTGAGTCGTAAACTGAAAAACAAAACATATTGCCGGAAGAAAATTGTATGTAACATCATGAATAGTTGAGCCAAATAAAAAAGAAATAACATTAAAAGTTTTATGAGCCGCGAAACGTTTGTTTAATTTGAAAACATACTTTTTCTAACAAAACTATTTACAACAAACCCTACAATGTTGCTATATAGGGGAAAATAAATAGCGTAAATAACCATTACATACACAGAAAAAAACGATTTTTATCTGCACTTTAAATTTCAGCTTGACACAGATCTTTTGTATGTGCAAATGATTAAAATTCTGCTATTGTATTAAGATTCAAATAACCTTTTAATAATTTTTAATATATCGACTACCATATTGCAATGACCAAATTCTCATTTGATAGCACTTAAATTGCCATTGATTAGAAAAAACAAAAAAAATGTGCTTCTGTATTTAGATGTAAATAACTTTAAAATAATTTTTCAATGCCTTTCTCAAATATCGAATACTATATTGTAATTCTCAAATTCCTGACTTACATCGATTTAAATTCCCATTGATTAGAAAAAAGGTCTAAATATACAATTAAACAAAAACCTAATTTGAAGAACAAATTAAAAAAACAAAATTTATTTCCTACATTGTTTAAGCCCAAGAAGGGACAGATATTAAGGTATTTCATTCAATTCGTTCTACATTTAATGTTAAATTTTTGTAACAAATAAGTTAAACCAATTGAACATTAAAAAATCCCTGCCGGCCCAGCCTACAGGCAGAGGTAGATTTCGAAGTCAAATATACTAATTTCACAAACAAAAACTAAATCATGATTATAGATAAATCCACTTTAACAATTTTATCTGGCCGCTCTTGACGAGTTTTTATTTCATTTTCATATAATAGCTGGTTTTATCAGAATCATGTTAGGGCGGTATTCAAAAAAATACTTTTCCATGCTCAACAACTCGAAATTTTCTGGCATAATTCCAGATTCATTTTTAATTTAAAAAAAATATGAAACTGGCTGACGTGATTTTTGAAGAGATTTATAAGCGACGTGTGTTTTTATTTTTTGTTCAATTAATTGAAACTTGATATATAAACAATTATTTTCTCAGAAGGACAATATTTTTCGTTTCTAACACAATCGCTTCGGGAAATTCCGTTCAAAATGCCCACTTTGACATCATTTTTTGAAATATATTCTGCCTCTATCTAAAAATCGATTATTACGGTACATTATATAGTTTCTGAATAAGCGAATCTACCAATTAAATGCGTTTGAGAGCAAAAATGAATTTAAAAACCAGTCAGAAAATAAGCAGTTTGGATTTAAGCGCATCCTTAATAGAATGATATTTCCAACACAATCCGCTTCGGTAAATTCGGTTCAAAATGCTCTTTTTAACAGCATTTAAAAAAATATATTCTGCCCCTATCAGAAAATCGACCATTACGGTACATTGTATAGTTTCTGAGTAAGAAAACGTACCAATTGGAAACCTTTGAGAGCAAAAATGAATTGTAAAATGAGTCAGAAAGTAAGCAGTTTGGATTTGAATACACCCTTACTAAGATCATTTTTTACTTCAACCGGTATGTATTTTTAATTTGTTTTTGCTCTAAGAATTGGTCCTATCCAAAACTTGTCTATATAGATGTTGTAGACAATATTAAGAAAATATATGATAAATTCATGGGGATTTTATATCTTTTGAATTGACGGAGTTATGGATTTTTTTCTTCTTCAAACCCCCTTTTTGTTTTCGTTTTTAATTTGTTTTGCGGTACGAATTGGTCCTATCAAAAACTTGTGAATATAAAAGTTGTAGATAATGTTAAGGAGATTCATGATAAAATTAATTGGATTTAATATCTTGAGAATTGACAAAGTTATGGGTTTTTTTCTTCTTCAAACGCCCTTTTTGTTTTCGTTTTTAATTTTTTTTTGCGGTACGAATTGCTCCTATCAAAAACTTGTGAATATAAAAGTTTTCGATAATGTTAAGGAAATTTATAATAAAATTAATTCAATTTGATATCTTGAGAACTGACGAAGTTATGAATTTTTTTCTCCCCAAAACCCTATTTTTGCGCCCCTTGAGCCCATTTTTAACTTTATCAAAAATCTGTGATACATAAATTTTTGACCCTATTTTTAGAAGTAATAAAAACTTTAAACTGATTTGATATGTACAAAAATTAAGAAGTTATGGGGGGGGGGTTTCTGTTTTCACAAAACCCCTCCCTATTTCCCTCCCCTTGGTCCGATTTTGCCCATTAACGATCTTGACCGAGATTTTATGCCCATTGATTTTATGTATCAGTTTGGAAGAGATTGGTGCAGAATTACGAAAGTTATCGTGTCCAGAAGAAAGTGATATATATATATATATATATATATATATATATATAGATAGATAGATAGATAGATAGATAGATAGATAGATAAAGTTTTTTACTGAGGGTGGTTTTGGGTTCTAGGGGTCATGATCGGTGTAGATCTGCAAAAATTTTTCAGAAATTCCAACATAGGAACGATCCCAATAGGTAGTATTTCATACGAAATCTACCTAAAAATAAGAATAAAATTCATACAACATGATACTTTAAACACCCTAAAAACTTAGATTCCGTTCAAATGAAATCGAAATAAATCTTAGGCGTTTTCCAATTTTCAGTTATAAATATTTGTATTGCAGATTTTGTATTATTTTATGATGATTGTACATAAAATGATAAGATACATGCAAAATACAAAACTTTAAAAAAGTCTAAGATATATTTCGATTTCATTTGAACGGCATCTAAGTTTTTAGGGTGTTTAAAGTATCATGTTGTATGAATTTTATTTTTATTTTTTAATGTTCAATTGGTTTAACTTATTTGTTACAAAAATTTAACATTAAATGTAGAACGAATTGAATGAAATACCTCAATATCTGTCCCTTCTTGGGCTTAAACAATGCAGGAAATAAATTTTGTTTTTTTAATTTGTTCTTCAAATTAGGTTTTTGTTTAATATGTCAAGTTTTTTAGTAACTACTGCATTCAGACGAACACATTTCAAAATTAATGAAGGGTACCATCATTAGGCTTTGATTCATGCGGTATCGTATCACAATTTGTGATGCAATTTACCTATGTATAATTCAAAATGTTTCACCAATGCAGTAATGCAAGTTGTTCTACTTAGGGCAAAAACTTCCAATCTGAACGTAAAAAATCTGTTTGAAAATGTCATTTTTATTTCTACTATGACGCCATATTCAACTTCTTTTTTATAAAAAAAAAAAAAAAAAAAAAAAAAAACTATTTCAGTAATTTTTCACGTGAAAATCACTCAATGAAAAATAAACAAATTATTATTACGGCTTTTGAATTTTTGGCAACAATGAAAAAAAAAAAAAGCTAAATTTTATTGGAAAAATGTCCGTTGATTCTCAATGAAAAAAAAGCGAAATTTGGAATTATTAAGAAAAATATACAAAATTGAATAATATACAAAAAAATTGGCCCTTGTTTTTCTCTGGGTTATAATTCACCCATATGCAAAGGTATTTTGCCATTCGTTTTGACCCTGACGTCAGGCAAACGTTTTTAAACTTTAAATTTATAATATTATTAGAATTAGTAAAGAATAAAAAATGAGTGGCATCAGGGACAAAAAGGTGGGAAGAAAAAATGAAAAAGTTATCATCCCCATAGGCTTTTCTATGTTAAATTAACATTGAGATGTGACACTGGAAATATATTCTTAGATCTCTGAATAATACCAATAAATAAATATTAAGAGAAAATGTAGAAAACACATGTATTCTAAAACAGTCCAGACAAATATTTCCTGAATTTGAGGAATAACATAATTTAAAAATATATTTTAAAATTAATATTTCGTAGTGTTTTTCTAATTATTCAATTCACTATTTATTAGTTCATTACTTTAAAACAATACACACTGTATCATTCTCCTTATGCTGTGAAATTTTTATTTAAAAAAAAAAGTGATACGTCAATACAGTAAATACAGTAAGCTTTTAAGGTTACCAGGAATATCCGGGAATATTTTCTGAATAAACAAGACGTTTATCGTATGACATACAGAATACTGTTTTCCACAATTTTTGGAAGGGATTATTAAAAATAATACTTTGTATTCAGTGAGAAATAATAACATTATAAAAAACCTTATCGAAAATATCTCCTCGATTCGCACTTTATGTTCCTTACCTGATTTAAGTGCATTGGAAACTTCGAAAACGCTAAATAATATGCATTCAATCGGTTCAGGAGACCTCATCACGTTAAACGAATTTGGCGTTAGCATAGGTAATAGAAGGAATTGCGGTATTCCATTTCAAAATTTCCTATTTAAAGGGAGAATAAATCTGGTAAGATACAAAGAAAAAGTCTCCAAAATTAACGTGCGGAAATTCTGGAAAATAATACCATCTGATACTTTTTGGTATAAATTTTTTCATGTAAATAGAAAGATAAAAAAAATCTGCTTTTCCAGCAAGATGCCACGCTGCCCAATATAGAAACGATGCCACTAATTAGTACTATTGGAAATATTCAAATCGATAGATATCGAAATCTTTTTCGGAATCGTCTCCCTGGTCCGTATACTTGGAACGTAATGACTGTTTTTACTACACAAGCACTTTAGTATGATAACTTAAGAGATGTCAACAAATTTCGATTTAGAGCTTTAGCAGCGAATTATGAAATGCTTTAATAAAATCTCTCTAAGTAGTGCTTTCAATACACTCAGTAATGAATTTCCGATTTTCTTTTGTTTTACTGGTAGAAGTGGAAGGCAGTCTGTTGTAGCATCTTTAAGTTACATCTTTTTATAAGGTTAATAAAAACCTTTTTTTTTTTTTTTTAATAGAAATAACATTTAGATTTTGAACGAGCATAACTTCCTTATGGATTATCGTAGGTCAACATGTTTGTATTGAAGAGACCTTTCCAATAATATGCTTAAGAAAACATAAGAAATCTCAAAGCTAAATATTCCAGCTGCCTATTTTTACACACAACCCCAAATTTATTGAACGAGTTGGTTTCGTCGTTGAATTAACTGATTTCAAATTTCAGCGTTTTCTTAATTTGTAACGCATTTAAAAAATAAATGAGGTTAGAGTATAACATCTGGCTGACTTGATTTGCTTTTCAAAAAACGTAAAAATGTACATACAAATCGAGAGATGTAATAAAATGCTTTAGAATAATATAAATAAACTGAAAATCTTCTGTACGTTTGGCTTTCATATACAGTATAACCTCTGAATAACGGTTACCCGTGGGACCGGTGAAAAGTGGCCGCTCTTCAGAGGTGGGTGTTATTCAGAAGTTTCCTTTAAAAAAATAAAATTACATGATCTTAAATGGAAATACAGTCACTTTAATTAATCCTCATTGTTTCAATGCATAAAAAAGTCAGTAATTTTCAGTTGCTTTGTTTTATTTTTTTCTAACCGCACATATCTTTCGCTGAAGAATAACTATCAGTTGTTTTGCTTTACGACTCATCATTATTATGATTTAATGCAAAACTGGATTTCACGAAGTTTCATCAAAACTTCTGTATATGTGTTAATAGTGGAAAATTTGGGTGATTCTATAATCTCGTTCCATTTTCTCTTCCGCTCTCCTATCTTCCGTCATTTGTTGTATGGAATCAAATGTGGCAGTAACTGCCAAACCTTTGTCCAGACATACAAACTTGCTGGTCATGTTAGTTATTCGTTTAGAATTTTCGTTTTGAACACATCATGATTTTCCACTCGTAACCAAATGATGAATTTTAATATGATACGTGGTAACAACACACGAAGTATCACGAATAAGTAAGAACTGTAGTCTCAAGTTATAGCAAGACAGAAACACACAACAGAAACAGCCCGAAGACATTTTGAACAAAAGAATGATGAATATTTAACATTTTTGTTCTGAGGTTTCGAAAAAAATTGGAATTTCAAAGACAGTCGATTTTTACAGAATCAATCTCACCGTTATTTTCAAAAGAAAATGCTTCTTCAACCCCTCCTCCCTTTCTAAATGAAACTTTCGTGGAATTTCTATGGCAAAGGGAGATTTTAAAGACCAGAAAAAAAGTATAGAAAAGATTCGGCAAGAAAAGAATACAGCATACCAGATTACTCATTTAACGGATTATTTGTTTGTTGGTTGCAGGGCTGTGGAGTCGGAGTCGGAGTCAGGCCCATTTTTGAGCGAAAGAGTCGGGGTTGGAGTCGGTCGGCTCTGTTTAATTTCTCGGAGTCCGAGTCGTCCATTTTTCCAGAGAAAAGATTCGGTAAGAAAAGACTACAGCATATCAGATTGTTCATTTAACGGATTTTTCGTTTGTTGGTTTCAGGGCTGCGGAGTCGGAGTTGGAGTCGGGCCCATTTTTGAGCGAAAAAGTCGGGGTTGGAGTCGGAGTCGTCCATTTTCCCACCGACTCCGCAGCCCTGGCTGGTTGTCCCGTTATCCTCAACGGAACGAAATTATTTCTGTGCAATATGGCCCCCTTGAGTCTGGGGAATTTACGACATTTTGAGGCAGAAGCGGTTATCAAAAGGATTACGATATTAGTTTTTGGCAAAGGATTAAGTGTTTAAGAAATTATGTGACTTTTTGTTGCCGCATCGAGTAAATTTTGTTTGATCTGCTTGACATTTCGGTTTGCAAATAAATATTAAATTCTACCAGGAGCTATAAATTTTTTTTCTCCTGACATTTCAGTGGCCGTTGTTCAGAATTCCTTATTTAGAGGTTCATATTAAAGTTAATGGTATGGAACGTGTTTGGTTGCATCAATATGTGGCCGGTATTCGGAGGTTATCGTTGTTTAGAGATGACCGTTCAAGGAGGTTTCACTGTATTGTATAATAATACAGCTTTTGAACTTTATCTACATGCTCAGAGAAGTTATTTTGATTGTTTTCAGTTTAATTATATCGAAAACCGTTTAATAGATAATTGGGGAGTTAAAAAAAAATTTATATGATTCCGTAACATTTACTTTGATAATATTTGTTAGACAAATCATAAAATTGATCACAAGGATTTTATGTCAAAACACAACGAAATATTTTAAATTAATAAGAAATTCAAATTATTTTAATATTATTATTATTTTAATGTGATATTTACCAAAGAAGAATCACAAAAGTAATGCTGAGAACATAAAAGCTGATAACAGAATGAGTTGTACACTTTGTATCTCAAATGAGAGTTATAAACATAAATAAGTTATAATCCGATTAAATATCAAAAATCAAAATACCTAATGCAAAAATGAGTTACTGTACTCTAAATAATGGAGCAGATTAATCTCCATTTCTTTTTTATTGCAATAGATATTTAATTAACTAGTAAAACGTTGCGATTATTTTTAGTTCTCTTACGCATAAAAATTAATATATTTGTAAAGAATATAATTTTGAGAAATTTTATTATTAAATAAGTAACAGTAAAATTCTAAATGTGGATAAGTATTACTATAACAAGAACAAAATATCTATCTCACAACGATTGGTGTTCAACTGAAAGAAAAAAATCAAAACTTTTATGAAAATGATTTTTATATTTCGATTTTTATTTGTTTCCTTTAATTTTATTCAATCTTGTTTTCGATACATAGATAGAACGGCAGGTGGTCGCACAGACAATCACCTCATTGAGTTCACGGCTGAAACTTCAGAATTAGTGAAAACTTGATTCACATATTAAAACGCCAATCGGTCTGCTAAGTCATAACTTGGTGGAAAATACCTGAAAACTCGATTTTAGCGGTTGAGTCGTAGGTTTACCGTAGTGTTTTCCTGCTCCCAATCCTCAATGTTTTCATACGTTTGGGTACAGAAAAACACAATGATAAACCTAGACGTCAGCCGCTAAAATCGAGTTTTTCAGTGTTTCCCACCCAGATATGACTTGGCAGACCGATTGCGTTTTGATATGCGAATCGAGATTTAACTACTTCTGGAATTTCGGCCGTGAACTCGATGGAGTGATTGTCTGTGCTGCCGTCTCCCTATCTAACAAGGAGAGAGCCAACCTTGTTAATCACAGATTTTGATTATTTTAATATATGTTGTAGGATAGAGACCCCTTAGTGTCAGGTTCAACGGATTTTATCCAACGCTTCTTAGTTCTTGAGAAACCGGGGGGTCTAATAATAGTACACAACTTAAATACTTACATAGCAACCGCAATGATAGGTTGGTCGTAGCTCAGTTAGTACGGTGTTCGCTGGCTGATCGACATGCCCGGGTTCAGTACCCGAACGCGCTACATTTGTTTTTCTCATTTTTTGTTTTATAAATATACTTGCAATTATAATTTAATAATTTCAATTACAAATTTCAATATCATACATTAATTATAATGTTAACAAACTTAAATTTATCATTTTTTATTTTAAAACTATGATTTTTCATCCTTTAAAGAGGTTTAAAAAGAAATTGGATCTATTATTGAATTATAAAAATTCCAAAATCGTGACAAAATCTGTTGTGGTGCCATCTAGTTATGATAAAATAAAATAATATTCAAATAAAATAAAAATAAAAGCAGAAAGAAGATAAAGGTGAAAGCAAAATAATTGAAAGCGCAAGCATACGTATTACAAATTTAAAAATCTTTAATATGCAAAAACTCGGTTGTAATTAATTTCTGATGCTAATTTTTAATATAATTATGCTTGTTACTTAAAAAACAGAATAATAGTATTATCGCATTGACTTCCTTTGTTAAAGCAATGCGCAAATGATGTTTCTTTAAAATCACGAATTGACACAATTTCTCAATATCATTGCATAGATAAAGAATATATGAAATACATTTTAAAAGTAATTTTTAAAAAATTAACAGTTTTATGATGTTTTATACAACTATTTAGTTAAAAGTAAAAAATTAAATAGGTTAAAATTATAATTGATATACAATATTATAAATTTTAATTAACAATGAGATTATTAAATTATAATTACAAGTATATTTATAAAACAAAATATAAGAAAAAGGAACTTAGAAATTTCGGGCATCGAACCCGAGCCCGCGGATCAGCCGGCATACGCAATGCCACCTGAGCTACGACTAACCTATCATTGCGGTTGCAAAGTAAGTATTTAAGTTGTGTACTATTATTAGACCCCCCGGTTTCTCAAGAACTAAGGAGCGTTGGATAAAATCCGTTGAACCTGACACTAAGGGGTCTCTACCCTACAACATACATTAAAATAATCAAAATCTGTGATTAACAAGGTTGGCCCTCTCCTTGTAAGATATTACAATGTGTCCTCCCATTTTATCATTAATAATTTTACTTTTTAAATATTTTATTGTTATTTTTATAAAGAAATTAGAATGTCTCTTTCTGTTTCATATTATAATTGTATCATTGTGAAAAAGTATTTCTATTTATTAACATAAGTAGTACTATGCAACAACTATAATGTCTAAGATTTACTCTACAAAAGAGTACATTAATAAACACATTGTGTGGTACGTTATGTAATTTACTGTGAACTTTCTTTCGCAAATATATATATATATATATATATATATATATATAACATTGATTATAGTTTTCGATCGAAACTCTGCTGTTCACTATTCTTTTTTCATTACTGCTGAAACCTGTCTGGATCTTAGATTTATCCGTGTCTTTCTGTCTTCTATATTTGTCTGCTCTCTTTTAGCAGTGCCCAAAAGTGATAAGTACGTGGAGGAAAAAGATGAGTTTCAAACGGATACGTTACGTAGTGTATGTAAGGCATTCTCACATATTTGACTTTTAAGTTCCTGAATAATTATTTTTTATTTTAAAACCTATTCTTGTTTTTTGTTTTTTATTTTATTGGAAAACATTTTTATTGCATGACTGTATAACAATATTAATGAGATAAATAAATTTTGGACCATGTTGGGGGTACAAATATACCATGAAATTCCTTACCGTCCAGTGTTTGTGATGCTGAATTTTACATTTGGAGCTGTCTGTATAAAATTGTTTCAATAAAACTAATTCGATGTATTTTTTTCCGAAACTGGGATTATGGTTTTATATAAATATGTAAAAAAAAAAAAAAAAAAACCTGCACACATGTTTATGGTTGTTATTATATTTATAACTCTGTCCCTGGATTTTAGTTTCCTTACAGTCACTCTTGCTAAAATTATACAGAAAATCACTTCATATGCAGCGACAGAATTTCATTTTTTTTTTCCTCATGCAGAAGTATGCCAGAGATAATATGGATAAAAGTCTTTGACAGAAAAGTTACTGCAGAATTTAAATCAGCATTTAAATATCAGTTTTAAGCATCGTGACTTTATTGGTAGTCTTACCGTCACCAATGTTTATACCTGTACTTTTCGAGATAAATTACTATTTTTTTTTAATCCAATGTAAATAACTGTTGCTAAAAATCAATACACATTGTGGCTATCACTTAGTCTTAACTTGATTTGCCTAAAAATAGTGGTAATTTTCCTTACCGTTCCATCCTTACCATCACTTTTTTCCCATTACCGTCCATTTTTTCCTATACCATTCCCCTTTTTATTGCTTCCGTCCCTTCTTTAACGTCCCTTTAAGACAATGTTATACCAAAATTTTGTACTAAAAGTACAACATTGTTATTATTTTCTTATTTGAATGTCCTGTGGGTACTATTCAGTGTTTTATAATTCTATTATTATGTAGAGTTTTAAGTTTGGAGTAGTCTGTTTAAAATTGTTTAAATAAAAGTAATTGGATGTAGTTTTTCCGAAACTGGAACTATAGTTTTATATAAATATGTGGAATAAAATTAACCTGCAGACATTTTTATGGTTGTTATTAATTTTTCATCTCGGTCCCTGGATTTTATATGCCTTACCGTCCCTCTTTCTAAAATTATGCAGAAAAACACTCCAGATGGAGCCACAGAAATCTTTAAATCTTTTTTTTTATTTCTGCAGAAGCATGTTAGAGAAAAAATGGCAGCTATTCTTTGACAGGAAATTTACTGTAATATTTAAATCAGCATTTAAATATCACATTCAAATCTTGTGGCTTTATTGGTTGTCTTAACGTCACCAAAGTTTATTCTTGCATTTTTTGAGGTAAATTATTATTATTATTACTTAATCCAATGTAAATAACTGTGAAAATTAAATTTAAAAAATCAAAAAACCCGACTGCGTAAAAAGTGAACTAATTATTTCTCATCAATGTGAGACAAGTTTTTATATTACATACCTATTTTTTTATTTACTTGCATTGAAGACTTTTAAGTAGTTTTTAATTGTTAGTTCCTATCTATAAACACTGTTTTGATGAGGTCTGTTGATGTCTATGAAGGTTAGACTTGCAGTAAAGCTAGAGATCCTACCTACCCAACATCTATGTAGCGTAATATTTAAACGGAGCTTCTGACTGTAAAATAGTCAATGAAACGTCGTCTTCATTTTGAATGATCTATTCAATGATATGCTACTGTGTAAGGTGCGTAATTTTTTTCGTCTCTACAGCCATTTTGTATTTTACGGCCACCATTTTGAATTTATAAAAACAAAACCTAGCCTATAACCATGGGACGGTTAAGACGAATCGACAGAGACCTCATTCATTAAAATCCATCCAGCCGTTGAGATGTTTCGAGGGTATAAATAAATCCACATACCCAGATACGCGTGAAACACATAACCCTTCCTAGTAGTCGGGTAAAAATCAACGAATATTTTGGCTATCACTTAGTCTTAATTGATTTGTCTAAACGTAGGAAGTAATTTCCGTTACCCTCTATTAATTCCTTATAGTCCCGTCCTTACCATCGTCATTCTAGTTCACTATTAAATGGTTCCAAGGGTTTTTTCTGGGATAGTACAATATTAAACCTTAATGCTGAACCTAAGAAGGTTTTCCAATTATAGCTACACAGTAAATAAATAAAAAAAAACTTTAGTTCTACAGATGTAAATTTACATGCTTACTAAACTTTCATCTGTAACTGTACAAAAAAGCTGTAAATCTACAAAACTAGTTTTTTGTAAAGCTACAGTAATCTGTAACTTTACAAATGAATCTGCTAAAATTTCAGCAATCGTACTAAACATTTATCTGTACCCTCGTTGCAGTTAGATGAAAAGTTCTAGGCATCCCAGTTTCCTAAAAAATTCTTAGTAACCTTACAGATTTTTTGATTTTCGGAGATAAAGTGTGTCTGTTACATGAATGTTTGATGTTGCAGTTACATAAAAAGTTCTAGGAATCCCGGTTTCCTAGAAAAACTTTAGTAATTTTACAGATTTTTTTTTTTTTTTTTTTTTTTTTTTTTTTTTTTTTTTTTTTTTTTTACAGTGTACAAGAACTTCAGAGTTTAAAACTGGAAGTTTTAAAAATCTGTTTTCCTTTTATGTTAAATTTCACATGTTTCTTATTCATAAAAGTTATAATTACCAGAGAATAGCTCACATGTATTTTTTTACAAATGATCATTTTAAAAACATTTATTATACTATTTTAATGTAATCTTAGTAACGGATTCTTTCAAAACAATAATTTCGAAACATCATATAATTTTTTTATTTCTTCTCTGTGAGGAAAATATTTTCTTCAATAGTAATATCAAAGACTAAATTAGTTTAAAATAATTTACGTCTGTGTGTTTCAATTGTAAATCTACTTATAGTAAAGTTTTCAAGATAAATAAATGCAGACATGTATTAATACACATTTACGTTTACTTATCATACTACATTGGCATCAATACCAGTTATGTAATATTTGATTCTTATTATTTAACAACAGATATTTCTTGTACATAAACATTTTATTTTTTGGTTTAACTGCAGCCTCTCGTTATCTGTTCGCGACCAGCAGTTTGAAAAACAATGTTCTAAATACTTACTTGTAATTTCTTGCTACAGTCCTTACCGCCCCTGTGATATTCTTTCCGTCCCTACACTTATATTTCTGTTTGCAACTGTGAAATTCATAGTAAAAGATTTTAAATAAATTAAAAAAAACCCTGGTATGTATATATAATAAATTAGCAATATAATATTGTCTGGAACGCGTGTGCTATATATATATATATAACATATATAATATAATATATACTACTAATGCCAAATATAAAAAAATCAGCATAAAATAATATAAACTGCTAAGTTTTTGACTTTAAGACAATGTTATACGAAAATTTTTTACTAAAATACTACATTTTTATTATTTCTTATTTAAATGTTCTATGGGTACTATGCAACTTTATTATAAGTAAGAATTTAGAAGAAAATAAAAAGTTAGAGAAGTAAAATATTAAGCTTACCACAGTAAATACGTTTCGGCGATCTACGTGCACAAAATTATTCCGTTGAAGTTTAATTAGTTTTTACTGTTTCTTTTAATGCATCACTAATAAAATACTCAAACATTGATAAATATTTGGTTATTTAACAGCGATGTCTTAAAAAAATACAGGGTGCCCACTAAAGTCCGTTCCCACCCTCTTAACTGCCGAACGACTATATTTATATTCATAAACATGGTGTCTAGGTATAGTACAGAGCCTATGTGCTAATAGAAGAGACAACTTACAGCGCCACCTAGTGCAAAATTGCGGCATTAGCGTTCCTATCGCGAAAATGGTTCGAAATATGGGATAAAAGGAAATAGCAAATTTGTAGAACATCATCGATTTAGTTCGAAATGACACCCTCTGAAAATGAATGCTAAATGTATCTTGTTCTGAGCATGAATCGCGTATTCGAGCTAGGAATACTAACTCAGCTATTTTGCATCAGGTGACGCTCGAAGCGGTGTCATCTGGTAGAGCATAGCCACTTTGCTTTGCAAGTGGCATTTGTAAGTGGCAGTCAAGTGTTGTCAATCATTCTTCACACACTTCCTGTTTATCAAGTGCTGTGAAATTTAAAATATATGGGGCATTCTCACAATCTTTTGACTTTTGGGGAAAAAAATCTTGCGTAATTAAATTTGCTAAAATAACATTTTAATCTGATAGACGAATGCCTTAATGATTCAAAATAAAGAAAAAAGGGTCAGCAGCGAAATTTTTTTTATTTAACTGAGGCTTAAGTTAAATTTGCGAGTTTAATTTTCCTTACCGTCTTACCTCTATAACTGTTTATTTTCTTCAAAATTTTTACTTATAATGAATTTTCATAGTGCCCACAGGGCATTCAAATAAGAAATAATAAAAATGCAGTACTTTTAATGCAGAATTTTGGCATAACATTGTCTTAAAGGGGTGTTAAAGAAGAGACGGTAGAGTAAAAAAAGGGATGGTATAGGAAAAAAGGGACGAAATGGTAAAAAAAGTGACGAAGTGGTAAAAAAAGAGACGGTAAGGAAAATTACACTGTAAAAAAAATCTGTGAAGTTACTAAAGTTTTTCTAGGAAACTGGGATTCCTAGAACTTTTCATGTAACGGCAACAACAAAATTTCATGTAACAGACACACTTTTGCACCGAAAATCAAAAAATCTGTAAGGTTACTAAGAATTTTTTTGGAAACTGGGATTCCCAGAACTTTTCATGTAACTGCAGCCAGGTTTACAAATAAAAGTTTAGTAAGATTACTGAAATTTTAGCAGATTCATTTGTAAAGTTACAGATTTTTGTAGCTTTACAAAAACTAGTTTTGTAGATTTGCAGCTTTTTTCGTACAGTTACAGGTGAAAGTTTAGTAAGCATGTAACTTTACATCTGTAGAACTACAGATTTTTTTTTACAGTGTACCACCTATTTTTAGGAGAATCATGTTAAGACTAAGTGATAGCTACAATGTTCATTGATTTTAGAAAAAGTTGTTAACATGGGATTAAATTATTTTTTTTTTATTTACCTCGAAAAGGACAGGAATAAACCTTGGGGACGGTAAGACTACCAATAAAGCCACGGTGCTTGAAATTGATATTTAAATGCTGATTAATATTCTGCAGTAAATTTCCTGTCAAAGAATTTTAGATATTCTTTCTCTAGCATACTTCTGCATGAGCAAAAACTTGAAAAAAAAATCTGTCGCTGCATCTGAAGTGATTTTCTGTATAATTTTAGAAGAGGGATGGTAAAAAATCTAAAACCCAGGGACAGAGTTCAAAAACTGATATCAACCCTAAAAATGTGTGCAAGTTAATTTATAGCTACATATTTATGTAGCTATAAATTAACCAAGCTAACCAATTAAACAACAGTTCCAGTTTCCGAAAAAAACTACATCGAATTATTTTTATTGAAACAATTTTATCCAGACAGCTCCAAACTTCAAAATCAGCATCAGGGAAACGGGACGGTAGATGATCTTTGGACCCCCAACATCGTCCAAAACTTATTTATCTCGTTAATATTGTTATGCAATCATGCATTGGTATGTTCCCAAGTATATGAAAAAAAAACACAAAAAAGTGTATTAAATAAAAAATTATTATTCAGGGACATGAAAGTCAAAAGATTGTGAGAATGCCCCATATATGTATTCCTGAAGGTAATACATGAGTAGGACATTGGTATTTAAAAATTCGATCCCTAAAGGAAGCAACGGGGAGCATATTTAAAAAAAAGACAATTCATCCTTATCTCATAAACCACCAGAAACAAAATCTTGAAACATGGCATACTTATATTATAACTAAAATTAGCAAACAGATGCATCAGATTTTTTTTATTCGACATATATGGACGGGGAGGGTGCTTCCCCAAAACGCCATCCGTTTTCAAAAGATATAGCAAAAACACAACTTCAGGTGTTAAGCTAATACTACTAAGATTAACAGTGCTTACACTTAATGGTTACTCAATTATAGTTTTATTTTCTATGGAGAAATCAGTCTCGGCTTCAAAAATGAGTATTTGTCCAAAAGTACTATGGCTTTGTTACCACAATACTACCAAATTTTGACCAACTTGGCACGATATCGCCAAATTTGGTGACACAAAATAGATTGCCATACATAAGGCCAACATGGCGGTAATTGGCTGATATGAGGAAAAACCCTCTAAATAATTTAATCGATATTTCTAATTTCTTGTAAATTTGAATGAAAGCAGGTTTTGAAAAAAATTAAGTTTTATAATTATTTAGTTTTACTTTAAATGTTCTCCTTTGGTAACATTTAAAAAAATTAAATATTTTACAAGTAAAACTTTGATTGCGTGATTGAAATCAGTGCGAGTTTAAAAAAAAATAAAATATGCGGATCCTACATAGTTTAGTGTAACTCTGTTATTATATTTTATCTGCATCGCATAAAAGATCTAAAACATTTTTTCTCTTACTGTAAAAACTAAAAAATGAAAACTTACTCTGGTTTCATATTTATATGGCCACATTTGTCATTTGAGAGTGTTTTCTTTCAGTTTTCAGTAACACAGTTATTAAAGCTGACAAATTGTAACTCCGTTTTGATTTATTTTATGCAGAAACTATTTATTAGGTATATTTTTTTAGGCGATAGACATGTGAAACATAATTTTTTTTCTTTGTGGAAAATTAAACTAATTTAAAATTTGTGAAGAAAGTAAAATTCGTCAAGAATTTTCCTCAAGATACTGAGTACTTACTAAGCCTAACGATATAATAGCGTACCAGTACAGAACCCTCGGGTTGAAAATCCTTCATTCCCTTGTCCTGTTTCTTTTATATATTAAAATTATCTTTTTTTTTTTTTTTTTTTTTTTTTTTTTTTTTTTTTTTTTTTTTTTTTTTTGATAAATCTCCGCTTCCTTTAATCACGGAAAGTGTGTCGTTAATTATCAAAATTTTTACTGCTGAAGAATAATGATAGAATTTTTTAATTAAAAAAACACGCTAAATTGGAAATACTGCAAGTTAAGAATTTTCTAAGCTTTGAGGAGGATAAACAGAATTAATTAAGAAACCTAAGATAATATTTTAATATCATATAACTAATGTCAGTTACTGAATGTAACTTGTGTAATAAACATCCATCATTATTTACTATTGCGTTAACATCATTTTTATGTTTAACCCTTTATCTACTGACGGTACTTATAAATACCATTAAAATTACTTTTTATAAATTTCATTTCATTCATTGATTAGTAGTAATACAGTTTAGATTGAGCTATAGATGCATTACTTTATCTTGTTCTAAAAGCATTATTGGTTACACAAACCAAAAATATTTTTAAAAGGATGATTTCTTTTGTATTTGCATCTTTTCAGCTTTCTTGGCGTTGGGTCGGGGCGGGGGATTATTAAATTCGGATATAATTATATATTTCTGTTTAAGAACATTATATTTGTACATTACTTTAATTCTACAAAATACTAAGAAAAATATTAACAATAAAATATTTGTGTGGGGTTTTAAATATTGCACAAATTCCTATAAATTCAAATTTAATTAATCCTTTTAAATCCTTTAATCCTTCGAAAATCCGTCTAAAATTCGTTAAATGATTATGTAAATATTCTAATGTAGTTTCTAAAATTCTCGAAAAATGCTTTAGGAGATAAAATTTTCATGAATTCATATATCATTACATAAGGGACAAAAACAAAACGAGTAATTTTTTTATATTCTCTACAAATGCTAAAACCAAAAATACCTAAATAGTCAAAAATGATATAAAAGGAAATGACTATCGTTTAAAATATCTTTTGCAAAAACAAGGTAGGTTATAATTTCTATATACGTTATGCAATATATCTTTTAATTAAATTATATATTTTTATCTCGTATTAGTTGCTTTTAGCGGATAAAAATTTAACAGCACGTTTATTGAAATAAGCATCTCATTTCTATACTTTACCATTTTTTTACATAGATTTTAAGCATATTAATTTTTAGTAACAATTTGGTTCTATTAAAACCAAGGAGGAACTTGTTACTTTCAATTAATATCTATATAATTCCATATGCCAATATTTATCATATTGATATTTTGTATTAGACAATACTCTTCATTGCTCTGAAACCAAAATTATTTTCTGAGTTTAAGGCGATGTTATTTAAGTAATTTAAATTTTGTGTTTTCCCAATTAAAATTAACACGGTTGAAAAATTAAATGCCTTTTATATGTAGAAGTTGTTAGGTTTAAGGCAATTTATTGTCATTACTTAAATATATATTAACGCTTCAATTTTGTTCGATTGAGAAATGTTCATATATCCACGTATTTTATCACATTTGAAATAACTATTTTAGATGTAAAGTTTTAACAACATAAAATGTCTATTGTTGCGCTCCCTTACGCGTCTCTTTGGATGAAACAATAATTAATAGAAGCCTATTGTCTCCATTCGTTTCCAACTTTGAAATTAATTGAACTCCAGCAATTAATATATGTGTAAGTAGCCGTGATAGAATTTAATTAAAATTAAACCTCGTGAAAATGCGTTATAAGTATTTAAACGACAAATTATTAATGGAATTTTAATGACTTTTGTGAATTAAATTGAAATACTATATTTTGGACACAAGGAATGTAGAACAATTAACTCATTTATTTTTCTCAATAAATACGAATATGCAGTCATGAATAATTATGAAGAACTATCTAAAAAAAATGCTTAAACGTTTTGGTAAACGAAACAAGATGAAACCAATCATGCGTCAGGCATAGGTTATAAAACACATTCTAAAAAATTAAAAATTGCTACAAAACTGAAATTTTAAAAAGGTGCAAGATGATGTCAAAGTAAAAATTTTGGAAATTCATAACACATTTGAATATCCAATTTTAATAATTATCATCAATAGTGTGGAATATCTTGGAATTCTTTTTTGCAGCGATATGTATTTTTTAAATATTTGCATACATAAAATATAGATGCTAAAATTTATTTGAGTTAGGAAATTCATAGCACAGTTGAAAATTCCCCTTTGGCAATTTCGTTAATAAATGAAATATACTTACGGTATTTTGCGTTATCCTGCATATGGACTATAAAATTTATTCACACCAACTTACACTTTTTAACTCTGTTGGGAAGTGGTAAATATTAATAAAGCAGCAAAAAAAAAAAAAAAAAAAAAAAAAAAAAAAAAAAAAAAAAAAAGACTGTCTCAAAAACTGCGATTTCAGAAATATTTACTATAATGTCAGTTTTTAAAATTAACTAATGGCAGTGTATCGATGCGTCCACAGTCAATTCCACACTTTAAATATAAGTGTTCGAAACAAATTAGAACCATTGTATTTTCAAGCTAGGATAATAAAAGAAAGGTGATTATCTGAGTACGATGGCTAGAAAAATCTACCGCGCGTAAGGTTCTGGAGATTTGGATGCGTATATTCCATGGCAGGCACTAATATACCCGAAGGTCAGATGTTGAACTTTTAGATAATTAGGCAAAATATTAAGTAAAAATTGTAAAAAATGTATTAATTAAGGAGAGAAAAGGCGTATTCCGAAACCTTCATTGGTCAATCGGATCAAAATACCTAAAAAATAAAACTTAAAGCTTAAACTTTTGATCTTTTACTTTCAAAAAGGGTAACCCGCGTAAAAAAAACTACTTTTAACACATTCAAAATCAGGGCTTAATTTCAGGGATATGGAAAAATAAAAAAATAACCATTTGTTCCAGATAAAATATTTCTTTACGACATTGAAATTAATTTTCAAAAATACCACTTTTATCTCCTTCAAAATAAGTCACGACTGGAAGTCCTCTTGTGCATTTTGGAGACACTTTTTTACGCTGAAAGTAACTAAAGTCGGTATTTTAAAACAAACCTATTACACATCCATTGTACATTTCTTTTAATCATGTAAAAAAAAAAAAAACGAATCAGTCGGAACATTAGAAGTATTAAAAAAATGTACATCCCTGGTATGTATAAGGGTAAAAATGAAAGAAAAAAGTTATCATTCTTCATTCTTTCTTTACCCTCTTGAATCTCTTGTTTAATTCCCATTGAGGAACGCTTAATAAAAACAGAAAATTTCATATTAAAGAATGGGGAAAAGAATAGTCATAAAAAAAAAAATTATCACTGTATCATCTTATTTAACACTGGCAACACGCCGGGTGGTACAGCTAGTTTAAAATATACTATATTAAAAAAAAAAAAAAAAAACATTCAGCAGATTTTAAACTTCAGAAACCGCTTTTTTTTTGTCTAAATAATAAAAAGCATATAACACTCTTTTAAAGAAGGTTTATTTTACATTAAAAGAACGCATTTTGTTTTCTTAAATATAAATATTGCACAACTCCGGATAAGAGGTACGCTTGGAAAGATTTTTGTTTAAAAGTATAAATTATTGCAATATCGGATTAGATATATAAAGGCTTAAAATTTTGAGGTTTATTTAAAGTTATTATCAAAGAAGGTGGGTAAGCTAGTTCTATATAAATAAAAAGAAACTTGATACACATATGTATATACTGCTAAATAGTTTGTGAGATTTATGAGTAAAGAATAGGATTTTCTCAAATATTGCATTATAGTTACATATAATAACATAAAGCAGTAAACCGATATCATTTATTTAAATTGTTAAAGTAGTTTTTGTTATTTATAACATAAATTCATTTTAATGTATATATAATAACAAGTATATTGCGACAAAAGCATTTAATTAAATGTATCAAAAGGTCTTTTATTTTCATTCTTTCTATATGTAAATAAAGGATTAAGATTTCCTTTATAAAAAAGGAAAGAACCTTTAGTTACTTTTTATACAATAATAATTAGGTTTCTACTTTCTATCCAGAGGCTAAAATAAACATTATTTCATGTATAAATAACCTCTTGTACGTAAATAAAAAATGTGATTTCTTTCTCTGTGTCCTTTAAAAAAAACTTAGCGGAAATAATATATATTTTTTAGTTAATCAAAAATAGAAATGTTGTGTTCAGATTATTTCATATTTGAAGTGTCTTTTTTTCAACTTATGCATTCATTCTAGGAATATTTTAAATGTTTCCACACAAATGTTGAATTCGTTATAATATACGAAAGTCCTTAATGAAGTCATTTGTGATCAAATTATCTTAATTACATCAAAATGTTTTATTATGAGTTTAATAAAAACTAAACTTAAACTCTGGAATTTTGAATAGCCCTTTCATATAAATTATTTTTGTCTTTTTTCAATAACCCTCATGAAGGTTTTTTTTTCTTAATTACGAATTAAGTACTTCAGAAAGTTTTTAAAAGAAAAAAAAAATATGTTTATCAAAGGAATAATGTATTCGAAAATTTCTTCTGTAGCTTTATGAATATCGAAGCAATAATTGTAGATAATTTTAAGAGAAAAATATATTTTGTTTATTCATAATTAATTAAAAACCAATACATTAATATTGTCAATTTAAAATGGCATATTCAGCTAGAACTGAACAAGCCACATTGTGCGGAAATTTCACAAAATAGCAAACCATGCCCTTCTATACAATAAATTTGATTTAGTGAGTTTGACCATCTCGAAATCTGGAAAATGATCGGTTTGTATGGTGTGGGCTACAATTTTAGAGTTTATATTTCTCGAATCAGGAGCATTCTGGTTTCCTTTTAACCGTATCTCCAGTATACAGCTAGATTATTCTATATATATTGCGCAACACTATTTACATCGGATATCATATATTATACCTCTCTGCTGACAATTGAGGTATTTGTATTGAAAGTTACAGAGAGAGCCCTCGGAAAGATTTTTTTAGACATAAAATGTGTAATTACCGAATGGTTTAAAAAGATGCGAGTTTTTTTCCGATATTTTTTGGTAATATGATATGGTTATGACTCTATTGATAGTATTCCATTGAAAATGTGAAGGGTTCACTTTATATGCACATATAATTTCAGAAAAAAATCCATTACAACATCTTGAAGGATCTCCATTACTCTTTAAATTATTAAAGATCTTTTTCTTTTCGATCTCGAAGAGTTTTTTATTCCTGCAATAGTGAAGGACTCGAATTAGCACAGTAGGAATTACAGCGATCTTATGAGAAATGTGACACAAAAATGCTGTCTTCGGCGTCACCAGCAAAGTATCTCTTCAACTACACGTGACTATTGTTGAAACACGAATTTCTGTACGAGCTAGAGTGTAGTCACTGTTCAGAAATTAGCTGCTTCGAATATTATATGTAGCTAACTTATTATACGACAAAATTATATTTTAAATCCTTTACATTAATCTATCAGTAGCATATTTCTTACAATTTCCATAACGAGACAAAAGAAATTTATGGTATTGCATTTCTATGTCAGGAATTGATTTTCTTAATGCGTGTGCTTGAATCTAACTAACAATAAATATCTAGTTACATAACATTAAGCGGAATTCATAAAGTATAACTCACGTCTGAGAGTTATGTAATATAATCAATCAAATGTAAAACAATTATAAAATTTTTAAACATTTGTTTATACGCCATATAATTGTTATTTTTAGTTATATAATTCTTATTTAACAGGCAACATTTTATTTTATATCTTCAGTGATTCACACATCATATTTCATAATCCCATTTAAATAATTTGTTTCAGACGATTTTTGCTTTCTTTTTAAAAAAAAAGAGAATAGCGGATTTTTATTGTATTGGAATTTTAAAAGCTGGATATCTTCTGATATATTTTAGTTCAAATTTTTCTTATACTTCGAATTATTGGATTTCCATTTTCTCTTTCGTTTCAATGAATTCTAAATTGAAAAATAGAATATAATAAATAAGAATATTATTCACTAAAGGTAAAAAATGCTCCAAACGTCAGCTTTTCTAAACTATTAAAAAAATAGAATTAGAAACAACATCATGACATCATCTACGAGATGATATAAATAAATAATTGCAAGGAAAAGAATGATTAAATTGTAAGTTCTTTATAAATTATCCGTTGTTAAAAATAGTTACTCTGTGGTTAATGAATAAATGTTCGTAAAATATTTGTTTTAAATTCTTGATTAAAGATATAAATAAGCGAAACTCAAACGCCATTATAAAATTTTCAATGCGTGTCATAAATTTTTATAAGTGTATAAAATTTTTGCTTCACGATATAAGCCGTCGTCAGACTGAACAGGTTATAACACATTTAACGGGAGAAAACGAGGCTAAAGTCAAACTAAGTGAATTGCGACAACCAAATTTGTCCAGGATATCTCATTTTGCAGAGCTTTGACAACCTAATCCAAAGGTGCCTGCTTCAAATATTAGCACTTTTTCAAGTAGTTGAAAGAACACTGCTCTTATGATCTAGATGAGGTCTCAAAAGTAATATTTTGCAATGTTACAAAAATACTCGATTTTGGAGCGTATTAGTTAAAGATTATTTTTATACATATATAATCGGAATTAATGAAATATGTCTCGTTTTATGATATCGGTAACAAAAATATCGATGAACGACTATAATGTAAAAAAATATGTAACGAAAAACACTATATAGGTAACAAAATGTACTGTGATGTTTGTACATTAAAGATTTCTATATTAATGATTTTATAATGACTTCGTTCTGACAATGAGAGTTGAATTCCTTATAAACAATAAATGTAGTAAATAATTTCTAAATTAATCTCTCTTAGCGTGAGTTGTTAGTGTCGTGAGTTGGAACTATATTATTGTGTGTGCCTATATGAGAAAATGTTATTGAGCGGAGAACATGGTCCAAAGCTTGTTATTTCGAAACAATGTATCTGAAATTCTATATGCCAATTCCAACCATCTAACATTCATACATCGGACAATATCCTTCTGTTTGTTTAGGTTAATTGTATCAAAATGGGTCGGGATAACAGGTGAATTTGAAGAAAATAATTTTACCAAATACTTACCTGACATATTTTTAGAAGTATCAACTTAAATTCTTCTCGGTTCTTGAAATGGAAAATGTATATTTGTATGGGTTATTTATGAGGTAAGTTTTCGAAGTATGTTCTGTTAACTTATTATAAAACTACTTTCTTTATTTAAGACAAATACAGAAAACATGAGTTATTATATATAATAAATGTAGCTACACCTAAGTGTTCGTATTCGTCCTGCATGTCGAGGGTTGCGTAATAAACAAAATAAAACACGGATTCGAAATTCCTCAAATTTACCATATATCATTTTGTACTTAATATGTCCCCGTGTGTCTTTTATGTAAGTAATAAAATAAATAAATCTCTAACTAATCGCAGTGAGATGTAATGGTATTTTATGCTAACTATTATTTCTATGATACGAAATGAGCTCTGTATACGTCAATTGCTGTTATATAAGTAATCGAACAAAACATTTCGTACTTTCTTCACAGTTCTTGAATTAGAAAATGTATATTTCTATAGGTTATTTACAGGGTAAATTTTGGATGTCAGTTTTGTTAATTTATTTTAAAGCTACTTTCTTGATTTAAGACAAATGCAGAAAATATGAGTTATAGATAATGAATTTAGTTATACCTAATAGTGTTCGTATTTGTCCTGCACCGTCCGAAATTTCTCAGATTTACCATACATCATTTTGTCTTAAATATATCCCTGTGTGTCTTTTATATAAGCAATAAGATAAATAAATCGCCAACAAACTGCAGTGAAATTTAATGATATTTTACGCTATCAATTATTTCTATGTTACGAAATGAACTATGTATACGTCAACTGCTGTTACATAAATAATTGAAAAAAAAAACATTTCGTACTTTTTAATTTAACATTTATATTACCATTTTAATCTAGGCTGCAAAACAAATTATGTATATCTGATAGTCTATAAATAACAAAATTTCACTTTAAAGTAAAAAGAAAGTTTTACAGGTATTGGAAAAAGTTTTACTAATACATCACAAAAATTTTATTTATATTTCAAATGACTACGAAAAAGTTCTTATCTATGAAATCTGGGACAAAAAAAACTTATAGAAACAATAAGTTTAGATCGCATAAAAGGACGATTTGGAAATCACCCAAAATTTTGAGTTGCTCAAAGAGAGAAATTTATTGTTCTCAATTACCTTTGAGGTACAGCCTATATATCATATTTTCCTTTCGCTAGAAAAGAATGACGGAAAAACATTTTTCATATTTTTCTCTGAATAAACATAGAGAAAATAGCTTCTTTTTGATTTGAGTTGATTTGTTTCGTATGTTATATTATGCTTTTCCGTATTGATTTTAAATATATCTTTACTCGATTATTAATGTACAGCAAATGTATTCTTTACAGTTTATCTTCTCTTTTTTATAAGAAACAACAACATCAAAAAAGAGAATAAAAACTAAGCAGCTAAATGTCATGTTCCACGTCCTAAAAAAAAAAATGCATATCAAATTCGGAAACCCGTAACATTATTTATTTAATTTTATTTATTTATTTTTGTTGTTGGTGTTGCTCTTCAAAACATTCTTTAAAAAGGTCAGGATCAGTCCTTTAAAACAGTGATAAATTTGTAAAATAATTTGTTGAAAAATGAACTAATTTACTATCTTAATTATAAATGGTTTCTAATAAAATGTGCTTGAAAACTCATCTTAATAATTAATGTGTACAACAATTTAAATGTGTCTTTATTTTGGAATCCATTTTGTTACTCATTTAAGTACTTGCTAAAATCCCTATTTAAGGATTAGTAAAACTGACTTTTTATGCAGTTGAAGTTTAATTTTGCTTTATCTAGCAGTTTTAATCATTTGGGTGTAAATTAAAATATGTTAATTTAATTATTTTAAATTAATAATGATTAAGAAATAGAATCGTAATGAATAGTAGTATTATAAATATATGTCGTGATTTGGACCGTTTTGGGTAGACTGGCACATGACCGAATAAATAATCCGCCATTGGGATCTTGTCATCTGTAGAAAATAACACAGTGGAAGATTAGTTGTAATCGAAGATCATGATATAGAGAACATAAAACATTGTCTCTGTTTTCCCTTTTCTCAATATCATTATTTGTCTCCCTGTATTATCCAATTTTAAAATTTAAATTGTGTAAGTCAAAATAAAATTTTATTTACAGTGCTGGATGCCTGCGCTAGTGCCATAGATATTTACTATCCACCCATTTCCTTTTCTAACGCCTATTTAAGATTCGAATATCTTATAAATTTAGTATAATCTTGTATGAATAGTTCAAATATTTTTTATGTTAAATACGTTCCAGGTAGACAGATTTATATGTACTTTTAAGTATTTTTACGTGTCAAAGTTTGTTCGTGTGGCATATATTAGAGCAAATAAAAATAAAAGGTTCACCCAATATGCAATCGAAAATGTAAAAGTTTGTCCATGTGACATATATTAGAGAAAATAAAAATAAAAGGTTCACTCAATATGCTATCGAAAGTGTAAAAGTTCATTCAATATACAATCGAAATAGAAATACATTATTAAGTAGAAAATTTGGAGATACTTTTAATAATAATAATAATAATAATAATAATAATAATAATAATAATAAACATGTGTCAGATTTTAAAAGATTTCATAATTTTCGTATAGAAAAATACCATGTAACAATTCTGGCATATAATCTATTTTAGACTTTTGATTAGGAACTCGTAAAATACAGCAAAAATATTATATTTTAAATTTTGTTTGTATTCCAATTAGCTTAAGTCTGCAACATTACTTTTCAGGAAAATCGACAAAATAAACCTATAGTGTATAGTTGAGCAAAACATTGGCAGTTGCATCCCTAAAATGTCAAGTTGCCCCCCGGCTGGCCGTGCGACCCACGTTGGGAATCACTGTTATTTCTTTAAGATATATCATGAACTTTCGGATATTTAGGATGCTTAACACTTCTTTTTTGCATATAATTATTTTACGATAACAACTTGATTGCAATCCGTATTTCGGTAAACATTTCCCCTTTTTATTATAAAACATATTAATAATTTCGGCATTTCTAGATATTATATTTTCAAAAACATAAAACAATACTCTCGCCCAATTAGCTCGCCAAGTCATGGCTGTCTGGGCCTGTGATGATAACCTAAAATATACTCATAAGTTAATTATTTTATATTTTTAGAACATAGTAGCAAGAAGTTGTAAAGCAAAAAAACAATCCAATGCGTTAAATGTTAGATGTCATTCTACAAAGCCATTAGCAGGGATGAGTTTTCCGACATTTTGCATACCAGTAAAATCTTGGAGAAAATGTTATTTTATTTAATCGGAACATTTTTGCGATTTAACAGAACAGCATTTCTTCTAAGAATATACTGGTGTGCAAAAAGTCGGAAATTTCATCCCTGCATTATAGATAGATGGGAGCAGATAACTAGCTTCATCCACAATACTACTCTTTTGGCATTCTATCATTTTCCATTCAGATCAAGGACTTGATTCTAATTTTTCTATTATGAATTTAATATCGGCATATTTAAAGCAATTCGTTCATATTTAAAAGTACAGAACTGTAACTAAATTAGAGTGAAAGCAAAACAATCAGTCAATTAACTGTTATTTTACTGTTTAATATTTTGCAATATTTTAAGCAAATTCACATTTCTTTTGAAATGGAAATCATAGCGCGAGTCATCATTTCTGTCTGCTACTAACTTATACTAAGACAAGTATAATTTTATAGAATACATAAGTTGCAAACAAAACACTTTTCATTAATAATTGTGAATGATGACAGCTTTATATAAATTAATAAAAAATAAATCAATTTTAAGATAATTATCCGTTATTTATACATAATTTGAAATATACATACATTTAATGTCTGAATTTGAAAATTTTAAATGACTAAATAACTAAGACAGACTTGAATACATTTTAAAATAAAATTTATAAGATGCTTTGAAAAATATTAAAAATACATTTAGTGCACGTTTCGCCAAGCAACCGCAACGCCTCATGAGTACACATTAAATATTGTAAAACAAAGTATAAGACAAATCAAGTACAGTTAAAATTAAAGTTATTTTCCCAGAAACAGACCATGGCCAAAATCCAGATATACTTTTCGCTGTTAGCGAATCGAAATTGACCAATCAGTAACCTCCATTTTTGTGAACTTTTTGCTGTTTTCAAAAATGTACGTTTCTCATTGGTCAATAGTGTTTCGCTAACAGCAAAAAATCTATCTGGATTGCGGCCTATATTCACCAGGAATGGAACAAGATTCATTCAATGTCGGCGATCGTAACTGAGTAAACGAGACTTCTAGGAAAAATCAATCTACCGTGATGATTGTTACTTCCTGATTTCAAAATGGAAGCGTTCGCTAATAGCGGGATGTCCGTTTCAATTGAATGCTGGACAATATTTGAATCTAATTTGTCATTTTGGAAAGCACAAATGTAGAGCTGAGTGGAAGAATATGTTATGTTACATTTTCTTAAAAATTATTTTATATTTTTGACGAAGGTGTTATGAGGTATTCTATCACACGGTAAAGCTAAAATGCCAAAGTTCTATTTAGCCTTGAAGATTTAAGACATTACTCATTAATATTTAATATTTTAACATTTAATAATGCAAATAATATTAATATTTTTAATATTTAAAAATTAAATATGAATAAGTTTTTTTTGATAGAGTTTAGTACCACACCTGTTAATATTTTAAACACATGGTATTAAACAGAAAATATATCATTAAAACTGACAACAAAATCTTTCACATCAAATTTCTTCAAATGTAATTTTTGTTACTTAACATGTTCTTCCACTTAGCTCTTCAAATATGTTCCATCAGGGTAATTTACATCGATCTATCCGTTTCAGCAATGCACGTGCTTTCGCAATCTTTATAAAGAATGACATAAACAACATCGGTTATCTTTGAATTATTATATTTAAAGATATCTTTATTAAAAAAGGAATTAACTTCATTAGATGTTCTTGTCATCCGGTGGCATATGGTGAGATATGTTATTTTCTTTAGACATTTATGCATAACTTATAAATATTATTTCATTATTTTTTACATGGCACATTTGAAATGACCACACATAACATGTATTGATTCTGGAAAAAAATTAACAGTATTTTCAAATGCATTATCTAATTTCATAAAGTCCGTAGGCACTAAAATGGAAGAACTCAATGTCCTCCCAAAGTAACTAGAAACGGGTCTATACATGTACTTAAAAAAAGAAATGAATGTATGTAACAGCCTGTAACATGCTTTCCTTTTTTCGAAAAACGGAATATAGGCTAACAGTTTTAACTTTTTATGGTATAAAATCATTCGATTAGAAAAATTAAGTCTTTCATTCGTTTTAGTAAATCGTTTACGTAAATATAAAGATTAAAACTAAACTAAAATTATGGCTTACACTTGCAATGAAATATATTGAAACCTGATGTTTACAAAAACTGACATAGGGGAGATGGGGGCACATGTGAACAGGGGGCAGATGTGAACATCGCAATTTTTCAATAATTATTATAAGTTTTTTTTATTTGAAAAAAATTACTAAAGATGACAGCACCTGTAGACATATGGTAAAACTTTTTTGAAGGTTTTTGACATTTTGTTTGTCCTCTATAACGAAAACAGTGTTTTTAGATCTCAAAAGTAAAATCTTTGTTCCAAGCTGATAAGCGTATAACTTTATTTATTTATTCATTTATTTAAATTTGAGTGTTTTAACATATACTATGAATACTAATAAATATTTTGATAAAGTTCTTTTTTCTTCTAAAATTGAGACATGTTTATGATTTATCAATTTAACAGAAGCAGCAATGTGGAGCACATGTGAACAGACAAGTTGGGGCAGATATGAACAGTACATAAGTGCCCCAATAATGATTCTGTGATTCTGTTCCTTTCAGTTAACTTAATGATCAATAATGTCAGTTACATTATGTATAATTGTCCTGAAATAGAAGATATTTTCCTCACACAAAGTTGATTTTGCATTGAAACTTCATCAAACACATCTTTCAGCAAATACATAAAGAGCAACAAGCTCTTTTACATTCAATTGTACTTTAAATAAATTTAATGTTTTCTAAAATGCAATAAGTGTTTTATATTATTTTACTAAACAGTATACAACAATACTTTTTATGCATTGTTAATACAAAAGTATTACCTTGAACAACTTTGCAAATTTTTCTATTACATTTGTTCTAAACTTGCAATGATGGCTTACTTCCATATCTAAAACAGTTATGTATATGATGCTTTGAATGGAGATAGATATGAGTAATATTTTAAGAAAGTAAGATTTTTAAACTGATAACTACCGTAAAATCCCTATTGTAACCCCCTCCCTCTTTCAAAAGCGAAAGAAGTTAGGGGAGGGGGGGGGGTGTTATAGTCGAGATATTTTTTAAATCATTCAAAAACCCTTCTTTATCTATAATTTACAAATAAATAAGGCAAATACAGCCGAGGGAATCTTTCGTATTTTGGCAGATTTGAGATAAATAGTATGTAAACGCCCTCTCTCTAAAATATTCCCCAAACAAAAACCCCTAAGCAAAGTTTAAAAACTTTAATTTCTTTTTTAAAATTGCTTCTTTATTTTTTTATTTTATTTCAGCAATACTTAATGAATCATCTAAGCGTCCGCCCCCAAAATCTACTTATTTTCATTTTATAATCTTTTGCTTAAACATATCACCCAGAAACTAGAGAAATATATATATATATATATATATTTCTTTAAGGTAAATTTCACAGGTAATTAACTAATGATTACGATGACAAATAAATAACAGAATAAAAAGCATGTCAAAGGATATTTTTTTCCTTGTGTTCACATGTGCCCCACGTATGTTCACAACTACCCCGCTGATGGGGCACATGTGAACAATTTTTCGAATTTATAAAACTATTAAAAAATATAAGAAGAACTATACAGGTGATTTTTAAAAAATTACCATGTATAAAAGTAAGTTCTATTTACTATATTGAGTAGGTTTTGTTTATAGAAATTAATCCAGTCATGAGAAAAAGCTATATTTATGCGAACTGTTCACATGTGCCCCCATCTCCCCTACAGTAAAAATTATAATCTATTCAATCATAATAAGATAGAGTTTTTTATTTTTAAATTATTTCACTACATATTTATTATTCTTTTTTTTCTTCAAAAATTTAGAGGGACTGGCATTTCTCTGCACCCACTCCCTAGCGTATACCTACGTCCACAGTGCAGAAAATTTATCGTAATTATCAAGAGAAATGCTTTCCTGTAAAATTTCTGTTTATTCCTGACTTGTGATAGGTTAGAATTAGCATACATCTTACATTTATTTTAAATGATTGTAAACAGTTGAGTATACTTGACAAAGCTTATCTATTTTACAAATCCAGACATAGATGCTTTATACTTCCCAAACCACGTTTCTTATCCTAGCGACTAATCTGCAATGAAAACACCTTACGGCGTGTGTAGAAATTGAACCAGTTCACCCTCTTTAAAAACGATATAAATTAAGATATTAAATTTGCCAATCGTCAATAAAGCATTTTTTTTTTCGGGAAATCCAGCGGAATTATAATTATTTCCTTGTTTTCTTTCAGTTTTATTTTATTTGCGAAATTAGTTGAAAGATCTTCTCTGTCATTGCGCGTAAATGGTTCACTTGCATTTTACTTATCTGCTGCACTTTTATGGTTACAGTTGAACCAGTTTGGGCAGAAAAACTCATGTAGGGGAGGGTAGTACACAGTTAGACGAAAATTATTATTACTTAACAAATGGAAACGATTTTTTTTCTTTTGAAAATTTTTCTGCTACAACTTTAAACTACACAAATACGCTACACATTAATGTATGAATGGTTTTAAAAAGTATTTATAAAAGCACAGAAGCAGCATATAGGAGTATCAAAAATTATCTCACTGTGTACCACTTGTGGTATACAGTGAGACAATGTATATATTTTCATAAATCATACATTTTTATACTCTTATCAATAATTTTCTGCAGTTTATGACTTCTAATTAATATTTCTAGATTAATAAAATTTAAAATTATGAACCTCGGTTGGACAATGGCAGACATTGGGCTACTTTCATGCAAACTTTCAGCCTCTTATATTTAGTAGATTTCACTAACCGTCGCACGCCCCCACACACACAGAGATAGAGAAAGAAAAAAAACCCTCCTTTTATTAATAAATAACTTTTTTATGCCAGAACCACATAGTAGATACACAATGAGGCACGTCTCACTGTGTACCACAACTGTGTGTCTCAATGTGTACTTTCGTTACGTTGTAACAAAATGGATTGCATATCTGTTTCATCATCAGTTTCATAGCTTTGAATGCTTGTGTCTTTTTGTCGACATAATCTATCATTAGATATAGCTAGGTTTGGTTAAGTAAATATATGCCATAATGAAATAAATAAAGTCTAAAATGGACGTTTATGTAACTTTAACCCCTGTAAAATAAATAATTACATACTATTTTGTTGGACGAGTAACCGAAGTGCCGAAACTGCATCCACGTGTTGCATAAGATGAGTTGGTTCAGTGTGTGTTCCAGCTAGAAGAAAAAGTTATAACTATATGTCAATATGGCTGCTGTCTCACTGTGTACTCCCCTACCCTATTGTTTTTTTGTGAGCTTTGCCATTTGAGTAGCCACTGCTGAGGTTATTGGATTGTGTTACGTTATTACTTGTGACTGTCATTAGCTTTTTTAGTGTTACTAATTATACTTGTTTCGTTGTCTTCAGCTTTCTGTGCACAAAAATGGTTATCCATGATCTTTTATACTGTTTAACTTTTTAAAATTAATTTAATTGAAATGTTTCGTTTTGAAAACACATTTTTACTAATTCTACTAGCATTATTTTTTCACCTGAAAGCGTATTCTTTCATTTGTTTACATAGCTGCAATTAGTTTTTGAGGCTGTTAAACATTTCTAGAACAGATACAAAATAGCATTTAATGATATCATTTTAGTTTATTTCTTTTTATGTTTTTTCAGTATTACAAATTGCATATAATTGCTTTGTTTCATATAAAAGGTAAAAGTAAGAAAAATTCTTAAATGAGACACTGCGATAATTAAGAGTTTATTTTTTATTCTAGAATCGAAAATAAACTTTATTTCCTGTATAAATAATCCTTTGTAATTATTTCGGAAAATTCCCCTTTTTTCATCATGAACATAAAATAAATATGTCCGGAAGTTGCGAATTTATGTTTCATTAAGGAGAAACATAAATAGTCGATTTTTATTTAAATGTTGAGGATATTTTCGTGATTGCTTTGTGTTTGTTTATCATTTGAATAATTTTGTATTATTTAATTAAATTATTATTCAAATGCTATTACAAACTAGACGGAGATTTTTAACCTCAAACCTAAAGGAAGAATATTCTCCACAGCGTTGTTATAAAACTCAGAAAGATAGCGTCATTTTTAACCTAATCATTTTATAAAAGCTAATTTTCAATGTGTAATTGATCTTACTTATAAATCCCGAAAATAGACGTATTTTTTACGACAGCGATGAATGAGGCCATGGTAATTGAAAAATGCCCATTCAAACGGAACAGTATGACAACGCGATTGCAGAAGATAGCCGCTGTTATAGTAATAATATCATTCAATCTTCTGTAACCGAGTATTATTTTTTTAAACAGGGCACATTAGTATGTTTTCTGAGGGCGCGAATCCTGAACGGGGTTTAGCGAGCGTAGCTCGCAGGGGGCTGAGCCCACTAGTTAAGCAATAAAGTTTTGTTGTAATAATCTGAATCTCTTGGAAACTGTTTCATAATCTATGCTTGACACATGATTTTTCTGCTTTTTTTTAAGTGAGAATTTGGTGATTATGTAGGGAAAGGTGCGGCAAAATCGGGTACCATAAATTATTATTATTCTCAAATGCAGTGAAATGGGAAAACAAACTTTGAACACCATTTTTAATATAAAATGAACCTTTGTCTATAATAAAACCTATTCTTTTGAATAAAAAACATGATTGATTATTAAAAAATAGCTTTTTTGACACACGTGAAAAATCGGGTTTTACCCCAGTGGTTGGGTAAAACCGGATATCCATTTAAAACTCCTGGAAAACACATTTTGGTCAAAAATGTCTTGTTTAACACAGTAAAAAATACATTTTTGTTATTTTTAACAAAACGAAATAGCACATCCGTTTTTCCATGCGTCAAAAATAAATCTGTGGCAAATTTTATACTTTGTATAGGCATACCTACTTTACACTGAAAGTCTTAACGGCCGATTCTCCACCAACCTTCAACTGGCGGTTCAACTCCTAATTGAGAAACCTTAGGTTAGCAAATCTAACCACCCGTTAATATTTGGAATTCATCGTTAACTTCAGAAGCGAGATTATTCGACCGTAGGTAATTGAACCCTGAGTTGAAAAGTATACAGCTGATTGGCTAAAGGAATCACACTACGCACTAATAATTGTTGTGTTGATGTGTTTGTTCTATCCTCACTTAGGACAAGTTTTTAAAAATGAGTACTGAAAGTGCATACTTGTGTTTAATTTTTACATAAATTAACGTTACAAATATTTTTCTAATTACTATTTTGATTTTATAGTTTTACTCTTTTACAAAATTAAGCTCAAAAGTTAGAAATGCTAATACAGTTATAAGATGTTCTATTTTACAAAATTTTGTGTTGCAGTAAAGTAAAAAAAAATAAAGGTTCTTGATTAAAAAAAAATACATATTTGTTTTCTACAAAAGTAAATAAAGGCCAGATTTATTTTGCAGCGAGTATTAAATAGATAGACATTTTCATATATTTATCATAATATATTTTATATTTTATTTAACAAAAATAATTGATTACATAATCAATTAAAATATCTTGGTTAAAATTAGCCTTTATCCCTTATAGACGTAAGGAAGGATTTTTTTTATTATTTCATGTGAAGATTATTATAATAGATATTTATTATTATTATTATTTCTTGTATAATAATTTTAGTACATGTTCAAAACATTTCTAGCGAAATGCGAAAAACTTCAAGACATCCGATGAAAAATATTTCTTTCAAATAAAAATAATTATTTTAAACTTAACAAGAATATAGTTCAAATTAATTATTATGGTATATTATAATTCAACCGATTATTATTTAGCTATTATAAACGAATTATCATATATATGTAATACTTAACAGAAAATTACTGCTTCTGTGATCCATGCTTTAAACAAATATGAAGAGGCTTAAACTAAAATGTAAGAAAAACTGCTTTTCTTTTTTATTACTAAATTAAAAATAAATAAAAAGATTTGAATCATATAACTCCAAAATTTTTATCTAAGAATTTTGTCTTTCTATTCACATTCGGCAGATGTCGCCACCAAATACCAAAATTACTCAGTAGAAATTAAGCTTTGAAAGATGAAGGCTTAGTCACAAATTAATATAATATTGACTTTATTCAGTTGTAATATAAAAAAAAATTAAAAGCAATACATTCTTTCATATTAACCTCTTTTACAATTGCCATTTCGTTTAATTACTGAATTACAAATTAGACCGCCATCTTTGCTTCGAGTGCACATGCGCGGTCAGACAACCTACGTACCATAGTTAGGTTGGGTTACTGAGTCTCGATCTATTCTCGGATTTAGGAAGGTTGAGTTAACGGAAAATTGGATTTCAGCTTCAACAGAGAGTTAAGCACTTAACTCGCGGCTCAGGTTGACGGAGAATTACCGGGTTAGTGTTCTTTAGCTGCAAAAATGACAAATGACTTATTCCTCATATTCTTCTTCATGAATACATGTTTCGTCAGCCCATCCCTGGCATTTTAAACATTGTATCCAACCTTCTTTGAATTTAGTATTTGAGTAAAGTTCATTGCAAAACATACAGGTTTGATTATCTTCTTCTTCTTCTGAAGATGTCTCAGCAACCTTTTTTGGTTTCTGTTGATTCTTAATTTCTTTTTTCTTTTCAATAATTTCCTTTTTTTTTTTTTTTTTTTTTTGACTTGCAGTTTGTTCGGCTTATTTCTCTTTAATATTTGTTTCGATCTCAGATTTATAGGTTGAATAATTCAAAATAACAGTTTTCCCCTTCTTCTGTCAACACTTTTCTCAATTCTGAAGCCTTCATTGTGAGGGGATAATAACATTTTATGCGAAATGGGAAATTCAAATTGGAAGGCTACATAGTCTGAAGATATCGAGTGGATAGTTTTACTAATGTATTCTGTAAAGGTAACATTTTAAATATCACTGATGACGTCTGTGATTGTGATGTTAACTGCTGCATGTAGAAGCAGCTTGACGTGAAAGACGCTGGATGTTGTCAAATTCTGGATGTGTGATGCCAACTATTTTAGGTTTGGAGGTTGAGCTCCATTGTCCTCTGATGTTTCAGAAATATTTATCGCTGCTGTTATGCCAACCTGAGGCTGCATAGACCTAGGTGTGTTATCATGACTTCCATGGGTTTCTCTGTCGTTTCAGAAGGAGCAAAGTCATAGTTTGGAAAAACATCATTGTTGGAGGGAAAAATCCCTGTTTTTTCAAACCCTCTGATTGCAGTACTTACGACTGCTGCTCTCAAAAATGCAGCTGTAAATAATTTTCCAATTTGGTAAATTGTTACAGATCGCCCAGGGTTGAAAATTAACCACTTCCTGACCTCTGTTCTTGGCATGAGTTTAGAGGTTCATGAATGACACATCAAGGGGCTTAAATCGATATGTTGCGTATGGAGGGAAGCATGAGATAAATACACTGCTTTCTCTTACTAGGTTGATTAACTCGATGCTTTTAGTATGAGTTAAATGCCCTCCAAGGGTTAAAAGAACAGGCTTTTCAGGACAAGTATTGGAAAAATCTATAAATTTTTTAACCAAATAATAAAGACCTCTTTCGTAATCCACCCAGTCCTATTATATACAGCAAATGAACCTGGGAAAGCTTCATCCATCAAGAGAGAGTTTTATCTTTCTTGTTTAATATTTATTTAAGAAATAAATCGTGTTATAGATTATGTAACATAGTTTTATGGGATTGAGATTTTATGGATTATTTATCAATTAGGACAGATTACTTTAATTAAGAAAATAATTTGCGAAATATATTTTGAATTTTAAGTTGGCCTGTAAGCTAGTTATTATATCTCAGATTGGAAAGGTGTTTATTAAAATGCAATAAGCTTAATATAAAGTTATACCTTAATTAGTACCATTATATTGTTCATTAATAATGGCAGTTTATTTAATTTCATAAATTTAAGTTAATAATTAGCCCCACTTTTTAACATAAAACAAAATCAAAATTAACGTATTCACTAGAGCTAGATAGATTTAGAATTATAAGGTAACTTAAAAGCATTGAAAATGCAATTTAATCTCCATACTAATTTATTAACTATACTAAAAAAAATCATTCCATGAGTTTAGGACAAAACCGGGTATACCCGGTTTTGACCTACTCTTTTAAGTACCCAGTTTTACCCCAACATGTTACATATTTTAAAGCATGGCGTCACTACTCTTAATCGTATAGTAAAATATTAGTAAAAATGTTACAATATCAGCAGGAAAGCAAAGAATTACATATAGTACTCAACAATATTTAAATTATATTTAAAAAAATGGCCTTTATAAGGGGTAGATGTGGACCCTAATGGGAGTAAATTTAACATTATGTCTATGGGGAAATTTTTCGTTCCTAAATATATATGCCTTTAATAGAGGTGGCCCTTGAATAGGGGTGGCCTTTAACAGAAGTTTCACTGTATTATACAAGGGAGAGTAGTACAAAACCGGCTATAATAAACCATAAATATTTAATATGCTGAAACAATAGTAGTTATACGCGTAAAACCTAGAATAAAATAAACTAATTTTTAATAGTAATTCAAACGAAGTCCTTCACACAAAAAAGTACCGCACATAGTAGCATTTCTTTCAGCTACAAATACCGTAATGGTGATCGACAAGTGATTTCTCGTGTTGGCTTAATTATAGCAGTACGACTCAAGGAAGAATCTGCGCTATCCTGTTTTACCCACCTACCCGGTTTTGTACTACTCTCCCTTGTATAATACAGTGAAACTTTTGTTAAAGGCCACCCCTATTCAAGGGCCACCTCTATTAAAGGCATATATGTTTAGGAACGAAAAATTTCCCCATAGACATAATGTTAAATTTACTCCCATTAGGGTCCACATCTACCCCTTATAAAGGCCATTTTTTTCACATCTGCCTTAAATCCTAAACAGGTGTATTGAATTCCTGAACCAAAAGATAAGAATTCAGCAAACAATTGTACTTGCAACAGAGAATGCAGAGGGAGATGGGAGGATTTAGAAACACAATGAAGGACCACCAGGGAAATAAACAGGTGTTCCTCTCCACTTTGTTTGACCTTTCAACCTGTAGGGTTGGGTTAGAGGAGAAACTTGACCCTTTGTTGTGGGCACACAAAGGATAACAGGTTATCTAGAAAACCTGATTGCACATTTACTAAACCTGGGAATGCATATTGAGCACAATTTTTACCCTAGATATTTTATGCTCAGGCTTATGTAAAATTTAAAACTATGGCACCTAAATCAAGCCAAAGAGTACATTTGTATTTCAATGACAAAATCAAAGTTCTTAATTGTCATGATCAAGGAACATCTGAAGAAAATTGGCTTTACAGTTTAATTGCAGCAAGAATCAAATAAACAATATTGTTAAAAACAAAGAGAACTTACTGAAAGAATATGCAGATTTTAAAAATCACGGTATAAAAAGAAAGAGAAATGAAAAATTTGGTGACATAAACGATGCTGTAATTCAGCGGTTCAGATGTGCTAGGATTAAAAACATCCCATTAAGTGGTACTTTGGTGAAAGAAAAAGCCATTCAGATTGCAGTATCACTTGGCGTAGAAGATTTTTGTGCAAGTAACGGATGATTAAATGAGTTTTGTAATAGAAACTGTATTTCTTTTATAACGTTATGCAGTGAATCAGCTGATGTTGATGAAGAATTGTGTGAAGACTGGAAATCACGTCTTCCAATCATTTTGGCAGGTTTGAAGATCGTGATGTATGTAACTTAGATGAGACAGGACTTTTTTCCGTGCCTTACCTAGTAAAAGTTTAATTGAGAAAACAGAAGAGGCAAAAGGAGGGAAACTAGCTAAACAGAGACTCACTCTGTGTTTTTGTGTAAATGCTGCTAGTGAAAGGGAAAAGCGTATCGTCATTTGGAACTCCAAGAAACCTCATCGCTTTAAAGGTAAAGATTTATAACAAATGGGTGTAAAATATCATCGTAATAAGAAGGCATGGATGACCATGGAAATTTTTAAAGAATGGTTAATTAGCTTTGACAATAAAATTATAAATCAAGGCAGAAAAGTCATTCTTTTTTTGGATAATGCACCCTGTCACTCTGACGAAAACTTGAAGAGTGTAAAACTTCAATTCTTGCCTCCAAATACTACGTCTAAAATGCAACCTCTAGACCAAGGAGTTATTCACTGTTTTAACTTGGCATATCAACGTTATTTTGACCATTCGGTGGATTAGACTTGGCTGGGATAATGAGAAAAGACAGACTATTGTAAATTGCTTTAAAAAATGTGAGTTAAGCAACACAGCTTTAGAAGCCATTATTGATGCTGCTGATTTAGATTATGATGTGGTTCAACTATCAAAAGCTGCTAAAACTGAATATGATCCAGATTCAGTTAATATGGAAATACGGTGGAATGCTATGATGATTTATCAGAAGATTGGGAGAAAAGAATTATAGATGACATACATACAGGTAAAACATAAAAAAATTATTGTTTTAAATAAAAAAAAAAAATGTGTTACTATTTTTTTTATTTCAAAAATTTTTTTTAATTATATTTCAAGAGTTCAATTTGATTAAGATAATGATAATGAGTGTGATGAGTCTGCAGTTGTTATTATATCCTGTCAGGAAACGCTAACAGAAATAAATAAACTAATATCTCATTCTAAGGCATTAATAAATTATGCAAATTTAAGTAATTTATTCAATAAAGTAAAAGAATCATTAGAAACTAAAATTGTCTGCGAAAAAAATATGAAAAGTAAACAAACTTCAATAGAATTTTTTTTTTCAATCATGTATAGAGTTTGAAAATGTTAATAAACAATTTTTCACCTATATAGGTTTTGATTTCCTTATTATAGTTGATTTTTTATTCCCTTACAGAGAGGTTTCACTGTATATTAGATATGCAGTAATTTTTAGAATCCATGGAAAAGACAAAGGTCCATTTTAAATTCAGTTGTAGTTTAAGTTAAAGAATGCTAGCACACCGGGGATCGCTAGAGGCTTTTGGATTTTGTATTGGAATGAATAATTTTTGGTGTTAAGTAATTTGAAGTGGTAGTGCAGTTTTGTTTGCGCATGCGCTTTAAAATACTTAAAAGGAAAAGTTTGCTACATGCACGTGCAGCTAGAGCATTTTTTTTTTCTTTTTTTGCCATTTCGCCATTTCGCCATTTTAACTATTTTTTATGATATGAGAGATTGTATTTTTTATGTATCTCTGTGTGTGCGAGAGATTATATTTTGTTGGGCGGAAATAAAGCACCTCGTTACTTGTTTGAAAATAAAATAAAATAAAATAAAAACACATTGTAAGAGATCATTGACACTTTTGACTGTAAACACGAATGTAAAAGTAAATGCAAATGTTTTTTAAACTAATTAATTATACAATTTTAAAAATAAAACATTTTAATGGATAATTGCTTCCGTAAAAGAAAACATTAAATATATTTTATTATCGATATTAAATTATTTTTATAAATTATACATCTACAGGTCACAACGTTATTGAAAAGTTTAACGTTACTATTCTGTAAACGGGAAATTACACTAAAATACCTAGCTGATCATATCAGACACTTAATTGTAAAGTTAAACACCAAAAACTTTGCAGTTATAACGAAAATATGATAAATGTCTTGTAGCATGAAACAGATTGATTTTTATGCAAAATAATTCAGAAAATGTCTAAAAATATTTAAATCGACAACCAAAAATAACTTTTTTATTCCAATATATGTCGCAATAATTTACTTGAAAATTTGTACAGTAGGCTTTTATAGTGTCCTAAGTTAATAATAAAAAATACAATTAAATACCTATAATATAATTTCAGATACTAATTGTGATAATTAAGGAATATTAGTAAAAATAATATTTTTAGTTAATAAATCTATACGAGGGTGTATCATCAAGGTTTTGCCCTCACATAGAAATAATTGAGTGAAATTTATTAAATTGCTGCATTTTATGGGTCTAATTCTATGTAGTCTGTGTTTAGATTAACACATTTGTGCAACCAGTTTTTCAAACAGAGGGGGGATGTATTTCAGGAGGCGCGATAGTAGACCCAAGGGGGTTCATTTTTCTAATTCCTACCGACCCCCACACGTGACATATTGCTGGAAAAGCCTGTGATCACTTCATGCTATGCACCTTCTGAGCCCCTCCCCTCAATTTGGCCTCCGGGAGAGCTTTTCTAAATTTTTCTGATATCTTTCATCCTTCCCCGGGGAAAATTTTGCTGGGAGGGGCTCGGGAGGTGCATAGCAAGAATAAGTGGTCACAGGAGTTTCCAACAATGTGTCATATATGGGGTTTGCCAAAGGTTAGAAAATTTACCCACTTTGGGTATACTATCGTGTTCCTGGAATACGTTCTCCTCCCTCTCTTTCAAATACCATTTGCAGAAATGTGTTACTGTGCGCGGAGACTATATAGAAAAGGACTAATACAATAAAGCAATTTCATAAATTTCACTCAATTATTTCTATGTGAGCGCAAAACTTATCGATACACCTTCGAACTTCTGTAAATCTTACAGGGAACGAAATTGCGACTAAGAGCTAGAGTATTAAATGTAATTTTCATTTAAGCTCGAATGGCCTATAAACAATATAATCTTTATCTAAATGAATATAAATTAAAGCAAAATAAATATATATATATATTTTTTTTTAAAGGTTTCATACATTATTTCCATTTAAGCATAACAGAAAAGTGCTGTATATTAATACAGGTAAATTCAGACTAAAAATCATACATTTTACGTACTCTAAAGTTAAGCTGTATCAAAGTACTATACGGGGTGTGTGAAGACGATTCCGTTACATACAGAGATGGCCGTTTGTTGACAACATATAGGGATTTAGAAAAGCCAGGACTTACTAAAAGAAAACTCCAATTTGGTAAACGAAGACCTTTTTTTATTCCATGATGAAAGCAGAAGGGAGAGGTACAAGGGGGAAGCGATAAGAGCCTCTTCTTAAAACGACATTACGAGGCTAGAGACAGAGCAGGAGTGTGTTGAATATACAGTTACAACTTTCTTGCTTGGCGGACTACAATATCGCCAATCTACAAGTATTTTGCGCCATGCACAAGAGGCGGAGAAAAACATTAGCTGGTATGGATTCGCCAAATACATACGGTAGGCTTCTACCATATATTAATTGCGTAGGGGCGCCAGACTGTGGGTTGCTAAAATTCCTGAATCATGATAGGCGCAATCTAATCTGTACTTTGAATACAGCTGCGGTTAAAAAAAAATAAAAATGTTTCTGGATAACGACATAGTAACAGACCGAATTCGTTAGGCGAAAAGGCATGAGAATGTATTTTTCTAGACCATATGTTAGATCAAAGATAAACCCCGTGCTTTACCACAAAAATGCAGAATTGACATACATATGAACAAAAGGGTGTGAATGTTAAAAGTGTATTGCGAAGATAATTCTAATGAATAGATTGCATGTTAAGTGATTTTAAATGATGAGTTATATTCATGCCCAAATAAGGAAATGATCGAAGCTAAAATGCTTTTGTTTCTAAGAGACAACAGTAACGTTTTTCTACAAGGTTAAATCGTATGTGTGAGAGACTCACAAAGTAAAAATTGAGACTGAATCACTGATTTTATTTTATTAAAGAGATGAGTAACTAGAATAATTTAATTTAAATGTGCAGGGCCATTAATACAATCGCTTTAGTTTTTAAATGTTGAATTTAATTTAAGGGCTGCACTGTTTGACTATAGTGCACTAAAATAAATAAATTATTAAACCGAAATTTAATTGAAGTTGCTGGGGAGGGGGAATGGAACGCAAACATGTGTAACGAAATAGTTGTTATAGGGTGTATCGGTACAGCGGTTACAAACTTTCAGTATAGATTGGAAGTTTGAGGAGGAAACCTAGAGGATGGAAATCACATAGATATGCATGGTCGGAAACGCTTTCCTGGCCCGGCAGTGACAACACAAAACACAAGAAAAACAGGACACGAATAAGAGGAGAAAACATGCTTATAATATCCTTAGTACAGTCAAAAACTGAGAGAAAAGTACACTAAAGAGACAACGATCATCATCAAAGTAGGTGTTCGAAATTACGATCCCGGGTTGTGATGCATGGAAGCGCGTCTAAGGCGCATGAAAGCGCGTCTAATGCGCATGGAAGATCTAATGTTCTCGAGTATCCTGGACTTCGTAGGAGCTGCCACAATGCGTGCAACAAGTTCATTAACACCTTCCTGCATCCTCCCTGCATTTTTGCCACTATCAATAATAAACATGTTTTCTCTCCCTGTTCGTGTCCTTCATGTTTTGTGTCGTCACTACCATGCCAAGAAAGTGTTTCCGATCATGCATTGCTATGTGATTTCCCATCTTTTAGGTGTTCTCCATCTTACCTGAAAGTTTGCATCCGCTGTTCTGATACAACCTGTAGAATATTTTTAGATTATTGTTATCATCATTTGTTTTCATTTTGCAGAAAAAACATGAAAAGTTTATTAATACTTTAATGACTATATCATTTTAAATTCCCAACAGTTAAACAATTCATTTATCAATCAAAAACAGAATTTTCGTAAAACCTTTATGATTCAGCAATCATTTGAATACATTAACACATTTTTCCCCTTTAAAAATTTTCCAGAATTCAAAATAAATTTTAACATAATTTTCGTGCCTCTCAATACTATTTTACTTTTAAAAGTATTTCATATTTCACAAGTTCTGTAAATGAACTAAATATGTAATTGAACGATAAAGTTTTCAAAAATAAGGTATACAATTCAGAATGACCTAATTTGGGTGTTTTATTCATTTTATGCTCAATCGTAAAAGATTCTTTTTAATTTAATGTAATATTCATTGTTTACGTTATTTAAAAACATAGAGAGCGTATGTTTTAAAATATCTTCGTATAAAATTTAAAATTTCTCACGATAAACAATTTTTTCAATAAATGAAAATGGAAATTTCGTAAAAGCTTTTTGAAAAAAAAATATACATATGACTAATCATGTTTTTCCTTGCGAAAATTAAAAACAAAACGTTCAAATAATACTTTAAATAAAATTTTTATACTTAAAAATACAATTCATTTTTATAATTTGACATTTTCTTATTCAAATTCTTAGTAAAGGAAAGAAATATGTAATGGAATCAGAAATATATCTTAAAGGAGATAGTAAATGCAGAACGATCTAAATCAGATACTTTGGGAAATTTATCATTTAAATGTAAAGTAATATTATTTATGTTTATGTCATATAACTGTTTCTATTTAAAGAACTATTTTTTTAATAAGTGTCTTTTTCATGACTAGAAGTAAATAAATTTTTAAAAAAGCCCTGATATATTAATGCATGCCGTAAAAATATAGATTTGAAAACACAAAAATAATTTACAGTGTATTAATAATTAATTATTGTCCTTACTGTGAATAAGATTTTGGTAAAATATGAATGTTTTTTTAATAGTTTTGGTCAAAATATTATTAATGTGTTGAATTGTGATGCATTCTCAATCAATTCCTTGTTTGTAAATTTATGCTATATCATCTCCAATTTTAATATTCCTTCTGACCTTGTTTATATTAAACTAGCAAACCCCGCGGCTTTGCTCGCGTAATATTTGAAATACGCCATACGACAATATTATTTATATGTCTAATTTTTATTAAAAGGTACTAACTAAATTTTTATTTTATTAAAAGGTACTTATTACTTTTAGGAATAATTCAAAAATTACTATTTAAAACACAATTTGATTAAACATCCTTATTACACTGCATTAGGCAGAAATGAGACTTAAATTAATAAAATGAAATAAAAAAATTTAAATGATAATTTAGAAAATATTTTGAAACTTTTATGTTCAATTAATACGCTCATTTCAGTATTCAGTTAAAGTTTTGAATTTTTTAGAAACCATCTTCTTACATCTTAAAATTAACCATCATGTCAAATTCCAAGTCTTACCACCTCTGTCAACATATAGGGCTATGTTGAAACAGGAATTGTCACCATTAATTTGCCAACATTAATTTTGAAATCGGTTTGTTATTTCCTAATATCCCACAGAAACGTCATTTAAAAACCTTTTAAAGCCCTTTTTTAGAACGTTATTGTTCCTGTGAACCCCAGGTGGTAGAATCACCGGCATAAAATATAGCCTGTGTAGGATCAGAGACTGTTACCATTGATTCGCAACTATTACTTTTACAATCGGTTTATATTCCCTGAAGTTGCATAGACTCGTAATTTAGAACTTTTTTAGAATGCTTTTCGCACCTCCCCTTCGCTTCACCCCTTTTTAATTCGAATTTATTTTCGACGTTCTTTCGAGGGCATTTATATTTTGTAAGTAACTACCATGTCATATTTAAAGTTTCTAGCCTTTTCAGTATCACAGAAATCACAATTTAGAAAGTTTTTAGCTTCTGCAACCCTCTGGTGGTAGTGGAACAGACATAAAATATAGCTTATGTTTGAGCAGGTTCTATCACCAAAATTTGTCATCATTATTTTTTTAATCGGTTTGGTAATTTATAAGTTTGCTTTAAAATTGTAATTTACAACGCTTTTCACTCACTTCATTTTTCTTAAATTTGGAATTTTCCTTCGACTGTTCTTAGAAAGCAGTTGCATCTTGTAAGTAAATACCATGCCATACTTCAAAGTGTTAAACCCTTCAGTTGTGCAAAAAATGCAAATTAGAACATGTTTTGCTTTTGCAACCCTCATACGGTAGTGACAGCAACATAAAATATAACCTATGTTATAACAGGGACTGTCACAATTGATTTGCAACCATTACTTTTGAAATAGCTTTGGTATTTCCTGAGATTGAGTAGAAATCGCAATTTAGAACGGTTTTAGAACGGTTTTCGCGCATTTTCACCCCTTTATAAATTTTCAATTTCTTCGAAATTGTTCTTAAAGATCATTTATATCTAATAAATATGTACCTTGCCTAATTTGCTAGCCCCTACCGATCACAAAAATCGAAATTTAGAACGCTTTTTTGCTCCTACAACGTCGTGGTGATAGTGATACCGACATAAAATAGTGTCTATGTTAGAGCAGGGGCTGTCAGCATCAATTTCCTACCATTACGTTTGAAATCAGATTCATTCTTCCTGAGATATTGCCGATAAATCGGCATTTAGAACGTTTTCAGAACGCTTTTCGCGCATTTTGCTCCTGCATCTCCTCTGGGGTAGTGGAAACAGATATAAAATATAGCCTATCTTGGAGCAAGATCTGTCACCATAATTTTTACACCATTATATTTGAAATCTGTTCAGTACTTCCTGAGATTGCAATTTAGAACGTTTTTGACAACGTTTTTTGCGCAAGTTGACCCCGTTTTAAATTTCGATTTTTTTAGGAAATGCCCTTAGATATCATTGATATCTTATAATTAATTACCATTCCAAATTTCACGATTCTAGGCCTTTCCGTAACGCAAAAGCTGCAATTTAGAACGTTTATCTCCTGCACCACCTTTGGAGTAGTGGCATCGACATAAAACATCGTCTATGTTGGAGCAAGGGGTGTCACCATCATTTTGACGCCATTATTTTTTAGATCGGTTTGGTATTTTCTGAGATTGTGTGGAAACCACCATTAGAACGTTTTTTAGAACGCTTTTCGCGCATTTTCACCCCTTTTAAAATTCGAATTGTTTAAGAACTGTTCTTAGAAATTCTTTATATCTAATAAGTAGCTAATATTTCAAATTTCCTATTTCTAGGCCCTTCGGTAACGCAAAAATCGCATTTTTAGAACGTTTTTTGCTCCTGCACCCCCTTTCGGGTCGTCGCACCGACATAAAACATAGCCTATGTTGGAGCAAGGGTTGTCACCGTCATTTTGACACCCTTATTTTGACACCATTATTTTTTAAATCTGTTTGGTATTTTCTGAGATTGTGTAGAAAACAACATTTAGAACGTTTTTTAGAACGATTTTCGCGCATTTTCACCCCTTTCAAATTTCGAATTGTTTAAGAACTGTTCTTAGAAATCTTTTATATCTAATAAGTAGCTAATATTTCAAATTTCATATTTCTAGGCCCTTCAGTAACACGTAAATCGCATTTTTAGAAAGCTTTTTGCTCCTGCACTCCCTTTGGGGTAGTGACACCGACATAAAACATAGCCTGTCTTGGAGCAAGCGTTGTCACCATCATTTTGACACCAATATTTTTTAAATCGGTTTGGTATTTCCCGAGATTTTGTAGAAACTACCATTTAGAACGTTTTTTAGAAAGCTTTTTGTGCATTTTCACAACTTTTAAATTTCGAATTGTTTAAGATCTATTCTTAGACATCATTTATATCTTATAAGTAACTAATATTCAAAATTTCATATTTCTAGGCCCTTCAGTAACGCTAAAATCGCATTTTTAGAACATTTTTTGCTCCTACACCCCCTTTGGGGTAGTGGCACCGACATAAAACATAGCCTATCTTAGAGAAAGCATTTTCACCATCATTTTGACACCAATATTTTTTAAATCTGTTTGGTATTTCCTGAGATTGTGTAGAAACTACCATTTACAACGTTTTTTAGAACGCTTTTTGCGCATTTTCACCCCTTTTAAATTTCGAATTGTTTAAGATCTATACTTAGACATCATTTATATCTTATATGTAACTAATATTCAAAATTTCATATTTCTAAGCCCTTCAGTAACGCTAAATTCGCATTTTTAGAACGTTTTTTGCTCCTAGACCCCCTTTGGGGTAGTGGCACCGACATAAGATATAGCCTATGTTCTAAGTTGGCCTAACACCATAATTTTGATACCATTACTTTTGGAATCGGTTCGGTAGTTCCAGAGCTTACCTCATACAAATAAACAATTTTTTCCTCTTTATAATAGGAGTATAGATTAAAATTACATGAAATCCTTGAATGATTTGAAATATTTTCACCGAATTAAATAATATTATATTATTTCACGTGATATGTGTTTACGCTGCATTTTCGATGAAAATAATTAGATCGTAATTTAATTTAATTCTTTACCCAACAATATTTCGTTATTTCACATGTTAAAATGGTGTACATAAGGGTGTAAATGGTGGTACACAAAATGTCTGAATCCCATCTGCAGTAGTTTATTTTTAAAATATATTTTATAAATGCGATAGATAATTCTTTATGCAATATGAGCTTTGTCAAGTAATATAAGTTTAAACAACTAGGAAGCTCTGCCCCCTACGAGCTACGCTCGCCAACTCCCGTTTCGACACCCCAGATTCTAAAAGCTGGCTAATTTCATCGGCTTTAAAAAGATTGAATTGTAATAAAAAAAAATGGCGATCTCCCTGTAAACGGGTTTTAATTCGTATTCCTTTGATTGGAGATTTTTAAGGCGAAATCAGCTTTTGTTAAGGGATACAATGGCTGTTTTCGTCTTTGATTAAAAAAATTAGTTAAAAACTTGAAAATACGGTAATGTAAAAGGAATTATGTAAACAGAGTCTTTGTCTCCCGGTTTTTTAACAGCTCTATAAGAAAGTTCTTTTAAATAACACATTTGAAATGTATGGTTTTACATCTGATGTAATTTTCACCAAAGTTTTCTCTTTTCAACATTCACAAGAAAATACTTTTGTTGTTAGAAAGGAATTATTATTTGCGATGTCTTATAATTCACGGTAATACTTGAAAAGATTATCTCAAAATATGAAATACATGTCTCGCGTAAATATATTTTTTAATTTAAACTGTTTTGCCAACTGTCAATTATTTGGCCTTTTTAAATATGACGTAAATTTCCTCCATTTGCGACTAATAATGCATAATAATGGATTTATTATTTAAACATTTTCTTTCTCTTTTAAAATTCATGTATAACTATGGTTTTTATGGCGTAATTTTCAATATTTTTGTGATTTTTAACACGTAATCACTTAATTCTCATTTGAAATGAATATCATGAAATTTGCTCTGTTTCATTCAGGACTAGTTAAGGAAATTTTTCATTATTGGAATATTTCACCCAACGCAGTTGTATAAAAATTAACTTTGTGTATTTTTCAAATAAAGCACCCAGGGTGTTGCAATTTATGTCATAAAATTGTGCACCTTTTTTTATAAAACGGTGCAATTGGAAGTATGTTTCTATTGGGCATATTTAGGGATAAAGGCTATTGGCTCCATATTTATGAATTACTCTGTACATCAACCTATGTATCTAAAGACAATATAAATTTTAACGGCGACATCACTTTAACAATCAGATGTTCATATGCGTTAAAAATATAATGAATAACCATATATCATATTCAAATCACTGGTTTACATGTCTATACCTAAGAACAAAAATGAGAAAAAAAATAAGTTAGCAGCTTTTTATACCGTAGAAACTGTTTTCATTCGAGACAAATTACCGCCATACTTGTATTATATTATAAATATGACATCAATTTATAAGAATAGCATTCTCTTGCAAGGTAATGCTTCCATTACTTCTCCTGAAAAATGAGTGAAATGATTTAATGAGTGAATTTACGATACACTGTTACAACATTTTGCAGCATTCTGGCAGTTCATTCGACCTTTTTTTGAAAAAACGGTTTCATAACCATAATTTACCTATATTCTGACCATAAAATGGCCAATAATATGGTCAGAATAGTGTTAGGATTACGGTTGTGTAACCGTTTTCGGAACAAAACGGTCAAATGACCTGCCAGAATACTGCAAATTTTTAACAGTGTAGTTTTTCTCTGAAGTACAGATATTTTATTTTATATACCGTGCATTCTGGCGTATAACTCGCACTTTTAAAACAAGAAATGTGATCAAATTTTAAAAGTACACGTTGTACGCAAGAATAAAAATAAGAGTTTAAAACATAAGCATAAAACTGAGGTATTTATATATTAACTAGCAAACCCCGCGGCTTTGGTCGCGTTTTAGTTTAAATATGCCCAGTGATATTTGCATGAATATGTTTTATTAGAAGAAAACTTTTTGGAATAATTCAAAAATTAGAAATTAAGCTACAGTTTCTTTAAATTTCATTATAAAAGTGCAATAGACATAAATGAGATTTTAGTTAATAAGAAGAACTAAAACTAATTCCAAATAAATAATAATTTAGAAAGTATTTTGAGACTTTTATGCTCATTTCAGTATTCATTTGAAGTTTTGAATTTCTTAGAAACCATCTTAACACATTTACATCTTAAAATTAACCATCATGTCAAATTCCAAGCTTCCTGTCTAAAAGTCTACCAACTCTTTGGTGTTAGTGGCACCAAGATAAAATGCCGAAACTGAGTTGAAATAGAATGTCTCGAAAAATGTTAGACTTCCAAAAATAATTTACGTACATTAACCTTGAAATCGATTGGTAATTCCTAATATTCTATAGAAAACGAAATTTAGATGTTTTTAAAGGCTTTCTTGTTGTTCCTGCCAACCAGGGGTAGTGACACTGGCATAAAATATAGCCCGGCATAATAGCCCATATATGATCAGGGACTATCACTCTTGATTCTCAACCAATAACTTCTGTCATCGGTTTATTGCTTCCTGAGATTCCATAGAAATCTTAATTTAGGACTCCTTTAAAATGCTTTTCGTTCCCTCCCTTCGCTTCACCTTTTTAAATTTCGAATTTATTTTCGACTGTTCTTAGATGACATTTATATTTTATAAGTAACTACCGTGCTATATTTAAAGTTTGTAGCCTCTTCAGTACCGCAGAAATCGCAATTTAGAAAGTTTTTTGCTCTTGCAACACTCTAGGGGTTGTGACATCGACATAAAATATAGCTTATGTTTGAGCAGGTTCTATCCCATCAATTTGCAACCATTCTGTTTGAAATCGGTTTCGTATTTCATACGATTTCATAAAAATCGTAATTTAGAACGCTTATAGAATGCTTTTCGCTCACTTCATACTTTTAAATTTAGAATTTTCTTTCGACAATTCTTAGAACGCATTTGCATCTTTGAAGTATTCACCATTCCAAATTTAAAATGTTAGACCCCCTCTTTAACACAAAAAATGCAATTTATAATTTTTTTTACTTTTGTAATCCCCAGGTGGTAGTGACAACAACGTAAAATATAGGCTATGTTTGAGCGGGGATTGTCACCATCAATTTGAAACCATTAGTTCTGAAATCGGTTTATATTTCCTGATATTGCTTAGAAATCGCTATTTAGAACGTTTTCAGAACGCTTTTCGTTTATTTTCACCCCATTTAAATTTCAAATTTTTAAGGAACTCTTCTCAGAGAATATTTACATCTCATAAGTAATTACCATGCCAAATTTTAAGTTGCTAGCCCCTTCATTATCACAAAAATCACAATTTAGAACGTTTTTAAAAATGCAACCGCAAGATGGTAGTGACGCCGACATGAAGCAGATCTTATATTGGACCAGGGATGTCATCATCAATTTCCAACCATTACTTTTGAAATCGGTTGGGTACTTTCTGAGATTGCGTAGAAATCGACATTTAGAACGTTTTTTAGAACACTTTTCGCGCATTTTTACTCCTTTAAAATTTCAATTTTTTAAAGAAATGTTCTCAGAGATAATTTATATCTTATAAGTAACAACTGTTCCAAATTTCATGTTCCTAGGCCCTTTAGTAATACAAACATCGCAATTTCGAACGTCTTTTTGCTCTTGCACTCGCTTTAGGTGTAGTGGCACCGACATAAAATGTAGCTTATGTTGGAGCAAGGGTTAACACCATCACTTTGACACCATTATTTTATAAATCAGTTTGGTACTTCTTGAGATTGCGTAAAATTCGCCATTTAGAACGTTTTTTAGAACGCCCTTTTGCGCATTTTCACCCCTTTTAAATTTCGAATTTTTTAAGAAATGTTCTTAGAGGTCTTTTATATCTAATAATTAACTACCATGCCAAATTCCATGCATCTGGGCCCTTCAGTAACACAAAAATTGCAATTTCGAACGTTTTTTTTGCTTTGCACCCCCTTTAGGGGTAATGGCACCGATATAAAATGTAGCCTATGTTAGAGCAAGGGTTGTCACCATCATTTTGACACCACTGTGTTTTAAATCGGTTTGGTACTTCTTGAGATTGCGTAAAAATCGCCATTTAGAACATTTTTTTAGAACGCTTTTCACGCATTTTCACCCCTTTTTAATTTCGATTTTTTTATAAAATGCCCTTAGAGATCATTAGTATCTTATAAATAACTACCATTCCAAATTTCATGTTTCTAGGCCCTTCAGTAACACAAAAATCGCATTTTTAGAACGTTTTTTGCTCCTGCAACCCCTTTTGGCCAGTGGCACGGACATAAGATATAGCCTATGTTCTAAGTTGGACGAACACCATCATTTTGATACCATTACTTTTGGAATCGGTTCGGTAGTACCAGAGCTTACCTCCTACAAATAAACAATTTTTACCTCTTTATAATATTAGTATAGATGAACAAAATAAGGAGACGTGGTTACTTCAGTTTTTTTGTGTATGATTTCAAACGCTTTGTGTGGATTCAAGCAAAAAGAGGTGGCCACCGCTCCCTGAATACTAGGCCTGAGCTCTCACACAAAATTGTCAGAATGTAATTTCAGAAAAATAAAGCATAAAAAACTTTGAAAAATGATTGGTACCAAAATTTAAGGGACCGTTCACACTCTAAAGAAATCCGCCTTCGGCAGCCGGCATTTTTGTGTCAGCCCTCAGGCCTAGTGTTCAGGGGGCTGTGACGTAGCAGTAGCTTACGTTGTCTCCGAAAAAAAAATTGCAATAATCATGCACATTTTACACTGACTAAATTGTCGCCAAAATCCAAGAGGGAAATTTATTTCTTATTAGCATTAAACTGTGTGTGACATGACGTTAGACTGTTCATTTTGTAAACCCAATATACTGCAATGTTACGTTAGGTAAACTAATGACGTAGGAGAAGGAAAGGTAATGTGGTCACGTTAAGTTTTGATAAACATTTTTGGTACCTTTTTAATAATTAAACTTCTAGAAACATATACCATTAGTAACTATATACTAAAATGGGGACAGACGCCGCGGTTGGACAGATACCGCAGAGATTGTGTAGGCGACACTAGAGTTCCTCAGACCAATTTTAGAAGTACGTAGTGTTCCTTTGTGCTGTGTGGTGTGTTGTATGCTTTCCCACCGCTTAAGTATCAGTAATTAAAAAAATTATGCCAGTTTTTATGGCTTGCACCTGCGTGATAAGTTTCTAAAATTATTCTAATGAAGTTTTATTATATATTTTAAGAAAAATAAACAGCGATTTCATCAAGAATCGATTGCAACTGTAGACTAGATCCTCGTAGAATACAGACATGGGCTTGCCTTTCTGTGGCGTTGCTCCCATGACACAAAATGGCGGCGCGGCATCTTACCCGCCACTATGGGACAGATGTCGCACCGAGGTTGAGGGACAGATGCCGCACCGAGGTTGAGGGACAGATGCCGCACCGAGGTTGAGGGACAGATGCCGCAAAATTTAAATTGGTTTTTCGGTTCAATAAATTCATCACTGCGATTTAAGTAGAACATACATTTAAATGAATGTATATTAGCGCATTCTTCTACTTATCAAAATATTCTCAGCAATAATGTTGGTTCACCATGTGGGAATAAGGAAAACGTAGCCCGTTTACAATTCTTACAATCTGAACTGTTAACCAAAATATCACCTACCCAGTGATCAAAAGACTTATACAGCCAAGTAAGAAAAAGTAAAAGGATGCAAATATTACAAGCACAGAGTTTATAAACAATAAAAAAGAAGAAGGAAATAAAAACAAAAGAAACAAGAAAGAGTTAAAGAATGACAACTTGGCGGAAGTGAAATGTGTAAAAAAAGGAAGGAAAAGATCAACTTGAAAACGCCTTTCTCGACGAAAAACTAAAATATGACAATGTTCTTCCGACAATGGGTAAATTGTTCCTCTTATGAATTCTGATGGCAGAACTGGATTGGAATTTGATGACTCTACGTATGTTGAGTGTCTGGAGTTTTATCAAGGAGCAAAGTCTAAAGCGAACAAGATTCAGTGCATCAAATTCAATCATTAAGGCTCCTGTCCCTGCCGGCGAAGCCACTCACGAGTTAATGCTAATCCTATGAGGAGGGATTTTCTAATATCTCGTTTGCATTTCGACATTTTTAAATATTTTTTTTTGCATTGGATTGCCGAGATACGTCACTACATCGCACTTTTTTTACTTTTTCGATTTTGTTTGCAGATATTTTTTAGAATGACACTTTCATTTTCAGAACCGGTTTTGAAAGTGAAAATAACTTTATAAAAAAATATCTGCGACCAAAATAGAAAAAGTAAAAATGGTGAGATATAGAAACGGACATCGGTTTTCCAATGCAAAAAGAATTATTTAAAAATGTCGAAATGCAAACGAGATATTAGATAAATCCCTTCCCATAAGATTGGCATTAGCTCGAGAGTGTCCTCGCCGGCAGGGACTGGAGCCTTAACTCCACGAAAAAAGCTTACTTTACTTTTGCAACGGTTAGTGGGGTGTGATTGTGGGTGAATGTAAATTCAAAATCAAAGAATGAGAAGAAAAACCAAAAATAAACAGGTTAGGGCCTAAATAGAATAGAATTAACACTTACATTAAGAGCAAACTGCAATATTCGCCTGGATGTAAACCAGTGATTTATATCTTTTTTTGGAATTATGCTGTCTATTGTTTCCAGTAATTATGCTATCCATTCATGTAAATTCAAATGATTTTCTTTTCATTTTCACTTTTTGCCTTAAGTTTTGTTTATAGAGATTATACTTTTGCATTTTCGTTAAACTTTTTACAGTTTAGTGATATATAGAATTTCTGTAAGTTTACTGTTATTTATTTTCATTTTAAATAGGTTGAGGAAATAAAAATGTGATTTACTTGAAAAAGAATGAACAGCATAGCTTTTTTTTTCCATGCAGCATCTGTCCCACACACCCTGCGGCATTTTATACAGCACATAAAAAATGATGTTAAAAAAGGACCAGTGGGAAAATAATTATAGCTACTTTATTAAGAGGGGTTTAACTTGCTGAACATATAAATTCGATTCTAAGGGTTTTGATTAATGATTTGTGGTACTTAGTTTGTTGTTTTTTGCTTTATGGTACATTTTACAAGAAGAAAAGAAAAACTGCGGCATTTGTCCCCATTTTACTATAATATATTTAAATCAGTTGTTAGTTTACTGTTTTTAAATAAAATTATTTTTACATGCAAGCGATATTTTAAAGAAAAAGTACAAAATGGCCACGTTGTCACATAGGCTTGGTAAAGTTACCAGTATAGGTAAATGGACAGATCAGATTGGTTCAGGCTGTATATTTAATCAGCACGTAGGGACTACTTTCAAAATTTGTATTCAATTTCATTCGCTTCCTCATCACAAACTGTACACTCCTCATGATTCATACAAAGAAAAAGCTTTTGAGTAATATTTTGTTATGAACAATGAGTAAAAAATCGTTTTCGGATGACGTTATCATTTTTACACGATCTCATTGTAACCATTTTGCCCAAAATCACCAAAAACTATGGACTAGCATCTAATCTATATTACCGTGTTTTAAACCCCATATAATTTAAAAGGTTATTTCACACTGATGAAACAGCATAGGAGCAAAAAAATCCCTGACGGCCCGGCCTACAGGCGGAGGTAGATTTCGAAGTTAAGCATACTAATTTCACCAACAAAAACTAAATCATGATTAGAGATTTATCCACTTTAACAATTTTATCTGGCCGCTTTTGACGAGTTTTTATTTCATTTTTATATAATAGCTGGTTTTATCAGAATCATGTTAATGCGGTATTCAAAAAAAAAATATTTTTCCATGCTCAACAACTCGAAATTTTCTGGCACATTTTCAGATTCATTTTTAATAGTAAAAATATTAAACTTGCTGACGTGATTTTTGAAGATATTTATAAAAGACCTGTGTTTTTTTTGTGTCATTCAATTAATTAAAACTTGATTTAAGAACAATTATTTTCTCAGTAGGACAACATTTTTCGTTTTTATTATAATCGCTTCGGGGAATTTCTGTTCAAAATGCCCAATTTGATATCATTTTTTGAAATATATTCTGCCTCTATCAAAAAATCCATCATTACGGTACATTATATAGTTTCTGAATAGGGGAATCTACCAATTGGATGCGTTTGAGAGCAAAAATGAATTTAAAAATGAGTCAGAAAATAAGTAGTTTGGATTTGAATACACCCTTAATAAGATGATTTTTTTCTTCAACCGCTATGTATTCTCAATTTGTTTTGCTGTAAGATTTGGTCTTATCAAAAAAGTGTCTATATAAATGTTGTATACAATATTAAGAAGATATGCTAAATTCATGGGAATTTTATAGCTTGTAAATTGACGGAGTTATGGAGTTTTTCTTCTGCCCCCCCCCCCTTTTTGTTTTCGTTTTTAACTTTTGCGGTACGAATTGGTCCTATGAAAAACTTGCGAATATAAAAGTTGTAGATAATATTAAAGAGATTTATAATAAAATTAATTGGATTTGATATCTTGAGATTTGACGAAGTTATGAATTTTTTTCTTCCAAAAACCGGTCTTTTCGCGCCCCTTGAGCCCATTTTTAATTTGATCAAAAATCTGTCATACATAAATTTTTGGCCCTATTTTTAGAAGTAACAAAAACTTTAAACTTTTTTGATATGTACAAAAATTAAGAAGTTATGGGTTTTTTTCGGTTTTAACAAAACCCCTCCCTATTTCCACCCCCTTGGTCCGATTTTTCCCATTAACGAACTTGACCGAGATTTAATGCCCCTTCATTTTATGTATCAGTTTATACGAGATTTGTGCAAAATTGTGGAAGTTATCGTGTCCAGAAAAAATTGATATATATATATATATATAGATAGATAGATAGATAGATAGATAAATAGATAAAGTTTTTAACTGAGGGTGATTTGAGGTTCTAGGAGTCATGATCGGTGTAAATTTGCAAAAATGTTTCAGAAATTCCAACATAGAGGAGAATGTAATGGGTAGTATTTCATACGAAATCTACCTAACAATTATAACACTACATAATATTTAGCTATCATCAATAAATCGTCCAACTTGCCTAAAATCAAAAATGTGAAAAAACAATAAAATAAGTTCAGAACTAGAAAAATGTAGTATTCCGCTTGAAAGTCGCAGACAATACTACCAAATTCTGTGACGAACTGTTTCCTTCAGTTTCTGCGTTATTTGGGAACTATACAGCAGAAAAACTTGAATTGCGACTTTGCAATCACTGGCTAATTTGCCCGACCTTCCCCTATATGAAAAAGTACTCTTGAGTCGACAAAATGCAAACAGTTAAAAGTATGTTTTATACATTGTTTCAAGGATATATCGAACTCAATAAAAATTAATCACTGTAAATTGATAGATAAAAACTCTGTAATGATCTTAATTGAAGACATAATGCATTTTCTATTTTCTGCTTAAACACACAAGCAATGATGTCTCGGATTTTTATTGACAACGTTATTACTTGTTTGAGATAATATTTATACATTTAAGAAAGCTTCATTATCCGAAAACAATTAATGATTAATAAAGGGCCAGTACTAGAAATAAAAATGAATTTTGAGTTTTTAATTTAAGTTAAAAAAATCTAATAATTAAGAACAAATATGTGATTTCACTTCACAACATTTGATAAAATTTAAATATTGAAATGCACAATTTCCATGTAATGTGTATCGGGAAGAATGCAATTAAATTATTTTAATATATTTCAAAAGTTGAAAATTGATTTGAAGAAAAAATATCCATTTACATTAGAAATGAAGTTGCTTTTACTTGTATTAATGTCGTAAACTGTAATAAGTAAATTTATAATCTGAAAAATCATAAACACCTTTTTATTTTTCAGATTTGCAACTATTAACTCGCATGGAAAAATTGCTAGTACTATACGCTATAAAATATCGGTCAAAATTTGAAAAGAAATTTAAATTAGTTAAATAACACATGTTCATAAAAAAAATATTATTTGAAAATATAAATTATCAAGAAATAAGACTGGTTTCATAATTTCTTAACACTAAAAATAGAAGATAATTATTTCTAAGCATCATTTTCTTTATTTGTGAATAAATAAATCGTAAACAGAACAGAAAAATTATATAACCAGCCAAAAATTCTGTGCAACTCAATGACTTGATAAAACAGACGAAAATTTAACATCATTAAAAATTTTGAACTCAAAAAGGCTACTTTAATCTAAAACCATAGATTGTCCAGTGACATTATTTATGAACGATCATAAAATGTTGTTACAAAACGGAAATCAAATAGCGTAAACAATCAGACCTTATATGGAAAATGATTTATCAACTCGATAAATGTCTACTTTCCTCTCGTACCATTAATGAAACAAATGACAACTGTTTTCTTTATTTAGGAAATACATAAATAACATTAATATTTTCTAATCCACTTTAGGTTTTTATTATATGTACTTTGAATGATTACAGCCGAAACTTGTTTATTGTCGCATATAAAATTCCACGGATTAATAAGAAACAAAATAGTATAATAGTAACCTTAAATTCTTAAGAAATAAAAATACAACACTATTAAATATTGTGATAATTTTTGTTTTATGGTAAAAGTAAAGAAAGGAGAGATTTGCTTTTTTTTTACGAGGATTGATGTCTACTAGCTTCTGCATACAGTTATACCTCCATAAAAGACACTCCCAAACAGCTGGTACCTCAATTTAGCAGATACCTCTAATTAGCTGCCACCCTTTTCTACCACCAGCAGATATATTTTAATGTTTTTACCTCTGAATAGATGACACCTCCGAATAGCGAATGAAATCCGTTGTCCCGAGGAATACGCTATTCGGATGTTTTACTGTATTTTTTTTAATGTTGAGATTAATTAATTTTCTATTTATGAAAATATGTCAAACTTTACCACAAAAGTTTCGAATTTGCTACAATTGAAATCCTTATCAGAATTTAAATACAAGGAAAAAATCTTATTTTACTTCGATTAATAATAACACCATCATATATATATTCCAAAAACTTCAAAAGATATACTAAAACACTGTAATTGCTTAAAAGACGTCAACTATCAAGAAAAACATTAATGTTTAATGTTTTTTATTTATATTTGATGTCTTTTAAACAATTAAAGTGCTTTCAGTATATACAGTGGTGGAAAATTGGCGCAGAGGAGGAGTCTATTGACACCACTAAATTTTAGTAGTATCCTTCGACTTATCTAATAATAGGTTTTCTGAGTTTTTATTAAGGTGAAGAATACTTCAAAATATTAGTGGTGTCAATAGGCTCCTCCTCTGCGCCAATTTTCCACCACTGGTATATATATTGAAGTTTTTGAAATATATAATTTATGGTGGAACCTATATCGCTAAAAAACATTGCATTGTTTGTTAACAAATACTTTTAAACTAATTTACTGAAAAAAAATAACGGTGCACAGGAATTTATTTTTATAATTTTGTATCAAAAGATAACTTTATTTTTGTTTTAAAGCATATAACAACAGTGAAATAAGTATCAACCAGTAATTCGCCACGATTGTAATGCATTGTAATTATTTTTTGTCAAGGTTTATTGGAACAAAGAGCCCATATACACGTAATATTAACTTACAGCCTTTTAATACTTTCCATTATTGTTAAAAAGTGTTTATGATTTCGGGTTTTTTTTCTGTCTATCGTGTATCCGTCTCTAACTGCCATAGATATATTCAAATTGCCATGTATTTGATATATGGAAAAGTACATTGTTACTCTTGTGGCCATTAGACCAAATTTTCAGAGATATTCAAATTATGTTATTACAATATATAATTAGTCTAAAATTCATAAAACCAGTTAATTTCTTTCCTGTTCCACTGATATAAAATATATCTAATTTGTAATAAAAAGCATTTTACTTGTCTGTATAATAAACCAAAATTTTGTTACTATTGCGATCTGTTGTTACAAGAGTAACAACATTATATTATTGCTGTTTAGTATGAAATGTTAGCCATTGAAAATGATATGTCTAAGATTTATAGTTCAATTACAGCGACACTCAAAAGTATTTCTTGAAATCGTTTTCTAAAATATGTGGTGTATTTTAATAACATTACACTATTACAAACTTAATGAAATTGATATGAATTTCTCAGGTGCAGTATTTCATGTTTACTGTAGAATATGGAGCGCAAAGAATTAATAATTAATTTACAAGGTGACAAAAATTTGTTTACTGTAGAATGATTGCTATTGAAATAGAAGGGTTTAGTATTTATAGTTCGTTTATAGGGACATTCAAAACAATTCCGTTAGATTACGGTCTACGAGAAAAAAAAAATACTGACTATTTTAATAATGGAATCATATCACATTATATATTTCAAAAGGAAAAATAAAAACATACATTAAAATATTTATTAAAATATTTACTTGCTTAAAAGACGTTACTAAAAACATATTAAAAGTATATTAAAAACCTATACTGACATGTTTCAGCTCCTCTGAGTCGTCATCAGAATGTATAACAGAAAGTATCTTTACTTTCTGGGAAACTTTTAAACACCAAAACTGATCCTATTAATAGGGATGACCTCGCAGGAGTTTATATGATTCTATTTATTAGTCAGGGGGAATCAAGATCAATATATAGTTATGACCCAAATAAAATTCAAAATCACATGAAGATAGCATAAAGTGGATATAAAATATAACAGGGTTATAACTGCTTTATCTCAGCTGAATCAAATAGAGAGCAGTAATATACTTTTTAACGAGAGTAGATTAATCTACTGGTCTAATTTTTATTTACAATTATTTATAAGAGTCCATTGAGATTTGTTAAAGAGGTTTAGGGGTTTGTAACGATAAGTTATCTTATCGCATTATGAATATATGGATTGGATTACGTGGTTGGACAACTTGCGTAATCGCGACATAAATGGAACACGTGCGATAGCGAAAATTTAGGGGACGTTATATGTTTACTTGTTTGCATTCGATGATTATTTTTCTCCAGTTTTCATATGCATTGTATTTGAAATTTCTGTTATCTATTCTGATGACGACTTAGTGAAAGAGTGGATTCATGTCAATACATGTTCTTAATATATAGTAAAGTGGGGACAGACGCCGCGGTTGGACAGATGCCGCAGAGATTGTGTAGGCTACACTAGCGTTCCCCAGACCAATTTTAGAAGTTCGTAGTGTTCCTTTGTGCTGTGTGATCTGTTGTATGCTTTTCCACCGCTTATTTATCAGTATTTACATATTTATGCCAGTTTTTATGACTTGAACCTGTGTAGTAAGTTGTTAAAATTATTCTAATGAAGTTTTATTACATATTTTAAGAAAAATAAACAGCGATTTCATCAAAAATCGATTGCAACTATAGACGAGATCCTCGTAGAATACAGACATGGGCTTGCCTTTTTGTCGCGTCGCTCACATGACACAAAATGGTGGCGCGGCATCTTACCCGCCACTATGGATCAGGTGCGGCACCGAGGTTGAGGGACAGATGCCGCGAAATTTAAATTGGTTTTTCGTTTCAATAAATTCATCACTGCGATTTAAGTAGAACTTACATTTAAATGAATGTATATTAGCGCATTCTGCTACTTATCAAAATATTCTCAGCAATAATGTTGGTCCACCATGTGGGAATAAGGAAAACGTAGGCCGTTTACAATTCTCGAAATCTAAACTGTTAAACAAAATATCTCCTACCCAGTGGTCAAAAGACCTATACAGCCAAGTAAGAAAAAGTAAAAGGATGCAAATATTACAAGAACAGAGTTTATAAACAATAAAAAAGAAGAAGGAAATAAAAAACAAAAGAAACTAGAAAGCGTCAAAGAATGACAACTTGGCGGAAGTGAAATGTGTAAAAAAAGGAAGGGAAAGATCAACTTGAAAACGCCTTACTCGAGGAAAAACTAAATTATGAGTCATCTTCCGACAATGGGTAAATTGTTCCTCTTATGAATTCTGATGGCAGAACTCTATTTTGATGACTCTACATATGTTGGCTGCAGTCTTATCAAGGAGCAAATTCTAAAGCGAACAAGATTCAGTGCATCAAATTAAATCATTAAGGCTCCTGTCCCTGCCGGCGAAGCCACTCACGAGTTAATGCTAATCCTATGAGGAGGGATTTTCTAATATCTCGTTTGCATTTCGACATTTTTATTTTTATTTATTTATTTATTTTTTTTTTTTTTTTTTTTTTTTTTTTGCATTGAAAAGCCGAGATCCGTCTCTACATCGCACCTTTTTACTTTTTCGATTTTATTTGCAGATATTTTTAGAATGACACTTTCATTTTCAGAACCGGTTTTGAAAGTGAAAGTAACTTTATAAAAAATATCTGCGACAAAAATAGAAAAAGTAAAAATGGTGCGATATAGAAACGGACATAGGTTTTCCAATGCAAAAAGAATTATTTAAAAATGTCGAAATAAAGACGAGATAATAGATAAATCCCTTCCCATAAAATTAGCATTAGCTCGAGAGTGTCCTCGCCGGCAGGGACAGGAGCCTGATCAAATGATTTCAAATGATTTTCTTTTCATTTTCACTTTTTGTCTTAAGTTTTGTTTATAGAGATTATACTTTTGCATTTTCGTTAAACTTTTCACAATTTAGTGATATATAGAACTTTTGTAAGTTTACTGTTATTTATTTTCGTTTTAAGTAGTTTGAGAAAATAAAAATGTGATTTGCTTGAAAAAAATAAACAGCCTAGCTTTTTTCTCCATTCTGCATCTGTCCCACACCCCCTGTGGCAACTTATACAGCACATAAAAAATGATGTTAAAAAAGGTCCTGTGGGAAAATAATTATACCTACTTTATTAAGAGGGTTTTAACTTGTTTAACATAGAAATTATATTCTAAAGGGTTTGATTAATTATTTGTTTATAGTTTGTTGTTTTTTGCTTTATTGTACATTTTACAAGAAGAAAAGAAAAACTGCGGCATCTGTCCCCACTTTACTATACTTTTAATGTGTACTGAAAGAATGTACTAAACTACATTCTTTTGTTAGTCTTTTGTGCAAATAAATATTTTATTATATATTTTGATTTTTCGTTTGGAATATATATTGTGATATGACTATTAGTGGACGTAGTTAAGACTTACTACGCTTATTTATACTTACATTTGAATAAAGGAATCGTTATACATTACTGAGATTAACTAAAAGATACTTGCTGTAGTATATGATGCTCGCACAGTATTTATATTTCATTTATAGGGACACGCAGTTGATTTCGGTTACAGCCTAGGCATTAGCGATAATTGCTAGGTAGTGAACGTTAAAATATATTATGTGTTTTTAATTTAATTAAACTTTTCATACTACAAATTATGTATACATTCAATAAATCGTACGGATGGTTTCATATAAAAATTGCTATGTTTGTCTGTGTTTCGGCGTGATTTGTTTAGCAGTGTGTTTTTCATTGAGATATGTGATTTCCAACTGAACTGTATTTAGTATATTGAGAAATACTTGCTGAATATAAGTTGAAAGAAAAGTTTTAATTGCCGTAAATGCACTTTTTGCATGAATAGAAGTTTACATTGTATGATGTATGCATAAACATCTGCAGATTATACACTCATGTCGAAAATTAAGGTCACAAACATAAAATCTGTGAAAACTGATGAACTATTCACTGTGTTACCACGAAATTTGACACAGGGGTATATTGCAATGGGAGAAAGAATATAGCAACATAACAATATGGAAAAGATTTTAATTGTGAATTAAGAAACAGGAATTATCAAAAAGTGGTAAACCATTAATCAGAGATTTCGGTGAATACGGAGCCTAATATGGAATGTGACCGCCGTGCACTGCTATACAAGCCTCACAACGAGGTCTTATACTGTTTATGAAGATGTTCATAAATGTTTGTGGCAACAAAGCCCATTCTTCCAAAAGCGCGACTTTAAACTCCTGGCTGGTCCTGGGAGGGCTTTACGCTATTCACTGGTTCTTCCTAGACCATCGCAAACATGTTCGATAGGATTGAGGTCCGGAGACCTCGAGGGCTAATTCATACGGCGAATATCCTCTTCTTCAAGAAAATCATCAACAATGTGAGCTCTGTGTGGCTTCGCATTATCGTCCATAAACATGAAGTCCGGTCCTAAAGCAGCACGGAACAACCTCACATAGGCTTCAAGGACCTCATTCCTATAGCGATGTGCGTTCACAATACCCGCATAGAAGACGTGCAGTGGTGTACGATTATCCAACATTATGCCGCCCCAAACAAGGAATGCTTTGCCACCAAATCTGTTGGCTTCTTTTATGTAGGAAGGATGATAGCGAGCTCCACGTTCTCTTCAGATGAAGATTCGACGAGAATCACTCTGCGTGATGAATCTCGACTCATCACTGAAAAGAAAACACACCCTTTCTTGTTGCGCCCAAGACTGATGTCTTCTGCTCCACAACAAAGGGGCTCTCCTGTTGGATGCAGTGAAAGGGACACACACGACTGGACACTAAGTATTAGGGATGAGGTCCTTGAAGCCTGTGTGAGGTTGTTCCGGGCTGCTGTAGGCCCGGACTTCGTGTTTATGGACGATAATGCGAAGCCACACACAGCTCACATTGTTGAGGATTTTCTTGAAGAAGAGGATATTCGCCGTATGAATTGCCCCTCGAGGTCTCCGGATCTCAATCCTATTGAAAATGTTTGGTATGGTCTTGGAAGAGCCATTGCACAACGTAAGCCCCCTCCCAGAACCCGCCAGGACTTAAAAACCGCGCTTTTGGAAGAATGGGCTTTGTTGCCACATACATTTATTGACACCCTCATAAATAATATGAGAACTCGTTGTGAGGCTTGTATAGCAGTGCACGGTGGTCACGCTCCATATTAGACAGTCTTTTCTCGAGATAAATGCTTTTTCTGTGATTCATGATTTAACACTTTTTGATATACCTTGTTTCTTAATTCACAATTAAAATCTTTTCCATATTGTTATGTTGCTATATTCTTTCTCTCATCGCAATATACCTCTGTGCCAAACTTTGTTGCAACACAGTGAATAGTTCATCAGTTTTCACAGATTTTATGTTTGTGACCTTAATTTTGGACATGAGTGTACAATACATTTGGCTTTCTAAAAATTTCGAGTCCGTTTCCAGCTGTTAAAGGGACGAGGGATCTTTAAAATTAATTTTTTATTTCTTATAAATTTCACCTTAAATATTATTCAAGGGATGTGCTATTCAAGGGCTTATATGCATTATGGCATACATTTATCATTAAAAAAAATAATAAAAAAAATATTTTTTTGAGAAAAAAAAGGAATTTTTAGTGATATTTTAGAACTTTTCAAAATACCCCATGCGAACTCCATATCGAACCTTTATATTTAACTATCTAAAATTCGATGCACAGGTTTGTTTATATATATATAAACCAAACTTGTATAAAAATATTGAGGATTTTCATTGATATACAGTTCGCGTGAGACATTTTGAAAAGCTCTAAAATATTACGGAAAATTCCTTTTTTTTTTTTCGCAAAAGAAAAAAAAAAATAAATAAATAAATAAATAAATAAATAAATATATGTATATATATATAGTGGTAAATGTATGCCATAATGCATATAATGTACCCTTGAATAATATTTAAAGTGAAATTTACAAAAAAAAAAAAATGATTTTAAAGGTCCCTCATCCCCTTAACAGAAACTGCAGAAGATTAATATTTGGCCTATGATTTTCCAAATTAAATAAAAATGTAAGTATGTAATGTAGAACATTTAAAAATTTATAGATCATGAACAGGGCAGTACAAAGCAATTTATTTAAAAGAATTTTATTTAAATTATTCTAAAAGTATTGTAAATAGTTTCATAATCATAACGGACACATGGATTTTTCTGTCTTTTTCTCTTTTTTACAGTTAGCGTGATGTCACACTGCAAGAAATAGCCATTTATAAATTGTTATACAATTGAATTATTTTGCAGGAAATACTAGAGGAAAACAATAAAGTTCATACACACTATACTAAAATAATGTATACTGTCATATATTGCACTAAAAATAAGTTTCTTTTTTAATACATAACACATGTAAATAAGCACATTTTTATATATAGTATTTAACACATAACTAGGTATGTGAAGCAGTAAAACATTACAGGTCATCCTAATTCTCGAGGATTACACTTATTTTTAACCATAGAAAGCTTCCTTATTTAAATATTAAGAAAAAAATATTTATTATATCTTATTTATTTATATTATTATATCTTATTTATTTATATAAATTTATATATGAAAAACGTATTTAAGTAATATTGTTAAATATTATGTAGAGATGTGTAATTGGAACATGAAACTCACGATTGAAACAATATCAGTTCTCGAACTATTTTTGCACAGCAGACCTTTCTAAATCATATTTATTTTTTTTAAATATGAGTGTTCTTTGTCTACACGCAACTCATGAGTTATATGATAGAAAATTTTGGTATTTAAATTTAGAGCACAATACTATGAAACACTTTAAAACATCTAGTATACCGTTTCCGATATAAGACATGCTGACGTGAGACACACAAATATAATACAAATATAATCTTATATTGTAAATAATATCATTAAAAAGCACTTCAAATATTTATCTCCCAATAATCCTTAATACACCGAAATTTTATTGCACAAGTGAAAGAAAAAAAGATAATTTTTATGAGCTCGGTCTTTTATAGGAAATATAATGTAGTGTATCTGATTACCGAATAACAATTTAACTTAATGTCCCTTAGATATATATATATATATATATATTTGAAAATTACATCCTATATTCTGTACGCAGAATTAATTTGTTTGAAAATGTAATTTAAATATCTGTGCTACTCGCATTATTTTTAATTCAATATGCTATATAGAGACACGATCGCGGGTATTAATTTCTTAGAAATACAGTAGAGCGAGGGTTATCGGAACTCCAATTAACCGAACTTCGAATTATCCAAACAGCCTATTTCTCTCAAAAAAAAAATAATAACCGAACTTCCATTTATCCGAACAGCTTATTTCTCTCAAAAATTTTGTTAATGATGTTGAGGTTGTGGATGAGATTTAAGAAGAAAAAGAAATTGAAGAAATGTAAGCGAATGCTCTGAATATGACCCAAGTCCATCACATAGCCTAGTCTTTAAATGGTTGAAAACAGCTATGAAATGTCTCGAACGGCAGAAGAACACTGATCATATTTAACTAATGTATTTAAGAAGAATTCGAGATATATCAGCATTGGAAAGAACGCCTTTTTTAAAGAAAGCAACAATCGAAAGCTTTTTTACTTAAATTATAATCTCTGGAGTTCAGAAAATGATAAAAAGAGAAAAAGAACATTTTACATTATAAAACAGTTAAAAAAAAAAACAGTTTTTAATCACGCTAGCACTAACTGGTGCTGCTAGCCCTAAGCCTGGATAAAGTGTGAAGGTTTTAGTTTAGTCAGGAACATCCCTTAAATTGTCTGTCCATTTATCCGAACTAGGGTCGGTACCGACTTGTTCGGATAATCGGCGCTCTACTTACATAGGATAAAACACATTATTGGCAGGCAGACGACAGAGACAGACGGTAAGATGAAACGAATGGATAAACACTTTCTTAATATTTTGGAAGATATTAAAAATTATTATATTTTACTACATATTTTAATAATGAGAGATTCTCTCTCTGCTTAAATTTATTTAATACTTGAGTTATAATTTTGTGAATATTAAATTTCTTCTTATTTTTTATTTACAGAAAGTATTTATTTTTTTAATGGTGTCATAATCATATTATTTATTGTCGAATCGTGAATAGACTGCTGAATACATAAATTTATACATTCATACATAGGAAAATATATAAAGAGATACATATAAAAACATTTTTTTATTGAATACACAATTCATTTAAATACATAAATGTGGACTATACAAATTATGTACTTTATTTTACATGTAGCAGTTGTCTTGATAAATCTCATTCGTTCGGCATTCAGAAAATATAAGCTTAAGCATGCATAAATAAATTATTAGAAACTTGAAACATTTTCATTTCACAATTATTTTAGTTTGATTGTAATACGGCCAAACCCTTCTGCATAAAATCAAATACGTAGCATTTCTTTCCTTAACAAGATATGCTTTAACCTTTTAAAATTTATAAGCTGATTAATAATGAAAAACATTTTCGGGAAATAAGCTACTTAAAGTATTACACAATGTAATATCCATTCATTTAATTTAGATTAAAAGGTTAAATAAAATAGAAATTTAAATTGACGAAATTATTATTTATTTAATTTGACAGAAATTAATTTAATCTTTAAATGAGTTAGATTTAAAAAAAAAATGATTTAATTATTAATAATAATCTAATATTTCTTGAAAAAAGTTTTAATTCATCAATAAAAAATCCTTATTTAATTATTAATGTGGAATTGCAGAAAAATGATCTTTTAAAATTCGAAAGAAAGTATAGCAATCTAAAATGTAATATTTTAAAAATAAATATCTTATATTACTTTTCATAAATTTTTATGTCCACCTTTTTATCGTTATTTTTCATTTTAATTATTAATAGATTTACATTTGATTTATATTATATGAGAACGTGAATTTCAAAACTTGCCTTATCCAGTAAGTCAAATTTTGGGAAATCGCGAAAAACCTTTGACTGTGTCCGTTGGTTTGCTTTGTAAACCAATATTTAACAATGTCAGCAATACACTTTAAATCCAGTTTTTTAAAATGATTGCAGTGTTTTTTAGAATAGCCAATGCAATATATATTGACAGAGACAACTCGATTTTTTTAAATTTTGGATGATGTGACTTTTGAAACTCCTGTCCACACATACACACACATATATATTTATATGACTTTCAAGCAAACGTAATTTTGAATTTCAAGCAAAATATAATGTAGTATTTATTTGAAATATTCTGCCAGTCTTATCATCTAAAAGCGATCTTCTTTATTTTAAACAAAATTGTTTTTTTTTTTCAGTACAAATCTTTACAGGCGCAGTTGTGCTGAAACTTGAGCTTACATAAATCCGAAACTTTCCTACACAGTTAAAACTGCAGGTGACACATTGGACGTCCTAGTGGTGAAAAGCTTGCTCACTGATGACACCTCTAGGGCAGCAATAAGGCAACCTTATTGAGAGTTAAAGGATAGCACTCATAATCCAGGTGCACCAGGGGGTGAAAGGATGGATGTATTTTTCAAACAATCCTGGACAGCATTTTAAAATATTAAAGAACGTACTTTTTCGTTACTGAATAATATACTTTACACTAAAACATTTCTTTTGCGCACCTAAAGAAACTGCGAATTATAAATGTGGTGAACATAAACTCCCACTGGCAACAGAGATGGAAAGTGTAGTCTCGCTGTGTTACAAGACTAGACAAAAGGAAATATTGATTATATTTATGTACGACTGTGGAAGTAACCAGGAAACTGTGTTTATAAGAAGCTTTTATAAAAAGTTTTGCGAGTTGGGGTTTTGTTAATGGTTAAAAAGTATCCGACAAAATTGATATAATTCTCTCATACTGTTTCTATCACAATCGATTAACTTGTTTTACATTCTTTTAACAAAGATTTATTATTAAGTTATTACTAAGTTATTTTTTAAATTTTTCTAAGTTATTTTTCAAGTTATTACTAAGTTAAGTTTTTATTAAGTTATTACTAGGTTTGTTACAAATTTTGTAAGAAATTATTTGAAATCTAGTAAGACATTTAGTGAAAGAAAAAAAAATCAAAGCTTACTGTCTTAAAAATCATGTTTTCCACTTGCCAAAAACTGTAAAGAAAGGTTTTAAGAAAACCATTATTTTAATTTTTTAAAGTAATTAAGAATGTAATTTTTTTAGTAATTTTCAGTCATAAATAAGTGTGGATTTCTACATAAACTGAAGCACTAAAAATAGTTAACACGAAAATAAAATAGCCATTAAGCTTATTATTGTTATTGTATATATATGTATATATATATATACAATAACAATAGCTTACTAATTACGGAGCAAATAAAAAGAAGGTTGCTGACCGAAATGAAGGAACATTTCATTGACTCTTGGGCTTCATACAAAAATCCGGACAGCTTAGTCAAAGATTTGGATGGGTATATATATATATATATATATATATATATATATGTATGTATATATATATATATATATATATATATATATATATATATATATGTATGTATATATATATATATATATATATATATGTATGTATATATATATATATATATATATATATATATATATATATATATATATATATATATATATATATATATATATATATATATATATATATATATATATATATATATATATATATATATATATATATATATATATATATATATATATATATATATATATATATATATATATATATATATATATACATATATATATATCACGAAATATCGATGTTGTGATGAAGTATTATATTTTAGATGAGTGACCTTATCAGCTCATAACTTCACAATAGGAATGATGTAAATAAATATAGGCAGCCGACGTGCACAAGGTGGTTAAACAAGGCATTGAATCATAAAACCAGTAGAGTTTCTCAAAAAAAAAATAATCAGTTGCCGCAAAAGTCTCTATTTAAGTAAAAAAAAATGACAACAATAGTTAGGTGGGAGATTTCTTCTGGAGACGCAGTCAGTTTTAAAGAATTGAACATATCCTATATGATAACACAGCAGTTTACATAAAATTATGCCAGCACACAACTAGCGAAGAACCAAAATTTATATGAAGGGGGTCCGGGGCTAAAAAATCTAAAAAAAAAATGCAATTTCTTTTTTTGGCTTTAAAAAAATACCGAGTTTTTAGCGTTAAATATCGCAAACCGCATGCTTTTATCTTTATTAGATCCACAGTTACAATACCTTTTGCCTTGAGAAGCAATACATAAGCTGCCCTATGACGAGAACATTAACTTCATTTATCTCAGAATGATTTTTTACACGATTTGTCAACTTTAAAAGAATATATCTAAAGTTCCTTGCAAGATATATCTATGAAATTCAAAAGAGATTTTATGTTATACTTCCAACCAATTGTCTTCAAGATTTTTAATTTTGAGTGATAATTGTTAAAATATGCTAATTAATGCAAACTCACTCATAAAAAAACTTTTTTTACAAAATTCATAATCATTATTTTAAGAAATCCTGAAAACAAATTACAATGACACATTTTCTGTACTCAGAGGTGTATTTTTTTTTTTTTCAAATCGAGTAAGTACTTTCAGAGATGTAAATATATATATATATATGTGTTTAAAATTTTAAAATTTAAATTAAAAAAAATATTTTTTTTTTCAGATTATTTTACATGCAATATTCTTATGAATTCATCAATATTCTTATAAAGAGAAATTCATAACAGAATTTCTACAAATACAAAAAAAAAACAACAGAATTTTGAGCAACGGGTCTCCTTAAATAGCTTTAAACGTCATTGAATAATCACCACAATAGTAATCTATAAATTGAAAATCCTCATTCTATTTCGAGATTATTTGCATCATTAGTAAATATCAATGTTAAGATGAAATATAAACTAATCGTAGATTCATATAATGTAACACAACTAAGTAAAATTTATTAGTCTTAAGATGAGGAAAACTGTGTTGGAATAGTATGGGATCATTTGTATTCCATCAGCTAAACTTCATGGATACACCATTGGATACCATTTTCTCTATCACTGCTTGGTTTATTAGCATATCAACTGTGGATTTATGATAGAGGATAAATCAATCGATAGTTGTTAGACTAAAATGTAAACTTACTCCTACAACTTCTAAAGTATCTTTTATAGATATTCTAAAATGTATCATACTAACAATGGCCGTGAATGTGGAACTTCCTCTGTGTCAAGATTCCGATTTTTATATGACACCACTTCTGGAAATCGGATTCGGTGCTTTGGAGAGAAACTTTCTGGGATGAAGTGCTGCAACTGTTTATAGTGTTGCTGCATTTTGAAGTTCACATTGGTCTTCGAATGTCATCATCTTGTGAAATAGTTCACTCGTTTGATTATTACACTTACCTAAGCAACATATATATCTGTAAATATATAAATCATTGAACAGCTAGTAACCTTCTATTTAACGTCTTTCATGGACAGTACTAGGAGTGTCTGTTTGAGGTGACGTAATGCATTTAGCAGAATTTTCATCTCCTTTCTTGTGGGTATCTTAAGCAGGTTTGATTTAAACATTTGTCAGAATATTTTAGCGGTGATTCTGAGTGAAAAAAAATATCGGAAATTCACATCACATTTTCATAAATACATTGGCGATGTTTTGACGAAATTTGCCCTTTTTTCGCGATGTTTTGACGATTTTTCGCGATCTTTTGGTGAAATTTGCGGTTTTTTCCCGATGTTTTGACGAAATTTGCCGTTTTTTCGCGATCTTTTGGTGTCATTTGCCATTTTTCGCGATCCTTTGACGATTTTTCATATTTTTCGCGATGCTTTGACGAAAGTTGGGGTTTTTCGCGATCTTTTGACAAATTTTCCGTTTTTTGCGATGTTTTGATGTAATTTGCCGTTTTTTCGTGATCTTTTGGTGTCATTTGCCATTTTTGCGATGCTTTGACGAAATTTGCGGTTTTTTCGCTTTCTTTTGACGAACTTTTCCGTTTTTTAGCGATCCTTTGACGATTTTTGCTGTTTTTTCACGATGCTTTGACGAAATTTGCGGTTTTTTCGCGATCTTTTAACGAAATTTTCCATTTTTTTGCGGTCTTTTGACGAAATTTTCCGTTTTTTGCGATTTTTTGGTGTATTTTACCGTTTTTTGCGATCTTTTGTTGAAATTTGCGAATTTTGTTTTTGCGATGTTTTGGGGAAATTTGCCGCTTTTTCACGATGCTTTGAAGAAATTTGCCGTTTTTTCTCGATGCTTTGACAAAATTTGGGGGGTTTTCGCGATATTTTGGAGAAATTTGCCGTTTTTCGCGATCTTTTGCTGTAATTTGCCCTTTTCGATATCTTTTGACGATTTTGCCGTTTTTTTGTGACGCTTTGACGAAATTTGCGGGCTTTTTCCCGATCTTTTGACGAAATTTGCCTTTTTTTCGCGATCTTTTGACGAAATTGGCGATTCTTCTTCGAACGATTGACGAAATTGGTTATTTTCGGCGACCATTTGTCGAAATTCGTGATAAAGTTTATGTCCGAATTTTCGGATGTATGACCGATTTTTTTTTAATTTTCGGTAATGACTGCCTTAATTTTTCGGAATTTTCAGAAAATTCGGAACAGAATAACCCCTGGAATATTTGGTAAAATTTTGCCCCACAATTAAAAAAAAATATATTTAATTTCTTCACCCTTATCAAGACCCTTAAAATTAATGATGGATTGAAACTCACCCAAAAGCTGGAACTCTACAATATTGTCCACTGATTTACACATTAAATTATGTCGTTTAAAGGTCTTTTTGCGGGTTGGATATGGATGTGTCATGATTTCATTTGTGTCTTGTTGACAAAACCAAATTTTCGACAGTCAATTTATTTTGTTGCCGCTGATTTGCCTGAATGCTCAGATGATAACACATTCAGTTTTTTTATTGATTTTCCAGACACATGAAAGTTCAAATGTCACAATTAAAAAAAGACTTGATTACCACAGTTAAACAACTGCTTTTAAATACATACAAAAAACCTTGCACCCCATAACATTTCAATTGTATGGGCTTTTGCACTATAGCTTTATAATTACAACTTAAATTAAAATACCAGATAGACCATATGTTTATTTTGACCTAAGATTCATTTTTATACTTGAAAAAAAAATAAATGACACAAAATACGATACAATGTGAACGTTTTTGGAAATTTTGAGAATCATGAAGCCAATTAGTAAAATCGCAACAATCATGAATTCTAATGAAAAACTTAGAATGCCTCGACCTAATTTTCGTGTCATACGAAAAATGATATATTGAAACGACACCAAACATACTGAAACACAAAAGTTTTTGCAACATTTTCGTCCCAAAACGCAATTTTGGAAAATGGCCGTCATCTTGAAATCTAAGGAAAATTCTGAATGCTTCTGCTTTCTAATTTATTACATTAGGTTGTAATTACGACGTTCAAAGCGGCATTCTACGTTCAGAAAGTACAGCATATCCCCATGTACTGGTTCCGATGACAAATGTATTTAGCTAATCTCTTTTCGTAAAAGATTTATTTCTTTTTATTATTAGAATATATCACTTTAAAGAATTGTTTTAGCTATAGACACAACAAAAGAAAAATTATAAGAAAACATTAATTATTAAGATGTATCATGTCCTTTAAATGTTCCATATATGTTAATCTTATTATAAAAATTAACAAGAAAAAGCTGTACATTATGATAAATATATATTTACATAGATGCATAAAAAAAAATTTTTAGGTTATATCTATATCTATATCTATATCTATCTATCTATATATATATATATATATATATATATATTTGTATAAAACAGCGATTCCACTTCTCCCAGAATTTGAACCGCATAATAGAAATGAAATGCTACGTAATAACGATGTACCTTCATTGATGTATCTTGTATGTTTTCTAAGGTAACATAAATACTGTTGAAAAATTCACTTTGGGTGTATATGTAAATGTGTTACATTTATTTGAAATAATTTTCTAATACAAATATTCTTTTTCAAATTTCAGTTGTTTTTTAATATTTCAGTCATGTTATTTAATATCCGTATATTATCGTATTTTAAATTAGTTCATTTGAACTTTATGGTACTATTAAGTATAAATGTCTATTTTTCTGTCCCCTAAAGTATCTCTTTGGTTCAAACAGTATTTAATAGAAGCCTGTTGTACGCATTCGTTTCTATCTTTGAAATTAATTGAATTTCAGCAATTAATATTTGTCCAAAGAGGCGTGATAGAATTTAATTAAATTTAAACCCTGTGAAAATGGATTTTAAGTATTTAAATGACAAATTATTAATGGTATTTTAATGACTTTTGGAAATTAGATTGGAATGTTATATTTTCGACAGAAAGAATGTAGAGCAATTAAGCGCTTCATTTTTCGGAATTATTTAATATTATAAATTCTTCAATATATGAAAAAAAAAATATTTAAAGTTTTTCAACTTAAGAGAAAAGAAATTCTGTTTTTGAAGCAAATCTCTTTTGAACTTTTCTGTGCTTCGAAAAAACATCTTAACTCATAATTAAGCTATTCAAATCTGATTATTAACACTAGAACGGCGGTAGGGGTCATTTTGACACCTGAGTACTTTCGCCCGTTGATTACTTTTGTTTGCTTGGGCGAAATCGTTTGAAATTTTTTGACTTTTCCTAAATAGATAACATATATTTCTAAAGAAAAATTGAGCTTTCTAGATTTGTTAGTTTTTGAAATATGGGCTTGTATTCCTAGAACGGCGGACGGGGGTCATTTTGACCCCTTTAATAAAATACTCTTTGTACTCGAAGCTGCTTTTGTTGCTATACTATATGTTCGAGGAGCAATAAAAAAAATGGTTTAGATTTATATTCATTGTCGTCCAAGGCATGAGGAATACTATTTTGCTAAGAAACTATCTCAAGAGATAGATTCAAAGAAAGAAAAAGAATTTTTAGGTTTGATGAAAAGACAACAAGATCTAGCAGACTACAGACTGTTAAATTTGCTCTTGCATCTAAAATGTGGAATAAATTTATTGAAAATTACAAAACATGCTACCGACCAGGGCAAAATATTACAGTTGATGAACAATTGTTCCCATCTCAGGATGGATATAAATTTACGCAATATATGCCAAATAAATCGGATAAATTTGGAATAAAATTTTGGTGATCTGTTGACGTTGATACTAAATACCTCTTGAATGAATTTATTTATCTAGAAAAGGATGAAGCAGCCAATCCTTAATTACGTTTATCGGAAAATGTTGTCATGAAATTAACAGATCCCCATCTAAACGAAGGGAGGAATATTACGACAGATAACTATTTTACTAGTATCAAATTAGCAAAAATGTTAAAAGCTAAAAATACAACTTTGGTTGCACAATGAAAAAGAACAGAAGAGAAATTCCTATATCATTGAAAAATATGCGCAGTACTCTTTATTCATCGAAGATAGGGGAATGTGATAATATGACGCTTACCATCTATCAAGCCAAAAGAAAAAAAAAGTGTTTTTCTACTTAGCTCATTACATTCTACTGTAAAAACTGAAGACGGTCTCAAGAAGTTGCCCGATTCATTAGAATATTACAACGCAACGAAGTATGGTGTGGATATCCATCATCAGATGTGCCGAAAATACTCCGTGAAATCGGCTTCTAGACGATGGCCTGTACATATCTTTTTCAATATTTTGGATCATACAGCTTTAAACGCCTGGATAATTTATAAAAGTGTAACAGGCAAGCCTATCAGTAGAAGAGATTTTCTATTAAATTTAGGAGATGTGTTCAGAATGGATCTTATGGTTTCAAATCTCTGAAAAGATCTTTCCTGAGTCTTCAGAAAAAAAAAAAAAACACGAAAATAAAATAGATATCAAGAGAAAAAATGTCAAGTACAAACATGTAATGGAAACAAATCTCAAGAATTTTGCGCACCATGTTTCAAAGTTGTGTGCGGAAAATGTACTGGAACAATTGCTATTTTTTTTTGTATACAACTGAATTAATTCCTAATACGTGCGTACAATTTGGAGTATTATAAGCATTAAATAAAATTGAAACAGAATGCTTAACATATTAACCATTCAGCTACACTTATAATGAAATAACGGAAACAACAGAACATATTTCTCATTTATGGATTTAGAGAGTGAATCATTCGGCGAGTAAGTAGATGAAAATATAAATATATATTATTTTATAAATTGTGTTTTATTTTAGTTAACATTAGTTTTAATTTGTGAAAACATTAATTTTAAATCGATTTTTATATCAAATTAATGAGTTTTTTGAGCAGTCGTAGTATGATCCAATTAATCGCCCTGTAGGCGTTACATATACAGTACTTTAAAAATTCAATAAATTATCGAATAATATTAAATATAAATTATGAAATACACGTAAATTACATATTTTTGCCAATGTATGGCTTTTAAAATTATTTTAGCGTTGTTATTTCAATAGTTTCATCGAGGGGTCAAAATGACCCCTTCCCGCCGTTCCAGTAGGTAAGATTTTCCCGCCGTTCTAGTGTTAAAAAAATATATGATATTTTGTATATTATAATTAAGTTCATAATGATCAATCAATGATAATATATCAATGCTTAAATGACTCTTGTATTTAAATACGGGCAGATCAGATAAATTTTAAAGGATACATTTTTTTCAGAAGATTACTCTAAATTCCAAAAAAAAAAAAAAAAAAAAAAAAAAAAAAAAAAAAAAAGGGCAAAAGAAAATACATTAAAACACAACTAAAACAAATAAGTTGAATTTTAGAAAAACATAATGTATAAAGGGGTAGAGTATTGCATACATTATTGCTCAGGAAAAAGTAACGTATTCTATTTTTTTTAATTAATATTTTTTGAAATATTTATATTTAAATGTAGATTAAACATTTGTTCTAAAATTTGGAGAAATCTTTTCTAAACACGTACAAATGTTATTAAAATATAAGCAACGTTAATTATTAGTTCGCAAATAATTTAATATTAATAGTAGTTAATGTTTTATCAGCAAGGTTTAGTAGAGTATTACTCCTTCTATAAATATGTGAAAAATGTATTAAAATATCATGTTAAGCATGATACTTTACTTAGTCATGTATAATTACAAGGAGATATTTTATCATTGTATTTTTAAAAAATGCATTCTTAAAGAAAAAAAATTAAATGCAGAATGTTATATTTTAATTAATTTTTTATTACGAAATCCCAAAACTGCAAATCCGTTTACCTGTATCTACAAAATCGATGATAATTAATTATTGTTTTGTTTTATTTAAACTAATAAGTAGAAGGCTTATATTTCTGAAAGAGCACAGTTAAAAGGCGATATTTATTTATTTAGAATGTTTAAAACCCTATATATTGCTATAGAAAATACTATTTGAACAATATTAAGAAACTTAACTAAAAAAAGTCACATAATTGATTATGTGAATAAAAAAGGGTTTGTGATTAAAAGATTTCAGGGATGTTTAAGTATCATTTTTAAATTTTCAAAAGATAAACCTTCATTAACATCCATATATATATATATATATATATATGAATATATATATATTTATATGAATATATATATATATATATATATATATATATATATATATATATCTTACGCGTCACGAGAATCAGGGTGCATTTATAGCTTGCAATTTGCAACGACCACAGCGACGATTCACAATGGTTAATTTACGGTCACATGACTCGAGCCATTCAGCGAATCAAAATTTAGAGATAACCTTTTTTTAAGCACAAGCGTTCTTATCCTACCGGCAATTAAATGCATAGAATAACAAAGTAAATAAGAAAGTTATATTTCTACATCTATGATTAAGGACAGCTCAAGACAGCTCGAATTGTAGGATTATTAGTTTGACGTGATGCATTTAGCGAATCAACTTTCTGATCAAGATTACCTTTTAGACACAGCATAAAACATTTTGCTTGCATTTCGTTAGGGTTGAGTTTTTCAAAGATTTTCAAATTAATTTAAGCCGTGCTGTGCAATGTTATAGGCAAAAAATGCATTTTCATTTGCCTTTTCAACGAAGTTTTCAATTACTTTTTATATAATAAATATTTCTAAATTTCATATGCTAAACCTGTTTAAGATAATACTTTTTGTAGCTAGAGTTGATGAAAATAATGGCGAACGAGCGAAACAAACTGCTATCGCTATCGGTCCAAATGTGAATTAAGTTGCAATTCACTGGGGTAGGCGAGCGTTTGGGAGAAGGGGTCTAAACCCCTAGTTTACATTAAAAGTGTCAATGAAATCTATTATTTTAGGCTTGACGGAAATATATCTGTAAACTTTACTATTTGTTATTAGAAAACTTGAGGTTAGATATATCTTTACGGCCTTTCAGATAATAAAATAGAATGGAATCCATGAATATTTTTTATTGCAAGTTCTGTCAGTCAAATGGCATAAATGACACTTATTTTTCACATAAAATACCGTTGGCGGTCCAAGTACTTCTTGTTATTTCTCGAATGGCTTTTAAGGAATTTGCCGTTCCCGGTTTTTTTCTCTTCTAAAAACGCATCCTGGTAGGTACAAAAGTAGAAAAATGTGTTATTAATGCCATTAATTTTTTTTCTTAAAAGCTAAGATTATAATTTATGATTTTTTTAATGAACATAGGCAAACGGTGGAACATTTTGTATAATAATGACATGCAGATTGTTAAACATGATTTTGCGACACTCATATCAGTAAAACGTAATAAGCGCTATCAGTTTGAGGGAAAAAAACTTCTAAGTAAAGTATCACGAAAATTTTTTAATCTCAACTTCGTAAAATGTCTTTTTAATCTCTATAGATTATGTTTCTTTAATCTTTCTTTACACAAGAAATATATCTTATAAAATTGAACATACTGTTGCATTTTGTCTTAAGTATATTTATCAGGAAAAAATCAAATCTTCAAAGAATCACGTAATGAATCGCGGACGAAAAAATTGACTATATTAGGCTAAAGTTAAAAACTTCGAAAAAGGCTCGAAAAAAAAATCGATGCAAAAATTCTGAATAAACTTTATTGAAAGGAACAAAATTTAGAATAATGTGCTAAAAGTTTAAAAGCGGATTTTCTTTTCTAATGTGAAAAAATTGCCATGAAACACACACACAACAACAAAATAAAAGACTCTTTAAAAGTCGCTTACAACATCCCTAAAAATTCAAAAGTCGCAGGGGAAAAAAACTACTACAGTTGCCTAAACCATTTTACTCGGAATTTTTTACGAATGCCCCCCAAAATAGCCGAAAAAAAACGCTAAATAAATCGTGATGGAACAGGAGCGCAGTAGTTGGGCGCTTGTCACCACTAAATTTTTATATTATTGTTCGCAATTAAAAGTCTCAGAAATTCTATCCTGAAGTAAGACAAAGAATGCTATTAAAATTTAGAGGTGTCAAATGATTCTTTGGTGCGACACTGTTCCATCACGGCTAAAAGCTCAAAAATAGAGAAGGATGAAATTTTATATATTTTTTTTAATATTACAAATTTTTAATTGCTTAAGGGGTAGGATACCTTTAAACCTGCAAAATTTTCGAAAAACTTTTAATGCATATTTTGATTCCGTAATCATTTCTGAACAATATGCAAAAAACCGCATTAAAAAATTCCCATTTGATTACTAATTATGGCAGTTTTATTAAGATTACATATTAAGACTACATAGGATAATTACACTTTGGATTGCGTTTATTCAAAACGATGAATTTTGATACTGCGCGCAGTGTTACTAAAAGACTATGCATGGCAATCCAAAAAACCTTTCACCAGATATTCATTACTGTATTATCTACAACTTAATACCAGAAAAAGGTAAGATTTTATTTTATTTTTTGTTTTTTACTTTGAAGATATTTTTTAAAAAGTGAAAATTTTATTTTTTTGTTAATTTTTAAATGTAGTCAGTATTTTTTTACAATTATTCTGGTTTTAGTCTAAAGGTATTATGGTAAGGTAAGGTAAGTATTATGTATTTATTTGCACCAAGATGTCCTCTTTATATGCATATTTTCATATTTTATCATGCGCGCAAGATTTTTTTCTCTTATTATCATATATTTTTAAACTTATAATTTCAATATTTATTTATGAATTTACAAGTATTTATATATTTTTAAATATAAATATAAATATGAGCTTAATATTTAAATGAAGTTTGATTTTTATTTGTGACTTATTACACATGTTTAGAAGCTTGGAACATAGTGGTATTTTTTCTTTTTTCGACTTGTTCAAAGGTATCCTACCCCCTTAAAAGGCGTACAGCCAACAAAGTCAATTAGTGCCCGCGTCGGGATTAAAAATTTGAAATATTATCGAATACAAGGCGTGTGAAATTTTCTATAGAAAAATTTCCAAGAATTACATAGATTTATTTTATATTTTTAGCTTAAATTTTGAAATAAAATTTATTTTACTACTGTGGAAAAATCTCCTCGAAATGCGAAGTCATTCTAAAAATCGCATAAAAAATAAACGAAAAAAATTAAATATTGCTATACGAATTTCAAATAAACACTATTGAAAAGAGGAAGGTTTAATATATTCGGTTAAATAGAAAAAACTTCATTCTTTTACCTTAATCGGAAAAATCCGCTACCAGCGCACGAAGACCTCACAAAATTGAATATATGATATTTATAATTTTTACTTCGAATATGTATCAATTTCTTTTTCAAAGATGAGATCAAACGTTTCACTGTCAGCAGACGGATTTCGACCAGAAGTGGAACATATGGTATTTATTAATTTTAGCTCGAATTTGTATAAATTGATATTTTTGAACAAAAAAATATATATATATTTTTTTTAATGAGATAATATATTCCATTGTCAGCGGCGAAGGTCCCAGAAATGTCGAATATATAGTATTTACATATATGCATGACTCTTGCATAGTCTAAATTGGTTAATTAGTTAAATAATTATCATTTCAGTATGTTGTCTTTGTCATTAGGGAATGTGATGAAATACGGAACATTACTTGAATAATTATTGTACTGAAATTCCGGTTTCGGATGTTATATTTAAGGGGGTCTAGGGCATAAAATTCTTTTTTTTTATTTATAGAGATTTTGTTATGAAATTTCTTTCTGAAATATCTTTTAGTATAATAAGATAATTGCATGTAAAAGAATCTGAAATTTTTAAACATTTAAAAAAAATTAAATTGTAAAATTTTAAACATATTTAATTTTTGATATAAACTCTGAAAGTACTTACTCGATTTACAAAATTTTTACACTTATGTGTACAGTAAATGTGTCATTTTAATTTGTCTTCAGGATTTCTCAAAATATTGATTAGGAAATTTATAAAAAAAAATTAAGTAAAAAAAATAAAGTTTTTTAATGAGTGAATTTTGCATTAAATAGCATATTTTCACAATTATCACTCAAAATTAAAAATCCTCAAGGCAATTTGTTGGAAATATCTGTGAAATATTTCATACATAAATCTTGCAAGGAACTTTAGATATATTCTTTTAAAGTTGACAAATCATGAAAAAATTCATTCTGAGATAAATGGAGCTAAAGTTCTCGTCAGCGGGTAGCTGTTGCACCGCTTCTCAAGGCAAAAGGTGTTATATCTTCAGATCTAATGAAGATAAAAGCATGTGGTTTGCGGTATTTAATGATAAAATCTCGGTATTTAACGCCAATAAAAAAAATTGGATTTTTTGGAGAATTTTTAGCCCCGGACCCCCATTAATTCAACTGCACTAATAAGTATCAATATTTAGTTTATGTTCATAAGAATCATGAGGAAAGAATTGCAATAAAATCCGACAAGTAGGCGGGGAGCTGTGGAGAAAAAACGGGAAGTGTTACGGAAATTCGAAGGATCCGAGGTGGAGAGGGACGAAATAATGGTGCAAGATCAGAGGGCCCACTGGGGTCACCTGAGCATCAATGTGGGTGCGAATGAAGTAAATCAGAAATAAGGGAACTGAGATTTAAACCATAAAAGGACTTGAATTGTACAAATGCCGAATTAATATTTGCCACCAAGTTTTATACACGATGTAAAATATTTTTCTACTTAAAGTCTGAAATTTGCACGTCGATACCTCAATATTTTTTCATAATTTTAAATGATTAATAAAAAATTCCGATTTCTTACATTTACGTGGGTGGTTCAATAATTATTGTCCTTGGTGTATATAAAATATTTGTACTGCGATGGTTGTTGTGGAATATCGAAGCCTAATGTCATACATGCCGATATGTTCAATTTCAGAACCGTAGCTGCTATATTCACATAGTTTTGGTGGGAGGGGTAAAAGAGGAGGAGAGTGGGAGGGGAAAGGCTGACTTTAGGTTATAGGGCTAGGTTTGTGACAGTGGATGAGATGTAACTACCGTAGTTTGGACTGGGGATCATAGTGATGTAGCCACATCTCATCCACTGTCACAAATGTAGCCTCATAAGCTCCGAAACAGCATTTCACCCTCACCCCCCCCCCTCCTTAAAAACTCCCTCAAAAATCGGACTTTAAAACTTCACCCCCCCCCCCCCTTCAAAACTATGTAAATATAGCAATTATGTTTCTGAAATAGAGCATATAGGCACCTAAGACTTTAGGCTTCTACATTCCACAACAACCGTCGTAGTACGAATATTTTATATACACTAGGGACAATAATTATTGAACCACCCTCGTACTTTCAGAAATTTACCAGAGTGATTGGCTGAAACGGATCTCTTTTTAGATCACTTTGTGATGAATGTGAAATCCTTATTTGATATTTTCTTCGAATTTGCATATAGTGTCGTTAGTTTATTGCTAATAATTAAAAAGATATTATTGAATATTTTGTACAAAATTTTATACCAAAGTGTAAAATATTTATCTACATGTGCTATGAAATTTTTAAATTGTTATTGTGATTAGTTTTCTTAATTTTCATCGATATAGGAAAATTGTCAATATCTTTGCTTTCTAATTCGAAATCAACAATAAAATGGAAGTTATTTTGCCGTTTCGGGAAAACAATTGTTTTTTATAAATCTTTTAATTAGATTTTACTTAATATCTCTGTCAATAACTGGCAGAGTTTTACGAAATAAACATTATTGAGAGCAAGACAAAGTTTTCTATATTATGTTAAAAGACTGAAACTGCATTATTTTTACTAATATGTAAATTTATCTGCAAAATGTGAAAAATACCGTTAAATTTCACATAAAAATTTAATAACAAAATTAAAAATCGAGCTTTGTTGTGTATAACGACATACATAGAGGTACCTTCCTACTAAATGTTGTAGCCCTGTGTATAGCGGTCTTTTCAGAAAAGCGTCGAACGTTAAACTTACATATACAAACACTCTCATACACAAACTTCTTTCCTTATTATTATAGATTATAAAAGTGAAAATTATGACATTAAATCAGATTACAGAAATTACAAATGGGGTACATCAGTATACGTTTGAAATTAAGTTCTTTAAGCAAAATCAGATTATTTTAATTTATTTTACATAGAGCAGGGAAATTTTTCAAAATGTAATCTCAAGACAATAGAATTTCCTGTTTTATCATTCCAGTATAAATATACCCGTTAAGACAAATGTTACCCCTGAGATACATATTTCTTATAAATGTCTAATCTGAATCAAATCGGTGTTTTTTATGGGAAAAAGAAATAAGTTCAATACGTAATGATTTCAGGAAAAGAGAAAATAATGACTAAAAGAACTGTAAAAAATGTAAAAATGACTGTAAAAAAATAATTTTATTTCTTTTATGTTACAACTTTTTATTATATCTTTCGATATGTTCAGTGTTTGTTAAATGTTGATCTGTTTGTTTATAAATATATTTATGTCGTTACAATTTTTAAATAACAGTTTTTGTTTCGTGCTAATGCAATTTATGACATGATTTCTATTCGTACTTTAATATTTTTTGAAAAATAGTTTTTATTTTTCGCCCTTGTTATCTACGACATTATTTATGTTCATTATTTCTCGTTATTAAACCTTAACTGGAAACATACATCTGCGAGATATTAGCGTCTACATATCTGTCCTTAATATTTTCTCTTTCCACATTCCAAACTTATTTTTATGCTAATATATTAAAAAAATTGGTCCTGTTATTGCATTACTATTAAAGATTAAATGTCTAAGTTCACTATTTGGTAAATTATTAAGTGCTCTGTTTGTGCACGGGATTTTCACGTTTCCGGTTAAGGGTTAACAGTGAATAACATAGGAGAATTGAAATGTTAACGATTTACTGGTAACGGGTGCTTCGAGGAACTTTTTCGAAAGCCGACTTATCTTTTTAATAGGCAGTAGGATATCGGTTAACGAGTTTAAGGAGACCGGGAAAGAAAAATTCAACCTAAAAATCGATTTTTACTTTTTTATATCTTTAAATAGTTTAAACTTTTAGCTTTCCAACGATGTGTCACACATGTTTATATATTAAAAAATAAGTGTTGAAATTATTCTTTCTTTTCTAAGAGTACTTCACAGCATAAGGGCCATTTAAATCTTTAATTGACTCTTTCTAAAAACTTGGATTTTTCATGTCTATGTTCCTTTTTTTTCAATATCTATCATACTTAAGAACTCAGATTGTTTTTCAATACTTTTATTATGTTATATTGTATAGTTTAACACAGGGATTTAATGATTTGTTGAAAATTATCTATTTTAGGCAGTGAAATCTTAATAAAAATGCTAATTTAAAAATGACTTTCAATAAATAATTAATAATTAATTTTGAGTTTCACTTAGAATAAAAATGGTCTGTTAAAATATGAAAATCATGCTATTCAAACTACTCTAAAAAATGTAGATCTCTATCTTTCACCATTTCTAAGAAAAAGGTACATAAAGTTGGTGAATTTAACATGGCGGAGATAGGGATTTTTTGATCCCTTTAATCTGTTCAAAAAAGTGTCCGGTAACCGAATTGTTCGTTAATCAATCATAGATTTAGTATAGATTTGTATGGGATTTGAATTATTTCATTTTTATATGTTAAATAATATATAAAAATTTTATAATTCTTCTCTTTATTATAAGGTTAATATACGTGCTTATTTAATATGGACAGATCGTATTTCGATGGATTTGTGCGTGTCGTGGCGTATTTAAAAAATAAATAAATGACATGCCCTTTGGAAAACTTTTAGGATTACATTCATTGACTATGGCATTAAATCATATCAATTTGTAATTTTGACCCTTAAATAACTCCTTAGTTCTTTAAAAGATCATGTTTATTGCTGTGCCCCTTAAAGCTCATGTGGAGACTAAAACCTGTTAGTAAGTTGTGAACTATATTTCAATTAAAGTAATTAATTCGCAAATAAAAATATTTCTTTAAAAAGGGACACACAATATAAAAATTAATGTTACTAACTTTTTCATTCTGATTTGGGCACACATAGAAGTAGGGTCCGACCCCCCCAAAGCTCATGCATTAATTACGCCACAATGTATACTACTATTAAAATGTTCTCTAAATCGACAATAAATGCAATTAAGTACAGCTCGGCTTATCTGAAACACAGGATTGCTGCTTCTTGGCTTTGGTTTGTAAGGTGTTCATTAATCGAACACGTGTTTGTTATCCGAACATAAAAATCTCTCGCAAAAGTGTTCGTTAACGGTTCTGTTAGTAAACCGAACAGTTCGTTAATTGATCATCTACTGTATTCTTGTTCATGGTTTTAGCTAATTATCTGCACCAGTTATTTAAGGTTAAACGGAATAAAACTGTATATGCAAAGTTATCTGCACATATAATAATAATTTATTTTTATGATTTTTGTCTCCAATTGGAAATATGGAAATTCGAAGAGTTCATTTCACTTGGAGGCATTTTATTTCATATGTATTTCGCGGTTTATTTGTTTCATTGCTACGTACGTTAAATTTTCTCAGTGGAAATTAAAACAGGTGTAATTAATCTTAAATTCAAGTTAATAAATGGCCAAGTTGAATTGATTTGATTGATAAAATTCAAAATATTTTGACGAAAGATTAAAAAAAAATAAAATATTATGGTTAAAAGATCGTGATACTTCAGAAAGTTCGTGAAACAAATCGTGCATTATCTTTCAATTTTTTTTTCTTTCTTTCTTTCTTTCTTTTCTTTTCTTTTCTTTTTTTTTTTTTTTTTTTTTTTTTTTTTTTTTTGTAATTATACACTGAAAAAATCAATGTCATGAAAATAATCTAAAAAATGTGTTTTTATTAGGTATGTTTTCTAAATTTCGCAGATTGACTGAATAAAAATCTTTCTTTAATATAATTATGCTTTATGTGCGCCATAGACAAACATACACGTATACAAAAAGAAAAAAAAAATAAAACAAGTTTTTTTTCGTAATATTTACAACAATGTCAATTAGAAATCTCAAATATTCTACTTCAGTCAATTCTTATTCATACGATTAATGGCATTTGTCATTTAACAAGCAACTTATTCCTATGTCAAAAGACGTTACATTTTAAATTAAAAAAAAAAAAAAAAAAAAAAAAAAACGAACAGTTAGATTCAAATATATAGACAGAGTTCAGTACTTTAAATTTTCAGTTATCAATCAAAAGTTGTTTAGATTACAGTGCGAGTGTCGTCTATAAATCAACTACATTTAGCTAGAAGGAACGGATTTTTTTTTGTGTGTGTGTGGATTAAAAGCGGCTATACATGATTTTCATTCATGCACTGATCACAGAGTTATTGCAATTCACGTATTTCGATATTTCTGTTCAGCAAGGTTACTATATAGTCTTATTTATATTTTCTTTCTATTCATTCTTCTTACTTCTTACTTTTTCGCTCTTTTGTACTTTCTGTTTTGTTTCAGTTTCGCGAAGCACATATTTATGTGATATACTGATCACTGTGATTTTTAACACTGATATAATAAACGGTTAATTTAGTGATAGCATTAATCTAAAAAAATAAGAATGGAAGCTCCTCTCCTTCTCCTGAATCTTAAGTTATCTAGAGTTATCTAACACTATCAGATTATAGTTAAGTTACCGGGTGTCTAAAAAATGGCCGATGATTTTAAAATTCAATAATTTGCAAACGACGACAAATATTAAAAGATTTTTTGCAGGAGTCTTATGTAAGATGCCAGGAGTTTTTATGCTGCGATTCTTGGTTTCAGTTACAAATATAATTGATAGATGGCGCTGCAAGCAATAACCACTAATTCCAGGCTCGATTTTTCCGGCATCTCTCTTCTTCTCTACGAAAAAAGGAGATTAAAATGCGTTAGAGCAGTTTACATCACGTGACTTTTACCGTAGAACAATGAAGAAAGCTGTAGGTCACACAAATAGAAAAAAAACATTCATAAAGGTAGCGATAGCTGTCCTACAGCAGCCGCAAAAAAACTGTTCGTGACGTCATATTGCACAGCTTTTTGAATTGATCCCGAAGTACCAAAAATCGGGTCTGGTATGAGCACCTATTGCTCTTAGCGCCATCTATTGATAAATATCCTAAAATAAAGAAAAAACTCCTGACCTCATCCATAACACTCCTGCAAGAATTTTTTCAAATATCTGTCACCGTTTGCAAGTTATTGAATTTTAAAATAATCGCTCATTTTTGGGACACCGGGTATCTAACACTATAGGAATAGAGGAAGTAATCTGGGAAGTTTAAACGAATAAAAAGTATTTTCATTATTTTAATGTTAAAATTTTATGTGGTTCTTGAACGGTTTTTTGTAACGAACGATACTGTAATACCGAGAATTCACTATGTAAGACAATATTGTACCGTTAGATAACAGAAGAATACACTGTAGAAGGAAACATATACAGTCAAAGTCGAGTAATACTTGAAGCTATGGAATTATAAACGTCCTTATTAAACGTAATACCCGTGAAAGTAATAATTAATCACAGCAACACATACATAACTAAATTAATTACTGCAACTAATTCTTCTAATAACCTAAAACCTAAAATTAAATTAATATGATAAGGATTTCCCCAAACATTATAATAGTAATCGTGAGTATCTAGCTATTGGTATCATATATCCTTTTATGTTGAACAGCAAAATAATGGGCAAGAAATGCGGGTAAACATGATTTAGAGATCGGATTTAAAAACATAAACAAATAAAGATTTTCTTTCAATAGAGCTTCTTTCCATAAATCAGATGTAGATCATGCAATAGAGTTTTATTTTCCTTATCTCTTGTTTCTTTCTTTCTAGACCGCAGGGAAATTCCTTTGCATTTTCTTGTTGAATGCTAAAATTATGTCTTGTAAAACTGAAGGGAGATTATCAAAATGTGGGATCATTAAACGTTAACTAAAAGTAATTTTCAAAATTTTCAAATTTAAGGCCAATTTTTATTTTTTACAGTATTGTATATAAGTCTACAACATTGTACACAGATATTAAAAGAAACCACTATTCTGCAAAATTAATTATTAAAGCATTAATTAGTAGATCTGTAGGTTACAAATTTTGGACATTCTTGACATGTAGGTTACAAATTTTGGACATTGCTGAGATGTAGGTTACATAATTTTGACCTTTCCATAAATAAGCTGTGCTTATTAGATGTAAATTTCCAACTGGTCGAAAAATGTCCGGACCAGGATTCGAACCCGGGACCTCCTGGCTGAAGCCGCCAGTGCTCTGCCATCTGAGCTATTCCGGACTATTCTGGTCGAACTTTTTCACCCAGCTAACCTTTATGATTACAGCATCTGGTCTGAAACCTTATTCAGCTCAACAGAAGTTCGACCAGAATCGTCCGGGATAGCTCAGATGGCAGAGCACTGGCGGCTTCAGCCAGGAGGTCCCGGGTTCGAATCCTGGTCCGGACATTTTTCGCCCAGTTAGAAATTTACATCTAATATGATTTGTTTACCAATTGGAATAAATGTGTTAGTGTTAATCAAGCTGTGCTTAGTACTTAAAAAATTCTTAAAACTAAGAATGTAGTAAATTTGTTCTATAATTGTATGTGTAATTATTATATATATATATATATATAATTAACTTTTTGTTATCAAGTAATAATAATAATAAAATCAAATGTTAAACTTTGATATTAAAATATTTACTACTTTTTTAGAAGTAATATCTTAATTTTATAGGAATTACACATTATGCAAAAAACATACCTTTATACAATATTCAAAGTATCCAACATAAAATTTATTCTTTTATTTTCTCAAAAAAAAAACAAGTTATACGGCTATTTTTTTAATGCACATATCTGTAATTTCTTTATCAAAAGAAAAATCTCCTCTTGCTGTCACCGGGTGAGGTGTATTTGGTGATTTCAACAAAATATCTTTATATTTTTAATTTGTGCTGTCTTTTTTAGATGGATAACGAAACCTTTTAAAATCAATATCTGCTTGAGGTGTCAAAAAATTTATAGAAAATATTTGTTCACCATTATCAATGCTGATCTTTTCAATAATACCTGGCCATAATTTTTCATCACGAATTAATACACAGCACCAGCCACCAATATCAATCTATTTTCAACTGCGAGGAGTCCTTTATGCATTCTTGATTCTTTTTTACAGAGATTGTAAAAATCATAACTATTTCGCATTTGAATAATGCCAAATTTGTTTGTCGTTTATACGGAGTGAATCTTTTGAGTACCTTTAACAGTTTTCGCTGACTGTCTTCTACACATAGTATGAATACTGTCAATTTCTGTTTTTTTTAACCAATGTTACAGCACGTAGTGGCTTAAACTTTGTATTTGCCTTGTATTTTGGTGGAGGAGCAAAGAGAAAGAAAGGAATTTTAAGGTGAGGGGATTCTTAAACCTTGAATTAAAAAAAAAAAAAAAAAATGAACTCAAGTGCAATAATTTAACAAAAAAATATTTATTTTATTTTTTAAGATGTATGTTAGTACAATGGAATCTGTTATAATACATTTATTTATTTAAAAAAAATAAAATTATTAATGTTTAGATCGTTCCACGATTTGGACATTGTTATTAAATAATCTTTTGGGGTACATTTGCTACAAACAAAACTTTGCAAAATACATTAAAACACGTAAGATCACTGAAGAATAGCTTTTGAAATGAAAAAAGAAGTTTTACTATTAATTTTAAATCATATTTTTAAATAAGCATGTCCGAAATATCGTAACGATCGCAGCGGTCGTCATTTTTTGTCGATCGTTACACACATTAGTTGAGCATGCTTCAAATCAAGTTATATTATTACACGTACTAAATACACTTTATTTATACAAAAGACGGTAATTATTTACGATAAAACTTTATAATAAATATCTTTTTATACGTTTGAGGACACCAAATCATCTTTAAAAATAAATTTACCGAAAATAAAATCGGCGTTTCGATCGTTACGCGAATCGGAATTTCCAGTTTCTTATTTAAGAAAAGTACATTTATTGCAAAAAAATCTTACAAAAACTCATACAAATACGTTAAAAAAATTTAAATGATTTTAAAGTTAGATAAATCAGTCTAAAGTACTTACATGATGTATTTTTCGTGGAAATAACAGCTTTGTTGCGATCGTTACTTTTGGCCATAACAAATTACAGAAAAAAATCTTTATAGAAAAGTCCTTATCTCTACAAAAAAGCAATAAATCAGCCTGCCATCTCTTAACGAAGTTATCAAATATCATCCGTTTCTTTATGCATTCGTTGTTTACCATTAGAACCACATGGAAGCAAGTTAAAAGTATTTTTCTTGGTGGTACATTAGAGCAGTTAACGTTATAAATGTCCAAAATTGGCTTCTTTAGCATAACATAATAAAATTTTAAGATATTTATACAAAGCTTTTACAATAAATTAAGTCATTTTCTGTCTCTGAACAGAATTAAAAACTCAGTGTAAAAAAAAAAAAAAAATCAATGATAATTAAATTTATTCATAAAAAAGCTTAAAGTTATGATGTGTTTCCAGTGCCCACCTTTTGAAAACCACCCTGAAAAAATACTACATTTTTACAGGTCAGTTTGTAGGAATATTATTGCTAAAGGAGAGTATTTTCCGTTAAGAAAGGTATTTATTTCCGAATTCTGTCGTACTTTTTTGAATGAAAATAGATTGCAATGAACATATGTTTTTTCGTATTAGCTTTCCTACTTTTATAGATCGTAAAACGTTTGGAAATCTCAGTATAGTTTTCCCCTTAACGGTCGCACTAAATTACGGTTTAAAATTTCAAATTGCTTATTCGCGCCGCTTCTTGAAATATAAATATTCACCTTATTTAATGACAGGTAAAATGATACAATAATAAAGCCAATTGCGGTTTTTTGTAAAACTGGTAGGAATCAAACAATCTGAGTAAAAGACACAGCTTTGAATATCACGGGAGTGAGAATTAAGGGGTTAAACCTTCAAGCATCTTCCCGTGCAAATTGTCAACGTTTTCGTCTGTACTTGTTTAGAATTAGACAATTGATGAGCTGTGTTAATTATAACGGTATAATTCGCTATTAAGCTGTTCATGGGACTTTTTGTAACACAATAATTTATTTAACGCGCTAAAGTTATTTATTTAACTTGATTGTTTGAAACTACCCTTCACATACGCATTATCTTTTACGTATTCTACTTTAATATTGTTTCAATAGATGAGGGTGATGAAATGAATATCGCAAACGTGTCACTAAATTTCTTTTTTCGTTCTAGGTGGTTGGAAATCAGTAGACACGGTCCGTGAAGTCTTTCTGAGCTGATTGTACGGCGCAGTGCTGGTACGTAGAGTTGGAAGTGCGGAGAAACTGATTCAAGATGGCGGCACCACTTCGCAGTTCCACTTAAGAGGAAGAGCATGCACTTATTCGATTTTTATGGCGTGAAGGCGTAAAACCGGTTAATATCCATAGTAGTATACCAATGGTGTCAACCGGTTACTTACGTGTGAAAAATATGAAGAGCATTATATTTGCATGCTTCAACTGTTAAATCAAGGGTGTAGAAATAAAATAAGTATTTTGTTTTTTTAGAAACATTACTGAGGGAAAAAATATCACATTTTTACACGTCTTCCTAGATTACTCCATATGTATATACATAACATTCAATTATCTTTATCTACATATGTCTTTAATATCCATCAGAAATTATTGTATACGGGAAAAAAAAAACAACTCTCTATAACAATCTAAATTAATAAATAAGTACGTAAATCCCTTATTTTGGCAATCATTATAACCAGATCGCAATTTGCGCAAATAATAAAACAAATCCAAATATTCGCTAATATAATTATTTTCGGAATTCGGCCGGAAATACTACGACGTTTTATTTGGGCGATTTTCAACACTATATCATAATCACAAGGCCAATTTTATTATTAACTATTATAAGTTGTTTACCGAAACAATGCTTAATAAGATTTATAAAGTTATCTAGATGTTTTACAATACCTTAATGTTCAGCTGATTGGTAGAAAAAAAATATATATACACTAGTATTGAATTACTAAATATTGAGAAAAGAAAATACAGTCGGACCTCTATTTAATGAAGTCGCTAAATCCCGAAAAAAAGTTCGGTATGTGGAAAATTCGTTAAATAGAGATGAACCTTTTTAAATACTTTAAACTATACACAAAACAGATTTTTAATTCATAAAGACTAAACATTATTAAAAAACTTAGCTAATCACACTTTTTTTTGTAAATCATACTAGAATTTTTATGACATTATCGTATTGTAACAAGTAATTGTCTGAGCGAAGCGAAGGCTAATACTCAGCGAAACATTACTGTCCGGACACTTTACTACTACGATGGATATTAACGCCATGTCCTACTAAAAAAAAAAAAGCCTAATAAAAACCTTTCGTCAAGCATAACTCAAAAAATGTTTGTCGGATTTTGGTGGGCAAACAAATAATAATACAGTATTCCGTACCACGGTGACCGTTTTTAGCCTGTTGTATAAAATCTGGCATGTTGTATGACATAAAATTGTGGATGATTAAAACAAAAGACATGAGTGTTTATTGATCCGGGAGGTTATCTTTCTCTGGATGTCTGTCTGTCTATCATACGGCAAGCAATTTTCTTGTAAAGGATGATATTATTATGCAGTAAAACCTCCAAAACGGACATACCCGATTAGCGTACACCTCTATTTAGCGGGCATTTTTTCGATTACCAACCCTTAAATAACTGTACATTTTTTACTCTCAGTAGCGGATACCTCCAAATAGAAGACAAATTCTCCCCTCCCGAGGTGTTCGCTATTCAGAAGTTTTACTGGTAAAACCTCCATAGCGGACACACCCTATTAGCGGATACCTCTATTTAGCGGACTTTTTTTCGATTACCAACTCTTAAATAACTGTACATGTTTTACTCTCAGTAGCGGTCACCTCTAAATAGAGGACAAATTCTGCATTCTCAGGGTGTCCGCTATTCAGAGGTTTTACTGTATATAATATTGATAATTATTTTACAGGCCCGCACAAAAGAACAAGAATATATGAAACGATTATAAATTAAATTCGGGATTGGTAGATCGCTGAAGGTAATGTAATTTTAGGATGTATTTACAGTCATCCGCAGCATGTTTTTGAGTTTCGTTCATCTAACGAAACCCTACCTGTCTCACTCCTTTGTCTGTCTGTTTGTCCGTCTGTCACAGAGCCCGTTCTCAGAAACTATTTATGTCGGAGACTTGAAAATTTGCATACTTATAGCTGAACACCACACATCAAACGGCAAATAAAATTTTGAAAAAGTCTAATATTTAACCCTCTGGGCTCTAACTTGAGTATTTTAAGCAATTTTTCTAACTCAGCCCCTAATTTAATTAAGTTGGAGACATGAAATTTTGCATACTTATAGCTGAACATCTCACATTAAACGACAAATAAAATTTTTTAAAAGTCTAATATTTAACACTCTGGGCTCTAACTTGTGTATTTTAAACAATTTTTCTAACTCAGCCCCTAATTAAGTTGGAGACATGAAATTTCGCATACTTATAGCTGAAATCCTCACATCAAACGACAAATAATAAAATTTTGAAAAATGTCTGATATTTAACCCTTTGGGCTCTAACTTATGTATTTTAAGCAATTTTTCTAACTCAGTCCCTAACTAAGTTGGAGACATGAAAGTTTGCATACTTATAGCTGAACACTTGCGATAACACGATAAATCATAAAATTTTGAAAAAGTCATGTTTAACCCTCCAGTCTCTAACTTCTGTATTTTAAGCAATTTTTCTTACTCAGCCCCTAATTAAGTAGGAGACATGAAATTTTGCATACTTATAGCTGAACACCTCACATCAAACGACAAATAATAAAATTTTGAAAAAGGTCTAATATTTAACCCTCTGGGCTCTAACTTGTGTATTTTAAGCAATTTTTCTAACTCAGCCCCTAATTTAATTAAGTTGGAGACATGAAATTTTGCATACATATAGCTGAACATCTCACATCAAACGACAAATAATAAAATTTTTAAAAAGTCTAATATTTAACACTCTGGGCTCTAACTTGTGTATTTTAAACAATTTTTCTAACTCAGCCCCTAATTAATTTGGAGACATGAAATTTCGCATACTTATAGCTGATATCCTCACATCAAACGACAAATAATAAAATTTTGAAAAATGTCTGATATTTAACCCTTTGGGCTCTAACTTATGTATTTTAAGCTTTTTTTCTAACTCAGTCCCTAACTAAGTTGGAGACTTGAAAGTTTGCATACTTATAGCTGAACACTTGCGATAACACGATAAATCATAAAATTTTGAATAAGTCATATTTAACCCTCCGGTCTCTAACTTCTGTATTTTAAGCAATTTTTCTTACTCATCCCCTAATTAAGTAGGAGACATGAAATTTTGCATACTTATAGCTGAAGACCTCACATCAAACGACAAATAATAAAATTTTGAAAAAGGTCTAATATTTAACCCTCTGGGCTCTAACTTGTGTATTTTAAGCAATTTTTCTAACTCAGCCCCTAATTTAATTAAGTTGGAGACATGAAATTTTGCATACTTATAGCTGAACATCTGACATCAAACGACAAATAATAAAATTTTGAAAAAGGCTTAATATTTAACCCCTTGGGCTCTAACTTGTGTATTTAAAGCAATTTTTCTAACTCAGCCCCTAATTAAGTTGGAGACATGAAAGTTTGCATACTTATAGCTGAACACTTGCGATAACACGATAAATCATAAAATTTTGAAAAAGTCATATTTAACCCTCCGGTCTCTAACTTCTGTATTTTAAGCATTTTTTTTAACTCAGCCCCTAATTAAGTTGGAGGCATGACATTTTGCATACTTCTAGCTGAACACCTCACATCAAACGACAATTATTAAAAATTTTAAAAAATCTAATATTTAACCCTCTGGGCTCTAACTTGTGTATTTTAAACAATTTTTCCAAATCAGCCCCTAATTAAGTTGGAAACATGAAATTTCGCATACTTATAGCTGAAATCCTCACATCAAACGACAAATAATAAAATTTTGAAAAATGTCTGATATTTAACCCTCTGGGCTCTAACTTATGTATTTTAAACAATTTTTCTAACTCATCCCCTAACTAAGTCGAAGACTTGAAAGTTTGCATACTTATAGCTGAACACTTGCGATAACACGATAAATCATAAAATTTTGAAAAAGTCATATTTAACCCTCCAGTCTCTAACTTCTGTATTTTAAGCAATTTTTCTAACTCAGACCCTAATTAAGTAGGAGACATGAAATTTTGCATACTTATAGCTGAACACCTCACATCAAACGACAAATAATAAAATTTTGAAAAAGGTCTAATATTTAACCCTCTGGGCTCTAACTTGTGTATTTTAAGCAATTTTTCTAACTCAGTCCCTAATTAAGTTGGAGACATGAAAGTTTGCAAACATATAGCTGAACACTTGCGATAACACGATAAATCATAAAATTTTGAAAAAGTCATATTTAACCCTCCGGTCTCTAACTTCTGTATTTTAAGCAATTTTTCTAACTCGGCCCCTAATTAAGTTGGATACATGACATTTTGCATACATATAGCTGAACATCTCACACCAAACGACAAATAATAAAATTTTGAAAAAGTCTATTATTTAACCCTCTGGGGTCTAACTTGTGTATTTAAAGCAATTTTTCTAACTCAGCCAAAAATTATGTTGGAAACATAAAAATTTACATACTTATAGCTGGACACCTCACATCAAACGACAAATAATAAAATTTTGAAAAAATCTAATATTTAACCTCTAATATTTTGACTCGCGCAATTTTTAAATTTAAACTGTTATGCAATACTATTTTTTGTTCATTTTCCATAATAAGTGTAATGTGACGTAATTTGTTCTATTTCAGATTTTTAACGCATGTTAATGAATTTATTTTGCAATATCCTTTCTCTTTTAAAATTCACATGTAAATATAGTTTTTATGGCGTAATTTCCAATAAGTGCCTGCTTTTTATACCGAATTATTTAATTCTAATTTGAAGGTTTTTTTCTGTTTATAATAGTAACGTGTAAATATTTTTTTTAATTTGAAGCAAACATACCATTTTCTAAAATATGTAAAAAATATCTGTCAAAATGCTGAATATTTGAATTTAAAATAGAAATAAAACCTCAAAAAATGAGTCAAATTAAAAAAAAATTAATGAAATCTGCAGACCGGGATCTTCTATTGAATAAAGTGATCTAAAAATGATTAAATTCCCATGCATAGCTTTTGCTCTTATAAACTTTTTTTTAATGGAACGATTTTGTCCAACTTTAGCATTAAATATCTCTCAAAATAATTCTTCTATTTGAAAACTGTATGCATTAGTGTATTGATCAAACATTTCGCTATAATACCACCGATTTTCATATATTTGTATGCAATAGATTTCTTAATATTAACGAAGAAAGACCTCCGGTCACAAAAAATTCAAAACCGGCGGCGGCAGTGACAGCGTTAGTTACTTTTTATAGAATAGAGAGATATATAAAAATGAAAACTTGTCTATCTGTCTGTTTGTAATTCTATAAAAAATCCACAATTTGGAAGCTGAAATTGTGAAGAGATACGTACATGTGTATTAAAACATGGCCGAGACAACTAAAGTAATCCGGAATCGAAATAACTTATAGTTAATTTTTAATTAATAAAAACCACCAATTTAACAGCGATTTCTTATCAAATTTAAACATTTTTCGTTATAGCAGTTGCCAACAATTAAAAAACACAAAATTATTACTACAACAATTAATTTTCTACTGCAAGATTCCCACGTGAAGAATGAAAATGAAATAAATGGTTTGACGAATTTAAATGAAAGTGAATATAACTTCATAACTTTTCTATTTCAAGGTTTCCACGTGAAAGAGGAAAATATTACGTCATATTGGAAATATAAAGGGCATGGTGGATATAGTATAACGTCATATGAGTGTGAAAAATGTATTGAAGTATGATAAAAACCCGATTAGGGAAATATGGGCGTATTTTAACATTATTGCTCCAATTATAAATTGAAATAAGTTCATTTATAGCTGTATTCTTTTGCGTCCGTTATATACATTTATACATTTTTATATAGCGTTTTCATATGATTCATTCAACAACATTTCGACAGCTTTTTTTAATGTTTGTTTTGTGTTGTATGTTAAATTTTGAAATTGATTTTTCAGAACAAACCTCCTTCAACTTCTGGGCAACGCCGTCACTTTAGTTTGTAACAGGCTTTTGTATCTGTACATCTAATGCTAATATTATAAAGAGTTATAATATTATAAAGTATATAATAGTATTAATGCTTGTACGTTTGTGAGGTGTTATCTCTGAAACTACATAGCCAACTTAAAAAAATGTTGGTGGCCATCTCTGCTCCGAAAAAAAGACTATTTTATGTCAGTGCAAGAACCTACATCACTGCAGGAGCAAAAAAGTTCTAACATTGTGATTTCTGCGATATTGATTGGGTTAGAAACTTTAAATTTGGTGCGGTAGTTACTTTTAAGATGTAAACACTCTTAATGAACGCTCTCTGAAAGGTTCAATTTGACGGATAAACGTAAAAATTTCTAGAAAGGTTCTAAACTATGATTTGTTTGGAATACTGAAATTTTTGGGATACTGTTGGGGTTAGAAACTAGAACTTTGGCATGGTAGTAATTAATAAGATGTAAATGCTTGTTGTAGAACGAATTCTAAAAAATAGAAAGACTAAACAAAGCGGAAAAAGATCTAAAGATGATCTAAGTAACGAAGAACATGGAACTGTTAGGAATATAAACATGAAAATCGACATGGCTGTATTTATCATGACGTAAATTCTCGCAATAGAACAATTTCTAAAAATGTCGCTATATAAAACAGTGCAGAAACAAAAAACTTTCGAAAATTTTCTATTTCTCTGTTACTGCTGAGCCCAAAATCTTGAAATTTTGCTTCGGGTTAGTTTTAAAATATACATTTGTCTCTATGAATGGTTTCTAAAAAATTAAAAATTTAAAAAGATGAAATTAACGGAAAGCGATCTCAATTACCATTAATTTGGAATTATTAGGTACAGCAACTTTAAATATTTCATAATGCTGCATTTCCTCCGCAAAACATGCGATTTAAATGCAACAAAACTGATAGATACCCACCTAGCATTAAATAAATTGTGTAAATATTGAATAAAGACCTGTATGAAACAGTGAGTAGGTTGCCCGAAAGTACTTGTTAAAGTGTTCCTTCTCTAGGCTTTTCTCTCTTTCGCCAAGGCCACTAACAGAGGAAAGTGCCGTTTTAAATGTGATATGAATTTTTTATCCGATTCACTTTTCTAGACATTTTATCATAAGGTCATATTCTCAATTATCATTAGTAGATTTTTTTATATATTAACTTATTCTGGTGAAATTTTGTAATCGGGTTCATATTAGCATACGTTAGCTTGCATGATTTGCTGAATAAATATGTATGGATTTATAAATTACTTCAAATGACACTTTGACAGCTCAAAAGTTATGCAGACGATATATTCAGATATTGTGTCATACTTTATGTTGTAATCATTGCCGATTTCTTTTATTTAATACATGCTAAATACAGCTCAACTTGTGCAGAATATGTTTGAAAACAAAACAATACAGCGTATGTAGTGGCCAGCATACACTCATCATTTAAATCAGATCGAACATATCTAAAACACACTCTAACGAAGCATTGCATGCCACCTTTGATGTATTCGGTACTTTGATACTATATTAGATTTTGAGAAGAGAATTCCTTAAATGTTATCGACAACCTCATTGCATCCGTGGAAAACAGATATTGTACAATATTAACTATTCCGGGGGAGCACACACCATATAAAGTATAGTCCATTCTTTTTAAACATCATATATTTGTCATTTAAAGTTACTCAAATTGGTACGGAGCGTCTGATTATGCTCTTGACATCATTTTATACAGTTAAAATTCCGATTTAAGTAAATTAGTGTTTCATTTTCTATTTTACTTTTAATATATTGCGTAATTTCAATTTTATATCCATGCATGGCTGTCTCGAATGGTTTGATTTCCCATTTTTTTAAACAGTGTATACGAATTTATATATAAGATTTTGTAATTCTACAATTCCTTTATTTTCATCATTTGAATTTTTCGCAGTATATGGACAATTAAAGATAACATCTCATTTTCTTTGCTTCCACATGTTATTATTAAATCTATGTTCTCAGTAATATCGCTCAGACTAATCCCTCTGAGGGAAGTCCTAGTTTTAAGTATTGTTTTAGTACATGCGTCCTTAAATTTAATTACTGAAACTTATTTACTACAGAACAGCCCTTTTGAGAGTAAAAAGGGGGATATTGAAAGTTTGCATTTTCTGGATGAAATGCAAAGAATGACAAGGATCTTACTTCTCTCGTTGAGTTAGGCACCTGGTAAAACTAATTCAAGGTTATTGAGCATTATAAAATGTGTAAAAGAAAGAATAAGTTTGAAGTGTCCGGAAATATTTTGAGAAATATTGAGAAAAAAAAATTATATCAGAAGAAAAAGTTCGTTAAATAGAGAATACACTTCGCTATTTGGAGGTTATTTTACGAAGAAATTCGTAAAATATTGTTGGTTCCGAGGAAAAGTTCGCAAAATAGAGAAATTCGCAAAATAGAGGTTCGTTAAATAGAGGTCCGACTGTATAACAAAATTCACAATATGAACTTTAAAAAGCTGACCGTTTTACTTAAAAGGCGCCAACGATAACAATAATACAGTTGTTACAAGATTAAAATATACATTTTATTTAAATTTCCTAGTACTTTCGGCCTGTAATACCACGGCCATCGTCAGAAAATATTTTTATTAATGCCATATTTTAATATGGCCGCGGGATTTCACACTGAAAGTACTAGGTAATTTAATTTAACCCTCCGCCGGTCGCAAAGAAAATCACCGTTAGCGATTAACTGACGCAATTCTAACGCTCTTAATGTGATCAGTGACCTTTTTTTATGACATAAAAAGAGAAAATATTTCAAATTTAAATTAAAAAACCTCGTTTATTACATTCCAAGTAAGTAATTCTGAGCACTGCATGTGGCGGAGAAGAAAAAGGTAATAATTGTGCCGTGCCTGTCAGGGTTATTGCGACCGACGGAGGGTTAAATGTATATTTTTAACTTATAACATACATATTATTATTAATTTTGTCGCCTTAAAAAGTAAAACAGTGAACTTTTTAAAGTTCATATTGTGTTGTTTTGCGATTGAATCAAGATGAAATATTGCATTTCGTCTTAGAAATTTATTTCAAAAAATAGTACACATGTTTACAAAACAATATTTGATTATAAATGATGAACATAGTATACATTATTTTATTAATTAGCACTAATTTTATTGCAGTGATTTCACATATGCAAATGCAATTTGAGAGAATGGATCTTGAATGTTATAGAACAAAATTAATAAGAAGTATAACAAAGTTAAATTGCGAAATTTCTCTAATTCTTATTCTGAAAGTGTTCAACTGCAAGGTGTGAAACACTTATCGAAATATAGCAGTACTATTCTGGCTACACAAGAGTTTGTTTTTATGACCAGCACAAACGAAACTGATGTCTAGTTGAATATTGTTTAGATATTTTAAAGACTGTTTACGAATTTAAAAAAAAAGATTAAATTATAGCTTTTCATACTAAAACACATACCACACGTAAAATATGAACATAATAACTGGATAACAATCGGCAGAAAGAGTATGTAGTTATGGGATTTAAACAGATATGAGGGATGTTAGCAATTATAGGTATTTATATTAACCCTATAATACATGAATTTTTTTTTTTTTTGGGGGGGGGGGACATTATATTTGAGTGAACATTATATTGAGTAAAAAAAAATAACAACAAAGTAAAAAAAAAAAAATAAAGTTCAAAATAATGCAAATTATGTCGCTACTGATTTACATAAAAAACTTTTTCAAAAAATGATCATTTTAAATTATGTACTTACTTTTAAGTGTTTACACTGCACAGTAACAATTATTAAACGGTATAATAATTTTTATAATGATTGTAAATAGTTTTCAGAATTAATAATTAGTTCCTTATAAAGATATATGAAAAACGCCCGCCTGGCACATTGTAAGAAATATCAACTAAATATGCCATAACAACCCTGGGATAACAAATCAGAACAAAAACAGACTTCATCTTAACTGACTTCACACCTTAAATGCATCTTACCTCACATAAGTAACACATAATAGATCCCCAAAAGACCAATAGAAAGCGCGAAATGTCAAAAAAGAACATTAACTACTGAGTTACTCTATGCATTTAAAGGTTAATGTCATTAAAGAAAGGACATATCGCAGTTAAGAAAAATAAAATTTATGTATGACATCATGTTGTAGATATGTGCTAGTGTTTCAGACATTCAGCTGGAAAGAAGTAACATTAAGTTAATTTTAAGTGTTTTTTTTTATATTTAATGTAAAATAATCCATATTATTTTTTTTTATAACACATGCACCCACTTAACTCAAGTTTGCTCGCGCTGGGTACGTCACACCCAGTGCTGCTTTTTTGTAGTTTTTCTCCTTAACCTTTCTTCAGAAATGGATGAGTCTTTGTGTAGATGCCTCGAAGGTCATAATCTTAGAGGGGGGGGGGCGGTTAAATAACTCAAAATATAGATCTATCGTTATCGCCACATATGGGTTTCTCACACTCAGCGCGAGCATTTCTATAACAGCTCTGAGTGAAGATAGACGCAGGAAATTTTCAGAATAAATGTAAATAACATTTTAATATATCTTTAAAACTATATTATCTTTGCTTTTTTGTAGTGTTTTATGTTTTATGTAGATTTTAAGGTAATAATATCAGAAGAAATCATCATGGGTATGACATACCCAGAGCGAATAAAACCGGCAGTTTTTCTCACGCGTGCATTCAATATAGGTAGACGCAGTGAATGTACAAAATAAATGTAAGTAACATGTTTAATATCTGTTTAAAACTCTATTATCCCTTCTTTTTTTCCTAGTGTTTTATGTTTTATATAGATTTTATGGTAAAAAGTTGGAAGAGAGCGCCATGGGCATGTCATACCCAGCGCGAGTAATCCCGTTCGTTTTTCTCGCGCGTGTAATGCCGGGTTAGCGCACATTTCTGTAACAATAATAGTTTTCATTCCAATGGCAAATGCAACATGTTATTTTTGTACACTTTTCCGTAAATCAACAATGATTTATAAACTGTATAAATAGTGATAATTTTAAACGGAATTTTTCATTGACTACATAAATCTGCTAACTTATTATTATCTTTACACACATTGAAATCTACACAAATTTTAATACATATATATATATATATATATATATATTGATAAACGGTTAAGTCCTTTGGTAAGTCCTTTTGAAAAAAACAAAATGAGTTTTAAAAAGAAGTAGAGCATTAGGAATTTAATACGCAGCAAAAAGAAAAAAAACATAAAATTATACATAAATATGTTATAAAAGACATTTGTTATATCATAGGTTACATTAATTTGTTCACGAAACTTTAATTTACAAAATATATAATTGTTTTTATTTTGATCTTTTCATCATTCTTGGGAAATGCACCCGTGTAGTTTTCTTATCCCGCAAATGAGAAAAAGACTCCAAAGGTAATGAACATACAATATACCATATATACACATCAGTGTGATTCCATTTTGTAATATTGATCAAATCATTTTTACAAAGAGATGTATTTAATCGCAGTAAAATAGGGCGAAAAACAATTTTTGAAAATAGTGGTTTTCAAATTCAAACGACCGCACAAACTCCGCCAAGTACAGCCGTTATTTTTATGTAAGCGCATAGGCCTAGTATTTGTGAATTTGCACAAGATGACGACGATCATTAGTGGGAAAAGGGCTTTTCTGCCGCAATCTAGACATAGGGCAGAGTAGCCTAATTTATACCATTTCACATATTTTCAGGAATAACTAACTCACTTCATTTTTCGAATATCTGCAAAATATCACTACACGTATTCAATCTATTCATTTACTATCAAAATAAATCTTTAGAACCATTTCTTTTTGAAAATCTTAAGTTTTATTTTCATTTGAAAAAAATTCTCAAAAGTGGTTGAAATTCAGCGGCTGGTCGCCTAAGTTGGATTCCTACCCTTCTAAATTAGAACAAACAATATTAGGCTGTTTTAATGAGTAGAGAACATAACGAATCTTATCAAAAGCAAAGTTTGTGATTAATAAAAGAATCAAACAAAGGAGAAGCAATAAAATATATTGAAATCCAATATCTGAAATTAAGTGTAATTGTTTTAAATCAAAATATAAAACAAAGTTACAAGTAATTAAGAATACAAATTACGAACTAATTACCAATTACTTGAATACCATGTAAGAAGTGATGCAAGGCTTACACATAAATTTCTTTTGTTCATTTTTTTATTCCAGCGCACACAACGTGGGATCATATTTGGCAATCTGAACATTGAATCATTTCTGCTGTTTTATTTTTCTTACAAATTTAGCAAAACCAATGATCACTGTCTTGATTTTTTTTTCAGATTCTGAATGATTAGATATTTTTTATGCAACAAAAATTTTCTTTAGCTTATGTCTGTAGTTATCCCCTTCCATCATCTTATTTCCAATAGAATTACGCCTATTTTTTAGAAACTTTATGTTCGAATTACTTTTGTGCTTTGAGAGTTTCCTTTTTGTAGTTTTATTTTTACATTTCAAGGCTTACTTTATATGCCAACAATGTTAGCACAGCTGCTTTATACTTTGACTTAACACATTTATGCAAGGGAAAAATATTTCTAATGATTATTTGCCTTTTTAGCGGTTTTGTCGCTGCAGTGCTCTTGCGGATCAATCTCTTCACAACTTACTCTTTCCTTTTCGTTTTCTATAGCTTTGATAACTTTTGCTACCACTGATCCACTGACGGTTTTCTTCCAGACTATTTGCTGTGTCGTTTTCATCGATTTGTACGCTGTTAGCTTTAGTAGATTTCATGATTACTGACTCTAACTCCGAAATCTCATTCTCAGCAGAATCCAATGATGCAGTGCTCATCTCCTTGTCAGAAATAAGTGCAGAAACAGCTGCAAAATAATGAGTTCTAAAAACATGACTGTTCCGAGGCGAAGTGCCTCTTCCTTTAAACACTTGGACGGCCATTTCTGCGGTTGCTTTTCTGTTGTCAGTACTAAATTAATGTTGGAGGAACTGCAGATTTGTTAGAGGGAAACTGTATGAGGTCATAGTCACGATTCTTGTGTCTCTACATAATAGGTATTTAAGTGTTTATAGAATGAAAATTCCAAAGATTGCAATCTGCGGGTACTGTAATTGCTTACTTTGCAAATTTATGGTCGTATATCTGGTCCAATTTAACCAACTCTTATTGATTCAATTAAGTCAATTGCGCCCTTTTTTAAAACGGATAATTTCAAGACTAAGAACTAAAAAGAAAGCAAAACAAATCCACATGAAAAATATGCGCAATAAACATATGAATTTAGATATGTATATGAAAACAACTTACGTCAGTTTTAAAATGTCTCTTACGTTTAGTAGGAAAAAATTACATCAAAACAGCTAATTTTGTTTTTTTTAATATTGTCCCTAAACAGCACATTGAAGGCGGGTGCTTCTTCAAATCATAAATGACGCCATTTTGATGTCTAGGATTTCAAACGTAGATGGCGTCTCTTCCTGTAATTAACGGCAGAATTGCAGCGATCCATTTAAAGCGGCGTGGCAGTCCAAGTATGGCTACTATCCGCTTTACGACCTGATCTTAATAAAAAAAATTCTTTATTCCTATTATCTATTTTATTGTTCTCAGACGACTGTAATGCCGGATTTGCTTAGAAATAGGATTTGGTTTCAAAATTCTATTTCTAGAATATATTGAATTTTCTATTATTAGAAAAATCCTATCTGCATGTAAATAAAAGTATTGTACACTGTCGTAAAGTTTACTATAGTAGTGTACTTCAATATTCAATGTAAAGCGGTAACTGCTAGATTTGTTTACAAAAAAAGATTTTTGAATGAAAAAGATTTTTGTCTTTTTTTACCTACAGTAATTATTTGATGTAACTGTAATATCGACTGTGTTCTTCACATGGTAATTAAAAGAATAAAGGACTACTTATAAAATAAATTTACTTAAAAATTTCAACGTTCAGAAAGAAATACCAGTGATCAATAATTTTACTTATTCTTAAATAAAATTAATTAATATTGAATTTGTGATAATTGCACTGTGAAATATATGTCTTCTTGGGTATTATTGTTATTTATGATTTGAAAAATACGACAATACGATAAATAAAACTTTTAGTTGAAATATCTGCGATTTGTTGCCAAGATTTAGTATTGTGTCTTCATATACTGAGATAAATAGGAATAAAATCATGTTTTTCATTTTCTTAATGCGGGTATTTTTATTTTATTTTATTTATTTTTTTAATAAATTAGGTAACATGTTTCAGAATTTTTGAAATATTTTTTTCATGCCGACGCTCAAATAATCATTTTTCTTATCTTTATATTTTTTTTAACTGAAGAGAAATCTTACTTACATAAGAAAAATCTATACTTTTATATTGAGTCGTCAAGTATTTTTCCTATTTTTCTCGATAAAAAATATCCGCGAGAGGGCACAACCCCAGCTACTACATCTCTGAACATAAATCTTTTTTTTTTTATGTTTCTCGCATACAGATTAATAAAAAAAATATTTTACAGTACGTACAAGAAATATTTAAATATTCATGGGATCAAAATAGATTATGTATTTGATTATCATGACTGACACAAGACGAAAGATTCAGTCTAAGAATAATTTTTGATTTGAGGAAATTAAACAGAATTCTGTTCAAAAGCGGATTTTTTATTTAATATTCTAAACATTGAAAACCGCCTTCTTTCCGCTATATCTATATTTCCTGAATAGTATACTTGAAAACGCATCACATCCGTTAAAATTAAAAACTTTCTTTTAAAGTTATTTTCTGAGATTTTAACTTTTCAAATTCACATGCCACACAAACGATTTTTTTTTTATTATAAACTCTTAAAAAATGTTTTTTGATATTATTATGTAAATATTAAATACAAATATTTTAAGCAAACAATTTTCAAATTTTGTTTTACAAAAATTTAAAAATAATCAATTTTAACTGGTTATTTTAAAAACTACTAATATTTTATTTTTTTAAATTTTCAAATGATTTTTTTATTGAGGGTCATTAATGATGCCTTTAAAGATATTTAACCCGAGAGTAGTCGCGACATTTTTTAGAACGTTAGTAGTCGCGTTCGGTCCATTTGCCGCCGTTACCAGCAGGCCGAAAACGAAGGGGAAACTTGCCGGTGTTATCAGATGATCGAAAACGGATAACGTAGGGGGAAAATATTGACTGAACTTTAAAAGATTACAGCAATTATTCATTTTACAACTTTTTACAGCAATTATTTATTTCGCTTAAGTATATATTCAGTTGGCATCTAGATAAATGTTTTTATAACTCTTTCTTCGTTTTGCATAAATACTTAAAAGTAAATAGTAAATGATTTGATTGAATTTCTGATGTTACTATGAATCAATAATTAGTAGGAAAACATTTAAGAATATGAATCTAAATTCGTGATAGGGTTTTTCTTTCATTTTTTTTTTTTTTTTGGAAGGACACAATCAGAGTCAGGTAGATTTTTATGATACTCCGGCACTCCCTATCCATTTAATAAAATAAAATGAATAAATTTAGCATCAATATATTACACTGACATTAAATTGAACAATTAAACTGAAAGTAAAAATGGAACCTATGACATACAACAGAAAATCAAATACAATACCACTAATTCACCAGCATATTGCGGACGATTAATTCATTTAAAACATATGAAAAACCATCAAATTTGATGCAATAAACAATTAAACAATTAAAGACAATATATATATATATATAAACTTTCTGTACAATAATACCATTGAAAAATAATGAAAATGACCAATAATTATGAAATCACAAACACCACATAAACCAAATATTATTAAAAATGTATAATTATATATATATACTAAAACTAAACTCTGTGGCTATACAATCCAAGAAGGATCTGGGCCGACAGTGCCCATCTCTGTTTTCTTGACCCTGGGCCCCGAGGTGCCATGCAGCATACGTCCCGGCCAGGTGGTCAACCTAACGCGAGACTCTCGGTGTTTAGTTCCCAAGCAAGCTTGGTACTCATTTTATCGACCCCCAAAGGGATGAAAGGCTGAGTGAACCTTGCCCAGTCGGGAGTCGAACTCTCGACCTGCGGTGCAGCAGACAGGCGCGCTGACCACTACACCGCTGGGCTTATTATATATATATATATATGTATATATATATATATATATATATATATATATATATATATATATATATATATATATATATATATATATATATATATATATATATATATATATATATATATATATATATATATATATATATATATATATATATATATATATATATATATATATATATATATATATATATATATATATATATATATATATATATATATATATATATATTACCATTAATTAAACATAACCTGCCACCGTCAATTATTATGAATTAAAGCTGTAAGTATTAAAAAAAAAAAAAAAAAATTATAAGAATTATTATGGAAGAAAAAAGAAAAAAGTGGACACCGACAAAAATTGAAAAGCTTATACATTGAATTACGTTATCGAGGGCACAGAATTCAATGATATAAGCAAAATGGTGTTTTCTGTGGGAAAAATAAGCTAAAGCTAAAATTAATTTTCCATATATATATATATATATATATAATAAAGAAAAAGGTAAAAAATACTTAACTTCGAAATTATAAATGTAAATGTTGTAACTACGTTTTATTTATTTATTTGTGGGGTGTCTGTGTGTGTATGAGGGGGAAGAGGAGGGGGCGTCGCGAGATTTTGTGATTAAATGCATTTTTCTAATGAAAATGCACGATTTGTAGTTTCTCTACTTATTTCAGGGTGGGAGCAGCGCCCTTGAATAAAAACTCTGGATACGAACTTCGTTTATATAATGCAAATAATAAATAAGTTATCGAAATTATATATTTAATTTAGATACATTTGCAATTGTAGATTTAAATCCTAAGATGGATAAATTATTTTAATTAATAGAATCGCTGAAAGGTTCATCTTAATAGGGATGTATTTTACAGCAACTATTTAATTAAAATAAATATTCAATTGTACATTTCATAATAAGGTATCAATGTTATAATTTATTGTTTTATAATAACATTCATTAAAATAATAAAAACAATAAAAATTTTCTCCGGAATTATAAATATTCAGCAATAATTTAATTTAAATGAATTTTCTCTCATGTTCTGGAAAATATTATTCTGAAAAATAGTTTGAACAATTGATGAAGGACAACAAATTTAAATTTGTCAGATACCGTCCCCAAGCCTCTATTGGATTTCAATAATAATATAAAAAAAAAACATTTTATGCGGCATTGTTAAAAAAAAAAATGTGTTTTTACTTACAGTATGAAAATTTAACAATAGATAAATTTTAGAAAAATACTTAAAGTATTTTTTAAAATCATAGTATAAACATTCACTGAATTATCCAAAAGAGATTTTTATTTGCGTAATTTCTAACCTACATTATAAATTTCTCATTATTTTTCTTATTGTACAAATAAATTATATGTATGTTCTTCGCAGATATACATACTACATTTCTGAGAAAATTGTTTTATCTTTCCAATTTGTTTTATTGTACAAAAACGATACTTTTCAGATTTTGGAGATACGGCAATTTTTTTTACTGATTCCCACAAAATCCTCTTCTCTTTTTTTAATGGTTTGGCAGTGGTATTGTCTGTTTTCATTCATTTATATGTTCCGGTAATAAATGGAAAGCAAGTTCTTTCAAATAATGATGATGAATTTCCCCTTTTTTCCATATTTAAACGATTATCAATTTGAGAATTTATTCGCGCAATACTTGACAATGACAAAAAAAATGTAAGTGACCATCTATCAGTTTTTTGTGCGAACTGACTTCACAACTAATATAATAAAACAATTTTAAGTCACATTCTAAAAGTAAAAAAAGTACTCTGTGAAATAACAACAGGCTGAGAGTCCGTACTTCGAAGAAACTTTCCCCCACAGATTTCGCGGAAATGGGAAAGGATGAACACGAGGGGGAAAATTTCAACTAACGCAAGTGGTCGCAACGCGGTCATTTAGACCGATTGAAACTTAAGAATGCGATAAAATGCTAAGAAATAGCAGGAATGACTTGTAATTTTACTACACAAGAGTGTGAACACTCAAGGTCAGCTACACGGAATTTCGCTATCGTAACTTTAACGGGAAATGAGTTACAGGAAGATAACGAATTTCGGGCGGGGAAAAGACCAACGCGCGACTACTAACGGGTTAAGAATCGGATTTCTTTTAATAGCAATAGTTTAGAGAAATATAATAATAACGAAATGAAAACGGAAAAGCAGAGAAAATGACTAGTTTTTATACATATGAGTTATTTAACAAACATTTATGAAGAAATTAATAATCTTATCTTTATCTTTTTCATATATAGTATGAAGTTTAATTAAAAATATTCAGAAAATACCTTATGATTTTTAAGACATGGAAAATCTCTAAAACTACGAGCTGAAAAAACAACCGAGCTTAGAAAAAATATATTTTCTTAGAATTTATGGTCTGAAATTGTCTTCTTTGATATTTTCATTAAGTATTACTTTAAAAGATATTTTTTAAGCAGTATTATGGACTCTCATCTCGTATAGCATTGTGAAGTCACACTGTGACATGTTGAATTTGTGAAAGTTACAGTGACGTCTATTGAAAGTCGTTACGTCCGTTTTCTAGCACTTATGTGACGGCGCACTGTGACAAAATTGTCATGTCACACTGTGGATCCAAAATAAAAACTTTGACTTTTGTGGCGATTCTGCATAGATTCGGGTTACTACATTTTACCAGAATCAGATCCAAAAAAGATGGGTCATCTCTTTTTATTACCCGACTGCCAAGAAGGGTTATGTGTTTCACGCGTATCTGGGTATGTGGATTTATTTATACCCTCGAAACATCCCAACGGCTGAATGGATTTTAATGATGAGGTCTCTATCGATTCGTCTTAACCTTCCAATGGTTATAGGCTAGCTTTTTTTTATAAATTCAAAATGGCGGTATAGACGAAAAAAATTTACGTACCCTATTGAGTGGCCTATCATTGGATAGGTCTTTCCAAATGAAGACGATGTTTCTTTGACCATTTTACAGTGAGAAGCTTCATTTAATTATTACACAACCTGGATGTTGTGTAGGTAGGATCTCTAGCTTTACTGCATCTCCAACCTTCATAGACTTCAAATAGGCCTCATCGAAACAGTGTTTATAGATAGGAACTAACAACTAAACACAACTTAAAAGTCATCAATACAAGTAATTAAAAAAATAGGTAAGTAATATAGTAATATAAAAAATAGTTTCACATTGATTAGAAATAATTAATTAGTTCGCTTTTTACGCAATCAGATTTTTTGATTTTTTTTTTATTTCATTTTTATCATTATTATCTTCTTGTCATAATATGATACAAACTCGCCGTCGGATCAGGCAAGAAGTATTTAGTGGAATCAGACCCGAATAGTGTCGACCTTATATTTTTTACTGCAGATCGAGTACGGTATAAAATCTTGTATAAGGCTGGAATACACGACTTGGTTGTTGCTTTATTTTTTGTTTTATCTCGGTTTCATAATTGAGCCGTACACGTTTCGTGCTGTACCGAACCTGAACATAAAAATTCTGATTTGAAGTCAACTCGTACCCGAAAAAAATTCATTAGAATGAAACCCGGCCATTAGCTGGCGCACTTCATCTGAACTGAAATTATTCAAAACTGCAGCCCGCCGAAAGCTAACGTGAACACAACCAGACACTAAAGTGAAAGAATATGAATCCATATTTTAACACAATTAAAGATAACCGGTCTACACTTATATTTCTTATCAGTATTATTTTTTTAACAATACTGATCACATATACACTGAGTATTATTAAATTATATTTGGGGGTTTTTTTAAACATTCCGGAAGTCCTTTTAAACAAAACAGCCAGCCCGTAATCGAGCCCAGAGAGAACAACACAAAAGTGTCTCGAACCGACCGTTCTTGAATCGAACCCATTCTGAATTGGTCATGTTTAAACCTGATAATCCGACACAATTCAAGATTTTAAATTGAATCTGACTCCTGCATCACACTGTTAAAAATCTGGGGCATTTGCTGCATCGTCACTCCATCGCTTTTATAGGAAACTGTAACTTGACTGTATTATGGGCATTCTCATTGGTCAGAACAGAAACATTCTATAAAAGTGGTGGAGTGAGTATGCAGCAATTGCTGCATATTTTTAACAATGCAGTTCGGGTAAAACAATTTTAGAGAGGTTTAGTGAAATAAATAGATTTTAAACAAACCTCACTCTTTCATGTCACTTTCAATTTGTTTTATTTATTTATTTATTTATTATTATTATTATTATTATTATTATTATTTTACTGGTCGGATTTCTATTACAATCCTGCAGAGTCTAATAACTACATTATACAGAACACTGATCCTCGTCGGCTCGACTGTATTTGTTCTTCATGTTGGATTTGTAACTATTAAACATTCCTTCTAATTTTTTATATCTCCGTATGCAAGAGATCCGAATAGTGAGAGATCTTTAATAATATTTATTGTCTTAAACAGGCGTTGCAATTTTATTTTCATTGTCTAACGTCAGGATCTTTTAAATTTATTATCAACATCACACTGCTACATCACGCTTCCTTTAATTGTGGAAATTTTTTTGGCTGCATTCTTTCTCGTAATACTGTCAAATATTGTCTTGCTGACGTCAATCTTGATCAATGTTGTGTGTGTTTTTGTATACGTGTCAGTATATTTGTATGCAGGAATCATGGAAGCATCGCTTAAGATGTCCATGTCTCGATTCGAGTAAGATATGTCTTCCAGGTCTGATATATATTAATATCCTATTCTTTATTAAATTAATATGGGGTTTGAATAATACATTTACAGTTTAAATTATAATTAAGCATATTGCAAAATATACATGGCATATGTTATAAAAAGGCTAATACGAAAATAAAATGTGATATCTAACAAGTCTATGTTTTTGTGCATGGGTGAGAGTGAAAGAGCGTGAGAGTAAGAGAACGAACAGGTATATTTATTCGCAAATATTACTGAACATTATATGGCAGAATGAAACATTATATTTCTTGAAATTTCAATGTTTTCCATAGATTCGATATCAACTATGACGTAACATGCGCAAGTCACTCTGTTTGCATGACAGTCACTTCCACTTCGTAGTCTTTTTCTCGAATACCTGGTTTTTAAGTAGCATTTCTATCACACCCTAATCGACTATACTTCATGTCATAGGGATCCAAATAATTAAATATAACTCACTTTGACAATTTCTGGTCTAGAACAAGAAGATAAGGCTTTTTTTGCAGGTGAAGAGTCAGCTTACATCACATTAATTTTTCAGTTTTGAAAATTAGCCCAGTTACCCTAATTTAAAATAGGTTAAATGCCTGGTTATATAGGCTATCAATTTGGGGGCAATTATAGAGAAAAAATGTTCAAGGAAAATATAAGTGTGCACATGTAAACATAAAAAAATCACGGGATGCAGCATCGTAGTTATATAAAAATCTCAAAAAATAAATGAATTTCGATAATGCATTGGTCGCTAAACCGCTTGTCGCGTCCATGAAAGCAAAAGAATAAAAATATTACTGTATAAAGCAAACTCGTTGTATAGGTATTCTAAAAGTTAATGTTATTCTATTATGCCGAGTTCAGCATATCGCATATATGACAGCATCGGCCACATGAAACTCCAAAATAAAACATCACTGGATGCAGCAATCTAGTCTTATGAAAATTTCAAACAAATAGGTAACATCGTGATCGCTGTATAAAAAAAACTATTACCAAATTTAAATTTCTAGTGATGAAAAAGCTCTTCTTTACGACCCCTCCGAGGTACAATTCATACTCGACAGGAAATACATAAAGGCAACTGAACAATTTTTGCCCATGAACTTAAGAGCAATTTAACACTAGAACGGCGGGAAAAACATACCTACTGGAACGGCGGGAAGGGGTCATTTTGACACCTCGATGAAAATACTGAAATAACAAGGCTAAAACAATTTTAAATGCCATACATTGGCAAAAATATGTAATGTCCGTGTATTTCATAATTTATATTTATTATTACTCGATAATTTATTGAATTTTAGAAGTACTGTATATGTAACGTCTACATCGCGATTAATTGGATCATACTACAACTACTCAAAACACTCATTAATTTGATATAAAAATCGATTTAAAATTAATGTTTTCACAAATTAAAACTAATTTTAACTAAAATAAAACACAATTTATAAAATAATATATATATATATATATATATATATATATATATATTTTTTTTTTCATCTAACTTATTCGCCGAATGATTCACTCTCTAAATCCATAAATGAGAAATTTGATCTGTTGTTTCCGTTATTTCATTATAAGTGTAGCTGAATGGTTAATATGTTAAGAATTCTGTTTGAATTTTATTTAATGCTTATAATACTCCAAATTGTGCACACGTATTAGGAATTAATTCAGTTGTAACAAAAAAAATAGCAATTTTTCCAGTACATTTTCTGCACACAACTTTGAAACATGGTTCGCAAAATTCTTGAGATTTGTTTCCATTGCATGTCTGTACTTGACATTTTTCCTCCTCATATCTATTTTATTTTCGTGGTGTTTTTTTTTTTTTTCTGAAGACTCAGAAAAGATCTTTGAGAGTTTTGAAACCATAAGATCCATTCTGAACACATCCCCTAAATTTAATAGAAAATCTCTTCTACTGATAGGCTTGCCTGTTATATTTTTATAAATTATCCAGGTGTTTAAAGCTGCATGATCCAAAATATTGAAAAATATATGTACAGGCCATCGTCTAGAAGCCGATTTCACGGAGTATTTTCGGCACATCTGATCATGGATATCCACACCATACTTCGTTGCGTTGTAATATTTTATTGAATCGGGCAACTTCTTGAGACCGTCTAGAGTTTTTATAGTAGAATGTAATGAGCTCAGTAGAAAAACATTTTTTTTCTTTTGACTTGATACATAGTAAGTATCATATTATTGTATTCCACTATCTTCGATGAATAAAGAGTACTGCGCATATTTTTCAATGATATAGGAGTTTCTCTTGTACCAAGGTTGTCTTAAACCAAGGTTGTATTTTTAGCTTTTAACATTTCTGCTAATTTGATGCTATTGAAATAGCTATCTGTCGTAATGATCCTCCCTTCGTTTACATGGGGATCTGTTAATTGCATGACAAAAGTTTCCGATAAACGTAATTAAGGATTGGCTGTTTCATCTTTTTCTAGATAAATAAATTCATTCAAGAGGTATTTAGTATCAACGTCAACAGATCACCAAAATTTTATTCCAAATTTATCCGATTTATTTGGTATATATTGCGTAAATTTATATCTATCCTGAGATGGGAACAATTGTTCATCAACTGTAATATTTTGTCCTGGTAGGTAGCATGTTTTGCAATTTTCAATAAATTTATTCCACATTTCATATGCAAGAGCAAATTTATCAGTCTGTAGTCTGCTAGATCTCGTTGTCTTTTCATCAAACCTAAAAAATCTTTTTCTTTCTTTGAATCTATCTCTTGAGATATTTTCTTTGCAAAATAGTATTCCACATGCCTTGGACGACAATGAATAAAAATCTAAACCCTTTTTTTATTGCTCCTCGAACATATAATATAGCAACAAAAGCAGCTTCGAGTACAAAGAGTATTTTACTAAAAGGGTCAAAATGACCCCCGTCCGCCGTTCTAGGAATACAAGTCAGTATTTCAAAAACTAACAAATCTAGAAATCTGAATTTTTTTTAAGAGATATATGTTATCTATTTAGGAAAAGTCAAAAAATTTCAAATGCTTTCGTCCAAGCAAACAAAAGTAATCAACGGGCGAAAATACTCAGGTGTCAAAATGACCCCTCCCGCCGTTCTAGTGTTAACTGATCCTCTTTAATCAAACACGAAAACAAACATTGGATATCTTAACAGGAACTGATTCGGCCTTAAATTTTTGAAATCAAAGGAAACTGAATGGAAACCTGTTTACAGGGAGATCTGCACAGCTTTTTTCAGTGTAATTCAGTCTTCTATAATATTTTTAAAACCGATCAGATTAGCGTGTTTTTAGATTTTGCGGTGTCTGAAAGGGGTTGGCGAGCGTATCTTGCAGGGGGCAGAGCCCCCTAGTAGATTATATAAAATTGGGAAAAATTAAATAAAGCAAATTACGTTATTTTGATAAAATTATAGTAGAATGCCCTAAAGAATAGCATTAAAATTCGAGAGAATTTTCGGCAAAATCTTCAGGAACACGATATTATTTTAAACCACGAATTAATTGTTCGCTTGTCTAACTCGGCGAATCAAATCCATCCAGGCAAGAATCATCAATTTCTGTAATATAAATCGTTATTATTTGTATGTTACCTCTCTTTTATAAAGACACTCTAAATTTTTGTAAAACATTGCGTTTTATCAGTGTGTGATTTATCAGTGTGTTACATTATTTTCAAAAATGAAGCATTTTCACCTGTGAAGAATTTCAAAGCAGCTGGGCTGTGAAAATGACGCACTTCTACAAAACATAATTCAGGTTTAAGAAGTAAAATACACGCTTTTTTATAGAATGACGTCATTTGCATCCGCTAAAACAATCCACTTTTACAATCCACTCTTAAACTTCGTCTATAGAAAAGTTTGCATATGACGTCATTATTACGGAATAATAACAGACAAATATTCTTAACATAGCCCATATTTTAATGTCAACTTTTTTTTCAGGTTTCATGAGAAAATGGCAACAAAAAGATACAGTATCTCCTATTTTCGACAATTTTCCGTTTACTTTTAATGACTTTCAATAGTAATGGGATACTTTTGTTTCCACGATTAGAAAAATGGTATTAAAAACTACAAAAAAATTAATATCTTAAAAATAAATCGAGGTACAGCTTTCAAACAAATTGCATTTAAAAGAGCGTTTTTTTCCTTATACGACAATGCAAAAATTTAAAATGTGCGATGTTTAGAAGTTTAATAATTTTCAGTAGAGACAATTGCAAAACCAAACTTTTATTTCAAATTTCAAAGTGTTGCCATTCGCAAAATGACGTATGCGTTATGCACAGATATGTTTGTCCTTTATAATATAGATAGGGTAGATATATTTTTATAGCATTTACATGTAGGATGTGTTTCAGGAATGCTGTATCGGGAGATTTTGAGTTTAAGTATGTAAATATTTTATGGTAAGCCGTCATAGTTACTTCACATTTAAATATAAATAATTCTAAAGAATATTTAAAATTGCGCTGAGTTAAGCGGAAATTATGAATGCATCAAAATTTGTAAAATTGACTTAATAAGAGTTTTAAATCTTTTTAAATGCTTGTATTTAAAAAATAGATTTTCCTTATTTAATTATATTAATTACTGAATGAACTCAAAAGGTCAACTTTATGATATACACATTTAATTTATTTTTGATCGGAAATGCAAGAAACTAGCAGGTGTTTTTTTTATTCTGAAAGTATGTAATCTAACTGTATTTTCCCTTTTTTGCAAACGCAATAGGTTGAATAGAAAATAGTGACAAAGGGGAAGTTTTGAACAAAATTTCCGCGCGAAAGAAGAGTAACCACTCAAGGAAATGAAAAAACGTACTTGTCACGTGATCAAAATCGCTTATAACTCAATAGGAAATTTATATATCAAAAGATATTAAACACAATTCGATTCTAAATCGCTTTTTAGTCAGGACTTCCAATCTTATATCCTTCCATTAAAAAATGAATTTATAAATGTGTCAAAACTTTTTACGCTTGTTGAGCACAGTAGTTGAGAACAGCCTTAATAAAATATTTATCCTTAGAAATTTAGTAGCCTAATTTTCTAATCAAACTATTTGTGACAAAACCCCTATGAATTTCAGAAAAATATTTGAATTTTGAGTAAGAATGCGCGAAATTTTTATGACATCCCACGAAAATTAGACATCAGGTGATATCCCGCAGCTCATGCAAATTTTCACAGATAATTTACTATATTGAATATGAAAAATATTTCCACAAACATTTATGATCTAGTTTCCTCGAGTGTATCTTTTCTAACAAATAATTCCTTTTCCACATAAATGAATTTCAGAAAAAAAAACAAACATACTATATAAAGAAAGGTAACGAATTTAAGGAACTAATTTTATACGGAAGTTCGTAAAATTTAACCCACGTGCACTTTGTGAAAACTTCCTTTCACAAAACGTTGAACATTTGAAATTTAACAACACAATTCTGTATTGTAGCTATTTTCTTATTTTTGAATTTAAATTGGAATATAAGAAGACGATTTGGAATTTATCTGCAAGATTATGCGACTATTTGCTATTATGCGAAGTCAGGCAACAAACAATATCCTGAACAAGGCGCTGGATATGAAGGGTGACGCGTCCTTTTAGATGGAACAACGTAAGGCTGGAAATTTGGAGTTGCCTCAACGTCTCACCACAATTTGCATCCATACCGGAAAAGGAAACCCCGTCTTCAGCATTCTTTCACACCTTCCAACATCCCAATAAACCAAATTTAAGAAAAAATTCAAATATACTATATAAAGAAAGGTAACGAATTTACGGAACTAATTTTATACGGAAGTTCGTAATATTTAACTCACGTGTATTTTGTGAAAACTTCCTTTCATAAAACTGTGAACATTTGAAATTTAACAACACAATTCTGTACTGTAGATATTTTCTTATTCTCTTATTTCTGAATTTAAATTGGAATATAAGAAGACGATTTGGGTTTTATCTGTAAGAATATGCGTCACTTTGCTACTAAGCAAAGGCAGGCAACAGACAATATCCCGAATAATGCGCTGGACATGAAGGGTGCCGCGTCCTTTTAGGTGGGAAAACGTAAGGCTGGAAATTTGGATTTGCCTCAATGTCTCACCACAATTTTCATCCATACTGGGAAAGGAAACCCTGTCTTCAGCCTTCTTTTGCACCTTCCAGCATCCCAGTAAGCCAAATTTCAGAAAAAAGACAAATATACTACATAAAGAAATGTAACGAATTTACAGAACTAATTTTATACAGAAGTTCGTAAAATTTAACCCACGTGCACATTGTGAAAACTTCTTTTCATAAAACGTTGAACATTTGAAATTTAACTACAATTATGTACTGTAGCAATTTTCTTATTTTTGAATTTAAATTGTAATATAAGAAGACGATTTGGTTTTATCTGCAAGAATATTCGTCCATTTGCTACTAAGCGAAGGCAGGCAACAGACAATATACTGAAGAAGGCGCTGGACATGAAGGGTGTCGCGTCCTTTTAGATGGAACAACGTATGGCTGGAAATTTGGATTTGCCTCAATGTCTCACCACAATTTTCATCCATACCGGGAAAGGAAACCCCGTCTTCAACATTCTTTCATACCTTCCAACATCCCAGTAAGCCAAATTTCAGTAAAAACACAAATATACTATATAAAGAAAGGTGACGAATTTACGGAACTAATTTTATAGGGAAGTTCGTAATATTTAACTCACGTGCATTTTGTGAAAACTTCCTTTCATAAGACTGTGAACATTTGAAATTTAACAACACAATTCTGTACTGTAGATATTTTCTTATTATCTTATTTTTGAATTTAAATTGGAATATAAGAAGACGATTTCTGTTTTATCTTCAAGATTATGCGACGATTTGCTATTATGCGAAGTCAGGCAACAGACAATATCCCGAACAAGGCGCTGAACATGAAGGGTGCCGCTTCATTTTAGAATGAACAACGTAGTAAGTCTGGAAATTTGGATTTCCCTCAATGTCTCACCACAATTTTCCTCCATACCGGGAAAGAAAACCCCGTCTTCAACATTCTTTCACACCTTCCAACTTCCCGGTATGCCAAATTTCAGAAAAAAGACAAATATACTATATAAAGAAAGGTAACGAATTTACGGAGCTAATTTTGTACGGAAGTTCGTAATATTTAACCCACGTGCATTTTGTGAAAACTTCCTTTCATAAAACAGTGAACATTTGAAATTTAACATAACAATTCTGTACTGTAGATATTTTCTTATTTTCTTATTTCTGAATTTAAATTGGACTATAAGAAGACGATTTGGGTTTTATCTGTAAGAATATGCGTCACTTTGCTACTAAGCAAAGGCAGGCAACAGACAATATCCCGGGTACGGCGCTGGACATAAAGGGTGCCGCGTCCTTTTAGGTGGAACAACGTAAGGCGTTAAATTTGGATTTGCATCTATATCTCACCACAATTTCCATCCATACCGGGAAAAGAAACCTTGTCATCGGCATTCTTTCACACCTTCCAACATCCCAGTAAGTCAAATTTCAGAAAAAAATACAAATATAATATATAAAGAAAGGTAACGAATTTATGGAACTAATTTTATACGGAAGTTCGTAAAATTTAACCCACGTACACTTTGCGAAAACTTCCTTTCATAAAACGTTGAACATTTGAAATTTAACAACACAATTCTGTACTGTAGCTATTTTCATATTTTTGAAATTAAATTGGAATATAAGTTGATGATTTGGGTTTTATCTGCAAGATTATGCGTCCATTTGCTATTATGCGAAATCAGGCAACAGACAATATCCCGAACAAGGATATGAAGGGTGACGCGTCCTTTTAGATTGAACAACATAAGGCTGGAAGTTTGGGTCTGCCTCAATGTCTCACCACAATTTTCATCCATGCCGGGAAAGGAGATCCCGTCTTCAGCATCCTTTTGTAAGAACACACTCCACGTCATTGATTTTATAAGCCAATCTGTGGCATAGTCACGAAGCAAAAAGAAACACCAAAAATCTCCCATAGATTTTAATACTTTCAAGCGAGTCGGTGCTGGTACAAAATAGTAAGCTGCTTTTCCTTAGTTGATCTGGTGAAACCTCGAAAATGTTTTAGCGCATAGTTAGTAATAAGGCATTCAGATAAGTTTAAAATGCAGTTCTCAACATTTTCATTAACCATGCTAATTCCTTTTAATTTAATAATAATGGATATAGTAACAAGTAAAAATTAAATTTAAAAAATCAAAGATTTCGACTGCGTAAAAAGCGATCTAATTAATTATTTCTCATCAATGTGAAACTATCTGTTATATTTCTTACCTATTTTTTATTTACTTCTATTGGTGACTTTTAACTTGTATTTAATTGTTACTTCCTATCTATAAACACTGTTTTGATGTGGCCTAAATATGTGTATGAAGGTTAGGTTAGATTTGCAGTAAAGCTAGAGATCCTACCTACACAGAACCAGGTTGTGTACTATTAAACGGAGCTTCTGGCATTGGAATAATCAAGGAAACATCTTCTTCATTTTGAAAGCCCTATCTAATGATATGCCATTCAATACAGTTCGGAAAGTTTTTTTCGTCTCTACAGTCATTTTGTATTTTACGGGCTCCATTTTGAATTTATAAAAACAAAATCTAGCCTATAACCATCGGACGGTTAAGACGAACCGATAGATACCTCATTAATTAAAACCCATCCAGCCGTTGAGATGTTTCGAGAGTATAAATAAATCCACATACCCAGATACGCGTGAAACACATAACCTTTCTTGGCAATCTGGTAAAAATGTAAATAACATTTAGCTGCCTATAGGAATTTACGAAATATTTTTTTTTTCGGATTCATTTCAGATTGACAACAGGATTTTTATTTAGTTTCTGTTGATTCTCTAAAACTACAAAAACAAATACTTTAAGTTATTAATTACATTACCTCTAAAAATAAGTCTAAAGTGTACCATTATCGAGTTTCTGTGAATACATAAAATACAAGAAAATTTTACTTAAACAGAACTATACTTTTATAAACGCTTTCCTGCTCGTATTGATTTTTAATAATTTAAAACTAAGAATGATGCTCTATATTGCTATTTCTTCTCTGTATATATATATATTTATTATGCAAAATAAGTTTGTGATAAGTAAGGTTTATTTATTTTAAAAATCTTTTGAAATACCATTTGAAATTTGATATAAAATTAATGAAAGGTTATAAATTTTGAAAGAAAAGAATTTTAAATGCCATAAAAACTTGCTTTTATTTATTTTTTCTTATATAAAAAGGCTTTATTAAAAAAAAAAAAAACAGAAAGTTTACCATTCTTTTTCAATAAGTACACGTATTATTAGAAGAAATATTATCATGTATTTCGGATTGTAAAAATAAAGAGGAAATAGTTATGGAAACAACACAAAATTGAAATTAATAAAGTTAAATGAATTCTTTGCACAACAAAATGCAATAGTTACAAATAAATGAAAACTAACGTCTTTTATTTTATTTTAGTTTGGGATGAATAAAATAGATTTAGAAAAATGTAGAAATTATTTTATTCTTATTTACTTAGATCACGCATTATTAAAATTAATATTGTCACGTATTGCGAATTTTATTTAAAAAAAAAAGAGGAATAATTTGTGTTATGGCAGCAAAAGAAAAAGAAAAAAAATTAAAATTAGTGCATTTAAGACAGCGATTTTTATTTGTACTTCTACTTTAAAACAATATTTAACTTCAAATGACATTTTAAATTTAAGATGATAAACATGATTTTTGTAATGAAATTAAAATATTTTTCTGCAAACAGTGTCAATTTAATCTGAAAATACTTTTCGATTCTAATACTTTATTTTATTTCTTAAATAGTTTTACGTTTGTTACAATAATATTGCACAAAGTTTATCCCAAGATTTTTGTAACGAATTTCGTTTTTTGTATGTTTTAAATGTAATGAAGAAAAAAATACATCCTATATGGCATCAATTTTTAATGAATCTTTAATGTTAATGTTTATCGGTTTTTAATGTTATCTTCTGCATCATTAAATATATTATTTTCTTGAAAATTTTAATGGAAAATACTTCGTGGAGTGAAAAGTTCCGGGACTCGGTATTATCGGTTACTACTAACAAATTATCCAAGCGATTTCTAGAAATTACCATCTTTCAAAAGATTAACGTCAAGTATCTACCACACTTCGACCATATGTGTGCGAATTGCAGTTGTGTACTTGCAGTCGTTACTTTAGATTTTTTGGGAAAAGAATCGCCGAAAGAGAATTTCGTGTTTTGATTAAATATTGCATTTTGGAAGAAACAAATAGAAAGCAAATCCAAGAATGGTCTGTGGAGCATTAAAGAACATCTGCTCTGTTAAAATCAGCTATTTGTATATCATTTAGTGAATTTAAATGTGGCCGTACAAGCACCAACGACCTTTCATGTTCTAAACAACCAATTGAAACATTAACTCTAGAAAACTACGCCGCTAATCGCTTGAGAGCGTAGGTGTGGGCGGGTTCGAATCCCGCCGGCTCCGTTGCACTCCGGCTGTTTGTGGAGCCCCAGGATTTAATTCTCTGGCGTTGTAAATTTCCTTGTCCCTGTATATCGAAGATGACTTATAAGCGGGCCCTGGTGCATGCACTCAAATCTGATGAATGTGTTCAATAAAACAAACAAACAAACAAACAAACAAATTCTAGAAAACACATAGACACGTTTTAGATGAAAGTGAGGGAGATGGGTGATTATTTTAAGGAATATTTGGCTTGAACATCGGTATATGAAAAGTCTTTGTGGGAGTTAGTTCGCTCGTTTCCTATCAGAAATTGAAAAACAACAACAGCGTGTAAGGATTCATAATGCAATTTCGATATGTTTCAGCGTAATCCAAATGAGTTTTATCGCCGAGTTTTAACACTGTATTAAATTTGAATATATACATTCATAGCAAAGTAGAATATAACAGCCACCAGTAATCAGAGACGTTGGTACTGACGAAAGCCGTCCACAAGAACCAAAGATGCAACAATCCCCTGCAAAGTTCTTGGCCAATATCTTTCTGCATGCATTCGCATAATCTATACCTGCTTACTTGAGAAAGAAAAAACCGCCACAAGAGAGTATTATATAGCATTATTGGATTGTTTGAACAAAGAAATTCAACAAAACACGCCGCAAATAGTGATAAAAAAAGCTCGTTTCACAAAGAAACACACACATCCTTAAAAGCGATGGCAAAATTGCATGAATTGAGCTACGAATTCCTTCACCATCTGTAGTATTCACTAGATCTTTATCCCAGCGACTATTATTGAATTTCTAATCTGAAGAGATGACTCCAAAACAAGAGATTTGAATATCAACCTATCGTGTGAATATCAACGTTTAGATTATTAAGTACGGGTAGAACAGTCTGGCATAACCTGTACCACGGATAATAATCCTAAATATACAAAAAAATTATACGAATAGTAATTTTTCCAACTATGTGAAAATGTGTTCATAACGGCTCTCGAGCGCATAAAATTTGGTTTTAATTGCTATTGCTCATATATTTGAGCTATTGCAACAGATGCAAGCCAAGATAACTCAGTTTTGGTAATGACATCTGGTATGTAATTTTAAATAGCTCGACAGAATACAAGATAGTTAAACGAGCTCCAATGAATGGCGAATGCGTAATTACACATATCACACTACGCCGGTCCGATTTTACAAACGAGCCTCTTTCTTTGAATGGATTTTTAAATAAAAAGGTTCTACAACGTTAGGACTGACGTCATACAATGGTTTTGGTGATAAAAGGGTTATATAGGAAACAAAAGTTTTAGCGTTTTTTTCATCGGATTTTTCATGCGTTAAAGAAAACTAAGCGGCGGTCTTACATTTTATTAATTAATCTAAGAAAAAAAAACATTTCATATTATTTAATTTTTTAACGATTAACGAAAATCTGATTCATACAGAGGTACAAAATAAATTATTGATGGATTAGTTATCAAACACAAATTTTTTCATGAAAAACAAACTTCTCATTTTCAAGAAAATCGGGACTATTTACTTAAGTAAAGCATCGCTGTACGAATTCAAAATAAACGTTTCTAAAAGGGCGACAAAATGACCTATGTTTTGCTAAAATATTATTGCACTAGAACAGAATAAGAATTGTTTTCCTTAGTGGATTCGCCATAGAATTTAGAAAATCAGAAAAAAAACTAAAATTTCACTTCCAATTATATTAGGGGTCTTAGGTATATGAAACTCCGACTATATATATGCTCGTCTATATAGAAATATTTTCAGAAATCTGAGACAAATTTCACTAGCCATAAACACAAACAAAGACACACACACATACAAGAAAAACTTTTTTTTTATTAATATAGATTATGTGAGTAAATGTATTGTTAAGTGACTACTTCACCCACTCTAATAGAGTCGTTAACTAATTCTAATCTTATGGGAGAACTATTTGAGATATCTCGCGTGCATTTTGATATTTTTAAATGTTTTACATTTTCTTCAAAATCGAGAACCGATTCTGAAAGAGAAAGTATCTTAATATAAATAACCTGAAAGAAAACGAGAGAAAGTAAATAACAATGTTTGTAGAGATCGACCGCAGCTATTCAATGAAAAAGAACTAATTAAAAAAATTGAATTGCAAATGAGATATTTAAAAAAATTCTGCGATGGGATTTTCCCCAGATTTAATACATTAACGAGCATGTGTTTTCGCTTGAGTAAAGTAGCCTCTTAAAAAAATTACAAGTTTAACTTCTTTACATCGATTATATTTGGAATAAAGTGACATATTTATAAGTACAAATGGCTTATACGTGTACAGCGTTTATACTATTTTTAAGATGAAAAAAAAACAAAATGCTTATTATCTGGCATAAGTGATGCAGTAAATGTATTGAATGGGTAAAAAAAAAATCAGGGATACTGAAATAAATGATCTACTTAAAAGTTTCAAACTGATTCAAATTACAAATTGAAAGGAAGAAAAATTATGATCATATTACATTTGTCGCCAAAATTTTGGAAATATTTTTGAAAATGTGTATTTTTATGGTTTGATTGGTCATACAACAATTTTCTCTTTCAGTAATACCATAAAATTATACATTAGTGTAAATATAATTTAACCAAAAATATAATGAAATAAATTTTGTTGATTTATTTGTAATTAATAAAAAACTATAACTAATAACTACTATAACTACTATAAAACTATAACTATAATTAATAATAACTAACTGAAAAACAATAGCAAAAGCAGAAACACACTTTATCAAATCCAGCATCGTTATCTCTGTATTGGAAAACACGCTTTACAGTTTTAGTTTTGGCTTATGCTTTAAAAACAGAAATTAAACACTATAAAAATGCTGCATTACGGATTATAAATCATTGCATTACATGTAAAAGGCATTAAAATGTGTTAGATATCATTAATGTTTGAAGAAAGAAATTAAAAATGTTGTTGTAACCCTGCTTCTTGTTCAAACCTGAGCTATAAACTGCGTCCTGTGTTTCAGAGTGTATTATTAAATGTTTAAACTGAAAATACTTAAATACATTTTAAAACTATTATTAGCCTTCATTTCATATAGGGGAGAGTAGGGAGGGTCGACCCACTTTTTACCAAATTATTTTTCCTCTTTTAAATATTGAACGTAGAATAAAGTTTTATATACCATGTTATTCGTTATACAATCAGTTATCAAAATAACATTGCTACATAAGTGTAACTTATAAGAAATCTGAAAAATGATTGATTTTAATCATGGAAAAATAATGCGCCAAGGCTCATCACATATGGGAGGGTTGACCCACAATATGGGAGGATTGACCCACTTTCTTTTATTTTGCAATATTTTTGAAGAGAAATAAAATCACTTTAAAAAAAGCGCAAAATAACTTTATGCTGCATGTTTTAATTATTATAAAAAAATATTTTTTTTTTAATATGATGCTTAAACAAACTTGTTGAGACGCATTTGCAAGTCAGAAGAGAAAAAAAAAATTGTTTCAAACAGTATTTTGTCTGAGCAGGTGTAATTGTAGAGCAGGGAAAATGAAATTTTAACATTTAAGGCAGTATTATGTTAGAGACAGGTTCCCTTTTCATAGTGTTTCATGATATTATGTCCGGATTTAGGAGCCACTCTACAGGTTTTTCTTGTCTTCTTGTCCTATTTTTTGTGTCACTCGACTTGACAACTGAAGTTGTCACACTGTTTGGCTTCATCTCACTGTATTTTTCCTGGTGAAAGACGTCTACATACCTTCCTAAAATTTTTCGATCGATTCCATGTTCTTTTGTTGCCGCATAAGCACCTAACTTATCATTAACATGATTTAAACTTTTAAGGGGCAAAGTACTTTCAGTACTATAGTGTTCAAATAAATGACTGGCACCGGAATTTACAAAAAAAAATATTTGGAAATATGAAAAAGGCTATATTTCACATACATATTAAATGCAAAATATTTTAGCAAAATTCTAGTATCATTGTGACGTTTCAGAATTAAAAGTAATTGGTTTTATAAACATACCACTGCCCTTGAAAGGATTAAGACTGCTGCTTTCATCCTTTCTATTCCTTTCTATTATTTCTCACTGTTTCTATTTACCTACTGTAAGTTATATTTAAATGGAAAAAAAACTCCTTTCAACTTTCCTATTTTCTTGCAATTTTCCACATCTTCCTATAGTCAGTTTTAAACATTTTCTTTTCCATCACACCATTTTACTGTAGCTTTACAGAATAAATTTATATTCTTTTATATATATAACCATTAACTTTTTATTATGCACATTGTATAATAAAAATATTTCCAAAATCACTTAATTAAGGACGCCTTGAGCATCTGGTCAACCCTCCCTCACATTGACTGGGTCAAGCCTCCCTACATAGACCTTTTCTAAAGAATAGCACATTGTTATGTTAAGCCTAACTTACAGTACAATCTTTATTCCTGGAATGAAAGATCGATATTTCTGCATTACTTTAAATCTACTTACTTAAATTTCTATGATATAATTTATCTGAAAAAAGCTTACAAAATATTTTTAAAACACACAACTTTTAAGGTGAAAACGTCTCGCAATTGATTTTTTCCACACCTATTTAGATTATCTCTATGAAACGAAGACTGTTGTTTGAGCAATCTAGTAGCTTTGGTTGTTACCTACTTTTTAAACTCAGAAATGCCTTTAAATATGAAAATTGATGTGTGGGTCAAACCTCCCGTATGGTCAACCTTCCATAGTCTCCCCTATTTGTTTTATTTCTTTTTATGACATGAAGACTATAGTGACTAATTTCAAATACTTATTTTTTATTTATGTATATTTAAAGTATTTCTCATTAATTAAATCTGCCTCAAACAGGAAAAAAAAAACATAACAGAATTTGAAATAAGTTTCTATAAAACTGTAATATTAATTAGAAATTATAATTAGAAAAATACATTTAAAATAATCAAAAAATGTTAATTACTGCTTAAATTAAAATCCTAATAACCTAAAATTAAACTCTACTTAATGGAGTTGTAGAAGTTTACTTAATTTGTGAAAATAAATTAAGTACGTTATTTTAAAATTCAAACATTTAAAAGCACCAGATTATTTCTTTTGTGAAAAGAATGTTGAATGTGTACATTTTAATGTGAATAAAAATCCCTGACAAAGTGAATATTTTACATATAAATTGAAAAATAGAAAATACATTATGCATAGAATCTTTCTAAATTGAATTTCCCCAAAGTTTCCATAATATCGATTTCTACACCATTTGAACTTTTTTTTAAATCTCCATTTTAGTAAGCAATGTGTTTTTAGCATAAATATTAGTAATTGATACAATATTCACTATACTAACTGTGCCGTATTGCGTTTAATCCCTTTTGTTAATGTCACTTAATACAAACATCGCTGATAAATCATTTATCATTGGTGATGTTGTCGATGGTTTTCAAGTATAATTTTAAAATAATTTACTGAAGATTAAAATTTGTTTTCATTTATATAGTGTGCAGTGTGCACAGTAAAAAAAAAAATATAAATGTTTTTGTGTACTATTATTTACAGAAACATAAATTAGGAACGAAAGAATATGTGTAAAAACCACTTCCGAGTTATTCATGTTCCAGCATTCGCTAACATTGGAAACCTTAGAAACTAATATATTTTGGAGATTTAAAACATAATTTATAAAAAAAATATATTTTACTGCTACAGATTTTCTGAAACGTTTCTGAATAGTTACAAAAGTGTGTTACTCAATTTCCTGTAAACGAAATATCGAATTTTAGGATGCTACTAATTCCCAATTAAGCATTTTCATCTGCGCAATTAAATTTACATATGCAAGTGTAAAAAAAAATAATATTTATTTTAATCTTATTCTTTTTACTTGAGAATCGAAAGCCTCCAAAATACCTATATTATTTTTTATTTCTGTATTTTAATGTATTTCAGATTGATTAAATCTTCTTTAAGCAGGAAAAAAAAACATTTTGAAATGAGTTTCTATAAAGTGAATTATTAATTATAAAATGCATTTACGATAGTCAGAAAATGTTAATTACTGCTTAAATTAAAATCCTAATAACCTAAAATTAAACTTTACTTAATGGAGTAGTAGAGTCTTTCTTAATTTGTGAAAACAAATTAAGTACGTTATTTTAAAATTCAAATATTTAAAAGCACCAGATTATTTCTTTTCTGCTTTTTCTGTATAATTTTAAAATGTTTTTCTAAAGCTTAAAATATTTTTCTTTTCATTTATGTGGTGTGCAGTATGCACTGTACAAAAAATATAAATCTTTTTGTGTATTATTATTTACGAAAAAGAAAAACAAAAAAAATCCCGAAAGAATATGCATAAAAACTCTTCCGAGTTACCCATGTTCCAGCATTCTCTATCATTAGGAATCTTAGAAAACAATATATTTTAGAGATTTAAAGAATCAATAAAAAAAAAAAAACTATATTTTACTACTACAGATTTTCTTATACGTATCTGAGTAGTTATAAAAGCCTGATCTAATTATGTAAGCATTCTCAAAACTCGGAAAAATGATCAGTTTTGAGAATGCTTACATAATTAGAACAGGCTGCAGCATTTATGCAAGTCGCATGTTTTTGGAAGCTTGGTACACGAGAACTGCTGATAAAGCAATTAACGTGGTTGCATCTCTACCAACAGAATATTCAGTTTTGTTTTAACTATAATTTTTTGGCAACTTGATGTAATGTTTTTCTATTTGTTGAACTTTAAAACCTAGTATGACTTTTACGTTAGGAATTAGCTGATGAGGGATTCAGAATGAATCCGAAACGTCTTTTTATATTGTTTTTAGTGTTTTTATCTTGTAATGTAATGTAATGTCTGCTATTTTGAAAAGTGTTTATAAATATGAATGAATTCAGACATGGTCCTTTTGTTTATATAAAAAAAAATTATTTAACTTAACGTATACTCATTTTTATGATAAACATCTACTAATATTAAGTGGACGTTTATGCCTTCACGAAAAAGTGTTTCTGGCAAGATTTTGTCGGGGGGAACAAATGAGTAATAACTATACCCTGATATCCGGCAGCTTTAGTTCCAGGGTTATGGTGAGTTAACTGATATAAATAGTTATAAATAATTTTCCTGTGATTCTCGGGATTGCACTAACACTCTAAAGCGAAAGCTGAGTTCCCGAGTTCCCGAGGTGGTCATCGTGGTCATCGCTGTGATTTTCTGAGTTTGGATATTTTTTATGTCCAAAGAAATGCTTCTTTTTAAAACTATTAACTATGGGGTAAAAATGTTGATGAATTCGATTTTTTCATAAAATTGCACCTCAGGTACATGCTAAACATATGCGTGAAATATTTAAGATAACGAGGAAACAATCAAATTTGCAAAATAAAATGAATGAAAGAAGTCCTTTATTTACAACCCTTCTTAAAGTACATTCAGGGGATAATATTATAAGCGTCCACGTATAAATTAAAAATATAATCCTTATTTTGATTTTAAAGAACTGATAAGAGATTAAATTAATTTTTCTATCAAACTATGGTATAAGTTTAATTTCAGCACTCCCCGTTTAACCCTTAAATGCCGGGTGTTGCTTTTCAGCAACATACCCAATTTAGGCTTCTAAAATACTATTAGAATAATTTTGAAGATATAATGTCTAATGTTGCCAATACAATACATTATGAAAATATTATTAAATCGAATTTCAACATGTAGATGGCAACACTTGTGCTGTTTAAGAATAAAGATAGATTTATTCTTTCAATTGTTACTGCATGTTTTTATTTTCTTTTTTTTTTGTTTTTTTTTTGGAAGCTTGCGGAATACCCTATTTTGTTCTGCAGTGAGCAAGTAAAATTTATTTCTTATCATAGTTCCCAAAATTCTTGTGTGTTTAATATTATAGAATTTTATGGAGGAAAATATTTTTTTTTAATTAAAGAGCAGTATTGCCGATTAGTAACAAACTGTTTATTAGCCGAAAACGATACTTAAAACAAAATATGAATTTTTAAGTATTTTTCCCTTGATTAATCATACAATGAAGGCCGAAAAACATTATTAAAATGATTTTTGAAAATTCAGGCATTTAAGGGTTAAGAAATATTTAAAACACGTAAACATCAACAAAAAATTAAACATTTTTTTTTCCACAGGTGGAAGGGGGGATATGTTTAAAAAATGTTTTATGCATTTTGTTATAATTGATGACATGAGGACAATTTTGTTTTATTATTTTTAAAATTCAGATAGAGTCTTTGGCGCCCCTCCACGTTCCCGATAACCTGTGGAGGTTTTTTTTTTCAAATTCCTGAATTCTAAATTTATTTTCATAGTCCATAATTTTCATTATGTATGTTTTAATAAGGTACATACTGGGTGTTTCAGAACTATATGTCAAAAATTAAAGCCACGTAGAGGGGACATAAATAAGCAAATTTCGTATAGGATTGTGGGTGCAGAAATGCAGCGTTGAAGCAATACAGAGCGCTATTTAGTTTGGTGGATGACAGTGTTTCACTGGCTTGAATAGTCATCTCTCATGGATTTCGAGCAACAAGCATCGTTACGCCAATGCGGAGCTTGTCGACATGGTTTTCATGTATAGGGCCTCACAAGGAGATGACTCACACACAACGCATGTCCAACAGCTTTTGAGCTTATCAAAGGACTATCTTCTACTGTGCGTAATACTGTTCCTTGTACAGCATGAATTCTTGCGATATCTTACAGTGCCCTTATAACGCCCGGAAACATAAAACGATCCACTCGCTCACAACCTCTAAGCTGAAATGTTCGGGTATCAGGCAGAATCCCACACTGGAATCGTTAATCTGAATCCTTTGACCAGACCCTTGCAACAATTCATCATTTTCATTCAATTTCATTGAGCAATCCTGTACATGAAATGCATATCGGCAAACTCCACATTGCTGTAATAATACATATTGCTAGAAATTCGTGCGGAAAATGGCGATTCAAGCCAACGAAGAGCATTCATCCCCCGTCTTTTACTGCCTCAACACTGCATTTTCGGACCAACATTCCTATGCGAAATCTGTTTATGTAGGTCCCCTCTACCCAAATATATATATTTTAAATATAATTCTGAACCACCCTGTATTTACTAAAAACTACCTTAAGGGGTCAGTGGGATTTCAAAACATTTTTGTTTCATTTCCCCCTCAATTCTACGGCAATATGCTCACATAATAATTCATACATTTTCTGAGCAAATTAATCAATTTTATTCAGAAGTGTGTGTAAATAATTAAGTTATTAACAAAATATGTTACTTAATCACTTTAGTTAAAAAATACTCCATCCGGAGGAAATTTGGGTTTAGGAACCTGGGACTTTCTCAAATGGTAAATTTATAACATTACAACAAATGTTAGTATGCGTTTATAAATTATAGTAACATATTGATAAAAAATAAAATAATAACTTCCAATATTTTCACTTTTTCTTGATATTTCAGAGAAAAAAAGTTGTATAACTGCCAAATTTTCCTTTTATGTACACTAATGCATTCATAATAATACCAAGTTTTATAAGTTAAGTTAAATATAGCATATTGCAAACAATAATATACAATATTATGAAAAATGGATAAACAAATAAAATTTTACTTTTAGTGTAATTCAGTTATGTACAGTAGTGTAATTCACTGACATTTGAATTGCTTGTAACTTCACTACGAATCATTGAAATTGTTCGCGGATTTTTTTCAAATGATGCAGCTAAGACATAAGTGTATTAACTAGAAAACAGAAATGCACCTTTTTGAGCATTTAGTGTCACCGCCGATGAACAAAACACAGATAGATAGATAATATAAAACATATTTCAATTTTAAGACTTAATACACATGCTTTTATTTTATATAAATTGATGTCATTCGCATCCGGGGGAAGAATTCCTCATTTACGAATCTTAAGCAATTCAGTCTTAAGCCATATCCATAGTGAAGTATTCATATGGCGTTACTGTCGCAGAATAGTACAGAAAAAAAAAAAAAAAAAAAAAAAAAAAAAAAACAGATGTCACTCAAGAAACTCGAAAAAAAATTGGCTATCTAATGATTCATATGCCTTCATTTGACTGTAATATAGATAATTAAATTAAACATAGTTTATAATAACTCCATGTTTTATCAGAAATCATTCATTTATATTTTTTCAAAGTAGCACGTATTTTAACTACTTTTTTTCATTAGTTATGGGAAAAGGGGAACAAAAATATATAATTACTGTCTTTCAACTATTTTTTCTTTACTTTCTACAGAAATGGAGCACTTGAGTTGCCAAATTTAAACAAATGGCACTAAAAATTACAAAAAAATAATATCTCAATAATAAATTGTGATTCATTTTTCAAACAAATTGCATTAAAAAGTGCTTTTTTACCCAATACCACGGTATAAAAATTGAATATGTGCGATGCTTAGACGTTTTAAAAGTTGCAGCAGAGTATTTAACAGTACAATGATATATCTGCTTTGTTTTACAACGGAATGTTATTTTTTGGAGACTGCACTTAAATTGAATGGAAAAAGAAGTAGCATATCGGGGGATGAAAATGAAAAAAATAACGATTTTTTAGATAATTTTGCCAAATTGAAGGTCCACGGGCCGTTTAAGAACATGTAAAAGATGGATACTAGTCATATTATAAATAATTATGATACCTTTTGAAGTTCCTATTTGCTCTACTGAAATACTAGTAATATTTATTATCAAATAATACAAATATTCATAATACATTACGTTCTTCTTTTGCTGCATTATCTGCAGTACAGTGAGGGTTTTAGATATATGACATGGAATTGCATAATTAGCTCTCAAAATAAACCTATTAACAAATAAATAATTTGTATTTGGGGCCCCTTATTTTACAAATGTACCACTTAATTTTTTTTGTTATTATTTACATGCTGAAAACATTTTAAATCATAAAGCGCAGTCAATTTCACCATAAGAGTGTTTTATTTAAGGTTTGTACATTATTATTCATTTCGGTAAAAAGGCTCGCAAAAAAAATATTTAGATTGATCCCAACTTAAGATGATTAGATATTTTCAGTGAGATGTGCACCTTTGTTTTCAAAACAGAATCTCATTGAGTACGTATGTGGAGGACTGGTAAACAAACTATTAGAGATAATGTTATAAAATATAACATTTCCACGACTAGACATATTATGATCCTGTAACTGATCGCCGAAGCTATTTCAGCAGCGGTACGCAGAATACAGAAGTGTTGGAAATAAGTTAAGGGGTATGATTGTCTAATGCACTTTCTATCGTCTTCAATATACAAGAAATTAATGCCTTTAATTATTATAATAAATTTAAAATATATTTTTATCACATACTAGCTGCAATACCCGGCTTTGCCCTGGTCAGAATATATTGCTCGCTTTATGACATGAAGACCAGCCTCATTAAGCGATGTGTTTCAGCAATTTCAGCAGTGTTGCAGTTCATTGCTTCAGCACTGAATTAAGATATCATGATGTCTATATTTGTTATCCACAATTATCACTGCAACTTCGATGACTTGAGGTGCATTAAACCTTTGTTCATGCTCACCGACAAGTCTTTTGTCGGCCAGAATGATGATCTTATAGTTGTCTGCCACTATTCGTTGTAGTCTTGAACACATTGATCACTTGATTATGGTTATGGAATAGACGTTGTAACGTCTGAATAATTTCTCGTTGTAGCCCCGGAATGTGAGTGCAACGATAATCTATTTCGAGTTTTTCTCACTAACAAAATATGTTTGTAGGAATTTCTGTGTTTCATTTGGTATGGGCATTAGCGAGCCTACTCGATGATGAATTTGCCCCTGGACTTTATAAACTGGGCTGAAATTTTCTACGTTGCATATTGATGTAGGCCCGAACGGACTCATTTGAAAGCAAGAATTGTATCGACGTATATTTTGTATTTCCTAATGTTCCTTTAAAAACGTAATTTAGAAAGTTTTTAAAGGGTTTTTTAAAACGCTTGTTGTTTCTGTCAAACCCGAAGTGGTAGTGGCACCAGATTAAAATGTAGCCTGTGTAGTATCAGAAACTGTCACCATTGATTCGCAACCATTACTTTCGGAATAGGTTCATTATTTTTTGAGATTGCATAGAAATCGTAATTTAGGACATTTTTAGGCCTTTGCAATTTAGAATGTTTTTTGCTCCTGCAACCTCCAGGTGACTATAACACCGACATAAATCGAGCCTATGTTAGAGTAAGAACTGCAACTATCAATTTCCAAAGTTTCAACCATTACATTTGAAATTGATTTGATACTTCCGGAGATTGCTTAGAAATCGCAATTTAGAACGGTTTTAGAACGGCTTTCGCCATTTTTACTCTTTTTAAAATTCGAGTTTTTCAGGGAATGTTCTTAAAATCATTTATATCTTATAAATAGCTACCATGCCTAATTTCAAGTTGGTAGCCCCTGCGGTACCACAAACAACACAATTTCGAACGTTTTTCCTCCTGCAATACCCAACCAGTAGTGACATCGACATAAAATGTCGCCTATGTTAGAGCGAGAGCTGCAGCCTACAAATTTCCAACCAGTACTTTTGAAATTTGTTTGGTACTTCCCGAGATTGCTTACAAATCGGCCTTTAGAAAGTTTTTAGAATGCTTTTCGGGCATTTGCACCCCTTTTAAATTTTTATTTTTTTTATGTTCTTAGAGATAATTTAAATCTTATAAGTAACTACCATGCCAAATTTCCTGTTTATAGGCCATTCAATAACACAAAAATCGCATTTTTAGAACGTATTTGCTCCTGTACCCTTTTAGGGTAATGACACCGATATAAAATATAGCTTATTTTGGAGCAAGGTCTGTTACTATCATTTTGATACCATTATTTTTTAAATCGGTTCGGAACTTCCTGAGATTGTGTAAAAATCGCAATTTAAAACGTTTTTAGAACGCTTTTCGAGCATTTTCAGCCCTTTTACCTTTTAATATGTTTAAGAAATGTTCTTAGAGAGATCATTTATATCTCGTAAGTAACTACCATGCCAAATTTCATGTTTATAGGCTATTCAGTAACACAAAAATCGCATTTTTAGAACTTTTTTTGCTCCTGCACCCACTTTGGGGTAGTGCCACCGACATAAAATATAGCGTATTTTGGAGCAATGTCTGTTACTAGCCTTTTGACACCATTATTTTTTAAATCGGTTCAAAACTTCTTGAGATTGCGTAAAAATGCAATTTAGAACGTTTCTGAATTCTTTTGCGTGGCCCTGTAAATGAATAATAAATATTCTTTGCACCGCTTATGCTACAGAATGTATATTTAAATGCATTTCATAAAAGCATTTTGATTTCATTATGTTCGAAAGGCTGTAAAATTATTAAAAACTATCTCAAACTATTTTTTCCCATAGGCCGTAATGTAATTGAATTCTTTTGAGTGTCCCTGTAATCTCCTACTTCCACGCATCGCGACCATACTGCCTTACTAACAGCAGGAGACCAAGGGCTATCTAACCACACCAACCGCATGTTGGTGGCTGTACGTGTTCATGAAGAAAAGTCTGGCTTTACTCACTCACACTAGACTTTTATATAGAGAGATATTACATTCCTTAACTTTGTGTTATTAGAAAATTTATTTAAAATTTTATGAAATTATAATACAATGTGGAAGATTGGTTTTTAAATGTATTTCTACAAATATTTCATTGCCAGTTTTATTGTCATTTATATTTATAACAAATGTCTAAAAAACAGTTAAAATATTTCAGATTATAAAATTTTATTATTTTTTTTAAATTAAATTGTAATAAAAGAAACAACTTTAAGTATTCAATAATTGTGAAGAATTTTTTTCTACAGTAGTCAAATTAAAAATTCATAAAAATATTTTTTTTTATCAATACAAGATAAAAAAATAAAAAAAAAACCTATTTTGCATATAAAAGAAGCGTTTTGATTAAAATTATAATACAAAAAATGCACAAGGCTATTACTTTGAAAAATGCCTTAAGTTAGTTCCATTAATTACCATAATACTTGAAAAAAATTTCATTAGTGCTTGAACATAATCATTAGAATTAAAAGCAGAAGATGTAAAAGGAGAGAAAAAAAATATATGTAAAAGAAATGGCGCCTTGGAAAAAAATCAAATCGATAAAAAAGTCTTTCTGGGATAAGAATGATTTTTTAATCAATTAAATAATTTAATTGACACTTTAATTTGACACTTAAAACAATTCCATGACACTGCTCTGTATTTTAGTTTTTATTTCATTTAATTTGCGGGATTTTTCTCTAATATTTATAATTTATAAATTGTAGTATAATATATTTAACAATATCTAAATTTAATTTGAAATTATAAAGATCCGGAATCATTTATGTAGGTGCCGTTTATGTAAGGTGCCGTTTTAATTTAATAATAGTTTTCATCTGTATATTGATAGTGTTTTATTAAATTCAAATCATTTAAATTAATTTTCAGTGAATAGAAATTCCAGTTTTTCTGTCTATCGTTTATCCGCTGCACGCATATAGGCAGGTTGCAATGGTAAATATATTACATAGGTATTCGGATATATATTTTTATAATGTTTTTGAAACAATCTCTGTATTCTAAAAAAAAAGTAACTACCGCTGTCACAGCCGCCGCCGCCGGGTTTGAATTTTTTGTGACCGGAGGTCTTTCTTCGTTAATATTAAGAAAAATAATGCATACAAAAACATGAAAATCGCTAGTATTATACAGAAATGCTTGATAAGCACGCTGATGGAGACAGTTTTCAAATCGAAGAATTATTTTAAGAGATATTTAATGCTAAAGTTGGACAAAATCGTTCCACTAAAAAAGTTTTATAGGAGCAAAAACTATTCATGGGAATTTAATCATTTTTAGATCATTTTATACGTTTGAAGTTCCTGGTGTGCAGACTGTATTTATTTTTTTTAATTTGTCTCATTTTTGAGGTTTTATTTCTATTTTAAATTAAAAATTTCAGTATTTCTAGAGATATTTTTTACATTATTTTAGAAAATGGTATTAATTTAAACTTTTGCCAAATGTATAAACAGCGCAAACAATAATGTTTGCTTCAAATTAAAAATTTATTTACACGTGACTATTATAAACAGAAAAAATCATTTGGAATTAGAATTAAATAATTTTTTACAAAAAGCAGGAACTTATAAAAAATTACGTCATAAAAACTATATTTACACGGGAATTTTAAGAGAGAATGGAAATTGTAAAATAATAAATTCATTAACATGCGTTAGAAGTCTTAAAAATGAGAAATTACGTCATATTTACGCCCCAATACAGTTGTTACATAAAATGAACACAAAATAATATTGGAAAACAGTTTAAATTTAGAAATTGCGCTAGACATTTATTTGATATTTTGAGAGGATTCTTTTCAACTATTTTTGTTAGGAAAGCGCAAATAATATTTCATTTCTAACAAAAGTATTTTCACGTGAATATTAAAAAGAGAAAGAAGTGTTTGGTCAAAATTACGTCAGATTAAAAACGATTAATTTAAAATGTCTTATTTAAAAAAACTTTCTTTTCGCTTTGTTAAAAAATACCGGGAGACAAAGACTCTGTTTACTTAATTCCTTTTATATTTGCTTATTTTGAAATGTTTAACTTATTTTACTTAATCAAAAACGAAAACAGCGATTCTATCTTTCGTACTACTTAGTTATCCCGTCGACCAAAAATCTATCATTAGCCAAACTATAAGATTAAATGCCAATAATGGTTGATCGTAAATGTCACATTAACTTGACTTTAAGGCGCGCCGCACATTGAGACGCAGCCGACACGCACAGGGAAAGCTTCTACGGCCCGTGATTTTGTAGATCATTGAAATGAAGGGAAGAACGCATATTGACTAACGCGCAGTTTTTCTGACACAGGTCGTGCTTATCACTTGTAAGTGGAACGCAGTTTCGAGTGCGAGTCTGGTCTGCCACGTGATTAATTTCGCTTTCGTAGAACAAATTGGATATTTCAAAGCAAGATATTTCAAATAATACTATTAAACATATCAAATTAGTGTGATTATTTCGAGTTATATAATTCATAATTAGTAAGATTTATTTTAATAAGTTCTTATTTTTGCTTTTGTATAAATGTTCTTTTTCGTGATAAATTTTTGTAAATTAGAAAATTTTTATGTCAAGACATTTTAAACAATCCGGAATCTCTTAAATTTATTATTTTTAAGTTTGAAATTTAGACCACACACACATACATACGGACATCTATTTATATATATGTACATATTTTAATAATAAACATGAATTCACTCCTTTCTTATGTTTCTTTCTGCAATTTACAAAACATTTTGCTCAAATTTAAAAATGTCATTCTTTCTAAATATCATTGATTTTTTTTAAATAAAAATAAATAAATTCTGTATAAAATTACTCTTTTTAAGTGCATTAATAATATTTTAAGCGACAGGCAACTTTAAAAACACGGTAAACTGTTCAAATTCAATATAGGAATGCTACTATTATTAAGTGAATAATAGAACGCACTATTCTATACTTTTAACATTCTTTTTTTATTATTCCATTGTATTCTTTTCAAGGCAGACGATTTTCTGGAAATTAATTATTGGAAATGTGCCGTTGTAAATCGTTGGAATTTAAATGTCTGTTTATTATTAAAGAAATTAAACTTTTGTTCCCTGAAGGAATAACCCTATTAATATTATATCCAACTAATAGCATTCGTTTAAATGCAAATTAAAACCCTAAATATCATTTTAGCCTGTATTAATTTTTGTATCGGAATCAGATTCCTGAATTTAAATCTATATACTGAATCAAGTTTAAGTATTTGTAAATATACATGCCAAATTTCCTCAACAATGTCAACTAACGTGATGGAAAACTGAGTTGCAATATGCACTCACTCTGCCTCGGGCAGTTTTTTTTCCGACCCGTGTAACTACACCTGCGCGGGATTGCTGCGTCTCAATGTGCGACTTGGCTAAGCAAGTTACACGAGTCTACGTCATCAAGTTATTTTTATTTCGACGTTTTATTTGTATTTTCATTAATGTTGCACTAATTGATTTGTTCTTTCGTTATTTAAAATAAAAATTATGTCAATTTGTATAATTTGGCGAGTGGTTTGGCGATTTATATAATTTGGCGAAATTCATCGACGGGATAATCAAGTAGTACCGCAGCGGATTTGGCCTTAAAATTCCCCAGTCAAAGAGAAATGAATAGAAATCCGTTTATAGAGAGATCGCCACTGTTTTTTAAATTATAATTGAATCTTCCGAAATCTTTTTAAAGCCGATCAAATTAGCGTACTTTTAGAGTCTGCGGTGTCTGAATGGGGGATGACGAGCGTAGCTGGTAGGGGGCAGATACCCATAGTTGAAAAAGAATCTTGTTTATTTCTCTATAAAAAAAATATATATATTTTGTATGTTTAATGTTACAGTTAAAATATCTATAAAATAAAATTAGCAATGAAAAAATGTTGAGTATTTAACCAGGTTTAAAATATTATTTCAGTTCTTTGTAAAAGCATAGAAATATTAAAATTTCAAAACATCAAAATAAATTATGAATTTTGAAACCAAAAGTCCTAACAAATTGTTTATTAATTACAAATATTTTCTTTGAGATATTCCGGCGCAGCGGTCTCACGTCGGACCATCTAATTTTAATTCTAAATATACAACCAGCATCAAGAATATTTTAATAAAATGTTGCTTTTAAAATGAAAGTTTAAAGTAATGAGTTATTTATTTCTTAAAAAGTAGTTTGTAAATTCCGATGTCAGCCAATCATTTCATCATTTTACGAACAGAGTTCTTCTGTGGCAGAAAGGGTTACAAGAACAATTTGAGCATTATATATATATTTTTTATTAATATTTCCCTGTTAAAATTGGCTTATATAATTGTATTTAACACATGTCTCTAAGCAATAAAATACTATCAGCAAAAATATTTTACTATGTTAAACACACAAAAATAAAATTTTAAATTTCAATTAGGCAGAGAACCGATCAACAGAGATCGAGGAATAAAACTTAAACAGAGAAATAACAAAGGAAATGACAAGGCAATAGGAATAGACAAAAAGAATGACAAAAAGTAAATTTAGCTTCGCTACTATCATAATTATATAAACAAAAATTAATAGCACTTAAAGATTACTTTAGCACAATATAATTAACGTTTAATCTTTGATTGAGCTTTCATAACAAAATCAAGGTAAAAAGTCCTTCCGGCCAGTGCCGGGAGGAACAGGTAGCTTTCATAATCCTTATTTTAAAAAAAGCCAACTTATATGATGCAAACACACGAAGCTCAATTTAGTGGAAACCGAATATAGGAGATTCAATACTAATTTTTATCAATATAATGAATGAGAATTTCGCGAAATTAGTCAGCTTTATCCAAGCTGCTTTTCTTTAAAGTAACTTATATTTGGCTGCCAAATTCGGCGATTTCTTAAAAAGCTTGCCATTTTAAGACAACATGGTGGATGAGGCTAACCAGTGAACTTGGTCGAGACCTTAGTAATTGCTGTGCACATGCTCACTCACATCGGAATCGGTTGATATATACGAGTGCTGTCGCATGCAAAAAATCAGATTTTTCAAAATGTCACCCACATTAGAAATTGAAACTGCTATATCTGAGCCATTTTTTAAGGTAAAGACAAACAAAAAGTGCTCCTGAATCCTTATATCAAGATCAAATACTTAAGAAAGAAACCTTTTTCAGTTTCTAATTTTTTTGCACCTCACTTTAAATATATATATATTTTTTAATTTAATGGCCGCCATTTTGAAACAAGATGGCTGATGAATCTGGCCAGCGAACTTGGTCGAGGTGTTGATGTATACTATCCACATGCCTTCTTACATCGAAATAGGCGAATACGCGTGTTATCGCGTGACAAATACAAGATCGTTTCAAAATGTTAGCCATGCTAGAAATTCAAAGTGCTATAAATCAACCATTTTTTAAGATATCAACAAAAGAACAAATTTTAGAAACAAAAACTGCTTCCGATTTCAAGTAGTACTGATATTGTTCCTCATGCTTAAATGTGCTGTAACTACGTCATCAGCTTTTACTAAAACAACTGTGGAGAAATGTGACAACTTACTTTTACTTTTTTTTTTTTTTGCTGCATTTATTAAATAAAAATGTTTACCATGTTTAAAGAGTTTACAATCGAAACGTACAATAGGGTGGGTCGAAAAAAAGAAATTTTTGATTTTCGTGACGCTTTAGAGCGGAAAAGTTGCCTATTGTAATAAGAAGAAAAATGGCATAATTTTTTTTAGAATCGGTTAACATCTTCCATTCGCGCATCGTACTTAAAATTGGTGAAAAATTGCAAAAATCGCGACTTTTTTCTAATTTTTTAAGTTAATTAAAACATTAAAAATAAACACGCCTTAGCTTTTTATGCTTGTTTCATAGTTTACATAACCTAAATAAATTAAATTTCGATCAATAACTCATTTTTTTTTGTTCGCTCAAGAACTTAGAAAAAACATAAATTTACGAATTATTCGCAATTTTCACTGTGCAACCCTTTGTTCATTTTGCTAAAACAAAACTACACAGAACTCACCACGTGGTGGTGGTTGCACGTTGAGTTCCACCCGCATCCTACCCAACCAACCGTCCAATTGTTGGGTATGGTATTTATATTATTATTAAAAAGACCACATGCATGTCGATGTGTAATTCTAATTAAATACTTATGTAAAAAAAAGAAAAGAAAAGAAAATTCGTGTTTTTGAGATGAGGTTCATGATTCTTCAAAGGAATTACAATTTGGAGGAAAATCGGATGTATTTACAAAACAGTTAGAAAAAAGTTAAATGTGAACGCCGAGCGGAAAGCTCGTTATCTTCAGCAAGCACTGAGTGGTTCCTCAAATAATTTTAAAGTTCCTAAGGTGGCAGTGTACTATGAAATTGATGAACTCAAACACACTTCTTTTGAAGACTCGAAGTACGAGGAAGATAAATACAAACCGAGTACATCTACTAAAAGCCCAAATGTCAGATGAGAATTAAAATTAACGCAACAGCGCTAAACAGCGATCGTTTCGGAGTTTCGGATCAGCCAAAAGCTGCCATAGCGTCTAGTGTTCTGGATAACCGGCACAGATTCTTCTGATGTGTTTGATAAGTGTAAAATAAAAAGAGACAATAGTCGTTTAAACGCCTTAACAAGAAAAGTCGATTCACACCCCCTGAGGAAAGTTCGGGTCTTTTTTTGACGGACAAAAATGAGATACTTTGTTCGGCGAAAAATTTAATGCCAGTCAATTTCACAGGAATGTGAAATAAGAACACTATTCTCTTATCCAGGAATCTGGTCAACACTTATATTGGATATGCATCTCCTTCCTCGAGTTCATCAAATGATATAAGTCAAAGCATTATTGCTTGTTTGTCTGAACTATCAATATCACTATAAAAACTGGAAGTAGTAGGGTGTGATGGTTCTGTAACAAACACTGGATGGAATAACGGTGCTTTCCACCGACTAGAAAATAATAAAATGTGGAGCATATGCATCCGGCATTTTAACCCATTAACGCCCAAATTAACAAATTTTGAAATTTTTTCTTGAAATTGATAGATATGGGTAGAAATGCATAAATTAAGAGTATTTCAAAAGCATTTTGAAAAATTTTAACTGCAACCATATTTTTTAAGCCGTCCTTATTTGATGACGCTGGACGTTTGTATGTAAAAAACCTAATTTTTTTAAAAATGAAAATTTTTTATATAAAATTATTTCGTTTTAATATATAAGCAAACTAATGGGTAAAATAATGATAAAAATCAAATTTTTGTTTTTTTAAATATGCAATAAAACTTTTTTTTTTTTTTTTTTACATTTTTAAGATTGATTTTTAGTGTGAAAAAGAGAAAAACATTGTATGCATAAAGTTGCATTGCATTTCATACAATATGTTCTTGGCTTTGTAAAACAAATATCATATTGGCAACGCCTTTGTTTCTACCTTTTGCTAATAACTTTCTGTATTTTGTCGAATTTTACGTTTGGAAGCACGTTGGATCTGGATGTTATCTGCATTTGCACGGAACCTCCCACAATTACATTTGAAAGGCTCCTTTTTTTAAATAGGTTATTGCACCACTCAGAACCATGTATCTTTTTATACATACCATAGCCATATACAACAGCCGTATTTATCAGCCTAGCAATAAGGCAAAAATATCATTTCTTTCCTCATATGGGTATAGAATGTTTCTCAAGAAGCCAATCATGAAGGTCGACACCTCTCATAAATGAGGTATAGGAACTTATAGCATGAGGCTAATTCACTTTCACCATTTCTTTTTTTTTTTTTTTTTTTGGACACTCCGTCTTTGCACTGGAGAAAGCGGCAATATGGTATCAAAATTAGTGGCCAAAAAAACACACTTATTCTCCTTCCATTTAACAACAAGAATTTCATTTGTTTTGTCAAATTTACTATCGTAAAACCCATCACTCTTTTTTACTCATTTTCTTATCACCCATTATTGCGCATTTTTCAGTACGATTTTCTTGTCTGAGCTACATTTCTTTCAGTTTTTTAGGAACATATGACTGGTAAAGAAGTTATCAGAATAAACACGATGGCTCATAGGATCTTCAACGATAGATAATAAATTTAACACCACTCTTGTACCTAAAGGAAGTTTGTCAGATTCAGAAGTATTTGATTCTTTTCCACAATAAGGTGTAAAGTTAAAATATTAACCATAGTTGCCACACAAAGCTCAGTGTTTATAGCCAAATCTAATAGGTTTAGATTTTATGAACTGTTTCAGCATATGATGACCATAATATCGAACGTTCATTTCTTCAACAGTCACATTTTCACGGAAAATGCCCCATTTCTGAAGATTCTTGGAAAGCATTCCTAACTTGAGACGTATTTTGAATTATTTATCATGTTTGTCATACTAATGTAATTTATTATCTTGGAAATGTAATAATCGCTTGAGCTTAAAGGACAAATGGGACTTCTGGGTATAGCATCCTTCAATATTGCTACTCTTCAACCATCTGCTCCAGCCCAGTAGTCCCGTTCACTTGGTAAAGTATGACATCCCGAAAGTATCAGAAATCCTATAATTGTTTTTATTTCGTCTTTACAGTTACATTATAGTTCAATTTACTTTTCATTTCCTGAGCATATCGATCAGCTTCCTCTACGAACATATCATAAACCCTTTCAGTAAAAAGCTCTATAAACAGGTCAACTGGACTCATATTATTGGTTTCAGCTGTCAAAGTATCCGAATTTCTCTTAGAAGAACTTTCCAAAATTCCGAATGTGTAATTCCGTTTCATTTGTCATACAATTAATATTTCTCTTTTACGTTTACGGTAATTTTCTTACTTTTTCTTTTATTCGAAATAATACAGTTATCATTATCATCTGGTATTCTAATTTCCAACGTGCCTGAAACATCTGATAAAACCGGGGTGCCCAAATGATCATCATCGAACTGCTCTTCAACAGTTAGATCATCTACATCTGGAGACATTAATATAATATCTGCTTCTATTTTTTTCAGAAAAAAATATAAGCAGTTGTCTCTTTCAAGCTTTTAAAAACATTTTTTCTACTCATATTTCAATTTATTTTTATAGTTTACCTGCAAAAAAACCGTAAGAAACTCTTAAGAAACAATTCTGAATATGAATAAAAACTATACCCTAACGCCCAGCGTCCTCAAACGATGACGGATAACTTTTCCTGTTTATTACGGATACAGTAACAACAATAAATATTTAAAAAACATGCTAATGGCATAATAGGGACTAAATAGATTACATTTATACCAATTTGAAAGAATTTAGCTAATAAATCCAGTTTCATACAGTAGTATAAAAAATACACAACGTGATTACCAAAAAAACCGGGAAATTATACTGCATTTTTCCCGCGCATTTTTACTTATTTCCAAAGAAATCGCATATATTATATTTTGTGGTGCTTTCAACTATCATAGCAATTTATAAATAAAAGAACATTTTTTCAATTTAATGTAGGAAATAACATTTTTTTGCAGCGTCATCAAATGCGGACGCTGGGCGCTAATGGGTTTTAATGAGCTTTCTTATCACCAAATTTTCCAACTGTGAAACTGAAGGGTGACAAAGCTGTGACAAAGCTCCTGTAATCCATTGTGAACCCGCAGATTGTTCGATTCCTGATATAGACAGGACTGTTTTGGGCAAATAACAACAGTATTTTTTGGACATTTTGAATGCAATCACCTTGAGACATTGTCCAGAAGACTTGGCGAATTGGAACCATAGTACTTTGTCCGATTTCAGATGACTAACTGCCCGAAAACTTAAAAGAAATAGTTGGTTGTATCATAAAGTCATACATGCCTGTGTAATTTGCTATAAAATAAGCAAATATTTTACTGACGGTCCAAAACATGTATTTCAAGCAATCCAAACATCACGCTATTTATCCGACGAATTACTACAAGTTGTCGATCCAGTAATAGAACGAAATGCGTTTTTTTTTGCGCACCCAGAGAATGTTCTGTTGGTAGTGATTGTCGATTAAAGAAAACGTATTCGGGATATTGGTTACAGAAGGATCGTAAAAGCAAGACAAACCGTCCCAAAGAAGAAAACTGTTAGAAATGAAATGCCACCGAATTGATACATCAAGTTTCCGATTAAACAGAAATTATTAATTGGAATTCTTGAGCGGGGTATCCTTTACCAGTGCCACGGAACCTGAGTGAAGATGATGTTAAATCGTTCATTACTTCTGACACTACTCTCATCAGAGAAATACAAATGTTTCCCTGTCACACCGAGACTGTTAAGATGTGTGTAAAACTTGTGAGAGAGAGCTCGAATAAAGTATATGGACATGAAGCTAGAGATGGCTATATCCGAACAACACTGAAGTCTAAATCGGTTATGCCTCATTTCTCCAAAAAATAAGACTTTAAATGTGTAGTAGATATAAAAAAGAAAACGTAAAAACACAGTAAGCCGAAGAATGCAACTCTATAGAAAACCTTTGTAAATAGTTGCAAATATAATGTAAATGACACGCACAACAATTGGATGGTTGGTTGAGTAGGGCGGAGGTGGAACTCTACGTGCAACCACCTCAACGTGTGAGTTTTGGGTTAGCGAACAGCTGCACGGTGAAAATTGCAAAAAATTGCTAAATTTATGTTTTTTTAGAAGATGTTACGCGAACGGAAAAATTAGATTATTGATTAGAATTTAATTTATTTAGGTTATGTAAAAAATGAAACAAGCATAAAAAGTTAAAGCGTGTTTATTTTTAAAGTATTAATTAACTTAAAAAACTTAGAGAAGAGGCGCGATTTTTGCAATTTTTCATCAACTTTATGTGCGATGCGCGAATGAAAGATGTTAACCGATTTAAAAAAAAAAAAAAAAATTCCCGTTTTTCTTCCTATTACAATAAGCAACTTTTCCGAACTAAAGCGTTACGAAAATCAAAAATTTCTTTTTTTCGACCCACCCTAACGTACAATCAAAACGTTCACAACCTACGTAAAACAGTTTGAACAAAATTTCGTTTTACATGATATTGAGGATGTAACTAAAATTTCAAGTACTAAAAATGTACAAAATAAGAAATTACAAAATTGTTCTCAAAAATAGAATATCAACAATTATGTAAATACTTCACATTCTGACATGAATAAAAATAAGTTAAAATGTTAAAGATGTGTAAATCATTCATATTTAGCGAACGTAATGTAGATTTTTAAATATGAGTTGCAGCTTGTGTAAAAAATGGCCGCATATGTAAAGTGTGTAGAAGTAAAAATTTGCAAAACAGGTTAATACATTAAATATAGTAAATGTCTTAACTGTGAAATATGATAAAGTATAAAATCCTATTAAATTACCTGTTTTAAATTAAAACAATGCTAGAGCTGATATGGAATTACATACTGGATTTCTGCAGTTCTTTTAAAACGATTTCGCAGAATTTGTTCTGATTATAAATTTTTCATCCAGATTTTCAGGTAAAAACTGCAACTGGTGCAATTTTTAACCTGTAGGATACGTTATGTTGAAGTAAATGTTATATATGAAAAAAAAAATGTAAAGTTGTATCTGTTAGAAGTACATAATTTCCCATTATTATTTAGCGGATATTGGGTATCTGAATTTGATATTTTTACAAATAATTTAAAATTTGTTTACGTAAATGAAACTGTAAATTATTCTGATAAATTACAAGCTTTGTTACAAGATTTTTTTTATTTGATTTCTAATAAAGCTGTGGGAAATTAAAGCACTGTTAGCAGAATTTTATCTTGAAAAAGATGCTTCATACATATTTCGCAAAGCTATGACTGCTACTTATGCACAATGTGCAGCCATTAATGAATATTTACAAAGGTTACAAGACGAAGGTATTATTAAATCAGGTACAAATAGCAAGTGGGCAACTCCTATAGTTCCAGTTGTTAAGCCTAATGGGAAAATTCGTTTAGGTGCTGACTTAAAATTAATATTAAATGAATTTCTGAAAGTTGAAAAGTATCCCTTACCTAAAATAGAAGATATGTTAGCTACATTAGGTTGTGGTGAACATTTTACAAAAAATGATTTAGCTTATCTTCAGTCACCTGTAGATGAAAAGTCCCAAGAATTATTGACCATTAATACACCAAAAGGATTATTTTAACTCCTGAAGTTACCCATGGGTCTTGCCAGTTCTCCTGCTATATGGCAAAGATAAATTGAGCACATTTTAAGAGGAATTGAGGGCGTTACAATTTTTATAGATGATACTGGGGTTACAGGTGAAACAGATGAAATTCATTTACAAGGATTAAAGCAAGTATTAGAAAGATTAAGGGATTATAACATTAGGATAAATAAAGAATAATCATTCTTTATGGCAGATGAGATTAGTTATTGTGGTTATAAAGTTGATAAACGTGGTATTCATAAAACACAGGATAAAACTGGAACAATTTTAAATACCCCAAGACCAGTAAGTGTATCTCCGGTTAAAGCTTTTCTAGGCTTAGTTACATACTATGCTAAGTTTGTATCAAACATATGTACTATTGCAGATCCTTTAAATAATTTGCTCAAGAATAATGTTAAGTTTAGTTGGTCTTATAAGTGTGTACAAGCATTTAAAAGTATATAAAAAAAAAGAAATTACTTCTGACAAGGTTCTTACCCACTTTAATCAAAGTTTACTTTTAGTTTTAGCTATTGATGCTTCCCCTTATGGTATCTCTGCAGTTTTTTGCATGTGTTGCTAGATAACACATAAAAGCCTATTGGGTTTGTGTCCAGAACTTTAACTAATGCGGAAAAAACTTTATAGTCAAGTTTATAAAGAGATATTAGCTATTATATTTTATGTATAGAATTTTTTTCAATATTTGTACGGTAACAGATTTACATTTTTTGCTAACAGTAAATCTTTAGTTTCTATTTTTTCACCATCTAAAAGTATCCCTGTTTTATCTGCTGCTAGAATGCAACGATATGAAATTTATTTAGAAACTTTTCAATATGATATCCATTATAAGAAAATTACTAATCACGGAAATGTTGATACCCAGTCAAGTATTCTTTTACGTAGTGAATTTTTACCGCAACAATTTAATTCAAATGATGTAAATGATGGATCTGAATTTCTTCACATTAATCAACTCCCTATTTTGCCTTTAACTTCTAAATCTATTGCTTCTGCTGCAAAATATGATCCCTTTTTACTTCATATTTGAAATCACCTCATTTCTGGTCCTGAAATTCCTAAAAAATTACTTTTTGGCGGTAAACAAGAAGAATTTACTCTTCAACATAGTTGTATTTTAAAAGGATGTAGCGCAGGATTCATAGAAAGCAAATATTAAAAGTAACACTTTGGTCATTTTGGTATTTTTGCCCTTAGTTCTGTATGGTGTCTAGGAATAAGATATTGAAGATCTTGCACAAAATTGTACTATTCGTGTAAATTTGAAAAAATAATCCAAAAAGATACGCGTCATTGGGAATGGTCTACATCTCCATGCAAAGAATTCATATTGATTATTTTGATCCTGTTATGGAAAAAATGCTTTTCTTTGTGGTTGATTCCCACGGCAAATGGCCAGACGTTTTTATTGTTCCCAGAACAAATGCAGGAAATACAATTACTTGTCTTTCTTCACCTTTTGCACGATGCGGTTTCCCTATTTCTTTAATATAAGATAATGCTAATCAGTTTACATCTGCAGAATTTGAGACATTTTTGAAAAATCATGGTATAAAACATAAGTTCAGTGATCCATACCATCCAGCTACAAATGGACAGCCTGAGAGATATGTGTAAATTATCAAACGTGAATTAAAAGTCTTAGCTTCAGAATCTGGTACTTTGCAAATGAAATTGAATAACTTCCTTTTGAAATATAGAAAGACGTCTCGTGTTATGACGGGGAAAGTCCTGGATCTTTATTGCTAAAACGTGATATATGAACAAAAATAGATTTGATAGTGCCAAATGTTGCAAATTTTGTTCATCATAAATAAAATGCGAAAAGTCCGAAGTTAAAATAATTTGAAATTAACCAGATAGTAGCTGTAAAAATTATTCTTCAGAAGGCAAGTGGAAAATTGGTCGAATTATAGCAAGAGAAGGAAAATTGCATTGTAGAGATCAAGATGATTTGAAAATTTTGAAAAGGCATGTTCATCAAATAACTAATGTAGGTTCAAAGATTTTTTTATTTAATGATCCAAATTCAAAACAAAGTAATACAATAAATTAGAGAAATGAAAATGCAAAGGTGGAACCAGGTTATTCTCTACCAATACAGCTTAGTATCACAGATCAGCAGCCAGTTGACTCACAAATACTCCAGGTTCCACACAAGCTGACTTTCATGATCATGATTATTCAAGTCTGAAATCAACCGACTATGATTCATTAATTCCAAAACTGTCTGTCCCTACTAGTTCCACGGTTGAGGCTGCTAAAATTGTAAAAACTAACTCCTCTTCTTCTCCACAGGTACTGAAAAGATACGGTAGGTCACAGATGAGCTCCTGATAGACTTAAATATTATGAGGAAGAGAGCTATCATATTTTATGATTCCATTTAGAAAGTATAGATGGCAGCACCATAAATTCCCTCCCGAATCCCCAAACGTTACTTTGTAAAAAGTAAATATTCTGTTCAGTTCTGTTCTATGATGTCCTGTAAACGGTGACGGGTGTTTGATTTGTGAGGTGTCAATTAAATGTTTACTATGTATTTGCGCTACATCCTCATTTAGAATTGTAAGTAATTAGTTAAGTAATTAGTTATAAATGCATATTATAAATAATATCTTTTATTCTGTGATATGAACATAAAACAATGGATTTACGTACTCTAGGATTTTTTTTTTTTAATATTTATAGATTTTTATTCATTATTTTTGAAGCAGAGACAGGAATTTCTCTATTTAGAGAAAATGACCCAAATTTATGCTACTTTCTTTTTTATATATAAAGAACATTGTAATATAATTGTGTTTTAAATATTTTTGACATATTCATCAAATCACTATTTGACTAAATTTTTTTTTAGAAAATGTATTAACACAAAATATGAAATAGTGAGTTCCTTAAAATATAAAATTCTTTTTATTAGTAAAAATGAAAATTTTTGCAATTTTAAATATATTTTATAAGGTTCTTATAAGTATATCTTATAAGTATCTTGTATAAGATTTTATCACAAAAATTTAAGTTTTAGCATCATAACTTTTTTTTTTTTTTTTTTTTTTTTAATTTGAAGTACTTAAAATATCTGGCTTCATAAAGTAAAGTCTAATAAGACTGACAAGTATTCGAGAGTTTGACAGTTTAATTTCCTGACTTCAATTGCGTGAGTTTTTAGGCATCTGAAAAAGAATGACTTCGAAATGTTTTCTTTGAAAATATTAGTAAACACGTGTAATTTTTCAAAACTTTATTAAAGCAGAATGTTTCAATCACAAACCAAGCTTTTTATGTTTATATTTTTTTTCTATAAAATATTTTTCACAAGAAAAAAAAATATATATATAGTTTGAACTTTCGAAACTTGAAATAATAATGCTAAGAAAATCATAATTGAGGATTAATTTCTTCTAAAAAGGTGGAATAAATTATCACCTGTTTCGCGATATGATATAAGAAAATAGATGGAAATTTACAGAACTGCGTAATAAGCAGTTTATATAATGAATGATTTATAATAAGAAAACGCGATGGTAGTATGATGGTTGGTTTTTGTTCGTAGTTGTTACTGCCGGTTATCTGCAAGAAGAAATTATGACAAATTTTAGGGGGGGGGGTAGAAAAACCTCATTTCTATGCAAAGCCAACTTGTATTTAGTCGCAAACTAGGAAAGCTTTCACGGTTAGGCCGTTGAGTGCGACGCGTGTTTGAACCCAGGACATCACTTCTTTCAGCTTTGACAGCAGAAGATCTCAGCCATTGGCGGGGCCAGGTGATTTTAAGAACTGAGATTTTTAATTTAACGTACATGCAATTTTGTCACAAAAATAATTTAATTCTCGCTATCAGACTACAAGAAAATAAATAGTTTTTATGCTTTAAAATAATCATTATTTAAATTTTTGCTATGTATATCATGAATGGTTCTTTACAATGAAAGATGTGTGAGTTATAGAAGTTGAAAATTCGGATGCGCATTGTGATATTTTATAATTACAGCAATTTAAATTATACTACAAATAAATTTTTCGTTATTTTAATTATTGTAAACAAAATACATGTTTGTATAATCTCGAATTTTTAACTTATAACCGGAATTTATGAATTACATTACTCTGTATCTAAAAATAAGACAATTTCCAAACCAAATATTTGTACATTTTATATGTGTTACATTGTTTGTTATATGTATTTTTTTGTAGATACATATTTTATCAATTTCTCTAAGTACAAAATTTTATTGAAGATCTATTTTACATTAAATATATTTTTAAAAATAAAAACAAACTGCTCCCATAAAAGGAAATTCATTCATATGTATTATATATCAAACACTTCTTTATAATATTACAGATTTCTATAATAAAGAATTTCTCACGGTCTCTAAAATTTTATTACTCATAACATGTTTCATTGATAAAATATTGCCGTTAAAAATAACTACTAAAATGTCCATTGATGACATGTAATTTTATATGAAAATGTAAATTATTTACATATTCAAAAAATATAATTTGTCAAAGGATAATAATGCTTCCTTCGACATTCAATTATTTTTTTAATGCATTATAATATTTTTAACAAATCTATCTAAAGACTATTTTTGAAGTATTATACAAATATTTAATAAATTATGTATAAAGTATGTAAAAATTGTCCTTAAATTAGAATAAATTATGGACTGGAATGTGTTTAAATTATTTATAGCTCTGAATATTTATTTTAATAAAATACTAGTTTACTTAATATAAAGTCTTCATCAACTTGAATTGTTATAATCTAAATATAATTATGGCAATGTAAATATTTTATTTGAAATATTAAAAATAAAGCATCTTATGGATCCTTTGATTGCCTTTAACAATTTCCTTAGTTTTCGTAAAATTCATAAAAAATAGGCAGAGAAACTTATACATACTATTTATTTTACAAATAAAAGACTCGCAAAAGGATATATCAAACACATTCCGATAAAAAGACATTCTGTTAAATTAATACTTAAATAACCGTAAGACATTGTGGAAAAAAATACAGTGTTTCTAATGATCTAAAATATAATAATAGCAATAAGAACATTACATCAAACCCAGCTTATATATGGGTAAATTTTGCATTTGTTACTCAAAATTAATTACGTTAAATAAGTTTATATTATATCGAAGTATGTGTAATAATAATGATAATGATAATAATAATAATGATCAAAAATAATCATAATCAAAATCAATTCTTCGTTTCTCATGTAAAACTACGTTTCTCATATTTTCTCCTGAGTCTAATTTAATTAATTATAATTTTTATTTTCACTACAAAGTATTCATTGGCAATCATTTTCGTGGGATTTTTACAATCTTAAACAATTTAATCAATTCCCTTTTTTTAATTTAACATGGACGAATTAATTGATGAAATAAAATGAATAATTTTTATTTCTATCTAATCAATAAAATTAAAAATCTAAATTTAAGTGATCACCACTCGAATGAATTAAAAACTGTCAGTTAATATAAATCATTTACGTTGGCATTCGCATTAAGAAAGATTAAGTAATTAGCAATTTTTTTACTGGATATATCCATAAATACTCAAATATAATCTAGTGATTTTTTTTTTGAGTAACAAATACTGTCTGTTAAAAAATTGTATTAATAAAATCACAGCAGAAGAAACGCTGGAATATTTTTCTCCAAAAAAAAAAAAAAAAAAAAAAAACACTTCTTTTTCATTTTTGGAAAAAAGAAACAATGTTGATTTCATTTGTTACAGTGGTATTTCATTCGAATGATTTCAGACAGTTTTTAATATATATGGTTTTTTTCGCTCTCGGAGTTTGTTTACTGTTTCGTATCGCTTTCAGAAAATGTTTTACGATTTGCCATTTTCTTAAGTGATATTTTAAAGGGAGTTACACTGTTAAATACACATAATAATCACTGTTATGGTAAAAATACCATTTATTATTTTGAATACAGTCTAATGTTCCCTTTGAAAGTCTGTAAAAATTAGTTAGATGTTACAGGCAGATTACGATAAAATATATAAGATTTAAAGATAATAGGTGACTATTTGCATTAAAAAAATTATTATATGACGTATATTATACTTTCAAAAACTAAGCGCTACAAAAGTATTCTAAAAATAATATTACAAAAAGTGTATTACGAAAATAAATAACAAATAAAGGACTCAGGCAGGTATGTTCTATCTCCCCAACATTTTTTTTTTTAATTTTTGAAAATTTGGAAGGAGAACTGCAGAGGAGTGGGACTTAATGTGAATGGAACGTGCAGTTTTAATATATAATTCGCAGATGATCAAATTATAATTTCAAAAAGTAAAAATGATATAGAGAAAAAGACGATAACAATTAAGGAAGCATATGAGTCGGTGACTTTACATGAACAAGATGAACAACATGAACCAAATACCTATGTATTGGTCGAAATGACCTAGATCTAAATAATAACATAAAAATTGAAAGCTGTGAGCATTATAGATATTTAGGTGTATACATTAATAGAAAAGGAAGAGATTAACAGGAAACTAAATATAGAATTTGTCATATGAGACAGGCTGTGAAACTATTAAATTCTATTTGGTGGAGTAAGGAAATCTCTAAGAAAAGAAAGTATAAGAATATACTATTCCACTGTAAAGAGCATTTAGTTATATGAAGTAAAAGGATGGGGAATTATGGAGACAGACAGAAAGAAATTAGCAGTAGTAGAAATGAATGCCCTAAGAAAATCATGCTGGATAACAATAATAGAAAGAATAAGAAATGAAAGAATCAAGGAAATGATGAAAATAAAGTAAACCATATTAGGTGACATTCAAAAGAAGCAATTAGTCTGGTATTGTCATGTTAAAAGAATGACTGATGAAAGATTTGTGATTGAGTTTAATTATAAAACAAATAGAAAAGAAACGAGGAAGACCATGAAAAAACTATATGGATTATATTGAAATGGCGATGAGGAATAAAGGACTGGAAGAGTAATGGGCCCTTCACAGAAAATAACTGGAAAAGGCTTTCGCAGATTTATCTTATGGTGGCATCTGATGCAATAAAACGAGTTTATATGTAAATAAATAAATATTGTTATAGTAAAAATAAATCTCAATAATTCTTACATCAATTTTTACATAGCAATGAGGAAGAAAAATGGTTTTATATTTCAAACAGATTTTTAAATAAAATTAATAAATTGGTCAAAACCATTTAATTAGAATCAGTTGTAATTGACTAGGAAATAACTCTCTCGTGATCTTGGTTAATGCTAAAACAAATTGATTTAATTTCATTTAAAACTATGAAATCAGAAATTAAAATGAACACCACTCAAATTAAATTAAAAGCTATCAATTAGCATAAACCACTTGCTTTGAACATAAAATTCAAGATGCTTCTTTAATTATATATCCTTTGATTGCCTTTAACAATTTCCTTAGTTTTCGTAAAATTCATAAAAAATAGGCAGAGAAACTTATACATACTATTTATTTTACAAATAAAAGACTCGCAAAAGGATATATCAAACACATTCCGATAAAAATACATTCTGTTAAATTAATACTTAAATAACCGTAAGACATTGTGGAAAAAAATAGTGTTTCTAATGATCTAAAATATAATAATAGCAATAAGAACATTACATCAAACCCAGCTTATATATGGGTAAATTTTGCATTTGTTACTCAAAATTAATTACGTTAAATAAGTTTATATTATATCGAAGTATGTGTAATAATAATGATAATGATAATAATAATAATGATCAAAAATAATCATAATCAAAATCAATTCTTCGTTTCTCATGTAAACCTACGTTCCTCATATTTTCTCCTGAGTCTAATTTAATTAATTATAATTTTTATTTTCACTACAAAGTATTCATTGGCAATCATTTTCGTGGGATTTTTACAATCTTAAACAATTTAATCAATTCCCTTTTTTTAATTTAACATGGACGAATTAATTGATGAAATAAAATGAATAATTTTTATTTCTATCTAATCAATAAAATTAAAAATCTAAATTTAAATGATCACCACTCGAATGAATTAAAAACTGTCAGTTAATATAAATCATTTACGTTGGCATTCGCATTAAGAAAGATTAAGTAATTAGCAATTTTTTTACTGGATATATCCATAAATACTCAAATATAATCTAGTGATTTTTTTTTTTTTTGAGTAACAAATACTGTCTGTTAAAAAATTGTATTAATAAAATCACAGCAGAAGAAACGCTGGAATATTTTTCTCAAAAAAAAAAAAAAAAAAAAAAAAAAAAAAAAAAAAAAAAAAACACTTCTTTTTCATTTTTGGAAAAAAGAAACAATGTTGATTTCATTTGTTACAGTGGTATTTCATTCGAATGATTTCAGACAGTTTTTAATATATATGGTTTTTTTCGCTCTCGGAGTTTGTTTACTGTTTCGTATCGCTTTCAGAAAATGTTTTACGATTTGCCATTTTCTTAAGTGATATTTTAAAGGGAGTTACACTGTTAAATACACATAATAAACACTGTTATGGTAAAAATACCATTTATTATTTTGAATACAGTCTAATGTTCCCTTTGAAAGTCTGTAAAAATTAGTTAGATGTTACAGGCAGATTACGATTAAATATATAAGATTTAAAGATAATAGGTGACTATTTGCATTAAAAAAATTATTATATGACGTATATTATACTTTCAAAAACTAAGCGCTACAAAAGTATTCTAAAAATAATATTACAAAAAGTGTATTACGAAAATAAATAACAAATAAAGGACTCAGGCAGGTATGTTCTATCTCCCCAACATTTTTTTTTTTTTAATTTTTGAAAATTTGGAAGGAGAACTGCAGAGGAGTGGGACTTAATGTGAATGGAACGTGCAGTTTTAATATATAATTCGCAGATGACCAAATTATAATTTCAAAAAGTAAAAATGATATAGAGAAAAAGACGATAACAATTAAGGAAGCACATGAGTCGGTGACTTTACATGAACAAGATGAACAACATGAACCAAATACCTATGTATTGGTCGAAATGACCTAGATCTAAATAATAACATAAAAATTGAAAGCTGTGAGCATTATAGATATTTAGGTGTATACATTAATAGAAAAGGAAGAGATTAACAGGAAACTAAATATAGAATTTGTCATATGAGACAGGCTGTGAAACTATTAAATTCTATTTGGTGGAGTAAGGAAATCTCTAAGAAAAGAAAGTATAAGAATATACTATTCCACTGTAAAGAGCATTTAGTTATATGAAGTAAAAGGATGGGGAATTATGGAGACAGACAGAAAGAAATTAGCAGTAGTAGAAATGAATGCGCTAAGAAAATCATGCTGGATAACAATAATAGAAAGAATAAGAAATGAAAGAATCAAGGAAATGATGAAAATAAAGTAAACCATATTAGGTGACATTCAAAAGAAGCAATTAGTCTGGTATTGTCATGTTAAAAGAATGACTGATGAAAGATTTGTGATTGAGTTTAATTATAAAACAAATAGAAAAGAAACGAGGAAGACCATGAAAAAACTATATGGATTATATTGAAATGGCGATGGGGAATAAAGGACTGGAAGAGTAATGGGCCCTTCACAGAAAATAACTGGAAAAGGCTTTCGCAGATTTATCTTATGGTGGCATCTGATGCAATAAAACGAGTTTATATGTAAATAAATAAATATTGTTATAGTAAAAATAAATCTCAATAATTCTTACATCAATTTTTAAATAGCAATGAGGAAGAAAAATTGTTTTATATTTCAAACAGATTTTTAAATAAAATTAATGAATTGGTCAAAACCATTTAATTAGAATCAGTTGTAATTGACTAGGAAATAACTTTCTCGTGATCTTGGTTAATGCTAAAATAAATTGATTTAATTTCATTTAAAACTATGAAATCAGAAATTAAAATGAACACCACTCAAATTAAATTAAAAGCTATCAATTAGCATAAACCACTTGCTTTGAACATAAAATTCAAGATGCTTCTTTAATTAACAGACTTTTTTTGGAAAAGGTAAAAAAAAAAACAATTCTCAAATGTAACCTTTGAACTTCAAATACATTGCCTATTTAAGGAAAAAAAAAGATTTAGAAAAACACGAAAGGCACAAAAGTGCTTACATATATATTTTTTTTTTCTCACGAAAAAAAAACAAACAAAAAAAACATTTTTTTCTATATTTTAATAAACCGAAGAAAGGAAAGTTCAATTTAACATAGGCATTAATTTGATAAACGTGTTCATGAAGAATCAATTATTCTATATCCTTTTTTTATACTGAGATCAATTATTTTCGAAATGTTACATTCTAAAGTTCAATAAACATGTTACACAATTATATGGAACTTACGAGGTGATTGCGGTGTCATTGGATAGGATTTTTTGTCCACATCTGATATTGGACAGTGCATTTTTGTTATACTTTTAGGTTAAGTATCACCATAGATATTATTTCCGTTGTTAATATCCCTTTTCTATGTTAGCAAAATTATTATTTTACAAATGTAATTTTAACGGAGCAAACTTATTATTTTACAAATGTCATTTTAACGGCGTGGAAACTGTAAAGCTCAATTTATTATTTTTTTTTTTTATAACCTAGAAATAATATAATGTAGGTAAGTTAAATTTGCTTCATAAAGTCATTATTGATAATTATAATGTCCTTGAAACAATCAACGAAGATTACATAAATAAGGTTAGATGGGATAACTGGAACGACGAGGTAACTGGACCATAGACTGTTTAATAAGAAATCGTTGAATTTTTTTTAAGTTTTAGCTTCTATAAACATTCCACCCCCATCTCTACTTCTTAAAACAACGTGTGTCTAATCAATCATAACTCTGCATTTGCTGTGATAGGTAGCCGAAAATTATGGTTCCTTTTTTTTAAAAAAAACGTCCATTTGGTTGAACTTCCTCGGCTTTTTATTGAAATACGAAAAGTACTTTCATTAATCAATCTTTTTATTTAAAGATTAGACACATAAATAGATTAATATTATTAGTTATCTATAAATATTTACTTCATGTTTTAAATGTAAGGCCGGTGTTCCAGTTACCCAATAATTTTGTCAAGAATGGGGTGCATGTATCTGGGGTTACTGGATCATATGGGATACAGTTACCCCAACAGTTATAAATGTCTTTTGAGTTTATCTTACTACGGGAAATTTATTTCTTCATATTTTTTTTTTGGCCTGCAATAAAGGAAATAACATAACACCTTATTAAAAAACTCATACATTTTTTTAAAGCATGTTAGGGGTATCAAACAAATTTCTTAAGTGTGATAGATATAGCTCGAAATTTCACGATATAGACGAAGAGGCGTACATAAAGCAAAGTGAGATTATTAGAAAATTATAGAAACGAATAAAAAATAGTTCTGTTTGATATAAAAATATGGTTACATTATCCATAGGCTTATTGGACATATCGAACTTCCATCGTGGTAAGTAAACAAGTGGGTAAGTGTGATCTCAATCGCACAGAGGGTTTCGTTTAATATTCCTTTCAAAACACTTTATCCTTTTGAAAAATCTGTTAGTTCCACATTTCGCAACCAGGGGCGCATTCTATTCTAAAAAAACCTCTATCCGAACGAAACTCCGTTTTACATACTATCCGCAGATATATTAGTCGAGGGGATTGGGCCCGTAGCACACGAGATAAGTAGGCGCCCCTGGTGGTAATAAGTGGAACTAAAATATGTAAGGCTATGGTGCATAATATGAAAGAATTGTCAAAGGGGTGACGGCAAAAGTTGGAAAAGTGCTCCCCGGGTGAAAATGGCGGAGGTTAGAAAAATTGCTTAAAATACAAAAGTTACAGCCCGGAGGAGTAAATAATATAAGACTTTTTGAAAATGTTATGATTTGCCGTGTAGTCTGAGGCTGAGGTATTCAGTCGAGAAGTCTGAGGTCGTATACAAAAATTCATGTCTCCAACTTAATTAAGGGCTCTCTCAGAAAGAATTCCTTAAATTACATAAGTGGTAGCTCAAAGGGTTAAACGTAACACTTTTTGAAGATTGTATGATTTGTCGCCTGGCCTCAGGTGTTCTGCTATAAGTATGCAAAATTTCAAATCCCCAATTTAATAAGGGGCTCAGTTAGAAAGAATTGCTTAAAATATGCCTGTAGGAGCCCAAAGGGTTAAATGTACGACTTTTTCAAAATTTTATGATTTGTCGCATGATGGTGTTCAGCTATAAGTATGCAAAATTTCACACCTCCAACCTAATTAGGGGCTCACTTAGAAAGAATTGTTTAAAATACACATGTGGGACCCCAGAGGGTTAAACGTACGACATTTTCAAAATTTTATGATTTGTCGTTTGATGTGAGGTGTTCAGTTATAAGTATGCAAAATTTCACGCCTCCAAACTAATTAGGAGCTCACTTAGAAAGAATTGTTTAAAATACACATGTGGTAGTGCAAAGGGTTAAATGTACGACTTTTTGAAATTTTTATGATTTGTCGTTTGATGTGTGGTGTTCAGCTATAAGTATGCAAAATTTCACGCCTCCAACCTAATTAGGGGCTCACTTAGAAATGATTGTTTAAAATACACATGTGGGAGCCCAAAGAGTTAAATTTACAACTTTTTCAAAATTTTACGATTTGTCGTTTGCTGTGAGGTGTTCTGCTATAAGTATGTAAAATTTCACGACTTTAACCTAATTAGGGGCTCACTTAGAAAGGATTGTTTAAAATACACATGTGAGACCCCAAAGGGTTAAATTTACAACTTTTTCAAAATTTTAAGATTTGTCGTTTGATGTGAGGTGTTCAGCTATAAGTATGCAAATTTTCATGCCTCCAACCTTTTTAGAGGCTCACTTAGAAAGAATTGTTTAAAATACACATGTGGGAGCCCAAAGGGTTAAATGTACGACTTTGTCAAAATTTTATGATTTGTCGTTTGGTCTGAGGTGTCCAGCTACAAGTACGCAAAATTTCACGCCTTCAACCTAATTAGGGGCTCACTTAGAAAGAATTGTTTAAAATACACATTTGGGAGCCCAAAGGGTTAAATGTACGAGTTTTTCAAAATTTTATGATTTTTCGTATGATGTGTAGTGTTCAGCTATAAGTATGCAAATTTTCAATTCTCCAACATGTATAGTTTCTGAGAACGGGCTCTGTGACGGACAGACAGACGGACAGACAGACGGGCGGACAGACAGACAGAGGAGCGATACGAATAGGGTTTCATCAGATGAACGAAACCCTAAAAAGAGAATGAGATGCTTAAGTGCTTACGTAGCCGTTTATTCACAGATTTTTCTTGTTATTGTCTTCCCTTAAAATATTCATGTAACTTTTATACTTATTACCTATACTAAAGTACATAAGTACTTACTTAATTTTTATGTTTTTTGTATAAATATATCTAATATTTTCGCTTTTAGTGCTTTTTTTAGCCACATTGACAGTAAAAGTTTCTTACAATGCCATTTAGTTGATATATAAGGTACATGATCTGCCTGGTTTAAAATTTGTTTAGTTGTTTACACTTTTTCAAACAGGACCTGATACCCAATACATATATATACATATAATAATAATTCTTATTATAAATTATTTAGCACTTTTTTTTAAAAATATTTACAGCTTTAATTCATAATATTACGGTTTTTAATGGTGGTAGGTTATGTTTAATTAATGGTTATATATATATATATATATATATACAGGGTGATTCATAAAAGATGGGCAGAACTTTAAGGGGTTATAGTACACTTAAAGACAAATAATATTAAATAGGAGACTAAGGGTCCCAGACGTATTCCCAAGGAGATAGGGGGCATTAAAGTTTAGGGTCCGAAATTTCAAATGATTATAAAACATGGAAAAATTGGTCAATTCGTTTGCGGTTTTTGCAAAAAATTTTCTTTATGCCAGTATTTTCTTGAAATAAAATTTTAAAGTTCAATTTCAAAAAATGCCGATAGGGGGCGCTTTAGACTTTGGAGTAACAAACAACTATTTTTTAACGTTATTTTTTGTATTTCTTTAAATGATTTCGAAAGCTTAGACTTAAACTTAAATTTTGATCTAAAAATCTGAGTCCTAACGAGTAGTTAAGTAGCGTAAACTGAAATTTGAAATTTGAAACCCTTCTCTCCCCCAGAACAAAAATCAGTTATTCCCAATCTTTGTGTCGTAGATTAGGCTCTAACTACTGCCGCGTTTTGCTAAAATTATTCTTTATGTCAGTATTTTCTTGAAAATAAATTTTAAAGAAAATTTTCAAAAAATTCCGATAGAGGGCGCTTTAGACTTTGGAGTAACGAACAACTATTTTATACCGATATTTTTTGTGTCTCATTAAATGCTTTCTAAAGCTTAGACTTAAATTTTCAGCCCAAAATCTGAATCGTTAGACGTGGTTAAGTTTCTGGGGAGAGGGGTTTGAAATTTCTACTCCTGAGCACAGTTCAGTTTACCATGTTCACACATTGTGTGCTGTGATACGAGGTAAAAAGACACAAATTAGGATTATGTTACCAAAGCATATTTATTAACATGTAATTACAATAAATGTTCAAAATTGTGACCACCAGAGGTTATGCACGCAGAACAACGGCGAAGAATGGAACGGCGAACATTCGCGAAAACATCAGGCTTTTCGAGCACTTCCCCTACAGCGGCGGAAAGTCTGGCGACCAGTTCCTCGGGGGATTCAATGGGTGTCTCATACATAAGAGCCTTCAATCGTCCCCAAAAAAAGAAATCGAGGGGTGAAAGATCTGGCGAGCGAGCAGGCCAAGCAACAGGACCACCTCGACCAATCCATCTGTTCGGAAATGTGATGTCTAGATAGTTGCGGACGTCTCGTACGTAATGGGCTGGCGCTCCATCGTGCTGGAACCACATGACCCGCCGGATGCGTGGAGGAACAACGTTTAATAGGTCTGGCTGCACATGTTGCAGAAATGTGAGGTATGTTTTACCGTTGAGGCGTTCAGGAAGAAGGTACGGTCCGATTAGGTGGTCTCCGAGGATTCCTGCCCAAACATTGATGGAAAAGCGTCTCTGATGAGCATGTGGATACGTAGCATGTGGATTGACATCCGCCCATACATGTGCATTGTGTGTGTTAAATGTACCTTCACGTGTGAAGGTACATTCATCGGTGAAAAGCACAGTTCGTCCAAAATGTGGATTTAGCGCGTTCTGCTGCAGAAACCAGCGGGCGAATTCAATACGATTTGGATAATCCCCTGGAGAAAGTTTCTGGACTCGTTGCACATGAAACGGGAGCAAATGTTCATCCTTCAGTACCCTCCAAGTCATGGACTGTGAGGTATCCACCTGCCTAGCCACTGTTCGTGTACTTGTACTTGGCTGCGCCGCTACTACATCCAGAATGGCTTCTGCAACAACTACTGATTCGTCCTTTTTTGCACGACCTGCATTCGACCGGGAAGCGAGAAATGATCCCGTCTCACACAACTGTCTGTGCAAGCGCTCGAAAGTTTTGCGGTTAGGCAACCGCCTGTTGGGAAATCGCTCTCCGTACATTCGTTGTGCCTCTGCACCATTTCCATCTGCCGCTCCGTAAATTAAATGCATCTCAGCCTTTTCCTTATTCGTGAAGGGCACCATCTTCCGATTCATTACTACAGCGACTTACACTTGACTCACCGTTCAGTGGTTTTTATGCCTGAATCGTGTCGAAATTTTGCATACGTGTTCTTCTTCTTCCCCATTTGACATTTGCATACTTTCTGTTTCCTTCTTCACCCGGTGACTAGCGTCAGGAATGGAGCTTTAACGTTTGCATGAGCGACGTTTCCAACTGTGCCAGTGCCTTTATGAGTGAATTCCGACTATGCAGTCCTTGACGAAAGTTGTATTTTTGCCTCGTATCACAGCACAGAATCGTTGGGCATGGTTAAGTAGTGCAAACTGAACTATGTTCAGAAGTTGAAATTTGAACCCCCTCCCCTCGCTACTGAACCACGCTCAGCGATTCAGATTTTGAGCTGAAAATTTAAGTTTAAGTCTAAGCTTTAGAAAGCATTTAATGAGACACAAAAAATAACGGTATAAAATAGTTGTTCGTTACTCCAAAGTCTAAAGCGCCCTCTATCGGAATTTTTTGAAAATTTTCTTTAAAATTTATTTTCAAGAAAATACTGACATAAAGAATAATTTTAGCAAAACGCGGCAGTAGTTAGAGCCTAATCTACGACACAAAGATTGGGAATAACTGATTTTTGTTCTGGGGGGAGAAGGGTTTCAAATTTCAAATTTCAGTTTACGCTACTTAACTACTCGTTAGGACTCAGATTTTTAGATCAAAATTTAAGTTTAAGTCTAAGCTTTCGAAATCATTTAAAGAAATACAAAAAATAACGTTAAAAAATAGTTGTTTGTTACTCCAAAGTCTAAAGCGCCCCCTATCGGCATTTTTTGAAATTGAACTTTAAAATTTTATTTCAAGAAAATACTGGCATAAAGAAAATTTTTTGCAAAAACCGCAAACGAATCGACCAATTTTTCCATGTTTTATAATCATTTGAAATTTCGGACCCTAACTTTAATGCCCCCTATCTCCTTGGGAATACGTCTGGGACCCTTAGTCTCCTATTTAATATTATTTGTCTTTAAGTGTACTATAACCCCTTAAAGTTCTGCCCATCGTTTATGAATCACCCTGTATATACGATCAACATGAATCCTACGGACAACAACCAACACGGAACCCGACCACGAGCCGTACAACAACGCTTCTCTGCTAATGTGTGGACGAGCATCGTAGCGGACAGTTTTGTGGGGCCATACATCTAGACTAAAGGCTTGCAAGTATTTAGTTTTTATACAAAAGATTCTTCTGGAAATGCTTAACAATGTCCCTGGACATGTTTGACGCGAAATGTAGTTTCAACACAATGGGGCACCATCCCATTAAACAAGGGACGTATTGATAGGGGCGTAACCGGATATTTAGAAACAATTAATTTGGGGTAGCAGTCACATCACATAGCCTCCCAAATAACCTGATTTATCTCCTGTTGATTATTTTCTCTGAGGTGCCTTGATGAGCATAGTGTACGACACGCAGTAAATTTTGAAATTGTATTGGAAGAGAGCATCTCCATCGTTGCGGTTACCATCAACAAAATAACCGGAAAGTTTTCGAAACTCCCTGTCGGGCAGGTGTCTTTGATGCATCAGTGCCAATGGGCACAGTTTAGAACAGCTCCTGTAATGCTTGTAAGTTATACATTATATACTCTTTTCTGTGTAACACAGCGTTTTACGCTGATTTCTGCATTGTAGAATTTTTGTGTTAGCTTATCACGTGAGATGATATTTCCGCCCATGCTTTTCCATGTAATTATGATTCCTAATGATGATCTCTACGCCCCCACCCCCAGTTTGTACACTAAGTTCTGTGGCACCCCTTATCTATATATCATCACATATATATATATATATATATACACATACCGGGTGTCATAAAAAATACGGACTGATTTTAAAATTCAATAACGTGAAAACGATGACAGATATTTAGAAAATTCCTGCAAAAACGTTATGTATAATGCCAGGAGTTTTTTTTTTTTTAAACTGTGATTCTCGAATTTAGTTCGAATTATAAACAATATATGGCGCTGCGAGCATTATACGCTAAGTCCAATCCAGAATTTCGCCTCACCAGTGGCCGAGATGTCTGCTCTCGAAGCTGGTAGACGGGCTGGGTTCGAACCCAATCGCGCCGTCCGCTAATCGTTTGGAGTTTTCGTGGTTTTCTTCGAACCATGGATTTCCATGCGTAAAAACGTGTTAGGTTCCCTTAGGAAGACCCCCACGAAGGGCACTCCCTCCTGGGGCTATATCTCTCGAGTTGATAATTGCCCCTCAAAAATCAACCCAACCCAAACCAATTTTTCTATATTTCGGACCCACTCAATACATTTTAATCTCCTTTTTTTTGTACGGGAGAAGAGAAATGCCAAAAAATCCAGTTTGAATTTAGCGCCAATTGCTTGCCTCATCATCTATTGTTTATAATTCAAAATAAATTCGAGAATCACGGTAAAGAAACTCCTGACATCATGCATAACCCTCCTGCAAGATTGTTTTAAGAATCTGTCACAGTTTGCGTGTTATTGAATTTTAAATTCAGTCAGTCCTTTTTAGGACACTTGGTATATATAAATATATATACAGTCACTAAAGTATAAAAAAAGGCTTCCATAATGTGGTTACAAAAAATATATAATATAAATTTTCCAACAGTAAGGCAAAGAAATAACAAAAAGAGCGCAAATACATTTTCATCTTCAAATGGTCATAGAAAAAAAAAATAATTTAAAAGAATTGTTGGAAACACGGTTTTTTAGAAATTAATGTTGAAAAATGAACCTTAGAGGTCGACTTAATTCTGAAATTGCGGCAAAATTAAATAAGAATACCTATTTTTAACTTCAAATTTGGCTTTTTCAGTAAAATTTCGATCAGTTATTTGAGAAATTACAAAGGTTTAAAGTTTGGAACTTGTAACATTAAATTCACTTATAGTCGTTTCCATAGAGATTGCAATGTTTGTAGATTTTTAAGCATGGACCAAGAATTGCATCGAGGAATGAACCATAATTTTGGACTCGCATGTATAGAAATATTTTTCTATTTGTATATATTCCATATACCTTGCAGTCTACCACGTTTTATTTTTTTTCAAAAAATATATTTTTTATAAATTTATTTTCGAAACAATAATGAATGGTAATGTATTTTTAACTTATTTATTTGTTTATTTTATTTTTTTACATAAATCGATTTTTAGACGCTTAAAATATGCGAATCTATTCCACTCAGTAATTATTCAGATACGATTAAAAAACTACCCACATTTCAATCCAATTTGCAAAGATTACAAATAAATATAACATTAACAGTTAGGAAAATTAAACTTTTATAACTCGTAAACCACTGGACCAAATTACTTGTTGTTTGGTATTCCATCGTGCACCTTACAGAAAAATCGAAATGCGGTGTTGAAATTAGTCGTGAGTATTGAATATTTCTTGGTCGCTCCCTCAAGCTTATTTTTAAATATAATTTGAGAAAACATGATTTCTATTCGAATGGATATTTTCGTTTTTTTTTTTTTTTTTTTTTTTTTTTTTTTTTATAGAAAATTTGGATAATAAAATATATGGGTTGTTTCCATTTCTTCACAGACTGTATAGTAATCATTGTAAATAACATAGTTAATTATATGCAGAATTATTCTTTATTTTATGAAAATGGAAAGCAGCAGATATCCCTTAAAAATAATAATTTGGCATAACTGTAAGATTAAGTATTATACTTTGAATTTCTTTTAATCTGATTGCTAGTAAAATCTTCAAATAATTGTGAGTCAATTCAACATATAAATGAAAATGATCCAGTAAAACTTTAACCTGAAATTTATTTAAACATCATACGAGAGTCGTTGAAAAGACAATTTGACAACTTTTTTTTTCTGTTTCCTCTAATGCAAAATTGACAGATATTATCATTATGAATCTTCTTAATCGTGCTATCTACAGTTCCATTGTTTCGGATCAATCCTTTTTGTTTTGTCATTATGGATTTCTATGGAATAGTTTAAAAAATATTAAACAAAAACCTAATTTGCAGAACAAATTAAAAAAAACAAAATTTATTTCCTAATTTTTTTAAGCCCGAGAAGGGGCAGATATTAAGATACGTCATTCAATTCGTTCTACATTTAATGTTACATTTTTGTAACAAATAAGCTGAACCAATTGAACATTAAAAAATAAAAATGAAATTCATACAATATAATGCTTTAAACACCTGTTTACTTAAATGCCGTTCAAATGAAATCGAAATAAATCTTAGACGTTTTTTAAAGTTTTGTATTTTGCATGTACCTTATCATATTATGTACAATCCTCATAAACATAATGAAAAATCTGCAGTACAAATATTTACAACTTAAAAATGGAGAAAGTCTAAGATTTATTTCAATTTCGTTTGAACGGAATCTAAGTATATAGGTGTTTAAAGCATTATATTGTATGAATTTCATTTTTATTTTTAAATGTTCAATTGGTTTAGCTTATTTGTTACAAAAATTTAACATTAAATGTAGAACGAATTGAATGAAATATCTTAATATCTGCCCCTTCTCGGGCTTAAACAATTTCGGAAATAATTTTTTTTTTTTTTTTAATTTGTTCTGCAAATTAGGGTTTCGTTTAATATGTCAAGTTTTTTAATAACTACTGCATTCAGACAAACACATTTCAAAATTAAGGAACGGTATCATCATCAGGCTTTGATTTGTGCGATATCGTATCACAATTTGTGATGCAATTTACCTATGTATAATTCAAAATGTTTCAGCAGTGCAGTAATGCAAGTTGTTGTAGTTTGGTCAAAAAATTACAATCCGAACTTAAAAAATCTGCTTGAAAATGTCATTTTTTTCCACTATGACGTCATATTCATCTTCTTTTTAATTCTTAAAAAAAACTATTTCAGTTTCTTCAGTTTCATGTTTCACGTGAAAATCATTCAACTAAAAATAGGCAAAATATTATTACGGCTTTTGAATTATTTACAACAATGAAGGAAAAATGTTAAATTTTATTAGAAAATGTCCGTTGATTCTCAATGAAAAAAGCGAAATTTGGAATTATTAAGAAAAATATTTGAATAATGTAAATAAAAATTAGCCTAGTTAGTTACTCTCTAGATTATAATCCACCTATATGCAAAGGCATTTTATGATCCGTTTTGATCCTGACTTCTGGCAAATGTTTTTATACTTTGAATTTATAATATTATTAGAATTAGTAAAGAATTAAAAATGAGTGGCATCAGGGATAAAAAGGTGGGAAGAAAAAATGAAAAAGTTATGACCTCCATAGTCTTTTCTATGTTAAATTAACATTGAGAAGTGACACTGGAAATAAATATGTATTGCGCTGCCGCGCAATATATATAAATATACGAAAACAAAATTTTCTTTAAAAAGCAATTTTTTAATATTTCTAAAATTTTGATAATAGTTTCCATTATTTTTAAAGTTAAAATAGTTTCCACAATAAAAACTTTTAGAACTATTAAAAAATTACGGTCTTAAGTAAAATATATTTTTATTATTACTTTGTTTATGAATATCTCCATGATATTTTGAATTTGATACTACTTTTATAGTTCAATTTTGGCCCTTGTGCATTTATTGATAAAGGTTTAGTTAGAATTACATGATGAGTAAAGTCATTCAGGGTAACTTTGATCCGCATTTTCTCTATTTTCATATGCCACACTCTTATTTTAAGAATATTGTTGCAACTATGGGCATAAAAGAGAAGAAATGATCCTAAATTGTTATATGACTATCAAATATTAAGGAATAATAACGATAAAAGCTATAAAAAACGAATTTCTTTCCTGGTTCAAAGTTACCCAGACATTTAGAGTAAGTTTGCATCATTTGATAAATATTATCTAAAATAATTCATTATAAAAAAGTATTATACTTAGGGCAACTTTGAACCCCCAAAAATGTTTTCAGATATATAAAGACTCCGAATTTACTTTTCCCAACATCACAAGGTTTGTATAATTTATGATATTAGAACAAATATCAAGCATTAGAAAAGTGGAAGATGAGCACCATGAACATTTAAAAAAAAAAAAAAAAAAAAAAAAAAAAACCTGTTTACTGTTCATATAAAACATAAAAATGGAGTCGAAAACAATATTCAATGTGTTATCTCAATACTGTATCCATAGTTACAGTAATACATACTAGTACTAGTATTATTCAAGCAAGAATAAAAAATGTCGAATGCATGAAATGTCAAATTTGAGTAGCTCCGCCCCGAAAAACGCCTTTAAATGAATTATATCTATTTTACACATATTTGTGAAAATATTTATATGTTATATCTAATGTTCACTTTCGGCATTTATACAAAATATACGTGCAGATATGAGAAATTTTTGACAGTAGCACCTATAATCAGTAAATTATAAACATCAATATAACATTAAGCCGGCTGAAAGTTACCCTGAAATTGTGATAAAATGATAGTACCTTCTTATTTTACATTTTATTAACTATTAATAAATAAATAATCACAAAATATTATCACATTTACAACATTTAGACAATAATATGTCTGCTAAATGAGTATATTGTTACTTACTATGAAAATTTAATTGGATTACAACAACTTCAAAAGAGCATTTAAAATTACTTTGAAAACAGTACTTCACAAAAATAGTTAGATGATGCATTTAATTGCGTATAATGTTGCTAATCTATTTTCTAAAATAAAGAGTAGAAATCCGAGTTTAGAACTTTGCCAACAGAGCACAGTTCTGGAGCTTATTTAGTCTTTTGGAGTGAAAAATATTGAAAATTCGGAGGTGGTGCAAATTTACACTCCTTGGTTCAAATTTAGCCTGAATTACTACGTCGATCACAGTTATTCCGGAAGCGAATTTTTTTTGCGTCTGTGAAAATGGACAATATATACTACGCTCTCCTTAATCTATTTAAAACGTATTGTAGTATGTCTCATTGTTCCTATTACATTTCAATATTTTTGAAGTACCATAATTTAATTAAAGAGCTCTGCAGCCAACTTTTCCCATATAAAACTTATTGCAGTACGTCTAAGTGTTGCTTTAACATTTCAATATTTTCGAAGTACCAAAACCTAATTAAAGAGTTGCGCACCCCATATAAATGTTATTGTACTACGTCGCAGTGTTTCTTTTACATTGCAATATTTTTGAAGTTCGATAACCTAATTAAAGAGCTCCGCAGCCAACTTTCCCCATATATCATAAGTATAACTAATTATTTTGTGCATCCTAGTGCACGAACTATAACCTCTATACAAATACTTTTAAATATAGAACATTCTTCTCTAAACATCGATAACATATTAAACATTCCTCGCAATACGAGTATATGTAAGAACATAGTCGGACATCCAAACAACGAAATTCATAAAGACTTTCTTCGATTGTTAGCTTTGTAGAAAAGCGTTAAGAATATTTCTTTTAACTTTATATTTTCTTTCTCATATAATTCACTGATGTAATTAATGAACATTTTTAAATTTTACTGCCAATTAAATATTCATAATTACTTTAAATCATTTAATTATAATTATTTTCAATTAACTGGGCACGAATAAATTTGGAAAGTGAAATGCTTTTTTTTCATACATATCAGATAAATTATAAATTAAAGTTAAAACGTCAATAAAGTTAAAAGTTGACATTAATAGAAACTAATTACACTGAAGAACCATTAAAAAATTCATTAAAGCTGTAGTTTTCATTAAAAAACCCACTAATACTTTAAAATGTTCCTTAAATTTTGAAGCGATAAATGTTATTGATTTTATATCAAGTGTTTCACGCAAGAATCACATTTATGTTATGAAGCAAAAAACATGTCCATGAGTAACGCCGTTAAGAAATTTATTCCGGCTAATATTCCATAACGAAATTAAAACGTCATCAAGAAATAATTAAAGTAATGTAAATAAAACACAAATTTAATACGCGAATTATTAATATAACTATATGCATAAACTATTGAAATTGTCAGATTAAAAATCTATGTGTAGCAAAATCTTTGTCAATATTTTCGGCTATTAATTTCTGGCATGCAAGGTAATTCGAAAGATTCGCATTAAATTAATTTGAAAATTTTGTTTAATCATATAATTGGTATTTTTCATATAAAAATGCTTAGTGTTGTTAGTGGGCAATTAAAAAATATGTTTAATCAAAAAATCGACTACAGTTTTCAACAATAAAAAAAAATGTTTTTACCTATATATTATTATATATTCCTGTAAACCTGGAAGCCCGAGTGAGATCACTTGGTTTACAAAACACATTAAATAAAACGTAAGCTACATAAATAAATGGAACCTTGAAATGAAATAAAACAATTTAAAAACTGCACTTTTAATTAAATTTACATTTTACGAATCGTTGTATAATGACTCTAAAAGTTGTTTTTTATGCAAAATTTTAAATTAGATTTTCTTTGCGTGTTATTATATTTTAAAAAGTTTTTTGACCAAAATTTCCGAGTAAATTAATTTGAAGTTATAAAAATTGACAAGAAGGTTTTAATTTTACAGTTGTTTGATATGCATACATAAGCTCGAAAATTTTTAATTTAACTAGATTTCATAAATGCTTAAAATACAACAATTTTTGGTATGCAGTATAATTATTTCCTAATAGTAGATGTTATCGCCTGCTATTTACACACAGATATCTTTGAACTATTACTTATATCGATATCCCTATGGCTAGATTGATATCTGTATATACTCCTCGTATACTTAAGTTTTCAAAATTAGTGACTTGCACTGCACCACTTTTGTACGAAAAGGCTCGTCATAACGTTAAAATTTTAAGCATTTTATTTTAGAGGAAAAATGATTCAAAAAACAAACAAGACAATACAGAGTTAAATATTTGTTAAAGTAATACAGTTTATTTTTTGTTATATTTCAAACGAATCGACAAATGTTTAGATTGAATTTGATTGATTGGTATTTCATTTAAATGAGCTCGAAAAGTTTTTAATATTCATGTACAGGTAATGTTTATAGTTAAGATATTTATGTAATCATTAAAAAACAGGAAAATGTTTAGGGTATATAGTCTGCTATTAATTAAAGGATTTGAAAAATAATAAATTAATAAAACAAATAGATAAATTAATTCTAAAATGGTTTTCTATTTCTTCAAAGATTTTCGTTGGGAAGAAATATAAAAAAAAAATAATAAACTAATAGACCGGAAGCTGGCAGCACAGACAACCACCTCGTCGAGTTGAAGGCCGAAATTCCAGAATTAGCTAAAACTCGATTTCCATATTAAAACACAATCGGCCTGCCAAATCATATCTTGGTGGAAAACACCTAAAAACCCGATTTCAGCGGTCGACTCTTAGGTTTACATATTACTTATAGACCGGGAGCCGGAAAACACACGGTTCGTACGGATACCGTTATTTCTCTCGGGAAACTACCAGTATCTTTTTATAGAAAAATAAATCTAAGTTAAACGCGCAAAATTTCACCTTCTTTAAAGAAGAGAATTTCCATAAGATAATACTGTTGCTGAAAAAGTTTCTGGACTGCAAAATTGAAGGAGGCATACGAATTAAATAGTTAGAAAGGTTTGTACAACAAATGCTAGGGATGAAAAGAATAGTGATTTAAACGAAGTAAATTAATAAGTCACAAATAGCAACTCAGAAACAGGAACAGAAAAACACATAATAAAAAGTATAGTAAATAAAAAACAATGTTTATTTAATATATGACGTAGTAGGGAGTAATGTATGCATATTCAATTTATTGAATGGGGCATTCCACGTCAAATCAGGCAGTAAAATATCAATATGTAACCCACCATCACAGATTTTAATGAAACTGCGTGTGTTTGTTCTTACTATTAAGATATGATCACCAGTAATTTTTTTTGCTCCTTGGTGAAATAGTTTCTGAGAAAAAAATTGTCAAAATTTTGGAAAAACTGCCATCAGTTGGCATTCTTGACTGCTCGATTTTCAAATGTAGCATGACATAAATATGATCATATTTCAATATCTATTCCACAAATCATCTTCAAATAATTTATGCATAATATATAGGGTACGTATTTTATGAAAAAAAAATACTGTTACGCTTATATAACATTTTAAGTGTGTCTAAAAAATGTTTAATCTTTGAAGTCGTGATTTTTTTATGAAAAATAATGCATTAACTAAAATAGCATTATTAACAAAAGGCGGTATTTTTATTAAATTTATTTTTTATGGGAGATATGCTTAAAGGTGTCCTTTACCTGATTCTGAAATAAAAATAGTGGGATTTTGGGTGTTTTTGGTAGTATTTCCTATTTAAAAATATTTTGAGGTGCATTTCATATCAAATCAAGCAGAGTCATTCCATGTCAGTTCCCCTAAGCCATTTAATCCCTGTCACAAATTTCAATGAAATTGGGTTTGTTTATAGCTTATTTTATGACGTAATCACCTTTAATTTTCTTGATCCTAAGTAAAATATTTTTTAAGATAAAAAATATCAAAATTTTGAAAAAATGTTTTAAATTTTTTTAATGACAGTTCGATATTCAAAGACTGCATTAAAAAAAAAAAAAAAGTCATTTCAATATAAAATCACTAAATAGGTTTTAAATAATGTATGTGTGACAAATAATGTAGGCTGATTATTATTTCTTGTTTTTTATCATGTTTAAACACTAAGAGTGTCTTTTATCTTATGAATTTCTAAAATCAAGAATTTTGTCAAAAATAATGTGTTAATCAAAAATTTATTATTAACCGAAGGCAGGGTGTTAATGCTTTTTTTTTAATTGTACGCAAAAATATCTTTTAAATGGTTATAAAATAAAAATAGTGAACATATGAGAAAAAATTATCAAAATTTTGGAAAAATGCCACGAGTTGCCATTAATGATTGTTCAATTTTCAAAGGACTCATTTTATATATAAAATCATATTTTAATAACTAATAAAGAAATCTTCTTCGAATAATTAAGCAAGGTAAATAAAATATGTAGATTATGAAAAAAATATTGCTGTAATGTTAAAAAATATTTAAATGTGTCTAAAAAAATGTATAATCTTTGAAATCAAAAATATTTTACAAAAAATAATGAAATTATAAAAAATCTTTATCAATCAGAGGCGGAGTTTCTATGACTAATTTTTTAATTTTAAATTGTACATAATACTACATTATAACTGGATCTGAAATAAAAATAGTGGGATTTTGGTTGGTTTTAGTAGTATTTAAATCATATTTAAAATTATCAATATTTCCAAATGTAAAACCCATCCAATGTATCATCCCTGGAAATATTTTTATTTATACATTTATTTTATTTTTCAAATTATCTTTAATGTTCGTTTCTTAAGGAAAAAAATAAACAATATTGTTTTTTAGTAAAACTTCTAGGGCGAAGAGCAATTATCCCTTTCCAAAAAAGAGAAAAATCACTAGCTCCTCACCGCCCAATAGAAATTTTCAAAATGACAGTCCTAATCTTTAAACTCATATTTGGCTGTTAATATTGAAAATTTAGCATTGAGCTACTAATATTGAAAAAAAATACCAAATTTCACTCTTTTGAAGAAAATTTTGACGTATTGTGCTTTAAATATATGCAAAAAATGCATAATCCATTATATTTATATCTTTCAAATAACTATATCTAAAAAAATATTTAAAACTTAATGAGTTGCACTTTTGTAACTTTATTCAGTTTCTAATGATATGTACCGTAATTTCGGGTGTATAGCCCGCAGATCAAACAATTCAGTTTGGACCCAGAAATTTTATTCAGTATTTGAAGACCAGTATTTACTGTGATCTAAAAAGTTACATTTTATTTTTAAAAATTTCTGGGTTGAAACACGATTGTTTGATCCGCGGGCTATACACCGGAAATTACGGTAATTTGATTTATTTCATCACAGTATTGCTGAAAGATGGATTTTCAACATATATATGCGTGTATATATATCCTTGTTCTCAAACAAATTATTTAAAAATTATTCATTTATGTTTAATAAAGCATATATATATTGTTTATACACTTATAGAAAATACATAT